>VWND01000095.1:0-1484584 GCA_009599575.1 Blumeriella jaapii | reverse complement strand
ATAATAGCAAAAACTGAAGAGCTTTGCCTAAAAAAAAAATCGTTAAACAGAAGCTATTCTTCGCGAAGTGCGGAAAATAAGCCTTTTTTACGACCCGGTCGATCATTCTGATATAATCCGTAAGAAATTCGAAAAAAGAAATAGTTTACGCCCGTCGCCAGCGTAAAAAAAGATTTATTAATAATATAACGATTTAATCAGTCGGAAGGCTGGAGGATTAATCAATTGGGTCGCCGTATTCATATAATATAAAAAACGAGCTTTTAATTTTGTAACAAAAATATTTATTTAAAAATTAACAATTGCAAAAAGCAGAAATTGCTAAGAAAAAAAAAGCTTTATATATATAAATAGTTTTCATAGTTAATGGAAGATTCATCAGAAGACCAGAAAGCTTGCAGCTACACGTAGTTGCGCTGGGGTGACACGAGAGGTGGCAAAAGAGTGAATCGTCACAGGCGACGTAAAATGCTTTTGGCCGAATATTTTCCAAGTTTTATTATAGCTTAGCGTTTGTTTTGGGGCCAAAGCCGATCATTCGTTTTTCGTTTTTCGGTAAAACGTCGATTAGAAAAATCTTGTCGCCGGCGACGGTAATTTAATTTTAAAAAAATCGGTTTCAGTTTCAGAAAAAAGCTTTTATTTGGCCGTTTTCGGTGTATTTAAAACTGACGAAACTTTTCAAAATCCAATGTATTTTAAAAATGATAAAATAAAAGTATCTTTTTATTATTAAAAAATCTTTATAAATAATAATAATTTTAACGTCGAATTTTAAATTTCGTATAATTTTATCAAATTTAATAATATTTTTATTAACGATCGTATGAATTATTCGCTTATCGGTAATAATCGGTATTTTATTAGCTTCGGCTGTTTTTTGGTTTATGCAATTGACTTCGGGTTTATTATCGAACAAAATGAAGGCGATTTATACTTTTTTTAAATATTGTTTTTATTTTTAATGCTTTTATAGCCGTGTAAGTGCAGTTTCGTCGTTTTTGATTTTTGGGTTTTTTTATAGCAAAAGCTAAGAAACTGATTTTTTTTTTACGAGAATTTTTTTCCGTCGGCTAAATTAACTACGATATTATAAATTTCTTTTTTATTTTTTTTTCAGTTTAAAATTTTTTTTTTTAAATAATTTTAATTTTTTCTTTTTTTTTTTTTTTAATACAGAAATTTGTTTATTATTATAATTTTGTCGAATTTTTTTTATATTAAATAAGTCGCTGAATTTTAATTCGATTTTTTTTGTTTTATGATTTTTTCGATAGCTTCGTCGACGGCTTCGAAGCTGATATATTTGTCGATTTATTTTTCGTTTTGTATTAATAATAAGCGTTTAGAAACTGATATTTTTAAAAAAAAATTTAAAATCGGAATGTCGGTATCGATATTTTTAATATCGTCGTTAGATTTTATTATTATAAGCGTTTTTTTCAATAATTTCATCGTTGTTTTTTTCGAATTTAAAAAAAAAAAAAATTCGATTTTAACGTTTTTTTTTTTTTTTTTATATCAGACGGTTTAGCAAATAAAATAAAAGCATTTTGTTTTTTTGTAATTTGCTGGCTTGATTATGCAGTTATAATTTCTGCAAATGCGATAATTGCATAATAATATACATATTTGTTTTTTATTTATATATTTGAATAATATTTATATTTGAAATGAAGGTTTTTTTTTATTAATTACTATACGCTTTTGGGAATTTTTTTTCTTATTAATAAAAATCGTTTTCGTGTTTTTTTTGTTTTTCAAACAATCGTTTTATTTCGTACTATTTACTTTTGAGCGAATAATATTTATCTAGCTTTAATTTTTAGCTTTGTTAAAAAAGTTTATTTCTGTTTTTACCGGTTCGAAGTAAATCGCTTCGTATTTGTTAATATAACAAACTTTATTATTTATATAAAAATTAAATGCTTTGCATTTTAAGCGAATATAAGGTTTTTCGCAGTATATTTTTTTATTATTACAAAACTTATATTTAAAACTACGGGGTTTGTTTTAATAATTATTTTTATTATTTTGATAGCCGCGATTTTAATTTCCGCGTTGCTTTTTTTTTTTGATAATTGTTATTATAATTAATATTCCGCTAAGTCTGATCGATAATACGAAAAAGTTGCTATTAAGCAGCTATTATTTTTACAATAGCTTAACGAAATTGATCGTTTCGCGTATTTTTAAAGAAAAATTGTTATATAAGTTATTTTAATCGTTTTTATTATTTGAATTAACGTAAAAAAGTTTTTTTTGCTGTTATATAAAACTTTCGATTTTGCTTTGCAATTTTTGGATTTTAATATCGGTAAATTTTAATACGAAAGTTTCGATATTTTTGTTAAGCTTTATTTAGCCAGTAGGTTTTGCAAAACGGTTAAATAATATAATAACTGATTGTTTTTTAACGATTTCGGTGACTTTTAATAGCTGGGTATATTTTTGTACTAAAGCTTCTACGTTATTTTTATAAATAAAAAAAGAGATTTTTTTGATTTATAATTTTAATAATACGTTCGCTTTGGTTTTGTTTAAAAACTAATTTTATAAATTTGAAATATTAATCGAAAGTTTTAAGATTTTGTTTATTAATTTTTAAATGCTTAATAATTTTGTTGCGAATGCTGATTGAAAAGCTAAGTAAAAACAATTTTTTTTGTTTAATTTCGCTTAAAACCTTTTTGCCGACGAAAACGTCAGAAATCTTCGTATAAATACGATAATAAGCCTTGAGTTTTTTGATTTAGCGAATTATCATAACAAAGTGTTTGAAAAAAAGCGATAATATCGCGGATTTATTAACGATCGTAGTTTCGAAATTCCGATTTTAAAGTTTTAATTAGTTTGCGCCGGTTTCGAGCTTTAATAACTTTTTATTGATTTATCGATTTAATAATATTTTTAATAATTAGGTTATAATAGCGAAAAAGTTTATCGAATATTTTAGTTTTAGAAACTTCGAAATTTTTATAAGTTTTTTTATATTTTTCGATAAAATCGGTAACGTTGGCGCTATTAAATAAAAGTGTATTAAAAAAGCTAGAAAAGGGTATGCGGCCTCGTAAAAAAAAAACGAAAAGCGTTGTTATTTATAATATTAGCGAAAGTATTAGTAAAATTTAAATTAAATAAATTAAACTTTTCTGAAATTGCAGATTAAAGGTTTTTAATATAAAAGAAATTGTTTTTAATAAAAAAGCTATTAAAAAAGTCTTTGTGTTTTTTTAAAAAAAATTAAATAAAATAAAATTGCGTTTAAATATTTAAATAATATGTTAAAAAATTTGTTTTTTGATAAGTTGATTGGATTGATATAATTTACGGTTTCAATATTTCGTAGCTTAGGCTAATGCACATACAGCCATTTTCTTATTGTTTTTAACGAAAAGTCGCAAATTATAATTGCTATAATTATAAAGCGTAAAATCAAAAAATTGAGTTTTCGCCAGGCGTTTAATCAAAAAAGATTTAATTCAGAAGGGCCGAGCGCAGCGGTCGAAACGTACGAATTAATATTCGATTTATTATTTTTTAACAAAAGGGCGATTTTCGAGCTATAAACTTCGCACGGTTCAGAATTGCCTGACCGTAATTTCAAACGTTTCTAAAATATATTGCATTTTTGCAATTTAATAATTATGCGCAAATAAAAAAAGCTATTAAAAATTTTATATATAATACAGCTGCGAACAATATTATCTGAAAGGTTTTTTAAGCCGTAGTAGCGAAATATCGAAATCGACTTTGATTATAAATTTAAGAAATATATCGGCGAATATATAAAAACGAAACACCGAAGTTTAAATTTTTGCGTAAATTATTAAATATAAAAATAGATAGGAAAATCAAATTGATACGGCTATATATCGGTAAATAAAATAATTTAGCAAATTTTTAGAAAAAACTGAAAAAAAAAAAAGAATAACTAAAGGTATAAATTGAAATGCGTACTTATGATACTATTTAAGAAATGCTTTGCTTTTGTACCTGTTAAAAATAGTCAGTGACAGGGGGTCTCGGAGGGGTTTATGCCACGACCATAGCTAAAACTACCAAATCCTATCAATACAAAGTATCACCGTTTTACAATATGCTTTTTTAAAAATACGCGACTTTTATTTAGCGCATAAAAAGCTTTCCGGTTTTTTTGCAAAACTGTCAGGAACCAACATCACGTGTATAAGTCAGGTGATCCGCCAAAACCCTCTGCCTTTTACCAACCTTCGAATAATACTTTCTGCGGATAGGCCGTAGGGGCCGAATAGTATTATAAGGGCTGGAAATGATATTTAAATAAAACATTTTATAGGAATGATTATTAAAAAACCAGTTATTAGAGTTATATTAAAAAGGATTGAAAAAAGATCGGGATAAGGGCTGGAAAAGCATATTAAATAAAATTCGCTTGGTTTTTTAAAAAATACTTTTTTCGAGGACTCTATTTTTTCTTTGTATTTATACGCGCTTTTTACTAGAAATATAAAAGGTAGAAATTAGTCTGATTATTAAGCCAATTTTATTTAAGCTTTATTATCTGAACTAATATTTTTCTGCTTTTTAATTTTTATATTTTAATTTTTTTATTTACCGGAACGGCAATTCGATATTATTAAAACAATCTTTTATTATATTATTATATTTATATCGTTATTATCGATATTATGGCTTTTCGCATTCGTAGCGAACAAGCATTTTTAGCTACTTAAAGAAACCCAGCGCCTTCGGCTGTTTAGGAAGACTTCGTATTATCGTTTTTTTAACGTTATCAGCTTTATTAAAAATCGAAAATACTTTATCATCAGGGCGCGACGATTATTCAACTTCTTTTATTTAAAAAATTATTAAAAAAAGCCACGTTTAAAACGACTCGGAAGGATTTTTCATCGAAACTCTGATTTATTTGACTGATAAACGAATCCGCGCCGAATAAAAAGAAAACGATAAACGTAGAAAAATAAAAGAAATACGAATTAAAATAAAACAGAAAAAGATTGAAAGAAAAATCTACGAAATAATCAAAAAATTCGAAGAAACTAAAAAACGCCGAAACGAATTTCGAAAAAAGATTAAACAATTTTAATAAGAATTTAACGCTTTCGAAAATATCGAAAAAAAAAAATTTATACTTTTTAATACCGTCCCAATTAAGAAAAAACAGAAAATAACTTAAGCCGGCGATTACTATAAAATATTCTCGAAGCATTACGATAATAATATTTATTAAAAACGATTTAGCATTTCTTTTAAGCATATTATACTTTTTGTAGAAAATACAGCGAATTCGAGCCGAAAAGCATTAAAAATCAAAACTTTTTTAATATATCGAAAAAAAAATATTAAAAAAGCTTAATCTTTTATTCGGCGTGCAAAGCGAAGTTTCCGCCAGGATAAAAAAATAATATTTTGTATTAATCAAAAGAAAATTAACGCTTGTATTTTAGCTTTCGACGATAAAAAAAAAAAAAAAAATCGGATACGAACGACGTTTTACGAATATTCGAATTATATAAAACGATTTTAAAAAATAAATATTAGACTTTTTGATAAATACGGAAAATCGAAAAATCGCGGCTTCGAATTTATACGATAAAGCGAAATAAAAAAAGTATAAATCAATTAACGATTTCGTTGCTTATTTAAATAATCTCGAATAGCAATTATAAATAACAAACGATACGATTAAAAAAAAAATACTTTTCGCACAATTCCGATTTATTTTTCGAAAAAAAATTATTAAACGAAGCAATATTGCAACTACAAATTCGCACGAAAATTTAGTATTAATCGTTCGTCGTATCGAAAATGCTAATAAAATTATTTGCGACAAAACGAAAGATAATAAACGACGAAACGAACGCAAAAAAAAAAAAAAAAAAAGATTTATATTTTACAATTAAAGTTTAAGGGCTAGAACAGATATATACCGTTTTCGATTCGAAAATACGTTATGAAAAAAAAAAACGAAAGCGAAAAAACGATAATTTTAATAAAATTCCTTGGAATTCTAGAATTTTTAACGATTTTTTTTATTTTTCGAAATGCAATCGCTGCCAAAAAGCAGGGCATCGTATAGCTAATTATTTAAAAGTCGAATATTAAAAATGCAACAAACAAAGATATATAATTTTAAACTGCCCCGAAGCTAATAAATCTAAGAATTCGGAAAAAGTTTTCGTTCGATTTAAATCTCGTCGCTGCTAATAAAATCGAGCGAAAAAAAAAAAAAAAAAAATAATAATTTCAATCGAAATTAAAAAAGCTAAAAGCGAAATTCGTACGAAACGAGCTTTTATCGATTGCGGCGCGAAAAAACATTGCGTAATTTAAAAGTTATTAATTAAATGTAAATAAAAACCAATTTAAAAACGTATTAATTTATTTACGATTAAAAAAAAAAGTAATTATTTACGGCACGCATACGTAATTTATTCGCGTTATTAATAATTATAAAATAATCAAAAAAATACAAAGCGATTTCGTGGCTTGCGATATAAATATCCTAGGGATTTTATTTATTTTAGGGTTTTTTTAATTGCGAAATATCGATTCCGTTATAAGCTTTCGAGCTAAGTCGAAGCGATATCCAATCGAACGCTTACAATTTAATTTCGTTATAATTAAACGTTTTAAAAAAAAATTCAAAAAAAAGCAAGCGTTTTGTATCGTTTTGAAAAAAGCTATTAAAAAACAATATTAATTACTTTTTAAATACGACGATTACGCCGACGTATTTAACGATACCGCCGCGGTTATTCTAGCTTTTTATTATTTTATAAAGCATCGAATAAATTTCGCGAAAGGAAAAAATCTTTTTTAAAAATTAATTTATTTTTTATCGGAATCTGAATTTATCGAATTGCGCGAATATTTCGATTCGAACTTAAAAAAAAGCTGAATAAAAAGATTTATCAATTCTGCCGGCGCACCGGTAATATTTATACCGAAAAAAGACGGAAGTTTACGATTATACGTCGATTATAAAAGTTTAAACGCAATTACGGTTAAAAATTGAACTTTTTTACTTTTTATAAGCAAAACGTTAAACCGTTTGAAAAAAGCTAAAATATTTATTAAGCTAGATTTTATTTAGGCGTATTACCGCTTTCGAATAAAAAAAGAAAATAAATGAAAAACTGCGTTTCGCATTCGTTACGGATATTTCGAGTATTGCGTATTACTTTTTGGTTTTTCGAACGCATTAGCAATTTTTCAAGCGTTTATTAATTAATTTTTAGTCGATTTAATAAATGTTACGTATATAATTTACTTCGACGATATTTTAATATTTTCCGAAAACCTCGACGATTATACAAACGCGGTAAAAAAAGTTTTCGAAAAATTTCGTTGAAATAAACTTTACGAAAACCTGAAAAAATATGTTTTCGATACGAATACGATTGAATTCCTAGGCTTCGTCGTTACTTTTACGGAAATTAAAATAAACCAAGGAAAAGTAAATAATATTCGAAAATAGCCTTTTTTTATTACGTAACGAAATATTTGAATATTTTTAGGTTTTATTAATTTTTATAAACGTTTTATTAAAAACTACGCTAAGTTTTGCCGATTTATTACAGATTTTTTAAAAAAGATATAACGAAGAAAAATATCGGGCCCTTTTCGTTTTTTATTCGAGGCGAAAATCGTTTTTTTACTTTTAAAAGAAAAGTTTTGCTAAGCATCGATTTTACGCTATTTCGATTTTCGATTAAAAATTCAAATCGAAACAAACGCTTCGAAATTCGCTATAAACGAAATATTATTTTAATTATTCGGAAAGAGTGCGAAAATACGTTAGCATTTTATCGCGTATTATTCGAAAAAGCTTTTTTTTATAAAACAAAAATACGAAATTTACGACGCTGAGCTAATAGCTATAATTTACGTTTTTAAATAATAAAGCTAATATTTACATAGCGCTTCCGACGTTATTATTATGCGTACAAATTATTATAATTTAAAATACTTTTTTACGAAAAAACGTTTAAACGGACGCTAAGCGAAATAAGCCGACGAATTAGCTAAATACGATTTTGCAATCGAATATAAAACAAAAGTTTTTAATCCGGCGAATGGTTTTTTTCGCCGGCTAAATTTAAAAAAAAATTTAAAAAAAATAACGAGCAATTGTTTACGTTGCATCGTAAATTAAAATTAGCTTATTTAAAAAATTTTAAAATGTTTTCCGCAGTAAAAATACGCTTAAAATCGAAGCATAAATTATTTCGCGCCGATAAATATTCGAAGCTTTTATTAACGGAATCAAAAAGTAAAAAGCAAGCGGAAAAAAATTAAATAAAAAGTTTTTTCGCCGAATTATTTTTTGCTAATATTATTAATTACAAATAATATATACCACGGAGCGTAGCCGTTGTATTACTATAATCCGGAACGGCTAATAACGAATTAGCAAAACCGATTTATAAAATTATTTTTAAATTATAAAAATTTGATTTTTTTGTATTATAAAAAACGTACGAATCGGCTTCGCAAAGCAATCGAGCCGAATTCGAAAAATATTGGCGTATAAGCCAAAATAAATTATTACGTTACAAAAAACGTACGTATATTTCGAATAAAAGCGTTATTAAAAGCGAAATATTAAAAATTAATTACGACGACCCGACCGCCGGCTATTAAAGCTTTCGGCGAACGCTAAAATTGATCGAAAAAAAATATTTCTGGCCTGGTTTACGAAGCGACGTAAAGCGTTACGTTAATACGTATAAAAAATATTAAAAAAGCAAATTTAGAAAGCACCGATCTTATAGCGAATTAATTTTTTTTTCGATTTCTACGAAACTTTAAAAAAAAAAAATTATAAATTTTATTACGGATCTACTTTTTAGCAAAAAACGAAATCGTATTTACGATTCGATATTCGTTATAATAAACCGATATACGAAGCTATCGAAATATATACCGATATAAAAAACGATTTCAATTCTAAATTTAATTAAAATATTTATATAACATATTAATAAAATTTTTGGCTGTTTTAAAAAGATTATTATAAACAAAAGATTAGTTTTCACTAATAAATTTTAATTTTCAGTAATATTTTATTTACAAATACGACGTCGATTAAGCATCGTTTTCCATTTTTAAACCGATGGCCAAACGAAACGTTAAAATTAAATTTTAAAATTTTATTTTCGTACGTATTGCGATTATCGATAAAACGATTAAGCTACGAAATTTGTTTTAGCCGAGTTTACGTACAACAATTCGATATACGCTTTTACGGGTTTTATTTTTTTTCGTATATTATACGGCTTTTATTTAAAACTTGGCAGCAACGTCGAAAGCGACGTCGTAAAAAAAAAAGTATCGTTAGCGGAAAAACGAATTAAAATATTACAAAAAAAAAAGAAATATTTAAAAAAAAACTAAAAAAAGCTAACGCGAATTATAAAAAGTTTTACGACGCTAAACACAAAAAAATTAAATTTCAAATAAACGATAAAATATTATTATCGATTAAAAACTTTCGATAGCTGCGATTTTTTCGAAAGCTTTTAAATAAATATTTAAAACCTTTTAAAATTAAGCGAATTATATATAAACACGGCCAAGTTTATTAATTCGAGCTTTTTTTTTTATATTGTATTTACGATATTTTTTACGTTTTTTTATTGGAATTTTAGCAAAGTCGGAACGATACCGAACCGAAAAATAATATAATAAAATTTTAAAAATCCGAAAAATACAAAGTCAAATTAATATAAGCTTATAAAAATATAAAAAAAAGCCGATATTACTTAATACGATAAAAAAGTTATTTATTAAGCGAAAACTTTGTAAAAGTCAAAAAACTATTTTACGAACGCAAAAAAAATTATAAAAAAAATACTTGAAAAATACGACAAATAATAGCAACGGAGCAATAACGAATGCGCGCCATAAAAAAAAAAAAAAAAAAAAAAAAAATTTAAAAAATCTTAGAACCGCCGCTAAAGCGATTTATTATTCGTATTATTATCGTTAATTTTTTTTTTATTTTTATCGTTATTTTTTTTCAAATTTAAAAACAGCGGCAAGCTAAAAAAATTAATATTAAACGAATTCGCAAAATATTCGATTTATTTTAATTAAAACTTTTACAATAGCCGTAATCGAATTTCGAATTGCAATTACGATATTTTCGTAAAAATTTAAAATTTAATTTAATTAATTAAAATAAATCCGAGCGACGTTTTCGAAACGTCGGAAAATACGTTTTATATTAACGTCGTTAAATAAAAAGGCCGGCGCAGCCAAAGCTTTTAAAACAATAGCAGCCGTTAAACCGATAAAAGCGGGCGCAGCAGCAGCAGCGGCAATTCGAGCCGCGGCGCGAGTCGTACGATTTCCGATTATTATAAAAGCCGAAGCGTTATTTTTTTTAAAACGATTTATATAAACGTTATAAATAATAAAATTAACAAAAGTTTTAGCAAAAGCTTTAGCTTCGGCAGCAAAAAAAAAAAAGCGGCAGCGGCGATAATAGCATCGAAACGATTTATAAAATCGTTAAGGCCCGAGAAAAAAATTTGCGCCTCGGCGGCGCGTGCGGCAAGAATTTGTAATTAATTAAAAACGAATTCGAATAAAAATTTAAAAGATTTATAAAAAAGTATTAAATGTACGAAGTTTTACAACGGTTGCATTTTACGTTAAAAAGCTCGAAAACGCAAAAAAGCAAAAAAACCGCTATAATATTTTCGCGTAAGATTAAGCGTATATACCGAAAGCAAATAAAAATCAAAAGCATTTTAAAAATTCGCGGCGAACGCGGCGAAAAATAATTAATTAAAAAAAAAAAAAAAAAAAAAAAAAAAAAAAAAAGTTAAGCAGAAAAATTGCGGCTATTTTAAAAAAAAAGCTTTTTTAAACGAAAATACGAACGCTACCGAAAACAAAAAAAAAAACAAAATAGCAAAACAGCCATAATTTACGACCGAAAGCGAAAGAAACAGCTATAATTCACGATCGAAAGCGGAAAAAAAAAAAAAAAACCGTACGTTATTTCGAAAGCGTAACGCACGTTATATACGAAAATATACGTATAAAAAAATCAATCGCTTTTAAAAAACCAAAAGCTTAAAAAAAAAAGTAATATTAAAAACTAATATTACGTATATAAGTCAGATAATCCGCCAAAACCCTTTGCTTTTTATTAACTTTCGAATAATACTTTTTGCGAATAGGCCGTAAGGGCCGAATAATATTATAAAAATTAAAAATAATATTTAAATAAAATATTTTATAAAAATAATTGCTAAAAAACCAGTTATTAAAATTATATTAAAAAGAATTGAAAAAAAGTCGGAAGTAGTAGTAGTAGTAGTATTAATTAACGTCTAGCGGAGTGCAGCCGAAAGGCTGCCATCCTAAGACCTCCCAGAAAATACGGAAACGTGCTAAGCTAAAAAATTAAATACAAAATACGACTCCGAAAGCAATTCGTATTAATACAGCTAAAGCTGCTGTCATTTACGCTTTTCGCCGTCTTTTGCGATAATCCGTCAATAAAATATATAAGCGTAAAACTCAAAAAAAAGCCCAAAAAGTATATATACGACACCGATCAAAATATAATCTGTCGATTACGTAAAAACGCATAATAATATAACCAATAAGCCGAGAAAAAAAAAAAAAGCAATATTCAAATATCCGAATCCAAAAACCAAAAGCTAAAAACAAATTTGCGCTTATCAAAATAAAAAAGCATCCGTTATATAAATATATATAATAATATTCGCTCCGCTGTAACGTCGCTTCGCGCGGCCGTACGCAGTTTATTTTGTTCGAATTGCATTCGATTAAAGCAAGCAATATACGTATAATAAAATTGATTATATCTAAGAAACTGTAATAATAACGCGTAAAAACGTTATGAAATCCTTTGGCTTATAAAGCAAATTTTTAAAAAATATCACGGCTTTTCGTTCGATTCGGAAAAAAGCGTTTGGTCGAGTTTTTTTAAACCAATTAAAAAAACGTTTGATCGCGCGGCGGCATAACACGAAATGCAATAAAATCTTAAGCTTTTTGCATTTGCAGCGTAATTCGGCGTCGGTATAATTATATTTAACGTAATATTATTCGTAGTTTTTATAAATAATTTTAATCGTTAAATAATAATAAAACAATCGTTTCGGTATATCGAGCTTCGGCAAAAGTTTAATTACGTATACCGGGTTTTACCGCTTATAATTTCGTAAAAGCTTTCTGCTGGCTGTTTTCCATCAGCGGCTTCGATACGAATTCCGCATTTTTCTAAAATCGAAGCGTATCTTATTTACAGTCGGTTCGGACGTAAAACCTTTATTTCAAAAAGTCTTTTTTGCATTCGCATTTGCTAATTTATCGACGGCTTCGTTGCTTTCGATATTCGTATAATCCGATGCTTATTTAATTTTCACGTCGTATGTTTTTATTATTTTTTAAACAGGCTAAAAAAACTTATTAAAAAAAAAAAAAAGTATTTCGCGTATTTTTCAGATTATTAAAATGCTATCGATATATATTTATAACTTTTACGTACGCACTTCGGCTAGCATGCTCGTAATTTTTTGCAAACTTTTTTATGTTTTTATCGCTTTTGCGTCGAAAAACGTAAAAATAATCGTTTATCGAACCGTACTTAAACGCTATTTGCTTACGGTTTTTAATATATAACGTATTCGTAATCTACGAAATAAACGCCGTTTTTATATTTTTCGCAGCCGTCCGAAAAAATCGTAACGTTTCCGAAAAATAGTTTTGTTTTTATTATTTCTTAAAGTTTTCCGCGGCTTTTTTTTTTTTTTTAACGCTTATAATAAAATCGATGCGGCTGCCGAGCGAAAAAAAAATGCGAAAAAAAAAATTTAAATCGTAGGATTTATAAAAAAATATCGCCGAAGCGCTAAATTTTCGTTTTAGCGATTATATATATATCCGCGTATTTGCTTCGAAAAATCATTAAAATAAAAATACGTTAAATCAAAAAATACGCTTCGTTTACGATTTGCAATTTTATCGTAAAACGTATTTTAGCTTTTTTTAAAGCCGCGCTTGCGAAAAAAAAGCCTGCGTTCCGTATTATTATAATAAAAAAAATAATACGCCATATAAAAAATATTTTCCGTACGGCCAAAATAATAATTTTCTGTATTAAATCGATATAACCGTCGAAACGAATGCTAATTTAATTATTTCGTTCGGTTCGGCGTTCAAATTTCGTACGGCCTGCGTATTAAATTTCGGTCTCAAATAATATCGAAAAAAAAACATAAATAATTATTGCTTTTCGCAGCGCGCTAGCCGGAAAACCATTATTAATTCGGCCGAAGCTTTTAATATATTGCGCCGCTTATCGTATTTTGCTTACGCGTTTTTTAACGTATCGTTTAAAAATAAATTTTCGATCGAACCAAACCTTTAGCCAGCGCAGCGCGGATTGCTCGCTTTTTTTTCGCCGTAATAATGCAAAAAATCGTAATTTTATCGTCGATCATGATCGAAAAAGCGTAATTATTATTTTGCGTAATAATATATATTATTTCGATTTTTTCCGGCGCAAAAGCGATTTTATATTCGTTTTTCCATTCGAAAATATCGCGAACGTTTTTTGCAAATAATTCGATATTATCGTTTAAATTATATAAAATACGATAAATTAATATATCGTTTGCGTATTTAAAACGAAAAGTAAAATTTTAATTAAGCAATTCTGCTAAATATAATATATACAAAACCGAAGAAAATAACAACTTTTAAAAAATGCCGTAATAAACGTAGCTAAAATCGGTAGTTTTTTTTTCGAATTATATTTGCATTCGTCGTTTCGTAAAAAACGATTTAAATAATAAAAAAAATAAAAAAGGCCACTTTTGCTCGATTATTCTTTTAAGTAAGCGTCGAATCAAAACGGCGTCGAACGCGCTTTATACGTTTAGAATAATAATCGTAATATATTTTTTTTACGGCGAACGCAATTTCGATATCGGCCGTAAAAATACGCTGCCAAATCGAAAGCAAAGCGTTTCGAAAAAAAAGCGCTTTTATATTATAAATTAAAAAAACCGGTCGTAAACGCTATTTACGCGATTTTGCTAACGATAATTTTTTCAAAACTTTTAAATATGCAAAAAAAAAAAAAGCGATCGAACGCTACGAACGTAAAAAAGATTTATTTCGTTTGCCGGTTTTAATTATTATAGCTATTTCGGCCAGCTTTTAAAAAATCGGAAAATAATTCGTTACGAAACAACGGTTAAATAAGCTATATATAACGGTTCTGATTTTTTTTTAATAAGCTTTCAAAAGTTTTACCGTAATCCGGTTAATGCTCGGAAAAATGCTAATAATTCCGATATAATATTTTTTTATTTTTTCGGACGATACGAAATCTGCTTAAAAAAAATGGCCCGACTTTATTTATTCGATAAAAAAATCTTGGTCGAAATCGTCGATAGCTGAAAAGCGGCCAAATACTTCGTTTTTTAAAGCATTAGTTTTATTTTTAATATTTTTAATTATAATACCGTTTATTATTATTAAAAAAACTTTAAAATTCGTAATTACTCGATGCTAGCCTATTATTTTATACAGCTTTTCGTTATTATCGATTCCGTTAATAAATTTTCGCTAATAATTCTTTTTCGCTTTGCGTATTATAGCGAAAAACTGCTTAGTTTTTTCGAGGATTTTATCGTCGTATATTATTTTGCGTATTTGCAAATATTTGTTTTTGGCTTTTTAATATTCGTCGATTTATTATAAAATGGCCTGTAAGCTCTTTTGAAAAAGCTTTCCGGCAGCTGTAATACTTTTTTAAAAAACCCGGGCCAGCGCAGCCGCGTATTCGTTTAATTTTTTTAGCGTTAATAATATAACGAAGTCCGCAAATCGGCTAGTTTTTGCGCGCATCAGACCTGCGAATTTGCCGAGTTTTAAATCGGATATTTTATAATATATTTAAATTACGAATATTTTTTTTTATTAAAAAAAATCGTTATTTGAATTTTATAATTTAAGCCGCTATACATATCGTATCGTATCGTAATAATCGAATTAAGCACGTTCGAAAAAGTAAAATCTAAAACGTATTTTTTATTATAAATAAATTCGCTAGCGGCGCCGATAAAATTTATATTCGAAATAGCAGCTTAATCCGCGAAATATTTTCCATTTTTTGCTATATCCGACCCCGGCTTAAAAATGTCGTATCGAATATTAAAATCGCCGCTTATTATATAATTAAAAAATGATTCGAAATATATTACGTAATCCAATATTTATTAAATATAGCCCTATTTATATACGTTAAAAATAAAATATATATTTACGTTTAGCCAAAGCAAATTTTTATTATTAATTAATCGTCGTTGTTATAAATTGAATTCTGCGCCTTTTCGGATATAAATCAGCATTTTAAAACGTATTCGCTCGAAAATTTCTTTTTCGGTTTTATTTTATAAATCGATCGGTATATACAAATCGTATAACGGATAGTTTTGTATTTTGATTTTTAAAACGCTTCAAGGTTTTTATACGCAAATCACGTTTATACGCTTTGCATCGCATAAATGCAAAAGCGTAATATGCTTCGGTTGTTTTTTTTAAACGTTTGCTTAATAAATATTAAAATTTATTTTAAACTTTCGGTTGCGAAATCCCTCGCGTTGCTTATAAAAATATTTTATTATTAAAAAATAAAAATATCGGTATTAATATCTATTTTTTTTAATTCGTTTGCGAAAACTTAAAGCTTATTTCGTAGCTAATTCGATAAAAACGGATAAAAAATTGCTTTTAACGAAATAAAAAAAAGCGTGTTTTGCGAAAAAGCTACGAAAGCCGTATCGTCGAAAATCGAATATACTTTTCGGCCAAAATGCTAAATATTCAGCGATTGTTTTTTAAAACTGAATTTCGGATTAAACGGTTCGAAAAGATTACGTTTAGCGTTGCCGCCGCGGCGGAAATAATAATTAAAAACGCGATGGTTTTTTGCTTGTATGCCGTCACGGCGTTTTCGCGTTTCTTTTTTCGGCCCGCGTTATTAATAACCGAATTATTATTATTTAAAAAAATAAAAGCTTTAATAATAAAAATAATCGCGACCGAATAAACCGCTTTTTTCAATCGCTTAACAGCTTTCAGTTTTTTTTTAATTAATCGTATTATTTTATTATTTACGCGGCGAAAAGCCGCAAAACAGCGTAAATAATCCGCAGCGTATAGCTTATAGCAGTTCGCGTATTATAAAATTATTTTGCAATTGAAATTAGTCGAGCCATCGTAGTTTTGTATTCGGTTGCTATAGTAATTGCAACGAACGTATCGAATGCAAATTAATAAATTACAAAAACCTTAATATTTAAAATTGTAGCGAAATATAGCCGGTTTTTTATCGATAAGCTTGGCTTAAGCGTTAACGCCGAAAAAAATAAAACTTTTAATTAGCTGTAAAAAAAAAAAAATTCAGATTTGCTTATTTATAATTAAATTCGCTTCGTATCGGAAAAAGCGCGTATTAATCGGCTTAATTTTAATTTAAATAAAAAACCTCGTTTTTTATATATTTTAAATAATAGAAAACGTCGCCGAATAGCTTCGAAACCGTGTCTAGAACGTTTTGTACCGCGTAATTGTATTATTTTTCCGAAATGCGTACGGCGGTGGCTTCGAATATTTTGCGAAAGACTTCGACACTTTTTTAAATAATAAAAAAATTTTTAATTTTCAAATCGATTAAGTAAAAAGCCCAGCTTATTTTCGTAAGCGTCAGGTTTTTAATCGCGTTTTTCGTCAGGCCCGGTATAAACTTCGCGATTTTTTATTTAAAAACGAAAATATTAAATTTATTTAGCAAAATGCTTTTCGCCGACGTAATTAAAAAGCGATAGTTTTATCGAATTTTTGCTAATTAATCTTCGATAAACGAATTCAAAAAAAACGCGTAAAGTTCCGCTAATAAACGGACGCATTTGTTATTATAACTTTTTAACGGTAATCGATTTTAATTTTTCAAAGTTTATTAAAATTTTTAAAACTTTTCGTAAAATTCGATTTGCCCAAATAACTGATTTAGCAAAAAAAAAAAAAAAAGATCGATGCTATTTAGCGAAGCGGCGAAAAAAATAATAAAAGCGCGGGTTTGCAAAAAAAAAAAAAAAAAAAATTTTGCAAGCTTTTCGGCGTATTATCGCGCTTCGGGGCTTTTTTTTGCTAATTTACGACGCTGTCGGCAGCGGTCGCGAATTATACCTATATTTTGCGGCGTATTTAAAACTGTCGGTTTGCTTCGTCGAACTAGCTAATAATAACCGACGTTGCAATAATAAATATTCGCGCTTCGTATTTTAAAGCGAAAAAAAAAAAGCGAATGCTAAAAACATTCGCTTACTTTTTTTTTTTAAAATGCAAATTTAATTAAAACGGTGAAATTGCGTTTATAAAGCGAATATATAACTCGTCGTAATCGTAGTCGTAATCGTCGAACGACCGAAAAAAAATGGAAAAAATCATTTCGCGAGCTGCACGGCGAACGCGACGAACTTTCGAATTAATTCCTCGAAATTCGGAAAAAAAACGAATCTCCCGAATCGAATATAATAAATTTAATAATTGCTGCGAACAAAAAGTAAAATCCGTATATATTATAAAGGATAAAAAAAAAGTCGGAATAGGGGCTGGAAAAGCATATTAAATGAAATTCGCCTGGTTTTCTGGGAAATACTTTTTTCGAGGGCTCCACCCCTCCTTTTGTATTTATACACGCCTTCTACTAAAATGTAAAAGGTAAAAATCAGTCTGACTATTAACCCAACCTTATCTGAGCTCTATTGTTTGAACTAATGTTTTCCTGCCTTTCAATTCTTACAAAAACTTATAAATTGGCTGAAAGCGTATTTCGAAAGTTTAAATTCGTACGATTATTTGAATAACGACGTACCAATAAATAAAAGCTCGAAAACGCGCTTTTTTCGGACGCAAAAATAATATAACGGCTTATTTTTTTGCTACCTTTCGTATTATCCCAGCAATTACGTATAATTGCAAGCTTCCTGGTCTTTTGGTAGGTCTTTTATCAATTATAAAAATTATTTATATATAAAAAACTTTTTCTTTTTAGCATTTTTGCCTTTTACAATTGTTGATTTTAAATAAATATTTTTATTACAAAATCAAAAGCTCGTTTTTTATATTATATGAATTCGGCGACCAGTTGACTGCTCTTCCAGCCTTTCGACTAATTAGATCGTCACAGCGAAAGTTTTAAAACAAAAACGTAAAAAGTTTATAGCAGCTTTTTATGCAATTGAAAGTATTAAATATATAATAAAATTGGAATTTTTTTTATCGCTCGCAGGAATTGCGATTTGAAAAAATAATCGAATTGCAAAATTTTTTACAACGATTTTAATAAATTTATTTATAATATATAAAATTTGTTAATAATATGCTAAAGTTGTTAATCTTTTACTAAATAGCAGATATTTAAAAAGTAACGACAAAATTAAAAAAGCAATTTTATAAAAAAAAATTATAAAATACAAATGGAAAAATAACGCTTTGTAATATTTATAAAAAGAAATTTTCAAAAGATGCTTGGTACCAAATTAAATATCGTAAACTTTTAAAACAGCCTACGACTAAAATAAACATTTTGCAGCTAATATCACGATAGAAAAGCTTCGAAACGTATATTAGCTTTTAATTACTAAAAATATCAGCTTGTATATTAAAAGCTGTTTGTAATACGTTAAACTCGGCATCGCTTAAAAGTCTTAATTATTATTACGAGTAATAATATCAGGTTTTATAGAGCTATTAAGAGCTGATTTTTGCGGATTTTTTCAAGAGTTTTTTAATAATATAAATATTTACTAATAGTAATTGATTACTTTTTTCGATTTATTTAAATATATTTTTGCTCAATATTAAGTTCGGAATAAGCAATTAAAGCTTTTACGTTATTATTTACGAAAAATAATATTTTAGTCGGCTTTTACGTTGATTCTGGAAGCTATTTCAGCGCCAGACTAAAATCGTTTGCTAAGAAAAAAAAAAGCTTTTTAAACCAATTCGCCTATAGTTTTCAAAAAGTCCATAAATATGGCTGAAAAGGCCGTAGATATTATGCAACGAGTTTTAAGCAATATAATAAAAAAAAATTCGCAGAAGCTGAAATTAATAATTTTTAAAGCAAATGCAAAAAAAAAAATGCTTAATCTCGGATATTCAGCTTTTAATATTTATCGGAAATATTAATTTCGTATTGCAATCGATATTTTTTTTGCTTTTTCAGCTTATTACGCTTAAATTATATATAATAATTTAAAAGCTGATAGATTTTCCGAAGAATTATGGTCGGCGGATTCAACGGATTTTAAAAAAATGATAAAATATAATATTAAAACATTTGGCCGATCGGAAAGTTTTTGCGGAAAGGAATTTTTAAAACAAACGATAAAAACGCAAAAACACAAAGCTAAACGATATACCAAATAATAATAACTTTTAAGAAACGTTTTTGCTTAGATTTTTAGTTATATTATATAATTATATTGCCGCCGGGCAGAAGCTAAAACCTAGCTGAAAAGGTTTTTTTCGTATTTTAAATATAAAAAATAAATATCAACGATTTTATATTTTCGAATAATTTAATAGGAAACCGATTTTTAAACACTTTTATATCGATTAATTAAAAGTTTTTTATTTTAGAACTGCGTATTTAGTTACCGGAAAAGAAAAGCGCTTATTAGTATATTAAAATCTGAAAGTCAAAAATTATAATATTTATTACTTTTGAAACTAAAAAAAAAGTTTTTGCAACGCTAAAAGAAAATTGGCATAATATCAAAAGTCTGAAGTGTATAAATACAAATCGAGGATTATTATTCTTTTTTAAAAAAAATTATTCCGGGATAACGCCAGGATATGCGTTTAGAAATTAAAAATTCGTGCGGAATGTTAAAAGGTATTTTTTTTAAAACGAAATATTAATACAAATTAAAAAAAAGCAGAAAAAAAAAGGATTGCTTCAGAGCGTTATATATATTATAGCTTTTATTTATTGAACTTTCGAGGTCGAGAGCTTGGGAGAATGGGGCTTGTGATAGCTTTATGGCCTAAGGCCATTATAAAGCACAGACCATTCCGACCACAGCGTATTCTTTCTTTTTTTGTAAACTTAGTTCTAGAAGAATCAAGCACCCTTCGCAGAGGAACTTCGAAGCTTTAACTAGGGGGTACGGAAACGTGCTAAGCTAAAGAATTAAATACAAAATACAACCCCGAAAGCAATTCGTGTTGGTACAGCCATTGCTGCTGTCGACTACGCTTTTCGCCGCCTTTTGCGATGGTCCGTCAGTGAGATGTATAAGCGTAAAGCTCAAAGAGAAGCCTAAGGAGTGTGCATACAATACCGATCAAAGTATAATCTGTCAGTTGCGTGGATACGCATAATAGTATGGCCAGTAATAGTGGGCTGCCTTCCCACATTTATCCTGCGGGCACTCGGATAATGTGGGGGAAAGCAAGTGTCCCACTGCATCCAAGTGTCCCATCTCAGTTCATGATTTTTTACGATCGCATTTTATATTAAAACACCATTAAAGCCAGATATTAAATTACATTAGATTAAACTATAATAAAAGCAAGCCGTTATTTTCAGATTTTAAATTAAAAAATTAAATTTTATTAATAAAAACTAATTTAAATAAGTGTTTTGTACGTATTTTCAATTTTTTTTTTTCGCTTTTTCGCTTTTAGAAAGCCTATTTACATTTGTTTGCAATTAAAATATTTTTTATAATAATTCATATTAACCTTTTTAATCGGTTATAAGCTATTCGATAATTATAAAAGCTTTATCAAGCTCGAGTTTTATTATATATCAAGATTTTCGGCTAAAAAAATGTAATTTATTATTTTAAATGCGATTTTTTTTTGCTTTACAACTTTATTGCTTTTATAACCTAAAATCCAAGGTTCGTAAGCAGCTTTTCTTACTTATTATACGCTTAAGCAAAAGCTTTTCGTAAAACTAACGGTTTTCTTTTACCTTTTGCCTTTTGTTTTTTACTGTCAGTGTGACGATTTAATTAGTCGAAGGGCTGGGAGATCAGTTAACTGGTCGCCGTGTTCATATGGTATAAGAAACGAGCTTTTGGTTTTGTAACAAAAATATTTATTTAAAATTAACAATTGCAAAAGGCAGAAGTTGCTAAAAAAAGAAAGCCTTATATATATAAATAGTTTTTATAATTAATAAAAAATCCACCAGGAGATCAAAAAGCTTGCAGCTACACGTAGTTGCTAAAATAACACGAAAAATAGCAAAAGAATAAATCGTTATATTATCCTCCCGTCCGAAAAAAACGCGCCCTCGAGCTTTTATTTATTAATACGTCACTATCCAAATGATCGTACGAATTCAAATCTTCGGAATACGCTTTTAGCCAATTTATATATTTTGCAGAAAAACCGGGAAGCTTTTTATACGCCAAATAAAAGTCGCGTATTTTCAGAAAAGCATATATAAAATCAAACGCGGGGTATTACGTAAGGTTTTTATTTAAGCCTACTTAAAAAGCTTTGTATTAAAGGATTTTCCGTTGTATTCGATAAGCGATTAATTTTTCGATTTCGTATTTAAGCTTATTAATTATATTAATAAATTTAAAGATTAGATTAATCTGATTTAGAAGCGCGTCGTTAGCTGTTTTACGCAATCGATTAACGTGAAAAATTAAATATACGTTTATAATATTAGAAAGGTCTAGTTTAAAAACGTTATCGAAAATTTTGATTATAATTTTAAAAGGGCCGTTTATTAAATTATCGAGCTTGCGAAAAAGCCGGAAGGTCGGAAATAAACGCATATCGAATTATACGTAATCGTTAACGTTAAAATCGATCGCGCGGCGAAACTTATTCGTATTTTTTTTTATTTTATCGTAGGTTTGTTAAAAATGCGATTTGGCGAGGTTTTAAACGTCGTAATGGCGGCGAGCGTACGCACGAGCTTTATCTGCGTTTAGCTTATATAAGAAATTAAAAAAAAAAGGAAATATCGAGCTTTTAGTTTTAATAAATATAAAAAATATAACCGTATAAAATTTTAAAAAATAAAAAGCCATTTAGATTTTCGTAAAAAAAAATTATTTAGGCGAAATTTATTATTAAAAAAAATTCGTTTTAATCGTTTTAATAAAAATTTACGAAAAATCGAAAGCGTTTTTGCAAATATTAGTTGTAAATTTCGGTTTGACCGTCGGTTTTAAAATAAGCGGCTGTCGAAAACTTTAATTGCGTACCGAATATTTTATTTAATTCAAATCAAAAAGTAAATTAATATTAAAAGCTACGATCGCTAATAATACTTTTTAAAAAGCTAAAATATTTGTATACGTAAAATATATATAATTTAGCGAAGCTTCGAGCGTCGATATTTTTGTAACAAAAGATCGAAATAGCTTATTTAAAAAAGCGATGTAAAAATAGGTAGGAAAACCAGACTGATACGGCCACATATCGGTAGGTAAAATAGTCTAGGGAATCCCTAGAAAAAACTGAAGAAAGGAAAAAAAAAAAAAATAAAAGTATAAATTGGATTGCGTGCCTATGATATTATCTAAAAAAATGCTTTGCTTTTATACTTATTAAAGGTAGTCAATAGTAAAAGGTTTCGAAAGGGTCTATGCCTCGATTATAGCTAAAACTACTAACTTTTATTAATACAAAATATTACCGTTTTATATTCTGTTTTAAATAACATACGTAATCGTTTTTAATTACGATTAAAAAAAAACATAATTCTAATAAATACAATTTAGTTTATTTTATATAGTTTAAAAACCAATTAATTATAAATTAAACTTTTTAATTTTATATTCTTATGGTTTTTTAATCCGTTCTTGGCCTTTTTACTATTAGCTTTTGCGAAAAGATAGCGTTTCGTTTATCGTTTAAATTATTTGTTTATTTTGCTTTTTTAAAAAATAATTTAATAAAATATCAGTCGAAATATCGTTTAGATTTACGAACGTTTTAATAGCTTTTTCGTCGATAATATTATCAAATGTTGCCGCGACGAATGCTTTTTACGACTTTTCTTCGTAAATAATAGATTTCAGCTTTTGGACGTGGTTTTACGCTTTGCAAAAAGCGCTGAAAAGTTTTGTATTAAAATCGTAAAAATAATCGATTAATTCGTCGTAATTAAAACCGATTAACGCTTTTGCTTCGCGTAAAACTAATAGGTCGGATTATAATTGTTTGCCGACGAATGCTTTTAAAAAAGCTCCGAAACTTGTAAAAAAGACTATTTTACGAAATAATTCGGAAATAATCGTTTGCAATCGAAATTACCGAAAATACTGTAATTATTTTCGCCGCAATACAAATAATATTAAATTATTTATCGGATTATCGTTTTCGAAGTAATTTCTGTATTTTTGCGCCGTGTAATTATTCGAATAAACTAATATCGCGCCGTCGGTTTTTTAGGTTTTAAATCTGACGAAAACTTTTTGTTTAATCGAAAAGCTGATGAAAATTATTTTATTTTTTATTTCGTAGCTTTCGGTTTTGTAATCCGATAAAATAGCCGAAGCTATTATTTTAAACGCGCTGAAATACAAAAAAGCTAAGTTTTTCTGGATGGTTTTAATTAATTTAACGTCGTGGTATAATTGCAAATAAGCTTCGATTATTTCCGAATTATATGCGAAAACAAGCAAAACGTAATAATCGAAAATAGCGTCGATAAAATTTTCGATTTTTTCCTTTTTTTAAAAGTCGGCGATATCGAATTTTGTAATTGTAATACGGTCGGGACCAACGAAATTTAAAGCGATCGAAACGTTAAAATAAGCTATAAAGCGGCAGTTTCCGAAATTTCGAATAATTAAAACAGCGAAATAAAAGCCGGAATGCATTTTAAAGCTTATTAAATAAAATTATAAAATATATTAGCGAAGAAAATTGTAAGCGCTTTCTAGGTTTTAATTAATCGAAAGTAATGCTTATATATAACTATTTTTTTTTTTATAAAATGCAGTAATAGCTTGTTTTTTCCGTTATAAAATTTTACGTAATTAACGAATTCGCAGTTTAATTTAAATAAATTTTAAAATATATTTTCGGTCGAAAAGCCAGAAAAATCGGCTTTTAGAAATATTCGTTGCTTTTATTTTTCTACGTTTTAATCGAATTTTATAATCGCGCTAAAAACCTTAAGATTTGCTTTAAAATTTGCGTAGCCCAAATAAGCTTTAGCACGTGCTTAAATAGTTTTCGCAGTTTTTCGTCGGAATATAAATTAATTATTAAAATTAATTTCGAACACGTCGTAATTCGAATTTTTAATAACAGCGAATCGATCAGCGAAACCGATAACGTTAATTTTTTTTGTAATTAAATCGTAATACGCCGCGTAATAACGTACGTGAAAATAGCAGAATTTGCCGTTTTTTTTGGCGTTAACGTTATTCGCAAAAACGAAATTAAGAAATCGGAGTTTTTCAGCGAAAAAAAACTCGAGTAAAAACGGGTTACCGTTTTTAAAAGTTTTTTTTATTTGTTTTAGCGTATTATATTTGCAATTTTCCGAAAAAGATTTAATTTAGTTTTCGTTCGAAGCAAAAAAAAAAAAGCTGACGGATTTATTTGATTTTTATATAAAAGTATCGAAATAAAACTTTTGAATCGTGTCGTCGTCGAAAACGAGAATTTTAAACAAAATAATTTAATTTTATACTTTTTGCGTAATTTTTTCCGCGATAATTTCGATATTTTTTTTCAAGCTTTTTCGGTCGAATCGTATAATAATCGAAATCTTAAATGCTTTTATTAAAGTTTCGAATATTAACGATAGTAATACGACGTTTTTAAACGCAGCAAGCGTTTTTAGTATTTGCGTATTTAATTTCGAAAAGTCAAATTCAAAATCGTTTGGGTTTTTTTTTTTCGGAATGCCGGTGTTTTTTAAATTTAATTTCGTAAAATCGTCGCGTTTTTTATTAATTAATTTGAAAATTATAGCTCGGCGTCGATTTCCGGCTGTTTTTATTCGCGGTGCTTTTTTTATTAACGACGTGAATAATTTTCTTTTTCGAACAAAAAAGGTTTCGGAAATATCGGCGCGCTTTTCGACGTTTTTTGTTTACTTTTTTCGAAATCGTTTTTATAAATATAATAGGTTTTTTGTATTCGAATAAGCGGTTATTTGCTATTACGCTTTTAATTTCGTTTTCGAATTCGTTTTCGATAATTAAAAATAAAAATCGCCGAATAATTTTAGCCGCTTTAAAAATATTAATTCCTACCGCGTGCGTTTTTTCGAATTAAACGAAAATAATATTAACTTTTTCGTTTTTTTCGTCGTCGTAAATTTAAAATATCGGAATAGCGTCGTTTTTTTTTTCGATATAAAAATGCCGCATTTAACGACGTTTAATTTTTTGCTTTAAAAAAAAGTCAAATTCGGAATTTCGCAGCCGATTAAAACTTTTTTTAATAATTGCATAACGTCGTTAATTAATTTGCAAGCAGCTGTAAAAAAGCTTATAAATCTGCGGGCTTTTGAATTATTAGCTTTTAAAGCTTGCGTTTTAAAAATATAAGCGTTTAATATTCAAACTTTTTTTTTCGTAAAAGTAATAATTTCGAAAAAGCGAGCGAAATGCCGAAATAAAATAATATCGGTGATTTTGCTAAAAACGTATTTTTGGATTTTTTTTCTTCGTTAATTTAGCAGAAAGCGCAAAATCCGATCTGTTATCTTTTTTTTATTATTTCGAGCTTTTTTTGCTCCGGCGAAAGCTTTTAAAACGTTATCGTAATTCAGCAGAAATTTGTCGTAATTAAAACTTTTGCGAACGAATTTAGCTTTAACGAAATTTTCGTAATCGAATAGAAATTCGTTAACGTTTTTAATTATTATATCGAATTATTTTATAAACGTTTTTACGAAAGCTGCTTATTAATTTAAAATGGCGGCATTATATATTTGCTTAAATTCGGAAAGATTGCGTATAATAATTCCGTTTTAAAATAAATTAAAAATAAGTTTGCTAGATTTAGCAACGCTTTGCTTAGAAAACGATATAATATCGATAGATTTGTTAATTAAAAAAGTATATTATATTTGTTAAAAAGTAATTGAAAAAAAGTATAAAAATTATAAAATATTTGTATTTAAAAGTTACGGGAATCCGCATAATGTTTTTCCAATAAATTATAATTATTTAAATAAGCATTCGTTTAAAACAACGAAAAAAGTAAATAATGCAAAAAATAATAAATAATAAAATATATAAAAAATAGTTTTTGTAAAATATGCGAATAATATAAATATATTAAATATGCGGCTTAAATATATATAAAGTTTTTGTTTTGATAAACCAAAATATAATTAAATAAAAAAAAGTATAATAGGTGTTTTAAATAATATAAAAAAAGGTTTTTAAAATAAACAACGTATATAAAACAAAATAATTAGATTGTATATAAGCAAGCAAAATAAAAACAGTAGAATAGTATATAATAAAAAGAAAAACAATAGATAATAAAAATAATAAAACAGTTAGTAAACAATTTTGTATATATCTTTTTTTTTTTCAGTTATAAATGGAATTACGATTTGAACTGTGCTTTCAGCAGCGGAGTTATCGTCCGGTTATTTTCAGATTTTTCCAGAAAGATAGGCTTTTTTTTTTCAGGAGTATAATCGCTTTGGTCGGAATCGTCGTCGGATTCGCTGGAATCGGAATCGCTTTCTGATTTAAAATCCAAAGGATAAATTTGCTGGTTTTTTCTGTAAAATCGCTTTAATCGATTGGCGGCGAACGTTTTTTTTAATTTTGTTTTATCGAGTTTCGTAAATTTATAATAGTTTTTATTTAATTCGGCCTCGCATATTTCGTAAAATCCGAGCTATTTATAATTAAGTTTAATATCGGCCGATTTGTTAATAGCGCGCTGAACGTCGTAAATTAAAACCAAATCTTTTTTTTTAATTAGCGTTTTTTTTAGAATTTTGGTCTTATTTCAGATTTTTTTAACTGCTTTTTTATATTTCTTTTTTTTTTAAATTGTTTTTTTTATATTTATATCGCGGTAATTTAGCTGTTTAAATCTTATTGCTAATAAATCTGCTTTCGTTTTTATTTTAACTACGTTATAAAGTTTTTATATAAGCTATTTTGTTTTCAAAAGCAATCGAGCGTTTTTGCCGTATTAAATAAAAAATAAGATTATTTTAATAAAAGCGTATATGCATATGCGTATAGCAAAAAGCATTTTCGAGAATTTCCGCGATCAACGTTTATAACTTTTTCGAATAACTTTTAAAAAGCCGTCAAAAATATTTTTGTAACTTCGTTTAACGGATTTATTATTTTTCGAATTATAGGCTAAGATTTAAATACGTTGAATACCGTATTTTTTTATAAAAATCTCGACAACGCTTTTGTTTTCGAATTTATTATCGACGTTTAATTTGCTAAACAAATTATATCGATATATAACGTTTTTTTAAAAAAAAATCGCTATAGCTTCGAAAATAGCGTTTCGGAAAAGTCGCTTTTTAAGCTATTTAAATAAGTCGTTAATAGCGAATACAAAGCATATATAACCGCGATCGGTAGTCGGTACGCGTATAACGTCGAAATTAATTTTTTTTTAAATTTTAAAAAACTACGTCGGATATAATAAGTTTTTTTTTCGGCCAAGCTTTCGTTTTTAGCAAAAAATACAGCTTTTGACGAAAACTTTGTAATTTTCGAAGTATTTTTTTTATTAAAAATCGTTTTTGATTCGGTAATAAATGGCTTTAGCTTTTTTATAAAACACTTTTTCGTAGGCTTTTTTTATAATTTGAAATTTGTCGGTTTTATTATTTATTACTAAGCGTTTTTAATATATATTGTTTTTTATTTTATATAGCTTTCTGTCGGCTAAAATATAATCGAAAGCTTGGTTTTTAAATAATTTAAATTAATAATTTAGCACGTTAAATAATTTAAATAAAATAATTAAATAATATGCGATTAAATAAAAGTCTTCGGTTTCGTAATTATCGATTAAAAGTTTATTTTCGTCGCTAATCGGCTTATTCCGATCGCTTTCGGTTAAATTTATTCGCGGTATTAGCCGAAATAATAACGCGAATGCTTTTTCGGCCCGAAAATTAATGTTTTTCACTCGCGGTACCAGCCGAAATAGCAACGCGAATAGTTTTGGTTTTATAAAATCCAAGGCGCAAATAGCGAAGCAGCCGATTTTATTAGCAATTTATTCGTTGATATTTTATTCGTTTTATTCAACGAGATTAAACGAATAAAAGCGTTTTCGTTTAAAAAAGCCGTTTGCCGCTGTGTTAATTATTTTTTTAATATATCTGATTTCGAAATTTATAAATCGTATTTAAGCTATTTAATTAATAACGAGCGCTTTTGATAAATTATTAGCTTTTTTATTTAATTAATCGACAAAAATTTTTGCGTCCGTTTTCAAAATAAAATATACGCCGTATAATTTATTTTTTATTTTTTTTATTATTTTAAAAGCGCTTCGATATTTTCGTTTAATAGCATCGTAGCGTATTTCAGCGGGGAATTATAAACCGCTTTCGAATCGTAAAAAATGCCGTTTTTTGTTTTTATCGATTTGTTATAATACAGCTTTTTAACCGAAAATATTAGCGTCGATAATCAAAATAATTTTTTTTGCGTCTAAGCTGTAATCGATTCGTATAAGCGATAAAGCCGATAAAAAATCGTTTTTAAAAATTTTATAGCTTTGCTTTGTTTTTTTTTCTAAACGAAATCGACTTTTTTTTTTATCGTAATATAAATAGATATAGTTTTTTAAAAAAAGTTTTTGATTTAATTACGGTAGTAAATCACAACGCTAATAAAAGCTTTGGCTTCGGTAATATTTTCATACTTTTCTTATTCGCAGATTTTTTTAATTTTTTTTCGTTAAGAATAGCGGCCAGCGCTGTTAATTATATAACCGACGATATTTATTTCGGATATATAAAATTTTGATCGAAAGCTAATAATAGCTTTGGCTTTTTCGAAGCAAATTATAATTTTATCGATATTTTAAATATATTTTATTATATAACGTCGAATTTCAGAAAAGATTTTTTCATTATTATAATATAATTTAAAGCTTTTTATTTCAACGTCGTTAACGTAAAAGAAAATAATATTAAAAATATAAATTATAAAAATTTTGTATACGATTTTTACGAATTATGCGATTAAATTAATGGTTTTCATAAGTATTTTCGTTATACGCAATAAACCGATTGAAATTTAAATTGCCGTTATGTTTCGAAATCGTAGGTCAAGTATTAAATAATCGTAGCCGGAAAACAGATCGAAAAAGGAAGCGATCGTTAGTTTTGCGAATTCGTTTGAAAATTAATCGACGTTAAATAATACGTTAGCGTTTCGTATCGTTATTTTGTTTATTTCGACGATTGCGATAATAAGTTTATAAATGCTTTTTTTTTTTTTCGCAACGATAAATTATTTGTTTTTGTATAGGCCGTAGCAGAATTCGAAAATTTTTTGTTTAATTCGTTTTTTTAGCATTTCGATTATTTTATTTTGAAAAGCTTTAAAAACTGAAAAGGTCTTTTTTGCCAAGCTTCGTAAAACACGGTTTTGATATCGATATAAAGCGTAACGTCAAAGCTGAATTAGCCTATTTCGGTAAAATCGAAAGCTATAGTTTTTTTTCGGTTGCGTAAAACTTTATACAAAATCTTTTTTTTTTTTAGTAAAAATTAGATTCCGATTGCTAAATTATCAAATCGTTTTTTTGTAAATCGGCTGCCAAATAATAAGCTGGAAAATCGGCCGGTAATAAGTTTTTCGAATTCGCTAATAATTAATTAAAATAGTTTTATTATTTTATTTTTTTCGAACCAATCGTTTATTTTTCCGGAAATATTTCTACCGAATTTGCTAAGATTTACGAATCGTATTTTATCAGTTTTGCGCTTGTAAAAAATGCTAATATTAATATAAAAAAGTAAAATATATAAATCGGATTTGTTTAATACGAAAACGAAATCTTCGGAACTTTTATTTCCGAATTAATAATTAAAAATATTAATATTGGTTAATTTTATTCGCGGTGCCATTTCGATTAGCGACGTAAATGTTTTTAGCCGAATATTTTCTAAGTTTTGTTATAATTTAGCGTTTGTTTTGAAACTAAAGCCGGCTATTCGTTTCCCGATAAAACGTCGATTAAAAAGATTTTGTCGCTAGCGACGATAATTTAACTTTAAAAATCGGTTCCAGTTTCAGAAAAAAGCTTTTATCTGGCCGTTTTCGATGTATTTAAAGCTGACGAGACTTTTCAAAATCTAAAGCATTTTAAAAATAATAAAATAAAAGCATTTTTTTATTATTAAAAAGTTTTTATAAATAATAATACTTTCGACGTCGATTTTTATATTTCGTATAATTTTATTAAACTTAATAATGTTTTTATTAACGATAATATAAATTATTCGTTTATCGGTAATAATCGAAATACTATTAGTTTTAATCGTTTTCTGGTTTATATAATTGATTTCGGTTTTATTATCGAATAAGGCGAAAGCGGTCGTACTTTTTTTAAATATAATTTTTATTTTTAGCGTTTTTATAGCCGTGTAAAAGCAGTTTCGTCGTTTTGACTTTTAGGATTTTATAGCGAAAGCCAAAAAGCTAACTTTTTCCGAGGATTTTTTTTTATCGGCTAAATTAATTGCGGTATTATAAATTTCTTTTTGATTTTTTTTTAATTTAAAATCGTTTTTTTTTCGGATAATTTCAACCTTTTCGTTTTTTTTTAATACAAGGATTTGTTTATTAATAATTTTGTCGAATCTTCCTTTTATATTAAATAAATCGCTGAATTTTAATTTAATTTTTTGTTTTATAATCTTTTTAATAGCTTCGTCGACGGCTTCGGAGCTAATATATTTATCGATTTATTTTTCGCTTCGCATTAATAATAAGCGTTTAAAAGCTAGTATTTTCTGAATAATTTAAACCGAAATGTCGGTATCGATATTTTTCATATCGTCGTTAATTTCTTCTATTATAAGCGTTTTTCTGATAGTTTTATCGGTTTTTTTTCGAATTTCAAAATCTTTTTTTTTTTCGATTCTGACGTTTTTTTTATACCAATTGGTTTGGCGAATAGGACAGAAGTATTTTGCTTCCTTATGATTCGCTAGTTTGATTATGCAGCCATAATATCTGCAGATGCGATAATTGCATTAGCAATATATATATTTACTTTCCATTTATACATTTAAACTTTATTTACGCTTAAAATAAAAGTTTTTTCCTTAATTAATACGCTTTTTGGAATATTTTTTTTTTTACCGGTGAAAATCGTTTTCGCATTTTTTTTATTTTCTAAGCAATCGTTTTATTTCGTACCTTTTACTTTTAAGCTAATAGTATTTAACCAGCTTTAATTTTCAGCTTTATTAAAAAAGCTTATTTCTGCTTTCGTAAAACCGAAGTAAATCGCTTCGTATTTATTAATATAACAAATACTATTATTTATACAAAAATTAAATGCTTTGCATTTTAAGCGAATATAAGATTTTTCGCAATAAATTTCTTTATTATTACAAAATCCATATTTAAGGCCACAGGGTCTGTTTTAATAATTACTTTTATTATTTTAATAGCCGCGATTTTGGTTTTCGCGTTGGTTTTCTTTTTTTTTTTAATAATCGTTATTATAATTAATGTTTCGCTGATTCTGATCGCTAATACGAAAAGATTGCTATTGGACAGCTATTATTTTTACGATAGCTTAGCGAAGCTGATCGCTTCGCGCATTTTAAAAGAAATAGTTATTATAAAAGTTATTTTAATCGTTTTTATTATTCGAGTTAACGTAAAAGAGTTTTTTTTGCTATTACATAAAATTTTCGATTTTGCTTTGAAGTTTTTGAATTTTAATATCGGTAAATTTTAACACGAAAATTTCGATATTTTTATTAAGCTTTTCCAAGCTAATAAGTTTTGCAAAACGATTAAATAATATAATAACCGGTTGTTTTAGCGATTTCGGTAACTTTTAATAGCTAGGCATATTTCTGTATTAAAGCTTCTACGTTTTTCTTATAAATAAAAAATGGAAATTTCTTTTAATCCATAGCTTTAATAATACGTTCGCTTTGGTTTTGCTTAAAAACGAACTTTATAAATTTAAAATATTAATCGAAGATTTCAGGGTTTTGTTTATTAATTTTAAAATATTTAATAGTTTTATTGCGAATGCTAATTAAAAGGCCAAGCAAAAACAATTTTTTTTACTTAATCTCGCTTAAGACTTTTTTATTAACGAAAACGTTAAAAATTCTAATATAAATACGATAATAAGCTTTGAGTTTTTTGATTTAGCGAATTGTTATAATAAATTGTTTAAAAAAAGCGATAATATCGCGGATTTGTTAGCGATCGTGGTTTCGGAATTCCGATTTCAAAACTTTAATTAATTTACGCCAGTTTCGAACCCTAATAGCTTTTCATTTATTTATTAATTTAATAATATTTTTGATAATTAAATTATAATAGCGAAGGAGTTTGTCGAATATTTTAATTTTAAAAACTCCGAAATCCTCGCAGGTTTTTTTATATTTTTTAATAAAATCGGTAACGTTGGCGCCATTAAATAAAAGTGCATTAGAGGAGCCAGAAAGGAGTATGCGGCTTCGCATAAAAAAACGAAAAGCGTCGTTGTTTATGGTATTAATAAAAATGTTAATAAGGTTTGAATTAAACGAATAAATGTTTTTTGGAATTGCAGATTAAAGGTTTTTAATATAAAAAAAATCGTTTTTAATAGAAGAATTATTAAAAAAGTTTTTATATTTTTTAAAAAAATTAAATAAAATAAAATTGCGTTTAAATATTTAGGTAATATATTAAAAAACTTGTTTTTTAATAGATTGATTAGATTGATATGATATTGCTATATAATCCACGGTTTCGATATTCCGTGGCTTAGGCCAATGCACGTATAGCCATCTTTTTATTATTTTTAACGAAAAGCCGCAAATTGTAATTGCTATAATTACAAAGCGTAAAATCAGAAGATTGAGTTTTCGCCAGGCGTTTGATCAAAAGAGATTTAATTCAAAAAGGCCGAGCGCAGCGGTCGAAGCGTACGAATTAATATTCGATTTGTTATTTTTAAAAGAAACGGCTTTCGAATTTTAAGCTTCGCACGGTTCAGAATTGCTTAATCGTAATTTTAAACGTTTTTAAGATATATTGTATTTTTATAATTTAATAATTATGCGCAAGATAAAGAAAGCTATTAAGGGTTTTTCATATGATGTAATTGCGAACAATATTATATAAAAGATTTTTTAAGCCGTAGTAGCGAAATATCGAAATCGATTTTAACTGCGATTTTAAAAAATGCATCGGCGAGTATATAAAAACGAAACACCGAAGTTTGAATTTTTACGTAAATTATTAAATATAAAAATAGGTAAAAAAACCAGATTGATACGGCCATATATCGGTAGATAAGATAGTTTAGGGAATCCCTAAAAAAGACTGAAGAAAGGAAAAGAAAAATAAATAAAAGTATAAATTGGATTGCGTGCCTATAGTACTATCTAAAGGGGTGCTTTGCTCTTATACTTGTTAAAGATAATTAATGGCAGGGGGTCTCGGAGGGGTCTATGCCTCGACCATAGCTAAAACTACCAACTCCTATTAATACAAGGTATCACCGTTTTACAGCGATTTATTATTACGAATATATTATTATAACCGTGTTTGTTTTTGTTAAAACTGCAAAAGTCTATTATAACGTGTTTTAAAAGTGGTTAGAAATAAAAAAAGGCTGAAAAAGGCCGGGGCGCTTATTTTTTAAAACAGAACTTTTTCGATAAATATAACAATTGCGATAGTATTATTTTACGAAAGCTATTATATTTCGCTAATAATATTGGTCCGAAAGCAATTGCGTAGTTTTGCGAACGCTAAAATAAGCGGTGAAAATTTGGTCGTATATTTTTCGTATAAAAGCTAAACGAAAATAATCGACGTTTGATATTATTAAGCGATCGTAATATAGCAGCAGGTTGCGTTTAAGTATATACGAAATATTATTATCGTTGTTTTTTTTCGTAGCGTTTCGTACAGTTTTTTTTCGAAAAGCTATCAGGCTGTTAGCTATACGATTAGCGTGTAAAAGCTGGTCAACGATACGAAATGCGAAAAATAAATCAGCTATTTCAACGATAAAAACAGCTGTTTCGGAGGCCGTAAAAAATCGAAGTTTTTTTATTAAAAGGCGGTAATTAATTTGATCGGCTCGAAAAAGGGTTTGCAGGCGCTAAATGCGTTTAAAAAAGTTTTAGCGGTCGAATTCGCTCGTACGACGTATTAATACGTTAGTTAAAAGGTTATGTTTATTTAATTTGTACGTAATAAAAAAGTTGTAATCGGCGAAAAGCTCGGCCTAGCGTGCTTGTCGAGCGTTTAAAAGTTTAAAAGTTATAAAATATTCCAAAGTCTTATAATTAATAATAATTTTAATTTAATAAATTAAGCTAATTAATTTAATACGAAAATTGCTTAGAGATTTTACGATTACGAGCATTTTTTTGTCGTGTACGACGTAGTTTAGTTTTGCGAAAGCTATAGTTTTGCTAAAATAAGCGATTAGAAGCCAGTCGTTATTATAAAATTAAAAAAGCATAAAAGCTATTACGCCGTCGGAAGCGTTAGTTTTTAATATGTAAAAAAAGTCTTGCCTGTAATGTTATAAAACTGATATAATAATAAAAGCTAATATAAAAAAGTCGAAATTTTTTTGATATTTAAAAATGAAATTAAAAAAAATGTTAGCTTTGGTTAAATGGATTAAAAGCTTTGCAATTATACCGTACCGTACGGCTTATCTAGGGTCGGATCATAACCGATTATACCCGGTTGCAAAACCGGGTATACACCGATTATAATCGGTTTTAAAAACCGGGTATACACCGATTGTAATCGGTTTCAAAACCGATTATACACCGATTATAATCGATTATACACCGATTATAACCGGTTTTAATTCGATTATAATCGATTATAATCGGTTTTATAACCGATTATAATCGGTGTATAATCGGTTTTAAAAAACCGAATATAATCGGTTGCTAATCGGTGTTAACACCGAAGTGGCGCGGTTTACTTTTATATCGATGTGACGATTTAACACCGAGTATAATCGGTAGTATCGAATATAATCGGTATTAATACCGATTATATTCGGTGTTAACACCGATTATATTCGGTGTTAATATCGAAACAAATTTATATAACTAAATTAAATCGATATTTAATATATACCAAACTTTTCGAATTTAAATTAAAAATCTTATATTAAACTACGTTTATTTAATATTACACTGAATAATATTTCCGCTAATATTACTTCGCTGCTATCACTTCGCTGCCATCATCTCGCTGCCACCACTTCGCTGCTACCACTTCGCTGCCATCACTTCGCTGCCACCACCGCGCTGCCATCATTTCGCTGCCACCACCACCATCACTCACTTCGCTGCCACCACTTCGCTGCCACCATTTCGTCGCTACCACTTCGTCGCCACTACTACTATTACTATTACCACCATTACCACTACTACCACTACTACCACCACTATTACCATTATTACCACCACCTCGCTGCTACTACTTCGCTGCCACCACTTCGCTGCCACCACTTCGTTGCCACCATCTCGCTGCTACCATCTCGCTGCCACCACTTCGCTGCCACTACTTCGCTGCCACCATCTCGCTGCTACCATCTCGCTGCCACCACTTCGCTGCCACCACTTCGCTGCCACCACTTCGCTGCCACCATCTCGTTGCCACCATCTCGCTGCCATCACTTCGCTGCCACCACCTCGCTGCCATCACCTCGCTGCCACCATCTCGCTGCCACCACTTCGCTGCCACCATCACTACCATCACCACTACCACTACTACCATTATTATTACCACCATTACTATTACTACCACCATTACCATCATTACCACCATTACTATTATTACCATCATTACTACCATTACCACTACTACTACTATTACTACCATTACTATCATTATCACTATTACCACTACTACTACTATCACCACCATTATTATCACTACCACCATTATTTCGCTGCCACCACCTCGCTGCCACCATCTCGCTGCTATATCATTTCGCTGCTATTATTGTAACTACCCAGCTTATTCGGCTGTTCGGCTATTCGGCTGTTCGGCTGTTCGGCTTTTCGTTATTTTTCTAGCAAAATAGTATTAGCGAAATAATAATAATAATAATAATGGTAGTGGTGATAATGGTGGTGGTGGTGGTAGTGGTGGTAGTAGTGGGTAGTGGTGGGAGTGGTGGTAATGGTGGTAGTGGTGATAGTGGTGGTAGTGGTGATAGTGGTGGTAGTGGTGGTAATGGTGGTAGTAGTAGTAGTGGTGATAGTGGTGGTATTGGTGGTAGTGGTGGTAGTGGTGGTAATGGTGGTAGTGGTGGTAATGGTGGTAGTAGTGGTAGTGGTGGTAATGGTGGTAGTGGTGGTGGTAGTAATAGTGGTAGTGGTGGTGGTGGTGGTGGTGGTGGTGGTGGTGGTAGCAGCGAGGTGGTGGCAGCGAGGTGATGGCAGCGAGGTGGTGGCAGCGAGATGATAGTGGTAGTGATAATAGTGGTGGTGATGGTGGTAATGGTGGTAGTGGTAGTAGTGATGGTAGTGGTGGTAATGATGGTAATAGTGGTAGTGGTGGTAGTGGTGGGTAGTGATAGTAATGGTGGTAGTGGTGGTAATGGTGGTAGTGATGGTAGTGGTGGTAGTAATAGTGGTAGTGGTGGTGGTGGTGGTGGTGGTGGTGGTGGTGGCAGCGAGGTGGTGGCAGCGAAATGGTGGCAGCGAGGTGGTGGCAGCGAGATGGTGGCAGCGAGATGATAGCAGCGAGGTGGTGGCGTGTAAGGATTGAAAGGCAGGGAAACACTAGTTCAGATAATAGAGCTCAGATAAGGTTGGGTTGATAGTCAGACTGATTTCTATCTTCTACATTTCTAGTAGAAGGCGTGTATAAGTACAAAAGGAGGAATGGAGCCCTCGAGAAAAGTATTTCCCAGGAAACCAGGCGAATTCCATTTAATATGCTTTCCAGCTTTTATCCCGACCTTTTTTTAATCTTTTTTAATATAATTCTAATAATTGGTTTTTTAGCAATCACTTTTATAAAATGTTTTATTTAAATATTATTTCTAGCTTTTATAATATTATCCGGCTTTTACGGTTTATTCGCAGAAAGTATTATTCGAAGATTAGTAAAAAATAAAAAGTTTTAGCGGATCATTTGATTTATATACGTAATATTGGTTTCTGATATTACCTTTTTTTTTAAGCTTTTAATTTTTAAAAGCGATTGATTTTTTTATGCGTATATTTTCGTATATAACGTGCGTTACGCTTTCGAAATAACGTACGGTTTTTTTCGTTTTCGGTCGTGAATTATAACTGTTTTTTTCGCTTTTGATTGTAAATTATAGCTGTTTTGCTGTTTTGTTTTTTTTGTTTTCGGTAGCGCTTGCATTTTCGTTTGAAAAAGCTTTTTTTTTTAAAATAGCCGCTATTTTTCTGCTTAACTTTTTTTTTTTTTTTTTTTTTTTTTTTTTTTTTTTTTTTTTTAGCTTTTTTTTTTTTTTAATTAATTGATTTTCGCCGCGTTCGCCGCGAACTTTTAAAATGCTTTTGATTTTTATTTGCTTTCGGTGCGTCCGCCTGATTTTACGCGAAAGTATTACAGCGGCCTTTTTGCTTTTTTGCGTTTTCGAGCTTTTCAGCGTAAAATACAACCGTTGCAAAGCTTCGCATATTTAATGCTTTTTTATGAATTTTTTAAATTTTTATTCGAATTCGCTTTTAATTAGCTACAGATTTTTACCGCACGCGCTATCGAAGCGCAAATACTTTTCGCGAACTTTAACGATTTTATAAATCGTTTCGATATTATTATAACCGCTGCCGTTTTTTTTTTTTTTGCTGCCGAAACTAAAGCTTTTGCTAAGACTTTTGTCGATTTTATTATTTACGACGCTTATATAAATCGTTTAAAAAAAAATAACGCTTCGGCTTTTATAATAGTCGGAAATCGTACGAATCGCGCCGCGGTTCGAGCTGCCGCTGCCGCTTTTGCCGGTTTGGCGGCTGCTGCTGTTTTGGAGGCTTTGGCTGCGCCGGCCCTTTCATTTAACAACGCTAGTATAAAACGTATTTTCCGACGTTTCGAAAACGTCGCTCGGATTTATTTTAACCAATTAAATTAAATTTTGGATTTTTACGAAAATATCGTAATTGCAATTCAGAATTCGACTACGGCTATTATAAAAACTTTAACTGAAATAAATCGAATATTTTGCGAATTCGTTTAATATTAATTTCTTTTAATTTGCCGCTGCTTTTGAATTTGAAAAAAATAGCGATAAAAATAAAAAGAAAAATAACGATAATAAAATATAAATTGGCTTAACGAAGATTCTAAGGTTTTCTAAATATTTTTGTTTTTTTTTTTTTGCTTTTACGACGCGCATTCGTTATTATTTCGTTGCTATTATTTATCGTATTTTTTAAATATTTTTTTACAATCTTTTTTGCGTTCGTAAAATAGTTTTTTGGCTTTTAAAAGTTTTCGTTTAATAAATAGCCTTTTTATCGCATCAAATAATATCGGCCTTTTTTTGTATTTTTATAAGCTTGTATTAATTTAATTTCGTATTTTTCGGATTCTTGGAATTTTATTATATTATTTTTCGGCTCGGTATCGTTCCGACCTTGCTAAAATTTTAATAAAAAAACGTGAAAAATATCGTAAATACGATATTAAAAAAAAAGCTCGAATTAATAAGCTTGGCCGTGCTCGTATATAATTCGTTTAATTTTAAAAAACTTTAAATATTTATTTAAAAGCTTTCGAAAAAATCGCAGCTATCGGAGATTTTTAATCGATAATAATACTTTATCGCTTATTTAAAATTTAATCTTTTTGTATTTAGCGTCGTAAAATCTTTTATAATTCGCGTTGGCTTTTTTTAACTTTTTATTAAATACTTTTTTTTTTTTTTTGCAATATTTTAATTCGTTTTTCCGCTGACGATACTTTTTTATTTACGACGTCGTTTTCGACGTTACTGCTAAGTTCTAAATAAAAGCCGTATAATATGCGAAAAAAAGTAAAATCCGTAAAAGCGTGTATCGAATTATTATACGTAAATTCGGCTAAAATAAACTTCGTAATCCAATCGTTTTATCGATAATCGCAATACGTACGAAAATAAAATTTTAAAACTTAATTTTAACGTTTCGTTTAGCCATCGGTTTAAAAATGAAAAACGGTGCTTAATCGACGTCGTATTTGTAAATAAAATATTATTAAAAATCAGAATTTATTAATAAAAACTAACCCTTTGTTTATAATAATCTTTTTAAAATAGCTAAAATTTTTGTAAACGTGTTATATAAATATTTTAGCTAAATTTAAAATTAAAATCGTTTTTTATATCGGTATGTATTTCGATAATTTCGTATATCGATTTATTATAACGAGTATCGAATCGTAAATACGATTTCGTTTTTTATTAAAAAGTAAATTCGTAATAAAATTTATAATTATTTTTTTTTAAAATTTCGTAAAAATCGAAAAAAAAGCTAATTCGCTATAAAATCGATGCTTTTTAAATTTGCTTTTTTAGCACTTTCCATATATATTAACGTAACGCTTTACGTCGCTTTGTAAACCAGGCCAGAAATACTTTTTTTCAATCAGTTTTAGCGTTCGCCGAAAGCTTTAATAGCCGGAGGTCGGATCGTCGTAATTAATTTTTAATATTTCGCTTTTAATAACGCTTTTATTCGAAATATACGTACGTTTTTTATAACGTAATAATTTATTTTGGTTTATACGCCAGTATTTTTCGGATCCGGCTCGATTATTTTACGAAGCCGATTCGTACGTTTTTTATAATATAAAAAAATCAAATTTTTGTAATTTAAAAATAATTTTATAAATCGGTTTTGCTAGCTCGTTATTAGCCGTTTCGGATTATAATAACACAACGGCTACGCTTTGTAATATATATTATTTGCAATTAGTAATATCAGTAAAAAACAATCCGGCGAAAAAACCTTTTATTTAACTTTTTCCCGTTTGCTTTTTATTTTCTGATTTCGTTAATAAAAGCTTCGAATATTTATCGGCGCGAAATAATTTATGCTTCGATTTTAAACGTGTTTTTATTACGAAAAACATTTTAGAATTTTTTAAATAAGCTAATCTTAGCTTACGATGCAACGTAAGCAGCTATTCGTTATTTTTTTTTAAATTTTTTTTTAAATTTGACCGGCGGAAAAAACTATTCGCCGGATTAAAAACTTTCGTTTTATATTCGATTACAAAATCGTATTTAGCTAGCTCGTCGGCCTATTTCGTTTGGCGTTCGTTTAAACGTTTTTTCGTAAAAAAGTATTTCAGATTGTAATAATTTGTACGCATAATAATAACGTCGAAAGCGCTATATAAATATTAATTTTATTATTTAAAAACGTAAATTATAATTATTAGCTTAGCGTCGTAAATTTTGTATTTTTGTTTTATAAAAAAAAGCTTTTTCGAATAATACGCGATAAAATGCCAACGTGTTTTCGTATTTTCTTCGAATAATTAAAATAATATTCCGCTTATAGCGAATTTCGAAGCGTTTGTTTCGATTTGGATTTTTAATCGAAGATCGAAATAACGTAAAATCGGTGCTTGGCAAAAAAAATTTTTAAAAGTAAAAAAGCGATTTTCGCTTCGAATAAAAAACGAAAAAAGCCCGATATTTTTTTTCGTTGTATTTTTTTTAAAAAATTTATAATAGATCGGCAAAGCTTAGCGTAGTTTTTAATAAAACGTTTATAGAAATTAATAAAACCCAAAAATACTTAAATATTTCGCCACGTAATAAAAAAAGGCTATTTTCGAATATTATTTACTTTTTCTGAATTTATTTTAATTTTCGTAAAAATAACGACGAAGCTTAAAAACTCAATCGTATTTGTATCGAAAGCATATTTTTTCAGATTTTCGTAAAGTTTATTAATACGAAGTTTTTCGAAATTTTTTTTTACCGCGTTTGTATAATCGTCGAGGTTTTCGAAAAATATTAAAATATCGTCGAAATAAATTACATACGTAATATTTATTAAACCGACTAAAACTTGATTAATATACGCTTAGAAAATTGCTAATGCGTTCGAAAAGCCGAAAGGTAATACGCAGTATTCGAAATATCCGTAACGAATGCGAAACGCAATTTTCTATTTATTTTTTTTTTTTATTCGAAGGCGGTGGTACGCCTAAATAAAATCTAGCTTAATAAATATTTTAGTTTTTTTTAAAAGATTTAAAATTTCGCTTATAAAAAATAAAAAAGTTCGATTTTTAATCGTAATTGCGTTCAGACTTTTATAATCGACGCATAATCGTAAACTTTCGTTTTTTTTCGGTATAAATATTACCGGTGCGCCGGCAGGACTAATAGATTTTTTTATTTAACTTTTTTCTAAGCTCGAATCGAAATATTCGCGTAATTCGATAAGTTCAGATTCCGACAAAAAATAAATTGATTTCCAAAAAGAATTTTTTTTCTCCGCGAAGTTTATTCGATATTTTATAAAATAGTAAAAAGCTAAGATAACCGCGGCGGTATCGTCGAATACGTCGGCGTAGTCGTCGTATTTAAAAGGTAATTAATACTGTTTTTTAATAGCTTTTTTTAAAACGATATAAAACGCTTACTTTTTTTTGGATTTTTTTTTAAAACGTTTAATTATAACGAAATTAAATTGTAAGCGTTCGATTAAATATCGTTACGATTTAGTTCGAAAGCTTATAACGGGGTCGATATTTCGCAACCAAAGAAATTTTAAAATAAATAAAACTTTTGGAATATTTATATCGCAAGCTACGAAATCGCTTTGTATTTTTTTAATTGTTTTATAATTATTAATAACGCGAATAAATTGCGTATACGTGCCGTAAATAATTATTTCTTTTTTTTTAATCGTAAATAAATTAATACGTTTTTAAATTAGTTTTCATTTATATTTAATTAATAATTTTTAAATTACGCAGTTTTTTTCCGCGCCGCAATCGATAAAAATTCGTTTCGTACGAATTTCGTTTTTGGCTTTTTTAATTTCGACTGAAATTATTATTTTTTGCTTTTTTTTTTCGTTCGATTTTATTAGCAACGACGAAATTAAAATCGAGCGAAAGCTTTTTCCGAATCTTTAAATTTGTTAGCTTCGAAGCAGTTTAAAATTATATATTTTTTTCTGTTGTATTTATAATATTCGATTTTTAAATAATTGGCTATGCGATGCTTTTCTTTTTGGCAGCGATTGCATTTCGAAAAATAAAAAAAATCGTTAAAAATTTTAAAATTTTAAAAAATTTTATTAAAATTATCGTTTTTTCGCTTTCGTTTTTCTTTTTATAACGTATTTTCGAATCGAAAACGGTATATATTTGTTTTAGCTTTTAAACTTTAATCGTAAATATAAGTTTTTTTTTTTTTTTTTTTTTTTTTGCGTTCGTTTCGTCGTTTATTATTTTTCGTTTCGTCGCTAATAATTTTATTAGCATTTTCGATACGACGAACGATTAATACTAAATTTTCGTGCGAATTTGTAACTGTAATATTGCTTCGTTTAATAATTTTTTTTCGAAAAATAAATCGGAGTTTTGCGAAAAATATTTTTTTTTTAATCGCATCGTTTGTTATTTGCAATTGCTATTTAAGATTATTTAAATAAGCAACAAAATCGTTAATTAATTTATGCTTTTTTTACTTCGTTTTATCGTATAAATTCGAAGCCGCGATTTTTCGATTTTCCGCATTTATTAAAAAGTCTAATATTTATTTTTTAAAATCGTTTTATATAATTCGAATATTCGTAAAACGTCGTTCGTATCCGATTTACTTTTTTTTTATTTTATCGTCGAAAGCTAAAACACAAGCGTTAATTTTTTTTAATCGGTACAAAATATTATTTTTTTATTTTGGCGAAAGCTTCGTTTTGCACGCCGAATAAAAAATTAAGCTTTTTTAATATTTTTCTTTCGATATATTAAAAAAAATTTTATTTTTAATGCTTTTCGGCTCGAATTCGCTATGTTTTTTATAAAAGGTATAATATGCTTAAAAAAAATACTAAATCGTTTTTAATAAGTATTATTATCGTAATACTTCGAAAATATCTTATAGTAATCGCTAGCTTAAATTATTTTTTGTTTTTTTTTAGTTGGAACGGTATTAAAAAATATAAAAATCTTTTTTTCGATATTTTCGAAAGCGTTAAGTTTTTATTAAAATTATTTAATTTTTTTTCGGAATTTATTTCGGCGTTTTTTGGTTTCTTCGAGTTTTTTAATTGTTTCGTAAATCTTTTTTTCGATTTTTTTTTGTTTTATTTTAGCTCGTATTTTTTTTATTTTTTTACGTTTATCGTTTTTTTTTATTCGGCGCGGATTCGTTTATTAGCCAAATAAATCAAGATTTCGATAAAAAGTTTTTTCGAATCGTTTTAAGCGTGGCCTTTTTTAATGATTTTTTCGATAAAAAAAATTAAAAAGTCGTCGCGCTTTAATAATAAAATATTTTCGACCTTTAGTAAAATTAATAACGTTAAAAAAAACGATAGTACGAAGTTTTTCTGAGCAGCCGAAAATACTAGGTTTTTTTAAATAGCTGAAAATGCTTATTCGCTGCGAATGCGAAAAGCTATAATATCGATAATAACGATATAAATATAATAATATAATAAAAAGTTGTTTTAATAATATTAAACTGCCGTTCCGGTAAATAAAAAAATCAAAATATAAAAATTAAAAAGCAAAAAAATATTAGTTTAAATAATAAAGCTTAAATAAAATTAGATTGATAATCAGACTGATTTTTATTTTTTTTATTTTTAGTAAAAAACGTATATAAGTACAAAAGGAGGAGTGGAGCCTTCGAAAAAAGTATTTTTTAGGAAACCAGGCGAACTTTATTTAATATGCTTTTCAGCCCCTATTCCGACCTTTTTTCAATTTTTTTTAATATAATCCTAATAACTGGTTTTTTAGCAATTATTTTTATAAAATGTTTTACCTAAATGTCATCTCCAGCCCTTATAATACTATCCGGCCCCTACGGTTTATCCGCAGAAAGTATTATTCGAAGGTTGGTAGAAGGCAGAGGGTTTTGGCGGATCATCTGACTTATACACGTGATGTTGGTTCCTGACATGGCGACAGCGAGATGGTGGCGACGAGGTGGTGGTGGTGTTGGTAATAGTGTTGGTTGTGGTATTAGTGGTGGCGACAGCGAAGTGGTGGCGACGAGGTGGTGGCGACGAGGTGGTGGTAGTGTTGGTAATGGTGGTGTTGGTGGTGGTGTTAATAAAAGCGTTGATAAAAGGTAATAACTAATTCGTATAAGATTTGTATTTTTCTCGAAGCTTTGAATTATTACATAATCTATTATATCTATTAATTTTTAGTAATTCTAAGATTAATTTTCATTTAATCGCGTGTTAACTTTGATTATACTCGGAGTTAATTTTACGCCAAGTGTTAACTCGGATTTGACTCGGTGTTGAATCGGTTGTAATCCCACCCATAGGCGCCCCTAAGTAGTTTCGAATAAAACGTCGGTAAAAATTACAAAAACCAAAAAAAATTTATACACTTTTTACAATAATAAAAGGTTTTTAATAAGCGATTACGAAGACTTTTTCTGAGTTTATTTCTAGGCTTTTAATAAAAATAATAAAGCCTAGATAACGGGTTCGAATAACGTTGAATTTAGACTTCCGAATATCGGCCTGTAATTCAGCGTTAGCGAGCTTTTAAAGCATTTTGCGAACGTATATAACGTATTTTAAAAGATCGGACGAATAAATAAAAATATTATTTAAATATATAATATAAAAATCGTTTAAATAATCGAAAAAAACGTCGTTTATATAACGTTGATAAATTGCGGATTTATTAATAAAATTAAAAAGTAGCATTTTGCATTTATAAAAGCCGTAACGCGTACGAAACGTCGTTAGTTTTATTGGCGGGATTTATTCGAATTTTGTAAAAAGCTTAACGAATATCGAGCTTCGTAAAAATTCGTATTTTCGAAAAACAAATAAAAGTTTTATCGATAAAAAAAAAAATAGCGATTTTTACAAATAACGTTATTAAAAGTTCGATAATCGATATAAAAACGTAATAAACCGTCGGGTTTTTTGGCGAAAAACATTAAAACAACGAAAAAAACGGTGAAAAATTCGATAAAGCTTTTGTTAAAATTATTTTGCAAATAAGTTTTAATAATTTCGAGTTTTAAAATCGATATTTTGTATAAAAAAATATATTTCAGTTTTTTTTTATTTATAATAAGCTCGATTTTATAATCGTAGGGCCGGTAAAAAGCTAGCTCGTTACTGGCGGCTTTAGAAAATACGTGTTCGAGGTTTTTATATTTCGGAGAAAGAAATTCGAAGAAAAATTTATTCGAAGTTAGCTTTGCTAGACTAATTAAAAAGGTCGAAATCGATATTTTATTGGTTTTGAAACGTTCGAATAAATTATAAAATTAAATTTTAAAAAAAATGTTATACGTAAGATCGTTTAATATTTTGTCGATTTTATACAAAAAAATTAAAAACATTTTAATTGCTTTTTTTCTGAAAATTAATTTAAAAGCGTATATAATAATCTGGCAGATGGAAATTAAATAAGCAATAAATTAAAAGAATCGTTTTCGAATTGGTCGTTTGGAAGGTTCAGAAAAAAATTGCTTATTTAAATTATCGATTATATTAAGCTAAAAAGCTATCGCGGCGAAAGCTTTTTTTCGGTTTTTAATATAATTATTTTTCGTAAAACGAAAAAGCTGTTTTAACGAAGGGAAAAAAAAAAAAAAAAAATAAAAAAAAAAATCGGCAGCCTGGAAAAATAATGTAATTTTTTGTATTATTTTATTGGCGTCGCTATCGAAATTAGCACCGCGAATAAAATTCGATTTTTTCGCGCTTCGCACAGCGTCGTAAATTTTTTATAATTAATTAAGATTTTTGTTACGTTTTACAGCGTCGTTTTAATAGCGAAATTAAATCTTTCGAAAATGCAAATAAAAAATTTTAATATAACGAGCGTAAAAAGCTATAAAAGAATAAAACTTTGGCTAATAAAGCTTGCGTTTATTACAGTTTAATAAAATTTAATATTCGGCCAACCAAGCTTTTTCTAGAATCATACCATAATTTCCGAAATTAGTAATTAAAAAAAAAATAAACGATTATATTCGATTATTAATAATAAAATTAAAAAGCGTAAAATATATAATTAAATAATTACGAGTTTTATTATATTTTTTTACAAGAAAAAAAGCCGGAAAAAATTAAATTAAAGGTTTTAAAAAAAAAAAGAATTTGATTAACGCCGAATCGATTAACGTATAACCGTTCGTTTTAAAATCGGCGAGCGCTTTTATTTTATACGAAAAGCTATTTTTAATAAATATAACGGAAATTATTAATAAATCGTTATTAAAAAGCTTTCGAACGTTAAAATAACGCATATCGCGTAATACGCTTAAAAAAAAAGTTTTGCTTAGGCCTAAGCGTTTTTTCGATTAACGAAAAATTTTTTAATTTTTTCGTATGCGTTTTGGAAATCGTTTGGAAAAAGGTTTTCGTTTTTATTATTATTATTAAAAGGCGAATTTTCGGCCGGCTCGACTTCGTTTATATTTATCAGCCTAAAAGGGCTTTTAAATGGAACCGAGGGTCGGCTCGTAAAAAATCGTGTAAATTAGCTTTTTTAAATTTTCTGATATAAAATAAAAAACGAGCGTTATGATTGGTCCGATCGAAAAAAAAAAACGCTAAAAAAAGCGTTTTGGCGTTAAAAAAAAAAACAAAAGGCTAAAGAAAAGCTTGTGAAGCATTTAAACGATTTTCGTACGTACGATTTGATTCGTAATACGCTTTGGTCAAAAACCTACCATTTTAATAAATAATAAATTTAATTAAAAAGCGATTCGCGTATAAAATTCGTTTAGTTAATTGATTTTGTTTTTTTTAACGGACGGCGGTAAATTAATTTTTAAAAGTCGTTGTACGCGTTTATTTTAAATACAGCTTTTTTCGTAAACGTTTTAGTATTTTATCGCGGAAAGCGTTTCGAAGCTGTTTATTAATTCGTATTTAAGCGTTCGTTGCGAAAATAAAAAATCGCAAATGAAATCGCTAAAAGTCGTCGTGCGTATTTATTGCAAGTATTTTAAATTTGTTTTCGGCTTTTTAAACGTCGGAAGAATCGGCTAGAAAATCGGCGATCTTTTTAATTAATTTTTTGAAAAGTGTAAAATCGGAACGGTCTAAGATACGCGGGGTAAAAAACTTTTTTACTACGCTTTCGGTCTGATCGAATATATAATTTTTGCGAAATCGATCGCTAGCGAAATAATCGTAGTAAAATTCGAAATTATCGAAAATTTTAATTTTTTAATAACGTATTTTGTAATTTTTATTATTATTTAATTTAAATTCAAAATTCGAAACGCGTTTTATACGAGCTAGTCGAGAATCAGCAAATAAATAAAAATTATAACGTTTAAAAAGCGTGCTAAAGTTTTGGCCGTTAAAAAAAGATTTAAAAAAAGTTCGCGAAAAGCGTAGAAATTGATTTGCAGCGTTTATTAATTAAAATAAAACGTTGCGAAAAAAAAAAGCAGCAGATTCGCGATTGACAGAAATACATTCGATAAATTTTATTAAACGTTTTAATTAAAAAGTCTGTCGCAATCGTATAATTTCTAAAAGTTATCGTTTACGCTTTTGCGCTTTTTTCAATTGATTTTGCAAAAGTCTCAACTGAACGCTTTTAGCGCTAGGCTGCAAAAAAAAAATGGCAAGCGAAATGGTTGACGCTCTGCTTTTTTTTTTGTTTTTTTTTTTCTCGGGAGGAAAACTGTTTTTCAAAAGAAAAAGCTTTTAAAAAAAGCTGTTTTTTCGCTAATTGTAAAAAAAAAGGTTGAGATATAATAACAAAAGCTGAAAAGCTCTGCTAAAAAAAAATCGTTAAATAAAAGCCATTTTTCGCGAAGTGCGGAAATAAGCTTTTTTACGACCGGTCGATTATTTTAATATAATCCGTGAAAAATTCGAAAAGAAAAATAGTTTACGCCGTCGCCAACGTAAAAAAAAAGTTATTGATAATATAACGATTTAATTAATCGAAGGGCTAAGAAATCAATTAATTAATCGCCGTGTTTATATAATATAAAAAACGAGCCTTTGGTTTTGTAACAAAAATATTCATTTAGAATTAACAATTGCAAAAGGCAGAGATTGCTAAAAAAAAAAAAGCTTTATATATATAAATAGTTTTTATAATTGATGGAAAACCCATTAAAAAACCAGGGAGCTTGCAGCTACACGTAGTTGCTGGGGTGACACGAGAGGTAGCAAAAGAGTGAATCGTCACAATCAGGAACCAATATTACGTGTATAAGTCAGGTGATCTGCCAAGACCCTCTGCCTCCTACCAACCCTCGAAAAATACTTTCTGCGGATAAGCCGTGGGGGCCGGATAATATTATAAAGGCTAAAAATAACATTTAAGTAAAACATTTTATAGAAATAATTGTTAAAAAACCAGTTATTAGAATTATATTAAAAAGGATTGAAAAAAGGTCGGGATAAAAGCTGGAAAAGCATATTAAATAAAATTCGCCTGGTTTTCTGAGAAATACTTTTTTCGAAGGCTCCACTCTTTTTTTTGTATTTATAAGCGCTTTTTATTAAAAATATAAAAAATAAAAATTAATTTAATTATTAACCCAATTTTATCTAAGCTTTACTATTTAAATTAATGTTTTTCTGCTTATTAATTTTTACATTTTGATTTTTTTACTTACCGGAACGGCAGTTCGATATTATTAAAACAATTTTTTATTATATTATTATATTTATATCGTTATTATCGATATTATAGTTTTTCGCATTCGCAGCGAACAGGCATTTTCAGCTATTTAAAAAAACTCAGCGCTTTCGGCTGCTTAAAAAGATTTTGTACTATCGTTTTTTTTAACGTTATCAGTTTTACTAAAGGTCGAAAATATTTTATTATTAAAGCGCGACGATTTTTTAATTTTTTTTATTTAAGAAATTACTGAAAAAAGCCACGCTTAAAGCGATTCGGAAGAATTTTTTACCGAAATTTTGATTTATTTGGCTAATAAACGAATCCGCGCCGAATAAAAAAAAAACGATAAACGTAAAAAAGTAAAAAAAAAACGAGCTAAAATAAAACAGAAAAAAATTGAAAAAAAAGTTTACGAAATAATCAAAAGATTCGAAAAAGCCAAAAGACGCCGAAACGAATTTCGAAAAAAGATTAAACAATTTTAATAAAAATTTAACGCTTTCGAAAATATCGAAAAAAAGGTTTTTATACTTTTTAACACCGTTCCAATAAAAAAAAACAGAAAATAATTTAAGTCGGCGATTATTATAAAGTATTTTCGAAGTATTACAATAATAATATTTATTAGAAACGATTTAATATTTTTTTAAGTATATTATATTTTTTATAAAAAATACAGCGAATTCGAGCCGAAAAGTATTAAAAATAAAAAACTTTTTAATATATCGAAGGAAAAATATTAAAAAAGCTTAATCTTTTATTCGGCGTACAAAACGAAGTTTCCGCCAAAATAAAAAAGTAATATTTTGTATTAATTAAAAAAAAATTAACGCTTATATTTTAATTTTCGACGATAAAATAAAAAAAAAGTGGACCGAATACGAACGACGTTTTATAAATATTCGAATTATATAAAACGATTTTAAAAAATAAATATTAGACTTTTTAATAAATGCGGAAAATCGAAAAATCGCGGTTTCGAATTTATACGATAAAGCGAAGCAAAAAAAATATAAATTAATTAAAGATTTCGTTGCTTATTTAAATAATTTCGAATAGCAATTGCAAATAATAAACGATGCGATTAAAAAAAAAATGCTTTTCGCAAAACTCCGATTTATTTTTCGAATAAAAAATTGTTAAACAAAATAATATTGCAATTATAAGCTCGTACGAAAAATTGGTATTAATCGCTCGTCGTATCAAAAATGCTAATAAAATTATTAGCGACGAAACGAAAAATAATAAACGACGAAACGAGCGTAAAAAAAAAAAAGAAAAAAACTTATATTTACGATTAAAGCTTAAAGGCTAAAACAAATATATACCGTTTTCGATTCGAAAATATATTATAAAAAAAAAACGAAAATAAAAAAACGACAATTCTAATAAAATTCCTTAGAATTCTAGAATTTTTAACGATTTCTTTTATTTTTCGAAATGCAATCGCTGTTAAAAGGCAAAGCATCGCATAATTAATTGTCCAAAAGTCGAATATTATAAATGTAATGAAAAAAATATATATAACTTTAAATTATTCTGAAATTAATAAATTTAAAAATTCGGAAAAAGTTTCCGCTCGATTTTAATTTCGTCGCTATTAATAAAATCGAACGAAAAAAAAAGACAAAAAATAATAATTTCAATCGAAATTAAAAAAGCTAAAAGCGAAATTCGTACGGAACGAGCTTTTATCGATTGCGGCGCGGAGAAAAACTGCGTAATTTAAAAGTTATTAGTTAAGTATAAATAAAAACCAATTTAAAAACGTATTAATTTATTTACGATTGAAAAAAAAAAAGTAATTATTTACAACACGCATACGCAATTTATTCGCGCTATTAATACATATGGAATAATCAAAAAAATACAAAACGATTTCGCAGCTTGCGATATAAATATTTTAAAGGTTTTATTTATTTTTTAAGGTTTTTTTTAATTACGAAATATCGATTCCGCTATAAGTTTTCGAATTAAATCGTGGCGATATTTAATCGAACGCTTATAGCTTAATTTCGTTATAATTAAACGTTTCAAAAAGAAATTTTTAAAAAAAAGCAAGCGTTTTATATCGTTTTGAAAAAAGTTATTAAAAAACAATATTAATTACTTTTTAAATACAACGATTACGCCGACGTGTTTAACGATACCGCCGCGATTATTTTAGTTTTTTACTATTTTATAAAACATCGAATAGATTTCGCGAAAAAAAAAAAACTTTTTTTAAAAACCAGTCTATTTTTTATCGGAATCTGAACTTACCGAATTGCGCGAATATTTCGATTCGAATTTAAAAAAAAGCTGAATAAAAAAATCTATTAGCTTTGCCGGTGTATTAATAATATTTATATTAAAAAAAAACGGAAGTTTACGATTATACGTCGATTATAAAAATTTAAACGCAATTACGATTAAAAATCGAATTCTTTTACTTTTTATAAGCGAAATTTTGGATCGTTTAAAAAAAGCTAAAATATTTATTAAGCTAGATTTTATTTGGGCGTATTATCGTTTTCGAATAAAAAAAGAAAATAAATAGAAAACTGCGTTTCGCATTCGTTACGGATATTTCGAATACTACGTATTACTTTTCGGCTTTTCGAATATATTAGTAATCTTTTAAGCGTATATTAATTAAGCTTTAATCGGTTTAATAAATGTTACGTATATAATTTATTTCGACGATATTTTAATATTTTCCGAAAACCTCGACGATTATACAAACGCGGTAAAAAAGGTTTTTGAAAAATTTTGTATTAATAAACTTTACGAAAATCTGAAAAAATATGTTTTCGATACGAATAAGATTAAGTTTCTAAGCTTTATCGTTATTTTTACGAAAATTGAAATAGTGTAAGAATTGAAAGGCAGGGAAACATTAGTTCAGACAATAGAGCTTAGATAAGGTTGGGTTAATAGTCAGACTGATTTCTACCTTTTATATTTTTAATAAAAGGCGTGTATAAATACAAAAGGAGGGGTGGAGCCTTCGAAAAAAGTATTTCCCAGGAAACCAGGCGAATCTTATTTAGTATGCTTTTCCAGTTTTTATTCCGATCTTTTTTTAATTTTTTTTAATATAATTTTAATAATTGGTTTTTTAACAATTATTTTTATAGAATATTTTATTTAAATATTATTTTTAGCTTTTATAATACTATCCGGCCCCTACGGTTTATTCGCAGAAAATATTATTCGGAAGTTAGTAAAAAGCAAAAGGTTTTGGCGGATTATTTGATTTATATACGTAATATTAGTTTCTGATATTACTTTTTTTTCTAAGCCTTTGGTTTTTAAAAGCGATTGATTTTTTTATGCGTATGCTTTCGTATATAACGTGCGTTACGCTTTCGAAATAACGTGCGGTTTTTTCCGCTTTTAGTCGTGAATTATTATAAAAGTAGGTAGGAAAACCAGACTGATACGGCCATATGTCGGTGGATAAGATAGTCTAGGGAATCCCTAAAAAAAACTAAAGAAAGGAAAAGAAAAATGAATAAGGGTATGAATTAAACTGCGTGCTTATAATACTATCTAAAAAAGTGCTTTGCTTTTATATCTGTTGAAGGTAGTTAATAGCAAAAAGTCTCGGAAGGATTTATATTTTTACTATAATTAAAATTATCAACTTTTATTAATACAAAGTATTACCGTTTTATATTTTGTTTTAAATAATATACGTAGTCGTTTTTAACTACGACTAAAAAAAAATATAATTTTAATAAATGCAATTTAGTTTATTTTATATAATTTAAAAACTAATTAATTAAAAACCGAATTTCTTAGCCTTATACTTTTTCGGTTTTTTAATCCGTTTTTGGCTTTTTTGTTATTGGCTTTTGCGAAAAAATAACATTTCGCTTATCGTTTAAATTATTTTGTTTATTTTGCTTTTTTAAAAAATGGCTCGATAAAATATCAATCGAAGTATCGTTTAGATTTACGAACGTTTTGATAGCTTTTTCGTCGATAATATTATTAAATATCGCCGCGACGGATGCTTTTTACGATTTTTCTTCGTAAATAATAAATTTCAGCTTTTAAACGTGGTTCCACGCTTTATAAAAAGCGCTGAAAAGTTTTATATTAAAATCGTAAAAGTAATCGATTAGTTCGTCGTGATTAAAACCGATTAACGCTTTTGCTTCGCGTAAAACTTGTAACGATTCACTCTTTTGCCACCTCTCTTGTCACCCCAGCAACTACGTGTAGCTGCAAGCTCCCTGGTCTCCTGGTGAATCTCCCATCAATTATGGAAATTATTCATATATATAAAACACTTCCCCTTTAACACCTCTGCTTTTTGCAGTTGTTAATTCTAAATAAATATTTTTGTTACAAAACCAAAAGCTCGTTTTTCATATCATATAAATACGGCGACCAATTAACTGATCTTTTAGCCCTCCGATTAATTAGATCGTTATATTATTAACAACTTTTTTTCTACGCTAGCGACGGCGTAAACTATTTCTTTTTTCGAATTCCTTACAAATTATATCAAAATAATCGACCGGTCGTAAAAAAATTTATTTTCGCATTTTGCGAAAAATAGCTTTTGTTTAACGATCCTTTTTTTAGCAAAGCTTTTCAGCTTCTGCTATTACATTTTAACTTTTCTTTTTTCAATTAGCAAAAAAACAGCTTTTCCTAAAAGCTTTTTCTTCTGAAAAACAATTCTTTTTCCGAAAAAAAAAAAAACAAAAAAAAAGCAAAGCGCCTACCATTTCGCCTGCCACCTTTTTCTTACAGCTTAGCGCTAAAAGCGTTCAATTGAAACTTTTGCAAAATCAATTAAAAAAAGCGCAAAAACGTAAACGACAACTTCTGGAAACTATACGACTGCGACAGACCCTTTAATCAAAGCGTTTAATAAAATCTATCGAACGTGCTTTTGCCAATCGCGAATCTGCTATTTTTTTCTTTTTTCGCAACGTTTTATTTTAATTAATAAACGCTGCAAATTAACTTTTACGCTTTTCGCGAATTCTTTTTAAATTTTTTTATAACGGCCAAAACTTTAGCGCGCTTTTTAAACGCTATAATTCCCATTTATTTGCTGATTTTCGATTAGCTCGTATAAAACGCGTTTCGAATTTTAAATTTAAACTAAATAATAATAAAAATTATAAAACACGTTATTAAAAAACTAAAGTTTTCGACAACTTCGAATTCTATTACAACTATTTCGTTAGCGATCGATTTCGCAAAAATTATATATTCGATTAGACCGAAAGCGTAGCAAAAGAGTTTTTTACTCCGCGTATTTTAAACCGCTCCGATTTTACACTTCTCGAAAATTAATAAAAAAAATCGCCGATTTCTTAGCCGATCTTTCAGATATTTAAAAAGCCGAAAACGAGTTTAAAATGCTTGCAATAAATACGCACGACGATTTTTAGCGATTTTATTTGCGATTTTCCATCTTCGCAGCGAACGCTCAAATACGAACTAACAAACAGCTTCGAAACGCTTTCCGCGATAAAATACTAAAACGTTTACGAAAAAAGCTGCATTTAAAATAAACGCGTACAACGACTTTTAAAAATTGGCTCACCGCCGTCTGTCAAAAAAATCAAAATTAATTAGCTAAACGAATTTTATACGCGAATCGCTTTTCAATTAAATTTATTATTTATTAAAATAATAAATTCTTAATCAAAACGTATTACGAATCAAATCGTACGTACGAAAATCGTCCAAATGTTTTATAAGTTTTTTTTCAGCCTTCTGCTGCTTTTCTTTCTCTTCTACGCCAAAACGCCCCTTTTAGCGTTTTTCTTTTTCGATCGGATTAATAATAACGCTCGTCTTTTATTCTACATCAGAAAATTCAGAAAAGCTAATTTGCACGACTTTTTACGGGCCGATCTTCGGTTTTACTTAAAAGCCCTTTTAAGCTAATAAATATAAACGAGGTCGAACCGGCCGAAAATTCGCTTTTTAATAATAATAATAAAAACGAAAATCTTTTTTCAAACGATTTTTAAAACGCATACGAAAAAGTCGAAAGCTTTTCCGCTAATCGAAAAAACGCCCAGGCCTAAGCAAAACCTTTTTTTTAAACGTATTGCGCGATATGCGTTATTTTAACGTTCGAAAGCTTTTTGATAGCGATTTATTAATAATCCCCGTTATACTTATTAAAAATAGCTTTTCGTACAAAATAAAAGCGCTCGCCGACTTTAAAGCGAACGGTTATACGTTAATCGATTCGGCGCTGATTAAATCTTTTTTTTTTTTTTTAAACTTTTGATTTAATTTTTTCCGGCTTTTTCTTATAAAAAAGTATAATAAAGCTCGTGGCCATTTAATTATACATTTTACGCTTTTCAATTTTATTATTAATAATCGAATATAATCGTTTATTTTTTTTTTAATTATTAACTTCGGAAATTATAATATAATTTTAAAAAAAGCTTGATTGGCCGAACATTAAATTCTACTAAACTGTAATAAACGCAAGCTTTATTAGCCGAAGTCTTATTTTTTTACAGCTTTTTACGCTCGTTATATTAAAATCTTTTATTTGTATTTCCGAAAGATTTAATCTCGCTATTAAAACGACGCTGTAAAACGTAACAAAAACCTTAACCAATTATAACAGATTTACGACGCTGTGCGAAGCGCGAAAAAATCGAATTTCATTCGCGATGTTAATTTCGACGGCGACGCCAATAAAATAATACAAAAAATTACACCACTTTCCCAGGCTGCCGATTTTTTTTTTATTATTTCTTTTCCTTCTTTTTTCCCTTCGTTAAAACAGCTTTCTCGTTTTACGAAAAACAGTTATACCAAAAACCGAAGAAAAGCCTTCGCCACGATGGCCTTTCAGCTTAATATAATCGATAATTCAAACGAAAAACCTTTTTCTGAACTTTTCAAACGATCAATTCGAAAACGATTTCCTTAACCTACTGTTTACCCAATTTCCATTTGCCAAATTATTATATACGCTTTCAAACTGATCTTCAGAAAAAAAACAATTAAAATGTTTTTAACCTTTTTGTACGAAATCGACAAAATACTAAACGATTTTACGTATAATACTTTTTTTAAAATTTAATTTTACAATTTATTCGAACGTTTCAAAACCAATAAAATATCGATTTCGACCCTTTTAACCAATCTAACAAAGCTAACTTCGAATAAATCTTTTTTCGAATCTTTTTCCTCGAAATACAAAAACCTCGAACACGTGTTTTTTAAAACCGCCAGTAACGAACTAGCTTTTTACCGGCCTTACGATTATAAAATCGAGCTTATTATAAATAAAAAAAAGCTAAAATACATTTTTTTATACAAAATATCGATTCCGAAACTCGAAATTATCAAAACTTATTTATAAAATAATTTTAACAAAAGCTTTATCGAATTTTTCACCGCTTTTTTCGCTGCTTTAATGCTTTTCGCTAAAAAAACCCGACGGTTTACTGCGTTTTTATATCGATTATCGAACTTTTAATAATATTATTCGTAAAAATCGCTATTTTTTTTTTTATCGATAAAACTTTTGCTCGTTTTTCGAAAGCACGAATTTTTACAAAGCTCGATATTCGTTAAGCTTTTCACAAAATTCGAATAGATCCCGCTAATAAAAAACTAACGACGTTTCGTACGCGTTACGGCGCTTATAAATGCAAAATGCTACCTTTTGGCCTTACTAATAAATCCGCAATCTACCAACGCTATACCGTACGGCTTATCTAGGGTCGGATCACAACCGATTATACCCGGTTGCAAAACCGGGTATACACCGATTATAATCGGTTTTAAAACCGGGTATACACCGATTATAATCGATTTCAAAACCGATTATACACCGATTATAATCGATTATATACCGATTATAACCGGTTTTAATTCGGTTATAATCGGTGTATAATCGGTTTTAAAACCGGGTATAATCGGTTGCTAATCGGTGTCAATACCGAAATGTCGCGGTTTACTCTTACATCGATGTAACGATTTAACACCGAATATAATCGGTATTACCGATTATAATCGGTATTAATACCGATTATACTCGGTGTGAACACCGAAACAAATCTATACAACTAAATCAAATCGATATTTAATATATACCAAACCTTTTTAATTTAAATTAAAAATCTTATTTTAAACTACGTTTATTTAATACTACATTTAATAATATTTTCGCTGCCACCACCTCGCTGCCACCACCTCGCTGCCACCACCTCGCTGCCACCACCTCGCTGCCACCACTTCGCTGCCATCACCTCGCTGCCACCACCTCGCTGCCACCACCTCGTCGCCACCACCACTACCACCCACCACCATCACTACCACTACCACCACCACCATTACCACTACTACCACCATCTCGTCGCTACCATTATTACCACCACCACCTCGCTGCCACCACCTCGCCACCCCGGACCACCTCGTCGCCACCACCCACCACCACCACCACCATCACTACCACCACCACCACCATCACCACCATTACTACCACCATCTCGCTGCCACCACCTCGCTGCCACCACCTCGCTGCCACCACCTCGCTGCCACCACCTCGCTGCCACCACCTTATCGCCATCACCACCACCACCACCATTACTATTATCACCATCACTTTCCTGCCACTATTGTAATTATTCAGCTTATTCGGCTGTTCGGCTATTCGGCTGTTCGGCTGTTCGGCTTTTCGTTGTTTTTTCTAGCAAAATAGTATTAGCGAAATAATAATAATAGCAGCGAAATAATAGTAGTAATAATAGTGGTGGTAGTGGTGATGATAGCGACGAAATGGTGGCATCGAAGTGGTAGCAGCGAAGTGGTGGCAGCGAAATGATGGTAGCAAAATGATAATAGTAATAGTAATAGTGGTGATGATAATAGTAGTGGTGGTAATAATGGTAATAATAATAGTGGTAGTAGTGGTAGTAGTAATAATAGTGGTGGTGGTGGTGATAGTGGCGACGAGATAGTGGCGACGAGATGGTGGCAGCGAGGTGGTGGCAGCAAAATAATAATAGTAGTGGTAATGGTGATAGTGATGATAGTAGTAATGGTAGTAGTAGTAGTGATAGTAATAGTGGTAATAGTAGTGGCGACCAAGTGATAGTAATAATAATAGTGATGGTGGTAGTAATAATAGTCGTGGTGGTGGTAGTAGCGACGAGGTGGTGGCAGCGAAGTGGTGGCAGCGAGGTGATGGCAGCGAGATGGTGGCAGCGAGGTGGTGGCAGCGAAATAGTGGTAGTAATGGTGGTGGTAGTGGTGGTGGTGATAATAATGGTAATAATGGTGGTGGTGGTGGCGACGACGAGGTGGTGGCAGCGAGGGTGGTGGCAGCGAGATAATGATAATAGTGGTGGTGATGGTGGTGGTGGTGGTAGTGATGGTGGTGGTGGTGGTGGTGGTGGCGACGAGGTGGTGGCAGCGAAGTGGTGACAGCGAGGTGGTGGTAATAATAATAATAGCGACGAGATGGTGGTAATAGTGGTAGTAATAATGGTGGTGGTGATAGTGGTGGCGACGAGGTGGTGGCAGCGAGATGGTATTAGCAGCGAAGTGGTATTAATAAAAGCGTAGATAAAAAGTAATAATAGAATTACAACAAATTCGTATAAGATTTGTATTTTTCTCGAAGCTTTAAATTAATACACAACCTATTCTACTTATTAATTTTTAATAATACTAAAATTAATTTTCATTTAATCGCGTGTTAACTCTGATTATACTCGGAGTTAATTTTACGCCAAATGTTAACTCGGATTTGACTCGGTGTTAAATCGGTTGTAATCCCACCCACAGGCGCCCCTAAGTATAAACGACGTTTTCTTCGATTATTTAAACGATTTTTATATTATATATTTAAATAATATTCTTATTTATTCGTCCGACCTTTTAACACGTTATATACGTTCGCAAAATATTCTAAAAGCTCGCTAACGCTGAATTACAGGCCGATATTTGTAAGGGGGCGAACGAGCAGAAGGTTCGTAGATGATTTGCATTAACTACGAGGTTCTAAATTAGAGGTGTTGCGAAATCTAAAATACAATATGTGCGGGCTCCGATGTCACGTGATAACAACGTGATTTTCGGACCACGTGACCAACGAACTGACGTTTTATTCTTTCACATATAGTTTTTCTTTCTATTTTTTTATTTAATTTCTTCGTCGTCGGAATTTATTTTTATAAATCGAGCTTCGTTCGCGAAGCGTTTTTGTAAACGAATGCGAAGTTTAGCTGAAATAGTAGAAGAAATGGTAGAAAAAGCAGGCTTTTTTAATTTCGGAAGCAGAACAATTGGTTTTTTTGTAATAGAAAGGGAATTGATAGCAGTTTTTTTATGTTTGATAACGGTTGTAAAAGCTTTTTTTAATGGTAAAAGCTCGTTTTCGTTATTCGTCGATTTGGCACGTTTCCTGTTGGTAATTTTAGCTTTAGCCAGTTTTGCTTTGGTCGGATAAAGTTTTTAAGAAAAACGGGTGGCGAATTCTGCTATAAAATTGTATGCGTTAATAACGTTTTTTAATGGTTTTTAAAATTGATTTTCGGCGTTATAGCCACGCTATTATATTAAATAAAAAAAGTTAGGATTTCGTTTAAAATTAAAAATAGCGTTTATAATTTATAGCAAGCTTTCGTTTGCGTCGATAAAAACAAATGGAAAGAAAGGGTTTTTCTGCTTTGAAAAAAAGTCGTTGTAAACAGGTTTGAACAAATTAGTATAAAAAACAAAATATAATAGTTTTTGCTCGAAAAGTAATTTCAGTTTGTAGCTATAAAAGCTTAGAATTTCGGCGATTTTGTAAAAACCGTAAAATTTGTTGTTTAGTTTTTTAATTAATTTGATAAAAATTATATTGCGTTTGTTAAAAAACACGGTATTTTTTATTTTGTAAACAGGAATTGGTTGGCGTTATTAATTAAAGTAATATTTCTAATCGGCCAACGCTAAAATCAGATTTGTACGTAAAAATAATTTTAACTTTTTTATTTTGTCGGCGAAATCGTTTTTTTTCGTATTTGCTATTCGCAAAATACGTGAAATGGAATTTAAAATAAATTTAAATAAAAAAAAGCTTATTCGGAAATAAAAGCTTTTGTTAGCGTAAAAAAAGAAAATTCCGATAGAAGCGTTTACAGCGTTATTCGCTGCGAATTCAGCTAGAAAAAGCCAGTTTTTCCAATTTTTTTAGGCGTATTCGACGAATTATTTTAAATAAAATAATAAATAAGCGTTCGCGTTTTCGGTTTGGCCGTTTGTTTCGAAGTGAAAGCTAATAGATAGCGTAATATTGGTTTCGAAACGATAATTAATAGTTTTTTAAAATTATGAAACAAACAGAAAACTTCGGTCTAAAATTATAAAATCGGAAAAACCATATAAACGCTAAATATTTTTGCAAAACAATTTGATTAAGTTTATTGCTTTTATAATTATATAACAGGCTATATAATATCGTTTTTTAATAAAGCGACAAATTATTATTATAATCAAATTGTTTCGATTTTTATGCTTTTTTATTGGAAAAAGGTTTATAAAATCGATTAATATATGGTTCCAACGGCGTAAAAAAATAAGCAAAAATTTAAAAAGTTTTTAATAGCGTTAATTAATGCTTGTATTACGAAAGCAGCCGTTGCAATTACGAACAAATTTTTTGCAATTTTCGGAAATCAATGGCTAATAATAATTCTTATTAATAATTTCGTAAAGCTTGTTTTTGCTAAAATGGCTTGTTTTTATTAAATCATAAGCCATTTGTAAAAGTCAGATACGAATAGAAACGTTTAAATTCGGTGTATCGAAGACGTAAAATCGGTTTCGAAAATACAATTTGTTATTGCGTATAACGCATTTAAAAAATTATAATATTTTAGATTTCGGAATACTTTTTGATTTAAGCATTTTTTTTTTAATAACGATTTACAGTTTGTTAATAAAATAATATTTATTCAGAAGTCGTAAAAGCTTTTCGTCGTTTGCTTCGGATTGTTTTAGTAAAGCCGAAAAAGCGGTTAAAACTTCGGTTAAATAATGTTTTTTAAAAAAGGCTTGGTTTTGAAACTGAATTTTTTCGTTTAAAAAGTTTTAAAAAAAGTTTTGAAAGCGTCGGATTAAAAAGTTAGGTTTGCTATTTTGTTTTTCAGATTTAAATATAATTACAAAATCAAAACCAGCTAAAAACTCGTTTTAACGTATTTAACGTTTATTAAATTGCTTAATCGTTATGAAATATTTTAAGTTTCGATGATTTATGAATATTCGAATTAAATAGGCAGCTTTTTGTAATTCGGCTCGTTAATTTTCGAAGCAACGTATAATAACGAAAAGTTTTTTGTTATAAATCTCGTAGTTGCATTCGACAAAATCGAACTTTTCGATATAAAAGCGATTGGATAAAGTATTTCTGCATCGTTTTTTTAAAAAAGAATTTCTAAAAAAACGTAGTTAAAAGCGTCAGTTTTAACGAATATTTTTTTATTAAAATTAAAATGAAACAACGTAAATACAATCGTAAAAGCTGATTTAAGAAATTCGAAAGCTTTTATACAATCGTCGTCAAAGTTTTATTTAGTATTTTTTTTTTCGTTAAATTTATTAAAAAAATAACGATTTTAAAAAAAATTTTAATAAATCGTCGATAAAAATTCGCAAAACCTAAAAACGCTTGTACGTTTTTAACGTTAAAAAGAAGATTCCAGCCCGTAATCGCTTCGAGCTTTTTAAAGTTTATTTTGATTTTAGTAGTAAAAATAATTATTCTAAGGTAAACGATTTTTTTGAATTTCGAACTCGCATTTTTTTATATTTAATTGCAGGTCCGCGTTAAAAAAAGCTTGAAAAATAAAGTTAACGTGTTTTTTGTGTTTTTAAAAATCGTTTAAATAAATTAGAATATTGTTTATATAAGCTGTGCAAAAAATATTTAAGTAAAGTCGTAGAATATCGTTTATGCGAAATTAAAACGTGGCGGAGGCGTTGCATAATTCGAAAAGCATAACCAAAGATTCGAACAGGCCATATCTCGTATTAAATGCAGTAAGCTATTTATAGTTTTTTTTTATTCGAATTTTATTAAAAGCGGCGAAAACGTCGAATTTAATATAATATTTGGCTTTGCTTAGTCGTAAAAGCGTTTTTTAAATTAATAATAAAAAGTATCGGTTTTTAATTGTAATAACGTTAAAAGCTTTATAATCGACGCAAAATCGTAATTTTTTTTTTGGTTTTTTCGCGAATAAAACTGGAAAAGCTGCGAGGAAAAAGCTCGCTTGGATCCAGCCTTTTTCGAAGTTTTTTTTAAGAAATTTACGTAAAACTTAAAATTCGTCGATTAATATATTATACAAAAGGCCGTATAAAAATACTATTCCAAATCGAAGTTTTATCGTATAATCAACGCTTTTTTTATAAAATGTAAGTTTATTAGCTTCGATAGGGTCAAAAGCGGCTAAATGATAATAATAGTAAAAAAAGAGTTTTATTCGAGGGTCGATTAGCGGTTTGATTTGAAGAGCCAAACGAATATCTTTTAGTAAAGCTTTAGCGAAGTAAAGTTCGGCTGAAAATTATTGTCGTACAATTTAAGAAAACTTATTTTTTTTGCAATTAATCGATTTCAAATAATATAATGGTAAAAGAAGAATCGTCGGTTGAGGCGTTTAGTTTGTATAATTGTTAATTAATTTCGTACAAAAAAGCTAAAAATACTTCGACTTTTGGTTGAGAGGCCAAAATGGTAAACACAGCTGTTTTTGTACGACGAGGTGTAGCTGGTAGAACGACGGTTTTGTAAAAGTAGCGTTTTTAAACTAGGCCTGAAACAGCTAATTAATGAAAGTTCTGAGATAGATAGTTCGAACGGCAAAAAATCTGAATTGAAGCAAAGGGTATTCGTAGTTTAATTAATATGGGGGTTGTATGTTTTAAACCAAAGTTTTGCTTAGAATAAAATCGTATTTTCTAAATGTCGTGATAAAAGCTGTAACTCGTTCGGTATGGCGGGCGATATTAATTTAAAAAAAGATTTAATAAATAACGTCGCCGTAGGTGAAAAAACGTTTGTTAATCACGGTAAGTTTACGTGGGTTGGTAAGTAAAACAAAGGTTAATTCGTAGTGTTGTACGAAAGCATAATTAATAAAATTATCGGTAGCTTCGAAATCGTTTAAAAAATAGGTTTTGATATATGTATTATTAGCAGTTATAATACAAAGTAATATTAAATATAATTCCGGAACGTTATTTAAAGCAAATAACTTTAATTTATTTTTCAAAGGTTTTTAATAATAATAATTATCAGAAACAATCAGTTTTCCGACTTTTTTGCCTCGGCTTTAGCTTTTTTAATCTAAAAAGAATCGGGGCAGTTAGTAGCTCGGTGTTTATCGCTGGTATATTATAGGCAGAAGTTGTTAGCAAAAAGATAAGTTCGGCGAGCTAATTTTTCGGCGTTATCGATTAGGCGTTTGTTTTTTGCTATATCAGCTGCGGTTTATATAATTGTTTTAGTTTAAATAGCGCTGAAGTTTATAGAATCGCTTTAAATAATAATCGTAATAGCAGTTTTAAATATAAAAGCGAAAAAAATGATTTTCGTATTACGGCCTTCGATCTTATAATAATTAAAATTCAGTTGTCGAAAAACGGTATCGGTTTCGCGTATTTAAGCGCAAAAACCAATAAAATCGGTTTTCAAATCGGAAGAATTAATATACGATAAGCGAATGATTATATTAAAATAAAAAGCTTTGCGCAAAATAACGATAGCGGCTTTATATTAAATTTAATATGATTTTTAATTTCCAATTAAATGGAAAAAAAAATAAATAAAAATTGATTGTTTTGCTTAAAAAATAGAATTCTTTTAAATGCATCTGCTTATTAATTAAAAATATCAAACGATTGTTAAAAAACTTAAATTATTTTTGCAACAGTCAAGTAAAAGAAAATATCGTTTGTACGTAAACTTTTTTGTAAAACGCTTTTGGCTATATCGGAAAAGCGGAAGAAAAAGTAATTTATGCGATTCTGTTCGGTCGCATATCAGTTCTGATTAAAACGGAACTTTAGAATTATATTTTAGAAAAAAATAGTAAAATGCTTCGTAACGTTGCCGATGCTATCCGAATTTGTGAATTTATCGGAATCGGAAAAAGCAAGTGTTTTTCTTTTTGCGTTTGAAATGTTCGGTGTATTTTGACTAATAAAAGCTTGTTTTCGGAAGTTGATAAATTCGGCTTCGCAGTTTTGAATTATTTTTTTTTAAAAAGCCTTTTTTTCCTAGTATTATACCGTTTACATTTAGCTTTTAAGCGAGATTATTCAATTTGATTTTAAATAATATTATTATATCGTTCTGTTTTATCGCGTAGGCGAAAATATCGAGGATTTCTTAAAAGCAGGCTTTCGTATTAGCGATTAGAACGGCGACGATTTAGTCGGAATATTTAAAATGTTTTAAAATAAAGCAATTGGGGGGTTTCGATAATTTAGGAAGTTCCGATATTTTCGGTATTAATGCCCGTTAAAAAAGAAGCGTAAAATATGTTTTGTTTCGGAATATAGGCAAAAGCAGAACAGGGTTTTTTAAATGTAAGTTTTGTATCAAAGGAGATTATCGTTTTTTATATCAGAAAGAATTGTCGTTTCGTAGTTTCGTATAAAAGGTCGTAAGGGTCGTAAAATTATTGTCGCGATAAGATTGATTTTTTGTATGCGCAAAGGCAGAACAGAATTGGCAGGCCTTTTTAGCTCGAGGGCTGAAATAAGAATGTTAAGGGAGTTTGGTAGTTAATATATAAAAGGGCGAACGAGCAAAAGGTTCGTAGATAATTTATATTAATTACAAGGTTCTAAATTAAAAATGTTGCGAAGTCTAAGATACAATATGTGCGAGCTCCGATATCACGTGATAACAACGTGACCTTCGGACCACGTGACCAACGAACTGACGTTTCATCCCCTCACAATATTCGGAAATCTGAATTTAACGTTATTCGAACCCGTTACTTAAGCTTTATTATTTCTATTAAAAGCCTAGAAGTAAACCCAAAAAAAGTTTCCGTAGTCGCTTACTAAAAGCCTTTTACTATTGTAAAAAATGTACAAAGCTTTCTTGGTTTTTGTAACTTCTACCGACGTTTTATTCGAAACTATAATATAATTACAAAACTTTTAATTTATTTAACTAAAGCTAACGTTTTTTACAATTTCATTTCTAAATATTAAAAAAGTTTCGACCTTTTTATACTAGCTTTTACTACTGCACCAGTTTTATAATATTACAAGCAAAACTTTTTTTGCATATTAAAAACTGACGCTTTCGACGGCGTAATAGCTTTTATGCTTTCGCAATTTTATAACGACGACTGGCTTTTAATCGCCTATTTCAGCAAACCATAGCTTCCGCAAAATTAAATTACGTCGTATACGATAAAAAAATGCTCGTAATCGTAAAATCTTTAAGCAATTTTCGTATTAAATTAACTAGCTTAATTTATCAAATCAAAATAATTATTAATTACAAGGCTTTGAAATACTTTATAACTTTTAAACTTTTAAACGCTCGACAAACACGCTAAACCGAACTTTTCGCCGATTACAATTTTTTTATTACGTACAAATCAACTAAACACAATCTTTTGGCTAACGCATTAATACGTCGTACGAGCGAACTCGACCGCCAAAACTTTTTTAAACGCATTTAGCGCTTGCAAACCCTTTTTCGAGCCGATTAAATTGACCACCGCCTTTTAACTAAAAAACTGCGACCTTTTACAGCCTCCGAAACAGCTGTTTTTATCGTTGAAATAACTGATTTTTTTTCCGCATTCCGTATCGTTAACCAGCTTTTCTACGCTAATCGCACAGCTAATAGCCTAATAGCCCTCCGAAAAAAAGCTGTACGAAACGCTACGAAAAAAAACGATAATAATACTTCGTATACGCTTAAACGCGACCTGCTGCTATATTACGGTCGCTTAATAATTTCAAACGTCGATTATTTTCGTTTAACCCTTATACGAAAAATGCACGACCAGATTTCCACCGCTTACCCCAGCGCTCGCAAAACTACGCAATTGTTTTCGAACCAATATTATTAACGAAATATAACAGCTTTTGTAAAACAATACTATCGCAATTACCACGCTTATCGAAAAAGTTTTATTCCAAAAAATAAACGCTCCGGCCTTTTTTAGCTTTTTTTTGTTTCTGACCATTTTTAAAAGCACGTTATAATAAATTTTTGCAGTTTTAATAAAAACAAATACGATTACGATAATATATTCGTAATAATAAATCGCTTTTCCAAGCAAGCTATTTCGATCTTTTGCCACAAAAATATCGACGCTCGAAACCTTGCTAAACTGTATATATTCCACGTGTGCAAGTATTTTGGCCTTTTAAAAAGCATTATTAGCGATCGCGGCCTTTAGTATTAATCTACTTTTTGATTTAAATTAAATAAAATACTCGGTACGCAATTAAAGCTTTCGACAGCCGCTTATTTTAAAACCGATAATCAAACCGAAATTTACAACTAATATCTACAAAAACGCTTTCGACCTTTCGTAAATTTCTATCAAAACGATTAAAGCGAATTTCTCCTAATAATAGATTTTGCTTAAATAGTTCTTTACGAAAGTCTAAATGGCCTTTCACCTTTTGAAATTATATACGATTATACTCCTTATATCAATTGAAACTGAAAGCTCGATACTTTTTCTTTTCCCAACCCCTTACATAAACTAAACGCAAACGAAGCTCGTGCGTACGCTCGCCGCCATTACGACGCCTGGAATCTCGCCAAATCGCATTTTTAATAAGCCTACGATAAAATAAAAAAAAATGCAAATAAGTTTCGCCGCGCGATCGATTTTAACGTTAGCGACTATATATAGCTCGATATGCGTTTATTTCCGATCTTTCGGCCCTTCCGCAAACTCGATAATTCTACAAACGGCCTTTTCAAAATTGTAGCCAAAATTTTCGACAACGCTTTTAAGCTAAACCTTTCTAATATTATAAACGTACATTCAGTTTTTCACGCTAATCGACTGCGTAAAACAGCTGACGACGCGCTTTCAAATTAAATTAATCCAGCTTTTGAATTTATTAATATAACTAATAAACTTAAATACGAAATCGAAAAATTAATCGCCTATCGAGTGCAGCGGAAGACCTTTTAGTATAAAGCTTTTTAAATAAGCTTAAATAAAAATCTTACGTAATATCCCGCGTTTGATTTTATATACGCTTTTCTAAAAATGCGCGACTTTCACTTGGCGCATAAAAAGCTCCCCGGTCCTTCTGCAAAATTTATAGATTGGCTGAAAGCGTATTCCGAAGGTTTAGATTCGTACGATTATTTGAATAGCGACGTATTAATAGATAAAAGCTCGAAAGCGCGCTTTTTTCGGACGGGAAAATAATATAACGATTTACTTTTTTATTATTTTTTTTATCACCCCAGCAATTACGTATAGCTGCAAGCTCCCTGGTCTTCTGATAGGTCTCCTATCAACTATAAAAACTATTTATATATATAAGGCATTTTTCTTTTAGCACTTCTGCCTTCTGCAGTTGTTGATTCTAAATGAATATTTTTGTTACAAAACCAAAGGCTCGTTTCTTATACCATATGAATACGGCGACCAGTTGACTGATCTCCCAGCCCTCCGACTGATTAGATCGTTACAAAACTAATAAGTCGGATTACGGTTATTTACCGACGAATGCTTTTGAAAAAACTCCGAAGCTTGTAAAAAAAAATATTTTACGAAATGGTTCGGAAATAATCGTTTGCAATCGAAATCACCGAAGATATTATAATTGCTTTCGTCGCAAAACAAATAGTATTAGATTGTTTATCGAAGCGTCGTTTTCGAAATAATTTCTGTATTTTTACGCCGTATAATTATTCGAATAAATTAGCATCGCGCCGTCGGTTTTTTAAATTCTGAATTTAACGAAAACTTTTTGCTTAGTCGAAAAGCTAATAAAAATTATTTTATTTTTTATTTCGTAGCTTTCGGTTTTATAATCCGATAAAATAATTAAGGCTATTATTTTAAACGCGCTAAAATACGAAAAAGCTGGGCTTTTTTAAATAGTTTTAATTAGCTTAGCGTCGTGGTATAATTACAAATAAGCTTCGATTATTTCCGAGTTATATGCGAATATAAATAAAACGTGGTAGTCGAAAATAGCGTCGGTAAGGTTTTCGATTTTTTTTTTTTTTTCTTAAATCGGCGATATCGAATTTTATAATTATAATACGGTCGGAACTAACGAGATCTAAAGCGATCGGGACGTCAGAATATGCCACGAGGTAACAGTTTTTAAGATTCCGAATAATCAGAATAGCGAAGTAAAAGCCGGGGTATATTTTAAAAACTTGCTAAATAAAATTATATAATATATTAGCGAAAAAAGCTGTAAGCGCTTTTTGAGTTTTAATCAGTCGAAAATAGTATTTATATATAGCTATTTTTTTTTTATAAAATGCAATAGTAATTTGTTTTTTCCGTTGTACGATTTTACGTAATTAACGAATTCGCAGTTTAATTCGGATAAATTTTAAAATATATTTTCGGTCGAAAAGCTAAAAAAGTCGGTTTTTAGAAATATTCGTTGCTTTTATTTTTTTACGTTTCAGTCGAGTTTTATAATCGCGTTAAAAATTTTAAAATTTATTTTAAAATTTGCGTAGCCTAAATAAGTTTTAGCACGCGTTTTAATAATTTTCGCAGTTTTTCGTCGGAATATAAATTAATTATTAAAATTAATTTCGAATACGTTGTAATTCGAATTTTTAATAGCAGCGAATCGATTAGCGAAGCCGATAACATTAATTTTTTTTGTAATTAAATCGTAGTACGCCGCGTAATAGCGTATATAAAAATAATAAAATTTGCCGTTTTTTTTGGCGTTAACGTTATTCGTAAAAACGAAATTAAAAAATCGGAGTTTTTCAGCGAAAAAAAGCTCGACTAAAAACGGGTCACCGTTTTTAAAAGTCTTTTTTATTTGCTTTAGCGTATTATATTTACAATTTTCCGAAAAAAGCTTGGTTTAGTTTTCGTTCGAAAAAAAAAAAAAAATTTAACGAATTTATTTGATTTTTATATAAAAATATCGAAATAAAACTTTTAAATCGTAACGTCGTCGAAAACGAAAGTTTTAAGCAAAGTAATTTAATTTTATACTTTTTATATAATTTTTTCCGCGATAATTTCGATATTTTTTTCTAAGCTTTTTCGGTCGAATCGTGTAATAATCGAAATTTTAAATGCTTTTATTAAAATCTAAAATATTAGCGATAATAATACGACGTTTTTAAACGCGGTAAGCGTTTTTGATATTTATATATTTAGCTTCGAAAAGTTAAATTCAAAATCGTTTGAATTTTTTTTTTTTCGAAATGCCGGGGTTTTTTAAATTTAATTTTATAAAATCGTCGCGTTTTTTATTAATTAGCTTAAAAGTTATAATTCGGCGTCGATTTCCGGCTGTTTTTATTCGCGGTGCTTTTTTTGTTAGCGACGCGAATAGTTTTTTTCTTCGAATAAAAAAAGTTTCGGAAATATCGGCGCGCTTTTCTGCGTTTTTTGTTTTTATTTTTTTCGAAATCGTTTTTACAAATATAATAAGTTTTTTGTATTCGAATAATCGATTATTTATTATTACGCTTTTGATTTCGTTTTCGGATTCGTTTTCGATAATTAAAAATAAAAATCGTCGAATTGTTTTAGCTGTTTTAAAAATATTAATTGCTATCGCGTATATTTTTTCGAATTAAACGAAAATAATATTGGTTTTTTCGTTTTTTTCGTCGTCGTAAATTTAAATATCGGAATAGTGTAAAACGGTGATACTTTGTATTAATGGGAGTTGGTAGTTTTAGCTATGGTCGAGGCATAGACCCTTCCGAGACCCCTTGCCACTGACTACTTTCAACAGGTATAAGAGCAAAGCACTCTCTTAGATAGTACCATAGGCACGCAGTTCAATTCATACCTTTACTTATTCTTCTTTTCCTTTCTTCAGTCTCTTCTAGGGATTCCCTAGATTATTTTACCCACCGATATGTGGCCGTATTAGTCTGGTTTTCCTACTTACTTTTACAATAGCGTCGTTTTTTTTTTTCGGTATAAAAATGCCGCATTTAACGACGCTTAGTTTTTTGCTTTAAAAAAAAGTCAAATTTAAATTTTCGCAGCCGATTAAAACTTTTTTTAACGATTATATAACGTCGTCGATTAATTTGCAAACAGCTGTAAAAAAGCTTGTAAATCTACGAGCTTTTGGATTATTAGCTTTTAAAACTTGCGTTTTAAAAATTTAAGCGTTTAGTATCCAGACTTTTTTTTAATAAAAGTAATAGTTTCGAAATGGCGAGCGAAATGCCGAAATAAAATAATACCGGTGATTTTACTAAAAACGTATTTTTAAATATTTTTTTTTCGTTGATTTGGCAGAAAACGCAAAATTCGGTTTATTATTTTTTTTTTGTTATTTCGAGCTTTTTTTGCTTCGGCGAAAACTTTTAAAGCGTTGTCGTAATTTAACAGAAACTTGTCGTAATCAAAGCTTTTGCGAACGAATTTAATTTTAACGAAGCTTTTATAATCGAATAAAAATTCGTTAACGTTTTTAATTATTATATCGAATTGTTTTATAAATATTTTTACGAAAGCAGCTTATTAATTTAAAATAACGGTATTATATATCTATTTAAATTCGGAAAAATTGCGTATAATAATTCCGTTTTAAAATAAATTAAAAATAAATTTGCCAGGTTTAATAACGCTTTGCTTAAAAAACGATATAATATCGATGGGTTTGTTAATTAAAAAAATGCGTTGTATTTATTAAAAAATAATTGGAAAAAAGTACGGGAATTATAAAATATTTGTATTTAAAAGTCACGGGAATTCGCATATTGTTTTTTTAATAAATTATAATTATTTAAACAAATATTCGTTTAGAACAACGAAAAAAATAAATAATACAAAAAGTAGCAAATAATAAAATGCATAAAAAATACTTTTCGTAAAATATACGAGCAATATAAATGTATTAAATATGCGGCTTAAATATATATAAAGCTTTTGTTTTAGTAAATAAAAGTACAGTTAAATAAAGAAAAATATAATAGATATTTTAAATAATATAGAAAAAAGTTTTAAAAATAAATAATATATATAAAATAAAATAATTAAATTATATATAAGTAAAGCAAAACAAAAATAATAAAATAATATATAATAAAAAAGAAAAGCAATAAATAATAAAAACAGTAGAACAGTTAATAAACAATTTTGTATACATTTTTTTTTTCGGTTATAAATGGAATTACGATTTGAATAATGTTTTTAATAATAAAATTATCGTTCGGTTGTTTTCAAACCTTTTCAGAAAGTTTTTTTTTTCAGGCGTATAATCGCTTTGGTCGGAATCGTCGTCGGATTTGCTGAAATCGGAATCGCTGTTTAAATCAGAATTTAAAAAATAAATTTGCTAATTCCTTTTGTAAAATCGCTTTAACCGATTGGCGGCGAACGTTTCTTTTAGTTTTGTTTTATCGAATTTCGTAAGCTTATAATAGCTTTTATTTAATTCGGCCTCGTATATTTCGTAAAGTCCGAACTATTTATAATTAAATTTAGTATCGGCCGATTTGTTAATAGCGCGCTAAACGTCGTAAATTAAAACTAGAATTTTTTTTTTAATTAATGTTTTTTTTAAAACTTTGGTTTTATTTCAGATTTTTTTAGCTATTTTTTTATACTTTTTCTTTTTTAAATTTTTTTTTTTTATATTTATATCGCGGTAATTTAATTATTTAGATTTTATTGCTAATAAGTTTGTTTTCGTTTTTATTTTAATTACGTTATAAAGCTTTTATATAAGCTATTTTGTTTTCAAAAGCAGTCGAGCGTTTTTATCGTATTAAATAAAAAATAGAATTATTCTAATAGAAGCGTATATATATATGCGCATAGCAAAAAGTATTTCCGAGAATTTCCGCGATCAACGCTTATAGCTTTTTCGAATAGCTTTTAAAAAACCGTTAAAAATATTTTTATAATTTCGTTTTACGGATTTATTGCTTTTCGAATTATAAGCTAAAATCTGAATGCGCTGGATGCCGTATTTTTTTATAAAAGTTTCGATAACGCTTTTGTTTTCGGGTTTATTATCGACGTTTAATTTGCTAAATAAACCGTATCGATATACAACGTTTTTTTAAAAAAAAAATCGCTATAGCTTCGAAAATAGCGTTTCGGAAAAGTTTTTTTTTAAACTATTTAAATAAATCGTCGATAACGAATACGAAGCACGTATATCCGCGGTCGGTGGTCGGTACGCGTATAACGTCGAAATTAATTTTTTTTTAAATTTTAAAAAATCATATCGGATATAATAAGTTTTTTTTTCGGCCAAGCTTTCGTTTTTAGCAAAAAATGCAATTTTTAACGAAAGCTTTGCAATCTTCGAAGCATTTTTTCTATTAAAAATCGTTTTTAATTCGGTAATAAATAGCTTTAGCTTTTTTATAAAACATTTTTTCGTGGGTTTTTTTTATAATTTGAAACTTATCGGCTTTGTTATTTATTATTAAGCGTTTTTGATATATATTGTTTTTTATTTTCCATAATTTTTTATCGGCTAAAATATAATCGAAAGCCTGGTTTTTAAATAATTTAAATTAATAATTTAATACGCTAAATGGTTTAAATAAAATAATTAAATAATATGCGATTAAATAAAAGTTTTCGATTTTATAATTATCGATTAAAAAATTTATTTTCGTCGTTAGTCGGCTTATTCCGATCGTTTTCGGTTAAATTTATTCGCGGTGCCAGCCGAAATAATAACGCGAATGCTTTTTCGGCCCGAAAATTAATGTTTTTTATTCGCGGTGCCAGCCGAAATAATAACGCGAATAATTTCGGCTTTATAAAATCTAAAGCGCAGATAGCAAAGCAGCCGATTTCGTTAGCGATTTATTCGTCGATATTTTATTCGCTTTATTCAGCGAAATTAAACGAATAAAAACGTTTTCGTTTGAAAAAGCCGTTTGCCGCCGTATTAATTATTTTTTTAATATGCCTGATTTCGAAGTTTATAAATCGCATCTAAGCTATTTAATTAATAACGAGCGCTTTTAATAAGTTATTAGTTTTTTTATTTAATTGGTCGACAAAAACTTTTGCGTTTGTTTTTAAAATAAAATATACGCCGTATAATTCGTTTTTTATTTTTTTTATTATTTTAAAAACGCTTCGATATTTTCGTTTAATAGTATTATAACGTGCTTTAGCGAAAAATTATAAGCCGCTTTTAAATCGTAATGTAAAAGTAGATAGGAAAACCAGACTGATACGGCCACATGTCGGTGGGTAAAATAATCTAGGAAATCCCTAGAAAAAACTGAAAAAAAAAAAAGAAAAAAAAATAAAGGTATGAATTGGACTGCGTGCCTATAGTATTATTTAAAAGAGTGTTTTGCTTTTATACCTGTTAAAAATAATTAATAGCAAAAGGTCTCGGAAAGATCCATGCCTTAACTATAGCTAAAACTACCAATTCTTATTAATACAAAGTATTACCGTTTTATATTCTGTTTTAAACAATATACGTAGTCGTTCTTAACTACGACCAAAAAACATAACTTTAAATAAATGCAATTTAATCTATCTTATATGATTTAAAAACCAATTAATCAAAAAACCGAACTTTTTAGCCCTATACTTTTTCGGTTTTTTAACCCGTTTTTAGCCTTTTTGCTATTGGCTTTTATAAAGAAATAGCGTTTCGCTTATCGTTTGAATCATTTTGTTTATTCTGCTTTTTTAAAAAATAGCTCGATAAAATATTAATCGAAGTATCGTTTTGTTTTACGAACGTTCTAATAGCCTTTTCGTCGATAATATTATTAAATATCGCCGCGACGGATGCTTTTTACGATTTTTTTCCGTAGATAATAAATTTCAGCTTAAACGTGATTCTACGCTTTGCAAAAAGCGCTGAAAATTTTTATATTAAAATCGTAAAAATAATCGATTAATTTATCGTAATTGAAACCGATCAACGCTTTTGCTTCGCGTAAAACTAATAAATCGGACCACGATTATTTACCGACGAATATTTTTAAAAAAGCTTCGAAGCTTGTAAAAAAGATTATTTCACGAAATGATTCGAAAATAATCGTTTGCAATCGAAACCACCGAAAATGCTGTAATTGCTTTCGTCGCAAAATAAACAATATCAGATTATTTATCGGAACGTTGTTTTCGAAATAATTTTTATATTTCTGCGCCGTATAATTATTCGAATAAATTAATATCGCGCCGTCGGTTTTTTAGGTTTTAAATCTGACGAAAACTTTTTGCTTAATCGAAAAGCTAACAAAAGTTATTTTATTTTTTATTTCGTAGCTTTCGGTTTCGTAATCCGATAAAATAGCTAAAGCCACTGTTTTAAACGCGCTGAAATACGAAAAAGCTAGGCTTTTTTAAATAATTTTAATTAGCTTGGCGTCGTAATATAATTGCAAATAAGCTTCGATTATTTTCGAGTTTTATGCGAATGCAAGCAGAACGTAATAATCGAAAATAGCGTCGGTAAAATCTTCGATCTTTTTTTTTTTTTTAAAAATCGGCGATATCGAATTTTATAATTATAATACGGTCGGGATCAGCGAAACCTAAAGCGATCGGAACGTTAAAATATGCTACGAAGCAGCAGTTTCTAAAATTCCGAATAATTAAAGCAGCGAAATAAAATCCGAAATGCATTTTAAAAGCTTATTAAATAAAATTGTAAAATATATTAGCGAAAAAAACTATAAGCGCCCTTTGGGTTTTAACGAATCGAAAATAGTATTTGTATATAACTATTTTTTTTTTATAAAATATAATAATAGCTTGTTTTTTCCGTTATAAAACCTTACGTAATTAACGAATTCGCAGCTTAGTTCAAATAGATTTTAAAATATATTTTCGGTCGAAAAGCCAAAAAAGTCGGCTTTTAAAAATACTTGTTGCTTTTATTTTTTTTTGTTTTAATCGAGTTTTATAATCGCGCTAAAAGCTTTAAAATCTGTTTTAAAATTCGCGTAGCCTAAATAAATTTTAATACGCGTTTAAATAATTTTCGCAGTTTTTCGTCGGAATATAAACTGATTATTAAAATTAATTTCGAACACGTCGTAATCCGAATTTTTAATAACAGCGAATCGATTAGCAAAACCGATAACGTCGATTTTTTTTGTAATTAAATCGCAGTACGCCGCGTAATAACGTATATAAAAATAATAAAATTTGCCGTTTTTTTTAACGTTAACGTTATTCGTAAAAACGAAATTAAAAAATCGAAGTTTTTCAGCGAAAAAAAACTTAAGTAAAAACGGATTATCGTTTTTAAAAATTTTTTTTATTTGTTCCGACGTATTATATTTGCAATCTTTCGAAAAAAACTTAATTTAATTTTCGTTCGAAGCAAAAAAAAAAAAGCTGACGGATTTATTTGATTTTTATATAAAAGTATCGAAATAAAACTTTTGAATCGTTTCGTCGTCGAAAACGAAAGTTTTAAGCAAAATAATTTGATTTTGTGTTTTTTATATAATTTTTTCCGCGATAATTTCGATATTTTTTTTTAAGCTTTTTCGATCGAATCGTATAATAATCGAAATCTTAAATGCTTTTATTAAAATCTAAAATATTAACGATAATAGTACGACGTTTTTAAACGCAGCAAGCGTTTTTAATATTTGCGTATTTAATTTCGAAAAATCAAATTCAAAATCGTTTAAGTTTTTTTTTTTCGAAATACCGGCGTTTTTTAAATTTGATTTCGTAAAATCGTCGCGTTTTTTATTAATTAGCTTAAAAGCTATAATTCGGCGTCGATTTCCGGCTGTTTTCATTCGCGATGCCTTTTTTGCTAACGACGCGAATAATTTTTTTTTCCGAATAAAAAAGATTTCGAAAATATCGGCGCGTTTTTTTACGTTTTTTGTTTTTACTTTTTTCGGAATAGTTTCCATAAATATAATAAGTTTTTTATATTCGAATAAACGATTGTTTGCTATTACGCTTTTAATTTCGTTTTCGGATTCGTTTTCGATAATTAAAAATAAAAATCGCCGAATTATTTTAGCTGTTTTAAAAATATTAATTGCTATCGCGTATATTTTTTCGAACTAAACGAAAATAATATTAGCTTTTTCGTTTTTTTTATCGTCGTAAATTTAAAATATCGGAATAGCGTCGTTTTTTTTCTTCGATATAAAAATGCCGCATTTGGCGACGCTTAATTTTTTGTTTTAAAAAAAAATTAAATTTAGAATTTCGCAACCGACTAAAACTTTTTTTTAACGATTATATAACGTCGTCGATCAGTTTGCAAACAATTATAAAAAAGCTTATAAATCTGCGGATTTTTAAATTATTAGCTTTCAGAGTTTGCGCCTTAAAAATATAAGCGTTTAATATTTAAAATTTTTTTTTAATAAAAATAATAATCTCGAAAAAGCGAGCGAAATGCCGAAGCGAAATAATACCGATGATTTTATTAAAAACGTATTTTTAAATATTTTTTTTTTGTTAATTTGGCAAAAAGCGCAAAACCCGGTCTGTCATTTCTTTTTTATTATCTCGAGTTTTTTTTGCTCCGGCGAAAGCTTTTAAAGCGTTGTCGTAATTTAATAAAAATTTATTATAATTAAAGCTTTTGCAAACGAATTTAATTTTAATAAAACTTTCGTAATCGAATAAAAATTCGTTAACGTTTTTAATTATTATATCGAATTATTTTATAAATATTTTTACAAAAGCTGCTTATTAATTTAAAATGGCGGTATTATATATTTGCTTAAATTCGAAAAGATTACGTATAATAGTTTCGTTTTAAAATAAATTAAAAACAAGTTTGCCAGGTTTAGCAACGCTTTGCTTAAAAAACGATATAATATTAATAAATTTATTAATTAAAAAAGTGTATTATATTTATTAAAAAATAGTTGGGAAAAAATACGGAAATTGTAAAATATTTGTATTCAAAAGTCACGGGAATCCGCCTGCTGTTTTTTTAATAAATTATAATTATTTAAATAAATACTCGTTTAAAACAACGAAAAAAATAAATAATACAAAAAGTAGCAAATAATAAAATGTATAAAAGATAGTTTTCGTAAAATATACGAATAATAAAAATGTATTAAATATGCGGCTTAAATATATACAAAGCTTTTGTTTTAATAAACAAAAAGACAATTAAACAAAAAAAAATACAATAAGTGTTTTAAATAATATAAAAAAAGGTTTTAACAATAAACAATATATATAAAACAAAATAATTAAATTATATATAAGCAAAGCAAAACAAAAAATAATAAAATAATATATAATAAAAAAGAAAATAATAAATAATAAAAACAGTAAAACAGTTAATAAATAATTTTGTATGTAATTTTTTTTTTTCGGTTATAAATGAAATTACGATTTGAATTATGCTTTTAGCAACGGAGTTATCGTTCGGTTGTTTTCAGACTTTTTCAAAAGGTTTTTTTTTTAAAAATATAATCGCTTTGATCGGAATCGTCGTCGAAATCGCTAAAATCGAAGTCGCTGTTTAATTTAGAATTTAAAAAATAAATTTGTTAGTTTTTTTTGTAAAATCGCTTTAATCGGTTAGCGGCGAACGTTTTTTTTAGTTTTGTTTTATCGAATTCCGTAAGCTTATAATAACTTTTATTTAACTCGGCTTCGTATACTTCGTAAAATCCGAGCTATTTATAATTAAACTTAATATCGGCCGATTTGTTAATAACGCGTTAAACGTCGTAAATTAAAACTAGATTTCTTTTTTTAATTAGCGTTTTTTTTTAAACTTTAATTTTATCTCAGACTTTTTTAACTGCTTTTTTATATTTTTTTTTTCTTAAAATTATTTTTTTTATATTTATATCGCGGTAATTTAGCTATTTAAATCTTATCGCTAATAAGTTTGCTTTCGTTTTTATTTTAATTACGTTATAAAATTTTTATACAAGCTATTTTATTTTTAAAAGCAGTCGAGCGTTTTTGCCGTACTAAATAAAAAATAAAATTATTTCAGTAAAAGCGTGTATATATATACGTATAATAAAAAGTATTTTCGAGAATTTCCGCGACTAACGCTTATAGCCCTTTCGAATAACTTTTAAAAGGCCGTCGAAAATATTTTTATAACTTCGTTTAACGGATCCGTTGCTTTTCGAATTATAAACTAAAATTTAAATACGCTAAATGCCGTATTTTTTTATAAAAGTTTCGATAACGCTTTTGTTTTCGGATTTATTATCGACGTTTAATTTGCTAAATAAACCGTATCGATATATAACGTTTTTCCAAAAAAAAATCGCTATAATTTCGGAAATAACGTTTCGAAAAAATCGCTTTTTAAATCATTTAAATAAATCGTTAATAGCGAATACAAAGCATATATAACCGCGATCGGTAATTAATACGCGTATAACGTCGAAGTTAATTTTTTTTTAAATTCCAGAAAACCACGTCGAATATAATAAGTTTTTTTTTCGGCCAAGCTTTCGTTTTTAGCAAAAAACGCAGCTTTTAACGAAAGCTTTGCAATTTTCGAAGCATTTTTTTTATTAAAAATTATTTTTGATTCGGTGATAAATAACTTTAGTTTTCTTATAAAACACTTTTTCGTAGGCTTTTTTTATAATTTAAAACTTGTCGGCCTTATTATTTACTATTAAGCGTTTTTAATATATATTGTTTTTTATTTTATATAGCTTTTTATCGGCTAAAATATAATCGAAAGCTTGGTTTTTAAATAATTTAAATTAATAATTTGGCACGTTAAATAATTTAAATAAAATAATTAAATAATATACGATTAAATAAAAATTCTCGGTTTTGTAATTATCGATTAAAAGTTTATTTTCGTCGTTAATCGGCTTATTCCGATCGTTTTCGGTTAAATCCATTCGCGGTGCCAATCGAAATAATAACGCGAATGCTTTTTCGGCCCGAAAATCGGTGTTTTTTATTCGCGATGCCAGCCGAAATAGCAACGCGAATAATTTCGGCTTTATAAAATTCAAAGCGCAAATAACAAAGCAGCCGATTTCGTTAGCGATTTATTCGTCGATATTTTATTCGTTTTATTTAGCGAAATTAAACGAATAAAAACGTTTTCGTTTAAAAAGGCCGTTTGCCGCTGTATTAATTGTTTTTTTAATATATCTGATTTCGAAATTTATAAATCGCATCCAAGCTATTTAATTAATAACGAACGCTTTTAATAAATCATTAGTTTTTTTATTTAATTAGTCGATAAAAAATTTTGCGTTTGTTTTCAAAATAAAATATACGCCGTACAATTCGCTTTTTATCTTTTTTATTATTTTAAAAACGTTTTAATATTTTCGTTTAATAATATTATAACGTATTTCCGCGAAAAATTATAAGCCGCTTTCGAATCGTAAAAAATGCCGTTTTTTGTTTTTATCGATTTATTATAATACAGCTTTTTAACCGAAAATACTAACGTCGATAATCAAAATAATTTTTTCTGCGTTTAAGCTGTAATCGATTCGAATAAGCGATAAGACCGATAAAAAATCGTTTTTAAAATTTTTTATAATTTTGCTTTGTTTTTTTTTCTAAACGAAATCGATTTTTTTTTTATCGTAACGTAAATAAATGCAGCTTTCTAAAAAAAGTTTTTAATTTAATTGCGGTAATAAATAACAACGCTAATAAAAGCTTTGGCTTCGATAATATTTTTATACTTTTTCCATTCGCAAATCTTTTTAATTTTCTTTCGTTGAAAATAGCGGCCAGCGTTATTAATTATATAACCAACGATATTTATTTCGGGCATGCAAAATTTTAATCGAAGGCCAATAATAGCTTTAGCTTTTTCGAAGCAAATCATAATTTTATCGATATTTTAAATATATTTTATTATATAACGTCGAATTTCAAAAAGAATTTTTTTATTATTATAATATAATTTAAAGCTTTTCATTCCAACGTCGTCAACGTAAAAAAAAGCAATATCAGAAATGCAAATTATAAAAACTTTATATACGATTTTTACGAATTAAGCGATTAAATTAATAGCTTTTATAAGTATTTTCGTTATGCGTAATAAACCGATTAATATTTAAATTGCCGTTATATTTCGAAATCGTAGATTAAGTATTAAATGGTCGTAGCCGAAAAACAAATCGAAAAAAAAAGCGATCGTCAGTTTTGCGAATTCGTTTAAAAATTAATCGACGTTAAATAACACGTTGGCGTTTCGTATCGTTATTTTGTTTATTTCGACGATTGCGATAATAAATTTGTAAATGCTTTTTTCTTTTTTCGCAACGATAAACCATTTATTTTTATATAAGCCGTAGCAAAATTCGAAAATCTTTTATTTAATTCGTTTTTTTAACATTTCGACTATTTTATTTTAAAAGGCTTTAAAAACTGAAAAGGTTTTTTTTTGCCAGGCCTCGTAAAGCACGGTTTTAATATCGATATAAAACGTAACGTTAAAGCTGAATTGGCTTATTTCGGTGAAATCGAAAGCTATAGCTTTTTTTCGGTTGCGTAAAACTTCGTATAAAAATTTTTTTTTTTTAGCAGAAATTGGGTTCCGATTGCTAAATTATTAAATCGTTTTTTTGTAAATCGGCTGTCAAATAATAAGCTGGAAAATCGGCCGGTGATAAATCCTTCGAATTCGCTAATAATTAATTAAAATGATTTTGTTATTTTATTTTTTTTAAATCAATCGTTTTTTTTTCCGAAGATATTTTCAACGGATTTACCAAGATTTACGGATTGTATTTTTTTAGCTTTGCGCTTATAAAAAATATTAATATTAATATAAAAAAGTAGAATATATAAATCGGATTTGTTTAAAACAAAAACGAAATTTTCGGAATTTTCATTCCCGAATTAATAATCAAAAATGTTAATATTAGCTAATTTTATTCGCGGTGTTATTTCGATTAGCGACGTAAATGCTTTTAGCCGAGTATTTTCCAGGTTTTGTTATAATTTAGCGTTTGTTTTAAAACCAAAGCCGGCTATTTGTTTTCCGATAAAACGTCGATTAAAAAAATCTTATCGTCGGCGACGGTGATTTAATTTTAAAAAAATCGGTTTTAGTTTTAAAAAAAAGCTTTTATCTGGCCGTTTTCGGTGTATTTAAAACTAACGAGATTTTTTAAAATCTAAAGCATTTTAAAAATAATAAAATGGAAGCATTTTTTTATTATCAAAAAGTTTTTATAAATAATAATATTTTTAACGTCGACTTTTATATTTCGTACAATTTTATTAAATTTAATAATATTTTTATTAACGGTCGTATAAATTATTCGTTTGTCGATAATAATCGGAATCTTATTAGCTTCGGCCGTTTTTTGGTTTATGCAATTAATTTCGGCTTTATTATCGAATAAAACGAAAGCGGTCGTACTTTTCTTAAGTATTATTTTTATTTTTAATGTTTTTATAGCCGTGTAAAAGCAGTTTCGTCGTTTTGATTTTTGGATTTTTATAGCGAAAGCCAAAAGGCTGATTTTTTCCGAGGATTTTTTTTTATCGGCTAAATTAATTGCGGTATTATAAATTTTTTTTTTGTTTTTTTTTTAATTTAAAATCGTTTTTTTTTCGAATAATTTTAATTTTTTCGTTTTTTTTTAATATAAGGATTTGTTTGTTAATAATTTTGTCGAATTTCTTTTTTGTATTAAATAGGTCGCTGAATTTCAATTTAATCTTTTGTTTTATAATCCTTTTAATAGCTTCGTCGACGGCTTCGAAGCTGATATATTTGTCGATTTATTTCTCGTTTCGCATTAATAATAGGCGCTTAAAAAACTGGTACTTTCTGAATAATTTAAATCGGAATATCGGTGTCGATATCTTTTATATTATCGTTAATTTCTTTTATTATAAGCGTTTTTCTAATAATTTCATCGGTTTTTTTTTTTCGAATTTCAAAATCTTTTTTTTTTTTTCGATTCTAACGTTTTTTTTTATATTAATTAATTTAGCGAATAAAACAAAAGCATTTTGCTTTTTTATAATTCGCTGGCTTAATTATGCAGCTATAATATCTGCAAATGCGATAATTGCATTAGCAATATATGCATTTATTTTTTATTTATATATTTAAATTTCATTTACGTTTAAAATAAAAGTTTTCTTTTTGATTAATACGCTTTTTGGAATATTTTTTTTTTATTAATAAAAATCGTTTTTGCATTTTTTCTGTTTTCCAAACAATCGTTTCATTTCGTATTTTTTATTTTCAAGCGAATAATATTTAACCAGTTTTAATTTTCAGTTTTGTTAAAAAAGCTTATTTCTGCTTTTACCGATCCGAGGCAAATCGCTTCGTATTTGTTAATATAACAAATACTATTATTTATACAAAAATTAAATGCTTTGCATTTAAAGCGAATATAAGATTTTTCGCAATAAATTTCTTTATTATTACAAAACCTATATTTAAGGCCATAGGGTTTGTTTTAATAATTATTTTTATTATTTTAATAGCCGCGATTTTGGTTTCCGCGTTGGTTTTCTTTTTTCTTTTGATAATCGTTATTATAATTAATATTTCGCTGATTCTAATCGCTAACACAAAAAGGTTGCTATTGGGCAGCTATTACTTAGGGGCGCCTGTGGATGGGATTACAACCGATTTAACACCGAGTCAAATCCGAGTTAACACTTGGCGTAAAATTAACTCCGAGTATAATCAGAGTTAACACGCGATTAAATGAAAATTAATTTTAGTATTATTAAAGATTAATAGATACAATAGGTTGTGTAATAATTTAAAACTTCGAGAAAAATACAAATCTTATACGAATTTGTTGTAATTCTATTATTACCTTTTATCTACGCTTTTATTAATACCATTTCACTGCTAACACCACCTCGCTGCCACCACCTCGTCGCCACCACCACCACCATCATTACCACCACCACCTCGCTGCCACCACCTCGTCGCCACCACCACCACCATCATTACCACCACCACCTCGCTGCCACCACCTCGTCGCCACCACCACCACCACTATTACCACCACTACCACCACTACCACACCACTACCACCACTACCACCACTACCACCATTACCACCACTACCACCACTACCACCACTACCACCATTACCACCACTACCATCATCATCACCACCATCACCACTACTATTATCATTTTGCTGCCACCACCTCGCTGCCACCATCTCGTCGCCACCACCTCGTCGCCACCATCATCACCACTACCATTACCACCATTACCATCACTACCACCATTATCACCATTACCACCACTACCATTATCATCACCACCATCATTACTACTACTATCATTTTGCTGCCACCACTTCGCTGCCACCATCTCGTCGCCACCACCTCGTCGCCACCATCATCACCACTACCATTACCACCATTACCATCACTACCACCACTATCACTATTACCACCACTACCATCATCATCACCACCATCATTACTACTACTATCATTTTGCTGCCACCACCTCGCTGCCACCACCTCGTCGCCACCACCTCGCTGCCACCATTTGGTCGCCACCACTACCACCACCACCACCATTATCACTATCACCACCACCTTTATTTATATTTTCAAAAAAATATAAAGGTTGATTACATTTATTTTTTCGCTGCTATTACTTCGCTGCTATTATTATTTTTTCGCTAATACTAATAGTGGGCTGCCTTCCCACATTTATTCTGCGGGCACTCGAATAATGTGGGGGAAAGCAAGTGTCCCACTGCATCCAAGTGTCCCATCTCAGTTCATGATTTTTTACGATCGCATTTTATATTAAAACACCACCAACGCCAGATATTTAATTACACTAAGTTAAATTATAATAAAAACAAGCAGTTATTTTCAGATTTTGGATTAAAAAGTTAAATTTTATCAATAGAAACTAATTTAAATAAGTGTTTTGTACGCATTTTCAATTTTTTCTTCGCTTTTTCGCTTTTAGAAAGCCTATTTACATTTGTTTGCAATTAAAATATTATATGTAATAATTCAGATTAACTTTTTTAATCGGTTATAAGCTATTCGATAATTATAAAAGCTTTATTAAGCTCGCGTTTTATTATATATCAAGATTTTCGGCCAATAAAATGCAATTTATTATTTTTAATACGATTTTTTTTTTTTGTTTTACAGCTTTATTGCTTTTACAATTTAAAATCCAAGGCTCGTAAGCAGCTTCTTTTACTTATTATACGCTTAAGCAAAAGCTTTTCGCAAAACTAACGGTGTTTTTTTACCTTTTTGCCTTTTGTTTTTTATTTTTCGAATATAAATATTATACCGATATTTAAAAGCTGAAAAGCATATATAAAGTAGCTAGAAAGCTAAAGAAAATATAAGGTTTATTTAGTTTTAATAAAAATATATTGTATTTATACGATTCGTAGCCGTTTAATTAATACAATTTCTGATTGGAAATACGTAAAAAAACGATTTAAATTACTTTCACTTAATCAAAAATGAATGTTCCGACGTAAAATTTAATATAATTTCTATAAATTCTATTCGAATGCAAGCTAAACTTACTTTTCTTCAGTTTATTATAATAAAATAACTGGCGTTGGAAGTATTTTAATTTAAAATGCGATTATAAAAAAAATAACAAGTTAAAACAAAACATTTCGTTTCGTAACTTTTAATTAATAAAAATAGAACTTTTAACTTATAATTTAATAATAGCTTTCTGTTTTTATTATTTATCAATTTATTATAATTAAATATCTGGCGTTGATAATGTTTTTATACAAAATGCGATAATTAAAAAATAGAAAAACTTCAACGAAAATATATAATTTAACAACTTTTAATTAATAAAAATAAAATTTTTATTTTAAAATCTAAAAATAGCTTCCAGTTTTTATTACCTTTCAATTTGGCGTAATTAAATAATAGTGTTTTAATATGAAATGCTATCGTAAAAAATCATAAACTGAGATGGGACACTTGGATGCAGTGGGACATTTGCTTTCCCCCACATTATTCGAGTGCCCGCAGAATAAATGTGGGAAGGCAGCCCACTATTATTTTGCTAGAAAAAATAACGAAAAGCCGAACAGCCGAACAGCCGAATAGCCGAACAGCCGAATAAGCTAAATAATTACAATGGTGGCAGGAAGGTGGTGGTGATAATGGTGGTGGTGGTGGTGGTAATGATGGTAATAGTAGTGGTGATGATGGTGGTGATGGTAGTGGTGATGGTGGTGATGATGGTGGTGGCGACGAGGTGGTGGCGACGAGGTGGTGGCAGCGAGGTAGTGGCAGCAAAATAATAATAGTAGTGGTGATGATGGTGATAATAATAGTAGTGGTGGTAATAATGGTAATAGTGGTAGTAGTGGTAATGATGGTAGTGGTGGTAGTGGTGGTGGTGATGATGGTGGCGACGAGATGGTAGCGACGATATGGTGGCAGCGAGGTGGTGGCAGCGAGGTGGTGGCAGCGAGGTGGTGGTGGTAATAATGGTGGTGGTGGTAGTGGTGGTAGTGGTGGTAGTGTGGTATGATAGTGGTGGGTAGTGGGTGGTAGTGGTGGTGGTGATGATGATGGTGACGAGGTGGTGGCGACGATATGGTGGCAGCGAGGTGGTGGCAGCGAGGTGGTGGCAGCGAAAATATTATTAAATATAGTATTAAATAAACGTAGTTTAATATAAGATTTTTAATTTAAATTCGAAAAGTTTGGTATATATTAAATATCGATTTAATTTAGTTGTATAGATTTGTTTCGGTGTTAACACCGAGTATAATCGGTATTAACACCGATTATATTCGGTAATACCGATTATACTCGGTGTTAAATCGTTACATCGATGTAAGAGTAAACCGCGCCACTTCGGTATTAACACCGATTAGCAACCGATTATACCCGGTTTAAAACCGATTATACACCGATTATAATCGATTATATACCGATTATAACCGGTTTTAATTCGATTATAATCGGTGTATAATCGGTTTTGAAATCGATTATAATCGGTGTATACCCGGTTTTGCAACCGGGTAAAAATCGGTGTATACCCGGTTTTGCAACCGGGTATAATCGGTTGTGATCCGACCCTAGATAAGCCGTACGGTATTTTTACGATAGCTTGGCGAAGCTGATCGCTTCGCGTATTTTAAAAAGAATAGTTATTATAAAAGCTATTTTGATCGTTTTCGTTATTCGAATTAACGTAAAAAAGTTTTTTCTGCTATTGCATAAAACCTTCGATTTTGCTTTGTAATTTTTGAATTTTGATATCGGTAAATTTTAATACGAAAATTTCGATATTTTTGTTAAGCTTTTCCAAGCCAGTAAATTCGGCGGAACGATTAAATAATATAATAATTAGCTGTTTTTTAGCGATTTCGGTAACTTTTAATAGCTGGGCATGTTTCTGCATTAAAGCTTCTACGTCTTTTTTGTAAATAAAAAAAAAATTTCTTTTGGTTTATAGCTTTAATAGTACGTTCGCTTTGATTTTATTTAAAAACGAATTTTACAAATTTAAAATACTAATCGAAAGTTTTAAGGTTTTGTTTATTAATCTTAAAGTGTTTAATAATTTTATTACGAATATTAGTTGAAAAGCTAAGTAAAAACAATTTTCTTTGCTCGACCTCGTTTAAAACCTTTTTGTTAACGAAAACGTTAAAAACTCTTGTATAAATACGATAATAAGCTTTGAGTTTTTTGGCTTAGCGAGTCGTTATAACAAATTGTTTAAAAAAAGCGATAATATCGCGAATTTGCTAGCGATCGTAGTTTCGGAATTCCGATTTTAAAGTTTTAATTAGCTTACGTCAGTTTCGAGCTTTAATAGCTTTTTATTTATTTATCGATTTGATAATATTTTTAGTAATTGAATTATAATAACGAAAAAGTTTATCGAATATTTTAGTTTTAGAAACTCCGAAATTCTTACAGATTTTTTTATATTTTTCGATAAAATCGATAACGTTGGCGCTATTAAATAAAAGTGCATCAGAAAAGCCAGGAAAAAGCATACGGTTTCGCATAAGAAAACGAAAAGCGTCGTTATCTATAATATTAATAAAAATGTTGGTAAGGTTTGAATTAGATAAATAAGTGTTTTTTGAAATTGCAGGTTAAGGGTTTTTAATATAAAAAAAATCGTTTTTAATAAAAAAGTTATTAAAAAAATCTTTGTGTTTTTTGAAAGAATTAAATAAAATAAAATTGCGTTTAAATATTTAAATAATATATTGAAAAACTTGTTTTTTAGTAAATTGATTAAATTAATATAATATTGCTATATAATCTACGGTTTCGATATTTCGTAGCTTAAGTTAATGTACGTATAGCCATTTTTTTACTATTTTTAATAAGAAGCCGCAAATTGTAATTACTATAATTATAAAGCGTAAAATCAGAAGATTGAGTTTTCGCCAGGCGTTTGACCAAAAAAGATTTAATTTAAAAGGGCCGAGCGCAGCGGTCGAAGCGTACGAACCAATATTCGATTTATTATTTTTAAACAAAAAAGCGATTTTCGAGCTTTGAATTTCGCACGGTTCAGAATTGCCTAATCGTAATTTCAAACGTTTTTAAAATATATTACACTTTTGTAATTTAATAATTATACGCAAAATAAAAAAAACTATTAAAGGTTTTTTATATAATACAGCTGCGAATAATATTATATAAAAAGTTTTTTTAAGCCGTAATAGCGAAATATCGAAATCGATTTTGATTGCGAATTTGAAAAATATATCGGCGAGTATATAAAAACGAAATACCGAAGTTTGAATTTGTGACAGCTGGCTTAAGGGTGATCATGGTGAATGATATGGGCCGAAAGATACGCGTGTACGTTAAATACTAAGGTGAAGAGCTCTAAGGTACGGAAGCTTTGAACTATTAAATACAGGTTGGTAAGGGTCCGTGCGCAAACCTTAATCCTACCACTGGCAATTACTACTGGCAATTACCACTAGCAATTACCATTGGCAATTTACCACCGGCCAGGATCGTAACACTACCCCCCCCTTTTAAAGAACTGGTCCCCAGATCTGAAGCCGTAGAACCATTACAATTTGTATTTCCTTCCATATTTTCAACCCATCAGGCAGACGTAGGTTGCCAGCCATTTTGTCGTATAGGCAGAGGTAGGTTGCCAGCCATTTTGTCGTATAGGCAGAGGTAGGTTTGCCAGCCGTTTTGTCGTATAAGCAAAAGTAGGTTGCTAGCCATTTTATCGTATAGGCAGGGGTAGGTTGCCAGCCTGCAGTCAGATGCAAGCTTTTAAATCGACAGGCTTAGTGAAAAGGTCGAATTGTATTAAATGGTATGCAATTAGGTGCAAGCTCTGGTAAATCGACAAGCTTAGTAAAAAGGTCGAATCGTATTAAATAGTATGCAATTAAGTGCAAGCTCTGGTAGCAGTTAAGATGCAAGCTCTGATAGCAGTCAAGATGCAAGCTCTGATAAATCGACAAGCTCAGCGAAAAGGTCGAATCGTTGAAAGAAAAAGGGTTCCGAATTGCAAAGGCAGGTCGAAATGAGGGACGGGCTCCAGCTTTTTCTGGAAACAAGATCAATGGAAGGGAATATTGATCGAGGCACCGACGAATATATCGTCGATACGGGTGGCGTAAAAGATACGAATTGCAGAGGCAGATCGAGTTTTTAAACCGTAGATACAAAGCTTCTCAGCTAGATACAACGCTTCTCAGCGGAATGTGTTTGACCTTAGTATTATGTGACAGCTGGCTTAAGGGTGATCATGGTGAATGATATGGGCCGAAAGATACGCGTGTACGTTGAATACTAAGGTGAAGAGCTCTAAGGTACGGGAGCTTTGAACTATTAAATACAGGTTGGTAAGGGTCCGTGCGCAAACCTTAATCCTACCACTGGCAATTACTACTGGCAATTACCACTAGCAATTACCATTGGCAATTTACCACCGGCCAGGATCGTAACAGAATTCCTGCGTAGGTTATCAAATATAAAAATAAATAGAAAAACCAAACTGATACGGCCATATGTCGGTGAATAAAATAATTTAAAGAATCCCTAGAAAAAACTAAAAAAAGAAAAAGAAAAATAAGTGAAAGTATGAATTGGACTGCGTGCTTATAGTACTATTTAAGAAAGTGTTTTGCTTTTATACCTGTTGAAGGTAGTCAGTGGCAAGGGGTCTCGGAGGGGTCCATGCCTCAATTATAGCTAAAACTGTTACGATCCTGGTTGCCAGTGGTATGGTTGCCAGTGGTATGGATGCTGGTGGTGAATGCTGGTGGTGTTGGATTAAGGTTTGGGCACGGACCACCTCGGCCACTAGGCCTCGCGCTAAGTCACGTGACCCACAAGCGCAACCCACTGTACATAAAATTCGCGACCCCGAGCATTCTAGCTCGGTGTCTTTTTTTCAATTTATATGCGTACCTTTTGGTCCATATTATCCTTCTGATCACTCTTAAGCTAGCTGTGACATAAAAAAAAACCAAACAACTTTCGCTAAGAAGCTTTGTATCCACGGTTAAAAATTCGATTTGCTTTTGCAACTCGAACTTTTTTCAGGCCGCCCGTACCGACGTTTATTCATCGATGCCTTGATCAGAACTTTTTTTTACTGATTTTGTTTCCAAAAAAAGCTGAAGTCTTTTTTTTTTATTAATTCGATTTGCTTTTGCAACTCGAATCGCCCCTTTTTACACTATAATACCCTATGCTTTTTTTATGAATCGACGTGGCATCCGAAAACAAACGCAATCCGTACGATTCGGCTTCGAATCAGCACTTCCATCCTCTGCTTCTGCCTTTAGCGCTTCCGAATCTCTATTCGTTCCAGGCTTTTTCGACGACTTTGACAGCGAGTTTTTATTTTACGACTTTTTTACCGAATCATAATTATCTGCTGCTAAATCCCTTCGCTTTACTATCGAACTTAAAGTCGAGTTGTACGACGCTGATATTCTAGTACTCCCAAACCGACGAATGCTTCCACGACTGCCTAGCATATTTGCTAACGCTAAAGGATTTACTGCGGCCTAGCAGCTTCAGATCGCCCAGATAATCGCTCAAGCCATCGCCGCCGCTCGCTTTTCAGCCTCCGCCATCGCTCGCGACGCCTCTTTTTCATTCCGAGCTTCGCGCGCTTTTACGACGGACTTCCAACCAATTCCCGAGTATTACCTTTTCGTTTTCGATCCAGCCATCCCTCGAATCGAACTATCCAAGGTCAAATACCTTCGCCACGCTTTTAGCGACTATTAAAAAAAGGTTAAATATAACGCATAAAAGATAGATATAAAGTTGTTTATTAAAAAATACTTAGAGAATTTTATATAAAACATAGATTAAACCAAAGCATATTTTAAATGCATTATTAAGAAAGCAAAAACTATTATCTTAGAGCATCTGAATCCCGAGTTTTATAACCAAGCCCAATCGGCCCGAAACGTTTTTCGCATTTTTGATCAGCGCTTTTTTAATTACAACCGCGTTTAATCTGCTAAATTACAATACAATAAGTTTTATATAAACAACGGTCAGATTTATAATAATTTTCGTTTTTTGTTTATCCGCTACGCAGTTATTAGCAAAATTGCTAAAAACCGTTGGTTCGAAAATATATGCGAAAAAGTCACCTTTATTTTTAAACACGATTTCCGAATAAAAAAATACAAAATAAATGGTAATTATACTGCTTTGAACGAGTTTTTGGCCGTTGCGAATAAAAAGTCACGCAATATCCGAGCTAAAAAAATGACTTTTATTCGTCGCATAAATTATTTTTTCTTTGCTATGGCTTTTGCTAACCAGGATTCTAGGCGTACTTTCGGTATTTTCAAAGCTTTATAGCGTTTTATTTTTCTAGCCCTTTCTATTCGCACGGCTTTTCCCTCTTTTGGTAAAAATTTTTACGAACGTATGGCTGCCGCTTCTGCTATCCCCGGTTTTTCCCGCTTGGCTGCGCGTTTTTTTAGCGCTTGTTATAACTGCGGCAAGCCCGGCCATTTCGCAAACGTTTGCTCCGACGCTAAACTTAATCGCAAAATCGCCGAAATAGCTATCGACGAAAAGTAAACGATTTGTTAAAAAACTTTTAAGCCGTGGCAAAGACTTTTATTATAGCAAAAGATTCGATTTGTAAAAAAATTTAAAATTTAATTAGCGTTTTTTAATAAAAAAGCGACAGTTTTTAATTCTTATAAAACTAGTACGCAATAAATTATATATCAAAACATTTGCATATATCGATGGCGAAGTTAATATTTTCGATGCGATTAAAACTTTTTTAGCGTATCAATTTTTTTAACGTTTCGAAGTAAGTTTTATTCGGCTGCATAAGCCTATTATATCCACCGGTTATAATGGCGAGCCGAAAGAACCTATTTTTTTTGCTATTTTTTTTTTTTTTACGATTAACCGACGTCGCGTAAATTTTTTTTTTCTGGTCATAAACCTAGGTTTTACCGACGTTTTTATTAGTCGTAAATTTTTACAGCACTACGACTTAAAACAAACGTATAGCCAAAGAAAAAACAAAATAAAATAGCTATTCGATATGCCTATTATTTTTTATTTTAACGAGCAGTTATTCGTCGATTTTAATCAGCGAACAAAGCTTAAGATGCTTAGTCGTATGTATTAAAAAAATGCAAACAGACGAAACAGCGCAATAGGAGCCTTGCATACCTCTGCCAGCACTTTTATAACGATCAAAAAAGCCTATTTAGGCTTTGGAGCTAATAGACCCTCCACGTTTATGCGAGACCTTAAAAGCAGTTTGAACAAAATAAAAAAGTTTTTTATTAGCAGCCCTGAACCGATCAAGCCGGTCTTTCCAATCGGGCCAATTGCTACCCCTTTTATTTCCAATTGCAATATCAGCTGTATTTCCGCTTTTGCATTTAACGCTTTATAAACACGTTACGAAAAGCGAATGCGAATCGCAAAAAAAAAAGAGTTATCACTATCCAGCGACTACACGTTTGTTACTTTTGTGTATAATATAAACAGAAAACGTTTCCGCCGTGCGAAAGTCGCCGAGTCTGAAAAAGTTATATAATTCGCGGTAATAAAAGATATTCCCGTCTCCGACGCTTTACAAGCCAAGTATAACGACAACGTGGTTTTTGTGAAAAAGCTTTTTCCAGTTTAGTATTCGGAGTTCGAAAAACTGTTTTATAAATAAAAAAGCGATAAGCTCGTTTTCCGCCGCTCCGGTGTAAATTATAAGATACACCTTGCCACGAAGAATACGCTTTTTATAAAACTATTCAAACGCTTTACGAATAAACAGCTTATAAAAATCAAAAGCTATATTTTCGATAATTTGCACAAAAGTTTTATTAAACCTTTTAATGCTTTTTTCGCCGCCCCGATTTTATTTATTAAAAAGTCAGACGGCTTTATACGCTTATATATCGATTACCGCAAATTCAACGATTTTACGAAAAAAAATCCCTACCCTTTACCTTTGATCGACGAAATACTGGCGCGAATTACTAAGGCCAAAGTGTTTACGAAAATTAATATTTAATAAGCATTTAATCGAGTCCGGATATTCGAAGAATCTGAAAAACTAATCAGTTTCCGCATCCGATACGGCATATATAAATATAAAATTCTTCCGTTCGGCTTTACTAATAGGCCCGCTATATTTCAACGCTTTATTAATAATATTTTTATAAAACATTTAAATGATTTCTGCTCGGCGTATTTTAACGATATTTTTATTTATTCCGCGAATAATTTAAAATATAAGATTTACGTTAAAAAGATTTTGTCGATTTTAAAAAAACACGGCCTGAAAGCTAATATTAAAAAATGCGAATTTAATATTACGAAAACCAAATTTTTAGGTTTCGTTATTAGCATTTAAAGCATTAAAATAAACCCGGAAAAGATCGCCATTATTAAAAACTAGCAATATGCAGCGAATATGCGAAGCGTGCAAAGCTTTCTGGGCTTTTGCAATTTTTACAAACGCTTTATAGCCGGCTATAGCCGCATTTGCCGCTTTTTTACTGCTTTCACAGGCAAAAACGTTCTTTTCGTATTCGAAAAAAAGCAGAAAAACGCATAGAAAGTATTACGCAAGGTCCTGCTAAATGCTTCCATCCTGTGCTATTACGACCCTTATAAGCAAACGCGCCTGGAAACCGACTCTTTTGATAAAGTAATAGCTGGCGTATTGTCTTAATTGCAAAAAAACGACTTTTATTATCCGGTCGGTTTTTTTTTCAAAACCATAATCGACGCCGAATTTAACTATCCGATCTACGATAAAAAGCTTCTCGCCATTTTTCGCTTTTTTAAAAATTATAAGCCGAAGTTGTTAAGCGTCTAAAAAAACGTATATATATATACCGATCACCGCGCTTTGAAATACTTTATAATAATCAAAAACTTTTCGGCCCGATAAGCCCGATAGGCCGAGTTTTTCGCCGACTTTTATTTTACAATTATATACCGGTCGGAAATTATTAATACGCTCGCTAATATCCTTTTTCGTAAAAACTAAAACATTTTTCTATTAAACGCGATAGCGAGCAATTCGAAAACAACAGATGCTTCCAAACGATAAATTAGATTCCTAGATTTTAAAAGAAATGGCTGCTAAAAGCACAGCCACGTTAGCGCCTATAAAAATAGCGTCCGATAAGCGCGACAACGATAGCATTCCTTCCGAAAAAAACAGCGAGAACGAAAAAAATAAAATACTTACAGAAAAACCCGCAGACCCAATTTTCGTAATCGCGTACGATATGCATAATTATATAATTATAAACGATTTGCTGCAAATTAATAAAAACTTTCTTTTTTTCGAAGCGCAACGAGCGTAAGCCCGCAACCACAGCCTTAATTATTAATTGCGACAGAACAAGTTGTTTTTTCAGAGCAGATTAATAATGCTTTTGGAACTTTCCGAATTGCGAACCTTTTTGATCCGACATATCCACGAATAATCTTGCGTAGCGTACGCTGAAATAGAAAAAATAAAGCTTTTGATCGGTCGCAAATATTATTAAAAAACTATAAAAGCAAATATATAATAATACGTTTCGAATTATCGTTGCATACGAATAAAAGCTAGGCGCGATAAAACTCCGGGCTTTTTAAAGCTTTTATTTATACCCAGCAGATTTTATTAATACTTAACGATAAACTTCACGAAGCTTCCATTAGACGAAAATGGTCACGACTTCGCTTTCGTAATAATGGATCGCCTGTTTAAAAAGCTTTTGTCAATCCTTTGTTATAAGACTATCACAGCGAAAGAATTGGCAGCTTTGTTTTTGGTTTATTAAATACGCTATTTCGGCATGCCGGATTTAATTGTTTCGGACCGAGGAGCTTAGTTTGTTTCGGTTTTTTGGCAAAAACTTTACCGTATATTAAAAATCAAAATCAAATTAACTACTGCGTACAATTTTAATATCGATAAACAAACCGAAGTGATAAACCAATATATTAAGCAACGCTTCCGTCCTTTTTGCTTCTATTATCAAAACAATTGGAAACGCCTTTTACTTTTAATAAATATTACACAATTAATTTTGCCGCACGAATCTTTCGGCAACGTTTTTCCTTTCCAAGTTTTAAATAAATACGAGGCTCGTATATTCTGGAATATAAATAACCTCCGTCCCTTTCGCTCGGCCACCGAAAAGCTCAACCGCGACGAAGCTTTGCATTTGGCCTCCCGAGCTAAAAAAGTTGTAAAATACGCATAATCGTCTATTACGCAATAACAAGCCAAAATAAAGCGCCTCGCCAATTTGCATAAACGACCGGTGAATTAAAAAATAAGCGACGAAATATTAATAAATATTAAGAATTGAAAGCTCGACCGACTTTTCCGGAAGCTTTCGAATAAATAGTACGGCCTAGTTAAAATCGTCGATAAAATAGAAAAAAGTTAAAAACTTGATTTTCCCGCAGACTGGTTAATCCATCCAATTTTTTATTCATACTCGCTCCGAAAGCATATTAGCAATCTTTTATTTGGCCAACGCCGCTCCGAACCAGCCTTTATTCAATTACTTTTTAAACAAACGAAATAGGAAATCGAAGGAATAATAAATTCGAAGTTGCATAAAAAAGTATTGCAATATCAAATCAATTAAAAAAGCGCTGATAAAAATCTCGAATAATACCTTTGTTTTAACGTTATAACGGCCCCTTATATTTTTTAAGCATTTCACCGATTACACTTCACCGCCAAAAGCTTTTTACGAACGCTCCTCGCATGGTTACAAGCTTACAACGAAAGCAGAAAAAATTACACTAAATTGGAGGACGATAAACCTATAATTGCAACTGCGAGGACGCAGTTCTTCGGAGGGGAGGAATAGTATTACGATCCTGGTTGCCAATAATATAGTTGCCAATAATATAAATGCTGATAGTAAATGCTAGTGGTGTTAAATTAAGGTTTGAGCACGGACCACCTCGGCCACTAGGCCTCGCGCTAAGTCACGTGACCCACAAGCGCAACCCACTGTACATAAAGTTCGCGACCCCGAGCATTCTAGCTCGGTGTCTTTTTTTCAATTTACATGCGTACCTTTTGGTCCACATCACCCTTCTGATCATCCTCAAGCTAGCTGTGACAAAAACTACCAACTCCTATTAATACAAAGTATCACCGTTTTACAGTAAAAAATGCCGTTTTTTGTTTTCGTCGATTTGTTGTAATACAGCTTTTTAACCGAAAATATTAGCGTCGATAATTAAAATGATTTTTTTTGCGTCAGGGCTATAATCGATCCGTATAAGCGATAAGGCCGATAAAAAATCGTTTTTAAAAACTTTTATAATTTTGCTCTGCTTTTTTTCCCAAACGAAATCGATTTTTTTTTATTATAACGTAAATAAATGCAGCTTTCTAAAAAAAGTTTTTAATTTAATTGCGGTAGTAAATTGATACTAATAAAAGCTTTGGCTTCGGTAATATTTTTATATTTTTTTTATTCGCAGATTTTTCTAATTTTATTTCGTTAAAAATAGCGGCCAGCGCTGTCAGTTATATAATTAACGATATTTATTTCGAATATGCAAAATTTTAATCGAAGGCCAATAATAGCTTTGGCTTTTTCGAAGCAAATTATAATTTTATCGATGTTTTGAATATATTTTATTATATAACGTCGAACTTCAGAAAGGATTTTTTTATTATTATAATATAATTTAGGACCTTTTATTTTAACGTCGTTAACGTAAAAAAAAGCAATATCAGAAATGCAAATTATAAAAATCTTATATACGACTTTTACGAATTAAGCGATTAAATTGATAGCTCCTATAAGTATTTTTGTTATACGCAATAAACCGATTGGTATTTGAATTGCCGTTATTGTAACGGCCCGGCCTTTCGGCTGTTCGGCTTTCGGCTGTTCAGTCTTCCGTTACAGTTCTGGCGTAGCGCCAGGGGCAGGGGGTTCTACAGTGTATATAGTTCGCCCCGAGCTTCCTTCCTTTCAGCTCTCTGTCTGTATCTTAAGGGAAATATATGAGGTTCGTCACAGTTATATTTCGAAATCGTGGATTAAGCATTAAATAATCGTAGCCGAAAAACAAATCGAAAAAAAAAGCGATTATTAATCTTGCGAATTAGTTTGAAAATTAATCGACGTTAAATGGTACGTTAGCGTTACGTATCGTTATTTTGTTTATTTCGACGATTGCGATAATAAGTTTGTAAATATTTTTTTTTTTTCGCAACGATAAACCATTTGTTTTTGTATAAGCCGTAGCAAAATTCGAAGATTTTTTATTTGATTTGTTTTTTTAGCATTTCGATTATTTTATTTTAAAAAGTTTTAAAAACTGAAAAAGTCTTTTTTTGCCAGGCTTCGTAAAGCACGGTTTTGATATCGATATAAAGCGTAACGTTAAAGCTAAATTGGTTTATTTCGGTAAAATCGAAAGTTATAACTTTTTTTCGGTTGCGTAGGATTTTGTAACGATTCACTTTTTTGCCCCTCGTGTCACCCCAGCAACTACGTGTAGCTACAAGCTCCCTGGTCTTTTGATAAGTCTCTCCATCAACTGTAGACTATTCATATATATAAAGCTTTTTTTCCTTAGCAACCTCTGCCTTTTGCAATTGTTAATTCTAAATAAATATTTTATTATAAAACCAAAAGCTCGTTTTTTATATTATATAAACACGGCGACCAATTAACTGATTTCTTAGCCCTCCGATTAATTAAATCGTTATATTATCAACAACTTTTTTTCTACGCTAGCGACGGCGTAAACTATCTTTTTTCTCGAATTTTTCACGGATTATACCAAAATAATCGACCGGTCGTAAAAAAGCTTATTTCCGCATTTTGCGAAAAATAGCTCCTGTTTAACGATCCCTTTTTTAGCAAAGCTTTTCAGCTTCTGCTATTACACCTTAATTTCCCTTTTTTTAATCAGCGAAAAAGCAGCCTCCCCCAGAAGCTTTTTTTTTTGAAAAACAATTCTTCCCCCGAAAAAAAAAAAACAAAAGAAAAAGCAAAGCGCTAACCATTTCGCCTGCCACTTTTTTTTTACAGCCTAACGCTAAAAACGTTTAGTTAAAACTTTTGCAAAATCAACTAAAAAAAACGCAAAAGCGTAAACGACAACTTTTGGAAACTATACGACTGCGACAAACCTTTTAATCAAAGCGTTTAATAAAATCTATCGAACGTATTTCTGCCAATCGCGAATTTGCTGTTCCATTTTTTCGCAACGTTTTATTCCAACCAACAAACGCTACAAATCAATTTTTACGCTTTTCGCGAATTTTTTTTAAATTTTTTTATAACGGCCAAAACTCTAGCGCGCCTTTTAAACGTTATAATTCCTATTTATCTGCTAATTTTCGACTAGCTCGTATAAAACGCGTTCCGAATCTTAAATTTAAACTAAATAATAATAAAAATTATAAAACACGCTATTAAAAAACTAAAATTCTCGACAACCTCGAACTTTACTACGACTATTTCGCTAGCGATCGATTTCGCAAAAATTACATATTCGATCAGACCGAAAGCGTAGCGAAAAAGTTTTTTACCCCGCGTATTTTAAACCGTTCCGATTTTATACCTTCCGAAAAATTAATAAAAAAAATCGCCGATTTCCTAGCCGATTTTTCCGACGTTTAAAAAACCGAAAACGAATTTAAAATGCTTATAATAAATACGCACGACGATTTTTAGCGATTTTATTTACGATTTTTCATTTTCGCAGCGAACGCTTAAATACGAATTAATTAACAGCTTCGAAACGCTTTTCGCGATAAAATACTAAAACGTTTATAAAAAAAGCTGCATTTGAAATAAGCGCGTACAACGACTTTCAAGGATTGGCTTACCGCCGTTCGTCAAAAAAAATAAAATCAATTAGCTAAACGAATTTTATACGCGAATCGCTTTTCAATCAAGTCTATTATTTATTAAAATAATAAATCTTTAATTAAAACGTATTACGAATCAAATCGTACGTACGAAAATCGTTCAAATGCTTTATAAATTCCTTCTTAACCTTTTGTTTTTCCTTCTTTTCCACGCCAAAACGCTTTTCCTAGCGTTTTTCCTTTTCGATCGGACCAACGACAACGCTCGTTTTTTATTCCATATTAAAAAATTCAAAAAAGCTAATTTGCGCGACCTTTTACGAGCCGATCTTCGGTTCCACCCAAAAGCCCTTTCAGGCTGATAAATATAAACGAGGTCGAACCGGCCGAAAATTCGCCTTTTAATAATAATAATAAAAACGAAAATCCTTTTTCAAACGATTTTCAAAACGCATACGAAAAAATCGAAAGCTTTTCCGCCAATCGGAAAAACGCTCAAATCTAAGCAAAGCCTTTTTTTTAAACGTATTACGCGATATACGTTATTTTAACATTCGAAAGTGTTACACAATTACGGGTATGTATAAAACATCCCAAGAATATACAGGAATAACTATGATGACGACATGACTACAAGTCATTACCGTCATCATTCATAATCAGAAGGCTCGCACCTTCCATAGCATTAGAACATTCATACTACATAAACAGCCCTTACGGCACAAACAATGAATCATCTTTGACTTCACCTTTCTCTGTTACAGAAAGCTTTTTAATAGCGATTTATTAACAATTCCCGTTACATTTATTAAAAATAGCTTTTCGTACAAAATAAAAGCGCTCGCCGACTTTAAAGCGAACGGTTATGCGTTAATCGATTCGGCGCTAATCAAATCCTTTTCTTTTTTTTTAAAACTTTTAATTTAACCTTTCCCGGCTTTTTTTTTATAAAAAAGTATAATAAAACTCGTAGCTATTTAATTATATATTTTACGCTTTTTAATTTTATTATTAATAATCGAATACAATCGTTTATTTTTTTTTTAATTATCAACCTCGAAAATCATAATATAATTTAAAAAAAGCTTGGTTGGCCGAATATCAAGTTTTACTAAACTGTAATAAACGCAAGCTTTATTAGCCGAAATTTTACCCTTCCACAGCCTTTTACGCTCGTTGTATTAAAATCTTTTATTTGCACCTTCGAAAAATTTAATTTCGCTATTAAAACGACGCTGTAAAACGTAATAAAAACCTTAATCAATTATAACAGGCCTACGACGCTATGCGAAGCGCGAAAAGATCGAATTTCATTCGCGGTGCCAATTTCGATAGCGACGCTAATAAAATAATACAAAAAATTATATTATCTTTCTAAATTACCGATTCCTTTTTTATTATTTTTTTTTTTTCTTTTTTTTTTTCGTTAAAACAGCTTTTTCGTTTTACGAAAAACAATTATATTAAAAACCGAAAAAAAACTTTCGCCGCGATAACTTTTCAGCTTAATATAATCGATAATTCAAATAAGCCATTTTTTAAATTTTTCAAACGACCAATTCGAAAACGAATCCTTTAATTTACTATTTACCCAATTTTTATCTGCCAAATTATTATATACGCTTTTAAGCTAATTTCCAGAAAAAAAGCAATTAAAATGTTCTTAACTTTCCTGTACGAAATCGACAAAATATTAAACTATTTTACGTATAATATTTTTTTTAAAACTCAATTTTATAATTTTTTCGAACGTTTCAAAACTAATAAAATATCGATTTCGACCCTTTCAATCAGCTTAGCAAAGCTAACTTCGAATAAACCTTTTCTCGAATCTTTCCTTCCGAAGTACAAAAACTTCGAACACGTATTTTCTAAAGCCGCCAGTAACGAGCTAGCCTTTCACCGGCCTTACGACCATAAAATCGAATTTATTATAAATAAAAAAAAGCTAAAATACACTTTTTTATATAAAATATCGATTCTAAAGCTCGAAATTATCAAAATCTATTTGCAAAATAATTTTAATAAAAACTTTATCGAACTTTTTACCGTTTTTTTCGCTGTTCCAATGTTTTTCGTTAAAAAACCCGACGGTTTATTGCGTTTTTGTATCGATTATCGAACTTTTAATAACGTTACTTATAAAAATCGCTATCTTTTTTTTTTTATCAATAAAACTTTTGCTCGTTTTTCGAAAGCGCGAATTTTTACGAAGCTCGATATTCGTTAAGCTTTTTACAAAATCCGAATAAACTCCGTTAATAAAAAACTAACGACGTTTCGTACGCGTTACGGCGCTTATAAATGCAAAATGCTATCTTTTAGTTTTACTAATAAATCCGCAATTTACTAACGTTATATAAACGACGTTTTTTTCGATTATTTAAACGATTTTTGCATTGCATATTTAAATAACATTTTTATTTATTCGTCTTTTTAAAACACGTTATATACGTTCGCAAAATACTTTAAAAGCTCGCTAACGCTAAATTACAAGCCGATATTCGAAAATCTAAATTTAACGTTATTCGGATCCGTTACCTAAGTTTTATTATTTCGATTAAAAGCCTAGAAATAAATTCAAAAAAAGTCTTCGTAATCGCTTATTAAAAATCTTTTACTATTATAAAAAATATACAAAACTTTTTTGGTTTTTGTAACTTTTACCGACGTTTTATTCGAGACTACGATATAATTGCAAAGCTTCTGATTTATTTAATCAAAGCTAACGTTTTTTACAATTTCACTTTTAAATATCAAAAAAATTTCGATCTTTTTACACTAGCCTTTATTATTACATCAGTTTTATAATATTATAAGCAAAACCTTTTTTGTATATTAAAAACTAACGCTTTCGACGGCGTAATAGCTTTTATGCTTTCGCAATTTTATAACGACGATTGGCTTCCAATCGCTTATTTCAGCAAAACCATAGCTTTCGCAAAGCTAAACTACGTCGTATACGACAAAAAAATACTCGCAATCGTAAGATTTCTAAATAATTTTCGTATTGAATTAGCTAGCTTAATTTATTAAATCAAAATAATTACTAATTATAAAACTTTGGAATATTTTATAATTTTCAAATTTTTAAACGCTCGACAAACACGCTAAGCCGAGCTTCTCGCCGACTACAATTTTTTTATTACGTATAAACCAAATAAATATAATCCTTTAGCTAACGCATTAACACGTCGTACGAGCGAACTCGACCGTTAAAACTTTTTTAAACGCATTTAACGCTTGCAAATCCTTTTCCGAGCAAATCAGATCGATTACCGCTTTTTAATTAAAAAACTTCGATCTTTTACGGCCTTCGAAACAATTGTTTTTATCGTTAAAATAATTAATTTTTTTTCCGCAGATCGTATTATTAATCAAATTTTCTACGCTAATCGCACAGCTAGCAGCCTAATAGCCTTTCGAAAAAAAGCTGTACGAAACGCTACGAAAAAAAACGACGATAATAACATTTCGTATATATTTAAACGCGATCTGCTGCTATATTACAATCGCTTAATAATACCAAACGTCGATTATCTTCGTCTAGCCTTTATACGAGAAATGCACGACCAGATTTCCACCGCTTATTTTAGCGCTCGCAAAACTACGCAATTGCTTTCGGATTAATACTATTAGCGAAATATAACAGTTTTCGTAAAACAATACTATCGCAATTGCTACGCTTATCGAAAAAGTTTTATTTTAAAAAATAAACGCTCCGGCTTTTTTCAGCTTTTTTCTGTTTTTAACCATTTTTAAAAATACGTTATAATAAACTTTTGCAATTTTAATAAAAATAAATACGATTATAATAACGTATTCGTAATAATAAATCGCTTTTCCAAATAAATTATTTCGATTTTTTATCACAAAAATATCGACGTTCGAAACTTCGCCAAATTATATATATTTCACGTATACAAATATTTTAGCCTTCTAAAAAGTATTATTAGCGATCGTGGCTTTTAGTATTAATTTACTTTTTGGTCTGAATTAAACAAAATACTCGGTACGCAACTAAAGCTTTCGACAGCCGCTTATTCTGAAACCGACGGTCAGACCGAAATTTATAATTAATATCTGCAAAAACGCTTTCGACCCTTCGTAAATTTCTATCAAAACGATTAAAGCGAATTTCTTTTAATAATAAATTTCGCCTAAATAATTTTTTATTACGAAAATCTAAATAGCTTTTCATTTTTTAAAATTGTATATAATTATATTTCTTATACCAATTAAAACTAAAAGCTCGATATTTCCTTTTTTTCCAATCTTTTATACAAATTAAACGCAAACGAAACTCGTGCGTACGTTCGCCGCCACTACGACGCCTGAAACTTCGCCAAATCGCACCTTTAATAAACCTACGACAAAATAAAAAAAAATGCGAATAAATCTCGCCGCGCGATCGATTTTAACGTTAGCGACTACGTTTGGCTCGATATACGTCCATTTCCGACTTTCCGGCCTTTCCGCAAGCTCGACAATTTTACAAACGGCTTTTTCAAAATTATAGCCAAAATTTTCGACAACGCTTTTAAGCTAGACCTTTTTAGTATTATAAATATACATTTAATTTTTCACGCTAATCGATTACGTAAAACAGCTAACGACGCGCTTTCAAATCAAATTAACTCAGCCCCTAAATCTATTAATATAATTAATAAGCTTAAATACGAAATCTAAAAATTAATCGCCTGTCGAATGCAGCGGAAAACCTTTTAATATAAAGCTTCTTAAATAAATTTAAATAAAAATCTTACGTAATACCCCGCGTCTAACTTTATATACGCTTTTTTAAAAATGCGCGACTTTCACTTAGCGCATAAAAAGCTCCCCGGTCCTTTTGCAAAATTTATAAACTGGCTAAAAGCGTATTCCGAAGGTTTGGACTCGTACGATCACTTAAATAACGACGTACTAATAAATAAAAGCTCGAGGGCGCGCTTTTTTCGGACGGGAAAGTAATATGACGACTTACTCTTTTGCCCCTTGTATCACCCCAGCAACTACGTGTAATTGCAAGCTCTCTGATCTCTTGATTAATCTTCTTATCAACTGTAGAAACTATTCATATATATAAAACTCTTTTTTTTAGCAACCTCTGCCTTCTGCAGTTGTTGATTCTAAATAAATATCTTATTATAAAACCAAAGGCTCGTTTCTCATACCATATAAATACGGCGACCAGTTGACTGATCTCCCAGCCCTCCGACTGATTAGATCGTCACAGATTTCGTATAAAACCTTTTTCTTTTTTAACAGAAATTAGGTTCCGATTATTAAATTATCAAATCGTTTTTTTATAAGTCGGCTGCCAAATAATAAGCTGGAAAATCGGCCGGTAATAAGTTTTTCGAATTCGCTAATAATTAATTAAAATAATTTTGTTATTTTATTTTTCTTAAATCAATCGTTTATTTTTTCGGAAATATTTTTATCGGATTCGCTAAGATTTACAAATCGTATTTTATTAGTTTTGCGTTTGTAAAAAGTATTAATATTAATATAAAAAAATAAAATATATAAATCGGGTTTGTTTAATACGAAAACGAAATCTTCGGAATTTTTATTTCCGAATTAATAGCGAAAAATATTAATATTAGCTAATTTTATTCGCGGTGCTATTTCGATTAGCGACGTAAATACTTTTAGCCGAGTATTTTCCAGGTTTTGTTATAACTCAGCGTTTGTTTTAAAACTAAAGCCGGCTATTCGTTTTCCGATAAAACGTCGATTAAAAAAACTTTGTCGCCGGCGACGATAATTTAATTTTGAAAAAATCGGTTTCAGTTTTAAAAAAAAGCTTTTATCTGACCGTTTTCGGTATATTTAAAACTGACGAAACTTTTTAAAATCCAAAGCATTTTAAAAATAATAAAATAAAAGTATTTTTTTATTACCAAAAAGTTTTTATAAATAATAATATTTTTAACGTCGATTTTAATATTTCGTATAATCTTATTAAATTTAATCGTGTTTTTATTAACGATAATATAAATTATTTGCTTATCGGTAATAATCGGAACATTATTAGTTTCGGCTGTTTTCTGGTTTGTATAATTAACTTCGGCTTTATTATCGAATAAAGCGAAGGCGGTCGTACTTTTCTTAAGCATTGTTTTTATTTTTAATGCTTTTATAACTGTGTAAAAGCAGTTTCGTCGTTTTGATTTTTAAGTTTTTATAGCGAAAGCCAAAAGGCTGATTTCTTCCGAAGATTCCTTTTTATCGGCTAAATTAATTACGATATTGTAAATTTTTTTCTGATTTTTTTCCAATTCAAAATCGTTTTTTTCTCAAATGATTTAAACTTTTTCGTTTTTTTTTAATATAAAAATTTGTTTATTAATAATTTTGTCGAATTTTTCTTTTATGCTAAATAAGTCGCTGAATTTCAATTTAATTTTCTGTTTTATAATTTTTTCAATAGTTTCGTCGACGGCTTCGAAGCTAATATATTTATCGATTTATTTCTCGCTTCGTATTAATAATAAGCGCTTAAAAGCTGGTACTTTTTAAAAAATTTCAATCGGAATGTCGGTATCGATATCTTTTATATTATCGTTAATTTCTTTTATTATAAGCGTTTTTTTAATAATTTTATCGGTTTTTTTTCGAATTTCAAAATCTTTTTTTTTTTCGATTCTAACGTTTTTTTTTACATTAATTAATTTAACGAATAAAATAAAAGCATTTTGCTTTTTTATAATTCGCTAGCTTAATTATACAATTATAATATTTGCAAATGCGATAATTGCATTAATAATATATATATTTATCTTTTATTTATATATTTAAACTTCATTTATATTTAAAATAAAAGTTTTCTTTTTGATTAATACGTTTTTTGGAATGTTTTTTTTTTATTAATAAAAATCGTTTTCGCATTTTTTTGGTTTTCAAGCAATCGTTCTATTTCGTACTTTTTATTTTTAAGCGAATAGTGTTTAATTAACTCTGGTTTTCAGCTTTGTTAAAAAGGCTTATTCCTGCTTTTATCGGTCCGAAACAAATCGCTTCGTATTTATTAATATAACAGATACTATTATTTATATAAAAATTAAATGCTTTGCATTTTAAGCGAATATAAGGTTTTTCGCAGTGAATTTTTTTATTATTATAAAATTCACATTTAAAACTACGAGGTTTGTTTTAATAATTACTTTTATTATTTTAATAGCCGCGATTCTGATTCCCGCGTTAGTTTTCTTTTTTTTTTTAATAATCGTTATTATAATTAGTATTTCGCTAATTCTGATCGCTAGCACGGAAAGGTTGCTATTAAACAGCCATTATTTTTACGATGGCTTAGCGGAGCTGATCGCTTCGCGCATTTTAAAAAAAATAGTTGTTGTAAAAGTTATTTTAATCGTTTTCGTTATCCGAATTAACGTAAAAAAGTTTTTTCTGCTATTGCATAAAACTTTCGATTTTGTTTTACAATTTTTAAATTTTAATATCGATAAATTTTAATACGAAAATTTCGATATTTTTGTTAAGCTTTTCCAAGCTAATAAATTCCGCAAAACGATTAAATAATATAATAATTAATTGTTTTTTAGCGATTTCGGTAATTTTAAATAGCTGGGCATATTTCTGCACTAAAGTTTTTACGTCTTTTTTGTAAATAAGGAAAAGCGATTTCTTTTGGTTTATAATTTCGATAATACGTTTATTTTGGTTTTATTTAAAAACGAATTTTATAAATTTGAAATATTAATTAAAGGTTTTAAAGTTTTGTTTATTAATCTTAAAATGCTTAATAGTTTTGTTACGAATACTAGTTGGAAAACTAAGTAAAAACAATCTTTTTTGCTTAATTTCGCTTAAGATTTTTTTGTTAACGAAAACGTTAAAAACTTTCGTATAAATACGATAATAAGCTTTAAGTTTTTTAGCTTGGCGAATTGTTATAATAAACTATTTAAAAAAAACGATAATATCGCGAATTTGCTAGCGATCGTAATTTCGGAATTCCGATTTTAAAATTTTAATTAACTTACGCCAATTTCGAGCCTTAATAACTTTCTATTTATTTATCGATTTAATAATATTTTTAATAATTAAATCATAATAGCGAGAAAGTTTATCGAACATTTTAGTTTCAAAAACTCCGAAATTTTTACAAGTTTTTTTATATTTCTCGATAAAATCGGTAACGTTGGCGCTATTAAATAAAAGTGCATTAAAAAAGCCAAGAAAAGGCATGCGGCTTCGCATAAAAAAACGAAAAGCGTCGTTGTTTATAATATTAATAAAAGTATTGGTAGGGTTTAAATTAAATAAATAAATGTTTTCTGAAATTGCAAATTAAAGATTTTTAATATAAAAAAAATCGTTTTTAATAAAAAAGCTATTAAAAAGGTTTTTGTGTTTTCTAAAGAAATTAAATAAAATAAGATTGCGTTTAGATATTTAAGTAATATATTAAAAAATTTGTTTTTTAATATGTTAATTGAATTAATATAATATTATTATATAATTTACGGTTTCGATATTCCGTGGCTTTAGCTAATACACGTACAGCCATTTATTAACTACTTTTAATAAAAAGCCGCAAATTGTAATTGTTATAATTATAAAACGTAAAATCAGAAAATTAAGTTTTCGCTAAGCGTTTAACCAAAAGAAATCTAGTTTAAAAAGGCCGAGCGCAGCGGTCGAAGCGTACGAACCAATATTCGATTTATTATTTTTAAACAAAAAAGCGACTTTCGAGCTTTAAATTTCGCACGGTTTAAAATTGCCTAACCGTAATTTCAAACGTTTCTAAAATATATTGCATTTTTGTAATTTAATAATTATGCGCAAAATAAAAAAAGCTATTAAAGATTTCTTATATAATGCAGCTGCGAATAATATTATATAAAAGGTTTTTTAAGCCGTAGTAGCGAAATATCGAAATCGACTTTAACTGCGAATTTAAGAAATACATCGGCGAATATATAAAAACGAAACATCGAAATTTGAATTTCTGCGTAGGTTACTAAATATAAAAATAAATAAGAAAACCAGATTAATACGGCCATATATCGGTGGGTAAAATAATCTAAGAAATCTTTAGAAAAAACCAAAAAAAAAAAGAAAAATAAATAAAGATATGAATTAAACTGCGTGCTTATAGTACTATTTAAAAGGGTGCTTTGCTCTTATACCTGTTAAAGGTAGTCAGTGGCAGGGGGTTTCGGAAGGGTCCATGCTTCCATTATAGCTAAAATTACCAACTTTCATTAATACAAAGTATCACCGTTTTATATTATAGCTGTTTTTTTCGCTTTCGGTCGTAAATTATAGCTGTTTTGCTATTCTGTTTTTTTTGTTTTCGGTAGCGCTCGCATTTTCGTTAAAAAAGCTTTTTTTTTTAAAATGGCCGTTATTTTTCTGCTTAATTTCTTTTTTTTTTTTTTTTTTTTTTTTTTTTTTCGTCAGCTTTTTTTTATTTTAATTAATTGCTTTTCGCCGCGTTCGCCGCGAATTTTTAAAATACTTTTGATTTTTATTTGCTTTCGGTATATTCGTTTGATTTTACGCGAAAATATTACAGCGGCCTTTTTGCTTTTTTGCGTTTTCGAGCTTTTTAGCGTGAAATATAACCGTTGCAAAACTTCGCATATTTAATACTTTTTTATAAATTTTTTAGATTTTTATTCGAATTCGCTTTTAATTAGCTATAAATTTTTGCTATACGCGCTACTGAAGCGCAAATTTTTTTCGCGAACTTTAACGATTTTATAAATCGTTTCGATACTGCTATTGCCGCTGCCGTTTTTTTTTTTTTTATTACCGAAGCTAAAGCTTTTGCTAAAACTTTTATCGATTTTATTATTTACAACGCTTATATAAATCGTTTAAAAAAAATAACGCTTCGGCTTTTATAATAATCGAAAGTCGTGCGAATCGCGCCGCGGCTCGAGCTGCCGCCGCTGCTGCTGCGCCCGCTTTTGCCGGTTTAGCGGCTGCTATTATTTTAAAAGCTTTAGCTGCGCCGGTTTTTTTTTTTAATAACGCTAATATAAAACGTATTTTCCGACGTTTCGAAAACGTCGCTTGGATTTATTTTAATTAATTAAATTAAATTTTGAATTTTTACGAAAATATCGTAATTGCAATTCAGAATTCGATTACGGCTATCGTAAAAGTTTTAATTAAAATAAATCTAATATTTTGCGAATTCGTTTAATATTAATTTTTTTTTAATTTGCCGCTGCTTTTAAATTTAAAAAAAATAACGATAAAAATAAAAAAAAAAATAACGATAATAATACAAATAATAAATCGCTTTAGCGGCGATTCTAAGGTTTTCTAAGTGTTTTTGTTTGTTTTTTTTTGCTTTTACGGCGCGCATTCGTTATTGCTCCGTTGCTATTATTTATCGTATTTTTTAAATATTTTTTTACAATTTTTTTTACGTTCGTAAAATGGTTTTTTAGCTTTTACGAATTTTCGTTTAATAAATAGCCTTTTTATCGTATTAAACAATATCGGTTTTTTTTTGTATTTTTGTAAGTTTGTATTAATTTAATTTCGTATTTTTCGGATTTTTAAAATTTTATTATATTATTTTTCGGCTCGGTATCGTTTCGACTTCGCCAAAGTTCTAATAGGAAAACGTAGAAAATATCGTAAATATAATATTAAAAAAAAAATTCGAATTGGTAAGCTTGGCCGTGCTCGTGTATAATTCGCTTAATTTTGAAAAGTCTTAAATATTTATTTAAAAGCTTTCGAAAAAGTCGCAGCTATCGAAGATTTTTGGTCGATAATAATATTTTATCGCTTATTTAAAATTTAATTTTTTTATATTTAGCGTCGTAAAATCTTTTATAATTCGCGTTGGCTTTTTTTAGCTTTTTATTAAATACTTTTTTTTTTCTTATAATATTTTAATTCGTTTTTCCGCTAACGATATTTTTTTTTTACGACGTCGTTTTCGACGTTGCTGCCAAGTTTTAAATAAAAACCGTATAATATGCGAAAAAAAATAAAACCCGTAAAAGCGTATATCGAATTATTATACGTAAATTCGGCTAAAGCGAGCTTCGTAGCTTAATTGTTTTATCGATAATCGTAGTACGTACGAAAATAAAATTTTAAAATTTGATTTTAACGTTCCGTTTAGCTATCGGTTTAAAAATAAAAAGCGATGCTTAATCGACGTCGTATTTATAAATAGAATATTATTAAAAACCAGAATTTATTAATAAAAACTGACTTTTTATTTGTAATAATTTTTTTAAATTAGCCAAAACTTTTGTAAATATATTATATAAATATTTTAGTTAAATTTAAAATTAAAATCGTTTTTTATATCGGTATATATTTCGATAGCTTCGTATATCGGTTTATTATAACGAATATCGAATCGTAAATACGATTTCGTTTTTTGCTAAAAAGTAAATCCGTAATAAAATTTATAATTATTTTTTTCCAAAATTTCGTAAAAATCGAAAAAAAGCTAATTCGCTATAAAATCGGTGTTTTTTAAATTTGCTTTTTTAGCACTTTTTATACGTATTAACGTAACGCTTTACGTCGTTTCGTAAATCAGGCCAGAAGTATTTTTTTTCGACCAGTTTTAGCGTTCGCCGAAAGTTTTAATAGCCGGCGGTCGGGTCGTCGTAATTAATTTTTAATATTTCGCTTTTAATAGCGTTTTTATTCGGAATATACGCACGTTTTTTATAACGTAATAATTTATTTTAGCTTATACGTTAGTATTTTTCGGATCCGGCTCGATTGTTTTGCGAGGCCGATTCGTACGTTTTTTATAATATAAAAAAATTAAATTTTTGCAATTTAAAAATAATTTTGTGAATCGGTTTTGCTAGCTCGTTATTAGCCGTTTCGGATTATAATAATATAACGGCTACGCTTTGTGATATATATTATTTGCAATTAATAATATTAATAAAAAACAATCCGGCGAAAAAGCTTTTTATTTAGCTTTTTTCCGCTTGCTTTTTACTTTTTGATTTCGTTAATAAAAGCTTCGTATATTTATCGGCGCGAAATAGTTTATGCTCCGATTTTAAACGTATTTTTATTACGAAAAATATTTTAAAATTTCTTAAATAAGCTAATTTTAGCTTACGATGCAGCGTAAACAGCTGTTTGTTATTTTTTTTTTAATTTTTTTTTAAATTTGGCCGGCGGAAAAAACCATTCGCCGGATTAAAAACTTTTATTTTATATTCGATTGTAAAATCGTATTTAGCTAGCTCGTCGGCCCATTTCGCTTAGCGTCCGTTTAAACGTTTTTTCGTAAAAAAGTATTTCAGATTATAATAATTTATACGTATAATAATAACATCGGAAACGCTATATAAATATTAGTTTTATTATTTAAAAGCGTAAATTATAATTATTAGCTTAGCGTCGTAGATTTTGTATTTTTGTTTTATAAAAAAAAGTTTTTTCGAATAATACGCGATAAAATACCAACGTATTTTCGCATTTTTTTCGAACAATTAAAATAATATTCCGCTTATAATAAATTTCGAAGCGTTTGTTTCGATTTGGATTTTTAATCGAAAGTCGAAATAACGTAAAATCGATACTTAGCAAAACTTTTTTTTTTAAAAATAAAAAAGCGATCTTCGCCTCGAATAAAAAACGAAAAAAGCCCGATATTTTTTCTCGTTGCATTTTTTTTAAAAAATTTATAATAGATCGGCAAAACTTAGCGTAATTTTTAATAAAACGTTTGTAAAAGTTAATAAAACCCAAAAACATTTAAATATTTCGTTACGTAATAAAAAAAAGCTATTTCCGAATATTATTTATTTTTTTTAAGTTTATTTTAATTTCCGTAGAAATAACGACGAAGCTTAGAAATTTAATCGTATTCGTATCGAAAGCATATTTTTTCAGATTTTCGTAAAATTTATTAATACGGAATTTTTCGAAAACTTTTTTTACCGCGTTTATATAATCGTCGGGGTTTTCGGAAAAAATTAAAATATCGTCGAAATAAATTATATACGTAATATTTACTAAACCGACTAAAGCTTAATTAATATACGCTTAAAAAATTGCTAATGCGTTCGAAAAGCCGAAAAATAATACGTAATATTCGAAATATCCGTAACGAATGCGAAACGTAGTTTTTTATTTATTTCCTTTTTTTATTCGAAAGCGATAATACGCCTAAGTAAAATTTAGCTTAATAAATATTTTAGCTTTTTTTAAACGGTCTAAAGTTTCGCTTATAAAAAATAAAAAAATTCGATTTTTAACCGTAACTGCGTTTAGATTTTTATAATCGACGTATAATCGTAAACTTCCGTTTTTTTTCGGTATAAATATTACCGATGCGCCGGCAGGGCTAGTAAATTTTTTTATTCAGCTTTTTTTTAAATTCGAATCGAAATATTCGCGTAATTCGGTAAGTTTAAATTCCGACAAAAAGTAAATTAGTTTCTAAAAAAAGTCTTTTTTTTTCGCGAAGTTTATTCGATGTTTTATAAAATAATAAAAAGCTAGGATAACCGCGGCGGTATCGTCGAACACGTCGGCGTAGTCGTTATATTTAAAAAGTAATTAATACTGTTTTTTAATAGCTTTTTTTAAAACGATACAAAACGCTTGTTTTTTTTTGGATTTTTTTTAAAACGTTTAATTATAACGAAATTAAATTATAAACGTTCGATTGGATATCGCTACGATTTAACTCGAAAATTTATAGCGGAGTCGATATTTCGCAATCAAAAGAATTTTAAAATAAATAAAATTTTTAAAATATTTATATCGCAAGCCACGAAATCGCTTTGTATTTTTTTAATTATTTTATAATTATTAATAGCGCGAATAAATTGCGTATGCGTGCCGTAAATAATTACTTTTTTTTTAATCGTAAATAAATTAATACGTTTTTGAATTGGTTTTTATTTATATTTAATTAATAACTTTTAAATTACGCAGTTTTTTTTCGCGCCGCAGTCGATAAAAGCTCGTTTCGTACGAGTTTCGCTTTTGGCTTTTTTAATTTCGACTAAAATTATTATTTTCTGCTTTTTTTTTTCGTTCGATTTTATTAGCAATAACGAAATTAAAATCGAGCGGAAGCTTTTTTCGAATTTTTAAATTTATTAGCTTCGAGGCAGTTTAAAATTATATATTTTTTTTTGTTGCATTTATAATATTCAATTTTTAAACAATTAATTATACGGTGCTTTGCTTTTTAGCAGCGACTGCATTTCGAAAAGTAAAAAAAATCGTTAAAAATTCTAGGATTTAAAAAAATTTTATTAGAATTATCGTTTTTTCGCTTTCGTTATTTTTTTTGTAACGTATTTTCGAATCGAAAACGGTATATATCTGTTTTAGCTTTTAAGCTTTAATCGTAAATATAAGTTTTTTTTTTTTTTTTTTTTTTGCGTTCGTTTCGTCGTTTATTATTTTTCGTTTCGTCGTTTATTATTTTTCGTTTCGTCGCTGATATTTTTATTAGCATTCTCGATACGACGAGCGATTAATATTAATTTTTTATACGAGCTTATAGCTGCAGTATTATTTCGTTTAATAATTTTTTTTCGAAAAGTAAATCGGAGTTTTGCGAAAAATATTTTTTTTTAATCGCATCGTTTATTATTTGTAATTGCTATTCGAGATTATTTAAATAAGCAACGAAATCGTTAATTAATTTAAGCTTTTTTTACTTCGCTTTATCGTATAAATTCGAAACCGCGATTTTTCGATTTTTCGTATTTATTAAAAAATCTAATATTTATTTTTTAAAATCGTTCTATATAATTCGAATATTCGTAAAACGTCGTTCGTATCCGGTTTATTTTTTTTTTATTTTATCGTCGAAAGCTAAAATACAAGCGTTAATTTTCTTTTGATTAATATAAAATGTTATTTTTTTATTTTAACGGAAATTTCGTTTTGTACGCCGAATAAAAAATTAAGCTTTTTTAGTATTTTTCCTTCGATATATTAGAAAGTTTTTTATTTTTAATGCTTTTCGGCTCGAATTCGCTGTGTTTTTTACAAAAAATATAATATGCTTAAAAAAAATATTAAATCGTTTCCAATAAGTATTATTATCGTAATGCTTCGAAGATATTTTATAATAATCGCCGGCTTAAATTATTTTTTGGTTTTTTTTAATTAAAGCGATATTAGAAAATATAAATACCTTTTCTTCGATATTTTCGAAAGCGTTAAGTTTTTATTAAAATTGTTTAACTTTTTTTCGAAATTCGTTTCGGCGTTTTTTGGTTTTTTCGAATTTTTTAATTATTTCGTAGACTTTTTTCTCGGTTTTTTTCTGCTTTATTTTAGCTCGTATTTTTTTTACTTTTTTACGTTTATCGTTTTTTTTTTGTTCGGCGCGGATTCGTTTATTAATTAAATAAATCAGAATCTCGATAAAAAATCTTTTCGAATCGCTTTAAACGTGGCTTTTTTTAATAATTTTTTAAATAAAAAAAATTAAAAAGTCGTCGCGCTTTGGTATTAAAGTATTTTCGACCTTTAGTAAAGCTGGTAACGTCAAAGGAAACGATAATACGAGGTTTTTTTAAGCAGCCGAAAGCGCTAAGTCTTTTTAAATAGCTGGAAATGCCTGTTCGCTGCGAATGCGAAAAATTATAATATCGATAATAACGATATAAATATAATAATATAATAAAAGATTGTTTTAATAATATCGAACGTTCCGATAAATAAAAAAATTAAAATATAAAAATTAAAAAGCAAGGAAACACTAGTTTAAATAATAAAACTTAAATAAAATTGGGTTAATAATCAAACTGATTTTTATTTTTTACATTTTTAATAAAAGGCGTGTATAAATACAAAAAAAAAATGGAGCTTTCGAAAAAAGTATTTTCCAAAAAACCAGGCGAATTTCATTTAGTATGCTTTTTCAGCCCTTATTCCGACCTTTTTTTAATTCTTTTTAATATAACCTTAATAACTGGTTTTTTAGCAATTACTTTTATAAAATATTTTATTTAAATATTATTTCCAGCCCTTATAATACTATCCGGCCCCCACGGCCTATCCGCAGAAAGTATTATTCGGGGGTTGGTAGAAGGCAGAGGGTCTTGGCGGATCACCTGACTTATACACGTGATGTTGGTTCCTGACAAATAGACCCAAAAAAAGTAAATAATATTCGGAAATGGCTTTTTTTTATTACGTAGCGAAATATTTAAATGTTTTTAGGTTTTATTGATTTTTATAAACGTTTTATTAAAAACTACGCTAAGTTTTGCCGATTTATTATAATTTTTTAAAAAAAATATAATAAAAAAAAATATCGGGCCTTTTTCGTTTTTTATTCGAAGCGAAAATCGCTTTTTTATTTTTAAAAGAAAAGTTTTGCTAAGCACCGATTTTACGCTATTTCGACTTTCGATTAAAAATTCAAATCGAAACAAACGCTTCGAAATTCGTTATAAGCGGAATATTATTTTAATTATTCGAGAAAAATGCGAAAGCATATTAGTATTTTATCGCGTATTATTCGAAAAAGCTTTTTTTTATAAAACAAAAATACGAAGTTTACGACGCTAAGTTAATAGCTTTAATTTACGCTTTTAAATAATAAAGCTAATATTTACGTAGCGCTTTTAACGTTATTATTATGCGTATAAATTATTATAATCTGAAATACTTTTTTACGAAAAAACGTTTAAACGGACGCTAAGCGAAATAAGCCGACGAGCTAATTAAATACAATTTTGCAATCGAATATAAAACAGAAATTTTTAATCCGGCGGATAGTTTTTCCCGCCGGCCAAATTTAAAAAAAGATTTAAAAAAAAATAATAAGCAGCTGCTTACGTTGCATCGTAAACTAAAATTAATTTATTTAAAAAATTCTAAAATATTTTTCGCAATAAAAACACGCTTAAAGTCGAAGCATAAATTATTTCGCGCCGATAAATATTCGAAGCTTTTGTTAACGGAATTAAAAAATAAAAAACAAACGGAAAAAAGCCAAATAAAAAGTTTTTTCGCCGGATTATTTTTTGCTAATATTATTAATTACAAATAATATATATTACGAAGCGTAGCCGCTGTATTGCTATAATCCGAAACGGTTAATAACGAATTAACAAAACCGATTTATAAAATTATTTTTAAATTGCAAAAATCTGATTTTTTTATATTACAAAAAACGTACTAATCGGCTTCGCAAAGCAATCGAGCCGGATCCGAAAAATATTAGCGTATAAGCCAAAATAAATTATTACGTTACAAAAAACGTACGTATATTCCGAATAAAAGCGTTATTAAAAGCGAAATATTAAAAATTAATTACGACGATCCGACCGCCGATTATTGGGATTTTCGGCGAACGTTAAAATTGTCACAGCTAGCTTGAGGGTGATCAGAAGGATGATATGGACCAAAAGGTACGCATGTAAATTGAAAGAAAGACACCGAGCTAGAATGCTCGGGGTCGCGAACTTTATATACAATGGGTTGCGCTTATGGATTACGTGACTTAGCGCGAGGCCTAATGGCCGAGGTGGTCCGTGCCCAAACTTTATTTCAATACCACCGGCAATCATACTATTGGCAACTATACTACTGGCAATTATTATTAGCCAGAGGAGGATCGTAACATTACTTCCCCTTTCCGAAGAATTGCGTCCGCGCAGTTGCGGTCATGGGTCTATCGTTTTTCAATTTAGTATAATTTTCCTTGCTTTCGTTGTAAATTTGCAACCATGCGAAGAGCGTTCGTAAAAAGCTTTTGGCGATGGAATGCGATCGGTGAAATGCTTAAAGGATATGAAAGGCTGTTATAACGTTAAAACAAAAGTATTATTCGAGATTTTTATCAGCGCTTTTTTAATTGATTTGGTATTATAATACATTTTTGTGCAATCTCGAATTTATTATTTTTTCGATTTTTTATTCCGTTTGTTTAAAAAGTAATTAAATAAGGGCTGGTTCGGAGCGGCGTTGTCTAAGTAAAAAGTTGCTAATATGCTTTCGGAGCGAATATAAATGGAAAATTGGATAAATTAATTAATTTGCGGAAAGGTTAAGCTTTTAGCTTTTTTTTATTTTATCGACGATTTTGATTAGGCCGTATTATTTATTTGAAAGCTTTCGGAAAGATCGGTCGAGCTTTTAATTTTTAATATTTACTAATATTTCGTCGTTTATATTTTAATTTATTAATCGTTTATGCAAATTAGCGAAGCGTTTTATTTTGGCTTGTTATTGCGCAATAAACGATTGCGCGTATTTTATAACTTTTTTAATTCGGAAAGCCAGGTGCAAAACTTCGTCGCGGTTAAGCTTTTCGATGGCCGAGCGAAAAAAACGGAAATTGTTTATATTTTAAGATATGCGAATTTCGTATTTATTTAAAACTTGGAAAAAAAAAACGTTGCCGAGAGATTTGTGCGGTAAAATCAATTATATAATATTTATTAAAAATAAAAAGCGTTTTTAATTGTTTTGGTAGTAAAAGCAAAAAAGACGGAAGCGTTGCTTAATATATTGGTTTATTATTTCGGTCTGCTTATCGATATTAAAATTATACGCAGTAATTAATTTAATTTTAGTTTTTAATATACGGCAGAGTTTTTGCTAAAAAACCGAAACAAACTAAGCTTTTCGGTCCGAAATAATTAAATCCGGCATATCGAAATAACGCATCTAATAAATTAAAAACAAAGCTGCCAGCTTTTTCGCTATAATAGTTTTATAACAAAAGACTAACAAAAGCTTTTTAAATAAGCGATTTATTATTACGAAAGCGAAGTCGTAAACATTTTCGTTTAATAGAAGCTTCGTGAAATCTATCGTTAAATATTAATAAGACTTGTTGGGTATAGGCAAAAGTTTTAGAAAGCCCGGGGTTTTGTCGCGCCTAGCTTTTATTCGTATGCAACGATAATTCGAAACGTATTGCTGTATATTTGCTTTTATAGCTTTTTAATAATATTTACGACCGACCAAAAGTTTTATTTTTTTTATTTCAGCGTATGCTACGCAAAGCTGTTCGTAGATATATCGAATTAAAAAAGTTCGCAGTTCGGAAGATTTCAAAAGCATTATCAATCTGCTTTAGAAAAACAATTTGTTTTATCGCAGTTGATAATTAAAGTTATAATTGCGAATTTGCATTTGTTACGCTTCGAAAAAAAAAAAGTTTTTGTTAGTTTATAGCAAATCGTTTATAATCGTATAATTATGTATATCGTATACGATTACGAAAGTTGGGTTTGCGAGTTTTTTTGTAAGCATTTTATTTTTTTCGGTTTCGCTGTTTTTTTCGGAGAGAATATTATCGTTGTCGTGCTCGTCGAAAGCTATTTCCATAAACGCTAGCGTAGTTATGCTTTTAGCAGCCATTTTTTTTAAAATTTAAAAATTTAATTTATCGTCGAAAAGCATTTGCTGCTTCCGAGCTGTTCGCTGTCGTGTTTTTAATAAAAAAATATTTTGGTTTTTGCGAGAAAAAATATTAGCGAACGTATTAATAATTTCCGACCGGTATATAATTATAAAATAAAAATCGGCGAAAAACTCGGCTTATCGGATTTATCGGGCCGAAAAGTTTTTAATTATTATAAAGTATTTTAAAACGCGGTGATCGGTATATATATATACGTTTTTTTAAGCGCTTAACAGCTTCGGCTTATAATTTTTAAAAAAGCGAAAAATAACGAAAAGTTTTTTATCGTAAATTAAATAATTAAGCTCGGCGTCGATTATAGTTTTGGAAAAAAAACCGACCGAATAATAAAAATTATTTTTTTGCAATTGCGATAATACGTCAGTTATTATTTTATTAAAAAAGTCGGTTTCTAGGCGCGTTTATTTATAAAGGTCGTAATAGCATAAAATAAAAATATTTAGCAAAGCTTTACGCAATGCTTTTTATGCGTTTTTCTGTTTTTTTTCGAATACGAAAAAAACGTTTTTGCTTGTGAAAGCAGTGAGAAAGCGGCAAATGCGATTATAGCCGGCTATAAAACGTTTGTAAAAATTGCAAAAGCTTAAAAAGCTTTGCACGCTTCGCATATTCGTTGCATATTGCCAGTTTTTAATAATAGCGATTTTTTCAAAGTTTATTTTAATGTTTTGGATGCTAATAACGAAGCTTAGAAATTTGGTTTTCGTAATATTAAATTCGCATTTTTTAATATTAGCTTTTAAATCGTATTTTTTTAAAATCGATAAGATTTTTTTAATATAAATTTTATATTTTAAATTATTCGCGAAATAAATAAAAATATCGTTAAAATACGTCGAGCAGAAATCATTTAAGTGCTTTATAAAAATATTATTAATACGTTGAAATATAACGGGCTTATTAATAAAGCCGAACGGAAAGATTTTATATTTGTATATGCCGTATCGGATGCGAAAACTAATTAGTTTTTTAGATTTTTCGGATATTCGGATTCGATTGAATATTTATTAAATATTAATTTTCGTAAATATTTTAATTTTAATAATTCGCGCCAGTATTTCGTTAATCAAAAGCAAAAAGTAAGGATTTTTTTTCGTAAGATCGTTAAGTTTGCGATAATCGATATATAAGCGTATAAAACCGTTTGATTTTTTGATAAATAAAATCGGGGCGGCGAAAAAAATATTAAAAGATTTAATAAAGCTTTTGTGCAAATTATCGAAAATATAACTTTTGATTTTTGTAAGCTGTTTATTCGTAAAACGTTTGAATAGTTTTATAAAACGTATTTTCCGTGGCAAAATGTATTTTGTAATTTACATCGGAGCGGCGGAAAGCGAGCTTATCGCTTTTTTGCTTATAAAACAGTTTTTCGAACTTCGAATATTAAATTGGAAAAAGCTTTTTTATAAGAATTACGTTATCGTTATATTTGGCTTGCAAAGCGTCGGAAACGAAAATGCTTTTTATTGCCGCGAACTGTATAACTTTTTCAAATTCGGCGATTTTCGCACGGCGGAAACGTTTTTTGTTTATATTATATATAAAAGTAATAAACGTGCAATCGCTGAATAATGGTAATTTTTTTTTTTTTACGGCTCGTATTCGCTTTTCGTAACGTATTTGTAAAACGCTGAATGCAAAAGCGGAAATACAGCTGATATTGCAATTAAAAATAAAAGGGGTAGTTGGCGCGGTTGAAAAAACCGGCTTGGTCGGTTCAAAGCTGCCAATAAAAAACTTTTCCATTTTATGCAAATTGTTTTTAAAGTTTCGCATAAATATAAAGGGTCTATTAGCTTCAAAGCTTAAATAGGCTTTTTTAATCGTTGTAAGAATGCTAGCAGAAATATATAAGGCTTTTATTGCGCTGTTTCGTTTATTTATATTTTTTTTTTAATATATGCGATTAAGCATTTTAAGCTTTGTTCGCTGATTAAAATCGACGAACAATTGCTTATTGAAATAAAAAATAATAAGCATATCGAATGGCTATTTTATTTTGTTTTTTTTTTGGCTATACGCTTGTTTTAAATCGTAATATTATAAAAATTTGCGATTAATAAAAACGTCGGTAAAACTTAGGTTTGTAATCAGAAAAAGGAAATTTATACGACGTCGGTTAATCGTAAGAAAAAAAAAAATAGCAAAAGAAATAAGCTTTCCCGGCTCGCTATTATAGCCGGTGGATATAATAAGCTTATGCAGCCGAATAAAATTTATTTCGAAATGTTAAAAAAATTAATACGCTAAAAAAGTTTTGATCGCATCGAAAATATTAGCTTCGCTATCGATATATGCAAATGTTTTAATATATGATTTATTACGTATTAATTTTATAAAAATTAAAAACTGTCGCCTTTTTATTAAAAAGCGCTGATTAAATTTCAAATTCTTTTATAAATCGAATTTTTTGCTATAATAAAAGTTTTTGCCACGGCTTAAGAGTTTTTTAACAAATCGTTTTATTTTTCGTCGATAGCTATTTCGGCGATTTTGCGATTGAATTTAGCGTCGAAGCAAACGTTTGCGAAATAACCGGATTTGCCGCAATTATAATAAGCGCTAAAAAAAACGCGCAGCCAAACGGAAAAAACCGAAAATGGCAAAAATGGCAGTTATACGTTCGTAAGAATTTTTATTAAAAGAAAAAAAAGCCGTGCGAGCAGAAAAGGCTAGGAAAGTAAAACGCTATAAAGTTTTAAATGCCGGAAATACGCTTAAAGTCCTGGTTAGCAAAAGCTATAATAAAGGAAAAATAGCTTATGCGACGGGCAGAAGCTATTTTTTCAGCTCGGATATTACGTAATTTTTTATTCGCAACGGCTAAAAATTCGTTTAAAATAATATAATTATTATTTATTTTATACTTTTTTATTCGGAGGTCGTATTTAAAAATAAAAATGACTTTTTCGCATATGTTTTTAAATTAACGGTTTTTAGCAATTTTGCTAATAACTGCGTAACGGATAAATAAAAAACGAAAGTTATTATAAATTTAACCGTTGTTTATATAAAATTTGTTGTATTGCAATTTGGCAGATTAAACGCGGTTGTAATTAAAAAAGCGCTAATTAGAAATGCGAAAAACGTTTCGGGCCGATTGGGTTTGGTTATAAAATTCGGAATTTAAATGTTTTAAAATAATAGTTTTTGCTTTTCTAATAATATATTTAAAATATGCTTTGGCTTGATTTATACTTTATATAAAGTTTTTTAAGTATTTTGCAATAAACAATTTTATATTTATTTTTTATACGTTATATTTAATTTTTTTTTAATAATCGCTGAAAGCGTAGCGAAAATATTTGATTTTGGATAGTTCGATTCGAAAAATAGCTAGATCGAAAACGAAAAGATAATACTCGGGAATTAATTAAAGATTTGCGGTGAAAGCGCGCGAAGCTCGAAATAAAAGAAAAGCGTCGCGGGCGATATTAGCGAAAAAAGCTGGAAGACGAGCGGCGGCAATAGTTTAAGCGATTATTTGGGCGATTTAAAGCTATTGGGCCGCAGTAAATCTTTCAGCGTTGGCAGATATGCTAAGCAATCGAAGGGGCATTCGTCGGTTTAAGGGTATTAGGATGTTAGCGTCGTATAATTCGATTTTAGGTTCGATCGTAGGGCGAAGGGATTTAGCAAATAAGTCGGTTGCAAATAACTGTGGTTCGGTAAAAAAATCGTAGAATAAAGATTCGCTGCCAAAGTCGTCGAAAAAGCTTGAAACGAATAAAAATTCGAAAGCGCCAGAAGCAAAAGCAAAAGGTGAAAATGCTGATTCGAAGCCGAATCGTACGGGTTGCGTTCGTTTTCGAATGCCGCGTCGATTTATAAAAAAAGTATAAAATATTATAATATTAAAAAAAAGCGATTCGAATTGCAAAAGCAGATCGAATTAATGGAAAAGAAAAACTTCAGCTTTTTTTAGAAACAAAATTAGTAAAAAAGAATTTTAATTAAAGCACCGATAAATAAACGTCGGTACGGGCGGCCTGAAAAAGTTCGAATTACAAAAGCAAATCGAGTTTTTAACCGTGGATATAAAGCTTTCCAGCGAAGATTGTTTGGTTTTTTTTTATATTATAACTAATTTAAAAATAATTAAAAAAGTGATATAAACCAAAAGGTACGCATATAAATTGAAAGAAAAACACCGAGCTAAAATGCTCGGGGTCGCGAATTTTATGTATAATAGGTTGCGCTTATGGGTTACGTAACTTAGCGCGAGGCCTAATGGCCGAGGTGGTCCGTGCCCAAACCTTATTCCAATACCACCGGCAATCATACCACTGGCAACCATACCACTGGCAACCACCACTAGCCAGGGAAGGATCGTAACAAAAATTGGTTAAGAAAAAATATTTCTGGCCTGGTTTACGAGGCGACGTAAAACGTTACGTTAATACGTATAAAAAATATTAAAAAAGCAAATTTATAAAACACCGATTTTATAGCGAATTAGCTTTTTTTTTTTCGATTTTTACGAAATTTTAAAAAAAAGAAATAACTATAGATTTTATTACGAATCTATTTTTTAATAAAAAACGAAATCGTATTTACGATTCGATATTCGTTATAATAAACCGATATACGAAGCTATCGAAATATATTAATATAAAAAACGATTTCAATTTTAAATTTGATTAAGATATTTATACAGCACGTTTACAAAAATTTTGGCTGCTTTAAAAAAATTACTATAAATAAAAAGTCAGTTTTTATTAATAAATTCTGGTTTTCAGTAATATTTTATTTACAAATACGACGTCGATTAAGCACCGCTTTTTATTTTTAAATCGATAATCAAACGGAACGTCAAAATTAAGTTTTAAAATTTTATTTTCGCACGTATTGCAATTATCGATAAAACGATTAGGCTACGAAGCTTGTTTTAGCCGAGTTTATATATAACAATTCGATACACGCTTTTACGGGTTTTACTTTTTTTCGCATATTATACGATTTTTATTCAGAACTTGATAGCAACGTCGAAAGCGACGTCGTAAAAAAAAGGGTACCGTTAACCAAAAAACGAATTAAAATATTGCAAAAAAAAAAAAAGTATTTAATAAAAAACTAAAAAAAATCAACGCGAATCACAAAAGGTTTTACGACGCTAAACATAAAAAAATTAGATTTTAAATAAGCGATAAAATACTATTATCGATCAAAAACCTTCGATAGCTGCGACTTTTTCGAAAGCTTTTAAATAAATATCTAAAGCTTTTTAAAATTAAGCGAATTATATACGAGCACGGCCAAGCTTATTAATTCGAGCTTTTTTTTTAATATTATATTTACGATATTTTTTACGTTTTTTTACTAGAATTTTGGCAGGGTCGAAACGATACCGAGCCGAAGAATAATATAATAAAATTTTAAAAACTCGAAAAATATAAGATTAAATTAATATAAATTCACAAAAATATAAAAAAAAAGCCGATATTATTTGGTACGATAAAAGAGTTATTTACTAAGCGAAAACTCGTAAAAGCTAGAAAACCATTTTACGAACGCAAAAAAAATTGTAAAAAAATACTTGAAAAATACGATAAATAATAGCAACGGAGCAGTAACGAATGCGCGCCGTAAAAGTAAAAAAAAAAAAAAAAAAAAATAAAAAAAAATCTCAGAACCGCCGTTAAAGCGATTTATTATTCGTATTATTATCGTTAATTTTTTTTTTTATCGCTATTTTTTTCAGATTTAAAAGCAGCGGCAGATTAAAAAAAATTAATATTAAACGAATTCGTAGAATATTCGATTTATTTCAGTTAAGATTTTTACGATAATCGTAGTCGAATTTTAAATTGCAATTACGATATTTTCGTAAGAATTCAGAATTTAATTTAATTAGTCAAAGTAGATTCGAGCGACGTTTTCGAAACGTCGGAAAATACGTTTTATATTTGTATCGTTAAATAAAAAGGTCGGCGCAGCCAAGGTTTTCTGTTGCGCTATATTTATATTCCTTTATTTCCTTTCATTTCTTTTGTTCCAGATTCATTCTTCCTGTACGTTTTCAATAGTTAAATATTCCTGAAGCTCGGAAAGGCTCGTAATCACGTAATAACGAGCCTTTTCGGAAACTAGTTTTTCCGAGCGAATAATTAAGCGAGCCCGAACCTTTCGTTTTTTGCGAAAAGCTCGCCAGCCAAACTTAAAACAATATAAGTAACATTTTATTATATACAATTTATTCGTCTAAGCCTCCGGTAAAAGTTTCTACCGATTATTCGGCTATGCACGACAGTTATAAGCCCCGGAGCTAATTAATAAGCTTTTTTTTATAATGCATACGTTAAAAGATTCGTTGAAAACCCTTATCGGTCAATTTATTCGAATTGTTAAAAAAAATTCGTAAAAGGTTATATTTTGCAAAGTTTTTCTTATTTAGCAAAAGGCCACGAATCGATAAAAAGCTATTAAAAAAAATGCGGAAAACATTAATTTTTCGATTTTTTTAATTTACAAATTTTTTTATTTTTTTTTATTTTCTTCAATTTAATTAATCAATTTTTTATAATAAAAATAATATATTAATCCTTACGAAAAAAAAAAGGTTTTTTTTTACGATTTAAAATCGTAGATTTTCTGGTTGAAAGCGTATAAATTTTATCGATTAAAAATTCTTTTTTTCGAATACACCGATTTTAATTTTCCATTTCGTTTTTTTATTAATAAACGATTATAAAAACAGTTTTTATATCAGTTTATCGATCAGAAAAACAGAAAACGCTAAGCAAACTACGATAAAAAATGCGCCGAATATAACGGCATAACCGAAATAAAAAAGACCGCCGTTACGATTAATAATCTTTCCGACAAACCTCGACCAGCTAATTTGATTTTCGACGATTTGAAAAATGAAATCGATTATTTTTTTAAAAACCATTTAAAAAAGCTTAAAAAATAGTAAAAGTACGTTATTATTTATTAAAAGTTGCTCGACTGAGTTTTTTTAATTATAAAAATCAGTTTGATAAATTTTACAATTGCTTAATCGGAGATTAACGCTATTAATAATAAAAAAGCGTACGCTATTTTTTATACTGATTTGCAAGGAAATTCGTTAATAAATAAAAATGTACGAAAGGTTAAAAATTTATATTATAAAAAAAAGCAAAAGTTATTCCAGGCATTCGTTCGTATTTTAAAAAAAAAATATTGCCTTTGTACATTTTTCCGTAATTAGCTCCGTTCGATTTAATTATAAAAACACTTTTCGTAAAGCGTATAGCGGAAAAGTAAATATAACCGAGTAAATAAAAAAATAGCAGACCGCTTATAAAGCAGTTATCGAATATAAGATTTTTAATATAAATGGCCGCTACGCTGCCACCGATTTTTTCGACGCAGTCGCCGTATATATTAATTTATAATAGGCGAACGGCAAAAAAGCTAAATATTTGAAAAACGTATTTGCCGGCTTTTTTATAAGAAAGATTTTAATCGAACTGAGCTTTATAATTTTTTCTTTTGAAAACAACCGAGAATTCGACAATTCAGGCCGAAAGGTCGGAGTTTTCGCTATTTTCTTTTTCGATTTTAAAAACAACGATACTTCGAAAAATCGTGGAAAAAAAAAAGGAAAAAAAAGCAAAAAAAAAGAAAAAAAATATAACTGCTTATGCGACATTTTTAAAAAGCGTTATTTTTATTTCCTAACCGATTATAAAAAGCTTTTATACGCAATAAATAGTCGTCGTAAAAAAAAGACTTTTCTCAACTTTTTAAATAAGCAGAAGATCGCTGAAATGCGAAAAAAGCTGTTTTTTAATTATAAAAAAGCTTTAAAAGCTTTAAATAAAAAAAGTATTTAAATAGTCGCAATTAACAAAATTTTTAAAATCTTAACAACCAAGCCAAAACAGATTTCAAAATCAATTTTTAAAAACGATTAAAAAGAGTTTTTTTACCGCAACTTTTTATTTTTTTATTTTAATACGATTAAAAAGCATTTCGGAATTAACGTTCTGGCTTTAAAGCTTAGTTAATATTATTTTTTAAATAAAAATACTTTTTTTAATAATTGTTTTGAAATTTATTTAATAAACGACAAAGATTTTTTTATCGAAAAGTTTTATAAAAAAATTAATAATTTTATTAATAACGTTTATATAAATATATAAAAAATTTTAATCGTCGGGAAAAAAAATCGTTTAATAAGAAAAATCTTTCGTAAAAAAAATAAAAAGCTTTAAAATATAATTTTTAATAACGTAGCGTTCGTTCCAGATTTTACTATTAATATTATTTCCGTTAATCTTTTGATTAAAAAGAATTACTAATTCCAAGGGTCAAATAATATTTTTCGTTCTAAAAGTTTTGAAAGTTTTATTTTAAAACGTTAATATTAAACGATCGCCGATTTTTATATATTTAAATATATTAAATTTAATTGTTTTTTTTTGTTCGCATTTTTCACGTAACAATTTAAACTTTTTAAAACGTGATTCGTCCGGTTTAATAATTTATATAATTTCGAAACGTCGTACGCGCTATAAATTTAAAAAAAGCAGCGTATTTACGTACGATCGGAATAACGATGCGCGCTTATAGCATTTTCGTTCGGGCTATTTAAATAAAAACGCGTTCGAAAAGCTGGTCGAAAACATTCGTAAAGTAAAAATCAAAAGCTTAATTAGAATAAAATGCGAAAAATATGCTATTACGTATTTAAAACAGATGATTTCAAAAGCAATATTAAAAAACAAATTTTTCAGGCTTTTTTTTCGCATCGGCTAAAACTTTTACAATTATTTTAAAAATCGTAAAAAAGCTTACAACAGCTCGACGTAAATATTTTTAATAAAAAACGAATATAATAAAAAGATTTAAGCTTTCGTTATTAAAACGAAAAGTATAAAAATCGTTTTAAACCGTTTTCAAACGTTCGACGTATAAATAAAACGCTAAGATAACTTTTCCATTTGCAAAATTCGACAAAATAACGAATCGTCGATAATTTTAAAGCAAAAAAACATTATTTCGGAATATTAAAAATAAGCGAAGCGCAAAAGTATCGATCTGAAATTAATTTTATTTTATATGCATTAGCTAAACGGCTCGATCGAACGAATAAAAAGAAAAATAATTAAGCGTTCGATAAAAATGAAAATTAAAACGGGCCTTTTAATCTTTTTTTGGCCCGAAACGATAAAAGCAGCAGCGTATTTGTATAATATATCGCCGCTTGCGACAATTTAAATCTTTAAATAAAGTTTTGCACAATTGATTTAAACAATATTTCCGGTATTACGACCCTGCCATTATAAAAGCGCGTACAACCGACTTCAGACCAGATTAAAGCAAAGTTTATGCGTACGAAGCTCGTGCGTATTTAATAATAAAAAATCGAAAAGCTATAAAACATAAAAAAAAATTTAAAGTTTTTTCGAAAGGATATATCGGATATTTGATTAAATATAACGCTTTTAATATTTACAAAATTTAAATTCTTTAATTAATGCGTATAATTACGAGCCGAAACGTAGTGTTTAACGAATTCAAATTCTACTTTTCGAAAAATAAAAATTCAAATCCTATAATTAAATTAAAACTTTAAAAAACCGTAAAATTTATCGAAAACGCGAAAAACGAAAAAGCTTAAAACGTGTTAAGGGGTGCGAACGAGCAGAAGGTTCGTAGATGATTTGCATTAACTACGAGGTTTTAAGTTAGAAGTGTCGCGAATTTTAGGATATAATATGTACGAATGATCACGTGGCTCCGATATCACGTAATAACAACGTAACCTTCGGATTATATAACCAACGAACTGTTATCCCATTTTTTTATATATAATTCTTTTTTCCATTTTTTTATTCGATTTTTTTATCGTTAGAATTTACTTTTATAAAACGAGCTTCGTTCGCGAAGCGCGTTTATAAACGAATGCGAAGTTTAGTTAAATTTGTAAAAAAAGCAGATTTTTTTAGTTTCGGTAATAAAATAATAAATGTCTTAGCGACGGAAAAGAAATTAATTATAATCGTTTTATGCGTGATACGTGTTATAAATTTTTTTTTTAATAATATAATATTATCCTCGTTATTTATGATTTTAATACGTTTTTTATTAACAATTCTGGCTTTAGCCAGTTTTGATTTGATCGAGTAAAGTTTATAAAAGAATTTTAAAGCGAATTCTGCTATAAAATTGTATGCGTTGACAACGTTTTTTAATAGCTTTTAAAACTGGTTTTCCGCGTTGTAGCCACGCTATTATATAAAATAAAAAAAAATTAAGATTTCGTTTGAAATCGAAAATAGTATTTATAGCCTATAATAAACTTTTATCGGCGTTTATAAAAACTGGCGGTGAAAGAGAGTTTTTCTGCTTTAGAAAAAAGTCGTCGTAAGCAGATTTAAGCAAATTGGTATGAAAAATAAAATAAAATAGTTTTTGCTCGAAAAGCAGTTTTAATTTATAATTATAAAAGCTTAGAATTTCGGCGATTTTATAAGAATCGTAAAACTTATTATCAAGCTTTTTAATTGGTCTGGTGGAAATTATATTACGTTTATCAAAAAACACGCTGTTTTCTATTCGATAAGCAGGCGCTGATTAGCGATTTCGGTTAAAATAGTATTTTTGGTCGGCCAGCGCTAAAATCAAATTCGTGCGTAAAAGCAGTTTTATTTTTTTAATTTTGTCGGCAAAATTGTTTTTTTTAATATTTGCCATTTGTAATATACGTAAAATAAATTTTAGAATAGATTTAGATAAAAAAAAGCTTATTCGTAAATGGAAACTTTTATTGGCGTAAAAAAGGAAAACTCCGGTAAAAGCGTTTACAGCGTTATTAGCTGCGAATTCGGCTAAAAAAAGCTAATTTTTCTAATTTTTTTAAGCGTATTTAACAAATTGCCTTAAGTAAAAAAGCAGGTATACGTTCGCGTTTTCGATTTGGCCGTTTGTTTCGAAATAAAAGCTGATAGATAGCGTAATATTAATTCCGAAACGGTAATTAATAGCTTTCCAAAATTGTGAAACAAACAAAAAACCTCGGTCGAAAATTATAAAATCGAAAAGATTATATAAGCGTCAAATATTTTTATAAAACAACTTAGCTAAATCTATTGCTTTTATAATAATATAACAAATTGTATAATATCGTTTTTTAATAAAGCGACAAATTATTATTATAATCAGGTTGTTTCGATTTTTATATTTCTTCATAAAAAAAAAGCTTATAAAATCGATCGATATATAGCTTTATCGGCGTAACGAAATAAATAAAAATTTATTAAAACTTTGATATCGTTAATTAATGCTTGTATTGCGAAAACAGCCGTTGCAATTCCGTATAAATCTTTTGCAATTTTTAGAAATTAATAGCTAATAATAATTCTTATTAATAATTTTATAAAATTTGTTTTTGCCGGAATAATCTGTTTTTATTAAATCGTGGATTATTTATAAAAGCTAGATACGAATAGAAACGTTCAAATCTAATATATTAAAAACGTATAATCGGTCTCGGAAATACAATTTGTTATTACGTATAATATATTCAAAAAGTTATAAAATCTTAGATTTCGGAATACCTTTTGGTTTAAGCATTTCCTTTTTAATAGTAATCCACAGTTTGTTAATAAAATAATATTTATTTAAAAGTCGTAAAAGCTTTTCGTCGTTTGCTTCGGATACTGGTTTTAACAAAGCTGAAAAAGCGTTTAAAACTTTAATTAAATAGTATTTCTTAAAAAAAGCTTGATTTTAAAACTAAATCCTTTCGTTTAAAAAGTTCTGAGGGAGGTTTTGAAAACGTCGAATCAAAAAGTTAGATTTACCATTTTGTTTTCCAAATCTGAAAGTGATTACAAAATCAAAACCAGCTAAAAACTCGCTTTATCGTACTTAACGTCGGTTAAATTACTTAGTTATTATAAAATATTTTAAATTTCGATAATTTATAAATACTCGGATCGGATAAACAGCTTTTTGTAATTCGGCTCGCTAACTTTCGAAACAGCGTATAATAGCAAAAAGTTTTTTATCGTAAATTTCGTGATTATATTCGGCTAAATCGAATTTTTTTAATATAAAAGCGATTGAATAAAATACTTTTATATCGTTTTTCTGAAAAAAAATCCTTAAAAAAACGTAATTAAAAGCGTCGGTTTTAATAAATATTTTTTTATCGGAATTAAAATGGGCCAACGTAGATGCCGTAATAAAAGCTAATTTAAAAAACTCGAAAGTTTTAATATAATCGTCGTTAAAATTTCATTTAATATTTTTTTTCGTTAAATTTACCAAAGGGATAACGATACGAAAAAAGCTTTTAATAAACCTTCGGTAAAAATTTGCAAAACCTAAACGCTTATACGTTTTTGATATTAAAAGAAAGCTTCCAACCAATAATAGCTTTTAATTTTTTAAGATTTATTTTAACTTTAATAATAAAAATAATTATTTTTAGATAAACGATTTTTTAAACTTCGAATTCGCATTTTTTTATATTTAATTGTAAACCAGCGTCGGTAAAAGCTTAAAAAACAAAATTAACGTATTTTTTATGTTTTTGAAAATCGTTTAAATAAACTAAAATATCGTTTATATAAGCTATGCAAAAAATATTTAAATAAAATCGTAAAATATCGTTTATGCGAAATTGAAAAATAGCAAAAGCGTTGTATAATCCGAAAAGCATAATCAAAAATTCGAATAAATTATATCTTATATTAAACGCGGTAAGCTATTTATAGTTCTTTTTTATTCGAATTTTATTAAAAGCGGCGAAAACGTTAAATTTAATATAAAACTTCGCTTTGCTTAATCGAAAAAGTGTTTTTTAAATTAATAATAAAAAATACCGGTTTTTAATAATTATAACGTTAAAAGCTTTATAATCGACGCAAAACCGCAATCCATCTTTTAGTTTTTTCGCGAATAAAACGAATAAGACTGCGAAAAAAAAGCTGGCCTAAATCCAGCCTTTTTCGAATTTTTTTTTAAGAAATTTGCGCAAAACTTAAAATTCGTTAATTAATATATTATACAAAAAGCTATATAAAAAAATAGCTTCAAATCGTAGTTTTATCGTATAATCAACGCTTTTTTTATAAAATACAAGTTTATCGGCTTTAATATAATTAAAAGCGGCCAAATAATAATAGTAGTATCGAAAAAGTTTTATTCGAAAATCGATTAGCGATTTAGTTTAAAAAGCCAAACGAATATTTTTTAAAAAAGCTCCGGCGAAATAAAAGTCGGCTAATAAACGTTGTCGTTCAGTTTAAAAAAGTTCGTTTTTGTGTAATTAATCGATTTTAAATAATAATTTAAAATCTTTATTTGCCACGGCGCCGAGCTTTTGTAATTGTTAATTAATTTCGTATAAAAAGGCTGAAAACATTTTTATTCCGGGTTAAAAAGCTAAAATAGTAAAAACAGCGGCTTTTGTACGACGAAGTGTAGCTGATTAAACGATTGTTTTGTAAAAATAGCGTTTTTAAACTAAACCTGAAATAGCCAATTAATAAAAATGCTAAAGCAAGCAATTCGTACGACAAAAGTCTGAATTAAAACAAAAAGTGTTTTTGATTTAATTAATATAAGGGTTATATTTTCGGAGCCAAGGTTTCCTTAAAATAAAATCGTATTTCTTTAGTTTTATAATAAAAGCTGTAACTAATTCGGTATAACTGGCTATTTTAATATAAAAAAAAACTTAGTAAATAATATCGCCGTATATAAAAAAGCGACCGTTAACCACGGTAAGTTTAAGTAGATTAGTAAATAAAATAAAAGTCAATTCGTAATATTATACGAAAAAATAATTAATAAAATTATCGATAGCTTCGGAATCGTTTAAAAAATAGATTTTAATATATATATTATTAATAATTATAATACAAAGCAATATCAAATATAATTCCGGAACGCCGTTCAAAGCAAATAACTTTAATTTATTTTTTAAAAGTTTCTAATAATAACAATTATTAAAAACAGTCAGTTTTCCGACTTTTTTACCTCGGCTTTAGCTTTTTTAACCCAAAGGAAATCGGAGCAATTAGCAGCTCGATATTTATCGCTAGCATATTATAAGCAAAAGTTGTTAGCAAAAAAATAAATTCGGCGAGCTAGCTTTTCGACATTTCTTATTAGGCGTCTGTTTTTCGCTATATCAGCTGCGATTTAAATAATTATTTTAATTTAAATGGCGCTAAGGTTTATAAAATCGTTTTAAATAATAATCGTAATAATGGTTTTGAATGCGAAAATAAAAAAAAAATCATTTTTACGTAGCGGCCTTTTGTTTTATAATAATTAAAGTTTAATTATCGAAAAACGATATCGGTTTCGCGTACTTAAACGCAGAAACTAATAAAATCGGTTTTTAAATCGGAAGGATTAATATAAAACAAACGGATAATAATATCAAAATAAAAAGCTTCGCGTAAAATTGCGATAGCAGTTTCGTTATTAAATTTAATATGATTTTTAACTTCCAGCCAAATAAAAAAAAAAGTAAATAGAAATTAATTGCTTTGCTTAAAAAACAAAATTTTTTGAATGCATTTGCCTATTAATTAAAAATACCGAACGATTATTATAAAATTTAAATTATTTTTGTAATAATCAGGTAAAAAAAAATACCGTTCGTACGTAAACTTTTTTGTAAAACACTTTTTTTGGGTATATGGTGGTGGTTGATCATGCGCACAATCACATGATCACACCACGTGACGACGGTAGGCTGCAAGCGTGCAGCCCTACCTATATATATCCGTGCGATAGCTAGTTTACTTTTTAGATTTTTTCCGTAATACAACCCCAGTTATTGCAATATCTTAATTTTGTATATATATACACCCCCCCTTTTATATGATACCAATACTAATCAGTGGTTGACTTTACTGTTAATTACAAAGCAGCTAGGTTTATTAAAAAAAGGTAGCAAAACGGTGCAAAAGGCGACCCCTTTCTGCATTTGAAGCTACGCTAAGATCGACGACTTTTTCGAAATAGCTGAGATCAGGTATTAGAAGGTGACCTTTTGATTGTACGCGTTTTATACGCTCGCGCCTAGCTTGCGCAATCAAAAACCAAAACCAAAATCAATAAAGACCCATTTATTTGCGCCAAGTCCGAGCTTACAGCCTGCGTACCAAAAACAGCAACAATTTAATTCGATCCAATTCGATCTTACAATTTATTTTGCAACCTTTCTGATTGCAAGCAAAAGCAGCCAAAATGTCGAAAATGTTTTCCTATCCTATTCGAAACCTTTTATTCGATTTAGATTTCGAAATCGATACCGATTTTTGGCTGAAACAATTCAAACCAAAATCAGCTATTTATTAAACCGCTTTTACCGTAAATAAATGAATTTACTTTTTTTTAAACCGATACAAAACAGAATACAAATACGTTTAAGAAAAGGCCTTATGGGAGCTTTTTCAAAAAGATTTTGCTAATTAAAACGCCGATTTATTTAGTATTGCATACGCTTTTTTAAAACGCAGTTTTTATAATTATTTGTTTATTTATGGAGTTAATATGGCTTTATTTACAAAAAAACGAAACGATAGCTATGCAAATCGCTTAGCAGCAGTATTTCAGGAGAATAAACCTACCTTTTTTATTTCTGTAAATAAAAAACGACAACAGATAAAAATTAAGAGATTTAGCTACGAGATGGCTTTCAAAAGTAAAAAAGAGAATTTATTTTTGTTTTTTTTATTTAAATTTATTGCTGAGAGCGAAAATTATTATAATAATAGAAATGCTTATATCGAAAGTAATAAAAGTAGATTTCAAAAGGCAAAAGACAGCCTAGCCAACGTTTATGCGTTACGAACAATTAAGATACTTATTAAAAATAGCGATAATGGCGTACGTGATATATTTTTTATACGAGGCAAGACGTTATACAATTTTAAGAATAAAACGAAGATTCCTAAGATTAAAGGCAACGATCCTCCCGATGAATTTTTAGGCGACGAAAGAGCAGAAATCAGACCTTACAAGAGAAATAACTCTGCACAGCTAATTTTAAATCTTAGCAAAATGTATTATAAGAATAAAAATAAAATACGAAGATAAAGTATAAGATATATTTTACGTAAAGCTGAAAAAGTTTTATAATCTGTGCGATTTATGCAATTTCCCCGAAAGCTTATACGCAAAAGCTTTTTCGCATATGCTTAAAAGAGCAGCTGACGCTTACTACTGCAATATTATAATTCGTAAAAACTATTAGTTTGGCGTAATAATTAATTTTATAAAAGCTTACTTCGAGACGAATAAAAACCGCAAGCTCTACCTGATAGCATAGCGTACAATTATATACAAAGGAATATAAGCTGAAAACCCTGGCAAGTCGCGCTTAAAATGCTTAGAAACTATGTTCGAAAAACTAGCGTTATATTAATAAGCTTTTATCGAGGAGTACGAAACCGATAATTATTTGCGAAACTAAGTTATTAGCGTTTGCAATGGCGTATAAAAATGCAAATACGCTTTAATAAATCCTGCGAATACGTATGAAAGCGTCGCATTCCAGCTACGCAACGTAATTAGAACTATTAAACGAAAAATTTAATTGCGAAAATTGATCTTTGTTATTCTTCAGCTTTTTTAAACTTTTGCAAATCAAAATGAAAGCTATTATACAAACCGAATTTACAAAGGCAAAGGTCGCGAAAAACGCTTCGGTAAAAGTTATTAAAGCAAAAGCTTATTTAGAAGAAGAAGAGGATTCCGAGGCCGAAAAGGCTATTCAGGCAGTTCTAACAGTTTTTCCCAATTTAAAAAGTGTTGGGTATGCAAAAAGGTAAATTGCTGGTTAACAAAATACTTTAAAAAAAAACGAAAAAAAGCATACGACGAATATAGCGCTAATAAAGCTTATTTTATTAAGGTTTTTTCGATTGTATAATAATATATAAGCTTTTTTGCGCAATACGAAGGCGTTGAAAGCTTGGAAGACGCCCTTTTTTTTTTTCCGACTAATATAATATATAGAACGCCGAGAACGGCTATTACGGTAGGGATAAGTATTAAGACCGAAACGATAATTTTTTTATTTAAACTTTTTATATAAAAGCTGGTAAGGTAATAAAAGTCGAAGTTTTAATTATTCTATAAAAGCGATCTGCTTACCACGCTTTTATAAAGCTTGATTTTATAAACTTTTCTATTTAAAGGGACGATAAATCCCTATTAGAAACGTATATCTCAGGCTCGAAATACTTTTTATATAAGTTTTAAGGATTTTTTCCAGATTCAGGTGCAGTTGGCAAGTTTTCAGATGGTATATTTTAGTTTAAAACTTTTAAAAAATTGCTATTCCAGCTTGCTTTTGATTTTTTTTTTTAAGAAAAAATACGATTAGCTTTGGGGTAACTTCTGTAAATATCCAAGGAACAATTTTTATTGCAATATTTATTAGCAAAATTAAGTTTTATATCGTTAATACTGATATCTTTTTTTTAATTTGTTTAAAAAACATAAATGTTTTTTATATTTATTTCGATAATTTGCATAATATGCTTGTATAAAAAAATGGCTTTGGCGTATTAGTAATTCGGAAATAAGAATATTTATTTATGCTGCTTAATATTTAAGAAATCTTATTTTGCTATTTTACAAAACTGGAACTATGCCAGATTTATAAACGTTGGGAACACTTTTTTTGTACAGCGTTTTGCGGCTATCTTGAAACGAGCAAAGCAGGAATTCGAAACTGCTATTTTAGAAAAAATTGCAAAATACTGTTTTTAATGCTAATTATACGAGCAAGCTTTTCGCCGATTTAAGATTTTATTAAAAAACGATTATAAATTCAATTATTTAATAATTGTGAATATTATATATATCGACGGCGACTTAGTCTTTTATATCGTAGATTTAGCCACTATTTACAGCTTTGATGGTTTTTTAAAAAATATAATTGCAAAACACGTATGAGATATATTTCGGTTGTATTAGATCGATTTTTATTTAAATCTATCCGACGTAATTGTCGTTGATTCAGGAACTAATTTAATTTTTCAAAAGTTTCGTTAATAAACACGTTTTATAAGATATAATATTAAAATCGTTCCAGTCGAAGCTTATAATAGTATTAGCAAAGTGGAACGTTACTACGGCTTTTTCAGACGAATTTATAATATTCTGAAAAAGCAATTGAAAAATAAAAGCTTCGATAAGCATATAATTTTAAAAATAGCTTTTAAAATTATAAACGATATTGCGAATTCAGGCGGTATTGTATCCATTTTGCTAGTATACGGCGTATACCTCCGTTTATTAAAAACAAACGCTTTTTTTGCTTTTGTAACAAAAAGACGTAATGCGCTACGTTTTGCAATTTAAGAAATTCGGCGAATCCAGGCTAAACGCAAAGTTTCGGAAGCCCTACGTATTAGAAATAGCCCGAATACTCTGGAAATACCTATTCAATTTTCTTTTGCAATTAGACGTACGCGTATATAGAAAAAAAGGAAATTGGTCAGGCTTTTATAAGCTTATTTCAAAGGATAGCAACATTTGCAAAGTTTAAGTCAACGATAAAGCTTTAGATTTCCGAATTACGTTAATCAAGCCTTATTATAGCAAATTAAACGGTGAAAACCTCGATAAACCAATTGTTAAGAAGTATTTTCCAGAAGTTACACCACCAGCTGCGACTATTGCACCAATTGCAATTGTACAGCTTATTGCAAAACCAATTCAATCTCCGGAAATTACATAAGTTCGCCAAAGCATCAAAATACGCGTTTTTTTTCGAAAAATTAGGGAGCAACAGCAGCAGCAGTTATTCACAACTGACGAGTTTTACGAATTTAAGAAAAGAAATATAAGAAAGGATAATATTAATATATTGTTTTTTTGCAAAGACTATTAAAACTAACTTTTTCGACGATTGTATTGCAAGCTATCTTATATATAAAAAAAAGGCAAACGCTGAATACTTAGTTAAGCTACGCCAAAAAAGTGTTATTATAATCTTCGGCGAGCCTTTTGAAGCTTTTAGAAGAATAGAAATAAAAGGCTTGATCGAGAAAGGCGTTTTTGAGATTGTATAATATAATTCCATTTTTCACCACGGCCGAATTTTTAATTTACGAATTGTAAATGAAATCAAAGGCAAAAAATACAATTATATTATTCGAGAAATTTAAATTAGTAATTTAAGTTTATAACGACGATAAGAAATACGATATTTTTATTTAATTATTTATTATTTAGCGAAACAGCCAGAAATTGATTATAGCTTTCGCTTTAATTTTCGAATATATTTGCAACGCTATATTGCATTTGAAGGATATTATTCAAGTTTATGTAAGCGTTAATAAGTTTTTAAAAAGACAGATTTTAACGCATCTTTTTAAAAAAGCTACGATCTAGCTATTTAAAAAGCTCGATTCTGTTAATTTATAAGCTTTTGTACGGTATAGCAGAGGCAGATACGCATTAGTGGGATACGTATTATAAGTATCATAAAAATAAGTTTTATATAATTACGTTAATATACGACCTCTGCTTGCTTATTTTTATTATTTTTGCTTTCGCAATTGTGAAAATGCAAACAAACGACACGTTGCAGCTAGCAAACGACGTTTTTTTTTCGGCTTTAAAAAAGGCCGAATTGTAAGCAGCAGATTTTAATGCGAAGCTTAAAAATATACTAAATGAAAACAACGTTTTGATTTTTAACGGAAAAGCCCTATATAAATCAAAAGGTTTTATTTTTTTTAAACAAAAGGATTAAGCAAAAAAACTCGAGTTAATTAAAAACGATAAAAGCAATTATTTCGCCTAGCGCGCTCGAAGAGCTTATATTGCTAGTTTGTGTTAATCCGAGATTATTTTCGACTTTTTAATAGCTGTACAAATATAAATAGAAAATCTTATTTAATTAAATATCGATATAATTAATAAACGAATTCGATAAATAATAAACAATTAAAATCGAGGATTTTTATTTATACAGGTCGATTTTGCTATTGCAAAGCTATTTGTATTTGTTAACGGCTTATTTGCTAATAATAAAAACTGCAGTTCGTAAATTGGCTACGAGGTTTTTCTAGCTAATAAAATTTAATTTGACAATTCATTTAAAATGAAAGGGAATCTTATTGCAGCAAGCTTAATTAAATGCCAAAAAGTTATACGAAGCGTACTAGCTTCAAAAATATACGAAATGGTTTTTGAAATAGATATCGCTATTTGCATCGTTATAATTTTACGTATGATTATTTAAAAGCTTAATTTCCTCGATATTTCAATAGTAATTTGCACTGATTTATACTTTTTGTATAAGTGTTTGGTTAAATTAGAAATAACAAAAAAGAAACGTTTTATGATTAATATTATGGCTTTCCGCCAAAGTTATAAAAAAAGAAAGTTATCAGAGGTTAAATGGATTAACGGAAAAGATAATCCGGCGGATATTATGACGAAGGCAAACCCTAATAAGGCTTTTATTATTTTTATTAACAAAAACGAAATTGACGTAAAAATAGAAGGTTGGGTAGAAAAATAGTAAAAAAGAAACGATTGATTACATGTACAATTAAAAAGAGTCTAGCTAATTAGCTATGATTAATCTTTATAAAAGAGTTGCCAATATGGGTATATGGTAATGATTGATTATGCGCACAATCACATAATCACACCACGTGACGACGGTAGGCTGCAAGCGTGCAGCCCTACTTACACATACCCGTGCGATAACTAGTTTACTCCTTAGATCTCTTCCGTAATACAACCCCAGTTATTGCAATATCTCAACCCTGTGTATACACACCCCCCCCCTTATGTGATACCAACACTTTTGGTTGTATCGGATAAGCGGAAGAAAAAGTAGTTTATACGATTCTGTTCGGTCGTATATTAATTTTAATTAAAGCGAAATTTTAAAATTATATTTTTAAAAAAAATGGTAAAATGCTTTGTAACGTTTCTAATATCATCCGAACCAGTAAATTTATCGGAGTCGAGGAAAGCAAATGTTTTTCTTTCGGTGCTTAATGTGTTCTGATTAATAGAAGCTTGTTTTCGGAAGTTGGCAAATTCGGCTTCGAAGTTTTAAATCACTTTTTTTTGAAACGCTTTTTTTTTCCAGTATTATACCGTTTAAATATTTAGCTTTTAAGTTTAATTAATTAGTTTGGTTTAAATAATATTATTATATCGTTTTGTTTTACCGCGTAAGCGAAAATATCGAGTAGTAGTAGTAGTAGTAGTAGTATTGATTAACGTTTAGCGGAGTGCAGCCGAGAGGCTGCCCTTTTAGGACCTTCCAGGGGGTACGAAAACGTGCTAAGCTAAGAAATTAAATACAAAATACGATTCCGAAAGCAATTCGTATTAATACAGCTAAAGCTGCTGTCGACTACGTCTTTCGCCGTCTTTTGCGATAATCCGTCAGTGAAAAATATAAGCGTAAAGTCTAAAAAAAAGCCTAAAAAATATATATACGGCACCGATTAAAATATGATTTGTCGGTTGCGTAAAAACGCATAATAGTATGGCCAATAGGCCGAGAAAAAAAAAAGAAAAGCAATATTTAAATATCCGAATCCAAAAAATCAAAAGCGAAAAACAAGCTTGCGCCTATTAAAATAAAAAATTATCCGTTATATAAATATGCAAAATAATATTCGCTCCGTTGTAACGTCGCTTCGCGCGGCCGTACGCAGCTTATTTTGTTTGAACTGCAATCGATTAAAGCAAATAATATACGTGTACCGTACGGCTTATCTAGGGTCGGATCACAACCGATTATACCCGGTTGCAAAACCGGGTATACACCGATTATAATCGGTTTTAAAACCGGGTATATACCGATTGTAATCGATTTTAAAACCGATTATACACCGATTATAATCGATTAAATACCGATTATAACCGGTTTTAATTCGATTATAATCGGTGTATAATCGGTTTTAAAAACGGGTATAATCGGTTGCTAATCGGTGTTAATACCGAAGTGGCGCGGTTTACTTTTACATCGATATAACGATTTAACACCGAGTATAATCGGTATTACCGAATATAATCGGTGTTAAAAAACCGATTATACTCGGTGTTAATACCGAAACAAATTTATACAATTAAATTAAATCGATATTTAATATATACCAAACCTTTCGAATTTCAATTAAAAATCTTATATTAAACTTCGTTTATTAAATATTATATTTAATAACATTTTCGCTACCATCATCTCGCTGCCACCACTTCGCTGCCACCACCTCGCTGCCACCACCTCGCTGCCATCACCTCGCTGCCACCATCTCGCTGCCACCATCTCGCTGCCACCATCTCGCTGCCACCATCTCGCTGCCACCATCTCGCTGCCACCATCTCGTCGCCACCACTATTACTATTATTACCACCACTACCATCACCACCATCATTACCCACCATCACCACCATTATCACCACTACTACCACCACCTCGCTGCCATCATCTCGCTGCCACCACCTCGCTGCCACCATCTCGCTGCCATCACTTCGCTGCCACCACCTCGCTGCCACCACCTCGCTGCCACCACCTCGCTGCCACCCACCACCTCGCTGCCACCATTTCGCTGCTACTACCTCGTCGCCACCACTATCACCACTATTACCACCACTACCATTATTACCACCACTACCACCACTACCACTACTACCATTATCACCACCATTACCACCATTACCACTACTACCACCATTATTACCACTACTACCATTATTTTGCTGCCACCACCTCGCTGCCACCACCTCGCTGCCACCATCTCGTCGCCACCACCATCACCACCACCACTACCACCATCACCACTACTATCACCACTATCACCACCATTATCACCACCACTACTACCACCATTATCACCATTACTACCACCACCACCTCGCTGCCACCATTTCGCTGCCACCACCTCGTCGCCACCACCACCACCACCACTATCACCACCATTACCACCACCACCACTATTACCACCACCACCACCATCATCACCACTACCACCACCACCTCGCTGCCACCACCTCGCTGCCACCACCTCGTCGCCACCACCACCACCACCACTATTACCACCACTATCACCACCACTATTACCACCACTACCACCACCACTACCACCATTATCACCACCACCTTTCTGCTATTATTATAACTATTCAGCTTATTCGATTGTTCGGCTATTCGGCTGTTCGGCTGTTCGGCTTTTCGTTATTTTTTCTAGCAAAATAGTATTAGCGAAATAATAATAATAGCAGCGAAGTAATAGCAGCGGAAAAATAAATGTAATAAACTTTTATATTTTTTTTGAAAATACAAATAGTGATAATAATAATGATGATGGTGATGATAATAGTAGTAGTGGTGATAATGGCGACGAGATGGTGGCAGCGAGGTGGTGGCAACGAGGTGGTGGCAGCGAGGTGGTGGCAGCAAAATGATGGTAATAGTAGTAATAATAGCGGTAGTGATAGTAATGGTGGTAATGGTGGTAATAGTAATAGTGGTGGTAGTGGTGGTAGTGGTGGTAGTGGTGGTAGTGGTGGTAGTGGTGGTAGTGGTGGTGGCGACGAGATGGTGGCGACGAAGTGGTGGCGACGAGGTAGTGGTGGTAATGATGGTAATAGTGGTGGTGGTGGTGGTGGTGGTAGCGACGAGGTGGTGGCAGCGAAGTGGTGATGGTAATGGTGGTAATGGTAGTAGTGGTGGTAATAGTGGTGGCGACGAGGTGATGGTAATAATAGTGGTGGTGATAGTAATGATAGTAATCGTGGTGGTAGTAGTAGCGACGGGATGGTAGCAGCGAAATGGTGGCAGCGAGGTGGTGACAGCAAAATAATGGTAGTAATGGTAATAGTGGTGGTAGTGATAGTAGTGGTGGTAGTGGTGGTAATGGTGGTAGTGGTGGTAGTGGTGGTAGTGGTGGTAGTAGTGATAATGGTGGTAGTGGTGGTGGCGACGAGGTGGTGGCGACGAGGTGGTGGCGACGAGGTAGTGGTGGTAGTGGTGGTAGTAGTGGTGGTGGTGGTGGTGGTGGTAGCGACGAGGTGGTGGCAGCGAAGTGGTGGTGGTAGTGGTGATAATAGTGGTGGTGGTGGTAGTGGTGGTAGTGGTGGTAATAGTAATGGTGGTGGTGGCGACGAGGTGATGGCAGCGAGGTGATGGCAGCGAGGTGGTGGCAGCGAGGTGGTGGCAGCGAGGTGGTGGCAGCGAGGTGGTGGCAGCGAAGTGGTGGCAGCGAGATAGTGGCAGCGAAGTGGTGGCGGCGAGGTGTTGGTAGTGTTAGTGGTATTAGTGGTGGTAGCAGCGAAATAGTGGCAGCGAAATGGTGTTAATAAAAGCGTTGATAAAGGGTAATAACTAATTCGTATAAGATTTGTATTTTTCTCGAAGCTTTGAATTATTATACAACCTATCGTATTTATTAATTTTTAATAACTTTAAGATTAATTTTCATTTAATCGCGTGTTAACTTTGATTATACTCGGAGTTAATTTTACGCCAAGTGTTAACTCGGATTTGACTCGGTGTTGAATCGGTTGTAATCCCACCCACAGGCGCCCCTAAGTAGTAAAACTGGTTATATTTGAAAGATTGTAGTAATAACGCGTAAAAACGTTACAAAATTTTTTAATTCGCGAAGCAGGTTTTTAAAAAATATTACGGCTTTTCGTTCGATTCGGAAAAAAACGTTTGGTCGAGTTTTTTTGGGCCAATTAAAAACGTTTAATCGCGCGGCGGCATAGTATTAAATGTAATAGAATCTTAAGCTTTTTATATTTGCAACGTAATTTAACATCGGTATAATTATATTTAACGTAATATTATTCGTAGTTTTTATAAATAATTTTGGTCGTTAAATAATAATAAAACAATCGTTTCGGCATATCGAACTTCGGCAAAAATTTAATTGCGTAAATCGGGTTTTATCGCTTATAATTTCGTAAAAGCTTTTTGCTAGCTGTTTTTTATTAGCGGCTTCGATGCGAATCTCGCATTTTTTTAAAATCGAAGCGTATTTTACTTACAATCGGTTCGGACGCAAAACTTTCGTTCCAAAAGGTCTTTTTTGCATTCGCATTCGTTAATTTGTCGGCGGCCTTATTGCTTTCGATGCTCGTATAGCCCGGTGCTTATTTGATTTTTACGTCGTATATTTCTATTATTTTTTAATAGGCCAGAAAAGCTTATTAAAAAAAAAAAAGTATTCCGCGTATTTCTTAAATTATTAAAATGCTATCGATATATATTTATAGCTTTTACGTACGCATTTCGATTAGCATATTCGCAGCCTTTTGCAAGCTTTTTTATATTTCTATCGCTTTTGCGTCGAAAACGTAAAAATAATCGTTTATCGAATCGTATCCAAACGCTATTTGCTTACGGTTTTGATATATAACGTATTCGTAGCTTACGAAATAAGCGCCGTTTTTATATTTTTCGCAGCCGTTCGAAAAAATCGTAACGTTTTCGGAAAATAGTTCTGCTTATTATTTTTTAAAGTTTTTCGCGGCCTTTTTTTTTTTAACGTTTATAATAAAATCGGTACGGCTGCCGAGCGAAAAATGCGAAAAAACTAATTTAAATCGTAAGATTTATAAAAAAATATCGCTAAAGCGCTAAATTTTCGTTTTGGCGGCCATATGTATATTCGCGTATCTGCTTCGAAAAATTATTAAAATAAAAATGCGTTAGATCAAAAAATGCGTTTCGTTTACGATTTGCAATTTTATCGCAAAGCGTATTTTGGCTTTTTTTAAAGCCGCGCTCGCGGAAAAAAAATTTGCGTTTCGTATTATTATAATAAAAAAAAATAATGCGCTATATAAGAAATACTTTTCGTACGGCTAAAATAATAGTTTTTTTGTATTAAATCGATATAACCGCCGAAACGGATGCTGATTTAGCTGTTTCGTTCGGTTCGACGTTTAAATTTCGTACGGCTTGCGTATTAAATTTCGGTTTTAAATAATATCGAAAAAAAAATATAAATAATTATTGTTTTTCGCAACGCGCTAGCCGGAAGGCCGTTATTAATTCGGCCGAAACTTTTAATATATTACGCCGCCTGTCGTGTTTTATTTACGCGTTTTCTGACGTATCGTTTAAAAATAAGTTTTCGATCGAATTAGACTTTTAATTAGCGCAACGCGGATTGCTCGTTTTTTTTTCGCCGTAATAATACAAAAGATCGTAATTTTATCGTCGATTATAATCGAAAAAGCGTAATCGTTGTTTTGCGTAATAATATATATTATTTCGATTTTTTCCGGCGCGAAAGCGATTTTATATTCGTTTTTTTATTCGAAAATATCGCGAACGTTTTTCGCAAATAGCTCGATATTATCGTTTAAATTATATAAAATACGATAAATTAATATATCGTCTGCGTATTTAAAGCGAAAAATAAAGTTTTGATTAAGTAATTTTATTAAATATAATATATACAAAACCGAAGAAAATAGCGATTTTTAAAAAATATCGTAATAAACGTAGCTGAAATCGGTGGTTTTTTTTTTCGAATTGTATTTGTATTCGTCGTTTCGTAAAAAACGATTTAATTAATAAAAAAAATAAAAAAGGCCATTTTTGCTCGGTTATTTTTTTAAGCAGGCGTCGGGTTAAAACGGCGTCGAACGCGTTTTGCACGTTTAAAATAATAATCGTAATATATTTTTTTGCGGCGAACGCAGTTTCGATATCGGCCGTAAAACACGCTGCCAAATCGAAAGCAAAGCGTTTCGGAAAAGCGCTTTTATATTATTATAAAAGTAGGTAGGAAAACCAGACTGATACGGCCATATGTCGGTGGGTAAAATAGTCTAGGAAATCCTTAGAAAAGACTGAAGAAAGGAAAAAAAGAATAAATGAAGATATGAATTAGACTGCGTATTTGTGGTATTATTTAAAAGAATGCTTTGCTTTTATATTTGTTAAAAATAGTTAATAGCAAAGGGTTTCGGAGGGGTTTATGTTTCGACTATAATTAAAACTACTAATTTTTATTAATATAAAGTATTACCGTTTGATATTTTATTTTAAATAATATACGTAATCGTTTTTGATTACGACCAAAGAAAAACATAATTCTAATAAATTTAATTTAATTTATTTTATGTGATTTAAAAATTAATTAATTAAAAACCGAACTTTTTAAGCCTATATTTTTTCGGTTTTTTAATCCGTTTTTGGCCTTTTTGCTGTCGGTTTCTGCGGAAGAATAGCGTTTCGCTTATCGTTTAAATTATTTTGTTTATTTTGCTTTTTTGAAAAATGGTTTGATAAAATGTCAGTCGAGATATCGTTTAGGCTTACGAACGTTTTGATAGCTTTTTCGTCGATAATATTATTAAGTGTCGCCGCGACGGATGCTTTTTACGATTTTTTTTCGTAAATAATAAATTTTAGTTTTTAAACGTGGTTCTACGCTTTGCAAAAGGCGCTGAAGAGTTTTGTATTAAAATCGTAAAAGTAATCGATTAGTTCGTTGTGATTAAAATCGATTAACGCTTTTGCTTCGCGTAAAACTGATAGGTCGGATTACGGTTGTTTGCCGACGAATGCTTTTGAAAAGGCTTCGAAGCTTATAAAAAAAACTATTTTACGGAATAGTTTGGAAATAGTCGTTTGCAGTCGAAACTATCGAAAATGCTGTAATTGCTTTCGCCGCAATATAAATAATATTAAATTATTTATCGGATTATCGTTTTCGAAATAGTTTTTATACTTTTGCGCCGTATAATTGTTCGAATAAATTAGCATCGCGCTGTCGGTTTTTTGGGTTCTGAATTTAACGAAAATTTTTTGCTTAATCGAAAAGCTGATAAAAGTTATTTTATTTTTTATTTCGTAGTTTTCGGTTTCGTAATCCGATGAAATAGCCGAGGCTATTGTTTTAAACGCGCTGAAATACGAAAAAGCTAGGCTTTTCTAAGTGGTTTTAATTAGCTTGGCGTCGTAGTGTGATTGCAGATAAGCTTCGATTATTTCCGAGTTATATGCGAATGCAGGCAGAACGTAATAATCGAAAATAGCGTCGGTAAAGTTTTCGATTTTTTTTTTTTTTTAAAAATCGGTGATATCGAATTTTGTAACCGTAATACGATCGAAACCAACGAAACCTAAAGCGATCGGAACGTTAAAATATGCTATAAAACGACAGTTTTTAAGGTTTCGAATAATTAAAGCAGCGAAATAAAAGCCGGGGTGTATTTTAAAAGCTTATTAAATAAAATTATAAAGCATATTGACGAAAAAAGCTGTAAACGTTTTTTGGGTTTTAATTAATCGAAAATAATATTTATATATAACTATTTTTTTTTTTATAAAATATAGCAATAGCTTGTTTTTTCCGTTGTGAAACCTTACGTAATTAACGAATTCGCAATTTAATTCAAATAAATTTTAAAATATATTTTCGGTCGAAAAGCCAAAAAAGTCGGCTTTTGAGAATACTCGTTGTTTCTATTTTTCTACGTTTTAGTCGAGTTTTATAATCGCGTTAAAAATTTTGAGATTTGTTTAAAATTTGCGTAGCCCAAATAAGCTTTAGCACGTATTTAAATAATTTTCGCAGTTTTTCGTCGGAATATAAATTAATTATTAAAATTAATTTCGAATACGTCGTAATCCGAATTTTTAATAGCAGCGAATCGATTAGCGAAGCCGATAATATTGATTTTTTTTGTAATTAAATCGCAGTACGCCGCGTAATAGCGTATATGAAAATAGCAGAATTTGCCGTTTTTTTTAGCGTTAACGTTATTCGTAAAAACGAAATTAAAAAATCGGAGTTTTTCAGCGAAAAAAAGCTCGAATAAAAACGGGTTATTATTTTTAAAAATCTTTTTTATTTGTTTCGGCGTATTATATTTATAATTTTCCGAAAAAAATTTAATTTAGTTTTCGTTCGAAGCAAAAAAAAAAAAGCTAACGGGTTTATTTGATTTTTGTATAAAAATATCGAAATAAAACTTTTGAATCGTTTCGTCGTCGAAAGCGAAAGTTTTAAATAAAGTAATTTAATTTTGTGTTTTTTATATGATTTTTTCCGCGATAATTTCGATATTTTTTTTTAAGCTTTTTCGGTCGAATCGTATAATAATCGAGATTTTAAATGCTTTTATTAAAGTCTGAAATATTAGCGATGGTGGTACGACGTTTTTAAACGCAGCAAGCGTTTTTGATATTTGCGTATTTAGTTTCGAAAGGTCAGATTTAAAATCGTTTGGATTTTTTTTTTTCGGAATGCCGGCGTTTTTTAAGTCTGATTCCGTAAAATCGTCGCGTTTTTTATTAATTAGCTTAAAAGCTATAGCTCGGCGTCGATTTCCGGCTGTTTTTATTCGCGATGCTTTTTTTTTTAGCGACGCGAATGATTTTCTTTTTCGAATAAAAAAGGTTTCGGAAATGGCGCGCTTTTTTATTTCTTTTGTTTTTACTTTTTCCGGAATCGTTTCTATAAGTATAATAGGTTTTTTGTATTCGAATAAGCGGTTATTTGCTATTACGCTTTTAATTTCGTTTTCGGATTCGTTTTCGACAGTTAGAAGTGGAAGTCGTCGAATTATTTTAGCTGCTTTAAGAATATTAATTATTACCGCGTATGTTTTTTCGAACTGAACGAAAATAATATTAGCTTTTTCGTTTTTTTCGTCGTTGTAAATTTAAAATATCGGAATAGCGTCGTTTTTTTTTTCGGTATAAAAATGCCGCATTTAGCGACGCTTAATTTTTTGTTTTGGAAAAAAATCAGATTTGAAATTTCGCAGCCGATTAAAACTTTTTTTGGCGATTGCATAACGTCGTCGATTAGTTTGCAAATAATTGTAAAAAAGCTTGTAAATCTGCGGGCTTTTGGATTGTTGGCTTTCAGGATTTGCGTTTTAAAAATATAAGCGTTTAATACTCAGATTTTTTTTTTCGTAAAAGTAATAGTTTCGAAAAAGCGAACGAGATGCCGAAATAAAATAATACCGATGATTTTGCTAAAAACGTATTTTTGAATATCTTTTTTTCGTTGATTTAGCAAAAAGCGTAAGATTCGGTCTGTTACTTTTTTATTATTATTTCGAGCTTTTCGTATTTCGGCGAGGATTTTTAAAGCGTTGTTATAGTTTAGCAGGAATTTGTCGTAGTTAAAGTTTTTGCGAACGAATTTAGCTTTAACGAAGCTTTTGTAATCGAATAAAAATTCGTTGACGTTTTTAATTATTATATCGAATTGCTTTATAAATGTTTTTACAAAAGCTGCTTATTAATTTAAAATAGCGGTATTATATATTTGCTTAAATTCGAAAAAATTGCGTATAATGGTTCCGTTTTAAAGTAGGTTAAAAATAAGCTTGCCAGGTTTAACAACGCTTTGCTTAAAGGATAATATAATATCGATAGGTTTATTAATTAAAAAAGTGTGTTATATTTGTTAAAAAGTAGTTGGAAAAAAGTACGGAAATTGTAAGGTATTTGTATTTAAAAATCACGGGAATTCGCATGTTATTTTTTTAATAAATTATAATTGTTTAGATAGGCATTTATTTAAAATAACGAAAAAAATAAATAATACAAAAAGTAATAAATAATGAAATGTATAAAAAATAGTTTTCGTAAAATATACGAGCGGTATAAATATATCAGATATGCGGCTTAAATATATATAAAACTTTTGTTTTAATAAACAAAAGTATAGTCAAATAAAAAAAAATACAATAGGTATTTTAAATAATATAAAAAAAAATCTTAAGAATAAACAGTATATATAAGACAAAATAATTAAATTATATATAAGTAAGCAAAACAAAAACAATAAAATAATATATAATAAAAAGAAAAACAATAGATAATAAAAATAATAAAACAGTTAGTGAACAATTTTATAAGCATTTTTTTTCTTTTCGGTTATAGATGGAATCACGATTTAAACTGTGGTTTTTGCAGCGGGGTTATTATTCGATTGTTTTCAAATCTTTCCAGAAAGTTTTTTTTTTTCAGAAGTATAATCGCTTTAATCGGAATCGTCGTCGGAGTCGTTGGAATCGGAATCGCTTTTTAATTTAGAATCCAAAGAATAGATTTGCTAGTTTTTTTTGTAAAATCGTTTTAATCGGTTAGCGGCGAACGTTTTTTTCAGTTTTGTTTTATCGAGTTTCGTAAGCTTATAATAACTTTTATTTAATTCGGCTTCGTATATTTCGTAGGGTCCGAGCTATTTATAATTAAGTTTAATATCGGCCGATTTATCGATAGCGCGCTGAACGTCGTAAATTAGAATCAAATCTTTTTTTTAATTAGCGTTTTTTTTAAAATTTTGGTTTTATTTCAGACTTTTTTAGCTGTTTTTTTATATTTTTTTTTTTAAGATTATTTTTTTTATATTTATATCGCGGTAATCGAATTATTTAAATTTTATTGCTAATAAATCAGCTTTCGTTTTTATTTTGACCACGTTATAAAATTTTTATATAAGTTATTTTGTTTTCAAAATAATCGAGCGTTTTTGTCGTATTAAATAAAAAATAGAATTATTTTAATAAGGACGTGTATATATATGCGTATAATAAAAAGCATTTCCGAGAATTTCCGCGATCAACGCTTATAACTTTTTCGAATAGCTTTTAAAAAGCCGTCGAAAATATTTTTATAGCTTCGTTTAACGAATCCGTTGCTTTTTAAATTATAAGCTAAAATTTGAATACGCTGGATATTATATTTTTTTGTAAAAGTTTCGATAACGCTTTTGTTTTCGGATTTATTATCGACGTTTAATTTGTTAAATAAACCGTATCGATATACAACGTTTTTTTAAAAAAAAATCGCTATGATTTCGGAAATAGCGTTTCGGAAAAGTCGCTTTTCAAATTATTTAAACAGATCGTCGATAGCGAATATAAAGTATATATGTTCGCGGTCGGTGATCGGTACGCGTATAACGTCGAAATTGACTTTTTTTTAAATTTCAGAAAACTACGTCGGATATAATAAGTTTTTTTTTCGTTTAGGTTTTCGTTTTTGGTAAAAAATACAGCTTTTGACGAAAGTTTTATAGTTTTCGAAGCATTTTTTTTATTAGAAATCGTTTTTGGTTCGGTAATAAATGGTTTCAGTTTTTCGATAAAATACTTTTTCGTGGGTTTTTTTTATAATTTAAAATTTGTCGGCTTTGTTATTTATTACTAGCCGTTTTTAATATATATTATTTTTTATTTTATATAGCTTTTTATCGGCTAAGATATAATCGAAAGCTTAGTTTTTAAATAATTTGAATTAATAATTTAGTACGCTAAATGATTTGAACAAAATAGTTAAATAGTATACGATTAAATAAAAGTTTTCGATTTTATAATTATCGATTAAAAATTTATTTTCGTCGTTAGTCGGCTTATTCCGATTGTTTTCGATTAAATTTATTCGCGGTGCTAGCCGAAATAATGACGCGAATGCTTTTTCGGCCCGAGAATTAATGTTTTTTATTCGCGGTGCCAGCCGAAATAGCAACGCGAATGATTTTGGCTTTGTGAAATTAAAGGCGCAAATAGCGAAATAGCCGATTTCGTTAGCGATTTATTCGTCGATATTTTATTCGCTTTGTTTAGCGAAGTCAGACGAATAAAAACGTTTTCGTTTGAAAAAGCCGTTTGCCGCTGTATTAATTGTTTTTTTAATATATTTGATTTCGAAGTTTATAAATCGTATTTAAATTATTTAATTAATAACGAATGCTTTTGGCAGGTTATTAGCTTTTTTATTTAATTAGTCGATAAAAACTTTCGCGTTTGTTTTTAAAATGAAATATACGCCGTATAATTCGCTTTTTATTTTTTTTATTATTTCAAGAGCGCTTCGATATTTTCGTTTGGTAATATCGTAGCGTGCTTTCGCGAAAGATTATAAGCCGTTTTCGAATCGTAAAAAGTGCCGTTTTTTGTTTTTATCGATTTATTATAATACAATTTCCTAACCGAAGATATTAGCGTCGATAATTAAAATAATTTTTTTTGCGTTTGGGCTGTAATCGATTCGCATAAGCGATAAGGCCGATAAAAAGTCGTTTTTAAAACTTTTATAATTTTGCTTTGCTTTTTTTCCTAAACGAAATCGATTTTTTTTTTATCGTGGCGTAAATAGATGCAGCTTTTTAAAAAAAGTTTTTGATTTAATTGCGGTAGTAAATTATAACGTTAATAAAAGCTTTGGCTTCGGTAATATTTTTACACTTTTTTTATTCGCAAATTTTTTTAATTTTCTTTCGTTAAGAGTGGCGGCTAGCGCTGTTAGTTATATAACCGACGATATTTATTTCGGATATGCAAAATTTTAATCGAGAGTTAATAATAGCTTTGGCTTTTTCGAAGTAAATTATAATTTTGTCGATATTTTAAATATGTTTTACTATATAGCGTCGAATTTCAGAAAGGATTTTTTTATTATTATAGTATGATTTAAAGCTTTTTATTTCGACGTCGTTAACGTAAAGCAAAGCAATATCGGAAATGCAAATTATAAAGATTTTATATACGACTTTTACGAATTGAACGATTAAATTAATGGCTTTTATAAATATTCTGGTTATACGCAGCAAACCGATTAAAATTTAAATTGCTGTTATATTTCGAAATCGTAAATTAAGCATTAAATGGTTATAGCCGGAAAACAAATCGAAAAAAAAAGCGATCGTTAATTTTGCGAATTCGTTCGAAAATTAATCGACGTTAGGTAATACGTTGGCGTTTCGTATTATTATTTTGTTTATTTCGACGATTGCGGTAATAAGTTTGTAAATGCTTTTTTTTTTTTTCGCAACGATAAATCATTTGTTTTTGTATGGGCCGTGGCAGAATTCGAAGATTTTTTGCTTAATTCGTTTTTTTAGCATTTCGATTATTTTATTTTAAAAGATTTTAAAAATTAAAAAGATTTTTTTTTGCCAGGCTTTATAAAGCACGGTTTTGATATCGATATAAGGCGTAACGTTAAAATTAAATTAGCTTATTTCGGTGAAATCGAAAGCTATAGCTTTTTTTCGGTTGCGTAAAACTTCGTATAAGATTTTTTTTTTTTTTTAGCAGAAATTGAGTTCCGATTGCTAAGTTATTAAATCGTTTTTTTGTAAATCGGCTGCTAGATAATAAGCTGGAAAATCGGCCGGTAATAAATCTTTCGAGTTCGCTAATAATTAATTAAGGCGGTTTTGTTGCTTCGTTTTTTTTAAATTAATCGTTTATTTTTTCGGAAATATTTCCACCGGATTCGCTAAGATTTACGAATCGTATTTTATTAGTTTTGCGCTTATAAAAAATGCTAATATTAATATAAAAAAGTAAAATATATAGGTCGGGTTTGTTTAATACGAAAACGAAATCTTCGAAATTTTTATTCCCGAATTAATAATTAAAAATATTAATATTAGCTAATTTTATTTGCGATGCCATTTCGATTAGCGACGTAAATGCTTTTGGCTGAGTATTTTCCAGGTTTTATTATAGCTTAGCGTTTGTTTTGAAATTAAAGCCGGCTATTCGTTTCCCGATAAAACGTCGACTAGAAAGATTTTGTCGTCGGCGACGGTGATTTGGCTTTAAAAAAACCGGTTTCAGTTTTAGAAAAAAGCTTTTATTTGGCCGTTTTCGGTATATTTAAAACTGACGAAACTTTCCAGAATCCAGGGCATTTTAAAAATAATAGGGTGGAGGTATTTTTTTATTATTAAAAAGTTTTTATAAATAATAATATTTTTAATATCGACTTTTATATTTCGTACAATTTTATTAAATTTAATAGTATTTTTATTAACGGTCGTGTAAATTATTCGTTTGTCGGTAATAATCGGAACGCTATTAGCTTCGGCTGTTTTTTGGTTTATGCAATTAATTTCGGTTTTATTATCGAATAGAGCGAGGGCGGTCGTATTTTTTTTAAGTATAATTTTTATTTTTAATGCTTTTATAGCCGTGTAGGGGCAGTTTCGTCGTTTTAACTTTTGGGTTTTTATAGCGAAGGCCAAAAGGCTGACTTTTTCCGAGAATTTCTTTTTATCGGCTAAATTAATTACGGTGTTGTAAATTTCTTTTTGGTTTTTTTTCAATTTAAAATCGTTTTTTTTTTCGGATAATTTCAACTTTTTCGTTTTTTTTTAATATAAGGATTTGTTTGTTAATAATTTTGTCGAATTTCTTTTTTATATTAAATAAATCGCTGAATTTTAATTTAATTTTCTGTTTTATGATTTTTTTAATAATTTCGTCGACGGCTTCGGAACTAATATATTTGTCGATTTATTTTTCGCTTCGCATTAATAATAGGCGTTTAAAGGTTAGTATTTTCTGAATAATTTAAATCGGAATGTCGGTGTCGATATTTTTTATATTATCGTTAATTTTTTTTATTATAAGCGTTTTTTTAATAGTTTTATCGGTTTTTTTTCGAATTTCAAAATCTTTTTTCCTTTCGATTTTAACGTTTTTTTTTATATTAATTGGTTTGGCGAATAAAATAGAAGTATTTTGCTTTTTTATGATTCGCTGGTTTAATTATACAGTTATAATATTTGCAAATGCGATATTTGCATTAGCAATATATATATTTGTTTTTTATTTATATATTTGAATTTTATTTATATTTGGGATAAGAATTTTCTTTTTGATTAGTACGCTTTTTGGGATGTTTTTTTTTTTTATTAATAAAAATCGTTTTTGCATCTTTTTTGTTTTTTAAGCAATCGTTTTATTTCGTACTTTTTATTTTTAAGCGAATAGTGTTTAATTAGCTTTGATTTTTAGCTTTATTAAAAGGGCTTATTTCTGCTTTCGTCGGTCCGAGGCAAATCGCTTCGTATTTGTTAATATAGCAAATATTATTATTTATATAAAAATTAAATGCTTTGCATTTTAAGCGAATATAAGGTTTTTCGCAATAAATTTTTTTATTATTACAGAATTTATACTTAGGGCCACGGGGTTTGTTTTAATAATTATTTTTATTATTTTGATAGCCGCGATTTTGATTTCCGCGTTGGTTTTTTTTTTTTTTTAATAATCGTTATTATAATTAGTGTTTCGCTGATTTTGATCGCTAATACGAAAAGGTTGTTATTAGATAGCTATTATTTTTACGATAGCTTAACGAGGTTGATCGCTTCGTATATTTTAAGAGGAATAATTGTTGTAAAAGCTATTTTGATCGTTTTTATTATTCGAATTAACGTAAAAAAGTTTTTTTTGCTATTATATAAAATTTTCGATTTTGCTTTGAAATTTTTGAATTTTAATATCGGTAAATTTTAATACGAAAGTTTCGATATTTTTGTTAAGCTTTTTTAAGCTAATAAATTTTGCAAAACGATTAAATGGTATAATAATTAATTGTTTTTTGGCGATTTCGGTAATTTTTAGTGGTTGGGCATATTTTTGCATTAGAGCTTTTACGTTTTTTTTATAAGTAAAAGAGAGAGATTTTTTTTGGTTTATAGCTTCGATGATACGTTCGTTTTGGTTTTGTTTAAAAACGAATTTCACAAATTTGAAATATTAATCGAAAGTTTCAGAGTTTTGTTTATTAATTTTAAAATGTTTAATGGTTTTGTTGCGAATACTAGTTGGAAAGTTAAGTAAAAACAATTTTTTTTGCTCGATTTCGCTTAAGATTTTTTTGTTGACGAAAACGTTAGAAACTTTGGTATAAATACGATAATAAGCTTTAAGTTTTTTGGCTTAGCGAATTATTATAATAAATTGTTTGAGAAAAACGATAGTATCGCGGATTTGCTAGCGATCGTGGTTTCGGAATTCCGATTTTAAAGCTTTAATTAGCTTACGCCAGTTTCGAGCTTTAATAGTTTTTTATTTATTTATCGATTTAATAATATTTTTAGTGATTGGGTTATAATAGCGAAGGAGTTTATCGAATATTTTAGTTTTAAAAATTTCGAAATTTTTACAGGTTTTTTTATATTTTTCGATAAAATCGGTAATATTGGCGCTATTAAATAAGAATGCATCAAAAGAGCCAGAGAAGGGCATGCGGCCTCGCATAAGAAAACGAAAAGCGTCGTTGTTTATAATATTAGCGAAAGTGTTAGTAAGGTTTAAATTAAATAAATAAATGTTTTTTGGAATTGCAGGTTAAAAATTTTTAGTGTAAAAGAAATCGTTTTTAATAAAGAAACTATTAAGAAAGTTTTTGTGTTTTTTAAAAAAATTAAATAAAATAAGATTGCGTTTAAATATTTAAATAGCGTGTTAAAAAATTTGTTTTTTGATAGATTAACTAAATTGATATAATATTGCTGTATAATTTACGGTTTCGATATTCCGTGGCTCAGGCTAATATACGTATAGCCATTTTTTTATTATTTTTAATAAAAAGCCGCAAATTGTAATTATTATAATTACAAAACGTAAAATTAAAAGGTTGAGTTTCGTCAGGCGTTTAATTAAAAGAAATTTAATTTAAAAGGGCCGAGCGCAGCGGTCGAAGCGTACGAACTAATATTCGATTTGTTATTTTTAAATAAAAGAGCGATTTTCGAATTTTAAATTTCGCACGGTTTAGAATTGCTTAATCGTAATTTTAAATGTTTTTAAAATATGTTGTATTTTTGTAATTTAATAATTGTGCGCAGAATAAAAAAAGCTATTAGGAGTTTTTCATATGATGTAGCTGCGAACAATATTATATAAAAGGTTTTTTAAGCCGTAATAGCGAAATATCGAAGTCGATTTTAATTGCGAATTTGAAAGATGCATCGGCGAATGTATAAAAACGAAATACCGAAATTTAAATTTTTACGTAAATTATCAAATATAAAAATAGATAGGAAAATCAAATTGATACGGCCATATGTCGATGGGTAAAATAGTCTAGGGAATTTTTAGAAAAGACTGAAAAAAGAAAAAGAAGAATAAGTAAAGGTATGAATTGGATTGCGTATCTATGATATTATTTAAAGGGGTGCTTTGCTTTTATATCTGTTGAAAATAGTCAATGGCAGGGGGTTTCGGAAGGGTCTATGCCTCGATCATAGCTAAAACTACCAACTCTTATTAATACAAGGTATCACCGTTTTACATTATAAGCTAAATAAGCCGGTCGTAAATGCTATCCACGCGATTTTGCTAGCGATAATTTTTTTGAAGCTTTTGAATATGCAAAAAAAAAAAACGATCGGGCGCTATAAGCGTAAAAAAGATTTGTTTCGTTTATCGGTTTTAATTATTATAATTATTTCGGCCAGTTTTTAAAAAATCGAGAAATGGTTCGTTGCGAAGCAGCGGTTTAAACAAATTATATATAACGGTTCTGATTTTATTTTAATAAGCTTTTAAAAGTTTTATCGTAATCCGGTTAATATCCGGGAAAATATTAATAATTCCGATATAATATTTTTTTATTTTTTTCGGACGATACGAAATCTGTTTAAAAGAAATGGCCCGACTCTGCTTATTCGGTAAAAAGATTTTGATCGAAATCGTCGATAGCTAAAAAGCGGCCAAATACTTCGTTTTTTTTTCAGAGCATTAGCTTTGTTTTTAATATTTTTAATTATAACGCCGTTTATTATTAATAAAAAAGCTTTAAAATTCGTAGTTATTCGATGCTAGCTTATTATTTTATACAGCTTTTCGTTATTATCGATTCCGTTAATAAGCTTTCGTTAATAATTTTTTTTCGCTTTGCGTATTATAGCGAAAAACTGCCTGGTTTTTTCGAAGATTTCACCGTCGTATATTATTTTACGTATTCGTAAATATTTGTTTTTAGCTTTTTAGCATTCGTCGATTTATTATAAAATGGCTTGTAAGCTTTTTTAAAAAAGGTTTTCCGGCAGCTGTAATGCTTTTTTAAAAAATTCGGGCCAGCGCAGCCGCGTATTCGTTTAGCTTTTCTAGCGTTAATAATATAACGGAATCCGCGAATCGGCTGATTTTTGCGCGCATCAGGCCTGCGAATTTGCCGAATTTTAAATCGGATATTTTATAATATATTTAAATTACGGATATTTTTTTTTTTGCTAAAAAAGATCGTTATTTAAATTTCGTAGTTTAAGCCGCTGTGCATATTATATCGTATCGTAATAATCGAATTAAATACGTTCGAAAAAGTAAAATTCAAAACGTGTTTTTTATTATAAATAAATTTGCCAACGGCGCCGATAAAATTTATATCCGAAATAGCAATTTAATCCGCGAAATATTTTTTATTTTCTATTATATCCGACTCCGGCTTAAAAAAATGTCGTATCGGATATTAAAATCGCCGTTTATTATACAATTGGAAAATAGTTCGAAACATATTATATAATTCAATATTTATTAAATATGGTTTTATTTATATACGTTGAAAATAAAATATATATTTACGTTTAACTAAAACAGGTTTTTGCTATTAATTAATCGTCGTTATTATAAATTAAATTCTGCGCTTTTTTTTCGGATATAAATTAGTATTTTAAAGCGTATTCGTTCGAAGATTTCTTTTTCGGTTTCGTTTTATAAATCGATCGGTGCATACAAATCGTATAACGAATAATTTTATATTTTAGTTTCCGAAGCGTTTTAAGATTTTTGCACGCAAATTACGTTTATACGCTTTGCATCGCATAAATACAAAAGCGTAATATGCTTCGGTTTTTTTTTTTAAACGTTTGCTCAGCAGATATTAAAATTTATTTTAAATTTTCGATTGCGAAATCTTTCGCGTTGCTTATAAAAGTGTTTTATTATTAAAAAATAAAAATATTAATATTAATATTTATTTTTTTTAATTCGTTTGCGAAAACTTAGAATTTATTTCGTAATTGATTCGATAAAAACGGATGGGTTGCTTTTAACGAAATAAAAAAAAGCGTGTTTTGCGAAAAAGCTATAAAAGCCGTGTCGTCGAAAATCGAATATGCTTTTCGATTAAAATACTAAATATTTAGCGATTGCTTTAAAATTAAATTTCGGATTAAACGGCCCGAAAAAATCACGTTTGACGTTGTAGCCGCGGCGGGAATAATAATTAAAAGCGCGGTGATTTTTTGCTCGTATGCCGTTACGGCGTTTTCGCGTTTTTTTTTTCGGCCCGCGTTATTAAAAACCGGGTTATTATTATTTAAAAAAATAAAAGTTTTAATAATAAAAATAACCGCGATCGAATAAACCGTTTTTTTTTAATCGCCGGATAGCTTTTAGTTTTTTTTTTTTTTTATTGGTCGTATTATTTTATTATTTACGCGGCGAAAAGCCGTAAAGCAGCGTAAATAATCCGCAGCGTATAATTTATAACAGTTCGCGCATTATAAAATTATTTTGCAATTAAAGCTAATCGGGCCATCGTAATTTTGTATTCGGTTGCTATAATAATTGCAACGAGCGTATCGGATGCAAGTTAATAAATTGCAAAAGCTTTAGTATTTAAAATCGTGGCGAAATATAGCCGGTTTTTTATCGATAAGCTTGGCTTGGGCGCTAACGCCGAAAAAAATAAAATTTTTAATTGATTATAAAAAAGAAATAATTCAAGTTTGCTTACTTATAGCTGGATTCGCTTTGTATCGGAAAAAGCGCGTATTAATCGGTTTAATTTTAATTTAAATAAAAAATTTGTTTTTTATATGTTTTAAATAGTAAAAAACGTCGTCGAATAATTTCGGAATCGTGGTTAAAAAACGTTTTGTATCGCGTAATTATATTATTTTTTTCGAAATGCGTACGGCGGTGGCCCCGAGTATTTTGCGAAAAACTTCGACGCTTTTTTAAATAATAAAAAAGTTTTTAGTTTTTAAATCGATTAAATAAAAAGCTTAGCCTGTTTTTTGTAAGCGTTAGGTTTTTAATCGCGTTTTTCGTTAAGCCCGGTATAAACTTCGCGATTTTTTGCTTAAAAACGAAAGTATTAAGCTTATTTAGCAAAATGCTTTTCGTCGCCGTAATTAAAAAGCGATAATTTTATCGAATTTTTGCTAATTAATTTTTAATAAACGAATTTAAACAAACGCGTAAGATTCCGCTAATAAACGGACGCGTTTATTATTATAGTTTTTTTAACGATGGTCGATTTTAATTTCTCGGAGTTTATTTAAAATTTTTAAAACTTTTCGTAAAACTCGGTCTGTCTAAGTAATTAATTTAGCAAAAAAAAAAAAAAGTCGATGCTATTTAATAAAACGGCGAAAAAAAATAATAAAAAGCGCGGGTTTGCAAAAAGAAAATAAAGCCTTTTGCAAGCTTTTCGGCGTATTGTCGCGTTTCAAGCTTTTTTTGTTAATTTACGACGCTATCGGCAGCGGTCGCGAATTATACTTATATTTTGCGGCGTATTTAAAACTGTCGGTCTGTTTCGTCGAGCTGGCTAATAATAGCCGACGTTGTAATAGTAAATATTCGCGCTTCGTATTTTAAAACGAAAAGAAAAAAGCGAATACTAAAAATATTCGCCTGTTTTTTTTTTTTAAAATGCAGATTTAGTTAAAACGATAAAATTGCGTTTATAAAGCGAATATACAATTCGTTGTGATCGTGGTCGTAGTCGTCGGACGATCGAAAAAAAATAAAAAAAATTATTTCGCGAGCTGCACAGCGAACGCGACGAGCTTTCGAGCTGATTTTTCGAAATTCGGAAAAAAACGAGTTTTCCGAATCGAATGCAATAAATTTAGTGATTATTGCGAACAAAAAGTAGAATCCGTGTATATTGTGAAGGATGCGAAAATATCGAGGATTTCGCGGAAGCAAGCTTTTATATTAGCGATCAGAGCGGCGGCGATTTAATCGGAATATTTAAAAAGCCTTAAAATAAAATATTTAAAAAATTCCGATAATTTAGAAAGTTCCGATATTTTAATATCCGTTAAAAAAAAACGTAAAATGTATTTCGTTCCGAGATATAAGCAAAAGCAGAACAGGATTTTTTAAATATAAGTTTTATATCAGAAAAAATTGTCGTTTCGTAATTTCGTAAAAATCGTAAAAGTTATTTTTGAAAAATCGTAAAAATCGTTGTCGCGATAAGATTTGTTGATTTTTCGTATACGCAAAAGCAAAACAGAATTGGCAGACTTTTTCAGCTTAAAGGCTGAAATAAAGATATTAAAAAGAGTTTGGTAATTAATATATCAAAAAGTGCGAATAAGCAAAAGGTTCGTAAATAATTTGCATTAATTACGAGGTTTTAAATTAAAAGTGTCGCGAATTTTAAAATATAATATATGCGAATAATCACGTGGCTCCGACATTACGTGATAACAACGTGACCTTCGGATCACGTGACCAACGAACTGTTATCCTATCCCTTTACAAAACGCTAAGTATTAAATACTAACGGACGGTCTTAATAGCGGCGCAAATCAGCAAAATTCGATATGCTGAAAAAAAAGTGATATAAAGAAAAAGCTATTATTACAAAACGAGCAACTTTTAAACTTTACAAAAAAAGAATAAAAATTCTTTTCCACCGGAGCCGCCATCAGAACCAGGACCGATTTCAAGCCTTTTTAATAGATTTCTAAAGCCTACGATAAAAAAAAAACATTTTAATATTAATAAATTTAAATATTTTAAAAAATAAAGCTAAATTTTCGGAAATAATAAACCTAATAAAAATCGAAGCGATCGAACCTTTTTTTACGATCGATTTAAACGTTTAAAGCTCGAAAGTAATAATTTTTTATAAAAAGTTTTTTTCGTTAAAGCTATTACCGACCAGTTTTAATTTTTAAAACTAATTATTAATCGGAAGTATACAAAATATATCCGAAACATTCTGACCGACGCGATAAAAATATTAAAAAGTTATAAAAGTTTAAAAAAAAGTAATAGACTAGCAAAGTTTATTATTGTAAAATAAAATAAAGCAAAGCAAAGCTTTAAAAAGTTATTCGGCGCGGGCATAAAAATAGCTTTATACGAAAAAGCGCGCAATTCAATTCCTTAAATTATAATTAAAAACTATCGCCCGGCAAATTAAACGCTAAATCGATTTAAAATAAAGCAGCCATTTGAACGCTTGCTTTTAAAAGCTTTTTCAAAGCTGATTATGAAAAAAAAGGCACTATTTAAAAAAAGTAAAAGAAACAAATCGAAGTTTTCGATAAGCGATAAAAAGCAGCTGATTTTAGAAACTATTAAACGAAATCGTATAAATTTTATTTTATATTGGCCGAATAAACCGAAAATATACGCTACGGTATACGAAATTTTTTAATTAATAGTTTTATTTATTAAATAACAAATCGATAAATTCGTTTACACGTTTTAAATAAACGAGCCGATTCAGATAAATAAAAAAACCTTCAGGCTGTTTACGCAATAATAGCGGCTTCGATAAGAAAAAAGTCGGTAAAAAACATTTAATTTTCCGATTAAAAATAATATCGGAATAATTTACCGAAAGTTTTAAAAAACTGAAACGAGTTGAAAAACTATCAGATGGAAAAGCAGTTTAAAAAGAAAGCAAAAACCGAAATTAAAAACTTAAAAATTAAAAAATGCTAAAAAATTGTCAAAAGAAATAAAACTATAAAGCTTATTTTATTTAAATAGATTTTTATATATAAAATAAACAGCTTAAGCGAGTTGCAACGGTGCAGATCGAAACTAGTCGTAAAAAAAGATTTTTAAAACAAAGCTTTAATTTTTTTTATATACGCAGCTATATTCGCAGCCCGTTTTTTTCGAACGGTTATAACGCTAACGGCTTATTTCGATCTGGAAATCAAATAATTCGACGTGATTAATATATTCGTTAATATAAAACGAAATTTTAAAAATAAGCTAATTACGTGCTATCTGCTTAATAAATTTAAATAACCAAATATAATAATATAATTAAACCGAGTTTTGTATAAGTTAAAAGATTTTTTAGTTTTATAATACGGCGAATTCGCTAATATTTTAAAAAAACTAAAGCTCGAATCAATGGGCGAAAAGCCTTGTATATTCGCTAACGAAATACGAAATATATACGTAGCGTTTTACGTCGACGATATTTAAGTTTTATATTACGCTTTCTATTCGTTAAAAGCCGACGAAATTATTTTCGGTCTGAAAAAAGCTTACGAACTTACAAATATAAAAGATTTGAATTATTTTTTCGGAATTCGTATTTTACGAAACAAACAAAAAAAGAAATTTTTTTATTTTACGATTCGTATATCGAAAAAATCGCTACGAAGTTTAGTATATGCAAAAAGCTGTCACAGCTAGCTTGAGGGTGATCAGAAGGGTGATATGGACCAAAAGGTACGCATGTAAATTGAAAGAAAAACACCGAGCTAAAATGCTCGGGGTCGCGAACTTTATATACAGTGGGTTGCGCTTATGGATCACGTGACTTAGCGCGAGGCCTAGTGGCCGAGGTGGTCCGTGCCCAAACCTTAATCCAACACCACCAGCATTTATACCACTAGCAACCATATTATTGGCCAGAATCGTAACACTACCCCCCCCTTTCGAAAAACTGCGTTTTCGCAATTTCAATTATGGGTCTATCGTCCTTCAATTTAGTATAATTTTCTTTACCTTCGTTGTAAGCTTGCAACCATGCGAAAAGCGCTCGTAAAAAGCTTTTGGCGGTGAAATATAATCGGTGGAATATTTAAAAAATATGAAAGGCCGTTATAGCGTTAAAACAAAAGTATTATTCGAGATTTTTATCAGCGCTTTTTTAATTGATTTAGTATTGCAATACTTTTTTATGCAACTTCGAATCTATTATTTTTTCGATTTTTTATTTCGTTTGTTCGGAAAATAGTTGAATAAAAGCTGGTTCGGAGCGGCGTTGGCCAGGTAAAAAATTGCTAATATGCTTTCGAAGCGAATATAAATAAAAGATTAAATAAATTAATCAATCTGCGGAAAAATCAAGCTTTTAATTCTTTTTTATTTTATCGACGATTTTGATTAAGCCGTATTATTTGTCCGAAAGCTTTCGGAAAGGTCGGTCGAGCTTTTAATTTTTGATATTTATTAATATTTCGTTATTTATATTTTAATCCACCGGTCGTTTATATAAATTAGCGAAGCGCTTTATTTTAGTTTATTGCTGCGCAATAAACGATTATGCGTATTTTACAACTTTTTTAGCTCGAAAGGCCAGGTGCAAAGCTTCGTCGCGGTTAAGCTTTTCGGTGGCCGAGCGAAAAAAACGAAGATTATTTATATTTTAAAATATGCGAATCTTGTATTTATTTAAAATTTGAAAAAAAAAGACGTTGCCGAAAAATTCGTGCGGCAAAATTAGTTATGTAATATTTATTAAAAATCAAAAGCGTTTTTAATTGTTTTAATAATAAAAGCAAAAAAAGCGGAAGCGTTGCTTAATATACTGATTTATTATTTCGGTTTGCTTATCGATATTAAAATTATACGTAATAATCAATTTGATTTTAGTTTTTAATATGCGGCAGAATTTTTATTAAAAAACCGAAATAAACTAAGCTTTTCGGTTCGAAATAATTAAATCCGGCATGCCGAAATAGCGCATCTAATAGACTAAAAATAAAACTGCCAGTTTTTTCGCTGTAATAATTTTATAGTAAAAGATTAACAAAGGTTTTTTAAACAGGCGATCTATTATTACAAAAGCAAAATCGTAATCATTTTCGTTTAATAAAAGCTTCGTAAAATTTATCGTTAAATATTAATAAAACCTGTTGAATATAAGTAAAGGTTTCAGAAAACCCGGAGTTTTGTCGCGCCTAGCTTTTATTCGTATGCAACGATAATTCGAAACGTATTATTATATATTTGCTTTTATAGCTTTTTAATAATATTTGCGACCGACCAAAAGTTTTATTTTTTTTATTTCAGCGTATGCTACGCAAAGCTGTTCGTAAATATGTCGAATCAAAAAGGTTCGCAGTTCGGAAGGTTTTAAAAGTATTATTAATTTGCTTTGGAAAAACAATTTATTTTATTGTAATTAATAATTAAAGTTATAATTGCGGATTTGCATTCGTTGCGCTTCGAAAAAAAAAAGTTTTTATTAGCTTATAGCAAATCGTTTATAATTGTATAGCTATGCATATCGTATGCGATTACGAAAATCGAATTTGCGAATTCTTTTGTAAGTATTTTATTTTTTTCGTTTTCGCTGTTTTTTTCGGAAAAAGCGCTGTCGTTGTCGTATTTATCGAAAGTTATTTTTATAGGCGCCAGCGTAATTATGCTTTTAGCAGCTATTTTTTTTAAGATTTAAAAATTTAATTTATCGTTTAAAAGTATTTGCTGCTTTCGAGCTGCTTGCTATCGTAATTTTAATAAAAAAATGTTTTGGTTTTTGCGAAAAAAAGTATCAGCGAACGTATTAATAATTTCCGACCGGTATATAATTGTAAAATAAAAATCGGCGAAAAACTCGGCCTATCGGATTTGTCGGACCGAAAAGTTTTTAATTATTATAAAATATTTTAAAGCGCGGTGATCGGTATATATATATACGTTTTTTTAAGCGTTTAACAGCTTCGGCTTATAATTTTTAAAAAAGCGAAAAATAGCGAAAAGCTTTTTGTCGTAAATCGGATAATTAAGCTCGGCGTCGATTATAATTTTAGAAAAAAAACCGACCGGATAATAAAAGTTATTTTTTTATAATTGCGATAATACGCCAGCTATTATTTTATTAAAAAAATCGGTTTTTTCAGGCGCGTTTGCTTATAAAAATCGTAATAATATAAAAATAGAAGCGTTTAGCAAAATTTTGCGCAATACTTTTTATACGTTTTTTTGCTTTTTTTCGAATACGAAAAAAACGTTTTTGTTTATAAAAATAATAAAAAAGCGGCAAATGCGGCTGTAGCCGGCTATAAAACGTTTGTAAAAATTGCAAAAATCTAAGAAATTTTGCACGCCTCGCATATTCGCTATATATTATCAGTTTTTAATAATAGCGATTTTTTCCGGATTTATTTTAATATTTTAAATATTAATAATAAAGCTTAGAAATTTGGTTTTCGTAATATTAAATTCGCATTTTTTAATATTAGCTTTTAGGCCGTGTTTTTTCAAAATCGATAAAAATTTTTTAACGTAAATCTTATATTTTAAATTATTCGCGAAGTAAATAAAAATATCGTTAAAATACGCCGAGCAGAAATTATTCAAATGTTTTATAAAAATATTATTAATAAAGCGTTGAAATATAACGGACCTATTAATAAAGCCGAACGAAAGGATTTTATACTTATATATACCGTATCGGATGCAAAAGCTGGTTAGTTTTTCAGACTTTTCGAATATCCGGATTCGATTAAATGCTTATTAAATATTAATTTTCGTAAACACTTTGGCTTTAGTAATTCGCGCCAGCATTTCGTTAATTAAAAGCAAAAAATAAAAATTCTTTTTTGTAAAATCGTTAAGCTTACGATAATCGATATATAAGCGTATAAAACCGTCTGATTTTTTAGTAAATAAAATCGGAGCGGCGAAGTATTAAAAAGTTTAATAAAATTTTTATACAAATTATCGAAAATATAGCTTTTGATTTTTATAAGCTATTTATTCGTAAAACGTTTGAATAGTTTTATAAAAAGCGTATTTTCCGTGGCCAAATATATTTTATAATTTATACCGGAGCGGCGAAAAGCGAGCTTATCGCTTTTTTACTTATAAAATAATTTTTCGAATTCCGAATACTAAATTAAAAAAAGCTTTTTTATAAAAACCACGTTATCGTTATATTTGGCTTGCAAAGCGTCGGAAACAAAAATACTTTTTATTACCGCGAGCTGTATAACTTTTTTAAATTCGGCGATTTTCGCACGGCGGAAACGTTTTTTATTTATATTATATATAAAAGCAATAAACGTGCAATCGTTAAATAATAATAATCTTTTTTTTTTTGCGATTCGCATTCGCTTTTCGTAACGTATTTATAAAACGCTAAATATAAAAGCGGAAATACAACTAATATTACAATTAAAACTAGAAAAAATAGCAATTAGCCCGATTAAAAAAACCGGCTTGATCGGTTCAAAACTGCTAATAAGAAACTTTTCCATTTTATACAAACTGCTTTTAAAATCTCGTATAAACGTAAAAGGTCTACCAGCTTTAAAGCTTAAATAAGCTTTTTTAATCGTCGTAAAAATATTAGCAAACGTATATAAAACTTTTATTACGCTGTTTCGTTTGTTTGCATTTTTTTAATATATGCGACTAAGCATTTTAAGCTTTTTTCGCTGATTAAAATCGACGAATAATTACTTATTAAAATAAAAAATAACAGGCATATCGGATGGCCATTTTATTTTGTTTTTTTTTTAGCTATACGCTTGTTTTAAATTATAATGCTATAGAAATTTGCGATTAATAAAAACGTCGGTAAAACCCAGGTTTATAATTAAAAAAAGAAAATTTATACGACGTCGGTTAATCGTAAAAAAAAAAAAAAGCAAAAAAAATAAGCTTTCCCGGCTCGCTATTATAGCCAGTGAATATAATAAGCTTATATAGCCGAATAAAATTTATTTCGAAACGTTAAAAAAATTAATACGCTAAAAAAGTTTTAATCGCATCGAAAATATTAGCTTCGCTATCGATATATATAAATGTTTTAATATATAATTTATTACGTATTAGTTTTATAAAAACTAAAAACTGTCGCTTTTTTATTAAAAAGCGCTAATTAAATTTCAAATCCTTTTATAAATCGAATCTTTTATTATAATAAAAGTTTTTGCTACGGCTTAAAAGTTTTTTAACAAATCGTTTTGCTTTTCGTCGATAGCTATTTCGGCGATTTTACGATTAAACTTAGCGTCGAAACAAACGTTTGCGAAATGGCCGGGTTTGCCGCAGTTATAATAAGCGCTAAAAAAACGCGCAGCTAAGCGGAGAAAACCGAAAATAATAAAAATGGCAGCTATACGCTCGTAAAAATCTTTGCCAGGAAAAAAAAAAGCCGTGCGAGCAAAAAAAGCTAAAAAAATAAAACGCTATAAAGCTTTAAAAATACCGGAAGTACGTTTAAAATTCTGATTAGCAAAAGCTATAACAGGAAAAAAATAGCTTATGCGACGGGCAAAAGCTATTTTTTTAACTCGGATATTGCGTAACTTTTTATTCGCAACGGCCAAAAACTCGTCCAAAACAGTATAATTACTATTTATTTTATACTTTTCCATTCGGAAATCGTATTTAAAAATAAAAATAATTTTTTCGTATATATTTTTAAATCAACGGTTTTTAGCAATTTTGCTAATAATTGCGTAACGGATAAATAAAAAACGAAAATTATTATAAATCTGACCGTTATTTATATAAAATTTGTTATATTGCAATTTAACAAACTAAACGCGGTTATAATTAAAAAAGCGCTGATTAAAAATGCGAAAAACGTTTCGGACCGATTAAATTTGATTATAAAACTCGAGGTTTAAATGCTTTAAAATAATAGTTTTTTGTCAAGAACCAACATCACGTGTATAAGTCAGGTGATCCGCCAAGGCCCTCTGCCTCTTACCAACCCTCGAATAGCATTTTCTGCGGATAGGCCGTGGGGGCCGGATAATATTATAAGGGCTGGAAATGACATTTAAATAAAACATTTTATAAAAATAATTGCTAAAAAACCAGTTATTAAAATTATATTAAAAAAAATGAAAAAAGGTCGGGATAAAGGCTGGAAAAGCATATTAAATAGAATTCGCCTAGTTTCTTAAGAAATACTTTTCTCGAAGATTCCACCCTTTCTTTTGTATTTATACACGTTTTTTATTAAAAATGTAAAAAGTAAAAATCAGTCTGATTATTAATCTAATTTTATCTAAGTTTTATTATCTGAATTAGTATTTTCTTGCTTTTTTAATTTTTACATTTTAATTTTTTTATTTACCGAAACGGCAGTTCGATAGTATTAAAACAACTTTTTATTATATTATTATATTTATATCGTTATTATCGATATTATAGCTTTTCGCATTCGCAGCGAATAAGCATTTCCAGCTATTTAAAAAAACCCAGCATTTTCGGCTGCTTAAAAAAACCTCGTATTATCGTTTCCCCTGACGTCACCAATCTTACCAAAGATCGAAAATACCCTACCATCAGAGCGCGACGATTTTTTAACTTTTTTTATCGAAAAAATTATTAAAAAAAACCACGCTTAAAGCGATTCGGAAAAACTTTCTACCGAAACTTTAATTTATTTAATTAATAAACGAATCCGCGCCGAATAAAAAAAAACGATAAACGTAAAAAATTAAAAAAAATACGAATTAAAATAAAACAGAAAAAAACTAAAAAAAAAATCTACGAAATAATTAAAAAACTCGAAAAAATCAAAAAACGCCGAACGAATTTCGAAAAAAAATTAAATAATTCCAACGAAAACTTAACGCTTTCGAAAATATCGAAAAAAAGATTTTTATACTTTTTAATACCGTTTCAATTGAAAAAAAACAGAAAATAATTTAAGCCGGCGATTATTATAAAATATTTTCGAAATATTACGATAATAATACTTATTAAAAACGATCTAGCATCTTTTTTAAATATATTATACTTTTTGTAAAAAATATAGCGAATTCGAGCCGAAAAGTATTAAAAATAAAAAACTTTTTAATATATCGAAAAAAAAATACTAAAAAAGCTTAATTTTTTATTCGGCGTGCAAAACGAAGTTTCCGCCAGAATAAAAAAGTAATATTTTGTATTAATTAAAAAAAAATTAACGTTTGTATTTTAGTTTTCGACGATAAAATAAAAAAAAAATGGATCGGATACGAACGACGTTTTACGAATATTCGAATTATATAAAACGATTTTAAAAAATAAATATTAGACTTTTTGATAAATGCGGAAAATCGAGAAATTGCGGCTTCGAATTTATACGATAAAACAAAACAAAAAAAGCATAAATCAATCGACGATTTCGTTGCTTATTTAAATAATTTCGAACAGCAATTGCAAATAATAAACGATGCGATTAAAAAAAAAATGCTTTTCGCAAAGCTCCGATTTACTTTTCGAAAAAAAATTATTAAACGAAATAATATTGCAGCTACAAATTCGTACGAAAAATTAATATTAATCGCTCGTCGTATCGAAAATATTAATAAAATTATTAACGACGAAACGAAAAATAATAAACGACGAAACAAACGTAAAAAAAAAAAAAAAAAAAAAAACTTATATTTACGATTAAAGCTTAAAAGCTAAAACAGATATATATCGTTTTCGATTCGAAAATACGTTATAAAAAAAAAACGAAAACGAAAAAACGATAATTTTAACAAAATCCTTTGAAATTTTAAAACTTTTAACGATTTTTTTTACTTTTCGAAATGCAATCGCTGTTAAAAAAAAAACATCGTATAGCTAATTATTTAAAAATCGAATATTATAAATGCAACAGAAAAAAATATATAATTTTAAATTGCTCCGAAGCTAATAAATTTAAAGATTCGGAAAAAGCTTCCGCTCGATTTTAATTTCGTCGCTGCTAATAAAATCGAACGAAAAAAAAAAGCAAAAAATAATAATTTCAATCGAAATTAAAAAAGCCAAAAGCGAAATTCGTACGAAACGAGCTTTTATCGACTGCGGCGCGAAAAAAAATTGCGTAATTTAAAAATTATTAATTAAATATAAATAAAAACCAATTTAAAAACGTATTAACTTATTTACGATTAAAAAAAAAAAAGTAATTATTTACGGCACGTATACGCAATTTATTCGCGTTATTAATAATTATGGAATAATTAAAAAAATACAAAGCGATTTCGTAATTTGCGATATAAATATTTCAGAGGTTTTATTTATTTTAAAAATTTTTTAATTGCGAAATATCGACCCCGTTATAAGCTTTCGAACTAAATCGTGGCGATATTTAATCGAACGCTTATAATTTAATTTCGTTATAATTAAACGTTTTAAAAAAAAATTCAAAAAAAAGCAAACGTTTTATATCGTTTTGAAAAAAGCTATTAAAAAACAATATTAATTACTTTTTAAATACGACGATTACGCCGACGTATTTAACGATACCGCCGCGATTATCCTAGCTTTTTATTATTTTATAAAGCATCGAATAAATCTCGCGAAAAAAAAAAACTTTTTTTAAAAACTAATTTACTTTTTGTCGGAATCTGAATTTATCGAATTGCGCGAATATTTCGATTCGAGCTTAAAAAAAAGCTGGATAAAAAAATCTATTAATCTTGTCGGCGCATCGGTAATATTTATACCGAAAAAAAACGAAAGTTTACGATTATGCGTCGATTATAAAAATCTAAACGCAATTACGGTTAAAAATCGAATTCTTCTATTTTTTATAAACGAAATTTTAAATCGTTTAAAAAAAACTAAAATATTCATTAAGCTAGATCTTATTTGGGCGTATTACCGCTTTCGAATAAAAAAGAAAAATAAATAAAAAACTGCGTTTCGCATTCGTTACGAACATTTCGAGTATTGCGTATTACCTTTCGGCTTTTCGAACGCATTAGCAATTTTTTAAGCGTATATTAATTAAATTTTAATCGGTTTAATAAATATTACGTATATAATTTATTTCGACGATATTTTAATATTTTCCGAAAACCTCGACGATTATACAAACGCGGTAAAAAAAGTTTTCGAAAAACTTCGTATTAACAAATTTTACGAAAATCTGAAAAAATATGCTTTCGATACGAATACGATTAAATTCCTAGGTTTCGTCGTTATTTTTACGGAAATTAAAATAAACTTAAGAAAAGTAAATAATATTCGGAAATGGTCTTTTTTTATTACGTAGCGAAATATTTAAATATTTTTAGGTTTTATTAATTTTTATAAACGTTTTATTAAAAACTACGCTAAGCTTTGCCGATTTATTACAAATCTTTTGAAAAAAATGCAACGAAAAAAAATATCGGGCCTTTTTCGTTTTTTATTCGAAGCGAAAATCGCTTTTTTACTTTTAAAAGAAAAGTTTTGCCGAGCACCGATTTTACGCTATTTCGATCTTCGATTAAAAATTCAAATCGAAACAAACGCTTCGAAATTTGTTATAAGCGAAATATTATTTTAATTATTCGACGAAAATGCAAAGGTACGTTAGCATTTTATCGCGTATTATTCGAAAAAGCTTTTTTTTATAAAACAAAAATACGAAGTTTACGACGCTAAACTAATAGCTATAATTTACGCTTTTAAATAATAAAACTAATATTTACGTAGCGTTTCCGACGTTATTATTATACGTATAAATTATTATAATCTAAAATACTTTTTTACGAAAAAACGTTTAAACGGACGCTAAGCGAAATGGGCCGACGAGCTAATTAAATACGATTTTGCAATCGAATATAAAATAAAAGTTTTTAATCCGGCGAATAATTTTTTCCGCCGGCCAGATTTAAAAAAAGATTTAAAGAAAAATAACGAACAGCTGCCTACGCTGTATTGTAAATTAAAATTAGCTTATTTAAAAAATTCTAAAATGTTTTCCGTAATAAAAACACGTTTAAAATCGAAGTATAAACTATTTCGCGCCGATAAATATTCGAAGCTTTTGTTAACGGGATTAAAAAGTAAAAAGCAAACGGAAAAAAGCCAAATAAAAAGCTTTTTCGCCGGATTGTTTTTTGCTAATATTATTAATTGCAAATAATATATATTATAAAACGTAACCGCTATATTATTATAATCCGAAACGGCTAATAATAAGCTAGCAGAACCGATTTATAAGATTATTTTCGAATTGCAAAAATCTGATTTTTTTATATTATAAAAAACGTACGAATCGGCCTCGTAAAACAATCGAGCCGGATTCGAAAAATATTGGCGTATAAATTAAAATAAATTATTACGTTATAAAAAACGTGCGTATATTCCGAATAAAAACGCTATTAAAAGCGAAATATTAAAAATTAATTACGACGATCCGACCGCCGGTTATTAAAATTTCACGGCGAATATTAAAACTGATCGAAAAAAAGTATTTCTGGCCTGGTTTACGAAGCGACGTAAAGCGTTATATTAATACGTATAAAAAATGCTAAAAAAGCAAGCTTAAAAAACACCGATTTTATAGCGAATTAACTTTTTTTTCGATTTTTACGAAACCTTAGAAAAAAATAATTATAAATTTTATTACGGATTTATTTTTTAGCAAAAAACGAAATCGTATTTACGATTCGATATTCGTTATAATAAACCGATATATAAAATTGTCGAAATATATATCGATATAAAAAACGATTTTAATTTTAAATTTGGCTAAAATATTTATACAGCACGTTTACAAAGATTTTAGCTGTTTTAAAAAAATTATTATAAACAAAAGATTAATTTTCATTAATAAATTTTAATTTTTAATAATATTTTATTTATAAATACGACGTCGATTAAGCACCGCTTTTTATTTTTAAACCGATGGCCAAACGGAACGTTAAAATCAAATTTTAAAATTTTATTTTCGCACGTACTGCGATTATCGATAAAACGATTAAGCTACGAAGCTTACTTTAGCCGAATTTACGTATAACAATTCGATATACGCTTTTACGGGTTTTATTTTTTTTCGCATATTATACGGCTTTTACTCAAAACTTAGCAGCAACGTCGAAAGCGACGTCGTAAAAAAAAAAGTACCGTCAACGGAAAAACGAATTAAAATATTGCAAAAAAAAAAAAAAGTATTTAATAAAAAGCTAAAAAAAGCTAACGCGAATTACAAAAGATTTTACGACGCTAAATATAAAAAAACTAAATTTTAAATAAGCGATAAAATATTATTATCGACTAAAAACTTTCGATAGCTGCGATTTTTTCGAAAGCTTATAAATAAATATTTAAGGCTTTTCAAAATTAAACGAATTATATACGAGCACGGCCAAGCTTACCAATTCGAATTTTTTTTTAATATCGTATTTACGATATTTTCCACGTTTTTTTATTAAAATTTTGGCAGGGTCGAAACGATACCGAGCCGAAAAATAATATAATAAAATTTTAAAAATCCGAAAAATACGAAGTCAAATTAATACAAGCTTACAAAAATATAAAAAAAGGCCGATATTATTTGGTGCGATAAAAAGGCTATTTACCAAGCGAAAACTCCTGAAAGCCAGAAAACCATTTTACGAACGCAAAAAAAATTGTAAAAAAATATTTAAAAAATACGATAAATAATAGCAACGGAGCAATAACGAATACGCGCCGTAAAAAAAGCAAAAAAAAAAAAAAAAAAAACATTTAAAAAACCTTAGAATCGCCGCTAAGCTAATTTATTTTTATTTTTTTTATTTTTTTTTTTTTTTTTTCGTTATTTCTTTCAGATTTAAAAGCAGCGGCAAACTAAAAAAAAAATTAATACTAAACGAATTCGCAAAATATTCGACTTATTTTAATTAAAGCTTTTATAATAGCCGTAATCGAATTTTGAATTGCAACTACGATATTTTCGTGGAAATCCAAAATTTAATTTAATTAATTAAAATGGATTCGAACGACGTTTTCGAAATATCGGAAAATACGTTTTATATTGGCGTCGTTAAAAAAAAGGGCCGGCGCAGCCAAGGTTTTCAAAACAGCAGCAGCCGCCAAACCGGCAAAAACGGACGCAATAGCAGCGGCGGCAGCCCGAGCCGCGGCGCGATTCGTACGACTTTCGATTATTATAAAAGCCGAAGCGTTATTTTTTTTTAAACGATTTATATAAACGTCGTAAATAATAAAAAATCGACAAAAGTCTTAGCAAAAACTTTGGCTTCGGTAGCAAAAAAAAAAAAAGCGGCAGCGGCTATAACAGCATCGAAACGATTTATAAAATCGTTAAAATCCGCGAAAAGTATTTGCGCTTCGATAGCGCGTACAATAAAAATTTGTAGCTAATTAAAAGCGAATTCGAATAAAAATTTAAAAAATTCATAAAAAAGCATTAAATATGCGAAGCTTTGCAGCGATTGCATTTTACGCTAAAAAGCTCGAAAACGCAAAAAAGCAAAAAGGCCGCTGTAATACTTTCGCGTAAAATCAGGCGGGCGTATCGAAAGCAGATAAAAATCAAAAGCATTTTAAAAATTCGCGGCGAACGCGACGAAAAATAATTAATTAAAATAAAAAAAAGCTAACGAAAAAATAAAAATAAAAAAGAAAAAAAAAAGTTAAGCAGAAAAATAGCGGCCATTTTAAAAAAAAAAGCTTTTTCAAACGAAAATGCGAGCGCTACCGAAAACAAAAAAAACAAAATAGCAAAACAGCTATAATTCACGATTAAAAGCGGAAAAAACAGCTATAATTCACGACCGAAAACGAAAAAAACCGCACGTTTTTTCGAAAGCGTAACGTACGTTATATACGAAAGCATACGTATAAAAAAATCAATCGCTTTTAGAAACCAAAAGCTTAAAAAAAAAAGTAATATTAAAAACTAATATTACGTATATAAATCAGATAATCCGCCAAAGCCTTTTGCTTTTTATTAATTTTCGAATAGCATTTTCTGCGGATAAGCCGTGAAGGCCGGATAATATTATAAAAGCTGAAAATAATATTTAAATAAAATATTTTATGGGAATAATTGCTAAAAAACCAGTTATTAGGATTATATTAAAAAGAATAAGAAAAGGTCGGGATAAGGGCTGAAAAAGCATATTAAATAGGATTCGTTTGGTTTCCTGGGAAATACTTTTTTCGAGGGCTCCACCCTTCCTTTTGTATTTATATACGCCTTCTACTAGAAATATAGAAGGTAGAAATCAGTCTGACTATCAACCCAATCTTATCTGAATTCTATTGTCTGAACTAGTGTTTCCCTGCCTTTTCAATTCTTATATTTTTGCTTTTTTAATAATACATTTGAAATATACTTTGGCTTGGTTTATGCTTTGTATAAAATTCCTTAAGTATTTTTTAATAAACAATTTTATATTTATTTTTTATACGTTATATTTAATTTCTTTTTAATAATCGCTAAAAACGTAGCGAAAGTATTTGATTTTAAATAATTCGATTCGAAAAATAGCTGGGTCGAAAACGAAAAAATAATACTCGGAAATTAATTAAAAGTCTGCGATAAAAGCGCGCGAAGCTCGGAGTAAAAAAAAAGCGTCGCGGACGATATTAACGGAAGCTGGAAAACGAGCGGCGGCGATGATTTAAGCGATTATCTAAACGATTTGAAGCTGTTGGGCCGCAGTAAATCTTTTAGCGTTGATAAACATATTAAATAGTCGGTTTGAAAATACTCGTCGGTTTAAAAGTACTAGAATATCAGCGTCGTATAACTCGATTTTAAATTCGATAATAAAACGAAAAAATCCAGCAGATAACTGTGATTCAGTAGAAAAATCGTAAAATAAAGATTCGCTGCCAGAGTCGTCGAAAAAGCCTGAAACGAATGGAAATTCGAAAGCGCCAAAAGCGAAAGCAAAAAATGGAAATGCTGATTCGAAGCCGAATCGTACGGGTTGCGTTCGTTTTCGAATGCCGCGTCGACTTATAAAAAAAGCATAAGATATATTAAAAAAAAGCGATTCGAATTGCAAAAACAAATCGAATTGATAGAAAAAAAAACTTTAGCTTTTTCTGGAAACAAAATCAATAAAAAGAAATTCTAATTAAAACACCGATAAATAAACGTCGGTACGAACGGCCTGAAAAAAATTCGAATTGCAAAAGCAGATCGAATTTTTAACCGTAAATACAAAGCTTCCCAGCGAAAGTTGTTTAGTTTTTTTTTATATCACAGCTAGCTTAAGAATAATCAAAAAAGTAATATGAATCAAAAGATACGTATGTAAATTGAAAAAAAAACACCGAGCTAGAATACTCGGGATCGCGAATTTTATATACAGTAGGTTGCGCTTATGGGTCACGTGACTTAGCGCGAGGCCTAGTGGCCGAGGTGGTCCGTGCCCAAACCTTAATCCAACACCACCAGCATTCATACCACTGGCAACCATACCACTGGCCAGGATCGTAACAAAAGCGCTTTTTAAATACGCTTTTTTTAATTAGCGAATTTATTAAAAGCCTAAGCGTAGCCACGCTTTCGCAAATCAAAAAGTATTAAAAAAAGATCGGTTTAATTTTGTACACGGCTATTATGCTTCGACCCGACGTGGCTTTTGCAATCTTTCAGTTTTTTTACTTTTTTACTAATCTAAGTTTTTAATATTTCGAAGCAATTAATTAAACGCTTCGATATTTTTATAAAACGAAATTTTTAAAAATCGTTTACAATCGTGAAAAGCGGAAAAATTAATTAATAATTTTCACCGACGCTTTTTTTCGCCGACGATTTAAAAATTCGGAAATTCTTTTAAAAGTATATTTTCTTTTTTTTCGAAAATGCTATTTTATAAAAAGCTATACGACAAAACACAATTACTATTTTTTTTACTAAAACGGAATTATTTGCTTATATAACGATCGTAAAAAAAATAATAGCATTTTAACGTTTTTTCAAAAAGCTTCGATTCGATATTATTTCTAAGTAAAACGTATATTACGATAATTAGCAAACGATCAGATTAATCGTAGAAAATAAAAAAAGAATTTTTTACGAAGCTTCGCTATGTCGATATAAGCAATATATGGATTCGCTAAAAATATTAAAATAAAAAGTTTAAAATTATATATTTTTTAACAAATGAAATATACGCAAACGGTTTTATTAAAAATCTGATTCGATAAAAATACGAAAGTTTCGTTAAATTTTTTAATTTACGGAATTCTCGAAGCTTTATCGAAAAGCTCGATTAATCGAGCTGAAAAGCTTGCATTTTGCAAGCGTATATTTATTTAAACAAATTTTTATTAAAACTTAAATCGTAGCAAAAATTATTTTTTAAATTTAAAAACCTAAAACCAAATCGTTTAGCTAAGCAAAAAATTAAAAATATAACCCGCTAAAATAACAATTCGCGTTCGACGCTTCGCGACAATTAGGCCTAGGATAAATCTTACGATAAATTTTCTAAGCATAGCTGCCGCCGGCTATGCAGCCGGAACATTTTTTTTTTTTTGCGAAGCTTTACTAGGCTGAAAACCAAAAACGTTTAGCAGAAAGATCGCCGCGAAATTTTTTTCTGGATTTCCAGAAACGGAAGCATTCTTTAATGGGTCGTGGCCAGGCCCTATCCCGCCAGCACGTAAAACAGGGATAAGAGTTTCCACTCGAAAAGCAGGAGGCTGAGGAATCCTACGAGCCGCGGCGAGCTTCGCCCGCTTTGACCGTGGGGTAAAAAATAACCGTTATATCCTAGGAATCGATCAGCAGGGACGACAGAGTTTTTCGATACAATTAACCGCGTTAATAATTTTATTTATCCGAGTTTTGAAAACGGAAAACCACGCAGCCATAACGTTCGCGTCGGCTGAAATGTACGACGTGCTGATTACGTAGCACCGATAGCAACGAGCTTTAGCTAAGTTCGATAAATATTCGTAATTTGAGTTTCCAATTGTTTCGCGAGCAATATAAATCATATAAAAAATAAAATTAAAAAAAAGCCTAGGAATAACAAGCTTTCTGGCTTTAATACGAACGCGTTTTAAAAAACGATTATCGTCGTTATTTTTATTTTTATTTTTTTCGCTTTAGTAATTTTCGGCCGCTTTTTTTTTAAAAGCGCCAGCGTTTTGCTTTTTTTTTTCCGAAAATACTATCAGAACCGAAATTACCGCCAATAGCGCTTTTACCGCTAGCAGCGTTTTCGCTATTTTTTTTAAGCGTTATATCGGCATTTTCGAAGCCAAATAAAAATAAATCTTCGAAAAGACCGTTTAAAAACGAAATATCGAAAAAGTCGCTTTTTTCGAAAAAATTAAAAAAAAAAAACGAATTGGCCGAAAAAGCCGATTAATTACGCAAAATGAATTTCGCAAAATTTCGATTACGCAAGCGCCGAAAACTAAAAGTCCGAAAAGCTAAGCCAACTGATCGCGTAAAATTACGCGAACGATTTTTTTTAAATATAAAAAAAGTTATATCGATGTTTTTAATTAAAATAATAAAGCCTGAATTTATTAGAAAATTAATAAGAAAATAAAAAAAGTTGAGATTTTCAAAAGCGACGAAACGCTTATTTAAGTTGAATTGGTTTTATTTACGCTTCGCAACGACAAAAAATATAAACAAGCCATATAAATATTGCAATATCGCGTTACGGCCGTATTCGAACGACAAAAAAACTTTTTCGCGCTTTAAAAATAGCTGATCACCGGATTAGCAATTAGCTAAAAAATATATTGCGTTATATTTATATTTTTTTATTTTCTTTTATTTTTTTTGTTTTAAATTTATTTTTCTTATACGTTTTCAGTAATTAAATGTTTCTAAAGCTCGGAAAAGCTCGTAATCACGTAATAACGAGTTTTTTCGAAAATTAGTTTTTCCGAACGAATAACTAAGCGAGCCCGAACCTTCCGTTTTCTGCGGAGAGCTCGCCAGCCAGACTTAGAATAATATAAATAATATTTTATTGTATACAATTTATCCGTCCAAGCCTCCGGTGAGGGTTCCTACCGACTATTCGGCTATGCACGACATTTTCAAAACAGCAGCAGCCGTTAAACCGGCAAAAGCGGGCGCAGCAGCAGCAGCGGCAGCCCGAGCCGCGGCGCGATTCGCACGATTTTCGATTATTATAAAAGCCGAAGCGTTACCTTTTTTTAAACGATTTATATAAGCGTCGTGGGTAATAAAGTCGATAAAGGTTTTAGTAAAAGCTTTGGCTTCGGCAACAGAAAAAAAAGAGGCGGCAGCGGCGGTGGCAGTATCGAAACGATTTATAAAATCGTTAAGGCCCGAAAAAAAGATTTGCGCTTCGGCGGCGCGTACGGCAGAAACTTATAGCTAATTAAAAACGAATTCGAATAAAAATTTAGGAAATTTACAGGAAAGCATTAAATGTGCGAAGTTTTGCAACGGTTGCATTTTACGCTAAAAAGCTCGAAAACGCAAAAAAGCAAAAAGGCCGCCGTAATGCTTTCGCGTAAAATCAGGCGTGTATACCGAAAGCAAATAGAAATTAAAAACATTTTAAAAATTTGCGGCGAACGCGGCGAAAAACAATTAATTAAGATAAAAAAAAGCTGATAAAAAAATAAAAATGAAAAAAAAAAAAGAAAAAGTTAAGCAGGAAAATTACGATTATTTTAAAGAAAAAGCTTTTTCAAACGAAAATGCGAGCGCTACCGAAAACAAAAAAAACAAAACAGCAGAACAGTTATAATTTACGACCGAAAGCAAAAGAAACAGCTACAATTTACGATCGAAAGCGAAAAGCACCGCACGTTATTTTAAAAGCGTAACGCACGCTATATACGAAAGCATACGCATAAAAAAATCAATCGCTTTTGGAAATCAAAAGCTTAAAAAAAAAGTAATATCAAAAACCAATATTACGTGTATAAATCAGATAATCTGCCAAAACTTTTTGCTTTTTATTAATTTTCGAATAATACTTTCTGCGGATAAGCCGTAAAGGCCGGATAATATTAGAAAAGCTGAAAATAATATTTAAATAAAACATTTTATAAAAGTAATTGCTAAAAAACCAATTATTAAAATTATATTAAAAAAGATTAAAAAAAGGTCGGGATAAGAGCTGGAAAAGTATACTAAATGAGATTCGCTTGGTTTTCTAAGAAATACTTTTCTCGAGGGCTCCACCCCTCCTTTTGTACTTATAGGCGCTTTTTACTAAAGATATAAAAGGTAAAAATCAGTCTGATTATCAACCCAACCTTATTTAAGCTTTATTGTCTGAACTAATGTTTCCCTGCCTATCAATTCTTATATTTACCTTTCGAATATAAATATTATACCGATATTTAAAAGCTGAAAAGCATATGTAAAATAGCTAGAAAGCTAAAGAAACTATAAGCTTTATTTAGTTTTAATAAAAGTATATTATATTTGTACGATTCGTAGCCGTTTAATTAATACAATTTCTAATTGGAAATGCGTACAAAAACGATTTTAAATTACTTTCACTTAATCAAAAATGAATATTCCGACGTAGAATTTAATATGTTTTCTATAAATTCTATTCGAATACAAGCTGAACTTACTTTTATTCAGTTTATTATAATTAAATAACTGGCGTTGGAAGTATTTTAATTTAAAAATGCGATTATAAAAAATAAAAATTAAAACAAAACATTTCGTTTTAGAACTTTTAATTAATAAAAATGAAACTTTTAATTTATAATTTAATAATAGCTTTCTGTTTTGATTATTTATCAACTTATTATAATTAAATATCTGGCGTTAATAGTGTTTTGATACAAAATGCGATAATAAAAAAAAAATAGAAAATTCAATGAAAATATATAATTTAATAACTTTAAATTAATAAAAATAAAATTTTTAATTTAGAATTTAAAAATAGCTTCCTGCTTTTATTACCTCTCAATTTGGCGTAATCAAATAATAATGCTTTAATATAAAATGCGATCGTAAAAAATCATGAACTGAGATGGGACATTTGGATGCAGTGGGACACTTGCTTTCCCCCACATTATCCGAGTGCCCGCAGGATAAATGTGGGAAGGCAGCCCACTATTAGGCCGAGAAGAAAAGAAAAGAAAAGCAGTGTTTAAAAGTCCAAATTCAGAAACCAAAAGATAAAGACAGGCTTGCGCCTACCAAAATAAAAAAGCATTCGTTACACAAATGTGTATAATAGTGTTCGCTCCGCTGTAACGTCGCTTCGCGCGGCCGTACGCAGTTTATTCTGTTCGAGCTGTATTCGATCAGAGCAAGCAGTGTACGTGTAGCAGGGCTGGTCATGTCTGAAAGACTGTAGTAGTGACGCGTAGGAACGTCACAAAGTCCTCTGGCTCGTGGAGCAAGTCTAATTGTGGGAAGGCAGTCCACTATTAAATGTAAAGCTTCACTGAGCGAAGGCCTAGATCTAAATCGAACCTACATAAATCCCGCGCCACAGCCTGTACGTGTACAGTAGAGCGGTCAGACCCCTGCCTAATCGAGTCGGGGGTACTGACTTAACTAGTAGGGGTCTAATCCTTGGTGTTGACGTTAACAAATCTTGTATGCGGTCTCGAACACCACTACAGTAGAAAAAGACCAGTAATGTTTTCTGGGCCGCCTTTTGTATTTCCCGGCCTGTTCTTGCAAGCTACACCGATAAATTAAATGGAGCAAATCTGCTCATGTGCAGCATTAAGCTTAACACCCCGAAACACCGACAGCCCGGTTCGGCATTTCAAATAAAATAGGAGGGGGGGGTGGGTGTATTGCGCCTCACAATCTGCGATTCGGCATTGTTCTTTGACTTGTTTGGATGTCTTGATTTGCTGGTTGTGTTAGCAGAGCGCTTAAGCACCGGTTTTCAGCTGTCACAGCCGTGTTATTTTGATTGCCCAGCTTTTATTCTGCTTGGACGACCTTGGTTGCATTTCGTATTTATCCAACTAACTTTCGTGAGCCTGGACCTGACACCGACCGACTCGTTAAAGAAGCCATCAGAAGTCGGGCTGGAAATGCTTAAAAGGTCTGGTAGTAACACAAGTTGATCCCATTCTGACGTGAGCGGATATCCTTGATCAATTTGCCATATGCCTTCGAGAAACTAGGTTTGTCGAGAGACTTGTGGAACGCTTATAAGCCTCAAAACAGCTCTTGCGTTACTTCTCAATTGTTCAAGTATATACGAGGGAATCTCGTACGTTAAGTAGATCCGTGAATGCACTTGATCTGTTATAACGCCTCATAACTTCCCGGTCATTATCGATACACTACACCGGAAAAGCCTGGCACTAAGGGCTTCCAACATAACAGTTCATTTAGAACAGAGCCAAGAGATTCAATCATCATAGTTGCTTCTCCAACATGATTGTGCCGCAGCTCAAGGTGTCTATTCTGGGTGCTGGGCCAGCGGGCTTCGCCTTGGCTGCTGACCTTGCACGGCAGGAGAGGCGTGTATTGCTGTATTCGCATCCAAAGCATCGTCGACATGCCGATGCCGTCATTTCGAAAGGTTGTCTCAACGCAAGCGGTGCTGTTGAGCTATCGACGAAGTTGAGCATCACCTCAGTGAGCACATGCACTTCAGTTCCTGATCGTTACCGTGATACTTCAGAGTGGCCAACTTGAGCAAATGACTGACACTGGTATCCCGGCATTAGGAAATAAAGGACGTTATTGCATTCTCGAAGATCATCATCATGACTGTCCCATCAACAGGACAAGAAACACTGCTGTGCGAGTTGAAGGAGTTTTCCCTCACCCAGCATACCATCATCGCTGTCCCTGGCAACTTATTGTCGCTCGTCGCTGCAGATCTAAAGGTCAAGTGCTTCCTCGAAACGAACATATCGCCGTACTCGTGCCGGATGAGCGATGGAGAATTGACAGTATTTGGAAAGAAGGGCTCAATGTTCATTGCTGCTTCACATGACAGCTATGATCTTGCATCCAAAGCCGAAATACAGAGGCTGTTCTGTGGGCAGCAGCTTCGTTGGCGCAAAAATGTCATCGAGGTCTCCTTGACAAACATCAATGGAGTGTTCCATCCGGTGAGTACTGTGCAAGCTCATTTCATTCTTTTAGACTGAGAATTTCTCCCTGTCTCGTCCTTTCCTTTCCCAAAAGTAGTTACGAATGAACGATCTCTGATGTCTGTGTGATCCGGTAGTTGATGATGCTGATGAACGCTGGAAGAGTTGAGAACACCGGTGGAAATTTTCTGATTTATTGCGATGGACTCACTCGTTCTGTTGCCAACGCTATACTGGAGGTGGACAGGGTGCGGCTGGAAATTGGAAAGACATTCGGGTTTACACTCGATGGTGTAGTCGAGACATCAAACAAGTGTTACAATGCCGGTTTCCGAGATCTGGTGGACTTAGCACAGAACTCGAAACCGCATAGGAGATTGATGGCTCCTCAGATTATGAATCATCGGAACATCACAGAAGACGTTCCGGACCTCTTAGTCTGCGTGAGTGGCCTTCTGGATTGCGTATTTCTGCTGTGCTGCGTGGGTTTTCGCTGACAGTACTGTGATCCAGTGGTTTGGCCTGGCTGAAAAGTTGGGAATAGATGCGTCTCCAATCAAAGCGGTCATTGATCTCGCTACCATGGCTACAGGGACAGATTACATGAAGAGCGGGAGAAGCTTAAGGAAACTTGGTCTACATGATTTAACCCGGCGTCAGCTTTTAGATCGATTCAGTGCTCGTTCACTCGATTAATCTTGTAAAATAGAATCAAAACATGAGTTTTGATTGTAAATTGGCTGTTTTAATTGAAGGAACTCAAAGTTTGGTCTGGCTGAACTTCAATTTCCTGAGCTTAGAACCGTATTTGCCAAGTGCGACAGGCAAAGGAGCAAAGCCAAGTGCAATAAATGCAAGCAAGCTGTTTCCCCAGCCCCATCCGAGCTTGTGGTAGAGTTCCAGGCCAGCCAGGGGAAGAAGTGCTCCAGCAGTACCTCTTAGTACCGCATTGGCTCCAATCACGCTAGCTGCATATATATCAAAGGCATCAATTAGGTAGGTTTGAATACTGACGAAAATCACAATCGAGCCGAATCCCGCTGCGGAATTATCAGTACGTGTCAAACAATAAAGGCTCGAAGCGATACGTAGCCATAGCTCGGTTCTTTCAAGTGCTGACATTTCAAGAAATAACCCAACGTACTGATTGCTGTTCCAATCTGGGGCACAATCCAATGGGCGTGCCGCTCTATAGTCCATCCATACATAAATAGCCCCAAGGGAAACGTCAGCGATCCGGGTATGATGATGTGCAATGGCAGACGGTCTTCTGGCGTGATCTGCTTCCCAGCTGCTGTACGCATTTTCAGGGTCTTGTCGCTAAGCTTGCCGACATAAGCAAGCCCCATTAGAGTACCGATGGCACCAGCGATGAAGACGAGACCAGTTTCCGATGTCGAGAAGTAATAGACTTCCTTGAAAACGAAAGAGTACGTAGCGAAGAGTAGGTAAAGAATGCTGTAAAGGACAGCCACGTATGTACACATAACAGTGACGATTGGGTAGCAGATCAGCAGCTTCAAAGGCCGGATGATGCTAGTTTTGAAATGATCAGTAGGCGTGAGGTCGGTCGCAAATTTAGAATTGTAGCGTGCATTGCCTGTCTGTCTCCTAATTCTGGCCGCTTTTCTCTCCAGAAGCACAGGTGGATAAGTTTCCCTCAAGATAAAGAATGCAAGAATAGTTACAGCACCGATCTGACATAGTAAGTAAATGGATTTGATGACAGGGGGTGCTACAGAGTATGCTTACCAGGATTGATGCGACCCAGAATATCCACCTCCATCCACGATCTTGAGCAACATAACCCCCGAGTATGGGGCCAATCGCTGGACCTGATTCTCTGAGAGTCAACAGACAAGTGACCTTGGGATACCAGTAAAGATGATCCAGATATCACGTACCAATAATGGTACCCACAGACCAAATAGACACTGCCTTGCCTCTCTTCTCCCTAGGCATCAAATCTGCAATGGTCCCAGAGCCAATTGTGATAGTGGCAACACCCATGAATCCAGAGAGGAAGCGAGCGCCCAAGAGCATTGATGGACTTTGTGAAAGAGCACACATCGTATTGAAGCCTAAGAAGAGAATGTTTGTCATGTTATATATGATCACACGCCCATAAAGCTCGCTCCTAGAGAATGGAATGTTAGCACACACCGCTTGAACATTGCCCTGGAGAGAGAAGATAGGCATCTTTCCCCAGAATAAGATACATTTCTAGGAGAACATCGGCTTTCCGCAAACCTACAGCGGTGCGAGTATCAATGGCCCTGATGCAAATCCCAGTACGAATATTGAGACCACAAAAGTGGCAAATGTTGTCGACGTGGTACTGAAATCGTCCATGACGAGTTCAACGCCTGGCGCTAGTATTGTAGATACGACGGGACTATTTGGAAGTGATCAGCTGGACCAGCGAAGTTGCTGAAGTCTGTGGGGTCATACACGACGAAGCTGATTAAGGCAATGGTGCAGATGTTCGACCACTTCTTGAACGACGACCAATTCAGAGGATTTTCGGGATCTTGGTCTTCCGGTTCTTCCCAGCGTACAATAAAATCGTCTCTAGACTCTGCCACTACGATATCGTGATTATTCGCTGGAGCTGGATTCGATAATACTGGATACGAGGTCATGTTGATGGCTTCTGTCATCTCTCTCGATGTAGGACCTTTCGCGTCTCCGCCATCTTCGCGTGGGAGCTGCTGCTGTCCTGTCTCCAAAAACTGGGGATTGATGGGCCTGATCTCCATCATATCACTGATTGGATCTGGCGTTGTTGGTGTGGCCAGTCGATAGAGATTGTACAGTAGGTGTCCAAGATCACTGAGAGTAGGCGAGCAGCGAATCTAATTGCAAAATAAACACGGACGAGACTGCGACAATGCTGGGCAAAAAGTGAGTACACATGGGCACTTTGATATGCGTTGTGAGAGCTACGAGGCTACAGGCATTAATCACTGCTGTCTCCACTTCAAGACTCACCGCCCGCTTTCGAGAGATGTTGTTTTGACTAGCGAGATGCCAAGTGGTGGCGTACTTGAGCAGATAAAGTTGCCTGGTTGAGGTAGAGCTTTACACTTGCATTTACTCTTCACTCAAACCTTTCAAAGGTAAGGTAGGGTTACAGTCAGTGCGTTTAGGCTCTATCGCTTTACAGTGTTTTTTGCTGTTGATAGTGCTCTTAGAACAGTACCACCTCAACTCATCGAGCATTGGACTGATTTGTTAAATTTATATGTGTGTAAGCTAATTAGAGTCAATTAACCATTTTATCATTGCCGATGTTCTGTTGTAGAATTAGCATAAGAAACATAATTGTGGGAAGGCAGCCCACTATTAATATCACCAGCGATTTGAATCCCAACAGCCTAAATGCATGGACTTATGCATAACCTTACTTTCGTAGGGGTTAAGGTCAAGTACAAGGGTAAAACTCTAGCTAGGCAACAACACTTTGGAAGAGAACCTGGCTATCTAATTCTCGGGTATGATTCCATGCACTTGTTTTCCCTATGATTTGAGACACATGTCTGTTGGTATCAATTGAAGGATTGCGTGTACAATGATATGGGAAAGCAATTCAAAGACTGTTTCAAAATGTTATGCAAGCATGTTGACATGGAAATTTTTAAGGGAACTTGGTAAAATATTCGAACCTAGCTAGGTGCTCTTTGCTTGCCAAAGTTGATCAAATAATTTCGACACAAATTCATGGGGTTTTCTAAAGATGCTTTGAGGGAAGGGGACAAAAACAGGGCATTGAAGATCCATTCCAATCGTTGACTTAACCACACATAACGTCTTATAGTCTAACCTCGAGTAGCGACGGTGACCCTGTGACCATCAAGTCAGCAACGGAGCATTATGGCATCTCTGATTAACCCACAATAGTTCCATAGGCATCTTAATGCCTTCCTCTGTTGTAATTTTGGCCCACTCTTGCTTCATCTCTTCCCTCGCCTTTGGTCGTAATTCCAGAGGGATGCCTCCATAAGTTGCTCCAGAAGAAGAGGTGTCCAGCCACTCGATCATGGCTTCCCCGTCTTTTGCTGACTTGGTGATTGTGTTTATCACGATATCTATTTCCAAAAATCCAGCCTATTAGTAAGTCAGCAAAAACCACAACATTCTAGTCGGATTCCAACGACGTGATAAGGAGTTTTTTCCGACCTGATGGAGGAGACTTTCAAGATCCGTCTGCTTGAGAAATACAGGACCACCTGTCTCTGGGTAATTCCGGTACGGTTCTCGCGCCAAAACATCCGCCTTGATCTTCTCATGTGCTGCGACAAAGTCCCCGCTTCCACCTGACATGCCAACACGGCCGCCAGACCTCAGCACACGGGCAAACTCTGCAAGTGCTGCTGGCTGATCCTTTACCCAGTGAAACGTCGAGTTTACGAATACGACGTCAAAGCTGGCTGATGGGAAGCGTGAAAGGTCCTCAGCCATTCCAACGTGAAATGACAAGTTCGGCGTGACCTTCTCAAGCTCAAGCGCCAGGGTGATGCGTTCCTTGCTCGGATCGATGCCAACGACAGTTCCGTCCTTCCCAACGAGATTTGCGATATGCGCTGTGATATTCCCAGGGCCGCAGCCAACATCGAGAACACGACTACCAGGAGCAATGCTCAGTCTCTCGAGCAAGAATAGGCCGGTGTTGAACTGTGTATTGCTGACAGCAGTATAGCCCTTGGCCAGTTCCTGCGTATCGATTATGCCCATGTTTGCTTTTGATCCCGCCTTTTCTCGTAGGTTTTGGTGTTGAAGGGTCAATGTGTGAATTCTGGGACTTCGCAAGATTGTTTTCGTATTGAACTTGACGGGTCCTCCAAGCGAGCCAAATCACGTGAACTCAATCCTATGCAATCCACCTTAAGAGTGCCCGCTTTATAAGATAAGGTACAGTAATACAAAATAAGAAGAAACTACCGTGTTAACGAATTTGGCTATGTCTACTAGCTACCTACCTACATAGTACATACAGTACCTTTGGTCGTGGAGTTAAAGTTCCACTTTTACAGTAGCCAAACCCTTGTTGACACCATGTAGGAGGGCCAAGCTATGTACTGTACTGATTGGTACAGTACAGTACAGTACATGTCTAGGTAGTCATCACACCGTCTGCGAGCGGTGTCAAACAGATTGATCTCTTTTTGAGCACGTTAAACGGGAGAGTCATGAATCTGCTCACGGAAGTACAGTAGTCTTTGCCCCGAGCCCGAGCAATTTCTGGCCCGACAACACACGCTGCATATGCAAATCGTATTCGGGCTCGTAGAGTTTTCGTCGGCATAGGCATTGACGTACTGCACATGCTGGCGCGGGCATCCGGAACTACGATGAGTACGTCCGGATCCGCAAGCGCACATTTTCGGAACGAGACAGAAAGTAAATAAATACGAGCACACTTACGTGGAACAGAGGGATTTTGCTCTAGTTTCTGTCGACTCGCATTTACCTAATACCGTAACAGAGGTTAAGGCGCATGTGAACAGGTACTGAATCTCTGCTCTCCGAGCTGATCCCCTGAACTGCCAATCGTAGGTAACACCATGCTGACGGCCGAGTTAAAGTAACAAGCCCCCTGGAATTCCCAAGTATGCGGCCCTGCGCAAGTGAGAACAACTGTAAATTGCTATTCAAAACGGCTCTGATGATGCGAAAATCGCATTCCTTGCGGCTGTCCTACGAAGATATACGAGGTGAAAAGCGGCCTGCGTTTATTGCAACTTCTTGCAAGCTACTTCCGTAAAATGTCCAAGTCGTCATTAGTCTTTTCTTTTTTGCAAAAGAGTACGGTCTTTGCGAGCAGGCATTTCGAATGTGTGAGGGATGTCTTCAGGAACATCAGAATACGCTCAATTCGGTGATCTGACCCTGTCAAGATATCGCGACTACTACTGCACAGTAAAAAGACTTGTTTACATTGATTTGATGTTTCTACCACTAGCACAGATATTCTGTGATAAAGTAGGCCTTTAGCGCGATGCTACATGCAGTACAAGGCTGATACAGAGGCCTAGCCCTAAAGAGCCCTTGGAAATGTGTGCCAGGTATGTACTGTAATTATCGTTGCTCTCAACAGGTTTAATTCACACAATGGATATGGCTGCGTCGAAAGCCTAGGTCTACATACCTTTGCTTATGATCAAAAGTTTGCTCTTGACTTTCTATTCCGACCTGTCCAGAAACGATTCTTCCGCCCCATCCGATCAGTTCCAGGGCCACTCACAAACAGCATCTCAGAGCTACCTACCTCGCAAGCTCTGGTCAGCGGAGACCAGCTCATTGACTATAGAGCCCTCTCTGAGAGACATGGCCCGGTTTCTAGAGTCTCGCTGGATGAACTGAGCTTCGTGAGCCTCTGCGAGGAAATCTATGGATTTCGTGTAAGCCAGAAACTCGACATGCCAAAAGATTTCGAAAATGAAAAACCTTATAGAAGGGCGGCCCGCTTGTGAAGATGAAACCGATTCTTCTTGGTGCAGTAGGCAATGTTGATGGCCACACCGGCGTGAGTCTTGCGCTCAACAAAGAGCGTGCTCGGCAGAGAAGAGCGCTGTGGTACTTTTTCACCAACTCCGCAGTGCAGAAAGAAGAATATTTACTCCATCCGTATGTTGGCTGATCCTCGTCTCTAGATACGTTTCTTGCATTCGACGTGATGGGTGATTCGTGCTTCGCGAAGCATTTTGGATGCCTAGACAAGCGTCAGCTACCGATTGATCTACTCTCATCATCGATGTATTCATAGCAGCAACTTGGACGCTGGGAGTTCGCTGAATCAGTGGTGTAGGCACGTGGATCGAGACTCTCATGGTGAAACCTTTTCGTTCCCCCGAAGGCAGCCGAATGGAGAGAGATCACGTTGAACAATTCTCGCGACAAGGGATTTCATATCTCAGATTGTCAACAACTACGAATCAAAGAAGTCCCTTTCGGATACCGAGATGGTTCTGAACATGGCGCTTTCTATAAGTGCAGGTACAGACACTACGGCCATGACTTTAACAGGGTGGACTTACTTCTATATACTCACCCGGAAGTCTGGTATCTGGAAACCACTTTAGTACGTCCTCAGTCAATCCCAATTTTATCGCACGTCTCGAGGGGCTTCAGCGAGACTTGCGTTCAAACATCTGTTAGATTCGGTTGGGCAAAACCAACTCCGAGATCTGCTACCGTATGAGAGGCACTTCGCATGTTCCCTCTCTCAGCGGCAAGCTAGCAACGCAAAGTACCCGCCGGCGGTGTCTACATAGGCCTTTACCATGCTCCAGCCGGATAAACAGTTGCAGATCCATCTTGGGCATCGACGCGCTCCCGCCTAAGTTTCTGCGAGCCAGATTTGTTCCTCCCCGAGCGCTGGCGCAGCGAAGACGAGAGGTTCAAAAACAACCAGCGAGGGGCTTCGTTTCCGTTCAGGACCAGACCAAGGGTATGCCTCGGTCGAAACTTGGCTTACATGGAGATGTGCTCGTCACTGCTCGTCACTGCTCGGGTGCTGTGGAGTTTTGGTCTCGAGCTGGATCGGGGTATCTAGAGAGCAAAGAATGAGGTTTCTGGCCTGGATGGCAGAATGAGGACCATGAAGATCTTTCACACCATGACGAAACCAGAGCTACGAGGTCGTCTGAAGGTTGTTTAGCGATAGGTTGGTTTAGCCACTTGCTTAAGACTTTCCTGCGATATCGTTGCCTTAGAAAGATGTATTCCATGATATCAAAGTCTTGGAAGCGCAACAATGATTTTATCGCTTAAATTGTAACAAAGGCCCCAGAACAGAATGTCATTCATGATTTCGTCTCTATACAACCAGTACATGATTCGTGTCGCGGCTACTATGTACTACCAGCCATATGTTTCTTCAATCAGATCTACCTTCATTCCATCTCTCACACAGTTAACCACTTCCCGTGTAGCCTCGTCGACCATACGGCCGGGTCCACAAACTATGACTGCTGTTTGAAGACCCGCTTCAACAGAAGACCGCACTACGGATCTAACGTTCATCCTCCCCTCCGTGACTCCCGCCACTGTTCTCGGACGTGAAGAATGCAGCTCGTAGCTTTCATCGCCCATGTGTTCAGCTTTTTGCGCAGAGCAGCCGCTTCCAGTGTGGAAAATAGAGCACTCCACAATGGCGTTGTCAACATCCTGGGGAAGGAAGTTCGACTTTACGTGCTCGATAAGAGCCATTTCTTTGGCAGACCATGCAAGAATCAAACGAGAAGCTTTCTTCATGACACCGCTCTGGGCCCCGGGCGTTTCGCCCTTGGCTAGGGAGGTACTTGTAAACTCTTGGACGAAACCGAGACCTGCGGTGATGCCGATGCCACCTACGAGCAGAAGGACAGTGTCCGCGTTGAACAAGGGTTGGAGGGTGGCTTTGTGCCCAGAGTACCTGTACGCCTCGGGGTTAGCAATCGTCTGATGGGAAGAATTTTCAAGAAGGATAGAATTAATCTTCACCGCAGGGTACTCACGGCCCTTCTGTATACATCGCCAGCTGCACACAGCGCGAGGGTGAACCGAGCACACGTTTTTGAAGCGTGGCGGTCATCCCACGGTGTACGCGAACGAGAAACTGGATTGATGTGTACTCTTGGGTCCGCGTTTGGTGCGGTAATGTGCGTTGTTTTTCGTTACCCATTTCTGACGATTGGTCTGAGTCTGTAGCGACCGATTCAACAATGGCATCTCCCGAAGCCTGCCCTTTCGTAACATTGTCGGGAAGAGAAGCAGAAGGCGACGCAGAAGAAGTTTCAACAAGCGATATCTGCCCCGATCTTGTCCATCCCGCAACACTGAAGGGATGATTCTCCCAAAACTTGGCTCCTAATCCAGGAAGGTAGAGAGAACTGTCCGGGAGGTAGAGAAAGCTGTGTTGTCCTGGACCAAAGTTCCAAACTCGAGGAAAGACAGTGACTTGTAAGACATCACAGCCAGGTACCGCTTCCACGATGCCCATCGATTCGCCGATCCGGTTGTAGTAAGTCATCCGCACTATCCTGGAGAACCGATCGAAAAACCAAAATGCGAAACAAACATAAAGCCAGGTTTGATAACCAAAAACGTACCCAAAATGTGGTACCAAATGATACCAACAAGTGACGAGTGTAAGTACAACTAGCGCAATATGTGTGCGAGGAACACCTCGTAGAAATTAGATCGGAACGGTAGAGCTGCGAAACATGCGGCCAGGCACATAGCAATGGTCGCGATTATTCCCATGTACTACCATGTCTCGTTAGCACCGAGATGAATGAGTTTGGTAAGGTCAATAAACCTACGTAATAAGGCATAGCGGCTTTGGCGGCATAGCCAGCCGCCCCTCCTTGTCCCGGGGTAAAGGACTGTATCGTATAGACAATCGAATGGACAACTGCTTGCAGAGTCGCCACCCTTGCAGCCCATCGATGCAAGGTTAGGAAGGTGGTTTGACTCCAGCCGGTTAGAAAGATCAACAGGTTGTTGCGACCTGCAAACAGAATCGCCATGGCCATATTGACCAAGCTAAGAACCCCCGTTCGATTCCCAATATACTCGCACATTTCGGCTCCTGTCGATGTCCAGAACGTGTTCGGCTGGAAGCTGCGAAAAGAAACGGAAGAAAGAATGACATTCAAAACGACATATAGCACAATGAAGATGCCGAGTATCCTTCCTGGTAAGTATCCAATGCGCCCTGGGAGAGGCTCCAGATGTCTGCCCCCGAAGAGAGCTGGGAGGAAGATGTACTGTTGAAGTTTTGCCCAGGTACTGGACCGCGAGAGGGCTTTCTGGAATGCTGGAAGCGTGGCTCTCGCTTGAGCCAGGCATCCTGTGCCGACAATAAGACCAACAGTCACGAACAAGAGGATGATCCTACAAGCGGTCTATGAGTGATGTAGCTAAAGCAGAGGCTTTCTCATCATGTTGAGGGGACGCTTACGAGTATCTTTCGTGAATGTATTCCGACCTCGCGAACTCGGCCTCGGTCCCATACGTTGACTCGTAAGTCTCGCGGTTCACCAGGCTCGTGACATTGAGCCACATAGCATCCGCGGCAAGCTCGGCCGTTGGAGCGGCCGAGGGTAGACTCTCCAGAAAAGTCGGTGTTGCAGCTCCCATGACCGCATGCTTCCTGAAACATGTGGCCTGCTTTCTCGCGGGATAGCCATGGGCATCACAGTTGGACTTGATGCAGTACGCCATGGTCTGCAACCAGGGAATGTTCGAGGCATAGCAGCCGGGACTTGTGCTTCCCATCGGCATGGCGGGCATATCGATATGAGAGGACGTGTCATTGGCAAAAGTAGTACAGGTGAGGTACAAGGCGGAGAGTGAGTCGTAGCATGCCTGGCAACACTCGTCCTGGTACAACGAGATTCCGAAGCCGATGATGCCTTTTCCGCTCTGTGCTCGCCCTCCTTGCGCCGCCAGGAGGCCAAGCAGGACGAAGGAAGAGGGCGCCATGAGGACCGATTTCGCGATCGAATGGTGAAGCATCGGAAGGTGATGGAACCTTATGGTTGAAACGAAGCAAAGTTACGCAAGACACGGAACAGCACAGCGTCTTGCCGTGGACTCTGCCCTGCTCTTCTATACCAGTAGGTAATGGCTTTGATCAATCTGATGTGAAGTTCGGTCATGGCGGCAAGGCGACCCCCCGTAAACATATCTTGTTCGGTATTAGCGGCGATCAGTCACGCTTCGCCACACGTCGATACTGTACTGTACTATAGAAGAATGCTAGTATCGAAAGACCCCGTGGGACGATTCGATGGTACTGTACTGTACTATACTGTACTGTGTAATAATGTATGTGGTTTCGATCAGAACACAGAGTTCCTGACCGCTAGAGAACGAATGAGCAAGTTTCGGCCGCTTTGGGCAAGGTAAGCAAGCAAGGCCGCAGGCGCACTTACATAGTACAGTCTGACGGAGCAGTAGAGCGACCTGACACACCAGCTACATCCAATGCGAACAGGTTGGGGCACGTGTGCGGCTCCGAAAGCTTGAGTCGATGTGATATGCCTCTGACTTATACATCTAGCAGTTACAGTACACGGACAATGGCCCGGAACAACAAGAGACTAGCAGTATGTACTTGACAGGCGGGCATGAATGGTGCCGGGAGGACGTGGGGGGTTGAAGGGGTCGCGCATCTCACCGTTGTTGACACACCATACCTCGAAGCGGGCTCGCTTAAAAAAGGAGATCGTTCTCGCTGAGCCGAAGAGCTCTACCCCTCGCCATCTATGCATTTCATCCCGAACAACTTGCAATTGGCAATTCTACGGGTGTATCCAAACGAGCATGAGCGCAAACGCTAAAATAACATTCGATTCTCCAAAATGCGTCGCTTTGATGTGCAACGCTCAAATTGCAGTAGGAATCCACATCACATTGGTAGGTAGCCTGGAAATCTACGCCAGCAACCTGCTCTCTTACCCTCAAGGCTTGGTGGGAAGAGTAGGAGCCAGGTTGTCGCTCGTCTTCTCTGAGCTCCCCGTGCTCCTGTAACTCGACGTGCGTGCGTGCACCTTCGGACTGTCTGCCCTCGTCTTCCCACTTTGACCCACCGCTGCTCTGATTTCATGCAAGACATTTTCTCCATGCGGTGCCAGCCTGCCTATCTTCGCAGCCAGCATGGTGTTCTCCGCCTGGAGATCGCCAACCTGACCCCTCAGTATCTCTCGCTCCTTTCGTAAACAATGACTTCTGCTTTGATTTCGTCCAACTCCTTCAGCAATCTGAGCTTGTCGTCTCTTTCGGCCGCTTTCTTGCGCCGATCTTCGGCTTTTTGAGCTTCCTTCTCCTTCTTTCGCTCCAGCTTCTCGACCTCCTTCCTATACTTTTCTTCCTGTTTCTTTTCCTCTCTGTCGTGCTTCTCTTGCCTTTCTCATGGCTTCTTCCTCCTTAGCACTATCCTCACTTTTTTTGTTCATCCCCTTCTCGCGAACCCTGGCCAGCTTTTCGTCTAGCTTTCGCTTTCTTTCCTCCAATTTTTGGAGTTTCTTATCTTGTGCGGCCATATCTTGTGAGGCGGTCACTCGATCTTGAGCGGAGGATTCGGTGGACGAGCAAACATCGTTGCTATTGTAATTCTCGAGCGCCGAGGCAAAACTCTCCACCGAACTAACGCTACTGATAGAGGATACGGAATCCCGACGTAGAGGTTCGCTTGGCGGCTCTGAGTCCGCATGGGGTAGGCTGCTCGAGATGATTGCTGCAGTGTGTGCTGAAATGAAGCCGCCCGCTATTCCGGCCGCATCTGTAATCATACCATACAAGCCGCCATTTGCCGATTCGTGTGGTGGTATATCTGGCGTCACGAGGTCCTTGGGAGCCTCTTTTATAGGGGTTGAGGTTGGTTCAATTCCCGCTAGATGGCCATTGGTTTGGTGATTGTGCAAGTCCTTTTCGTGATCATGATGATGGGGCGTACGGCCGTGATTTTCGGCGTTCGGACCTTGCGCCGCCGCTCCGTTGGACTCGGGTTCGTTGTCACTCTCCGGGTCCTCCATGTCTTTACTACACGCCCAATCCAAGAATTTGGTCGCATCTGACACGATGCCCCCCGGCGTCCCTCTTTCGATCATAAACTGCGGAACGCTACCACCAGGATCGCTCCGCGTGATCATAATCCACTCTATCGGATTGCTTTCGCTCTCGTGATCGGACTGGTGAATATCCACATTCTCACCTTTAGCTTCGGAGCCTCTCGACTTGTCAAATGAGATGGTTGAACCTCTCGCTCGCCCGTTTTCCGCCAATCCTGGTTCTTCTAGGCCTGGACCATCTTCACCATTGGGAGGGGAGTGGTTTTTCTTGGCGTTGCGCACAATGGCATCTCTACTCAGTGAAGAAGTGGCCCTGTTTCGTGTAGATGGAAGATTGGAAGTTGACGCCGACCTCGGAGGTGGTTTATGGATGGGGATCTCTCTTATAAACTCGACGGACTCGTATTTACCGCGTATGAATCCATCACGGGGAGGGGCATCTGGGTGACTACACGGCCTGGAAATGACCATGAAGTGCCTGGGAACATCCTGCTCTCCACCAGATTGATCCAAGAGCGCCTGATCGGAAGTCAAAACCATCGTCACGAAGTCGCGAGGCGCTGTTGGCCCGGGAAACTGTGCCGAAAGAAGATAAACTGCAATCACTTAGCACCACGAGCTGCAAAACGGTCGTTTTGCGACCTACCTTCCATCTTTCCTACCCCGTCCACATTTTGGCACTCTACACGTCTCTCTCCACCGATTCCCCTGATATTGCCCTCTCCAGGCCCGCCCTGAACCTTCAGTGTCTCGGGAAATTCTCGTTCCAGGCCTCTTTTCCACCTTGTGAAGCCTAGTCCCTCATGGACACTGCGCCGCGCAAACCATGCTCCTTTGCCATCTTTACCGGCCGTTTTATATACATTCATGCCCAGCGGGTTGTCCTTCGCACTCAGCTTCACCTGCTTCCACTCCTTTTGCAACGCTTCGACATCGGGGGGCGGGGGCGTTGAGCGAGCCGTCGAGGACGTGATTTCGGAAGCAGATGAGGCCGACGAGCTCGCGCGTGAGCGTCCCTCTTGCGGAGAAGAATCTCCCGCGGCGGCTGGGATGGGGACCGAGTCCACTAGCAACTGTCCCTTGCTGAAGACATTGGCCAGAAAAGGCTTGAGGTTGTCGAGAGGGGTCTTGTCGAAGCTCAAGGGGCCGAGGGCTTTCAGCGCGTCGTGCAGGGCTGCCATTGTGCCTGGAGCGCCGCTCTTCGGACTGGCAAGGGATGATGGGCACCAAGAGACGGACCTAGGGGCGACGAGAGTGTCGGGTTACAGGCAGCAGATGCGCCTGCTTGCTTGCTTGCTTGCTTGCTTGCTTGTTGTTTTCGTTTCCAGGATTCAAGCCGGCGCCGGCCTTGAGATGGACGGGAAGCGGAGAGTCACTGTAGGTAAGGTATGGAGACGGAGATGCAGACGATGTTGACAGATGCGCTGGGTTTATTTGGCGAGCGGAGTGAGTGTCGAGAGAACCTTAAGATGGAAGATAGCTATAAATGGCATGGTTGGTTTGTCAATACGTCGGCGCGCCGGCTATAGTCCTGGTTGTGAGAGGGATCTCCGGTCTAAAGCGTCGACATGTTGATGATGAGTGTCTTTCGGATGTATCGGGGGAGGAGGAGGAGAAGAGAAGGGGGGCGAGGGGGGTGTGCAAAGGGATGAGGGAACACGAGTGACGTAGGAAGTGCTCCGATAGCTGAGGTACACAGCACGTGTGGCTGGTTGATGTGGCTGGTAAGAGTGGCTGGTGGATGTGGCTCGAGGATGTGGCTGAGGACCGTTGTGGCTGACCTCCTGAGGCTGCCGTGCTCGTGCTCATGTTGCCTTGCCTTGTCTTGCCTCGCCTCGCCTCGTCTCGCCTTACCTCGACATCGATACTTTCACCCAAAAAGTACACCTGGTATTTGGAAACACCACACGTACTCACCCGTCTACCTAGGTAAAGTACATCGCAAGAAACGAACCACTTTGCCCATTTGCACACCATCTCGACGCGCCAGCCGACGATGCTGACATCTGTCGAGCTACCCACCTACAGTACAGTACAGTACCAGTCTGACTGAGTGGATGGGCCGGACCGCTTCGCAAACCTCAACATGCCAGAGTCGGTGGCCCCCCAGCCAGTGCTGCCGCAGCTGCTGAGCTTGATACCAGTCGGACTGAAAGGTAGTGTCTCCCCAGAACAGAATCTTCCCCGACGAGGGACAGCGGTGCTGATCCAATCTCGTCGTCGCTCCAGAGGCCTCTCTAGACAGCCCCAGTTATCGCGCCCGCCGTGCACTTCTCCGACCAGGTCGAGATCATCGAGAAATGGCTCGATGCCTACGTCAAATCCATCTCGAAGCTCGTGCACGATGTCACCTCCCTCGAGGAGACCTTCAACGCCTTCCTCCTGCGCGCCGTGCCGCCGCAAAATGTCTCAGAGGCAGTGCTGGACCATGACTATACCTTGCTCGCCATGAGGCGATTCGGCGAGGGCTGTCGAGACTGGTGGTCGCAGGTGATCACGAGCATGAAGAGGATGGATGTCAACGTCGTTGAGCCGATCAAATCTTTCATGACGGGAGAGCAAGTCTACCAGGTGCCCAGCGCGAGGAGAGCATGGTGCTAATGCTCTCTGTTCTTCTAGGCTCCGGAACTTCAAGGACGCTAGGAAATATTTGGAGCAGTCACAAAAGACGTTCGACAACACATTGGCCCGATATGTCAGTCAGTCGAAAACCAAGGAGCCTTCCTCCCTGAGAGAGGACGCCTTCCAGGTTCACGAGACCCGGAAAGCGTACCTCAAAGCCTCGCTGGACTTCTGCCTCCTGGCGCCACAGCTTCGGTATACAATTGACAAACTGTTGATTAGGGTATCCACAGACCAATGGCGGGAATTGAGACGTACTTGGGATGTATGCGGCGCCAGCTTTGCCAAATGGGGTGGCGAGATGGACCGCGTGAGAGGATGGTGTAGAGAGATGGAAGCCGGAGAAAGCGTGTTTAGACGGGAATTGCAATCGGCCAGGCGGCAAATTGCCGAAACTGCTTCTCAAGCTTCCGAACCCTCCCGCGAGCTGGAAGACTATCATCTCTCTACAGTGGTATGACTCGTCTCTCCTTTCGTCGTTTGCGATTAGGTTTAACGTGGATTTAGAGCAATCTTGCTTCGAGAGGCCCGTCGGCGGTCAACGTTCTGCAAGGCAAGGAAGGAGACCGCGCAGAGAAGCAAGGCTGGCTGTTCCTCAGAACTATCTCGGGAAAGCCTGCGAGGACCGCATGGATACGGCGATGGTTCTTTGTCAAGAACGGTATCTTTGGATGGCTCATCCAAGGCTTTCAATCAGGTGGGGTCGAAGAGGGAGAAAAGATTGGCGTTCTTCTATGCAACGTGAAGCCTGCCGTTCAGGAGGAACGACGATTCTGCTTCGAAGTCAAAACCAAGAATCAAACGATCTTGGTTCAGGCGGAGACGCAAGCTCAGCTGATGGACTGGCTGGAGATATTCGAGGTGGCCAAAAACAAGGCGCTCCAGGCCAGTGCAAGCAACAATTTTTCGCGTTCTGCTGGCCTGGACCCGGCCTTTGCTATCACTGCTCCTTCTATCCCTGAATTCGCAGCAAAAACTATCGACGGCCATGCCGCTCATGGAGGTGACGATCTCCCGGGTAGCGCTCAGGATAGGGCGACCAGTTTGGCTCTTCCGGGGGCTGATATGGGTAGCATGGCTGCAAGAGGTAGTTTCGATATCAGTGGCCCTCGGAGGTCTGCCACCTCCAGGGAAGAAGGCGAAAGCAGCAGAGACCACGCGACGCGCATCATGCAGAAGCTTGACCTTCATAGAAAAGGTACAAGTGTCGCGGCAGATCCGCCTACCACACCTGCCCCAGTGGCATCGGGCGGCATCGCTAGTCTCATTTCCGCGAGTCACAACATTTTACCAGTATACACAACGCCGGTTGTCGCTCAGGTCGGAGGACCAAGCACTGCGCCGAAGCCACAGACGGTGACAACCCAGAACACGGAGCCACACACTCCCAGCACGTTGGCTCCGTCTACTCTTGCCAACCCACCAGCACCAACGAATCTCTCCAAGTCTGCCGTTATCATCGCCGGTGAAAGAGGCATCGGACTTGGCAAAAGTGATGCTACTGGTGGAATGCCCTCTGGTATTATGGCCAACCTTTGGGGAAGCAGCAACTGGGGCTACATGAATCGACTTGAGAAGGGTGAAATTAAGTCACAGGCTGCGAATCGATCTGTGCCGCAAAGCCCATGTTTAACCCCATTACAGCCCTCGCCAACGTTAGGTAAGATAAATCCTTCTTCTCGCTCTCCATATTCTGGCTCGAGATTTGATTCTTAGTATACTTGGAGAGGATACAGCGCTTAAATTATAACCTGTTCTATCCTAAAATGCGTTACTGACAAGGTTTTCTAGGTAATGAGAACCGTAAGCCTGGCGATGAAGCTTCTGAGATTCCAATTTCGGCTAGCACATCAACTGATGCAATTCCAAATCCAGCTCCTCTCTCTACGGTCATCCATCGAAAAGCGACTAGCGTCGATATTGCATCGGCTCGTCTGCATAGCCAATTCTTGCCCAAGCCCGAGGTCTTTCCTCGCAACTACCCTCTTGAGTTGAAGACACAAGAAGCACAATTCCGTATGCTTTTTCCCAACGTATCACGAGACGAAAAGCTGCTTCTTGTCTTCCGGGCTGCCTGGAATCCAAACGACCAACAAGAGTTTCCCGGCAGAGTCTATGTCACGCAACATAATCTCTATTTCTACAGTCATCATCTCGGTCTCGTTCTTATCTCGGGAGTTGCGATGGAGAGCATTTCTGAAGTTACAGCGGCACCTGGAAAGACTGCGACTTCATCTTTGTTCATCTGCGCGATAATGCCTCTTCTCAGGGCTGTACACGGATAACCATCAAGACCTTCTTAGAACCGTTGCGATTGCTCCAATCGAGGTTGAATTATCTGATAGACATCTCTCAGTCCAAAGAGCCTATAGGTAAGCAGTGACTCCTCCTCCGTTCCTAAACTCATGGACTTCTTGGCTGTGATTTTACGAAGCTAATCACATGCAGGTCTCGAGAACACGATTGCAGCATTGATCAAGATGGAGGACGACGATCCTACGCAAAGCCCGAGCATGGAAAGCTGGGAAGATGTTTCGGTTAACACACCTATTGACAATGCGACTTTGACAGGTCGAAGTCACAGAGACCGAGATCTACGCGCGACGATCCATGTTGAACGCCAACTTCAGTTAGGACGCGCGAATAAAGAGGTCACGAAATTCCAATTGCCGTCTAAGCCAGTTATCTATGAACCTAGAGACATGCAACGCAAAGCAATTGAAAAGCAATTCGACGTCAGCCCGAAAGCACTATTCCACGTCATGTTTGGAGACAGGAGTGCAGTTTTCCAACTGCTGTATCATGAACGCAGAGCACAACGAATCGCACAGGGTCCTTGGGCTTCGCTTGGGGAAAATCGCATGCGTCGTGACTTCCAGTTCCAGATCGACTATGTTGATATCTTCCGTCGAGCAAGGCAAGCTAATATAATCGATTATCAGATCATCGAGGTCATGAACGACCACGTCTGCTACGTTATCACCGACTTCAAGACCCCTTGGCACTTGCCACATCATCGTGATTTTATGCTGGTCTCGAAGATTGTCATCACCCACTTTGCAAAGTCCAAGTGCAAGCTGGCCATCTACACGAAAGTGGACTGGTCCAAGGCACCGAGATTCTACAGGGGCATCTTGGAAAGACAGGCGCTCGACGACTCGGCACTAGATGCCGATGACCTGGTAGATGTCATTTCCGACCAGGTGCGAAGACTAGGGCCAGACAGCAGAACGAAAAAGGCCATCAACATCTTCGGACCCGTTGGCCAACAAACCTCTGTTTCTCTCTTTTCGGCAACCAAACCAGGCCAGTCCAAGCGTCCGCAGATCAAGCAGCGTACCCTCACCAAGATGCTCTTGGAGACGGTGGGATCCTTTGGCGAGAGCTGCATATCGTCGGTCGTCATGTGGACTTTTGCCGCACTTCGGTCTCTCTGGCAAATCTGGAGTGCGAACAGCATTATTTTGATTGCACTTTTGCTCAGCGTGTTGGCAAATGCCTTCTTTACATCACGAGATGCTTCGGAGTGGTGGTCCGAACGCAATGCAGCCCGATTCATGACGAGGATTGGCGTCGGGCCTAACCTGATCATGGGGAAGTCGGTCTATCTGAGGGATCTTGACGACGCCCTCACATCCGTACCGACGGAGCTGTCGGGACGGGTGGGAAGTAAATGGTAAGAAGTTGGATCAGCCCCCATTCCCCATGCATGCTCACGGATCGACAGTTACAACCAATTCCGCGACATTACCAACGTCACCGACCTGGACTCGCCTTATCAAGCCGCCGGATCACTCTTTTCGGGCAAAGCAGCACAGTCAACCGCGCGGCGGCTGCGGCGCACTCGACAGCACTTGGGCTCTTACCGACACGACCTCTTGATCGCCATGCGGGTGGTGAACAACGTGGAGCAGGAAATGATAAAAGCCGAGTGGGAAAACTGGCTTCTCGACGAGAATTCACGCTGCAAACAAGTGCAGATGATGTTGCGGGACGATGGGACGGGTGTCGACCAACGAGCCGCCGCGGCCGACTCGCAAACGGTCCTGGGATTCGATGAGCGGGAGAGAAGCGGGAGGTCGGATGAGCTGTGTAGTTGGCACGAGGAGTACTGCGGTAGCTGCCAGCTGGAACAGGATTTACTGCTCACGGGGGGCAACCACTTGAGGTTTGAGTGAGGTGGGGGGGGTTGTGTGGACGAGAGGTTGTATACTGTTTGTACACTGTCCTGTACACATATCGGTCCTATGCGATTGACACTGCGTGGCACATGGGATGGATGAGCAAGGCGTTTGGGTTCGGGGTTTAATGTAATTCTTCTGAGGATAGAGCAGGACTACAGCAGCATTGATGCACTGCGATGTTCCACAAGTGTGATCTCCTACCACCATATTAACATTCCACCGCCGTTACAACAAAAGCAACTTGCCCTCTCGTCGAATGCTTGATCCTGATTACATAAGCACGTGCCGAGGATGCTAGTAAGTGATGTCAGTCCGTCCTGTCGACGAAAGACAACTTCACCATTCTCTCGGTTTTTCATTCTCTCGTGTACATACGACCATGTGCCAGCTGCATCGATTCCTCGCCGTCATGACTCTCTAAACATGTCTGCAGGCCAGCAGCCTTTTCTGCTGCTTCACCCCGAGCCGGAATCCTTCGACCTGCAACATTTCATGATGGGCGACGCACGACACGCCCCGAGCACTCCCTCGCTCGCGACGCCTCCCCAGACGGATGGCATTGGCAATGCGCCGTTTGCAGACTTCGCGTTTGCTTTCCACGTGCCGTCGGAAAATGGGATTCCAGGAGACGCGGAGGGGGACAGTATCGATCCGTACAACCTCGCGGGTCAGACCTCGGCGTTGGAACATGGAAACTCGGCAGTGTCCACGCACCACGACCATCGGGGCTCCATTGTGTCGATGCCAGACCATCGCGGTTCGATCTCGTCCGTCGCAGCGTTGCCTTCGGCCGGATACAGCAGCGGACGACAAGCAGGCGGCAGTGAGGGCTCGGAGGGTGCGAGCCCAGCGAGCAATCGACCCAGCGCCATGTTAGATGGAGGGCTCAGCGACGAATTCGCACTCGGCAGTGGCGCTGTTGACGGGAGTGACTTGGGTTGCAGAGCGAAGGAGGACAGGAGCGATCCGCATCCGCCATGGAGCGAGCTGAAGACCAAGGCGGGCAAGGAGCGGAAGAGGTTGCCTCTGGCGTGTATAGCATGCCGGCGGAAAAAGATTCGGTGCTCGGGAGAGAAGCCAGCGTGCAGGCATTGCCTTCGCTCTCGCACTCCCTGTGTGTACAAGGTCACGACACGCAAAGCCGCACCCAGGACAGACTACATGGCCATGCTGGACAAGAGGCTGAAGAGGATGGAGGAGAGGATTATCAAGATCGTTCCCAAGGAGGAACAGGATGCAGCGACGACTTCGGTCGTTACGAGAGCGGTGGTGAAACCAGCAATCCCTGGCACCATGCCGGTGAAAAATGCAAGCAAGAAACGGGCGGTCGATGAAGCGTTCGGTCAAGAGCTCGACAGTTGGTCGCGGACGGCCGCGACAAATTCCATGCTGGATGGAGCTAACAAACCAGCGATGCTCGTGATGCAGGAAGCCGAAGAGAATCGGCTCTTGACCGAAGGAGCCGAGGCGCTGCCCAGCAAGGAGCTTCAAGAACATCTTTCCGAGATTTTCTTCGAGAATGTCAACGGCCAAACGTATCATCTGCTGCACAAACCAAGTTTCATGAGAAAGCTCAGGTACGAGGTATTCATAACGTCTTTGAGTCGGAAAAGTGCTGACTTCCACTTTCAGAGCTGGGACCGTGCCTCCGGTCTTGATACTCGCAGTATGTGCGATCTCTGCACGCTTTTCTACACACCCAAAGCTCAATACGTATCCTGCATTCCTTAGGGGCGAAGATTGGGCGGCTCCGGCTCGTTCCATAGTGGTAAGACGGTACGAGTGGCCAAACATAACGACATTGACGTGTCTCCTGATTCTCGGCCTGCACGAATTCGGAACGTGTCATGGCGGCAGAAGTTGGTCGTTTGGGGGGATGGCGCTTCGTATGGCCTATGCATTGCAACTCCACAAAGATCTCGACTACGACCCCCACAAGCGCAACGGAACAGGGGAACTTAGCTTCATTGATCGTGAGATCAGGCGGCGTACAATGTGGTCCTGTTTCCTCATGGACCGGTTCAACTCGTCCGGAACAGATCGGCCAATCTTCATCAAAGAGGAATCCATCAAAGTGCAACTTCCCATCAAAGAGAGATGTTTTCAGCTGGATATGCCAGGGCCAACTGAAAATCTTAATGGCGACGTGCTCCATCCAGTTTCTCCGGGCGAAGGCCAACTTTCCGATGCCAGGGACAACATGGGTGTAGCCGCCTACATGATTAGGTCCATTGCTTTATGGGGTCACATTGTCAATTACCTAAATCTGGGAGGCAAAGATCAAGATCCGCACCCGATGTGGCACCCGGACTCCACATATACCCGTCTCATCAAGCAGGCGGAGGCTTTTGAAGCTTCTCTCCCAGAATCCATGGTTTTCAATGCCGAAAACCTCCACACTCACGAAACCGAAACTCTTGCCAACCAGTTCTTGTTTCTCCATCTCTCTATACAACAAAACATCCTCTTCATGAATAAAAATGCTGCAGACCAATCAGGAGCGCGGTCGCCTCCGGATACCCCGAGAGAATTTGCCACAGAGGCAGGCAAAAAAGCCTTCAAAGCTGCAGAAAGAATTACAGAATTGTTACTCGAAGGTGAATCCTACTTCATCACCGCCCCGTTCACCGGTTATTGTGCCTTCTTCTCCAGCACCGTCCATGTTTTTGGTTCGTTCTCAAACAACCCCGCCACCGAAGAAGCATCGAAAAGGAGCCTGGCCGTAAACGTTCGATACTTGACCAAAATGAAAAAGTACTGGGGAATGTTCCATTGGATGACCGAAAGCCTCAAACAGCAGTACAAAGCATGTGCCGACGCTCGCAGCCAGGGAGAACCTGCATACACAGCCCAGTCACCCCGAGTTTTCCAATATGGCGACTGGTTTGATCGATATCCACACGGCGTATCGCAATCGGATTACGAAGATCCGGCCATCGTGGTCAAGAAGGAGAAAGGCGACGACGCCGTTTATGAGGAGAAATCCGGACTACATACCGTAGAGCAATTTTTTGGTTCTCTCGAGTCACCGCCGCTCCAGGAAGCTGCCAGAAATGCTAAGCGAAAGGTGCGCAAGAGCAGGCCGGATGGGCCGGATCCCCTGGCTCCTGTCAACACGAGTTTGCCGAATCTGGGACCTGGAAACATGTCAATGCAGCGGAACGTCCCCGGACACTTGGCGGCATTCAACCAGATGAGTCCCACAACGCCTGTGAATATGTACAACCCGCAGCAGCAGCAGCAGCAGTCGCAACAATACTACGGACACGACGTCTTTCCCCCGCACCACCAGCAAAACTTGCTGCCGCAGCAACTCGACCGGCAACTCGTTTTTGGTGCATACGCCAACATGGACCCGGCGCTGCACGCGCAGGACATGCTCGACGAACACGGTGGGTGGGACATGCAGATGAACGGCGGCGGCATGTCGGGCTTCGCGACGGAGCCGACGAGCGCGTGGTTCATGCCGTTCAACATGGAGCCGCCAGATCTGGGCGCGGAACCGGATATTTTTAACGCCCAGGTTGCGTACGCAGGGGTTGGGATGCCAATCGAGAACAGTGGGGATATGGGCGGCCTCGGGAATGACTGACCGATTGATGAGATGACCTTGGGCTTGGTGTAACGGTACGGTCCGGTACGGTGTTTATCAGGCGTTCGGGTCGGAGGGAGGTTGGGTTTGGATCCCACACCTCATGGGCTCGCGGGTAAGGTTGGGTCTGGCACCGCGAGTCATTTCTTGTATATACACATGAGGTAGGGGCCAGAGGATGAGGCTGGGAAGTGAAGTGAGAGAGCCCCGATATGAGACATGATCTCGGGGGAATGGCTTCTACCACCACAATGACATGACATTGTATATATATACACTTCACGAGCTGTAAACCATCATATCATACATAAACGAACATGGCTACTTGCTGCACCGGAAAACCCCGCGTTGGACAGCGAACAAAGGAGGAGGAGGTGATCATCATGATGATATGATTTTACGTCTGGAGGGGCCAACGAACTGGCCGCTCGAGTCTCCAGGGGGCATAAAGAACGTGGTTAGCTAAGGATTTCCAAGTATCAGAAATCCTCGAATCAACAATCATATACAAGACACCCATGGCCGAACGGGTCCGTTGTTCAAGCCTTTCCTTCACAGATGCGATGGCAATCCATGAATTCCGTGCACCGACAACAGCCATTCGAAGTCCAGCGAGGATAACACTCCTCCTTCCTCGCAAAGGGATTCGAGGAATCTCGAATCTCTCTTCGAGACCAAGTTCTGTTCTGCTTCCCACCCACGCGACGGATACTGGTTCGTCGTTGAGTTGGTAAACGAAATTGGCTCAGAGATCTGTCTTCGCTGGCTGAAGAGGAGAAGGAGAAGGAGAAGGAGAGAGAAGCACGAGAGTGATCGACCGAGGTTTTTGTTTTTTGTTTATTTTTTTGGATTTTAGGAGGCCGATCGATGTGTTTCTAGGTACAGTAGGTAGGTAGGTACTGTGTAGTACAGTGCAGTCAGTACTTGCCCCATGGATGTTCGGCGTAGGATGTCTAGAGAAAGCACACATACTGTAAGAAGTACTCTGGATCGTGGGTTTGTCGCGTTTTGGTGGGCAGGTAGGTAGGTAGTAGGTGTGGTGTTTTAAGATGATCTGAAGCTATTGTTGGTGATGTAGTTGCTCGGAGCCAGTTTCCGTCCTGGTCTTGAAAAGGACAATAGCAGCAAAAGCATCTCTGATAATAGCATCAACACGCAATAGACATCTTAGTTTAGAATCAAGTGTTCTTCGTGATGAGGTTTTTACAGCCTACAACATCTCAGCACCTGCCTTGCTCTTCCTCGATCTCTTTTTCTTCTTCCTGCCCCCCTCCACGATGTTGCCCCCCTCTGCCTCTGCCACCCCCTCTCCCTCGCCCGGGTCACCCGCACCACGCGCACCAGTGCTCAGCACAATCTCAGGGCCCTCCTCGTTCCCAAACGTCTCCTTCCTCCACTGACGCAGCCTCGCCTTCTTACCCAGCTTCTTCTTGTCCTTGCGCTTCTTCCGCGTCGCGGAACGTCGCCATCTTCTTGAGGCCCGCGAACTCATTGAGCGATGCGTCCGGCGCCATCAGGATGTCGCGCGCCGTGAGCCCGAACGAGGTCGGTGACGTCTCACGGTAGCGGAAGAGCGCGGGCGCCTTCTTTTTCGACTTGGACGTGCTGGGGACGTCGAGGTCCATCTTGCTGTCGACGAGCTCTTCGAGGGCCTTGCGCTCTAGCCGAGCGGCTTTGCGCTTGGCGAGCTTCTCTTGCTGGTGGTCCTTGCTTGATTTGGGTTTCGTGAGCCCCTCGTCATCATCGTCACTGTCGTCGCCGGGTTCAGATTCGCAGTCGGAGAGTGTGAACTCGGGCTTCGTGGAAGCTTGTTCGTCGAAATCGGGGATCAAATCTTGGATGTCGATGTCGTCGTCCCACTTCGGCTTCTTGATCTTCTTCTTACCAGGTCCCGTAGCCGCCTCATCGTCTGACTTGGCCTCTTGATCAGCGTAGTAGTCTTCTCCAAAGCGTTTGTTCATCTCGGACTCCCACTTCGCGTCGTCCCAGCCATCGTCCAGGAACGCCACCCACTCCTCGCTCTTGAGGGTTTTGCCCCGAAGTCCTGCGGCTTTCTTGATCTTCTTGAGCTTCTCTTCCGCCTCCTCGATCTTCAGCCGGCGCAGCTGGGCCCGCTCCTCTTCTTGAATTTGTCGCTCAGCCTCTCGCTTCTCGCGCAAGTTCTCTCTCTGTTTTTTTCTTCCCGTAGGCTCTTCCCTCCGCACCGATTTGGCAGCGGTGACATCTCTTGCAAAGGATTTGAGCTTCTCGTTGCTCCCCGTCGCGTCTTCGAATCGCAGGTTGTAGGCCTCCTCGAACCTCTCAGCGCGCTCGTCCTCCTCGTCGTCGTCGGACTCCAGTGGCTGGAAGCGTGCTCCATCGCTCGGTACCCAAGCACGGGCTGCCAGGAAATTGGACAAGAAAGTTTCGGGGTTTTTGTCGGCAGAAGCAATGTCGAGATCGACCTTGACCTTGGCTGCTCGCGAAGGGTGCATGGCCTGACCAGCCGGCTCAGGCTTAGATTTTGCAACAAGAAATCCGTCCTCGTCATCTGAATCCTCAACCGCCGCGTGCATCTCTTTCACAATCGTTCTTTGGAGGTCTTGCTGTTCTTGCGCAAATGTTCGTGGCGCCTCCTCCTCCTCCTCGTCAGCTCCCGTGTGACCCTTGAGCAGATTCTCCCGGTGGTAATCGCTGAGGTACATGGGCTTCTGCTTCTTCTCCTCCCTGGCCTCAGCTTTCTGGTTCGTCTCATCCTCTATAGGAGCATAGAACTGGACATCGGTGTTGTAAAGGCTCGGGTCCTTATTGCGAATTGCATTGAGGGCGTTTGAAATCTGGGTGTCCAACTCTTCCGTGGCAAGAACACCCTCGTCGTCTTCCTCTTCGTCGTCGGACGATTCTGAATCCTCGTCATACTTGTCACCGTAGGGGCCGTTAGTCTTCTTCGGGGCACTTTGATATTTCTCCTCGACTGGTGCCATCTAGTTAGCGCAGCTACTGTAGGACGGAGAAGCACGAACGTCTTTGCCGCTCCTCCCTCTTCTTGTTGTACTCGAAGCGTTTGGCGTACTCCTGGTTGACGCTGAACCCGGGCTCTTCGAGCTCGACTTTGACCCCTCCCTCCGAATCGTCGCTGCTGCTGGCGGAATCGCTGTCGTCCAGCAAGTTGGCCTTTGTCTCTGCGACTGGAGAGCTGGTCTTGATCCTTTTGCTACCATCGCGAGCTGGCGCACCGCTCAAAGCCTCGGCTTTCCGTTTCGCCATTGCGATGTTGCGTGCGTGGTTGGTTGGAAGAAAAAAAAAGTTTCTAAGGGCGGCAGAATCACAGCGGATAGTTAATATTCCGAGCCGACGTTATCGGTCACATGACATCGCTCCCTCGAAGGTCTCAGCTCATACTGTAACTGCTTTCGATCATGCAAAGCACCACCAAAGCACCACCACCGCCATACATCACGAAAGTCATCCCGAACACGAAAGGCAGACCCCGTCTCCCATTACCCTCCCGATACCTACAACTGTGCTGGTTTCCTCCTCGCTCTGATGGCGGACGCAACGGCCCCCAAGCCCAGCAGCAGCGTGAAGTTGGTCCTGCTGGGTGAAGCAGCTGTGGGCAAGGTACGGCAGGCCTTTGCCTTCACCTTCAGCTCTACCCACTACCCATCCTGACTGATCTGTAGTCATCGCTGGTGCTGCGCTTTGTGAACAATGATTTCCAAGAGAACAAGGAACCCACAATCGGAGGTACCGGCTCAACTCAACTGGCGAGGCGCATGCGATGAGCATCTTGCTGACAATAACTGCCACAGCTGCTTTCCTTACCCAAAAATGCAACCTTCCCACGAGAACGATCAAGTTCGAGATCTGGGATACCGCGGGGACAGGAACGTTTCGCCTCTCTCGCTCCTATGTACTATCGTAATGCACAGTCCGCCCTGGTTGTTTACGACCTCACAAAACCGACATCGCTTATCAAGGCCAAGCACTGGGTGGCCGAGCTCCAAAGACAGGCCTCACCGGGGATCGTCATCGCTCTGGTTGGAAACAAGCTAGATCTGACGAGCGAGCCGAGCATTTCAGGCAACAACCTATCCGAAGAGGGAGACGCGCCCGAAGGCGAGGATGCTGATGGAGATGCGAGAAAGGTGTCGACCGCCGAGGCGAGATCCTATGCCGAGGAGGAAGGACTACTGTTCTTCGAAACGAGTGCTAAGTTGGGTACCAACGTCACAGAAGTGTTCACCGCTATCGCGAATGCTATCCCGGAAACGTCGTTGAAAGGGGCTAGAGGGCCAGGAGCCTCGCAGGCTAGCGCGGCCCGGACGGATGATAACTCGAGAGTCAACTTGACGGGACTGACGGATAACCCTTCGAAAGAAAGTTGTGCTTGCTGATAACGGAGACTGGGTTACTTCTCCGTTTGAGAAATAAGTTGCCGGTTCAGGCATAGGCACAATCACCAGAAGGTCTAGCTGTTTGGTGGGGCTGGCTTGTGCCTCGACCGGCCACTTCACTCACCTATGGAAAGGCTCTTAAGTGTTGGTCTTTTTCGTTTTTATTTCTCGTTGGGGTTCCGCTGGCGCTCGGTTTTTTTTTTTTTTTTAGATGCTTGCGAGCGTCTCACATCGACCTTATGTTGATACAATACAGTACATACAATGGAGCCGATATCGATTCTGTCGCGGCGCCTATTTCAGAGCACGTGGTGAGGGAAGGGCTTCGAACGAAAGAACCAGATTCAAGAAGCCACCTGTGTTCTGCATGCTTTTCTTCCTTTCATTGCGGGAGTCTCTTTGGAACAACAAGCTGCTGTTGGCTTGTGCCTTCTTCCAAGTCTGCGAGCTCGTTCCAAATCGTTCCTCAGTACGGGACACTCGTGGCTTATATTGCTAAGAACCGATGTACGATATGAAATTACTATATCATATCGGGTATACTCACATTGTTCGACCAACATGTACACTATCTGCTACGGGGGAAGCCTCGACTTCACAAATGACCAATGTCGTCTCGCGAGTTGTTGATTGTCCCTTGCACAGGTTTCCTTGCACGCGGCGCTACTTGATTTTCTGTTTACTTGAACGAGGTGTTTTCCCGACACGTGCCCGTATCAGTTCACTCGCGTTGCTTTAAATTCGTGCTTATTCAAACTTATTTTTCGGCTTCAAGCGTTCGACTCAGTCAATGAGGCTGCTTGAAGTTTTGTTTTTTGAACGAGGTATTTCTGTCACAGCTGATGTACCTGCTCAACATTTCTTCTACTGGCACTGTGGAGGATCATGCTTTCCTGGATGTTCCCAGGTTTCAGGTCATTCTCATCTTGTGAATCCCCATCAAAAGCATCTCCGCACTGACTGTGGATGTGTGCACATATCGGAGTGTTCACTGCATTGAGTTACCCTTTTAGTGGATCTTGCCATGTGAATGAATACTCGAGTGAAATGCATCTCGTTCAAATCCTTGTTCTCGAGGGAACACTGCCACTGCCCTCAACCGCCTAAACACCCTCATCCTAGCCTTTCCCTCTATAGTCGCCGTTCAAGCAGCACATACTAGCAGCCGCTCTTCTATCGTCGCGGGGGTGGGAACGTTCAGACGTTCAAAATGAGACCAGAGGCAGAGAGATCGATGCTCACAGCGACCCAGTGGAGAAGCGACGAAGCCAAAGTGGAAACGGCGACTCAGAAAGCGGACCTACTGAGGACTGCGAGGCCCCTGAAGTAGAAAGCGACAGTTCGAAGGCCGGAGCGGGGGTTCAAGCAGCGCGTCTCTAGCACAGCCCCTGAAAGAACAGCGCCAGGGCGAAAGCGAAAGACAAGGCTGCCGGACATTCGCGTCACCGCGGCGCCGGTGAGAAAGCGACGACGGAAGGAGGGGAGGGGAGCTGCGGTGCGGAAAACGGATTCGTGGAACTGCCCTCGAGCCCGGAGACGGAGGAGAAGCGAGAAGCGAGAATAAGGCGACCGTTCGGGCGGCTCGCTTCTACGAGATGGACGGGGTAAACAAAGTGGCGGTCGTTAAGCTGGCTGAGCGAGGCGAGAGGCGAGGTTGTGTGAAGTGTGGGTAGGAGAAGGAGGGAGGGAGGGAGGGAGGGAGGAGGAAGGTAGTACTTGGTGTGGTGTTGTTAATATGATGTCATTGTCGGTTGTCGTTATTGTTGTTGTTGTGTTGTTGTTGTTCTTGTCTAAGCGACCAGCAGGCGAGCGGGTCTCTTCCTGCTTTTTTCTAATAGGTTATCTTGAGGCTTTTAAGGTGTGGGGATGTAGGAAACCCCCCAGCTTAGCACGTCCGTCTCCAGTGTCCTTCGGGGAGCTCGAGGTTGCTCAGTTTCACTGGCCCCTCCGGACGTGAAACAATGTCATCGTCATCATCACCATTATCATCATCATTATCATCATTGGGCTATGAAACGGGACGGTTTTTTGGGACGCGGGGTTGGACGGATCTGGAGTTAACAGAGCTAGGGCTTGCGTACCTCCACCTCCCTTACCTACCTACCTAGATAGAGTAGATCAAGGTAGAGCAGCTCGCCAGTGCTGGAGTACCTGTGCAGTAAGGTAATTGTAAATGAATTTGATTGACGGAATGTGTATTTGTCTGATTGATAAAGAGGTGACTGGCTGTACGCACTTACGTCGTAGTGTCCTATATCAGCCTTCTTAGGAAAGCTGAGTTCCTGTCTTTCGTGGCTGTGGGTTTGGGTACATCGCCAATTGCACCTATGTCTGGTGAAGTGAGTGAAGAATCATCGCTCTTGGAATGGAAAGGGATGGGTTGCGCATGAAAAGTGACTGGACACCCGGAGCAAAGCATAGCATACTTTTGGTTGTCACACATCTGCACCAATTAATACATTTGCAGGAAGGAGTGTAGCGTGCCTGGCTGCCTATTATTCATTCCTATTACACATTAATTAAATGCCCGGCATGCCAACTATACTTCGCATTGCCGGGATCGCTCGCGGCAAGAAATACACGATGAAGATGCCGCTAAAGGCCACGCACAGTCCGGTGAACTGGTTTAGACACGCGTCAGTTTGCATTCATGATCAGATGGGCGGATGATAGGTGCGTGCGTACCTTTTCGAACCAGGTGTGGAAGTAGGCCGCCGTCATCAGCAGCATGTACAGACACAAGCCCCCGACACCCAGCACGATCTTGGCCCCCAGCGTCCAGGAAGCAGGAGATGCTGCTGCTGCGACGTCCGGCTGGGCTTCGACTCCCACGCTCTTGACCGCTCCGTCACGCATGGCGATGGTCCGCTCGTCCCTCGCGCCGCGAGCCCTCAGCACTACGTGTAAGACCTCCTCGAACAGGAACATGCTGCCCAGCACCAGCAGGAACACATGCCCGCTGATATCGTGGCCGCCCTGCCACTTCCCGCCCACGGCCTTGCACGCGACGCCCGTGACAAACTGCCGGGTGTTGTCCATGTCGACGTTGGCCGCGCCCGCCTGCTGCACCAGCTCGCACTGGCCACCCGTCAGGGTGAAGCCACGGTCGATGATGGCCGGGCCGAAGAACCACTGCGTGACGAAGATCCACCACAGCGTCACGATGATGTACCGGCATATGCCGCGCAGGCGATTCGGCGTGAGGGCCAAGGCCGCCCGGCCCGTCGACGGATGGGTGAACAGGAAGAAGAGGTAGCTGACAGTGACCCAGGCCCAGCCCCGCTTGACGAAAAAGACGTTGAAGATGTTGCTCTTCTTTGCGAAGTAGGAGGGCGCGCTGTTGGCGAAGTGGGACTGTGTCGTGGCGTTGTAGGGCGAGGCGCGCGCGGCGGGATCGAGGAGGGCGAAGAGGGACCCAAGGGCGAGGGTCGCGGGGTAGATGGAGAGGATGGTCGATTCGAGGGCCGTCGGGCGGAGCGGAGAGCGTCGCGCTGCTGCCATGTTGGAGGAGGGAGGGGGTGGGAGGTTGGGGAAGTTTAAGCTGGCCGGTGAGGATATATTCGGGGTTCGCGGCGAGCGGCGCGGGGTGATGGCGGGCGAGTCCATGGCTGGACGGAGAGAGCAACTTGCAATTCGTGCTATACCATGAGGCGGACGGGGAGGGCGAGATTTGATGTGGAGTGGTGTGGAGTGGTGAGGTGTGGAAGTGAAGAAAGAGGCGTGGTGTTGCTGTTGTTGTAGTTGTGGTAGTGGTAGTGGTGGTGGTGGTGGTGGTTGTTGTTGTGATTGTACTTATTGTGATTGTAGTTGTAGTTGTGGTTGTTTGTGGTTGTGATGATTGTGATTGTAGTTGTGGTTGTGGTTGTGGTGGTGGTGGTTGTTGAGCCGCACTTAGTAGACGAGGCAGCGAGGCCTCAGGTTGTAACTATCTCCATTTTCTCGCAGGCCTCGGCACGGACTGGCCGGCGACAGCGACGACGACGGCGACGGCGACGGCGATCCTTTTGGGTTGGGGCAACCCAGTTACTTCCTTCGTACTGTACTGTACTCATGTACTGTACTGTATGTACATACTAAATTTGGACCTTTAAGCTTTCGACTCCAACCTTTTGCCCTTAAACTTTGCCGGCGAACGACCTCTCCTCCTCCGCTCGCTCTCATTCCTCGGCCTCAATTCCATTTCTCCGTTTCTCCTCATCCTTCCATTCATCCATCCAGTCCGCAGCATCGAATTCAACCCAATCCAAGCCAAAACAATGGTTTCCACCCGCGGCCACCCCCAGGAAAGCCCCGAGCCCGCTGCCGCCGACCTGACGCCGTCGAAATCCTCGTCCTCCGCGCGCAAGAGCAGCAGCAACACCACCACCACCGCATCATGGGCCCACACGCCGTCCAACACAACGCTCATCTGGCTGTGCGTGTCGCTGCCGCTCGTCGCCTGGGACGCCGGCTACGTGATGCTGCGCCCGTGGAGCATGCCGGGGGGTGCGCTGCACTGGCCGATGTGGGCTCCCTATGAGCTGTACGGCAAGGTGGACTATATCTACGGCGTAAGCATCATCATCTGCGTTTCCCTCTCTTCCTCCATGGGTGATGGAGCGAGTGAACAAGGGGCGCTCAGGGCATGCTTCACTGCTAATACGCGAATCAAAACAGTGGAAAGCCTTTAACGAGGGCAACGGCTTCCCAGCCGCGCAGGCCATGCTGAACATCATCGAGACGGCCATGTACCTCTACTATGTGTACACGCTGTACGCCACCGGCCGGCCGTCCCCAGCTCAGGGGCGCGGTGCGCCTAAGAAAGCTGCCGTCGGTTTCCTGGGCGAGCAGCGCTCCGTAGGCGGGCAGACGGGTGCCGTGGCCGTGCTGGTGGGGTTCAGCGCGGCGGTCATGACGCTTTCGAAGACTGTGCTTTACTGTACGTTGTGCACTTTGGTTTTTGGGCGGGTTGGGTTTTTTTTCATCTCCCTCTTCCGTCTCTTTTTTCCCTCTTTTTGATTCTTTTTTTTGCTGTCGCTTCCGCTCCGAGGTTGCTGCCGAGCTCAATCTAACACCATCCCCTCTAACACTACCATCAGGGCTGAACGAGTATTACTCCGGCTGGAGCAACATCGGGCACAACAGCTTCCAGGACTTGATCTTCCTCTGGATCATCCCCAAGTGAGTCTCTTCCGCTCCCGCTCCCGCTCCTCCTCCCCCTCCCCCTTCCGTCCTTCCAACTCCAACAACCCGATGCACACGCGTATGGCAGAGCTGATGCTGGAAAGTGGTGCGTGGCTCATCTTGCCGTCCTACATGATCTACGTGATGGGGAGTGAGATCTTGCAGGGCTTGACGATCGCGGGGGGTGGCGCCGTGGCGGCTGCAGATGACGGTACTTCTCTGATCAAAACGGAGTAGGTAGATGGCATCAGGCGGATTAAGTTGGAGGGGGCTGGGTTGTCTTTCATTTCAGGTTTGATCTGAGTTGGAGGACCTCAGAGACTTGTGGTGGTGTACTTTACAGCAAGCTTATCTCACGAAAAGTGGATAGATTTGAGGGGGAGGGAGAGGGCGGGGGGCATGTCTTTCATCTCAGATGTGATTGAGGGAGGAGACCTTGAGTAGAAACCTCAGGGTGGTGTATCTCACAACAAGCAGATAAAACATCTAAGAATAGAAGTAGTTAGCCGTCAGACGGGTATATAACTGCGTACCTATCTCTGTACTGGACGTAGCGAGGAATATCTCACCTCCACCTCTCCCCCTGTGAGAAGTCGTTGTACGTATGTAGATGTCGGAATTCGACCTTGCGTTTTCGGATAGAGGGGAGTTGAACTTGGACTTTGAGTGGGTGAACATATATACACACAGATACTGTACTGGATGAAGCGAGGAAAATCCCATCTTCACCTCTCCCCCTGTGAGAAGTCGTTGGATGTATGTAGATGTCAGAATTCGACCTTGCGTTTTCGGATAGAAGGGAGTTGAACTTGGACTTTGAGTGGGTGAACATAGTATGTACACACATATACTGTACATTTAAATACATACCTACATAGGTACATACATACATACATACATACATACATACATACATACATACCTACATACCTACATACCTACTCACACACATACCTACAACATCACCCTTTCAATTCGAAGGGGGAAAAAACCTATGCAACGGTACTACTATCTAAGTGCCTACCAGTCTACCTACCAGTCTACCTTAATAGCTAGCCTATCAGTCTACCTTAATAACTAGCGTTCATACGTCCCACACCAAGTCAGTCAGTGAGTTAGTTATTCAGTCAGTCAGTCAGTCAGTCAGTCAGCCAGTCAGTCAGTCAGTGAGTTAGTCAGTCAGTCAGTCAGTCTGTCAGTGAGTTAGTCAGTGAGTTAGTCAGTCAGTAGGTAGGTACAGTACAGTACAGTACAGTAGTAAGGCAAGCAGGCGCTGTACAGTACTGTACCACAGTACTTACATACATACATACATACTTACATACCTACCTACATACATACATACATACATACTGTACATACATACATACTGTACATACCGTCCGTATATGTTATGCAACACCGTACCGCACCGTACCGTACAAACCATCGCGATTTCCCTCATCATCCTCCTCCTCCTCCTCCTCCTCCTCCTCCTCCTCCTCCTCCTCCTCCTCCTCCTCCTCCTCCTCCTCCTCCTCCTCCTCCTCCTCCTCCTCATCATCATCCTCTCCCTCCCGTACCGAAAGACCAAGTCGAGACGACCAGGCGATCTAGCCACCGCACCCCGCAAGCTCCCTGGGACATGAAGGGGGCAAAAACGACCCCTTTCCCTTTCTTCTTCTTTGGTACAGATGATTGAATGAGTGATTAGAGAGATAGGGAGGAGAGGAAAGGTAATATAAGAAAGGAAAGGAGAGGAGAGGAGAGGAGAGGAGAGGAGAGGAGAGGAGAGGAGGAGAGGAGAGGAGAGGAGAGGGGAGGAGGGGGAGAGAGAGAGAGGAGAGGAGAGGAGAGGAGAGAGAGGAGAGAGAGGAGAGGAGAGGAGAGGAGAGGAGAGGAGAGGAGAGGAGAGGAGAGGAGAGGAGAGGAGAGGAGAGGGAGAGGAGAAGAGGAGAAGAACGGAAAGAAAGAGTCGATCAAAAGTCGTCGGGAAAATTGAACGACGTGAGCGATCTGAGCGACGGACTCTGGGAGACAATACCTGCGCGGTCAGTCGCGTTCGCTTCAGCGCGGGTTCATAGCCAGCTATAAATCTGTCCTGTCTGCCAGCCATATACACACCTCAACTGAGATGCCAAGTAGCTCGCTCCGAGCAGTTCGTAGGACTTAAACGAAGTCGGTATCACTAGCAGCGTGAAACGAAGAGACGGAAGGGATCATAACGTGTGCAACGATATCCAATCACGTGTGTTTAAATACTCGAAGGGTCCCATCCTCGCCCCCAGTGCCAAATGGATGGTCCCAAAACCCAGCATCCCAAGCCCTTTCTGCTCGCAGATCAGGCGCCCCCGCGCACCACACCACATCTTGCTTTCATCGTCCGGTTGCCCGAAGCTATGCAGCAGGTGAGTGGCTGGTGCATAGGGATGTAGTGGGATGAGCTACAGCCATTTCCTCCGCGCCATCTCATCCTTCCGTAACCCGTCTGAAAAGCTCGTCTAGCGAGTCGTTTCGTTCGAGGTGGTGGTGGGTTCGTAGCCGCGAGATCAGGCAGGCGACCAGACTTAGCACCGTGGTCAACAGGGTGTGTCGTAAGGTCTGTTGTGTGGTGTCGTCGGAGCGATTTTCGTCGTCGTCAGCACGCAAGCGCGCTCGACCGAACAAGATCCGCTCGCAGATCTCGTCAGCCAAGCCACGTCCATATCCATCCCGTCATGACCATCGTATCTAACATTGCCCCTTCCCGTTGTATAGCCCAAACCCAAATAGACATCAAGCCTTCGATCGGCCGGGGACAAGGTCGGAGGCAACGCACAGCTCGTAAATCAAGACCGAAGCCGAAGACATAAGACCGCGTGACAACGAGCAACAGATGTGTGCCCCGTGACAAATGAAATAGAAGAAAACAACCCAACAACCCACATGTACCCCTGCGCGCCGAGTCCTGCATTGCTGCGTGTTTCCCCTTCTTAAGTAACTTTCTCTAGGTCCGAATTTTGAAAACGCTCATCAAAAAGCCCCGCCATATGCCGTAAAAAAAAAGGAAGTCACCGAGCTAGCGGCTGTCAGAACAAACGCAAAGAGCATGCAAGCCGGTCCAGAACGCGAAACGCTCGCTACGCTAAAGCCCAGTGTTAGGCGACAAAAGAAAATAAAGTGGTATCCAGTACGTCCTCGGTAAGAAAGAAAAGAAGAAGAAAAAAGGCAAAAAAGTGGAGGTCCTGTGTGGGGGCCCGAAAATGTTGTCGTGCAGTCGCCAATTGATGATGCCTTGTAAAACGCCGATGTTCCTTCCGTTCATGGTGGTGGTATCAAATGCCGCTCAGGTTCTTCTATCCCGAGAGAAGGCCTATGCAAACAGAGGGTGGATGGGTCCCAGTGTCTCCATTAGTGGAAATCATGCTAGCCACCTGAATGGGCAGGAGCGTGGTTCGCAGAAGTACTAGACCTTGATTGTCATATCGTTGCCGCAAAGTCCTGGTACCTATCCCAGCTCTGCCCGAAAGCTCCGTACCCCACGCTAACGCCACAATGTTGTTGCTGCTGCGTTAACATGCTGGGCAGGGGGAGAGATGGGATAGGCGCGCTGACTGGGGGCGAGGAGTAGATCCAGCCGGATGTCGAGTAGGGTTGGCTATACGATGCCGTTGGAGACGAGATTTGTACATCGTGCAGTCCCACGCTGGCCCACACCAAGTTCGAGTCCACTGATGGTGATGTGCTCGGACTCGATGGGATGACGCTCCAAGATTCGACAGGCGCCGGTACCGACGCGGACAGGTGGGACTGGGACCACCAGTTTGTGCCGGCAGAAGAGCTTGGCAGCAACGGAGGTTGCTTGACAACGTCGACGACCCTGGGAGGAGGCGGCAACAAGGGGTGAAAGAGAGCCATGATGGACATCTTGACCTCCTCACTCTTCCCACACAACAATTCCCCGGCACCATTTTCTTCCAGACCTTCCAGCGCAGCGACGTGGGTCCGATAGACAAACTTGTTGACGGCTTGAACGAACTCCTCGTGCATCTTCTTAATTTGCATCTCCTTCTCGGCCCAGTGGTACGTACTGGCCGCAACGTCGGCGCAATATATGTCCTGGTGATATTCGATGAGGGCTTCGATCGAGTCTGGGGTAAGCTTGAAGGCCACCTCGTTCCGGAGAACCATGTCCACATGTACGATGTATGCTTCGATGTAGAGGAGCTGGTAGCTGGACAGGGCTTCGATCAAGGGATCCTCAACCTTGCGCCGCTCTGCTTCCGGCGCGTTCGGGACCATGAGGGACGTGAGCGTCCAGATGGCCGTCGCCGACGACAAGTGCTCTGTCAGACATCTTTGGTGCTGCGGAAGGCTGTTGAGGGGTCTCTTTACCCGATTTACCCGCTTCAGCGTTTGGGTCAGCCACGGCTCCACCCTCGAGCCCAAGACGACATTGACCGAGGGAGCTCGAGGGGCAAAGGCGGCCGCCGAGGCTGGCAACAGCTGAGGAGGCATGGAGAGAGGGGAGAGGGAGGAAGGGTAAGCAAAAAGACCCGCGATGGCTGTATGCGACGGCTGATTGGAGGCTGGCGGTCAGACTTGCGAAAGAGGCAACCGAGTCGGGGACAGAAGAAGAGGGGAGAAAGAAAGAAAAAAGGACGAAGGGTGTGAGAGAGAGAAAGTGGCGATCCGCTGCTGGGAATGAATTACAATTGCGCCGAAGATGGGGGGAGGAATAAGCCGTCGGAGAGGGAGGAGAGGGGGAGAGGTGAAGGGGAGGGGGAGGGGGAGGGGGAGGGGGAGGGGGAAAGAGAGAAGAGTTGGGTGAAGAGTGAGGGGACAGGAGATATAGAAGACTTACTTAGTCAGTCACGTGCACGCTACCACAGATAGGTCACGTGCTCACTGTCACTGCTAAGTACAGTCAGTACAGTACAGTACAGTGTGTACGGATATACTGTACAGTAAATAGTTTATACTGGACTGGACTAGATTGGACCGTAGGAAGCTGACGGTACCGTCGAAGCTGAGCTTTTACAGTCCTGTACTGTACTGTACTGCACATACAGCATCTTCCATGTTGCATGTTGCATCGTTCGGTCTTCTGCATGCACGACTTGCTCCGCCTTTTCAACCATCTTATTTTTCTTCTTTTCTCCCCATGATGCCTGCACCTGCATATATGTCCTGTACTGAAGGTATGGGAACCCTTCCTGGCAACTGAATTAGAGAATCATGGCTGCACCGAGGCCAGGAAGACTATTCGCAGCTCGAGCCCGCGGCGGGAAAGAGGGACGACACAGAGCGTGAAGCACTACCTGATATCCAGCTGTAGGTGTGCATCCTGTATGTAGTATTGTACAGTACAGTACAGTACTGCTAAGGGTCTGGTCGTTTCTCGTCGGCATACTGTGGGTAGGACTGAACTCCAAGGGTCCAATCAATTCTCGTCGCGTTTGTGTGGTTTCGCCTCTCTTCTCGTCTGTTTTCTTCGCCTCTCCTCCTCCTCTCCCTCTCCCCTTCGTCACGCATCCCCCATCCGTCGTGGTTTGGCGCCGTCCGGCCGGTCGAGCGGAGCGCAGTAGTTTTGCATGGTGGGAGTTGTTGTGGGAGTTGTGCGAGTCGTTGTCATTCGTCGGCGATGCTGCGGCTGGCGAAGGGAGCTTGTGCTGCTTGGCTGCTTGGCTGCTTCCGTGTTTGTCATTGGCCAGCCAGGGAAGGAGCTGGAGAAGGGCAAGAAAAGAAGATCCTTTTCACTTCTTTACGGCTTATATACTGTACTTACTCACTCATATACTTGTATACAGTACAGTACTCACATGCTCACATGCTCATATACTCATATATTTAAATGTTTATATATTCATATACTCACATATTTACATGCTTACATTCTTACATGCTGATATACTCAGATACTTACATACTTACAAACTGGTATGCTCACATACTCACTTATATACTCACTCACATACTCACTCATTCCCTCACTCACTCACCCACTCACTCACTCACCCACTCGACCGGTCTTCTTGTCCCCTTCCAAGGGCAACGCGAGATACCCACAACCCTCCTAGTTCCAGACGATACCACCGATGCTAACCGCTTTCTGTACCTCAGTTAAGGTTGATTCTTGCGTACGCAATTCGTTCGCCTCAAAGTCAAATGCTCGTTGTCAAAGTGCTAGCGCCGGCCATTCGTGGGCGCTGACGTGCATTGTCGAGGCTGTGCTATTCTACGAGTTTGCGAACGCCTTCTTTCTTTCATTCATTCAATCATTCAATTTTTTTTTTCTTCTGCCTTCTATCTTTCTTCTTTTTCGTTTTCGTTTTCCTTTTAGTTTTCAGTCTCGTCTACTTGTTTAGACCTCTCTTATTATTTCCCGCACTTACTCTTCCTGTGCGAGTAAGTGATACCATATCGCATTTAGTATAGATTGGTTTCGAGGTGCAAGCCATCTGATGATTATTGGGGTCGTCTCCGACCTGCAAGATATTCGTTTTTTCCTATAACTGTCTTCTCCGTGGCACATTGTACTCAAGTGTTCTAGGCCTTGGTCTCCCCGTCGAGGAGGGCTCAAAATGCGTCGAGATCCTTCGGAGTCGAGGCTAGATGAGGACTTCTCCCACAGCCAGTCATTCACGAGCTCCGGAGCCCAACAGTCGAGACTCTGCGACGCACTGCTCACGATCCTGTTAGCGTGGTTTCCGATTAGCGCCTCGAACCGCTGTCCGCGGGCAAGCAACCGGGATGTTCAAATCTGTGATACAAAAAGGAGCACAAGTACTTCTCACCCTACGCACAGCATCAACAGGCAGCCCTGCAGCCTGTAAGTAGTGGAATGCTCCGTTTCAATTAACGTGCTACGGATGTTTCGTAGGCGACTGATCGAAAACAGTGTTACAGAGACCTTCGAGGCGCATAGTTTGGAGTACGGTTTGGAGTGCCATGTCAAGTCTCGATGAGTCGCTGGGGTATCGACAAGAAGAAAAGCGAAGGTCTCTCTCCTTCTAGACTGCGTGTTCATCTCGATGCAACTCTTGACTTACTATCGGCACTGGCGGCGTCTCCTACTATCTGGCGTAGATGGTTTTTGCACTTCGCTTGCAAGTCTCTACTAGACTCCATCCCACGTCACGAAGAGCAAGATCGTCATCGAGCTGACATTGGTCCTAGCAGTTACCTTTGTCGTCTTAACAAAGGAAGGGAGTGATTCTCCCCGTCGCGGTCCAGGCCTCCCTGGGCACTGCCGGGTACAGTACTTCTGTGATGGGACTGAAACCGAGATTCGGTCTTGACTCTGATTTTACGTTGAGTTTCAATTTTGATGATTTTTTTTCTTCTTTTTTTTTCGACATGTTATTCAAAAGGTCTGGTGTTATCTGCACGTAATCCTCTGCTGGATAGGAAGACTCATAGATAGACAGGTGTTTGGGTAGGTATCCACATTTGGAAGGGGCTCGGTTCACGGCGTAACATCGGCCTTGGATTGGGACTGGCAATACTTTATTATAGTAGCGTAGGTCCTGGGAGCCGAGAAAAAAACAGAACATGGCGTTCGGGCGTGGAAAAGAATAATGCGTACGCTGTTTGAAACTCAGCCTCTGATGGAAGGATTAGCAAGAACACATATTCACAGAGTTTGATTTTGTCGTGTGGGAAAAGGAGGTCTGCTCGCTCGGTTACCTGTTAGAGATGCTTTGCTATGCTTTCCCATCCCAAGCAGTGATTTTATTTTTATACCAAGATCACGAAAGCCAAATCTGTAGCAAAGGTCTAAGTGCTGGCGATGGATTCAGGCTGAACTGGAATTGACCTTTTCCGTGTGAACGAAATACAGCGTTTCTAACAAAGGCCGGAGAATCCAAAAAGAAGAAAGCATAGCTTTCACTCTCCAGAATGGCTCTGGTTGTAATTTGATATATGATTAAATGACAAAGTAGCAATAGATTCACAAACTTAAGTGCTTGTTATTAAAAGAAACCCTTACTTAGCACTCGAAGATACAACAAGGTTTTGAGATCGCTTCGTATGTCAAGACTGCCCAAGCCAACTTGGTACCACGGGCATAAGTATAAAATTGTAAAAGCTGTAAAATAGAACCAGAATCGACTTGGTTATTTAAAATAGGACATGGCATTCTTAGCAGAGGCTTGGTTATTAAAAAAATAAAAAATAAAAGCATGGCATCCACGCGTGGAAAAGCGCTGTTAGGGTATTACATCAGACTAGATAACCGAACCAGCAGCAGGTTCACAGACTTTAGCTCTTGTAAACAAAAGGAAGGCACGCTTGAAAAAAAAAAAAGCTTTGATCACGGTACGACATCGGATTGTGAAACAAGATCAGCAATTTATTCACCGACCAGAGTTTTCCTCCCGGACAAAAGAGGTAGGTCTGTCTCGCTTAACAATCGAAGATACCCCAAGGTTCCCCGGTAGCGGTAGCGATTCCATACAAGATCCCCAGGGCCAACCTAACAACAGCACAAGCACAAATGCCAGTAACAGCTCTCAAGTCCGAAGCCGAATCGACTCTTCCTTCGACAGCACAGCGACACCTTCAATCAAAGAGGCTTATTCGAAAGGCCACACCCCGGACCGTACCACGGGCGCACTAGCGCGATCTCGCCTTCACCCTGAGCAAAGACTCTTCTTCCGTGGGGAGACGACACACCCACACAAACCCCATCATCTACCGCAACGCGGCTGACGAAGTCGCTGCTATCTTCATTTCTTCCCCAAGACGATCGCAAGCTCAACGACCCGCACAGCACACCATGGGGTCGCCTCTGAACTTCCAGGGCGAGGCTACTTCGTACCTCGTTCGTCCCAAGATCAAGCTGCCTGATACCAGCACGTGGACTTGGTACTGTTGCAAAGTACGTCTTACCTCTCCTCCCCACCCTCTCATCTCCTCACTCTCATCTCCTCACTCTGATCTCCTCACTCTCATCTCCTCACTCTCATCTCCTCACTCTGCTCGTTCCCCTTGCCTCGAGACGCCGCGAGCAGCTTCCCAACGAAGCAAGAGCGCCAGTCACTGACACGACAACCCAGTGCGAGCAAGCCCACTTCGACGCGGAGGAGGCCAACGGCTACTCCGTCTGCACGAAGGGTCCGCACGCGCAACCGCACACGCGCTGCCGCACCTGCCAGATCCGCTGGTGCGCAGAAACCGTCGAGCAGCAGTGGCTACTCGCCGCGACGAAGCTCGCCGCCCGGTACCGCGCACGCCGTCTCTCGAAGGAGGCTTTCGTCTGCATGATGGCTGATGGCGATAGGCTTGCGAAGAAGGCCGGCATCGACGTGGCGTGGATGGACGCGCTGCGCAAGAAGATGGCCGCAAGCTGGGGACTGTTGGGATCGAAAGGTGAGGGCGCGGCGGCTGGGCTGGGTGTGGGTGTGGCCGGCGGCAGCGAGCAGACCTCCCACGCTGAGGATGGCGCGACGGGTGTGGTCGGCGACGAGCAGATCGACGCGAACGCCGAGGGCTGCGGTGAGGGTCGGGCGAATTCTTAGGGCGGTTGGAATGGCCTTGGGTGTGGCAGAGAGAAAAGTGCCTGGCTCTGGGGCGTGGGAGATCCTCCTGCGTGAGAGGCGATGGAGTTTCCGGCAGCATGTGTGTATGTCTATACGTCGATACCAGGGCTAAAAGCTTCTTTTTCGCCACAGTTGGCTTAATTCAAGGCGAAACATGCCCGGTTCTGAACTTCTGTGACTCGAATTGGGAAAGGCAATGGCAGCAGCAACTGCGCAGAGCCCTGAGAACGTGTGAATGAGCAAAATGAGTGCCACTGACTCGAATCACAGGCTTAGGAAGCATGGCAGCGCGGAACAGAGCAGAGAAGAACAGCAACGAGTCAGAAGGATCCCGCTGCAGATAGACATATAAAGCCAGCAGCAAGCCTAGAACGCCATCTCGGGACAACGCAAGCGTGAGGAAAAGAACAGCACAAAGCAAGAGCCCACTAAAGACACGACGATGTCTGCCGTCTCAGGAACATTCAAAGACGAGGATCCTCCAAAGTTGCCCAACACGGGACTGTGGTTCTGGAAGTGCTGCTATGTGAGTACCTACTCCTAGCACACGACGAGCTATGTGTGAAGCCAGCGCGCTAACAGCTTGCTACCGTGCGCATTCACGAACCCGGCGCCAAAACCGACGGGAGACTATGGCGTGTGTAGCATATGCAGCCGGGAGAGATGTAGGCAGTGCGACATTGCATGGGGGAGCTTCGGGGACAGGACTGGCTGGCGGTGGTGACTTGAGACGTGCCGTTTCGAGCACACTGGCGGGCTTGACCGCAGTGGTTTGCACGTTTGATGGAGAGCGACAACAGGCCTGTTCAACATGGGAGTCAATCTTGCTTGAGTGATGAGGATTTGGGTTGCACGTACTGTGGAGATCAGGCAGGGAATTGTGTTTAGACAAGCAGTATTATGTACTCGTTCCCAAGAACGTCAAGCCGAACACCCCAACGATTCTCACAGCGTATTCATGGCTACCCGACCTCCGTAAACCGTCACGTTTGTACAGCCAAAAGGCTACCCTATCCTATCCTATGCAACCCAATCTGCCCGAGCCAGAACTCCCCAAACCCACCCAAATATACATCATGAGCCACTCGGACCGGCCTCCTCATCTTCATTCGTGTTCGGCTTGGAAGGTCTCTGCCGACCACTTCGGAGCAATTCTCCGAGGGTATTGCTAAAGCTCCTTGCTCGTGTGACTCGCCCACCGTCGTCTTCTTGTGCCTTACTGACTTCCTCATCCAAGTCGCCGTTCTTTGGTGGCAACGTCACCAAATGGTCGTCATCGTCGTCGGTTGTGTTTGTCAACCTTTGAGACCCTGATTTGGTTCTCCTTAGTCCAAGTTTAGACCGCTTAAAACTCCCGCTGCGAGGATCTAGACCTCGTCTTAGGGAGTCGGCCACAACTGCACTGAACCCACCCGAGAGCGGTGATAGCAGAGGTCCAGGCAATATTCTGGAAATCGAATGTCTGGCTGGTGTCATGGGCCGGTCTGCTTGCGGTGGTGCGGGAGATTGCTGTTCGTTGGGGTGAGTGTGTACATTCCCCTGTGACATTGTTCTGGCTACATGGAGCAACGGCTCGGAAGCATTGAGGGCCTCGGATGGGAGTACTGGTGAGATCGTGCTTTGCAACCCTGGATGGCGTGGAGGCTGCAGAAGGTCGTCGTCTGAGGACGCAACCCACGGATTGCTGATGAGCGGACTGTCATCGCTGTTGCCCTGAGTCGAAAGCTTCACCCGGACCGGTGGCCCAAACGAAGAGTTCGAATACGTTCGAGGAGATCGTGGCCTTTCTGAAGGATCGACGAAGCAGACGTGCGAGCTTCGTGGTGACATTGGGCCCTGGTCGTCTCCTGCGCCGTCCCCGTTGTGATATACCCTTGCTCTTCTCTGGCATTTATTTCTGACATCCTCCCCTGCGTGCTCTTGACCCATAAGACCAATCCGCTCTTCTCCTCCATCCTCAGATTCCGAGTCTTCCACATCGCCTTCATCCTGTTTCGGCCGCCCGCTTGTAATCAGCCAAACCCCAAAGAACGTCAATAAACATCCACCGATAAACTTCGTGAAGTTGTCAGCGGTCGCTTTCTCGAAGTCACGGTAGAGGATCGCACTTCCGATGATCACAGACAAAGTGAACATGACGAACTGTACAGGGATGACTTGTGTCGAGTCAAACCGTTGGAGCGCTTTGTTAACGTATCTCACCTGCATCACAGCAGTTGCAATGAGTACAGCTAGCAGTGCATATGTAACTGGGGTTGCCAACGCCCTCCATAGCGTCGACGAGAGCATTGACGCAACTCCTTTGGTTGACAATGCTGTATAGCCACCTATTCATGGTAAGCAGAGGCACAGGCGAGACTTGTTCGATCCACACTCACCAAAGAGTCCAACAAGCCCCAAGTCAATCAGTATCGTTCTGTTGCCGTACCTGGGACTCGCCCACATCAGAAGTGTTATTAGTGCTACGGTCACACACATGTATATCTCGAAAGCGGTCGTCGTGATGGCACCCAAGATTTCGTGAGGACCAAATCTCTTCTCCTGTGTTTTGGCACTCAGAACCACTGTGATTGCTCCGCCTACCGCAACCACAACGCCCCAGAAGTCTCGCATCCGGAACCTTTCCTTCAGCATAATAGGAGCTATCACACAGTTCGATATCAGAGCGACCACACCTAGCGGGGACACAATGGACGCTGGCGCGAAGCCGTATGCCAGAAAGTTCCCTGCCTCTCCAACAGTCATCAGTACGATGCCACCCCACCAATAGGGCGATTTGAGGTAATTCGAGTGGTCTTCATCCGAACATCCACTGGACTGCGACTTGTAGGACGACGACGAGAACAGATGGCTGTGCGCCTCGTCGCTCACTCCGTCCACGTCCGCAGTATGCCTATTCGTGCCCACAGTCCCATATCTCCTGCTCGGTTCTTGCATACTTTTCGTCTGTTCTTTTCGGCGAGTCCGCTCTTCATGTAGTCTGATGTGCGCGTACCGTTGAACGTTGAGGGCGAACGATATGAGAATGTTGCCGACGATGGCCGTGATGATTCCGATCAGAGAGCTCCATCTTTGCAGCTGCGATTCGCTTGCAGACAGAGAGGTCGTGAGGAAGAGAAGTTCAGAGGCAGTCGGCGATAATTTCGCGCCAGGCCATGCCGCCGCCGCCGCCGCCGTCGTCGTCGTCGTCGTCGGGTCCGGAGCTGGGGCTGATAAATACATATCAGCGTACTGTCGAAAGGCTTCGTTCCATCCCACGGTACCGCCCGGCAACCCAACTATGCGTCGGATTTGAGGAACAGTTGCTGTGACATGGGAATATACTCAGTCGTGAATGTCGCAGATGTTGTGGTTGCGGATCCTCGGAGCTGAGGCCGCCGCGGCTTGACCCGCTGCCCGCATTAGTCGTCGTCCCAAGACTCGAGTTGGAGTTCGCAGCGCGGTGAAGCCGGTCTACACAAACAAGCAAAGAGGCGGAGGAACAGCTTCGACACGATCAATTTGATCTTGCGCACTCCCGAAACAGATCATTTGCTCGGTCAAGTGAGACTCACGTCTCCCAGATGGCTGGATCCGCTTGAACAGCAGCACAAGCTCTGGCCCCCATCTCGACGACCAGACCACCACGACACATCATGAGCGACGATGAGGACTTCGATGTGGAGGAGCCAGAGTTGGCAGCCGACGATCCTATGAGAGCTTTTCTTCCGCAGTCCTTTGGGAAGAAATCAAAAGAGGCCGACGTCGCGGCGCAGATTGGACGAACAAAGAGAGTTGTCGACAAGGCTTCAGCCGCCATACAGAGCTCTGCCGATGGAACGGAGGCACCCAGACTTGCACAAGAGCCAGCTTCGAAGGACTATGGATCAAGCGATGGCGACGACTCGGACGACGCCTCGGACGAGTCTGACGACGACGAGTACCCAGTGTCGCATGAGCTGGTGCTCAAGACACACGACCGCGCAGTGACTACAACTGCTCTAGATCCCTCTGGTGGAAGACTCGTCTCGGGGTCAGCGGATTGCACGCTCAAGCTTCATGATTTTGCGTCTATGACACCTACGACCCTGCGAGCATTCAAGAGCGTCGATCCAAGTGCCTCGAAGACGTCTGCGAATTCGGAGACCCATCCCATACACCATGTGGAGTTCAACCCCTTGTCGGGAGGGACCTTCTTGTGTGTCTCGGCGACACCTCAAGCCAGGATTATGAGCAGAGATGGCGAAGTGCTGGCTGAGTTTCAGAAGGGAGATATGTACTTGAGGGATATGAACAACACCAAAGGACATGTTTCCGAAATCACAACTGGTACCTGGAACCCGGTCGACAAGAACCTGTGCGTGACTGCTGGGACAGACAGCACCATTCGGATCTGGGATGTGAACCACAAAAGGTGCCAGAAGGAGGTTATCGTGCACAAATCGCGAGCCGCGGGATCTGCTGGAAGGACGAGAATCACTGCAATCGTATGGGGAAGCCCGTTGCAAGGTGGAAAGAACGTTCTTGTTGCTGCAGCATTAGATGGAAGTCTGGTGATGTGGAGTGGCGACGGGCCGTTTTCGAGACCAGCAGCGGAGATCAGAGAAGCACACAAACCAAATACCTGGACGGGAGGAGTAGACATCAGCTCGGATGGTCGAATGGTTGTTACCAGAGGTGGAGATGATATGATAAAGCTATGGGACTTGAGGAAGTTCAAGACTCCGGTTGTGACAGTCTCGCATCCTTCAACATCAGACGCTTACTCGGTAACCAACATAAAGTATTCGCCCATGTCTTCAAGCATCATCACGGGATCAAAGACCGGCCACCTCCACATATTGAATCCTGGCAACCTCAAGCCAGAGCTGGTTACACCAGTAACGCCTGGATCACCTCTCATCACAGTCGAATGGCATGCCAAGATCAATCAGATCGTAACAGGATCTGCCAACTCTGAAGTTCACGTTCTCTACAACCCCAAGACCTCGGTACGAGGTGCCGTCGATGTCATGTCTCGAGCCCCCAAGAAACGACACGTCGATGATGATCCAAACTTCACCACCGACCAATCGACCGGCCTCTCGGGAGACAGCGTCGTCAGTGCCGGCGGAGTAATCACAAGTGCAGGTGCAACTTCGTTCGCAGCTCGCCATCCTACAGTTGGCCTCACAGCCTCAGGTCGTTCTAGAGATCCCCGTAGACCTCAGATACCCGCCGTGACCCCTTTCATGAACAGCCAGCAGGACGAGAAGTATATCAACCAGAGCATATCGTTGAGCAGCATGCGAGATGAAGATCCCAGAGAAGCATTGCTGAAGTATGCCGAATTGGCGAAGAAAGACCCGATGTTTACCAATGCTTGGAAGGAGACCCAGCCGGTTACACAATATGCCAATCTCAGTGACGATGAAGAGGAAGAGGGTCCTGATAAGAAGAAGCCTCGGAGAGGATAGAGATCGCTGTTTCTCTCAGGATTGTATACGGGCAAATCAGGACGGTCTATGGACGGCGGCATTTGCCCAAGAGTCTGGGACAGATGTGAGTGAGTCTGTCTCCACTATGATACCCACGAATGTGAAACACTCTGAAGTGAGTTTAGTAGCTAGTAGACTGTAACTACAGGCTTCTTATACCGATCAAGTTTTGGCCTTTTGAAAAACAGGCTCCGATTGATAACATGATCTGAGAACACATTGTCATTTGCTTTTGATGTTACCAGTTGGAAGCTACTCTCAGCTATGGCTTTCTCGCCTTTTACTTTTAATCAGAGCAGCTGAGTCTGAACTGGTCTCCCGTTTGTTTAAGGTTGTTGGCCAACTCGCTAGCATTGCTTTGCGGACCACGCTAGCACGCTTTTCCGGGCACCTTCCACTTCGACTTGCGACAATTCCCTTGCTTTCATCGGCGAACTCGAACGAAAGACCTCGGCCTCGAAGGGCAACTATATGGTCTTCTAGCAGTTTTCCCAACAATTGTTTGATGCTCAATTGCCTGTTGGCGTCAAAGAAATTAAAGCATAAGAGATGTGCTAAGGTGAGGGGGCCTCCGTATCTATTACCTCACTTAGAGATGACAGCCGGAGAGGAAGGGATGGAGAGCATTCACCCCGTATCCTGGGATACCGAGGCAGCCTAACTTACGATAAATGTGACGTTAAACGACCTTGGAGGTGCATCTTCAAAGCAACACTTCAGTGAGTCTAGGCTAACTCCCTCGGAAACGAGTAGAGCTACGATAGTGTAGCAATCATCTTTAAGACACGGAACTTCCTGTGAAAGATGGCATCCGACAACAAGTCGAACAGCGAGCTCTAGAGCGTGGCTCTCTGAAACTCTCCTACCATCTCTACATCCGCAAGCATGCATTGCCTGCAAGTAGTGTACGAACGTGCCTTGAATGGGAGGTCTGGACAATGGCTCTGTAGCGACTGGCTTCGAATGAAGGATGGTGATGAAAATATGCAGGATCCCTCCAGTGAAGGAGGAGTCGGAGGAGGAACCGGAGGACGAGCGAGCAAGAGCCACTTGAGCCGGAGCTTCAACCCGAAGACCCAGACGAGACTCCTGCAGAAAAGAGAAGAGAAGAGAGAGAAACTTGCGATCCAGAACGAAGAATGTCGCAAGGAAGAGAATCACAGAGCGGAGATGGCCGCTTTTCAAGCTACCGTCTTGGTCGCCGCCGCCGCAGAGAAAGCCGTTCAGCAAGACGATCACGTGGTTGCAGAGCCCCCCCAAACCCTCGCTCGTTGCTTACGCTGAGCCTCCGACCGACTTGGTCTGTAGAGAGGGTTCTTCTCGACTTGTAAGGAAGTTCATTTGCTACGCAGTTGCTCCCGCGACTCGAATCACATACATATCGTACCAAAGATAGTGGGAGAACTCTGTGTTGGCTACAATAGGAAGGAGTGAATTTATCTCGGCTAGGCGGACTGGATCAGAGGGTTGGTTTTTTCAACGAAGCATGGGTTTTTTTCTCTTCTTAGTATTCAGCACTGATGATGAGAAACCTTACTACTAAAGATTCGTGAGAAAGGTAGGGGGAAGGGATCCCCTGGTTGATAATCGCCAGTTAGCGAGATTGGAGTACGAGTGTAGTTGGTTCTAGCTGGCCCCAAAGGATAGAGGGATCGTTTCTCAACTGGGAAGGTCATGCTCCATAGCTTCTGAACGACTCTACAAGTAGGCTGGCTGTAGCAAAAGCGCGTTCCGTAAGCGAATATAAGGACTAACACGAGTTGAATGAAGCCAACGAGATGCAACTCGCTAGTGTATTGATTACACAGTGAGGCGAGAAGCAGAATCGAGAAGACGTTCACTGCTTCATAGATTTCTTATTCTCTTCACTCTCGTCACGTCCGTCTCTCAGTTCTTACAGGCCAAATCATACATCAAGTTTCCGTCTACCAACCTCACAACGCCCGATGATTCGACAAAAGAGAACACGTATGTAGTGTGTATCAACCCAGACAAAAGTGTACAGAGGTAGAAGGAGACGTGTAGTGGCGTAGGTGGAGACTACTGCTGTTCCTGTTGCTTCTTCGGGGAGAGGACTTCGAATTTTTCTGTCGCAAAAAGTCTCAGTATGGCCTGTATCAGGTGGAGGAGAGAGGAGAGAGCATACGCTGAACGATGCTCAGCGCGTTGATGTCAACGCCGTCCTTGTTTTGGTACTTTCTGTACGAGGCTTCGCCCTCAACGTAAACCAGAGTTCTGTCATCACCGCTTCAGTAATTATTCCGCAGCTACCCAGCCCAGCTCGTCTCCCTCCCCCTCTTCCCATCCCGTCGCCGGGCGCCGGGAGGCACATACCCTTTGTCCAATCCCGCGAGGAAATCCCGGCGAGGCCCCTCTTGCAAGAAGGCCGAGACATTGAAGAAGCTGGTCTTCTGGTTATCCCCATACCCGCCCGAGTTCGAGGCGACGGTGTATCTCAGGACGTCTTGACCCGTGCTGGTAGGCGTTAACTCGGGGGGTGCTGCGAGGCGTCCGAGGATCGTCATGCGCGCAAAGGAAGAGCGTGGGGAGCTTGTTGAGAGGGCGCGGCCGGTGGATGACGAGTTGCGCAGAGCGCGGCGGGCGAGGAATGCGGACATTTTGGTTTGCGTCTGCGTTTGCGTTTGCGGGTTTGCCGATAGGGGATTTTGGAGTAGGCGAAGAGAGGATGGGAGCTGCGAATGGTTTTGTGATTGTGAGCGGGCGTGAACGGTCTCTTCTGGAGTTGACTTTTTTAAAAATTGTCGCGTCTCAGGGTCGCGATGCGATAGGGGCTAGCCGGTATTATCCCATCACGTGATCAGAATCTAAAAGCTCTTGAGCCTTCTAAATCTAGGAGCTCCCAAGGCTTGTTAGCCGAAGTATGAGCCAAGCTTTTATTGTGTTGTCTCTAATGCTTAAGCATATGAACATTGAGTGTTGTTGTCTTTCAAACAATCCAAGTTGTGAAAGGGACCGCTCTTCGAGTCTTCAAATCACCTCTTGAGAGCTGGGTCAAGTGCAAATCTATCCTTAAACCAACAATGGGACAGGCATGCAAACGCGGGGAAAGCTAGGGCAGTACGCCAGTATAAATTTTGCCCGTTTGGATCTTCGTACAGCATTTTCGAGGCTGTAATCCGATCCCTTTCAAGTTAACTCGTCAGAGAACATGTCCTCGCTAGACCTTTGATTACACAGACACAGTCTGAACTCTTGATAGCAAAGCCCTTGTCGGAGCCTTTTGCTTTCAAGGACATGATAAGCGCGAGCAGTACTGAACCAGCCTTTTCTTTCCCTCGCCTCCGAGTCTTTTCTTACGCTACCGTGCTTCTAAGATCTTCGCCGCTTTTTCTTCACCTTGCCTGAGGATGACCTGACATTGGAGGAAGAAATTTGTGTGTTGTCACTCGAACACACCGTCTGTGCTTGTCACGCCCATAGATCCACCCATGCCGTGACATTCCAGCTTCTTCCAGGGTGTGTTGTCATGTTCTACGGGTCCCAAGAACCTGGCCAATTGTGTAGTGGACGAAGCCGAACGTTGAGACGCACCCACGAGCTGTGTTCGTTAAGAGCTCGCAGGTGGTGAACCGGCTATTATCTCGAGGAAACCATGTGCTACCGAGAGGGGGAGTTCGAGTAACGTGGATAGCAATATATGACGTGACAACGTTGTATGTAGATCAGCGCAAGCAACGGACGAGGGTGGCATCCTGCAAGCTGGATAATGCAAACCGAGCACAGGAAAATGATCAGGTTGGGATAATACACTGACTGACTGATCCTCTTGAGCAACGTGCAGGAAGCGTACATGTTTATTGTTTTTCTTGGCGAGTTAGACCGTGACTGTAGAGGCAATGTTTGAGGAAGTCGAATCCTGATCGCTAGATGCTGTATGTGGGGAACTGTCTAAATTTGCCTGAACCCATACCACGATAGTACTTAGTCTCACTTGACTGACACCCGACCTTAGATAAGTCGATTACCGTATAGTACAAATTAAGTCAGGGAAGCCGTTAAGGATAAGGAGACGCGATAGAAAGTTCCCTACATGTGTACGGTACTCGCAATGAGTGCCGAAAGGCAACAATCCAACTACACAGTACTGCACAACACACAAGATATGCCAATCCATCCCCAATGAAGCAGGAAGTCCGTGGCCAATCAAATGACGGCAAGTTGGTATATATTCCGCAGAAATGCATATATGTCGTCAGCAGATGTTTGATGTAGAGGGTAAAGGCACATTCGTACTAGTGGTTAATCAGATGGTGCAGGGCAATTACTCGCACGCGTCGTTCATTTGATCTTGGATCGCGATGCTAAATCGAGATTAGTGTGTAACAACTCAGCTAGTTGATTCACGTACCGTACTGTACATACAGTACTGTACCTAACGCTTACCCCTCTGCAGATTCTGGCAATCCTAAGGAACCGCAAGCGCCGGCTGAAGTGCGACAAGTAGACAGTTGCAGAAAAATCCGGTACAGTACAGGAGAACTGCTTATCTAAGACCTGGAAAACATATACTCATTCCCCGACCGTAGGCACAATCCTTCAAGGTGTTTGACACAAGATATCTCTTGTTTGTCTTTCTCTCTCTTGCCTTCGCTCAGGGGCATCAGCTCTCTCGGGCGACGACCCGCGCTCCTTTCTCGTGTGCTCTCGTGTGCCGTGGCACAGCAGCTCCCGTGTGTGATCATTCCAAGAAATGATTTTTACTGAAGGAGACAAAGCTTACATGTGCTGCCGTGTCCTTGGAACAGATCATTTGGGGCTCTAAGCGAGAAGTTTACACGGTCGGTGGCAGGCGGTCCAGGAACGGCGGAGCGTGATATCTTCTCTTCCTCTGGTGCGTGGCTCGAGGCCCTTCTTTTCGCGCCTCACGGACTGTTTGAAAAACTTTCTATTTCATGCTTATTGCAATCTGTAGGCTCGTTGCTTGTCCGCCAAAAGGAAAGACACGGACTCGTCGTACAACACTAGTGCCCCTGAACGCCATGTCGGATCGACGACGCCAACCCGTCCAGCCTCAGCCAGTCTGCCGAGACTGCCTGTCTATTGCCGTGCCTTATACCCTATTCAGTATCTGATACCTGACCGAGCTCTACCTCAATAAGCAGACTTGCAGACTTCTCTCTTTTCCAACTTCCCAGTTGGTGTCTCTCGTCTCTTGCGTCGAGCAGCGTCCCCCGCAATCTGCTCCAATGCAGCCCACGTTCATTATAAATCTCCAATTCGGTTTCTTTACTTTGTTGTTTTCCCATATTGTTTTGAGTACGACGTAATTAGCAGTGATTATTGTGGTTCACGCAATGCAGTCGACGCGCTTCGTTTTCGTTGTTTTGGCTTGCTTCTGTGTCAGCATTGCGGTTGCGGATCGACGCCCATTGATCCGAAGGCAGGATGAGCCTACAATTTTATCAACGACAGACTCGACAGTCACTACACGCTTATTGATTCGACCTTCGAGTATAGGTAGCAGTGCTGGGACGGACGAGGGAAGCGCTACGGGCCGCTTGACGACTGTAACTTCTACCTCGAAAGCGATCTCTAGCTCAGCCTCGGCCACATCTGCCTCCAGTTCTGCCACGGCGGAAATCTCCAACCTCAATGGCGCTGCTCCGACACCATCAGTCATTCTATCTTCTTTTAACTGTGAGTCGGAACTCCAGCTCATGCTGGTTGGAGTGGAGCACTGACCAGGAAAAGCAACACTCACGCCTACGAAATTACCTATTGAACCTACCGTAACGCCCGCGTACGGAATTGCTGGAGTCATGCTCATCCTCAGTGGCGTCGTTTATACGCTCGTTGGGATCAAGAACAAGACTCTGCATGTTTCGCTTTCGGCTGCGTATATCGCAAGCTTGAGCGTGACGGTGCTCATTATCTACGTTATGAATTTACCAGTCAGCAACGGAAGCCAAGGAGCATACTTGGTAGCGATTGTCCTGACGGGCTTGATTTTCGGTGGTGCTTCACTCATATTCACCGAGATGACTGAGGGTCTCGGCTGTCTTCTGGGAGGATTTTGCTTCAGCATGTGGCTCCTGGTCTTGAAACCCGGTGGACTTGTCACCGAACAAAGCAGCAAGTGTATATTCATTGCTGTATTTACATTTGCCGGGTTTTCTACCTCATTCAGCCATTACACGCGACCGTATGGGTTGATCGGCGGGGTTTCGTTCGCAGGAGCCACTGTTGTGATGTTGGGTGTTGACTGCTTCAGCCGTGCAGGCCTGAAAGAGTTTTGGGCATATGTTTGGGAACTGAACGACGTCCTTTTTCCTATCGGGGCTACTACCTACCCGATCACGAGGGGCATGAAGGTGGAAATAGCCGCCATCATCTTCGTCTTCCTGGCTGGCGTGATCTCTCAGATGAAGCTCTGGAAGGTGATCAAGGAGCGTCGAGAACAGCGAGCATTGGAGCACCTTAACGACCAGCGAAGTCTGGAGAAAGAAGAGGAAAATGTGGGCAACGCAATTGAGCATGCTGCTGCAGAAGACAGGGATCAGTGGGAAGCTGTCTATGGCAACAAAGAAGGTACCAAATCATTTGGGCCGCCGACATCAATCCAGGATTCTGGGGTCGGCGACATGGAGAGCAAGAAAAGTGCTAGGAGTGAAGTCGTTTCATTGAGAAAGTCTGATGAAACAATCGAGATGGCCCCGATGCCTTCAGATACCTCGAAAACCAGTGCTGGACTTGTCTTGGACGACAAAGTGCAAGACAGCGGTGCTATCACAGTTTTTACAACACAAGATCCGACGCCTCGAATTTTGGACGGAAATGGATCGCCCATTGAGGCGAAGAGCGAAAGCCACTCTTCGCTTCGCAATTCGGTTGCGCTCAATCAGAAGGAAGAGAAGAGCTGGGTGGTGGGTGCTGATGGTGAAGCCCGCTTGGAGAGGCCATCTTCACTTGGAAACTCGAAGAGACTCTCAACAGGACCAGACGTCGTTCCTCTGCCATTCAAGATCCCTGAAAACGAAGTTACAAGCAGTCGATCGTCAGTCGCTACATTTGCAGATGATGAGGATGGGGCCAACAACAAAAGATCGAAACATCTCTCTACAGGGTCAATCCAAATGCGAAAGCCATCGCGAGCATCTACGCCGTCACGCCAGTCACCCCGGAATTCTAAAATTTCTACTGCTGCAGAAGGAGTTAGTACTGAGGACCTAGTCATTCCCAGGTCTGTTGAGGATGACAGGGCAAGCTCAATTGCAGCAACTGCAGATGGATTCAGCGATGACGAGGATCTGAAAAGTATCAGATCGTCTGCGGACAATGGACCAGATACCACAGATTCTGTCTTACCAGACCAGTCAGCAATCCCTTCTGTTTTCGAGTCGCCGAAGAAGTCCGAAAAATCAGCACATGGTGATGCAAATCGACGCACTTCCGTGGCAAAAGTGGCTACTATATCTACGGAACGAGTTCTAAGAGATGAGGACGAGCCAGAGCAATTGCCAGTGGCCGTGAAGTCTCGGGTTCCAAGTACCGAACCGCAAATGGATACCCTACCAGTCAAAGAAAACTCGAGCGAAGCCAACAAAAGCGATGCTGCGCCTTCCACTACCTCCACTGTTGAGTCAAAGATGGTGAGCATCACGAAAGAGCGCTTGCCACCACAGGTGTCGAAGGTAGTAATGTCTTACCGTACTAACGAATGGGCCAAACATCTGAGTGGAGCTGAGCCTCCTGAGCTGGATGAACTGAAGCTGGCCGAGCATTCCGTTGAGAACAACGCCATAGCGGAGTCTGCCGCGCCTGTGAACGTTGAGGAATTGCAGCAAACACCTGAAAAGGTCTTGCCTCGCCCAGTATCAAGGACCATATCTCAAACGTCAAATCGTGGCATCGAAGGCAATCTCCCCTCAACTACACCGCCAGCGAGTAAGCCCACCGGTGCCTACACTGCATTCGGACCAACGCTCTTGGGAAAACGGGACAGCATGATCCGAAGCAAGACCTTACACACAACCACTCATTCTATCCTCCCCTCCACACCGGAGCTTTCCCAACCTCTCACTCACCACGGTAGCCGTGACGCCGGCTCCCTCTATCAATATCCCAACACAGCCGCCATCGTCCACGACGACGACGACATGCCACTCTCTGCCCGCCGCCGCGAACTCAAACGACAAGCCCCTCTCCACCCCCCACCCACCCACCTCCTCCAGACCCAACAAAACCTCATCTACGACTCTCACCAACCGAAACGGCAAACCGGCGCTCCCCACCCTGCGCTACGCGAGCAGCAACTCGCATCGTGGAGAGCAGGCGTGCAGCAAGGCTTGCATGCGAACGCCTCGCCCAAGACAACGCTTGAGCGGTCACGGTACGCGTTGTTGGTGGAGCGACAGCTGGAGGCGCAGAGGAGGGCGGTACAAGAGCGGATGAAAGGGGCGAGAGACCAGCGTTTTGACGAGCGGATGCGTCGGGGCGATATGCTGGATGCACATCGAGACGCGTTGCGGAGGATGCAGGCTAGCGCCAACAAGCATGTGTGACGAAATGCTCGGCTGCAACATCGATGAAAACGATGAATATCTACTCGTTGGCGAAGGGGTCGGGTGGGGAGCTTGGAGCTTGGCCGATGGACACGAGACATGCAAGTATGGCCTTTGTTTGTATAGACTTCGCTTCGCTTCGCTTCGCTTCGCTCTGGGAAAGGCACGTCACATGGAGAACGGAGAACGGGGGCTCAAAAGCAGGCCGAGGAGATCTGGGAATGGGGGCTCTGGTTGGGCCTTGTTGTATATGTAGCGGCGGTGTTGTGTTGGACGAGCTCCTACTGTACTTGTCGACAAGGTGTAAATCAGGTGTCATATAGTACCTAGGTGTATTGATCTCGCTTATTCCCAATCCGAAGAAGAGGTATCGAGACACATTGCATTCTTCCCGAATCTGTTGTCCGCACTCTTTCGCACAAGTCTCATGTCACTTTTGATAAACATGAAAAACCCCGATTCTTTCATGTAACCAACGTGTGCCAGGATTCTCAGAATTCATATCAGTCGACGCGTGCGAGATACCCATGGGCTTGGGGCTCAAGGAGGCGGGTTTCGGTGCAAGATGATGTTTCGGAACGGTTGGTTTGCAAACACTCCTTTTCACTGCTTTTTCGGGGCGTTTGTTAAAAGAGGCATGGGTTTACGCATCGTCAAATGGGCAAAAAGAACAGCCTTGAGCGGACTCCGGCAGTAGAGTAGTACATGTACTGTACATGTACTGTACTGTATGTACTGTCTGGTAAGAAAAGAAAACATCAGCTTCGGGAGATCGCCGTGTCCCGTCGTGAGCACGTGACCGTAAGCCAGGGCCTGCCTGTGTCCCTGCCAGCCCTGCCAGCCTTGTCAGCCTTGCCAGCCTTGCCAGCCTTTAACCCAAAGAACCCGGATTCTGGATCTGGAGCACAACAGACACCGACGTGCATCCAGAAGCTCGAGGACTCTCGATGAGCGAAATGCCCATCTCCCGACGTCGGATTGCACACGGCTTTGTTTGCATTGACATCCGCGTACGGTCATCCCGTCCCTCTCTTACTCATCCGCCACTATGCACCCGAAGTGCTGGTCGCTACGGCGGTAGGTAGGTAGCTGTTGCAATCGACTGGGCCGGCCGGCTTCACATCACGCAACAAACCGATTCCTCTCCTCTCCTCCTCTCCTCTTCTCTTCTCTCTCCATCTCCATCTCTCTCTGCATTTTCTCTGTCTCGCAACGGCAGTCAATGCCCGGCGTACCATGATTGAGCTTTTCTGATCTCCCTGCGCGAGCGAGTGTTCCCGAGCTCTGCAAGCCAGGCAAGCAAGCAAGTAACAGCCCCACGATGTCGACCGCGAAATGCACCGCGTCGAAATGCTCGTCTGCGCGCGATCGGGAGGTGTTCAGGTATGTCCTCGCTGGTCCCAGGGTGGCATGACACCGGTTGACAAGCTGCTTGCTCAGATACTACCTACCTGCTGCCGGCCCTGCTCACAACTCATGTCCCCCGGGAAACGAGAGCTGCAGCATCGTCCATACGATCAAGAAAGCCTCGGGTGATCCGACCTTGACTGCCTTTGCCCAGCTCGGATGTCTACGAATCAACTGCAAACGCGGTATCATCACTTTGTCGACCCGCGGAACGGAGTTTGTGCTGGCCGAAGCAACCCAAGAGCTGAGCTTGCAGAGGGACGATGACGAGAGCGATGCGCTATGGCACGGCGAGGGGGCCATCTTGAAGTCAGAGGGTCTTGGAGGCCAGCTACGAGGGGTTTTTGAAGCGCCCGATGCACCGGCGGTCTTTTTGTGTGGTGACCTGGCCAGCGATGATCGATTCAAGGATACGGTGCCGGTGATGGGGCCTCCGTATCTGAAATCGATCGCCTGCGTACCGCTTGTCTCGCCGCTGCACAACTTGATTGTGGGTCAATACATTGTTGTGGACGATAAGCCTCGCGAGGCACTGGACGAAGGGGAGCAGCAATTCCTGTTGGACATGGCGACGACGGTCATGGATTATCTAGAGGCGGCTCGAGTCAAGAGGCAGCAATATCGCGCAGAACGAATGATCAAAGCCATTGGACTCTTCATTGAAGGCAAGACGACCTTGAGAGAATGGTGGTTAGAAACCGGACACAAGTACCAACATGCGGCGTTGCGCAAACGTGCTACACAAGACAGTACCCCCCTTGCCCAACAAGCGGATCTTGAATTCGGCGTTCAGGAAACCACGGACTACTTTTCGACGAATGGCTTGACTGGACTATCCGACCGGACCACGAGTGCCTCTGGTACACTGAACTCTCCTTCTTCGATCTCTCTCACTACGACCGACCGAGGAGATAGGGAACTCGGAGACGGGCGACCCCCAATCCCGAGAAATGATACCAATGGGTCAGATCTTTCGCTCGCATCCGTACCCGCCGCTGCAACGTTTGCACACCGAGAAGGAGGTGGGCCGCCACCGATCGCAAGGGTCAGTAAAGTAGATTCGTCGGCGGATATAAGCACAGTACCATCCACTATAGTATCTCCATGGCACGACCGCAACAGCTCCGTAACCACCTTCGACGAGGCCCCGGCAGTCCATACCCCTGACCCCGAAAAACACAACTCCGTCTCGTTTGACCTCCCGCCCAATCCCGCGATCGCCGACGTGTCTAAAGATTTGCAAAATGCCGTGTTGTCATCTGATGTGAAAGGTGTGTTCGCCCGCGCCAGCAACCTCATCCGAGAAGCGATTGGGGTCGAAGGCGTGATCTACTACGATGCTAGCATCGGATCGTTCGGTGGTAGTTCCACAAAGGCAGTCATGGACGAGAAAGCTCCTGGATCGTTTCATGCCGACCTGGCCGTTCATGGTGATCAAACGACCACAAGTGAAGACGATGTAGCCCGTCAATGGTCTGGTACGGATGCCGGAGCGAAAGCCGCAGCTTGTGCGGAGGAGACAGACGCCAAGAAATTTTGCAACATTCTTGGATTCAGTACTCGTCGTCGATCTAGTCTGAAGGGTCACGATGTCTACGAAGCGCGGAAGAGGATGCCGGAAGCGGTACTGAGGAAGCTGCTCAAGCGATACCCTCACGGCAAGGTTTTTAACTTCGACGAAGACGGAACATACTCGTCGAGCGATTCTGGTCACAGTTCCGCCACTGACTTGAAAGATGCCCACGTAACTTCCGATGCAGGTAGACACGTATCAGAGAGTTCTTCTCGTCGACGTCGTATCTCGCGAGAGCGAGAGGCGGCCGAGATTTTAAAGGTCCTCCCTGGCGCTCGCTCTGTCTTCTGGTTCCCGTTATGGGATTCAAGTCGCGAGAGATGGTTTTCAGGCTCCTTCATTTGGTCCACATGTTCTACCCGGACTCTATGTCCCATCGAGGATCTCACTTACTTGGCGGCATTTGGCAACAGCACCATGGCCGAGGTCTCCCGACTCTCAGCCCAGGTGCTGTCAAAGATGAAGACTGACTTCATATCTAGCATCTCTCACGAGCTCCGATCTCCGCTGCACGGAGTTCTGGCCAGTGTGGAGTTCCTCCAAGAGACGTCTATGACAGAGACGCAGGCGGACATGGTCAGTAACATTCATGCGAGTGGCAAAGTCCTGCTAGATACCATCAACCACGTGCTCGACTTTTCCAAAGTGAATCGCAAGGCAAAGAACAAGAAGCGATTGCCAAAGAGACGTCTCAAACGCGCGGGAGCAAGTGACAGCGTTGACGAGGGGGATGAGGAGAAGGCAGACATTTGCATTTTGTCGGAAGAGGTCATCGAGAGTATTTACGCGGGCCAGAGTGTCAGTAAGAAAGCGCTGGGCTTGGCTGGACACCGTCGGCTTCCTTCTGTTGGCACCACGGAGTCCGCAGTCGCGGTCATTGTCAATATCCAATGGCGGCCAAGCTGGACTTTTGAGGTCGACGCCGGCGCCTGGAGACGAATCCTCATGAATCTTTTCAGCAACGCAATGAAATACACCAAAGCTGGCTTTGTCAACATATGCCTGGAGATGGAGAAAGATGTAGCATCTCACAGCAAGAAGTCTAGGGCCAATCTAGTGCTGAAGATCAAAGATTCCGGGAAGGGTATTTCCCAGGAGTTCTTGAAGCATCACCTCTACAAGCCTTTCACGCAAGAGGATTCGCTTGCCACTGGTGCCGGTCTGGGACTGAGCATCGTCAAAGCCATCATCCAGGATCTGGGTGGTAGAATCGAGTTTTCCAGCGAGCCTGGAACGGGTACCGAAGCCGTCGTTAGGATACCTTTGCAAGAGCGCTCGCCCAAGCCCGCCAGCTTAACCGTTGTGAACGAGGTGCGGGCGAGCGTGCAAGGTCGCACATTTCGGCTTGAAGGCTTCGACAGATATCCAGACATTACGGAAACTCCCACCGGTATCCTGTCCTCGGACAGCCAAGCGGCGATGCTGCTTAGATCTTCGGTGCAGGATACGCTGGTCGATTGGTATGGGATGGAAGCGCTCACGACTTCTGGAAATGAAAGTCCGGCTGCAGATGTGGTTGTCGTGATGGAAGCAGGATTGGGTGAGCAGTCTGTAGACCAGTTTCTAGAGACGCACTATCGCAACCAGCCAAAGCACGATGGCAAGGCCGTCGCGATTGTGCTTACTAGTTCTTATCACTCTGGGCCCAAGGTTGATGCTCATCAACACTTCCGGATCTTCTATCTCCAGCAACCGTGAGGGATCTCTCACTTCTGAAAGGCGGAGTACTGACAGCTCACAGGTACGGGCCTCACAAGATTGCGAAAACCTTACACCATGCCTTTTGCATGACGTCTAATGGGTCGCCTCTCGCAACCTCACTGCGATCGCCTCCCCAGAGCGCGCCCCCACCGTCTCTGTTGGGCTTCCATTTTGACGTGCACACAACCAGCCGCCCAACTGCACTCGGGTTCGCAGTCCCAGCCCCTCTGTCCCTGAAAGAGAATCAAAAGCGGGAACAAGAGCATCCTGCTGTCGTACCAGACACACCCACATCACCAAGTCTTCCCGTCGCCAGGCCGCAGGCACCAGGGACCGCTGCGCCTGCTAACGGATACGCTCCTGACCATCACGCAGTAGGCGGGTTGAGGGTGCTTTTGGTCGAGGACAACGAGATTAATTTGAAACTCTTGATCGCAACGATGAAGAAGCTGAAGCTGGAACACGCAACCGCCATCAACGGCCTGGAGGCACTGAACTCATACAAGGAGTGTGCTGGAGCTTTTGATGTGATTTTCATGGGTTCGTCTTTAGCACTTTTCCCCCTTTCTTTCCTGTTTCCCGCGCCGCTCCTGGACATTTGCCGCTCCTCGTCGTGGTCGCTCGCTGACGCCACGTATCAGACATCTCGATGCCCATCATGTCCGGCATCGAATCCACCCGACACATCCGCCGCTTCGAGCAAGAAACCGGCCTGCCGCCCGTGGCCGTGATCGCACTCACCGGGGCCGGCAACCCGAGCACGAGACAGGAAGCGTTCAGCGTGGGTGTGGATCTGTTTCTGACGAAGCCGGTGCCGATGAAGGCGTTGAAGGGGATGCTGGAAGATCTGAAGCGGGAGGGGAGAGGGGTGTTTGCGGTGTAGGCGCGGGCGCGGCATGTTGGTCGAAGCACGAAGAACACGATGCAAGGTAGGTAGGTAGGTAGGTACTCGATGATCTGAGCAAGCGAGCGAGGTAAGGAAATGGCATGGCACGGATACTGGGACACGGGAATCGGGAGCTTTTTTTTTTTTTTTTGTAAGGTCTGTGACGACCGCTTTGGATCTGGGCGGGGTTTGCTGAGCAGGTCTTGGGGATGCCGGTCAGCCAGGCAGTCAGTCAGTCGGCCACTCCAAGAACGTCAAGTAGTTACGCGGTAATCATAATGGGGTTCTCCCACCCGACGGCAGCTTTTCAGCATCGGAGGCTTTGGGCAGGTGTGTAGCGCACTCGGTAACCATGTACTGTGTTTACTGTACTGTACTGTATATACTGTGCTGTACTGTACTACTTACAGTTTTACTGTACTGTACTGTACTGTACTACAGTACTTACAGTTTTATTGTTCTGTACTGTACCTTGCCGTGGTGGCCAGATATGGCTCTCGGCTGTCTGTCTATGGGTGCACGAATCGCTGTAGTGTACTGTGTGTGTGTGTGTGTGTGTGTGTGTGTGTATGTAGAAGTGATATTGTATGTATGTGTGTAGAAGTGATATTGTATGTACTGTATGTATGTATGTAGGTATGTAGGTATGTATGTACTGTATGTACTGTACTGTATGTACTGTATGTACTGTATGTACTGTATGTACTGTATGTACTGTATGTGCTGTATGTATGTGTGTATTGTGTATGCTGTATGTACTGTGTGTATGTGTGTGCTGTATGTACTGTATGTACTGTATGTATGTAGAAGTGATATTGTATGTACTGTATGTAAAAGTGATCTGTATATACATACAGAACAGTACAGAACAGAACAGTACAGAACAGAACAGTACAGTACAGTACAGTAGTACAAAACAAAACAGTAGAATAGAATAGAATAGGCTAAGTTCGTACTGTAAGTTCTTCTTCTTCTTCTTCTTCTTCTTCTTCTTCTTCTTCTTCTTCTTCTTCTTCTTCTTCTTCTTCTTCTTCTTCTTCTTCTTCTTCTTCTTTCTTCTTCTTCTTCTTCTCTTCTTCTTCTTCTTCTTCTTCTCTTCTGTTATTTACAGCACCTACTTACCGTACCGAGGATAGGCTTGCTTGGGCACGGAAGCACAGCACGTTCGTGCCACGCACATACTTTATCGAATGCTAAAAGTAGACATTCCAAGGGTGTAGAGTTCTGATGATGCACGCTGGGGGGAGGCATGCCGCGTCGACATCGGGGAATTTGCCCCGTCCGAGGACGAACGGATGAGAGTCCTCTGCTGCATCCACGTCTGGAGTAGATAGCGTCGCATTATCTCTCGCCGTACCGTATGTGCTCACTCGTATAGAAGTCTCTTCATCATCGCATGTGGAATGCCTTTGCATGTGGAATGCCGTGCAAGTCATGTTCCGTCGAGTCCATCAGACTCGCTTCGCCGCCCCTTTTCCGCCCCCCCGTTTGGGTGGGTGCGTGTGTTTGTTTGTTTGTTTTTCGTGCCGGGAACCAGGAACATGTCGAGCGTTGATTACACCTGTACTGTATGTACGTGCAATCAACGGCCGGCCACCCAAAACAAGGACTTCTAGAAGAAGTCAAACCTTGGGCATGGTTTTGCTGTTTCACGCTCGTCGTGTGTCGTCTTCTAGAACGTCAGGACCTCGTTCTCGGGCGCTGGACGGGGACCAGGGCCATCCACCGGCCTGGGTCAGGAGGAAGGGGTTGGCTGTCGAGGACGAGGGATACAGTACGAGGTATACCGTACTTACGGTACGGTAAAGAAAGATGCACTGGCTGGCTGGCTGGTTGATTGACTGAGTGATAGATTAAGTGACTGACGGACTGACTGCATAACTGACTGACTGACTGACTGACGGACCGACGGACTGACGGACCGACGGACTGACTCTCCTCTCCTGTCTTGTCCGGGTCTTGTTTTGCTTTTCAAGACAACTGGACTCCGTTCTTTTACCCTTCTGGGTACTTGGTTCACGTTACAGTACGAGGACCCGGCCGCGGGGACATGGACATCCACGCTGTGACACCCGATATGTCGACCGAGATATCCATCGCGACTAACATCGACATATATACTTCCTCGACGTCGCATTCCAGATGCCCTCGACCTTTTTGCTCTGCGGTGCCGAAGAATGATTGCAGCATGACTTCTCGCGTGTGCAGCAGCAGCAGCGTCTCATTCTTCCACGTCGCCCGTGTGGAACTTCGGCCCTCTAGCGCGTCGAGAATCGCATCAAACCGCTTTCGTAGCCACCGCATCAACACCAACACCACCACCACCACCACCACCACCACCCCCTTCACCCCCCCCGATCCACGACCGCGACACCCCTCGTCGTCGTCGTCGTCGTTATCGTCGTCGTCGTCGTCGTCGTCGCACGACTCCCTCCCTCCCCTCGCGCCGCCCCCGGCCGTCTCGTCGGCACCGCTGCAACGGCTTCGCACGGAGACCCGCCGTCTGCCCTTGGAGCCACTTCACCCGCCATAAACAACCCACGTCTCCCCTTGGCCAGCGTCCAGCAGCAGCAGCAGCAGCAGCAGGACCAGCAGCAGCACCACCAGCAGCAGCACCACCAGCACCACCAGCAGCCAGCGAAGCCATACTCGCCCACCGATTTCCCCTCGGCCGATCCGCAGGCGCGAGCAAAGACCCCGACACGCTGGAGCCCGCGCCACTCCCCGGAGTTCCCCTCGCCCTTCCGCAGCAGGTCGGGCACCGGAGGGAGCAGCATCTCGCAAGGCCGGCCGCGACGAGCCAGTGCGGCGCGTCTGTGGAACCCGAGCAACTCGACGCCGCGAGGGCCGTCGCCGAAGAAGAGGGACGAGAGTCCCGAGCCGCGCCCGGTCGCCGTCCCGCTCGCGCACCCAGACATCGCCGGCGCCGCGAGCGAGGGCGCCGCGGCGGGAGGCAGGTATCCGCTGCTGAGCCTGCCGGAGCAGAGACAGACGAAGCATTCGGCCTCGGCCCAGGCGAGCTTGCAGGCCGAGCGGTGCGGCGGCTCCCCCGGCGCCTCGAACCGGGTCTCCTTGCCCCGGAGCGTGAGCGTTGAGGTGGCGAGCAAGAAGAGCGGCGACACTCTGTCCCCGGCGTCGATCCGAGGAACGGGACCGGCCATCGGCGAGGAAGGGGAAGAGGCGCCCCAGTCCCGGGGCCAGGGAGGGAATTGGGATCGAGGACACGCGGTCCCGAGCGCAGCGACCAGTCCGGCGAGCCCCTTCGGCCACGCGAACATGGAGACGACGCTGTCGCGCGATCTCGAGTCGGGGCTCGAGGCCGGCGGCACCTACGAGCCGGCCGGCACCTCCCACATGCCCCCCATGGGCTCTCGCGCTTCCCTCCAGTCGGGCCTCTCGGACGGCACCTCCATCGTGGGATCCGACGGACCGCCGATGCACGCGGCCGAGGAATGGGGACCTCAGCATCCATGCTTTCCCCACCTGAATCCGCATGTCCCCCTCTCGTCGCCCCTCTACCAGAGCACGCGCATCATCCGCATCCGGCGCGACTGGATGCTCGCCGGCGACCTGGCGCCCACCTTCTCCAACATGTACCCCGAGATCCTCGACCCGGCCGGCGTGTCCGAGCAGGACTTCCGCACGCTGGTCGAGCGCATCAACCACGAGCTCATCCCGGCCTTCAGCCCCTGGAGCGCGCGCAACATCCTGGACGGCGTCCTGGGCCTGTTGACGGGCTGGGTGTGGGACGATCTGGGCTGCACCGGTGTCAAGACGCGGCTGCACAACCTGGAGCGGTACCTGGAGGAGTGGAATCGGGAGATGGCTGGCCGGAACAAGACGGCGCCGGGGAGCGCGCCGAGGGTCGTGCCGTTGCGGCGAACGGGCTATCTGAATGTACGTCTGCGTGTCCCCTTCCCCTCCTCCTCCTCCTGCTCCTCCTCCTCTCTGACTACGAGTATCACTAACCCGGTGATGACAGCTGGACATCCAAGTCCCCGACCCGGAAATCTCGTACCCGACCTCCGCGGGCGGCGAACGCACCGCCACCGGCCAGTCCGAAATCCTGTCACCGTGAAGCAGAAACGCGCCGAAGGGAACTCCCGGTCTGCTCACGTTCTCTTTGTGCCATTGGACATCCGCGCGGAAATGGGCTTGTCATACTTCAACATAATTTTTATTGTTATTTGCCTAGCCTCTCTGGTCCCGATGTTGAGAGGGCACGAGGGGGGAAGGAGATGAGAAGAACAGAGGGAAGAGGGAGCGGTATACCCATGCGCGTTGTGCGTGTTTGCCTATTTACACTGTGTTCGTTGGTTACTTGCTTGATTGGTTTGTTTGGTTGTTTGTTTGTTTGTTTGCTTCCTTGCTCGCTTGCTTCCTTGCTTGCTCGCTTGTTCGCTTGTTTACTCGCTTGCTCGCTCGCTTGCTCGCTCGCTTGTTTACTCGCTTGCTTGCTCATCCGTCCATCCCTCCGTTCACGCACCTGCTTGCGGGCCGCGTAGGAGCAGGTCCTGTATGTACTGTAGGTAGGTAGTCGTCGTATCTTAGGTGTTTTTAATGTTAATCCCTTTTTTGGCTCGCTCTGCTGCCTGATCGAGACGTGACGAGACGAGACGAGACGAGACGTGTGTCGGGCCGAAGACGCGGCGCACCTTCGTTTCTGCCGCTCGCTGCCGGGCGGGTGGGCTGGCGGGCTGGCGAGCGGGCGGGCTGGCGGGCGAGCGGGTCCGATGCATTGGAAGGTATCGCGCTACGAGGGCTGGGCTGGGCTGGGCTGGGCTGGGCTGGGCTGCTGGGCTGGGCTGGGCTGGGCTGTTGGCTCGCTGGCTCGCTGGCTGCGGAGCATACTGTGAGGAAGCAGTGAGGAAGCAGTGAGGAAGCACGTTCGTTCACCATCGCTGTTGGGAGGCGGGTGAGGCTGAGGGTGAGGCTGAGGGTGAGGGTTACTTGTCTGTATTTCTATCTATCTATCTATCTATCTATCTATCTATCTATCTATCTATATATCTATCTATCTATCTATCTATCTATCTATCTATCTATCTATCTATCTATCTATCTATCTATCTATCTCGTATGCTATGCTGTGCTGTGCTGTGCTGTGCTCGCTCGCTCGCTCGCTTTTCTTGCTTGCTTGCTTGCTTGCTTGCTTGCTGGCTGGCTGCTTGCTTGCTGGCTGGCTGGCTGGCTGGCTGGCTGGCTGGCTGGCTGGCTGGCTGGCTGGCTGGCTGGCTTGCTTTGTTGTTTTGCTGGTCTGGCTGGCTGGCTTGCTTGCTGGCTTGGTTTGTTGTTTTGCTGGTCTGGCTTGCTTTCTTTCTTGCTTGTTTTGTTGCTGGTCTGGCTTGCTGGCTGGCTGGCTTGCTCGCTTGCTTGCTTGCTTTGTTGCTGGTCTGGTCTGGTCTGGCTGGCTGGCTTGCTTGCTGGTCTGGTCTGTCTGCCTGTCTGCCTGCCTTCCTCCCCTCCCTACCTTTCAGTAAGTACCTACCTACCTACCTTGCCTAGCCTACAACCATCTTCTACTCCACCATCCCCCGCTCCTCCCGAGCTTGCTCTTGACCTTTTTCTTTTCAGTCGGTCTGTCTGTCTTCTGTTTGTCTCTTGCGTAGAAGAGGATGGGCGAGTGGAGACGGAGATGGAGAAGGAGATGCAGTGCTTGACTCACTCTCGCTTCTTGTTCACTTTTTTCGCGCTGCTGGGATCGGGTTCAGGTTTTTGGAAGTTGGGTTTGCGTGGGGAAGGGAAGGGAAGGGAAAGGATGGGAAGGGAGGAGGATATCGATGCATAAAGATGATGGTGATGGTGGTGGATAGAGGTGTGTGGGAAGTGCGCCGGTGGATAGGGACATGCAAGGTAAGCAAATGTATATCGTTTAGGTATATAGTGATGAACGAACGGTACACGCTGAGTATGCTAGCGAGCGGTAGAGGTTTTTGAGAGCAGGAATGAGTTCTAGCAATGGCAATAGCGATGGCAATAGCAATAGCGATGGCAACAGCAACGGCAACAGCAACAGCAACAGCGGGTAGCGGTAGCGGCATCCGAAACCACCCCTTTGTTTAAGTCTAAGTAACTCCTGGGCTCTTTGTTCTCGACCAAGATCACTTTATACCTTTGCTTTGGCTAGGGCTACGTTGTACTCTTTAACTGCACTTCCCTGGTGCGGCTTACTTCCGTACTTAATCAAGAGACAAACGCAACGCAGCTTCAAGACGAACATTATTGCATCAGTGTATCTCCCTTTGTACAAACCATCCTGATTGTTTGCAATTTTTATACGTGTTCACAACTTCGCTTGCTATCTACCTTATCTACGCGTCTGCCTTTCCACAGAAAACAAAGAAGCGGCAACTACAGTCCTTATCACAGGGGCGTTGATGGACCAGGGTGCAAAAGGTGCATTCATTGATTGATGGACTGAATCTTAGGGATCTAAGAGGATACGAAGGGTCCGTTTGGTTATATCCTTAGGACCCACCTAGGTCGTGCCTACTTCGGGGGCTCGGCCCGTTGGCCCTTTGACAGTCCTCTCTTCCTCCCTTCCGAAAGGAGAAAATCCTCCCTACCAGAGAGCGAAATCTTTTTTTGCCCAGTGCGTTCATTCCAAACTAACTTACATGCAGATCTACATGTCTATATAAATCCTCGCTATTGGCAACCTTGCCAATTCTTCTCTTGTTTTCAAAGCATCTGCTGATGCTTCTCATCAATCTGCCAACATTTGATGGGTTGGATTTCTGTCACGACTAGAACACTATTAAAGCAGAACGTTTGGAAATTGCTTCAGTTTGCTTTAGCTTGAAAGCTTGATAGTGATGATAAACCTCCACGTATGAAGTAGGTCGATGGTTTAGTGTACCTTTGTACATGTTTTTTGACGAGCTACGAAAGCCGACGCTCGACAACGGCAGAGCTTTCGATGGCAAAAGGAGACGTAGCAAATAACAACACCATGTGCGGAAACAAGAAATCTGTGTGGTAGCTTACGCCTTTGTTTTCGGCTCTCGTTACTAGCTTCTGCTACATGGGGATCGCTATGTGGTTTATTGTGCTTTTATGGCTGTACGGCTTACTTAGATACTTGGATAATCATAAACGCAAAGCAGCGGTAACTTTACATGTAGATGTGCCTCGCTCTGTCAGATTGGTTCTGATGGTTTGGAAAATTTACGTTTACCTACACCTCAGCTCGCTAGCCACCCATCTCCTTGACGGAAACGACGCGGTGGTGCAGCCATCCACATCGCTAGATAGATCCTTCTCTAGATGAAACATTCCGTCTGCGACGTCCGGAAAGAGCTTGTCATCAGCATCCGAATGGCAAGAACACCATTTGGCAGATAGAGAATGAACACACCTTTAACGGCGTAGCCTATCCTACCATGGAGCCTGGACAATCTTGCCAGGCCTTTTCCGAGGCAGTTCGAAAGCATGGGCATGAAGACGAGTCAATGGCATTGCGTAAATTATTTCTGCAATCGATGATCGAAGCCAATGACAACAGTAGAGCTTGTCGAACGCAAACAAGACTTGAGAGCAACACCTGTACTAATTGCCTAAACCATCCTTTTTTTACTCTTCTTGGCTTTCAACCTCGGCTTGTGGGTACCTACTGGTTTTTGCTGTAGCTACGTCATCTTTCCTCTACGGCTTTTGGGAACGGCTTGCTTCCATGCCTGGCTAGGAAAAGACGCAAGGCAGCTTAGGGTTGATTGTTTTTACATCGTATTAAATGTACAGATTAGTCGTTTGCAAAATCCACGGTTTTGAATAGCTTTCCACGCTGTTGACACACTCGACAGAAATGAACAGATTGCCTAGCTATCCCAAACTGGCCAATCAAGCACCTACAACAGTCCCGTCGTTCTCAAGACCAAGAAAAACTCGCGGGGCAAGGCGAAACTCCCCTTTCTGTCACGGTCTCCAGCACTGGGCATGCGCATAACGCACAACCTCTAGAGCTGAACACTACTATTAGTTAACCCAATATGTTCTGCGTGCATAGGTTGCTTTCCCAGCACCAAAAAATGGCATCTGAAGCAGACACATCGCCTATGCATGTAGATTCGTTTGTGTACAAACGAGCAACCACATTTCCCTGGAGCCGAACACCTGAATCCACCCCCCAAGGAACGAGGATGATGGTAAGGATCATGTGGAATGCGTACGGACAAGTATGTTCAATTGTATACCTGTCGTGTCTCTGACAACCGTGGCGCTGTTTGACAGTACTGTACGAAGAAAGTGATAGCAACAGCTTATGCAAAATCTTCTCTTCTTATCTGATACTCTACGCTTTCAGCTTCGGCTTTTTCATCCGTTTGTCCTGGCTATATAGCTAGCGATAGCTATGTTACCTGTCAGTCGGCTATTCATGTGTTGCCTACGTGAGCCTTTGGCTGGTGTTGGAGCGTGCTTTCACAAGTACCAACTTGGTGCGTGGTGCTGCGAGGATGGTTCTGGTGCTCTGATATCGTAGGTCTACGTATAGCTCCGCCTGCTAACCACAAGTCATTTGATTGCTTTAGGCCTACCCGCAGCAACAATTTTATTTCCTTTTTTTAAAAAAAAAGAATCTTTAGACGGTAGTGATGTCTACGAGGCGAGGTTTCCTCCCGTCACGCTTTTGACTTATTTACATAAATGTTTAAGCAAGATTTCATCGGTTTCGGTTGCCAGATATTGCACTGTCACGTGTTGCTCACATGACTGTTGCTGGGCCACTATGCGCATACCGCTTAAGCTTAATAGCTGAGTACTATCCAAGTCAACCTAATATGTTCTGGATGCACTGATTGCTTCCACGACATGTAACAATAATCTTCTTAATAGAAGATTTCAATTTCCACGAGAAAAAACCAGCTGGCCTTCCTACCTCTCATGCGCTGATTCGGATTTGGATTCAAGTTTAGCTTGTTTGGATTTGGTTAGGAAAACGCTGCAGATGATAATAAATGGCATGCGTACAGAAAGCGACTGGACATGTACATACACGTACCTACTGTACATGTATATTGATAGTGCATGATAAGAGGAAACGATTGATAACAGCAGAGCTTCTTGACAACCGCGATTCTGTTTCTTGTTCGATACTCTATGCAAGCCCAAATCCTCCTCGGCTTTCTTCATTGACTCGTCCACTCTCGCTGTGTTATCGGGGGGGGGGGGAGGGGGGGGGGGGGGGGGGGGCATCACGCTTCGATCTGTCGTTCGGCGCTCTTGGTTACGCAGAAACGCAACGTAGCTCAGACATACTTCTGGATGTACTTGGTATGAGTGTGATGATGCAAAAGTAGGTTCTCGCTCTTTGAACGTCTTTAAATAGTTCTGTATGGAGCTTCGCTTGCTTTTCGAAGTTCGATTTTAATAGGAAAGAGCGGAGAGGAGGGGCAAGGAGGAATGAGGATGTGGATAACTGTGATCAACTGTCAGCTACCCTTGATAAATCGCTAACGATGGCATGCTGTAGTGTGCTTGTGCGCTTTTAGGGTGGTGGTTCATGGCAGGAACAGAGGAGGCCCACCTAAGCGGGTCGATAATTAGGTAGGAATGTATGGCTTCAGTTGATGTCGCTCCTAGATGTGCAGCGGTAGAGCATGTCTAGGTGTGGACCAACTTCTATCTATACGTAGGCAGAGACAGATCTGAGCTACACCAACGAACAAGTACACTCTGAATGCTAGACAACATGTGAACTGATATACTCGGCAGAGGTTAGAAAAGTGTCATGCTTAAGATAACGGATTCTACGAGCAGCGATATCTGTCCGCCCTTTTATCTTGGGTCATTATAAACTTGAAGCGAGAACACAAAACTTGCTGCTTTTTCGTTTTCTGTTATCGGAAATCTCTGCTGTTGTCATCTACCTTGTGCTGTTGCCAGATACACATATGCAAGTCCGACATTGTGTGATTTTCGTACGTACCATTATTCATCATTTCTCATTAACCTGTTCTCAAGCTCAAGAGACCTCACAAACTTAGTACCGGACGCATATAAATCCCAATAGGCAGGGGAGCCCTGAGCTAGCCCTTAGACATGCTTCTGTATGAACTTGGTATGGGTGCAATGTTGCGAGTATGGATTTGGTTCTTTGTATTTATATACATCTGTAGCCTCGCTAGCTACTTGGGGCTTGGAGCTTTTCATTTACTAGAGGAAGGTGTCATTCAAAATTGAAGAATGGGCTTCGATAGCTCCCAAGCCCCTGCGAGGGTGGCTTTGGCAGGCGACTCCATACATGTGTACAAGCGGAGGCGAGCAGGTGCTTGGCTGGTAAGGAAAGAGGACGGCGCACCAGATTGATGTTTATTGGACAGGCTATCCGTAATTGAAGGACGGGGGCGAGAGCTAGCTATGCTGTGGCTTTCTCTGTATGGATGTAGAATATGAACATCGGCAAGCATATAGTGAGGTTAGGAGAGTAAAGGAAAGGAGTTATTATCGATTGCTCGCTGGTCGCCGAAGTTTGGCTTGCTGCCAATTCTATGTACTGTCGCTCCTCTATAATCATTGCATCATGTATTTGGACAGCAGTTACGAGTATCTGCCTAGATGTAGGGACCCCACTGGTCATGGTATTTCGGGTGTTCAGCTGGATCTGCTAGCTCTGTGTTATGCAAGACCAGTCAGTTGATGAGGCCAGCGTTGAGAGGGGATGTACTTTCTTGCTTGTCGGCCGACATGATAGCCATTTACACTTATACGGAATCTTTTGTGGCAGCGGTTCCGCTTAACCTACAATCACATGTTTCCCGGGTAGGAAGGGAAAGCGGGAAGAGTGATATTATACCAGTTCATTTGACATATCAGTTGAATCGCGGGAAAGCGCGCCGTAGTACCATACGCGAGACTTGATTATAGCGAATCCAAGTCCTTCAAATGCAAGCAACAGCGGTTACTGTAGGCTTGTTCAAGCATAAAGAAGGATCCCAACGCAGGTATCACAGCTAGTGTGCAATTTGAAATTCTTTTACCTACAAATCGAGTGCTACATTTGTCAACACGCTTGATTTTTGCTTCCTTGTAAGACGTCGAAGTGTTGTCAACTTCTCAGCTGTCACCAGAAAATGGACTGTTGCTATTCCAAAGACACGCGCGGGTGATTTTGAGATTTCTCGATACCAGAATACTATGAGTTAGTCCCAGGCCAGAAAGACTTGAAATTCCTGGTGTTGGTCGGCGCTCGGGTAAACAAAAATATCGGCACCAATTGCTAAAAAGATGAATTTTTGATTTGGAGATTTTCGCCAAACATGAAAAAATCTTGTATCTTTGGGAAAGAGGGTGCTCACTGCACTTTTCATCTCAATCTTTCTTGCGACACAGGAGACGGGGAGTGGGGGGGTTGACCTGCCTCCCGTTGCGCATCTGGTGTCTGGGATTGAACTAGTACACTTTTAGAGTAGGAACTTGCAAGAAGACAAGCCTCTGCAAACTATTGCATCTATTGGGACTCGAAATTATGCTCTGAGATTTTGTTTATTTGAAAGTTCTGTTTTTACGGCCACGTAGCGCAAGGAGGAACAACTGTTTAGCCGCCCGATTGTGTTGTTCAGACGCCAGACACTCATACCAGCTTCTAGAGCCGCATCAGCGTGGAAAATAAGGTTGCTTTCTCCCTCCCCTTTCAACATTGGGCACTGGGCCGTAACTTGAAGTTCAAGTTGATCGTTGTGGTGTTTCATTTTAGATTTCAACAAGCGTCCATCGTTTTTCTTAAATACGCCCTCATGAATGCCCACCGCTAATGCTCATTTGAATGAATGTCGGTAGGTGACCACTGCACCAGGAGGCTAAGACTCCACAGCTTTACCTCATTCAGACGACAGTCCCGTTTGCTTTCGGCTCCCTGCATCAACACAAACAACAGCATCGCACTGTCAGAAATTCTTCTAAATCTGCCGCTCCTTCTACCCACATTTGGCCAGAGAATCGCAGCAATAGCTTTCCTATCTCAAGCACACATACCACCACAAGAGCCACTGATATAATCTTCGACGTTATTGATCCTTCACCATGTCGCAAAAAACAGAGGATTCCTCTGCTTGGGGAGGAGTCATGACGCCTGCTGAAACAGTCACCGATGTTTCGGAGGCTGATGAAAAGACCTACGGTATGCCGAGTCCTGTATGCGAGTACTCTGTCCCATTTCCAGGCAGTACTTTTATCAGTATGTAATTTCTCCCAAAGACTCCGATGCCGGGGCTCTCTTCTACAGCATAGCAACTCTGAAGTTCTGCTCGCCCTTGGCGGACGGAAAAGCTACTGACCAAGCTACAGTCCGCGCCGTCGCATCCGGGAAAGTTATCACCCTCATTAACGGATTGATCGAACTAGAATCAGCTGGTAATAGCTTTTTTCGCTGTATCAGAACTCTCAGTCCGGAACTTACTGACTCGTCGGCTATCTGTAGGCAACCGAGGCTCGATACACTGGAAGTGCGAGCAGACTAAAGGTTGGCTTGGGTTTCGAAACGCTGTGTCTGGGAACCTTCTGGGCCACGAGAGGGGGAACAGGTTGTGGTGTCAAGCGAACGTTCAGAAAGACTGGGAGCACTTCTGCGTAAGACCGGCGCCTGGTGGAGGCTATATCTTGCTCATGCTCTGTTGGAATGAGCTTTGGTGCGTGGGGTTCAAGCAACACGAGGGAAAGGATGCGCTTGCGAAGATCGGGCACAATATGGAGAGGGCTATCCTTTGGGAATTTATCAAGGTTTGAGAAATGACTTGGTACAAGACATACAAGATACCTTTTGCAACGGCGTCGGCACAGAGACTAGGTAAATGTCCTACGTATGATAATGATAGGCAATGTAGAAGAATTGGTTGGAATGGATGATGATCAGAGAGTGAAATGCCCGATCTCTCTCAGACACCGTCTTGAGGGGTGTCTGTTTCATCTGGATTCGTCTAGCTTCTATGGATGTGAAATGCTGAAGTTGATTTCAGAACATGGTACAAGTATGGGCGTGAATAGCCCTAGCCAAAGCTAAGCCCCTCCCCCATCCCCTCAAAAAAAGAACCTTTGTAGAAGCCTACATAAAAACATTCCGTCATACAAACATAATCAGATAAATTTACTACAAAGTGAGAAGGCCCTATTACTCTTGTCCAATTTAGTACGACTTACCCGACCAGCTTGCCATCCTACCTTACTGGATGCTTGGGACATGAGACCTGGAATGTATTTATATCAGAGATAGCGGGATTTCTCTTGACGGTGCGATTGCGTGCGTTAGTCGAGCGTTGTCATGTTGTTGTCTCCCTACCCGGCTCGCTTGTGCTTTTTACGTGCGCAAGTTTCCGAACTTTCCTCATCCGGACTCTTCACAATGCTACACAATTACTGCAATTTCTTTTTGAGTTCCTAGTGATTTGATACTCATCCCTTTGGGGTTATCTCATGCGGCGGGCCTTCACTTAAACCCACTGGGCGAGCGGATACTGCGCCCCTACCTACGTGAAGACACGGGTGTCATGGCTAGGTAGCACTTTTTTATCTTCGATTTCTTCGAGCAGCAGAAGGAGCTTAAAGATCTGGAATTAGAGGCCCATTATGAAGGATTGGGGCTGCTTCTAATTCTCGGGACGTAAAGACGTAGCTGGAGGCGTCTTGATCCGGCTACCACCACTGTCGTCTACGTCAAGGTGTAATTCAGATGAGTGTAATCTTAGAAGCGATGAGAATTACCACAACAATACCTGCTTCTCGTTTTCTCGTGTATCACGTAAAACCTAAATTACAGCCTTGCGATAAGGGAATCCTCTGAGGCCCAATGGAGACTTTGATGAACTATGGGAGAGACAAAAATAATTGCTGATAATGGATATTGTAAAAGACCCATTGTACTGTAGTAATGGGTCGGAACTTTCCAGCTGCTTCTGCATCGTGGCATTTTCCGGTAATTTCCACCAGATTCGAGCATGCACCTCGCTTAAAGGAAAAAGGGGGGAGGTTCGCTTAGTGTAACTAAATGCGGGGGCATCGCAGTACTGTAAGTACAGTAAGTAGCCCGTTCACTAATTACACGTCATGCGACTTCGAACGCCTAAACTTTCGTCATTCGATCTACAGTGGAATTGGCTGATTCAAAAACTCTCTTGGTTGTCGTTGCTATCGGCCAAATTCATTACTTCCTAGTCAATCGCGTAGCCGTTTCTGCTTCCACGTCTACTCGACTGGCACTTCCAAATTTCCTACAGTACAAGTCTGGAGCACGGATGGCGTCCCAGGCATCCTAGTTTCTTCAGATACAGGAAACACTTCAGCCACGTCGCCAGGCAAGGACGGTCGGCTATTGCCGGCCAGGACCCAAATGATCTCAATGCCAGGATGCCCAAGCCCCCGAGGTGGGTCCAACTCGTCTCCAGTTGAAATAAGCGAGATTCTAAAGTGTACACAGTACTTCTAGAACGTTACTGTTAAAAATTCTTCGTTGACAGAAGCACGTGCAACTCAGCAATAAAAAATTACAACTCAGTTGGCAGTCTTTGTACCGAATAAAAAGACGCCAATCTTCGATCAAGCGATGTTTTCAATAGTATCTTTATTGTTGTTGATTCGTAGATTTCGCTTGAAGAAGGCGGGTTTTTTTCATGCGAAAGTTCAAATCGGTCGATCCGCCACTCTTCTCAGAAACGTCCAGAATCTTCAGTGCATCTGAAAGTGGGATAATCACGCGGTTGTAATAGTTTGACCCTGTAAACGTAAGCGGATCAGTTTTCCAGATTTCTAAATCAAAAGAATGCCTGACTAACCATTTCGATTTGCAACTTCTGCTTTCGGCTAGACTCATTTGACAGATGGGTCAACATGAGCTTATTGATCTTGGCCGTCCGAACATTGGTCAGTAACTCTGCCTCCTCCGGTCCTGAACCATACCACATTCTCTTGGATATCCTTCAAGAGCAAGTCGAGCCGGCGGCTGTGGACGCTGAGTGACGCCGGCCAAGAAAAGTACCTAACGATACTTCATTCCACGGCTGACGTGGGAAGAGGCTGTGTGGTCCTTTGCCCATGCAAACGGACAGAGAAATATACTCCGTACTCCGTACAGGATCGCGGATATATAAGATGACCCAATGCCCCTTGACAGTCACCTCGAATAGTCAACAGATCAAACCTGGAAGTCACACCTTGCTACGTAAATCAAGCCTGCCACGCATAACCAACAGGCACATCATCCTCTCAGCAACACCTCAAAGACAACACAAGCACCAACACAAGCACCAACACATACAACCAACAAAAACATCCTCCCACAAAATGTTCGCAAAGGCACCCAGCCCCCGCCCGACCGCGCAGCAAAACACCCGCCTGCTCCGCGCCCTCTTCACCGCGGAGGAAGAGCGCCAACTCGACCCTTACACCCGTCGGCCCAGCCCCAGCCCGAGCACATCTCGCCGATCCAGCTTCAGCACTGCTCAAGCAGGGGCCAAAAGTCAGGACCAATCACCGTCTCAATATGGCATCTTGCACGCCGCTGAGGAGAAGGTCGGGGCTGTAGAGAGCAACTAAAATCGCCTTTGCTGATCAGCCAGCCCCGAGACTTCGGGAGGAGTATACCGGAGGAGCGAACTCATGTCAGATGAGAGGATTCGGGGAGCGATTGAGAGACCATGGTATTTTGGGAGATGGTAGAGGAGGTGAAAGGTTTAAGAGCATGTAAGCTCGTGTGGGCTTTGACCCTTGCAGTGGGGATGGCACGCCTCCACGCGTGCGGTTGACGAATCTTCTTCTGTATCGGGGAAGGGGGCGATATTTGATGGGACCTGTATCACATGGCGTCTACAAACTCGTAGACTTAGAGAAAGAATCAATTGCATAAACGCACAAGATCGCTGCGACTCTCTCGGAAAGGTTTTCGCAACAACATGTTCTCATGTTCTCATTGCTTGTTTTGGTTTCGATGCTTGCCCACAACACTTAGACTCTGCTCTCCGCAACAGAGTTACCACCTGCCTGCGGGTCACACTTGGAGTACAGCATTCAAGCGACTGTGTACCACCACGCTTGCGTCCCTCGTACGACGATTGTCTCGTTGGCTGACAGATTCAAATACTCATCCACTTACTGACCAGAAGGTTTTGTTGCACGTCGCAATGAAACCCTGACGTACCAAATACTCGACAAGCCGGGGTATCAATTAGGCGAGTGCCATGTTGACATCGTCGCCGAAGTAGTGCCGCCAACCCCTCCCCGTACGGTAAGCACACGTCGTGATTCTAGATAGCGTGTAGCGTGTCTGCGAGACTCTGTTGTACGTCGAATCCTCCCTGCCGTACTTGTCTGTAAAGTCTGTAAAGTCTGTAAAGTCTGTAAAGTCTGTAAAGTCTGTAAAGTCTGTAAAGTCTGTAAAGTCTGTAAAGTCTGTAAAGTCTGTAAAGTCTGTAAAGTCTGTAAAGTCGTAAAGTCTGTAAAGTCTGTAAAGTCTGTAAAGTCTGTAACGAAGAACTGTATTAGAACTCCAGAGACAATGTTCGGCTCTAACCTCTCGTCCATACGGGCACAGAGCTCTGAGGTTTCCGTTTAGTTTAGCTAGCTTGCACGGAAGTCTCTACACAGGTGGCCTAGGTCATGATTTCTACACGTTAGGTGTTTGCCCATGACCAGCCTACGGGAAACAGTTCTCTCAGGATTGAATCGCAGATTCTTGACAGCGAGCATTCTATTGACAGCACGAAAGACAAGGCCAGCAGATATCCTGGCGAGCGCTAATCAACTGTTCTCGACCCAAGTTCCTTCGTAAGGCAGGAGAACCAATGCTGCAGTCGGTAGCAATTAGTCTGGCTCTCACGCCGTGGTAGCAAAGCAAACAAAAAACCACGTGCAGCTCTGTTCGCGGATGGCCCAGTCTTGGCATAGGTTGTTGAACATCCCATCTCGAAGAACCGTGTAGATTTTAGATGTCTCTTCTTCCCTCTTTTCGTCTCTTATCCGAGTGAACACGAACCTTCGCGTAGAGAAACCAAGCGATGACATCCCTTCTCAAACACGACTGGCCGAGCCTGCGAGAAAGCGATACCCCGTCGGTTACTTACGCGATCGCGCAGGCTTCCACTAATTGCAATCTTCTCACCCTTATCGAAAGCAGGTAGCGATGTACGTTTCTTGATTCAAGGATAGGTAGGTACACAGTTTGCCCAGGACTTGAACGTGATCGAGGAATCGCTGAGATCTGAACTAACGACTGATGTTAGCCCGGCACTAGCCAGGATTCAGTACTTTCTTTCCCGTTGTGTGCAACGATTACTACTTTCCCACGTACAATATCGATGTTCAGAGGAAGAACCATGCTTTCACGTGTATGATTCTAGCACAAAAATTCTCTCTAGAATTCGAGAAAAAAAACAAGTGGAGATTCGAAATGAAAGAGCAGTAGATCAAGGTCCTAACCACTTTTTATGGTATCATGGGTTCACGCTCCTCCCTTCTGCTTGAGTTGATGTCGCGAAAATGCAAACCCTGTTTAATCAGATGCTTACCAAAAGCAGTACGAGATATCCAGTCCGCCATACAAGCTCGGTACCAACAAACGTCTCTCCATCAAATCCACCCTACAATTTTCCCAAAAACCAAATCCTTAAAAGCATCACCAACCCGATCTCCAACGAAAACCAAGCTATCAACACGTATCTATCTCCCTCGCACCAACTAACGTCTCTCTCTCAAATCCACACCACAATTTCCCCATAAACCAAACCCTTAAAAGCATCACAAACCCAACCTTTCAACAAACACCAAGCTCTCAACACGTATAAAATACACATACCTACCCACCTCCTCAAGCAAATCCCAAAACGCAAATAACCATAGAAAGCAAAGCAAAACAAAACAAAACAAAACAGCAACCGTACAAAGGATCAAAACACAAAACCACACATAACACACAACACATATACCGTTTTCCCCCGTGGTGCTAGCAGATGACGAATGGCGCGGCGGAGTTCCGAATCCGGAACAAGCGGAATGCTGCTAGAAGAAGAAGCAGAAGCAGCAGCAGAAGCAGCAGCAGACGCAGCAGGAGAAGCAGCAGAAGCAGGAGCAGCAGCAGAAGCAGCAGAAGTAGCAGAAGCGAGAAGAGAAAGAGAAGCGAAGAGACGCGTGTCTATATGCCGTTTCTCGCCGCGAAAAAGACCCCCCCCCCCCCCCCCCCCCCCCCCCCCCCCCCCCCCCCCCCCCCCCCCCCACTGTTTGTCTGTCTGTCTGTCTGTCTGTCTGCTGTACTCTAGCAATTGTCTTTCAAATTTGTAGGGGTGGAGGCGGGGTTGGGGGGGGGGAGGGGGGCGGTGTTTTCGAAGACACGGTTGTGAGCGTAAGGAGATCTGTCGATTTACAAGTGCACTCCCTCCCTCCCTCCCTCTCTCCATCCATCCATCCATCCACCAAATAAGCAAGTAAGTAAATACCTTCCTCAGCTTTAGCCTCTACAAATCACAAGTTGTTACAACCGAACAGCTAGCTAGCTAGCTAGCTACCTACTAGCAACACTACCTAACCAGCATCTCAGACGAAGCGTGTAAAATATAAAAAAAAGCAGGAGTCAACCAGGAAGGCCGTGAAAAAGCTCGAGGCGACAAGCTCATCTCGCGGCAGCTATGCCATCCAAGAAACTGCAACAAAACACGCGATCCCTATAGTTTCGGGAGAACACAACCACAATTCGGCTTTATATTTCTTTTATTTAATGGCGTTCTCGAGGGTCTCTTGTGCTGTACTGTACATGAAAATCCCCAGCTGAGCACGTCTCCAATGCCCTTTCTGCGGGAGGCTTGAGGTTGCGCGGTTTCACGGCCCCCTCTAGACGTTGAATAATAGTGATATCATCATCATCATCACCACCACAATTCGGGTTTGGGAAGTGTCAGGTGTGATCTTTTCTGGAGGTAGAGAAGCTCAGCGGGGGAGGGGGGGGGGGGGGGGGGGGAGGGGGCTCAACGAAGAAAAGAAAACACTAAACTACACCAGACAGAAAGAGGTCAAAAAAAATGCGTGTTCTGCATTGGGTAAGCTTTTTTTTGGGGATGACCCAAAACCTATGTACCTCAAGGTACTCTTACTCTAGTCTAATCGAGCCACGCTGCACCTCGCTCCAAGTGAATTCAAGCGACCAATCATCTAAGCACCACCGTGCCATACCATACCAATCTACTTCTTTTATTACAAAAAAAAAAAAAAAAAAAAAAAACCACACACACAAAACGTCCGGGGTGGGCTGTCGAAACACAGCAATACGTACGCTTCTACAACCATGTCAAGAAAGAACAATAAAACGCTGAAAGATGTCGCTGATCAAAATGAATTCAAGAGAGAAGTACCGATAAAGAAAAACAATCCTAACATTCGGACACGGCCCAAAGGCATGGTTGAATAGCAGCAAAGCATACGCGTCAGCAAATCGCCGAAGAAGTCAATGTGGGTATCGCTGTCCATCCGCGCATCGTACACGCTCCCCGTCGAAGCCGAAAGCAATATACGCATGAAAGAAGCGGTTGATATGATGACCTAACGCTTTGGGTGACAATGACAGAGGAATTGCACGTCGAGTAACAACGGAATTCCACAACGGAATGTTACTTGCATGCACCGAAGCACCCGAGGTTGGCAAAAGGAGATGTTCCAGGGGCGGCGTCTAGCTCAGTATCGGCCATTCAAACTGCCTGAACTGATTTCTGCCCGCTTCATCGGCGGAGGAGGCGGGGGCTTCTTTGCTCTGCTCGGTGGTGGTGGAGGTGGCCCCTTGCTTCGGTTCTGGGAGGTGTTCGAGACGGCATAGCCTCCTGCGCTTCCGGTGGACGTCGCCGGGCTGACCGATCTCGCACTGTACGATCGATCCGGGCTGATACTGTTCAGAGTAGAGTCATCGGAAGGGTCACCGAAGACATCGGACGCTCGTGTGTTGTTTCTGCTGGCAGGCCGGAGTTTGGCGCGGAGCGAGCCCGGATCTTGAAGAGCACCTTGCTTGCGGTAATCCGACGCAGGGGCGTGCTCGCGGTGAACCGAAACGGGACCTTGGAACGTGGACGACCGCCCCATGCCCGGCCTCAAAGGAGATTCGGGCTGCAGGTAATCGTCGCGTGTATCCATGCGGACTTCAAGGCGAGAGGAAGACGGAACCCGAGTTTGAGATCTGATAGATGGTTTGACTTCGGGCTCTGGCATTGGCGGGACTTCCTCTTCAAATCGGTCGGCGTAGGCATGGGCGACGTTCGCGGTATTGGAACGGGATCGTGGGCCGGGTCGTCTCGAGTCACGTGGAGGGGAGGTGTTTCTGAGTAGCATGAGTGAGTCGATTGACAATGGAGGCGAGGAGTATATGGGGGGAAAACTTACCCAGCCGGCCAGTCTCTCTTCAGGCGAAGCAGCTCCTCACGACATCGGTCGTAGTACTCGAGCTCCGATTCTACAAAGGCCCCAAGATCGGCAACGCTCTCTGCCTCTGCCTCCTTGATGTCCTGCATGCGTCTGAACACATCCTCGTTGGACTCTTCGTATTTGGCCTTCTGAGAGCGCAATTCCTCCTCGACTCGGAAATCGTCTCTCTTGGCCTTGTGCATCTTCGAGATGGACGCATCGTACGCGAGTCGACGTTGCTCGAGCTTCTTCCGGGCCGCCTGCAAGAATCAGCATTGTGTCGACGAAGCCATCCCGGATCCATACTTGGTACTCCTTCATCATTGCCAGCGATCTCTCGAGGGATTCCAGCCATCCGGATGTGGCATTTGCGACGTAGCTCTCTTGCACGCGAGCAATCCTCTCGTTCGCCCGGCCCATGCCTGTATGTCCGTCAGTAGGCTTCTTGCCCGTCTCGCCGGATGCACGTACTGATAAGGCAATTGCCAAACTCCGAATCCGGCTCGAAGTCCTCGCCGTGGCTGATCATGACCTGGCCCAGGTATCCAACTGGCAGGAGCTTCTCCTTGTCTTCGCCTTCGTTGCGTGTCGAGAGGGACTTGACATAGACGGTCATCGACTTTTGCAATCGGTCCATGCCTGGTCTGGTTCAGCACGCGCCACGCAGGCACTGGGGGGAGGAGGCTTACCTTCGTGCCGGAGTGTCATCTCCATCTCCAGGGCCTTGAACTCCTCCGACACGGCCGTCTTGGACTCCTGGCCCATCTTCTCCCCCGTCCACTGCTTCAGTCTGTCGAACTTCTTGTTGATATTCATCTTGGCGGCTGCGTGAATCGAAGGGTGCGTTGGTCGAGGGCGTTGTTGGGGGGTCGGACAGGATGTCACGTCGCCGAGAAGAGACGGGATCGGTCTGGTCGATGCTGGAAATCGCCAGCCACTGAATGTTCCGAGTCTCTCCCCAGGATTTCGGGTATGTCGGGACGGGGTAGCAGAAACGAGTGTCGGGGAGCGGCGGGTCAGGCACAGTGCTGTGAACGCGCGGTATGGTCGTATGGTCGTAGAGTCGCAGGGAGAGTCGCGGATGGATCGAGGCGTTCGTTGTGTTCGACACACGTCGCGGAAGGGTGGGAGAGCGCTTGGGTTTGGGCGAATCTGGGTTTGGGCGAATCTGGCCGTGGGGAGGTGGTGACGGTGATGGAGGTGATGGTGATGGTGCTGGTGCTGGTGCTGGTTCTGGTGATGGTGCTGGGTGCTTGCTGGGTGCTTGCTGGGTGCTTGGTCCACTCGCTTTGATTGCCGCAGGTAAATTGCTGGATGGGGACGAGAGTTGTGGAGTCGAGGTCGTTGCGTTGCGTTGCGTGGTGTCGCAGAGCAGAGCAGAGCAGAGTCGAGTCGAGTCGAGGAGGGGAGAACGGAAAAGAACAGCAGAGTTGGGAGGAAGATTTTTAATCGGCGATGGAGCCGCTCGCATCTCGTATCCCCCCCCCCCCCCCCCCCGACCCTTCTCCTCCCATCCTCCACCCACGCCCCCGCCCACCAAGCCCCCTACACGTACCGCACTGCGTATGATCTCGAACTTTGAGGATGGAATGAAACCCTTTTTCCCTCGCTTGCGCGGAGCGGTCAGAAACACACGCGTTTCCCCCTTTCATTGGCAGGGCCGTCTCGAGCCAGCGCTTCTCGGCCTCTGCTCTCGCGCCGGCGTCTGCCTGAGCTCGCGCGGAGGGAGCTGTCAGATGGAAGGCCATCCATCATCGGTCTATGGTGAGTGAGTCGGTATGTACGTACAGTGCTCTCCAAACCTTGTGGCTCGAGTATTTTTAGCAAGACAGGCACTGAGTCGTTGCGTAGATTGCGGACCTACAGCACAGCACAGTACAGAAGGTATAGCACAGGACGTATAGGACAGGACGTTCAGTACTGTACTGTACTGTATGTACCATGCTACGGGACTATGCTACAATCCTATGCTACAGTGCTATGCTACGGGACATACACAGTACTGTACAGTACTTCTCTCTAGCTGACGCCGTCCATGCCGCTCGCCACACCCCATACCATCCTGTCGATCGGCGGCCTTTGCAATGTCCAAAGCCAAAGGCTTCATCCACGGCGACGAGTCGTGGCCACTCCGATCTGTGGCCCGGGTCGTCCTGGCTCTGGGAAAAGGAGACCGGCCGGCTTGTTTGGGCCGGCCCAGGATGGCTGTGTCTTGCATGTTTCGGCCTGAGGACAGGCAGCGAGCGCATAGGATCACTTGGGGTCCTGGCGAGGGGGGGCTGGCGACGCATGAAACTTTGTGGGAATGGGGTTTTATCTGTACTGTACTGTGTACTGTGTACATGACTGTACTGTACTGTACTGTATGTACTGTATCTGGTGTGCTAAGTAAACGAACGATTCCGAGAGCAAGCCGGGCGAGAAGCTGGCCCGTCCTTTGTTTGTGCATCGAGGAAACGACCGCCGCAGGACGTGTGAAGGCGGTCGGTCGTCTTGAGCGGTCGCGCGAATGCCATCTGGCTCTGCGGCCCGCAACAACAAGTCTTGCATCGGGGCCACGCCGTGGGCGAGCGAGCTGTCACGATGCGAGAACAGAGACCAAGACGATCAGATCTGATACTGGCGTGACACCTCTCGCAAGCTTCGCCTCTCATTCTTCCGGTCCGACTATCATCGACAGACCTTGCCGTGCGGCATCTCTCACCATGACATGGAACATGCGTGAGGTCAACTGGGGGAGATCTCCGCCCCAGGACATCTTATTCCACGGCCCGCGAAGCTGATCACCGAGGGCGTGACGGTGGGAACGCGTCTTTCGAGGAGTACCGTATCGTAGTGTACCGTGTGTACCTCACATACAGTACAACATACTGTACAGTAGATATGGACTAGACATCATGACTCTCCCCCTTCCACAAGTGTAGACGCAAGTCTTTCCGTTGTGTCAAAATCACATGCGCACAGACTACTGTAGGAACGAGAACCGGGTGGGTCTGATCATCCATACACACAAGCGAGGCTCAGGGTATTTGTGATTGGGAACTCATATCTTTACACAGTTCCGCTACACCATGATTCAACAGTCTTCTTGGCTTAGTTGGTTAAAGCGTCGGTCTCATAAGAACATTTCTTGTGATCTGTGTGGAACAACACCCAGAGTCATCCGAAGGTCGTGAGTTCGACTCTCACAGAGGACATTTGTATTTTTGTTTTTTTCTTCCTTTTCCTTTTTTCTTCTTCTTTCTATATTCCACGTTTTTTGGGGCATGTTTTTGCACTGGACGGCTTCCGAATTACTGTACGGGTGTGGCGGCGGAAAAAGTCTAATGGTCGGCGCTTCGAGAGCGCGTGGAACGAAGGCCGGAAAGAAGGCCTTCTAGCGAGAGCAAGTACTGTACAGTACATACTGTAGCAGCCGTGATGCAGCCCATGTTTCAAGCCGTGAAGCCCACAGCCAAAGAAAGGTCAGTCAGTCAGTACACACAGTACAGCGTGCCTGGACCTGACTGGTGGTCCTGTATTTTCACGTCGAGGATGGAGCTCTGGAGAAGAGAAGCGTTGATTTATTGGCATCGCGTGCATCTATCTACCTTATCTACTGTACATATGTACATACCTACCATAAGCTGCGACGATGCAGATATCGATGAAGCCACGTGATATCAGAGGGCGACGATGGTACAGTACAGTACAGTGGCATGCCATGAAGAGGCATTGATGAGCTCCTCTGGACTCCGGATCGATGCTCTTCTGGTGCACTTCTAGATGCGTATATGATAAGCTTGATCTTGCAATGCAGTCTTTCTGTCTGCTGAGCCATCGTCGTGTACCGCTTGTTTGGGCAGTCTCAGTATTACCAAGCCGTGGAATTGTCCGAATCTCACGATACTGGCCTAACCTACAGTTGCACTTAAGGTTGCTGTGGGAGAACCCATAGATATCACGTGTGCTCAGGTGATCATAAGTCCCGTGCTAGTGCACGCACTAGCGTGCGCGCACCACCTCCCCATATTTCCGCACTCGCATCGCTTCCTGAGAGATGTACAGATTTCAACGCACGATTCAAGACTGGTCTTTTCCCTGTTTACCAACCTGTGTGATACCAACATTTTCTGATGTCGCACTTGCATACTCCTCCGTCAGAGTTACAGTACTGTACAGTACCTACAGTCAGTACAGTACAGTCAGTACCTCTGAATTCACGCTAAACCACTTTCGAAGACGAGAGTCGCAACTCCCACATCATGAGCCCGCTCGCTATATGTCGAATTCAAATGCTGATTGGAACAACATCTCCTCCAGCGACTCAAGTACTCCTCCAAAAAGCGTCTATCATTCCAGCATTCTAGCATTCCAGCAAATAATCATATTCCGACTAATATAGTTGCGCTCATCTTGAACATCAGCAGAGTTTACCTCCCTCCTGAGCATCATGACACGCGATGTTCTACCTTTGAGAATGCGAGCATGTAAGATACTCCAACCCTTCTCCCGAGTCAACGAACTACTGCTCATGATCTGTCGTCTTTTGGTACATACCAAAGCTAACTGTCATGGCCAGGGCAGTACAAAATTACAAGCAAGGGCGGGCTCGACCAAAGGCTCAAGCTTAACCCATACGCACACATCCCGATAGCGAAAGGCAACGAGCATTTCGTCCAGATCTTAGCTATGGCTCTAAACCCAGTAGACTACAAGCCTACTGAGGTCCCTCTTTTCGGACGTTTTCTCGTCTCGTACCCTGCAACACCAGGACTGGACTACGTCGGCCTCATCATCGTTCCTGCCCATGGCTCTCCGCTCAAGGCCCGCCAATTGGTCTTTGGAGTAGCGGGTACGAACTACGCAGCAGGAGGAGCTATGGCTGAGTACGCCGTCGTCGCGGAAAAGCATGCTATTCCTGTTCCGGAGGGCGTGAGCTATTTGGATGCCGCGGGTATCGGCCTTGCAGCGCTGACGGCGTACCAATCCATCGTCCCCCGCGTCAAGGAAGGCGATAGAATCTTCATCAACGGTGGATCGGGGGGGGTTGGCACGTTCGGCATCCAGATTGCGAAGGTGGTTGGATGCCACGTGACGACAACTTGTTCGACTGCCAATGTGGATCTTTGCAAAAGTTTAGGCGCGGACGAGGTGATTGATTACAAGAAAGGTAGCGTCTATGAAGCTTTGCTCGCTGGTGAGAAGTTCGACCATGCCATTGATCTCGTCGGACATATAAAAGACAAGGCGTTGTGGTGGAGATGTCACAAGTACATGAAGCCTGACGCTTCGTATATCTTGGTGGCGGGGGACCTTACGTTGCCGAGTGCGTTTGATATGGCGAAGCGATCGGTCTTGCCTAGGTTTCTGGGTGGGATCAAGGGCAAGGTTGAGGGATTCCGGCCGACATCCAAGCCCGAGGACTTGGAGAGAGTAGCGGCATGGGTGCAGGAAGAGAAGATCGACGTGATTGTTGACAGTGTGTTTGATATTGAGGAGGGAGCAGATGCAGTCGCCAAGTTGAAAACGTGCAGAGCGCAGGGGAAGATTGTGGTCCATGTTGCTGCCTACAAGGGATAAGTAGAGTCGATTCTCGATGAAGGTGTCAGGTCTGAACGCCTGAACACCAGTTGAGCCATCACTTCGGCTAGAAGAGCTTATGCGGCAGCAGGAAAATGAGCGGTGCCCCTGACGACTCGAAGAACGTCTACCAAGGATAGTCGACGATTGTGCCTTTGAACGAGATGACTAAGTATCAAGGCTTTTTCGATGACCAAGAACAGAACTTCTCAAAAGTTTTGATCGAGTCGGAGACACTCTTTCTCGGGCAATCAGCCTCATTTCGTAATCACTGTACATAGAGGTGGCGTTCGTCTGTACTTTTTTCAACTTTCATCCCGTCTCACTACAGTCACAAATTCATTAGCGCTGCTTACTTCTCGCTTAATTAGCTGCCAGTTGGAGTACGAATGGGGCCCAAACATTTGATATCAAAAACACAGCCTCCTTGTGCAACATCTTACTCATCTTTCTCAGCAAAGCTAGTGATCAGTCTTTTAAATTCTGTGTGACTTGCGAGGAGGAAATGACATGTAAGTTCAATTCAGATGTGCAAGATCAGCCTGTTACCTTTCTGATCCGTTCCCGCTCGCCCTGTAGCTTGTATGCAGGAATTTGTGTAAGCACTTTACGGAGGACAGGCCCAGTTGAGTCCTTGGAGAGCGTGTCGATGGAGGGGTGGTACAACTCGCGTCTGGCAAAGATCGTAGCGAAGCCCAACGGAACTCTGGTAGTTCGGTCTTTGGACAATGTCTTCATGCCGGGAACATCCAGTGCTTAAAGGCTCTCGACCTCCCAGCGGTCAGACCAAGACCCAAACATCCCCTCGAAGCTCGACCTGGCCGGACCGCAACGTCGCTCCTCCAAATGCATCTCAAGAACATCGGCGCCGCTGTCCTTCTTGCCTCGGGCGGAACACAGGCGTCGCAGATCTTCTCCAACAAGGGCACCAGCGCCGGCTGGGATGCGATCTTCATCGACAGTGGCTCCTCGGGCACCGTCGCCCAAGTCGACAACGTCTTCTACGAGTCGCCCACAGCGCTCAAGATGACCCAAACCTACACCGGCTACGGCGGCCGCTACCACGCCGAGGTCCACAAGTACAACGTGTACAAGAGAGGCGACACGGGCTTCTACGGCTTCATGTTCCGGCTGTCGTCCGAGTGGCAGTTCGAGCCGGCGCAGAGCTACAACCTCGCGCAGTTCATCGCCGACTTCACGGACCTGCCCGACTGCGACGAGACGTACATGCCGTCCAGCATGATCTGGCTCGTGGGCGACCAGCTGCAGTCGCGGGTCAAGAGCGGCGCGGTGTGCCCCGTCAGCGCGCAGCACACGCTCGCCTTCCCGGACCTGGCGACGGTGAGCCGCGGCGCGTGGCACAAGCTCGTCATCCAGGCGAGCTGGCAGAGCGACGCCTCCGGCTACTACAAGATCTGGTTCGACGGGCAGAGCGTGCTCAACCGCTCCGGCATCCGCACCACCGTCTCCGACCCGCGCCCCTTCCAGTTCCGCGTGGGCCTGTACGCGAACGGCTGGCACGACGACGGGGAGATGAAGGGCTCCCAGCCCTTTCGCCAGGTCTGGTACGATGAGATTGCGGCGGGGTCCACCTTCGCCGATGCGGATCCGGGACAGTGGTGACGAGCGCCTGCGCTCGGAGAAGGGCCCGGGCGGGGGAGGTCGCGGAACGGGAGTCGTGATGGCCGGATCCACGAGAGCATCGTTTCGAATGGGACAAGATGGCATTTTCGTAGCGTGTCGCAAGACCTTGGGACTGTGTGGAAATGCGCCCAGGGAGCCGTGCCTGACGTTGTTGACAAAGACTCGCTTAACCAGGCCGCGTGCGTCTGGGTGTTTTTTCCAGGCCCGTGTGGCCTGTACAGTACCGGCGACTGGCGAGGATTGCCTTGCGATGGCGTTTCACATGCCACCTGGAGGATTCAAAGGGACTCCTCCTCCTTCTTGATCGAGCAGCGGTCAGGACTCTCATTCGTTACCACGCACGTGAAGTAGAAGCTCCGTGTATTATTGCATGAAAGCTGGCGGTGCGGAGACCTTTTCTCTACCCTAGCTAGACACAACCCTTTACGTACCTACCTACCTAAATGTATCGCAGCTCCCATACAAATTGCCGATTATGCCAAGTGCAAGAAGATCCCAAACCGCGGATGAAGACCCGAGATCCTCGAGCACTTCCCCGGGCAAGTAACCAAAAAAAAACACGCGCCTTTTGTGAACTCAGAATCATGGACCGCGCAACGGCGGCGTGCACGAGGAGAACGACACCTCGACACACATGCAAGCCCACCAACCACAACAGCGAACCGCGAATCGAAGATCACCGGTTGCGTGCTTTCTGGGCCGAAGCTCCGAAGGGACTAAACTCGAACTCAAACACCTCGTTCGCCGGCGCCAACTGAGCGCCGAAGATGGGAGCGCTGGCTGGCGCGCCGACGGCTGGAGCCGTCCGCGGAGCTCGAGACACGAGGCCGGAGGACTGGGAGCCCAGGGCCATGACGCTGGCGCCCCCGTCGGCGGTGACGCGAGCGCGGATCTTGATGCGGAGATATTCGATGCCGAGATTCTGCAGCGCGCGCCGGGAGGCGCCGGGCAGGCCGAGGTCGGTGATGGCGCTGGGGGCGAAGAGCAAGGCCTGGCCGACTGGCAGCCGCACGATTTGGTTGAAGACGCTGGCCAGCTGCAGCTTGTGGTTGGCGGTCGCGCCGTCGTCGTTGTCCAGGGCGGCGATGTGGGACCGCAGGCAGCGCAGCCAGTCTGGAGACGTGAAGCGGTGCACGATGGTCACGGAGCAGAGATCCAGCAGCTTCGGCGAGATGGAAGGCTCTTGCGTCGATATGAACACGCGCGTTCCAAGGTGGCGTTGAAGTCGGATGCAAGATAGTAGGGTGTTGGTGAGGCTGGTAGCTTCGGAGCCGGCGTTCATGTACTACAAGTGTTAGATGTTTACCACGCTCTCTTTTTGCCTCTGGAGATTCGGATAAGAAGTACCTTGTGCGCTTCATCCAGGGCAACTACACGCCCCACGTTGGTCTTTTGCTCTAAGAAGAGGCTCAGACACATGTTGAATAATGCACAGGCACCTTCAGAAGTTACACACGGACAAGAAAGGTCGACTATTGTCAGGGTCCCCGGCTACACATCGTTAGAAAATCAGAACCATCCGGCCCGGACGAGCACATACCTTGATACTCCAGTCGTTTCCAGACTCCGTTGTATTCGCGGACTGGTTGTGCTTCAGTCCGACCTGGGCTCTAGGCATGAACGACTCAAGCGTATCCAGCCTCTGAGTCAATGGGGCTTTCTGGGCAGGTGTCATTGGCGAGAGGGAGACGAGTCGCTTAAACTCGCCATAGTTGAAAGACCCATTCGTCTGCTGCTGCAAAACCCGCATGTTCCGCAAGATGCGTGTGATCTCATGCAAGTACAGTGGCATACGTCCGTCATCTTGGTTGACCGCCATAAGGTCTAGCATGCGCTTCGTGTTGAGATCATTCTGATTGATCTTCAGAGGCTCGATTTCGACGTTCATTCCCGCGTAGGTGCGCTGGTACTTTGTAAGTGGAGTGCCCGTGGTCTCAAGCTTCTGAAGGGACGAGATGTTTTGTGAGAGAGGAACTGCGAACCTTGATGGTCTGTATGTTAGACGGTGAACAGAGCACTCGCACTCGAACATTCGGGTTCGAAGAGAGGTGGGCGCCTCACATGGAGTACCTTTCAAATCGGAAATGAAGGAGTCGTAGTGGAAGACCAGCGCTGCGAGGGGGTTGTCGAGCTTGTTGACGTCTGGCAACTTCAACAGACAGCTCTCGAGCAGGACTGAAAGTGTATGGCTTTTGCCTGAGCCTTGAGACCCGCAAATGAAGGCGCTGGAGGGTGCCGATATGTTGAAGAAAATGCTAGGGTCAGAAGCGGGCGAAATGGAAGAAGCATCTCGTCCGCTGGCCGACAGCTGATCTAGCACGTCTGCTTTGCCCGCGAAGAAGCCATACTGGCTGAAGGCTTCCGCGGAATGGTCGAGTACTGATCGCGTAAAGACCGGGGTGCCAGAAAGCTCGTTCTTTGCCGCCTGCTGGCCTGACACGGGCTGCAAAAGATGAAGTCGAGCACCGAGCGCGCGAGTCTTCTCCTTCTCGACCATGTTGGGTTCGGACTGCGGCGCGGAAACGGGAGAAGAAGACGAGTCCTCGAGAGTGGCCGGTACTTCGGGATTCCCCGTGCTGGTTGGGGGAGATGCTAGCTTTGGGGATGGTGACGCCGCAGAGGAAGATGTGGCCGTCGGGGAGGCAGAAGTGGATGTCGAAGGGGAAGTTGGTGAAGGCAATAGGACAGGAGACGGTCTGCGCATGGCAGGAGGGTGAATCGAAGATGAATTCGTTGTAGAAGCGAAGCGAGCTGCATCGAGGGTTGGTGTCGTTTTTTGTTTACTTGCCGGAGCAGGCCCAGAGGAGACGGCTTTCTGTCGCAATGAGGGCGCTTGAAGTTTACGCGGAGGCTCGCTGTCTCCTGAAGATGACTCTGAGTCCCCGTCGAAATCATCGTCTTGAAAATCGCTAGCCGAGCCGTTGGGGTTGAGGATGGTTTGGGAAGCCATGTTTGTTTACTTGCTCTCGCAACGAGAAGGCAGCTCAACTGGTGGGGATGTATCGAAAGGCACCGGTACCGATGCTTTTATACGTACACTCGATTACTTGTCCCTTCGAGAATACCACGGAAACAAGGAGCTGGGCACGTCTCGCAAACTGCTAGAACATAACCGTAGTGACTGGCTCCCTTGTCTATTGTGTAAAAAAAGTCGAGCAAAAACAAATATCATGTGACGTGCAACACACGCACGCGAAGCTTTCCCCTGAACCAAGCCGCTTTGGTCTCGAGCGAAGCTTTGGTCTCGAGCGAATCCTTTCTCCAACCTTGTCTCTTCCCACTTCTCGATCTACAATCTACCGAGAAAACGTTGCCACGTTCTTCAAGGAGTGAAAGATACAAGAGCAAGGTTGTCATGAACGCTACTCTTTTGGGTCGAGGCGAGCGGTAGGTAGTCGCCTGGGCTACATACGGTGAGTGAAGACGAAGTCAAGAATTGGATTGACCGAAACCAATACCAGCAGAAGACTCCGCAGTTCAGCACTGACGTGCTTGTGGGCCTAGAAAAGAAGGCTTTTTCGGAAGCGTGTTGGTCGAAGTATGAGATCTTGTTTCCGTAAAGCGAGTCCATCCAGAGCATGTTGCCAGGCTCTGTCTCAACAACGCTGGGGTAGAGCTTCTACTTTATTACCTTATTTACTTATCCTCGCGTTTAATATTAAATTCTACGAGACAAGGGCCAAAGACATAATGGACAACAAGAGCCAAAGCGGCAGCTCAACGAGTCCTAGCAACCCCCGAAATCCTCGAGATCAGCCTCAAGCCTCTCTCGCACGTCGACCTCCTGGCCCGAGTCAACCGCGTCAACCACACATTCCACACCACCATCGGCACCTCCCTCACCATCACAACGCCTCTTCTATCTCCCCGTCCCCGACGGCTCCGTCCAAGGTCTCTGCCCTTTCCTGCGCGCTCGCGGTCGCGCCCTCCGCCATCTCGACGGCCGAGGAGGAGGGGGTGACGCGAGCGAGACACAACACAGGGAGCCCAAGAACATCAAGGGGGAGGAGTATACAGATTTTGCTGGCTTCGATGAACACAGATCGTCAGCCGAGAAGAAGCGAGCGGGGGCGCGAAAGGCGGCTGGTCGTGCAACCTGCGATCAAACAGCTCGCTTTGCATCACCGGCCTAGGTATTTGCTTGGGTCTGATGCCGAAGGTGCGGACTGGTTAAGCGTGGATGAGATGGATCCTGGAGAGGAGGATGAGAATTGGTGTCAGGGATACGCGTCTCACGATCTTTCCAGATGGGATGTGCCGGCTCGTGGAGGCCGGGGATTGTGGTGCGCTCTGATGGGACACCTTTGTTTGGCGAAGTGGACGTATCTCCGTTCTCTTGTGAGCACTCACTGGACGGGAAACATGATCAACAGAAGGACAACCGATTCAATGGGATGTCTTCATAGCGCCGGGAACATACAGGACGGCAGCAAAGGTGTGTCGCTTTGCCATGGGCAAGCGAAAGAGGTGTGAGCCAGGTGCTCGAATAACTTACATGCCGTGCCCTATTCGAAGCAGACAGAGACCTTCACTTGCAGTGTGCAACTACAGCCAGCTCGAAAGTCACACCGGTGGCCCAAGCTGATAAGAGAAATTGTGGTGCCAAATTTCCAGCTCGCTATACATTCTGAGTGCTAGTGTATAGATCGATAGCACCCGGTTGACTCGGACGTCCAGCAGATGATCTCCAGGCCACCTTTCTCTCATGTTTTCAGTTTGGAAATCTGAACATTTAACCAAAGGAAACCAGGGTCGGCTCCCTGCAACAACAATACTGGTGGGGTTGGCGAAGCAGAGCAAGGTACCTTGATTCGTAGCCCTCGAGATCTACCCCGCTACAGAACCTGAACATGGGCTTTTGATAGAACAGAACATCGATGTGACTGTTGAAACATGGTATTCTGCTTTCGCCGGCAGTAAAGCTCGATATCTTTCAGATTGAACCCGTCAAAACTTGGTCAAGGGAAGATGCTCGAGGTTGGCGAGAAGTAAATAGAACGATTGGAATGCATTTGTTGACTTAGTCGGCACACGAAACGGGTATTTGTGCCGGGTAGGCGCTTCCAGGGACCTTACAGTGCTCTTGTTACATCACCACTTTCCAGTTCGACAAACCAAACAAGCGGATATAAAGTCCCTGGTCCTCTCCTCACGCACGCCATGCATTCAATCCTTCTGCCTGCTATTGTTGGAGCACATTGGCACCCACCCCCTCTCCCATAATCGATATCGAACAAAACGATAAGAATGGCAACCAAACTGTCTATCGACAGTGTTCTTACGCTTCCCAATTCCGCCGTAAAGATTCCCCGTTTGGGCTTTGGGGTCTATCTGTCTCCAAGCGACAAATGCCTCCGCTCTTGCTTGACGGCTCTCGAGGCCGGCTACAGGCACATTGATTCAGCGCAGTAGGATTCTTTGCCAACACACCAGTCGGCAGCAGCTCACATTCCTTAGATATTATGCCAACGAAAAGGAAGTGGGCGACGCTGTGCGCCAATCGGGCATCCCACGATCCGAGGTCTTCATCACCACCAAGATCTTGACAGCCGCTGGTAGCGTAGACAAGACGTATGAGAAGCTATTGGAGAGCGTCGAAAAAATCGATGGCAAGGATGGTTACGTGGATCTCTTCCTGATACATAGTGCGAGCGGGGGCTCAAATGCTAGAAAGGAGATGTATTCTGCTCTGGAGAAGCTGTTGGAGAATGGCAAGACCAGAGCCATTGGGGTCAGCAACTGGGGCATTGGACACATCGAGGAGTTGAAGGACTTTGCCAAAGTCTATCCCCCGCACGTCAATCAAATCGAGGTCTGTTGGCCCCAAAGTGTGTGCTATCTATCACCTGCTGACTTTGATGTTGAAGCTACATCCATTCTCTCAGCAACGGGAGGTTGTGGACTTCTGCCAGAAGAATGGCATCATCGTCGAAGCATACTGCCCCCTGGTCAGAAACAAGAAGGCGGACGACCCGACACTCACACGCATCGCGAAGGCACACAACAAAGCCGTCAGCCATGTCTTGATCCGGTATTGCTTACAGAAGGACTGGGTGCCGCTACCCAAAAGCGACACCCCTTCTCGGATTGTTGACAACGCCAACATCTACGACTTTGAGCTGTCGAAGGCTGAAATGGAGACCATCGATGGGTTGAATCAAGGCAGTGAAGGGGCAATTGTTCAGGCTGTGACCAACACTATTTAGGCTATTGGTCAGCTAAGGGGAAAAGTCTCAATGGCTATTCCACCTCTTGAGCAGACTTGCCTAGAACGAAATCAATATTTGGGCTTGATCAAGCGGGTATCTTCGCTTGGCTGAAGATTAGCAGAACTTCGTTTTCTTCCAAACTTTCGTCACTTCGTTCATGCATCACTCTGACATCAAGCTTAGCTTCGGTTCTAGGTCTGGACTGACTTTCCGTTTTAATTGTTCGAGGTTTTCGAATTTTCCTCTACGTCACGTGCCGAGCCTCGAGAAGGATCTGCCAGAAAATGTTGTAGCTCCAATGGTAGCTCATGAAACCATTCCAACGAACGGGCGTTCTCAGACTCTCGAATCTTTGCGCAACACCCCCCGATGCCATCTTTCCTCGATGGGATGTCTAGAAACCATGTGAGTGATGCCTTGCGGGGTGCCAGCCTCGGGTTTCTTGCACTGAACTAGACTTCTTTAACAAGAGGGCGCGTCGTGTCTAGCTTGCTATAGCTTATGTATCTCCTCTAGTGAACTCTCGAAGGTATCTGTAGTTACGCAGACACAGCGACATATTCTCACTGACCTAAAGGTGTAAGACGTGTCGAGGCTCGTCACTCTCATCAAGCCGAATCAATCTAGCCCAATCGCTGTGCAAGACACCTACTATTTCCTTTTTGAATTTCAGCTCAACAGTCTTTCATTATAAACGCCATCACCAAGGCTATTACAAGCTACACAAAGCTCAACGTGACACTTATCAAAATCACAGATGCCACTCCCGAATAAGGCCCTCGGTAACACAGTCCATACTCGATAGCTTACGATGGCAGTTCTTCTACGAAGTCCCTCGAATCCGAAGTGACAGGCACCGGGCCCATGGGAGCCATCACCTCCGAGCTGGCAGTAAAGCTAGTCGGCCCCGGCGCCGCCTTTGGCAAGCTTGACCTGCCCGTGATCAAAACCCGCTCCTCCGGGGCACAAGTCAACATCTCCAACCAGCTCGTCCGCATCACCGACCAGGCGGCACTCAAGGCCTTCGTCCCAGCGATTCTGCGCGACGGGTTTCTCCTCCTCTAACTGCAGGATGGCAAAGGTACTGTGACGGCCATGGGCATGAACGCCCACGCCACGTACAACAAGGATTGCCTTCTGAGAGGCATGAACGGATCCCAGACGTCAGTCTTGAAGAGGGATGTCGAGGGGACTGGGTTCAGGAACACGCTGGTCGTGCTCCACCCGTCGCCGTGGGAGTTGGATCTCGGCACTATCAAGCAGGAACTGGGGAATGCGGATGGGGACCGTTATTGCCACGCAGCAGGGCAAGGCGTATCTGGTGAGAGGAACCGTCGCCTTTGCTTGTCGATGGGAAGGCGACGGGGAGAGTCGCTGCTGCTGCGGAGGCTACGCTCGTTGCTACGGGGGTTGCGGAGGAGAATTGGCACGATCATACAATCACAGCTTCAGGGCACCGGTTGCGATTCCGGCTGAGTTGATGGGTCTCTGCGCAGAAGCTCATGGGGGCACAAGGGGACCCGTTGGAGTCGAGAAGACGGGAGGAACATCGTAGCTGCTGCTGTTGACAGCAGGTGACTAATTATGAAATATGGAACGATTGAGGTGTAGGCTTGGTCGCAGTATACTCGTTTGTGCTTCTTGGCCGTTTATAGCCAGCTCTTGGTGTTTCAAACTCGAGTAATATCTATGATTGTTGATAAACAAACCAAAAGGGGACGCTCGCTAAGAAAACGAAACACTAGATCTAGACTGTAGGCGATCTTACCTTACAGTACAGTACAGTACAGTACTGTAGGTAAACAAGCACTGCAAAGATGGGTAAGTTTATCGTGTGCAAATCTCTCAAGACGCTAATAAAGCTGACAGTATGTAACAATGCTACCCACAACCTTACACCTCTAACTTCTTGCTCCAAGCTCGGGGTCATCTGCGCTACTTACTTACCTATAGCATGTACGGTAAAAATTGTTCTGTTTTCCTTTACATAAGGTGACATGACCTTCCTTTACAAGCTCCACCCGCAACACTCCATCCAGCACGCCGTAACCCTCCCTGAGCGTACGGTTACTTACAGCTCCACACACGTCGTATACGGATATCGCACACACACGTACGTTAGACTTAGTCCTCCCAGATAAACTACATACGTACCTATGTATGTAGGCCCAGAAACGCTCATTTTCCTCCTGGAAAGCCCTGTTTCCAACCTTCAGGGTGTATGTAATCCATCATTTCACCTGGGAGGGAGGAAGTACCGTACAGATAGCACAGGACCGAGCACGCAACCTCCTCTCACTCCATTGTGTGTGTGAACGCAGAGCCACCATCACCCCCATCCAACGCAACCAAGTCGCGCGCGTCGCAGTCAGACATCTATCTATCTATCTCTCTGCTGCGCCATCACGCAGAGAGAGCCAACAAACACATCGCCACAACAAGCCGTCCATCGTTGAACGCCGTGTGCGCAGATCAGATAGATCCCAGACGACGAACCCGTCCCGCGCAGCGGACGCTGTGCCAGAGCCCCGACGGACGAAAGCAGAGCTCGGGGAGACCGGGGAGGAGCGAGCGAGCGAGCGAGCAGCCGGTTCTCAAGACGCGAGCGAGGCTGGGAGGGAAATAGGGCGCAACGATGAAGGGAGCAGCGAGTGTGAGATCCGGAGCCTGGTCTTCCTGCCCTGCCCTGCCCTGCCTTGCAAGAATGAAAGAAGTACTGTATGTATATGTATGTTTGTATGTGTGTACATACATACATACAGACTGTAAGTAGAACGGCAGAGCACGTACGGCAGCACTGCAGCAGCCAGCGACCTGCTTGGCATGCATGCATGCAGGTACAGGACAGGACTGTACGGTACTGCGTGGCTCGATGTTGAAGCTGTGCTTCTCGACTCGCGAACATCGCATCAGTCTTCACGAGGGCCGGCCCGAGACACCTCTTCGTAGCCGTGCTGTGTAGGGGAGATAGAGCATGTGTGCGTCTCACGTTTTGAGGGGGGGGTTCAGCTGTGAGATGTGTGTTGATGAGCGATGAGCAGGATCGGTGTTGAAGAGAGGGTGTTAGCAGATGGTGCCTACCTTAGGTAGGTAGGTAGGTAAGCATTGGGAGGTTTTGAGTAGAGCTGCGTATCAGAAGAGACGGTCGATCGGTGCTCTGCTCTGCTCTGCTGTGCTCTGCTGTGCTGTGGTATTCGTGAGCCATGTCATCCTGTTGGTAGCACCCCTCTCGCTTATTTTCTACGCTTCCATCCGAAAAAAAACAAACAACAACGTACATACATACATGACCTCCCCCCCCCCCCCCATCGATCATCCCCAGACCATGTCCTGGCCCTTCCAGGCTACGATTACTTTTCTCGACGACGAAACCACCACCCGCATATCTGGCGGAAAGTCCCCAGAGTCTCCGCACTATCGGTATCCGGCTGCGCGAAGAACAGGGCCGGCCGTACCCCAGACGAAAAGGGATGGCCAGGTTAGGTTCGCTTCACTCGCATGCCAACGTGCTTCTGGCTGGATCTCTCGCCTATGGCCGCCCCTTTGGTGCTGATGTTATCCAAAACAAGAACAACAAGAACAACAAGAAAGACAAGAACAATGTCGAATATCTATCTACGTTTCACTTCCAGACAGATTACACACACACATGCATGCATGCATGCGTGCACATGTGCAAACCAAGCAAGAACCAGACGCCAGAGTCACGGGGAAAAAACAGAACCAATATACAGCAATAGCAAGCTCGAATAACAACCTCCATGTGTCTTCCTTGTACTGTACTGTACTGTACAAAGTACCTAGGTAAGTAAGTAAGTAAGTAAGTAAGTAAGCTCCCGTCTCCAGCCAGCCCCTCATGCGTCTTCTGGGACGGGCAGTAATCGGTGATGTGACGTCGAGGGCTGAACACACAATAGATCGGCGAGAGGTACAGTAGACGGTGGCGGGTTCCTGTATGGGCTGGGCTGGGAGTGCACAGGGTAGAGGGGAGTGCAGATGTGTGCTTTTGGATGCGGCTACATACGGTAGGTAGGTAGGTACTGTACATTACAGTAAGTAAGTGGTACAGATAGGTAGGTAGGTATGTATGTACAGCACAGTACAGCACATGCAGGCGTGAAGGGCGACGAACCGTGAATGCGGAGTTCGCCTGTGCCTGTGCCGAACCAAACAAGGCTAAGGTAGGTAGGTAGGTAGGCAAGATGTAGATACCAGAACAGTAGACGTCTTTGATCTTCTTTCTTCCTCTTCCCGGAAAAAAAGCAACCCCCCCCCCCCCCCAAAACAGCAATGGTTCACGCACTTGTCATGTCTCCAGCAGAGCCAGACTAGCACCCAGCTTTGTCCGTCAGCGTCTCCTCGCAGCCCAGGATGAACTCGGGCCGTGGCAGCTCACGGTTGCCTCCCAGATAGCCGTCTTCCTCCTCCATCCCCCTCCCTCTCATACCGCCATCTTCTTCTAGCACACGGCTGGCATGACCATCACCATCACCATTACCATCACCATTACCACCACCAACCACCACCACCACCACTACTCAGCACCCTCCACCTCGGCGCCACCCAGCGAGTCCGCGCCTCGAGCTCGTCCACAGCGCACCCAACCTTCGCTTCGAAGCTCAAGCGCCTCTTCCGCCCCGCGCCGCCGCTCTCCCCCTCACGACGGCCCGAGCCAGGCGCCGGGGCAGAGCTAGCGAGCGGCAGGAAGTCGTCCAGCAGCAGCCGCGCGTCCAGGGCGGGCGTGTCGATGATCCACACCTCCTTCGCGCGCTCGAACTTCCGTCGCAGCACGTCCCAGAACTCGGCCAGCGACTGGCGCGTCACGCCGTCGATGCCTCCGCCTCCGCCTCCGCCTCCGCCTCCCTGCCCTCGCCCTCGTGGTGCGCGGCCGCGGCCCCTGCCCCCCTCTCCAGCGCTGCGGCCGGCCGCCGCCTGGCCGAGATCGGCCCACCGCCGCTTCTCCTCCTCGAGGAAGAGGTCCTCGTGGACGGCGATGCGCTCGACGAGACGCAGGTGCGTCGGGTCGACGAGCGTGTGGAAGTTGGTGAAGTTCTTGAAGGAGGCGAGGTAGCCGGGCTGCGACGGGAAGTACAGCACGTCTTTCTCGGGCGCGAAGTTGATGGGCGACGGCGAGGGCGAGCCGAGGAGCGGGAAGCTCGGCGGGTAGTGGAACTGTGTGTAGAGGCGCGATTCGCGGGAGACGTGGAGGAGGCGCGGTGGTGGCGCGGGCGTGGTGAGGGCGTATGAGGGACAGGGCCGACGCGCGGCGGCGACATGATGGCGAGGAGAGGAGAGACGGCCGTCGGGCTCTCTTGGGGATGCTGGACCGGTCCCGGGTTGGATGTAGGTTAGGGGGATGAGGCGTGGGTTCGGGAAGGCAAACACGTAGATCTTGTAGCGGATCTCGGCCGGCAGGCGGTTGAAGAAACGGAATCCCTCGTTCTCGAGATGTGTGACGGAGGCGTACGTCGCCACGACATCTTCTTCGACGTGCATTTCGGGACCTGGGGCGTTGGGCCGGCGGCGAGGAGAGCGAGGCGCAACTCGGCGTTCGTGATGTGTATCGACGGTCTACACGCGAGTCGTTTGCTGTGCGTCGGCCGGTGAGGCGAAAGGGGACAGGCCCGCTCGAGATGCTTCCTCAAGATGTAGATCGGGGCAGACACAGATCGACCATGGTCACCGTTCTGCATTCGAACCTCTCGGCACCAGACCCGAATAGCTGGAACATCCGTCTCGCGGTACGAGGATCAGGACTCGTCCTACTTGGAGTCGGACGCATCTCCACTCCTTATATAGCGGGAGCGTACAGGAGCCCCCCTATTTCGTCCACCATCTCCTTGCAAACATCGACCAAAACCGATGCCCCAGACACGACATGGTGACGGAATACATTCTAGAAGGCATGTCGACACTGTCTCGGGCGAGAACAGAGCTACATGCGGAAACGGCATTTCAGATCCAATCCGGGTGAACTGTGTGCTACATGCACGCTTGGAATGTTGACATGGAGGAGGCAGCTTGTGTTACCCCGACGATCTCGGTGACAGCCGAGACTCTGCCCCTGCGGGTGGCTGGCCGATCGTGACCCAAGGCTCTGGGCCTGGTCCGGTACAGAAGCAATCATGCGTTTCTGGAGGGCTCTCATCATGCTTCCGGCATGAACAGAAGCTGAGACGGAACGCGAGCAAAGGCTGGATCGGAGTCGTGGGGAGAATTCGAGGAATGGGAACAACATGTGGTGTCTCTGTCTGGAGAACGCGGGCGAGGGACGTCTGAGACAGGTGGACAAGGACGAGCACAGAAGTGACTGATCGACATTGGAATGTGGAAGACGTGCAACGATCATGCCATTTTAGATTGTCATACAGCGAAGAAGGCTGTGACAAGACCATGATCCTATAACCATGATCCTATGAAGATCCTGAACAGCTGAAGAGAAAGTGAAGAGACGAGTGAAGAGACAAGTGAAGAGACGAGTAAAGAGACGAGTAAAGAGACGGGTAAAGAGACAAGTAAAGAGACGAGTGAAGAGACGAGTGAGAGCAAGTGAGACGAGTGAAGAGACAAGCGAAGAGACTAGCGAAGAGACAGGTGGAGAGACAAGCAAAGAGGCGTAACTCAAGTACGCATCTAGTACACATTTGACTTGAAGAAGAGACATGCTTCTCGGGCATTGTACTGTACAGCACATACTTGGGTCAACCCCACGGGCTGGTCCACGCACTTGCGACCATAGCCCGAGCCGTGGGAGCAGTTCGGACTCAATTGGGTCCGCACCTGAATCCAGCGCCGAGCTTGTCGAGCAGCGTGCCTTTTCTACTCGCGAGTGCAGACAGAGCGAGAGAGCGAAGCCGATGTCGAGATGCTGCCACGGCACAGATCTCGACCACCTTGGGCACCTGTGCGGACAGCATGAGTGAAGATCAAGGAGGGATAAGAAGAAGAGATCTGACTTCTGTGCTTGACCCGCTTCCGCGTGCTCGCTATCAAGGTTCGACATCAAGGCGACCTCTTGTCTCGCACGATCGATAGGGCCTGTAGATCTCGCGCTCCATCTGCGGCGACGCGTTGCAAGATGCTTCCACGCGTGAGAAGTGCACTTTCACGCGTTTGCACGATGCTCCTCCGTGGCGTGTCGTATCGGGTGAAAGGCAAACGAAAAGCTTCGAGACTGAGTTGACGAAGAGGTCTGAGCCGAAGTATCTGAGCTGAAGTATCTGAGCTAGACCCTGGATCGACACGGGGTTGACACGACGTCGCATCGCCAAAGGTGTCCTAAGTATATTCACACACAGGACTGTACAGAACCGTACAGCATGCCTCCTCCTCCTCGGCCGAAATCGCATTTGGGGCTGTAGTCTCGCTGGGGACTCGGCGAGGACCAGACCAGGTGGACCAGAGTCGCCTTGAGCAGGCGAAGCAAACGCGATGCCGCCGTTCCTTCTGCGATCCTCGCCTGGCTCGCGGTTGAGAATGCGACCGGATGCGCCGAATCTCTCGACGGCCTCGCACAGTCCTGTAGATCGAGGTGGAACCCACGGCTCACCACACGTCTGGGGAGCAGCATCGTGGAGTCGTTGAATAGACGTAAGTTCCGCAACGGCCCTCCCTCCCACTAGCCCCCCTCGCGTCGTGGGCATCCATGGCCGACACCACCACACATCTCGTGCGGGAAGAGTACGAAAGTATAGAGGAAGAAAAGTCTTGATCTCGTTGTTCGCATCGACGCGCACGCCACACCATTTTTTAGCCCGAACGTTGCTGATAAGTCTTATTCCTCGGATCACCTCTTCGATGTCGCATCTGAAGAGTCGACGTGTAGATTCGGATTGGCCGACATTGGGGCGTCCGCCTCAGCTGCCATGCGTATGTACAGGACAAGACAGGACAGGACAGCAGCTAAGTAAGTAGTAGCATGAGATCCTCCGGATCCAGCCGTCGCCGTTGTTACTGTGAAGTGCCAGAAGCGGACTTGGCTTCTACAGGACTTCCATCTCTACAGTATCAGGAGGAGACTTCGATCATGGCTCCATTCGCACCCCCGCAGACTCTCTTCTCCATATAAGAAACAGCACGCTGAGCAACTGGAGCAGCGGCACATCAGCACTGACGGTGGTGATCTGATCCCCACTGATCAGCCAAATCTCCCTGGCGACTTGCTGAAACGTGGCTTCGGCCCTGGATTCCAGATTCATCGAGTCTTGCCGTGACGACAATTTCCTGGCACTCGGTGCTACTGTAGGATGACTTTACCTACAGTACATAGTACACATGCGGTGCATACAGAGAGTACGTATAGAGAGTACATACATGCAGTGCATATATACAGTACATATATACAGTGCATATATACAGTACATACATACAGTACACATATACAGTACATACATACAGTACATACACACAGTACATAAACACAGTACATACATACATACAGTACATACATACAGTACATACATACAGTACATACACAAAGTACATACACAAAGTACATACAGACAGTACATACAGACAGTACATATATATAGTACATACACACACACACACACACACACACACACACAGTACCATAGCAGACCCCCCTTGCCCTCAAGTCCCGGATGCTGAAACGCACCACGAAGTCAAAATCAGCATGGCTCGACAGCCCTATCTATCGTGACCAGCTCGCACCGTCCAGCGTTTCGGCAGTTCAGTTCGCAGGCTCGCGTCCCAAGCCATCGAGACTCGCATCCGAAGCCTCACCAGTACTGTACAGGTTGGCTTTGGTCTGCTTGGCGGCGCTTTCGCTTCGCCATGACTGCTTCTTCTCGCGCCGTCTGTGCTAAGTACTGTGCTACTATCTATAAGTACACACGGTACACACAAGCGTTGAAGCAGACGGGATCGGAAGGCAGGACGCTACGTCAAGATGAGATGAGAATACGACGACGACGGCTGTACTATACGGTACCGTACACATACTGCACCGAGCAATACGACGGGCATGATGGATGATATGCCGAAGCTTTCGTTAGCCAGGCACGCGACGGGCAGAGGGAGGGATGGTGCAGCGACCTAGAACGCTGCGCTGCACGCCCCGGTGTGGCCGCGACACCGCAATTCCAGAAGACGTCAGGAGATTTCTAGTGCCGACTCCGTGCGACGGCTGGCCGGGCATGTTCGTCGGGACGGGCGCGCATCGTCCAGCGAGCGCCGTTCACGCGCGCCAGGAGATTGGGCGCTCTTTTTGTTCGAGGGACGGGAGCTGGAACCGCGATCGCGATCACGATCTATGGCCCCCCTATTGGTACTTGCTGTGCTGTAGTATGTGTGTGTGTATACTGTGTATGTAAGTAGCAGGCATCTCAACGGTGCCGGGGTTGGGGCTGACGCAACTGAAGCTTTGCAAGAAAGAGTATTGCAAGCTACAGTACAGTACAGTATATACACACACAGTACAGCACTATATGTATGTACTTCGTATGTATGTATGTATGTACTATGTACTATGTACTATGTACAATACAGTACAGTACTTCATCGTCGTACGAAGTAGAGCACAGCACAGCACAGTACATACCGTATACAGTACAGTACTCTTAGTTCGACATCTCTGCGTAAATCCTTGCCAGAGTGGATACCAGGCCATGCTGCTTATTACGATACGATTGGACGCAGCTCTCGTAACCACCCTCTGGTGACGAAGGAGCGCACGCACGTCGCATTCGCACGATGATTGCGCACCAGTACAATACCATACATAGTACAGTACAGTATAGGGAGGCATGTGGCGACGGTACGGTACGGTACTGTACTGTCAAAGTACAATACATACTAAGGCATTGTATACACAGTACAGTACTATACGGGACAGGACAGTGACGTGCGCAAAGAACGAACATGCTTGTTCCGTCCTCGCGTGGGTGGGTAGTCAATACACAGTAAGTACACACACAGCGCCTCGCTTACTCCTCGCTTGCGTCGGCGTTGCCCCTCGATCGACTCATGGGAATATGGATGGATTCCTTCCTTGCAAGCCCCAGCCGGCCGGCCAAATGAACGAAAGAAAGAGTCTGTCTGGCACAGTCCTCTCCCGCGCTGGCATCGGTGATGGAGGGGGGGGAGGGAGGGATGTGCCGGGCGGGCCCAGACGCCGTCGAAACCTTTCCCCCGTTTGTTTTGTTGTGATGGTGCTTCTCTCTGCACGCAAGACGCAAGACGCAAGTCCCGCGTGAAGAGCCTGCCATCGACCCAGGAGCGAGGGCGTCGTCGAGGGCCGGAGAAGCCAGAGAAAGCCAAGCGGAAGCTGGCCTCGGGCGGAGGGAAAAGAAAACACGGGGGCTCGAGGCGGAGGCGAGCTGAACGTTCCAATACTTCTTCTACAGGACAGGACAGGACAGACGGTAGTAGGTAGTAGGTACAGTACTATGTACACAGTACACATACACATATAGTATACACATGTACACATTTATACACATATATACACATATACACACATATACACATATACACACACACACATACACACACACACACACACACACATACACACACATACACACACATACACACACATACACACACATACACACACATACACACACACATACACAACCCCCCCGATCGTATCTGCGGGCTACCCGTGCAAGCCGTGTAACAAGAGAGATCCCCCCCCTTCCCCCCCCCCCCAGAGGGCTTGATCCTGGCCGCACTGACATCGACCATGGCTCTGCATCCCGGGCCAGACCCTGCCAATCCTACTCTGAACCTTCTCGCGTCTGGCTGCGGCATCTCGACTCCTGCTCTGCAATGCCAGCGAGCGCGGAAAGTCTACGGTACAGGAAGAACCTGGAAGGCCGAGCATGAAATATGGAACCGACGCCGGCGACGGATGCTGGCCGGCCCTGCTCACAACAATCGCGAACAGACCAATCACACAAATCACAACAACAGCTGCAGGTCGCTGCATATCATATAAACAAAAGGTCCGCCTTTTGTTTACTCGCGCTTCGTCCGGTGTTCGGTTTCGGTTTTAATCATCCATCCATTTGTGTATTCGTTCATCCGCCAGCGTCCGTCATTCTCTACCTTCATTCGTCGACCCTGTGGCACAATCAGCAGCAATCAATTAATGTGATGCTTGGCTTCTGTTGACGAACCAAACACCCACGGCCAATTCTGGAAATCCTTCGCCGGCCACCGAAGTGCGTCACCACCAATTCCGTACCCAGAATAGACACCAGCTGTCAAATCAGTCCCTTTCGTTCACCATCCGGGCCGTTGGCCAATCGCAACCGCTCGGCCGCATCTTCGTTCCACCAGCACGGCTGGCTACATTCTCCCAACACTGGCACGTCTGCATTGATATCAGCAAGCCAATTTTTGACCGACAGCGTCCTCTCTCACTGGCGATCGGGCAGTATCGGACCTGCATTGATTCGAGAGATTAAAGTACGGCTCTGGGACTGTGCGTGTCAAGGATTTTTCTCAAGCTTCCACCATCACCACCCCGCCAAAACGAAGAGCACGAATACTTTCCTCCGCCCTGAAACACACGACGCGCAGAGGCATGAACACACGAGTCTGACCGGAGCGAAGAGATTTATTGTCCCTCGGATATCTCAGATCCCTTAGACCCCCAGAACCCCCAGATTTTCTCCACGGCATTCTCGTGTAGGGCGAATCCATTCGTTGACTACCGGAGAATCACGACCCAGTGTGCCCAATTCGGAGGAGCTGGAAGGAAAGAAGAGATCGAAGAATCTCGCTGAACGAGCGCTGGAAACCGTTATTACCCGTCTCTTCCGTATTGCATCCGTACTGCATCCGACTTGCCTCTCTCCCGATCCCGACTCTCGGTGATCCCACCTCCAGGCCTGGGCGACCTGCAGCAACCGATATCCAGACCATCTACTGCTGCAACGAAACGAGAAACGGGAGGCGAAACGCTGGAAGCCTGCCACGCGGTCTCTACTTCGCCAGCCCACTATTATCTGCAGTGTACCGCACGGCGTCTTGCATCATTGGAAACTCGAGGCCCAACCAAGCCCTCCACACCTGGCGGACTGAGGAGGCGGTGCACGACGGCCATTCCGACAAACAGAAAAAGATCTGGGTGTGTGGGAGGCCGACCTAGGTGCGAGACACAGCCCTAAAGGAGTTGGGTAGCGAAAGGTCTTGCTACACTCCGCGAAACGCTCGACAACCTGGGAGAAGAGTGGAAGCCTTCGTGGGAACCCACGAAGAACCCTTCGAAAAGCCGCCTGTCAATGGTCGAAGCTCAAGACATTGTTTGCTGGTCGTTGCTCGTTTGAGCCTTTTTTCAACAACACGCAGCGCGCTGCATCTTTTATATACCACTCGTTCGCTTTCAGACCTGTTCCACAACACCGGTCGCATTCTCCTTCCAATCTCATTAATTCTTATTCTTTGTTGCAATGACGTTTTCTCGAGCATTGCTTCTTGCGCTTGGCGCAATGGCAGTATCCAGTGGAGTTGCCATATTAACATTCGACATTATCTTCGCGGTCACGCTGTCTCAGAACTCGTCTCCTGTCACAGTAAACGTGGTCGCAATGGTGTCATCGGGGCTGGGTGCTGCAACTGTTGCGCTGATGTCGCTGCTGCTGGGATTTCAAGTGCAACACCGCAATGAAGCCTACACTCAACATTCCGTGCGTAGGAGACAGCGCATCTTTTTACTCATGGGATTCGGCGGGGTTTTCGGGACGTCGTCCGCAGCTGCATCGGCCGTGTTGCTGGGTATGATGATTCAGCGAGCAGGCGAACTCCCAGTACGGACTTTTCTGTCGACGACGACGACGTTGATTGTCCTCGCATTCATCGCGTGGGCCGTCTCCCTGCTCTCGGAAGCATCATTTCTGATCTGCACGCTCTTGGTGCAACGGGCCGGTTTCCAGGAACAACAAGCATACGATCTCGACTGCAAGTCACAGGATCTGGCTGAAATGACGGAATCCGTTGGACATCGATCTTACAGTATGAAAAGTGTGGAAGACCGGGGAACTCCAGCACCGAGGTGCCCTCCAACTGGTCGCCCGCGAGCAGCATCTGATGGATCCTCGATTTGCTCCTTTTCCTCTCACGCGGTTCGACCGATCAGCTCGAAGACGAAGCTCATTCCACACAACCATATCTCGCTTTCCAGGTCACGGTCGGTGGATTCGGGTAGGAGCCACCAACGAGAGACGGTTGTATCTATCGAGGAGGGATTCGATTCATGGGACACATCAGCGGTCGATGCGCAAGCACGAGAAGCAGTTGCATCGGCATCATCAGCATCGTCACCTCCGGCCCGCATGCTCGAGACGATCCCCGCGAGCCCCCCAACATCACGAAGCGGAAGCCCCACGATGACATGCCGAAGCGGCGGACGCAGCCCCGAATTGCCCAGCGACCTTGAACCGCCCCGGAGAATCCAGCCGAGGAATCGATCGTACAGTCCCGCGAACAGCTTCCGCGAACGTCCCCGGACGAGGGGAAATCAAAGTCCCGAGGAGAGCACGATCTCCGAGTCACATATCCACCCGTTGTTCAGGACGGCTTCCTGCACCCCCCCACCCGCCGTGACGCCCGGGACGATAGTCACGGCAGCCCCCGGAGCCGGGCAGATCATCTCTGAGCGTGGCATCATTCGGCCGGTGCATCTTCGAATGATGAGCAGCGGCAGCAGCAAGCCTCCTTCGCCTCGGGGCTCGCATCTGGTGCACGCGGCGAGCCTGGAGAGCATCCGACAGACCATCGTCGAATACGGGGAGTTGGAGCCGTGGGAGGAAGACGGCGGCGAGCGGACCATCACGCCCCCGATTCCCGACTTCATCTTGAACGGGGGCCCTCGGAACAGTATGCTGGCGTACAGCTCGAGCAGGAAGAAGCCTGCGGAGCAGAGCACGCTGGACGAAGCATGGGACGCACGACATGATGGTTGAGAGACGAGACGACGGATTCCATATGATGTGTGATGAATATCGTGATGTTAGCGCAGCGTTTGATTTCACGGATCGATACCTGGATAGCCCACGGCCGATAGGTAGCAAAAGAAAGCCATGTTAAAGACCAATCGCCTGCGTGCCGTTGATGTGAGAGACCAGACCGGTCGACCGACCGACCGCCCGTCCCCGAGAAGCCGTAGGTACTGTACTGTATTGTAGTGGCGTAGATGTGTTGTGCGATGAACTGCCATTCCGCCGAGAGCTCGGCCTGGCTGGCCACCAGCGCCAGACGGGAGGCTGACGAGGCTGAGGGTGCGAGGCTGAGGATGCGAGAGGTTCTGCACCGTACCGTACCGTACAGTACCAGCACAGCATCGAGAAGCAGTGCGCGTGCAGAGTTCTGAACTGTAGGACGGTTTGTTTGAGGAGAATGCCGTTGCTCTGTACCAGCAGCCAATAATAAGGAGGTCGAGTGCCGGGGCGCGCGTCCTGTACAGTACTGTAGATGATCGATCACATCTGTGTTCTGTACAGTGTGTACGGGCTGGATGTCTGTACAGTATACAGTAGAAGGCCGGGGTGCGCGGCTAGGCAGCGCTAGGTACGCACCTTCGCCTTCACGCGCCTGCCATGGCATCGCATCTCCAACACCCAGACAGAGCATCTCAACATCTTCAAACTTCGTACTTCGTACTTCAAACCCACGACAGCCCAGCACCTCTTCTCGCATCCCCGTCATTCCTCCTCCCGCACATACACTCTCCCCCATCTCATCGCAGTACGGCCGCCAGCTGCCTCGTCCCCACGACCACCGCCACCATGAAGCTCACGTTCAAGGTATGTTGCCGCTGACGCTCCGCCACTACCCCTCCACGCGGGCGTGTACCGACCGAACCACCCCCCCCACGCCCCTCAATGTGCTAACCAGGCTTCGTGCATCAGGATTTGAAGCAGCAAAAGTTCGTGATCGAGGCCGAACCCGCCGAGTTGGTATAGCTCCCTTGCCCCGCCAGCAGCATCACAAACCCTCACACTGCCCGGGCACTGCTGCCTCGTCGATCCACGCTGATACAAAGACACAGATCTCAGATGTCAAGGAGAAGATCGCCAAGGAGAAGGGGTGGGAGGCTTCGCAGCAGAAGTTGATCTACTCGGGTCGTGGCGCTCTCGTGGTCTTCTCGGCGCCGAAGGGTCTGCTGACAAACGTCTAGGCAAGATCCTCCAAGATGCCAATACCGTGGAGTCATACAAGATCGAGGAGAAGGGGTTCATTGTTTGCATGATCTCCAAGGTATGCAAGCTTGTCACGTACTGGAAGTGGCTCTGGTTTTTAACGCGTTGGTGTAGCCCAAGCCTGCTCCTGCAAGCGCTGCCTCGACCTCGAAAGCCCCTCCATCTACTCCGGCCGCCTCAGTTGCTGCGTCTACACCCGCCCCTCCTCCAGCTCCGGCGCAGGCGAGTGCTCCAGGCCCAGCTGTTCCTGCTACTCCGTCCCCAGCCGGCTCGGCTGCTGCGCCCGCTGCTCTTCCATCCACGCCAGGCGGAGCTACGTCTGGCATTTCCATGGGCACGGAGCGGGCGTCGCAAATTGCCGAGATGGAGAGCATGGGTTTTGAGAGAACACAGATCGATGCTGCTATGCGTGCTGCCTTCTACAACTCGGAGCGTGCTATTGAGTACCTTCTCAACGTAAGCCGTCGCTGTTCCTGGGATCTCCACTTCGCTAACACACTGGCAGGGCATTCCAGAGAACCTCCAACAAGAGCAAAGAGCCCCAGCCCCGGCGGCCTCTCAGGGTGCTGCCTCTCCGTCTCCTGCTGCTGCCGCCAACCCAGCTGCCGAGGGCGGCGATGAGCCGGTAAATCTCTTCGAGGCCGCCGCTCAGGCTGGAGCCGGGGCACGTGGTGGCGCCGGGGCTCATGGGGGAGCTGCGGGCTTGTTCGCAGGTGCGGGAGCTGGTGTCGGTGGAGATGCCGCTGCGGGTGGGTTGGGCAACCTGGATTTCCTCCGAAACAACCCTCAATTCCAAACCCTCCGGCAAGTCGTCCAACAACAACCCACCATGCTTGAGCCGATCCTCCAACAAGTTGGGGCCGGCAACCCACAGCTAGCCGCTCTGATCGGACAACATCCGGAGCAGTTCCTTCAACTCCTAAGTGAAAGCGCGGGTGAGGATGAAGACGCACCACTCCCCCCCGGAGCTCAAGCCATCAGTGTTACGGAGGAGGAGCGTGCGGCTATTGAGCGGGTCAGTGCGCCAGTGTCAGGTCTTTGGGTCTTGCTAACATTCGGTAGTTATGTCTTCTCGGGTTCCCCCGCGACCTCGCCGTCCAGGCATACTTCGCCTGTGACAAGAACGAAGAGCTCGCCGCCAACTTCCTATTCGACCAGCCAGAAGATGATGACATGATGCCATGAGATGGGCATGTGGATGGCCTCTAATCGTTTCTAGCGCTGCCTAATCTTTTCACGAGTACCCCGGGCATTTCCCGTCTGCATTTCCGGCTCGACTACCATTTCCCAATCCGGTTGAAGGGTTGGCTCATGATTGCGGCTTTATTTTGTTCTCTTTGCGTTGCTGGCGGACCACTGGATTGCATCGTGCATCAGAGACGACATGTTCCCGGGCGGCACGGCGCGAGTGCTTTGCAGGTTACCGAGTAATCCCATTGTGGGCGACGGGACGGGAAAACGCGGCGAGGGGGCTCGAGGGCGAATGGGGGAGCAAGGACTAGATATCCCTTTCATGCTAGGTAATAGCGTACGAATCCAAGCCCGGTCTTTTTACATGGCGCCGTGAGCGTTTCTGGTGAGGCGTGTGCACGTCGTGATCTGCCAGGTCTTGTCTGTACGGTACATGATCACGTCTTTACTTCAGGGCTAAGTCTTGTCTGTACGGTACATGATCACGTCGTTACTTCAGTAGCTCGCTCTCTCTGTCTCTCCGAGAATCTCTCTCTTTTTGAACGAGGTAAAGTAGGCCTGGTGAAGAACGGGTGGGTAGGTAAGTAGGTGGGTAGGTAGGTAGGTAGGTGGGTAGGTAGGTAGGTAGGTGGGTAGGTAGGTAGGTAGGTAGGTAGGTAGGTAGGTAGGTAGGTGGGGTAGGTAGGTAGGTAGGTAGGTGGGTAGGTTACAGTAGGTAGGTAGGTAGGTAGGTAGGTAGGTAGGTAGGTAGGTAGGTACTGTAGGTAGGTGGGTGGGTAGGTAGGTAGGTAGGTAGGTAGGTAGGTAGGTAGGTAGGTAGGTAGGTAGTAGGTAGGTAGGGTAGGTAGGTAGATAGATAGATAGGTAAATAGATAGAGAGATAGATAGGTAAATAGATAGAGAGATAGATAGGTAAATAGATAGATAGATAGATAGATAGATAGATAGATAGATAGATAGATAGATAGACAGACAGACAGACAGACAGACAGATAGACAGACAGATAGATACCTAGATAGATACCTAGATAGATAAATACCTACCTACCCAGATAAACAGAGACACCACGTCCAGTCCCGTCCAGCAAGAGATACCGTCGTCCTGCAACACCCCACCCCATCACATCGACACAGAGTCGTCGTGCTCACGTACTGCACCTCCCGCACAGCACTGTCCATATGTACCTATGTACCTACCTATGTACCTACGTACAGTAGGTACAGTACACATAGAGAGTGCGAAAAAAGCGCCTTTTCTCTGGATGCCTCGTTTCGTCATCTCGTGTGTGTGTGTGGGTGGGTGGTGGTTCTTGGCGTGTGTCGTGGCTGCTGTGCTGTGCTGTGCTGTGCTGTGTGTGGGCGGGTCAGCACCGAGCTTCTCGGTCTGGTGCTGGGCTCGAGCCGGCGTCGTCTTTCTTGTGCTGTATGTACACAGTATGTACATACAGCGCGGTATTGGACGGGAAGCTTGATAGGCGGAGTTGTGGGGTCGGTGTATGGTATGTATGTACTGTATTGTATTGTATTGTAGATGGGTAGTTGGGGTTTTGGTCTCGAGGGGAGATACTGTGCTGTAGGTGCAGGACAGTATGGTACCTAGGTACATATGTAGGTGTAGTATTATGTATATGTGGGCTGTATATATGCAGTGTATATGGATGTGCAGTATATGAGTATATGCTGTATATATGGATATTCAGTAAATATGATTGTACTGTATGTACTATATATATATTACATGTAGTATAAATGTATGTACAGTACAGTACATGTAGTACTCATATATGTATATACAGTTTATATGTGTATACAGTATATATGTGTATACAATATATATGTGCATACAGTATATATACACAGCACATGTATACACGGTATATATGTATATACCCGTCCCTCACAGCCAATCAGACGCGACTGCGGGCCCCGTCTCGGTCCTCCGACCAGGCGTCCCCAGAGGCGAAGGCGACAGCGAAAGTGAAAGCGAAAGTGAAAGCGAAAAGATTCGAGATCCTCGACGACGTGCCATTGTTCGTCCCCCGTCTCGCACCACAATTGATGCGCCTGCGCTTCTCCATGACCGACGTTCTTCCTCCCTGACTCCCTGACTTCCTCAGCGTGGGCTGGCTGTGGTGCTGCACACGCTGGCTGCTGTATTGTACCTACGGCACGGTACAACAACGTCCGCGCCCTTTTCACTCGGGCCATCGGGATCACTTGCGACGCCATCACCACGGCCGCGCCATCGAGTCGTTCCACGCATCTTGCATCCACAGACGACTTCGACTTCGACTTCGACTTCACTGACGACGACGACAACTTCAACTTTGAAGACGACTTCGACTTCATCGACGACGACGACAACTTCTACTTCGACTTCAATTTCAACTCCAACTTCAACTTAATTTCAACTTCAATTTCAACTTCAACTTCAACCTCAACCTCAACCTCAACTTCCACTTCCACTTCAACTTGAACTTCCACTTCAACTTCAATTTCCACTTCAACCTCAACTTCAACTTCAATTTCGACAACGACAACGACAACCACGACTTTAGGGAAACTCAGCAACATGGCGCCCGCGCGTCACGAGACCGCGGGTGCTCCTGATCAACAGCTACAGCTACAGCTACAGCCACACCAGCCGCAGCCGCCGCCGCCGCCAGAGGACGACAAGATGCCCTACGGCACCAGAAATTCTTCCAAGCGCAAGGCGGCCGAGATGAGTTCCGCTCATGCGGTCTCTTCTCCTTCTTCACCTTCTTCTTCTCCGTCTTCTCCGTCTTCTCCTCTCCCTCCTTCTCCTCCAGCGCCATCGCAGTCATCCTCCGCCCCCAAAACGGCCACCAGGTCGCACCGGTCCAAGGCGTCGAGTGAACCCCAGCAACGGCCGGCGAAGAAACGTCGTTCGTCGCCCGTGCCCCCGCCCGACGAGCCTGCGGCGCCATCGGCGCGAAAGCTCGCCGTCGTCAATGGCCATCGTCGACACGCCTCCCACGGCTCAGAGGCGCTGGCGGATCCCGCTCCGGCAGGAGCATCGGCCAAGCCCGGCCCCGATGCAGAATCTTCGAGTCGAGCCGTCCCCGAGGTGCAAGGGGATCGGCCCAGGTTGTCGTCTGCCGACGCCCCGCGCTCGCCCGCGCCAGATGACGACGACGTGCCGGAGCCGGAGCTGCCCAACGGCCTGGCCGTCGCCGGGCCTGGCCGGGGTCGGGGCCGAGGCCGTGGCGGCTTCCGGGGCCGGGCAGCCCGGGGCCGTGGCTCCCGCGGGGGCCGCGTGAGCAAAGCTGCCTCGACCGGCCGCGGGGGCAAGCCAGCGACCCCATCGGCGCGCGGTCGGGGTCCTGGCCGAGGCCGCGGTGGCCGGCGCAAGAAGCCCGAAGACCCGGTCATCGATGTTGTCCACCATCGCAAGACGGAACTCAAAGCGCACTACAAGGCAATCGCGGCGCTGCACCGAGACGGCCTCATTGCCCTCTCCGAAAAGTCGTTGGAGCTGACGATGGCCGATCCTGCCTACCACGAGAGCCTGCCCGAGTTTGAGAAGGTGTGCAAGGGCCTCCAGGAGCAGTTCGACCAGCAGCAGGTCGCGAATGACACGGAGCGTGAGCACAAGGCCGGATTGGCGAACCGTACCCTCGACTACAATGCGTACGTCGTGGAGCAGCAGTTTCGAGTAGGTCCCCCCCCCTGCTCGACCGTGACACGCGTCTGACCATGCACAGCTGCGCATGGAGGATCTGCAAGAGCAGTATGAGGCGCGCATCATGGAGGAGGTTAACTACATCTACTACAAGCAAACCAAGAACCAGAGAGACCTTGACGAGATCCCCTTCGCCAATGGCGTAAGTACTTCTTCCTTCGACCGTCTCGCGTGGCATGCCCGCTGACACGACGCAGGAGGATGGGAGGATCGTGAAGCAGTCGGCGCCCCCACCCAAGCGTGTGCACGCGACGGGCAACCCGTTCATGGATGTAAGTGGCCGCACCTCGTCTCCCCGAACCTCTTCTCACCCATCCGTCGTAGCCAGGAAGAGCGGTCAGCAATGCTCGCAGCACGCGTGGCGACAATGATTCCGAGCAACACCCAGCCAACTGGTGGGAGGCCAAGTCGAAGAAGGAGAAGTCGGCGATCTTGCGAAAGCAGGCGGAGTATGTGGCCGAGAGAGAGAGACTGCATCGACGCGACGGACGGAAGAAGGGCGGCCGTCAAGCGCTCTTCCAGCCCGATGCGCAACATGAGACCGCCGAAGGCGAGGAAGCTGTTGCCGAGCCGGACGAAGGGGCCGACGAGCAAGCCGAGGAAGACGGGGCCCAGCCGGCCGAGTCCCCGGCGCCCGCGACGGTGCCCGGCTCGCCCGAGGGGGATGAGCCGGAGAACCACGTCACCGAGGATGCCGACAGCGATGCGCGTCCGCAAGAGACGGATGAGTTCGGAGTCAGCATTCCCCACAAGAAGGTGCGCCGCGATCAACCGGCCCCCTACAACCGCATTCAAGCCGATGCTCCGGTGCAGTTCGAGCCCCACGAGATTGGCCTGCGTCAAACTCACTATCAGAAGCTGCCGGATGGCACCCACAAGAAGCTCGGCCGAGACGTGGATCCCAACCCCAAGAGCGGGAAGTTCTTCTACGAGCAGAGACAGGGTCGCTACAACGCCGGCAAGAACCAGTCGGAGGATCTTGACCAAGAGATCGTGGCCACGCACAAGCTTCATCCGAGACTTGGTCTTCCCATTGCCGGATCCGACAACCCCAGCCACGACGAATGCACCGAGCCGTACTTCCCCGAGCCTACCGACTGGACCAAGCCGTGGGAGAACAGCAATCCCGTCATGTTCATCCACACGGCTCTCGACGGCACCCGCAGCGTTTCCAGGACGTCTCGCTCGGAGTGGATGTACCGTGCGCAGCGAGCGTTCGAGCAGATCCCGCTGGCACAAAAGATGGGCGACCTGCTCGACCAAGCCAACGACCGCGAGGCCCGCGCAGCCACTCCCGTTGCGCCCCCATCGCCAGGCATCATCGATGCCGAGCTCGTCCAGGCCGTCAACGAAGCGGCCGACCAACAAGCCGCTGAGAGTCTCCGCGCGGCCGAAGGAGAGGGCCTTGCGCGCGCCCACCCTCTTCCCCCGCCGTCCGTCGCCCCCGCACCGCCCGCACCGCCCGCACCGCCCGCCGCCGCCTACGTCGAGTCCTCGCGACCGTCTACTCCCCGCCCCGCGCCTACAATCCTCCCCAGATGGCCTTCTCTCCTCCGCAACCCGTGCTCATGGGGCCTCCACCCGCTCCGCCCCAGCGCTCAACGGGCTACGACCCAGTCCGTGACCGGACATACCTCACGCCTTACGCGTCGCAGCCTGTCCGCCCGGCTGCTCCACCAGCTCACGCGATGTACATCAATGGCGGGAACCTGTCCGAGCTGGCCAACGCGGCGGATTTCTGGGGAACGAGACCGCCGCCGCCACTACATGCGTTCCCAACTCCCACCAGTCCGTACGCGAGCGCGCCGATGTCCGCGCCACAGACGCAACGACTGCCGGGGTATCCTGCGGATGCGGCAAGCGGCTTCAGCCAGTACCAGGTGAGCCCCTATGGACCTCCACCCCCGCCCAGTTCGAGAGGGGGTCCGGGTCCGGGTCCGGGTAGCGTGAGAGGTGGACGTGCTCCTGCGAGAGAATTGAGACCGGCTCCTCCGGGTATGCAACAGCCGCCGCCGCCGCCGCCTTTTCGGGCTTGGGGCGGTTACGGCCAGTGAGGGTCAGACTCGGGCACGAGAAGGAGAGTAATCGAGGGAAGAGAAGAAGAAGCGAGAACCGATCTTCAGCTTCATTAATCAGCACTTCTTTACATAGGATACAGAAAGTCACATATTGTATCAAGGACGATCTCGATGGGGGTTTTCCGCAAATCCATGGAAGTATACAGAGGTTGGATGATAGCCGGATACATATGACCGCGGGGGAGGGGGCAGGGTTAGAAAGTAAACATCCGTGTAATATAGGGCTGGTTTCCCGGTTTGTAAAATGCAGGAGGTCAGGTAGAGAAAAAATCGCGGCGGGCGAGGCCGTTCATTCTTGATTCTGATCTGATTCTGATTCTTTGGCTTTGGCTTTGGCTTTGGCTTTGACGTGTTACCCGGGACGGGACGGGGCGTATATATTGTACAGTACATGGGCTTGTTGGAGGCAGACGGTAAAATATGTGCGTGTGTACTGTACTGTGTTATATGCTGTGTGTGTATTGTGATTGTGTTATGTGCGTGTGTATTGTGTATTGTGGATTGTGGATTGTGTTTTGTGTATATTGTGTATATTGTGTATTTGCATGCGAGGAGGGTTGGTTTTGTTTGATATGGTGTTTTGTATTGTGTTGTGCGATTGTGTTGTCTTGTAAAATGGTATGGTGTTTAATGTCATATGTGCGTGTGTAGGTAGGTACCTATATATATATATACTTTACGTTTGTATCAAATGAAAAGTAGTAAATTATAAATAAGCGAGTAAACAAAAAAGCAAGTAAAGTACCTCAGAAGTAAACATAATAAGTATAATATAGAAGCAAATAAGTAGCTTAAAACGTAATCGTGGTTTTGCTTTCGGTATGTACTATGTATTCGCCCTTTGGCTTTTGCGAATAACATGTACGGTATTGTAAGTTAAAAATAACAGTAAGTATCTGGTATACTAGGTACTGTGTATAAGCGGCAATCGTGAATTGGAGGAGCATCAGCCGCAGCATCAGCATCAGCATCATGAGTGAGCATGAGCCATAGGACTGTACATGCGTACCTTAGCAAGCAGTCAGTCATGAGTGAGTCAGTCATGAATGAGTCACTCGCTACTATGTGTATGGTACGTACACCGCAGACGGAGGCCTGGCTCGCGGATCGGCCTCTCGACGAACGTTGGAAATGAAGTTAAGATCACGATACAATTTAGTGGATTTGCATATACTGCTCCAGCGAAACGCAAGCGCTCGTTGGTGATCCCATCTCGCGTTACAAGTTTCAACGAGTAGATTGGCACTTACAGTAAGTACCCTTCACGCCTGACGCACAAGGCAGCAAGGCAGCAAGGCCCCCGGGCTTTTCTCCACAGCCCGCGATCCCGGTTAGCGCCTTCCCTGCCCGCTCTCGGCTTGTCATAAGCAGCAGCTTTTTTCCCGACGGCAAAGTCGCAAGCAACTCAACACGCGAATCTCTCTCTCTCTCTCTCTCTTCCTCACCCTCTCTACCTCCCACCTCTTCGCCCATCTTCAAGCCAGCCCAACCAAAACTCCGACCCCCAACCAAAACATCATGGCGGTCCGCGCTCAATTCGAAAACTCGAACGAACTGGGAGTCTTCTCGACCCTGACGAACTCGTATGCGCTGGTGGCGGTGGGCGCGAGCGAGAACTTCTACAGGTATGCGACCTGACCCGGCACATGGCATGACCATGCCGTGACATGGGATGGCCGCTGATCCACGACGGCAGTGTCTTCGAGGCCGAACTCCAGGACGTGATTCCCATCTGCCATGCCACGATCGCCGGCACGAGGATCATCGGCCGCCTGACGGCGGGGAACAGAAAGGGTCTGCTCGTCCCGACCAGCACGACGGATCAGGAGCTGCAGCATTTGAGGAATAGCTTGCCGGATGAGGTGAAGATACAGGTGTGTGTTCCCCACGTCTCTCGTCTCTGGCGGGGAACCATGACGGCGAAGAGAACGCACGTGGGATGGATGCTGTGTGGCCAGTGCTAATGCCCACGACAGAGGATAGAAGAGCGTCTCTCCGCCCTCGGCAACGTCATCGTCTGCAACGACCACGTCGCCCTCGTACACCCCGACCTCGAGCGCGAAACGGAAGAGATCATCGCGGACGTGCTCGGCGTCGACGTCTTCCGTCAGACCATCGCCGACAACGTGCTGGTCGGCTCCTACATGGCGCTATCCAACCAAGGCGGCATCGTGCACCCCAAGACGTCGATCCTCGACCAGGACGAGCTCTCGTCGCTACTCCAAGTTCCGCTCGTGGCCGGGTCCGTCAATCGGGGTAGCAGCGTGGTTGGGGCGGGGATGGTGGTCAACGACTGGCTTGCCGTGACGGGACTGGATACCACGGCGACGGAGCTGAGCGTGATCGAGAGCGTCTTCAGGTTAGGCGAGGGGCAAGGGCCGGGCAATATCAACACGGGGCTGAAGGATACGATGGTGGAGTCTTTCTACTGAGTGTTGGGCATCGCGCTGGGCTGTGACGAATGGACGACCGAGAGGATGGGCGGCTGCATTCTGGTCGGGCCCTCCCCTGCTGCTGGGAGTAGGTGTGCATGGCCTTTGTTGACGAGCGGAGACGTGGTTCTCTAGTTCTCCTCCTGGCTTGGTTCTCCAAGACGTGCCTGCAGGATTCGAGGAGCGCAATGAAGTGATCTGAGCATCCGCACCAGTCCGCACTTGCAGCGCATCCCGGTTTTGGGATGGGCGAGTTTCTGAGCCACAGGTGAACAAGCGCGCTCGCTGCCAGAGCCGTTCACGGAGCGTTGCTGTCTTGGAGTGAGGACGGCGCCAATTACATGTTTCCTACCCGTTGCTACCTAAGGTACTACCTACAGTGCATACCTAGTCTTTGGCACTCGACATCTTGCGTGTAGCTACGAACATGGACATACCGTGCAGACCTGATTGTTGAACCTAACCCCGACCCCGACCCCGAACCCGAACCCGAACCCGAACCCGCAGAGCCGAGGCAGACGTGAGCGTGCATTCTCTCGTCTCTTCTTGCTCGCTCGCTCGCTCGCTCGCGCCTTTCGTCGTCCTTCGCTGCAGACCGTGGATCGCAGATGTTGTATTCATGGATGATGTATTCACGGATGATGTGTTCACGGATGATGTGTTCACGTAGTGTGTCTTCAAGTAGTGTGTCTATTCTGTCATCACAGACCACAGATGACAGATGATGTATGTATTGACGTACCCAAGGAGTACTCGTATGAGGTGGAAGTTGGGGAGGAGGAGGAGGAGGAGATGAAGAAAAAGAAGAAGAAGAAGAAGAAGAAGAAGAAGAAGAAGAAGAAGAAGAAGAAAAAAAAAAAGCCAAGCCATCACGTGCCATCGCGCACCTCCCCAAACGAGCTCCTGTCGCACCGACCTACCTATAGGTACCGTACAGTAGCTCTCGTCCCCACAACGTCTTTCCCACTTTCTCACTTTCTCACTTTCCCACCTCCCCGACTTCCACCGTCTCGTCTCTCACCACATCGATACGTCACCTGTCACCACCCGTCACGCCCCAACCAAAGCTACAGCTACCACGCACGCACGCGGCGGCCCCGATGGAGAAGCGCGCGAGGCCGGTCGCGACGCCGCCTGATGGCTTGGAGGACGGCGGTGTGGGCTGGGCACATGGCAAGGAGCTGCGGGAGGATGGGGATGGGGATGGGGATGGGGAGACGCGAACGGATGAGCTGGTTCGGGATCTGGAACTGCCCGTTCTGAGGAATGTGGAGGATTCCGAGGACGCGAGTGAGAGTTGGGGAGCGATGGGGGAGAGGAGGGTGCTGAGGACCGAGATCCCGGATAGTGAGGCTGAGATGGAGGAGTCTGTCAGTCCTGCGACGACGAGTGGTGTTGGCGCGGCGGCTTCGGAGGCCGATGCTGGCTTGGTGAAGGAGATGTTTGATCCGGTGGTCGATGGCAGTGTCAAGACCGTGAACGGCCATGCGCCGCACGAAGCCGTCCGCCGCGAGATTCGATCGCCGTCGCCCGAGCCTCCTCCCCAGGCACCGGTCGCCGCACAGGAAGCGATGCCAGCGGACGCAAGCCTCGCGCCACGCATCGACGACAGCGGTTTCGCCGTGGCGCCGGCTTCTACGAGCGCGGAGGCGCGGCTTACGCAGGACTCCGAGTTGGGCGTGCTGGGCGACTCGCATTTTGAGGATGCGCTGGCGGTCACGTCGCATGTCGGAGGGGTGCTGACGCAGGAGTGGTCCTCTTCTCTAGAGACATCAAGGGAGATGGTTGCGGACCTGGCCGTGCCCGAGCCAGAGGAGGATAGGGTGCGAAGGGTTGCCATCGCGGTGTCATCGGCCGAGGAAGATGCTCACGAGCTCGAGGAGAGGAGCGAGTCTGAGATCGCCGGAGAGAGGGAAGATGTGGTGATGAGTGATGGGCCAGCCGCAGAGCAGGAGACGGTCGGTGACTTGAAGGTCGAGCTAGAGGCCACTTCGCAGGAAGAGGCTGATGTCGACGAGACGTGTCCGGCTTCGAACCCAGACGTCTTGTCCACGGCATCGGAGCAGCAGAACAAAGACGAGACCGAGGACCGCGAGATGGATCTCTCCCCCGCCCCGGACCATCGACACCCCGCCGTGCGAGAGCCATCCCCCACCGGGTCATCGCCAGGAAGCAAGATAGACGACGTTCACGGTGTAGAGCAGGCTCGGCTTCCGGCCTCAGACCAACCGTCTGCATCGGACCTGACCATGGCCTCCACAACTGCGATTCTCTCAGAGATGCTCCCATCGCATCCCACCCACCGCACGTCCCCGAAACAGAAGCTGCCGGACGAGGTCGCCGACTCGGACGCTGCATCGACGGACAGCAAAGACGAGCCCGCCGATGGGGAGACGGCTACGGAAGGCAGGTCGGGCATCGCACCCATGGCAACGACGGCGGCGCGATCGATACCTGACAGCGATGATGGCGACGACGACGAGGAGCTTGTCGGTGGCAGTGCGCCCCAGAAGGAGGTCAAGGAAGATATCACGATTCCTGCAACGACGCGTCCTCCTTCTTATCCCCACACGGCCGTGAGAAGGCGGGTGAATGTCAAGCTACGGCTACAGCTACGGTTACCGCGACCGAAACGCCATCTTCGCCTTCCAAGCCCACGCTTGGAACCCGGCCGAGGGATCCAGCTCAAAGGTTCCAAACACCCACCGCGTCCTTCAAGGCACCCACGCCCACGCCCACAGCCACGAAAACTTCGTCCCCGGCCTGCTCACCTCTCCCCAAACCCACAACCTCAACCTCAACCTCCGTCTCAGCCTCGGACCCCCAACCCCGAAGCCAAATCCTCCCCCTCTCCTCCTCCCTCCCCAACGCAGCACCCCCCAACACCGCCCTCCTCACCGAGCTCAAGCGCATCAAGCTCGCCTCCCTCACCGCGCGCAACGCGCTCCTCCGGGCCGAGATAGCCAGCAAGCGCGCGCAGCTCGCGCAGGCGACGGCGGCGCTCGCGCGCCCGGCGGCCGCCGCCGAGACGGTGCGCGCGCACATCAGGCTGCTGCACGAGTACAACGACGTCAGGGACGTCGGGATGGGGCTGCTGGGCTTGGTGGCTGAGCATCGGGGGGTCCGGGTGGGTGAGCTGTGGGGGGAGTTTGGGCTCGGGGGGGACGATTAGGGTTGAGGATGGGGATGGGATGGGATGAGATGAGATGGGTTGTGGTTCTTGTTCTTGTTCTTGAGGAGAGGAGAGGGAAGGGAGGGAGGCTGAATCGGGCTGCTACGTGTCGTGTGCTTAGTGTACTTGGCACGTCTGGCATCGCATGGTATCGCATGGTATGGTATGCTATATGCAATGCTATGGTTTGGTATGGTATGGTATGGGAGGCATCAGTACTTAAGCAAGAGACGGCAGGACCCCAACGCGGGCTACACCCACCCACCCATCCACCTACCTACTACCTATATTAGGCAGGCAGGCAGGCAGGAAGGCAGACAGACGTTGCTGGGCCGGGAGAGAGCGGGAGCTAGATCGATAGACCTCTTCGTTTGCCATTGCCATTGCCATTTCCTCCACCCCTTGTTTTTTCTCTTTCTTTTTTCTTCTTCATTTTCATTTTTTGGTGGTTTCGTGGTTTGCGTGCATAGCACGGCACAGCTTAGCACAGCACAGCACGGTACGGTACGTACGTTTTCCTCCTCCATCATTCTTTCGCGAACCAACACCGAAAGATGTAGGGATGGATGGATACATGCAGGGAGGGATGGGTCCTGTTTTCGACTTTTCGGCTTTTCGGCTTTTCGGTTGCAGGCAGGAAGGGAGTAGGTAAGTACCTACCTACCTAGGTAAGTAGTAGGTACCCAGGTAAGTGTCGCACAAGCGAGCATATGAGAAAGTAAACAAAGCACCAGACGAGAAAAAAGAAGGAGCGAGAAGAGGCTCGTCTGCTTCCTCGCGCATTTCCCTCCACTCCGGACGGACAAGAGGCCTCCACCGGCTGCTCCGGCACGGCTGTGGAGGAATGGGGAGGCTGGGGCTTGGAACTCTGTTTGATGCGGATGTGGATGTGTTGCCTTTCGAGCGGGAGTAAGACGATAGATACGTGGGAGGTGAAGCCACAGGAAGAAAGGAAGGAAGGAAGGATATCAACAATGGGACGTCAGTACCAGAGTGCCGCCGTGTCGCCACAGCTGTCGTAGATAAGATAATAGAGGGAAGCGAGCAGACACGCGCCAGATCTGTACTATTCCGCAGGCACGCATCGTGTAGAGAGATGTACAGTACGTATATACATCGGGCTCGGTGGCGGGCGTGAAAGCATCGGACACACAGTACCAACCGGCCCGCCGCCAGCACTCCCTCTGCCGTGGGGAATGCATGTCCGTCAGGAGCCACTTGACGAACATGTCTGAGGGATTCCTTTGAGGAGTTGCTGAAGAGGCTTGGCGGCTGGCGTGGCTTCTATCACGTGATCAAACCTCAAATCACCCTTGAGCAATTCTCAACGCGCCCGACTGTTCTTGTGTTCTCTTGTGTAGTGAGATTCTCAAAGAACCAGGCACGACGTTCGTTGGACCCTCGGTGGTGCCACGGCTCCCAGCGGAGGCTTCGAGCGAGCCGTTGAGAAACGTTGGAACGCGTCTTTTTCACCGCGGTCTTCGTCCCCGGAAGCGTCTGGCAAGAGTTTCGTGCCCGGGATGGAGAATGTGCTCCATCCGCTGTACGTTACGGGAGGCGGAACCGTTGCGCCTGATGCGGGCTGTGACGATGCGAGATAGATGCGCAACTGGAGAGGAGAGGAGAGGAGAGGAGGACGAGCCAGCAGAGCGTCAAGAGGGCGATGGGGAAGAAAAGCAACTTTTCGGTCTGCGATTGCTCTCAGATTGGCTTCTACTTGTCAGCGCCGTCGGGGAACAAGATGAGCGAATTGTGGTTTCTCTCCCTGCGCCGCCTCTCGTTCTGGGATGACGGCAGCAGCCGTCAGTGAGCCCATGTGGTGAGAAAGAACCGGGTGAAAACATGCAATCCAGTTCCGTATTCTATCTACCCAAGATGCGTGGATCGGGCCCGACGAGATACAGGGCGTGCGGCTGAATCCAAGCTTTAGCCCCCTGAGCAGAACCAGGGCACTTGCTATATGTGAACAAGCGAAGCGCCCAAATTGCATGGGGACATTGGGAGAGGGAGAGATTCCAAAGGACAGCAGCACTCTCGAAGAATTACACTACAGCAGAGAGCCCGTCGTTTAACGCTGCCTTTACATCAACCCCGTTCTCTCGACAATCGCAAGGCATCGAACTCTGCAAGTCCTTTGCAAGGCACGAGCAACGATGGAGACGCGGCGTGGGACGAGCGGCAAGAGTAAGTATGCGTTGCGGCGTATTGGGCGCGGATCCAATGATATCAAGTTCCTCATCATGAGCAAGCTCTGTTTGTCAGCGACGAGCGGCTATAAACAAACAGCACGAAGGAGTCCAATGGTCGACGTCCCGGCCTACCAGGCTCGTATTGGACGGCTACAGCAACACTGCAGGCGTTGCGACAGTGTAACATGAAAGCTGAAGCGATGCCTGGATTTAGATGCAGCAGTGCTGACGCCGTTGCTGCCGCAAAAGGCCGGATCCCCGGCGCTCTATGTGAGCTGAAAAGTATTGAAGCCCAGCGTCTCTCACACAGAGATCGATCCCAAGCTTGATGCTCAACTGAACGTCCCACGTCGGCATTGTCCGTTGTGCACTCAATTCGGGACCAAACATCCAAATGTCCGTCAAAGCACCAGCATCCAGGTCAGCCCCTCAAAGGGTCATCGACAAATTATGGAAGACGCGAATTGGAGAAGTCTCGAAGCTCGGGGATCGTAAGCCCGTGTTCCCCTTCAATGCTGGCACCACTAACACAGCCAGCACCGTCCGTTCTCCCCAAAAACCTCCTGACTCAGATGGTCGGTAACAGCATGCCTCAAGGCGCGGTGACTGGTCGTCCAGTCGACGAGTCGTACCATCGAGCTGTCAAAGAATGCGAGATCAAGATCCGTCAGATAGTTGCCGAAAGCCGACGGACCAACACCAAGTACTGCGATCCGCACTTTGATCTCGACGACAAGAGCTACTGTCTCCGATCGCTCTCCTCACGCAAGACTGGCTGCGATGACCCACCCTGCGCCCGGCGCGTGGGGGCCATCTTCGAGGAGCCCAAGTTTCACTTCAAGAGAGACGTGCACGTCAAGGACCTGCGGCAGGGCCGCGAGGGCGACTGCTGGTTCATCGCCTCTCTCGTCTCGCTGTGCGTCGAGGAGCGGTTCTCGCACCTCGTGGAGCGCATCTGCCCTCCGCAGCTGCGGGACGAGAAGGTCGGCGTCTACGGCTTCGTCTTCCACCGCGACGGCGAGTGGATCAGCGAGATCGTCGACGACAAGCTGTACTTGCGCGCGCCGGATTACGACGATTGCGACGACAGCCGGCGCCAGGTCTGGGACCAGGCGCACTCCAGGCTCGACCCGGAGCTGTCACGGACGCTGTACCGGAGGACCTTCCAGACCGGCAGCGATGCGCTGCATTTTGCTAGCTGCTCGCACCCCCAAGAAACGTGGGTCCCGCTGCTGGAGAAGGCGTTTGCGAAGGCCCACGGCGACTTCGATATCATCGCTGGGGGGTGGCCTGGGGAGGGGGTTGAGGATCTGACAGGCGGCATCGCGACGGAAATCATCTCTGCAGACGTGCTAGATCCTGACCAGCTGTGGGCGGAGTTCATGGAGGTCAACAAGGAGTTCTTGTTTGGTGCTGGGACAAGGAACTATCAAAGCAATGTGCAAGATCGGATCGGAGGTCGTCAGGGCATTCAGGATTTGCATGCGTACTCGGTACTCAGGGCCGTGGAGTACAAGGGAGAGCGTCTACTGCTGGTCAAGAATCCTTGGGGAAATACTGGTTCGTAGTCCCCTGGATCTCTCCCCCGGAGACATGTTTACCTCGCGTAGAATGGAACGGCAGCTGGTCCGACGGCTCCAAGGAGTGGACGCCCGAAGCGCTGAGAGAGCTTGATTTCACCTTTGGCAACGAGGGGATCTTCTGGATGCCGTACTCCTCATTCCTCGAGCGCTTCGTCGAGATCTGGCGCGCGCGCCTCTTCACGCCCGACTGGAATGTTTCTCAGCACTGGACCACCATCCAAGTCCCGTGGTCTGGCGATTACAACGACACGGAATTCGAGTTTGAGATTCCCGAGCGCACGACCACGGTGATCGCGTTGAGCCAGCTGGACGAGCGTTACTTTGGAGGACTCAAAGGGCAGTACGAATTCCAGCTGGCCTTTCGGCTGCACGAGAAGGGGGAGAGAGACGATTATATCGTGAGAGGCTATTCCAGCGGAGATAGGAGTGCGGTTGCGGAGCTTGAGTTGGAAGCAGGCGCATATCGTGTGCTGTTGCAGGTGAAGGGGACGAGGTACACGTCGAGGTCGAGGATTGAAGACGTGGTGAAGGAGAATTGGCTGACCAACAGAAACAAGCTGATCCGGATTGGGTTGAGCTATGACCTAGCGCATGCGAAGGGGCAGGTCGAGGAAGAGGCGCCGAAGAAAGCCAAGGAGGCGACGGCCGCGAGAAAAGAGGATGAGCTCGAGGAAAAGAAGAAAGACGACAACGCAGAGAAGAACGAAGTTGTGAAAGAGATCCCGATTCCAAACAAGCTCAACGAGCCTCTCCCAGACGCCAGACACCCCGGCACAGTCAAGGCCAGCGTACTACGCTCGCACGGCCAAGGGGCCCCCGGGGAGTTCCTCGGTGCAAACCCCAGCCCTCTGGGATCCTCGGATGCTTCCAGTCTGAAGGACGACGCTTCCGACGAGGACAGCGAGGACGACGACGACGATGATGCTCAAGGCGAGAACGCGCCGTGGGACGCACCGCTCGTCGTCAGCCTGAGGGTGTTTTGTCGGAAAACGGCGGCGACAATCAGGGTGGTGCGGATGAGGGAGGAGGGGGTTACGGCGAAGACGAAGGTCGAGCTGGATGTGGATGATCCCGAGAAGGACGCCTCGAGGGTGGTGCCGTCGGCCGGCAAGGGAGAGGAGGAGGGAGAGGAGGGAGAGAGGGGAGAGAGAAGGAGTGGGCGTGGAGCTGAGAGTGGGACGGGGGAAGAGAAGGAGGATGAGATCAGAGTGCAAGATCAAAAGGAGGACGGCAAGCTGGCTGGGGGAGAATGGAAAGAGAAGCAGGTGGAAGAGTGAAATGAAAGGAGAGTTGGGAGTTTGACATCATTGGGGAAAGAATTGTCAAAGTAGATAGTCTATGTATCGCCAGGGAGGTCGCCAATGCTTAACTGAAGAATGGTTATTCACGACTTGTTGAAATTTTGCTAATTGTTGCTATTACTACCTCTCTTTGGGCAGGCTTGTATTCTTCCACCGATATGATGCCTCATAGTCAACTTGTATGTGGGGAACAGTCTTCTTCCAACTGTGGCATGCGTAGAAGCTGGCAGAGGCTGGAGTTCTGATTTGTCTTCTGCCGGCGCTCGTTAGCAAGTAGTATGTTATTGAGGTTGAGAGAAGGCGAAGCTTTGGGCCCCAAGTACGGTGCATTCCCGGCTGTGTCCCAATTGGAATGAAGATATCAATTAGCTGTAGTGATCCTTTGCGATTGTTGTTGTTGACACCGCATTCGCTACCTGAGGCCAACTCGCCGCACAATCCGCCCGAAACAACAAAATCCTATGGTCCTCATATAACAAAATTTCGCGCCCAACCTTCAGTCCGTTATGACGTGGCCTAACGGTCACGTTGGTATTATGGGATTCTCCTCTTCTTGTCTTCTCTGTGAAAAAAACCCCCTCTCAAACATTCTCAAAAACAAACTTCTCCTCTCTCTCGCCACTACGAAAAAACCTACTCAACTAGGTTTTGTATTCTGGAACCTCACAACTATGCCTGCCGGCTGGTTGTTGAGCTTCCAGTTGAGTTTTTGCTCTTTTTTTTTTTTCCTTTTTTTTCTTCTTTTTTTTTTGTTGGGAGAGAGGATGTGGAATTTCTGCTGCAGCGAACTTATTCTGTATTCCCAAAATAGCAACCCTGCTTCCACTGGGTGAGTCTCTAGTGGCCGCGTGTTTTGCGACATGATCGTGAGCCGTTATAAGACTCTTGAAGACTGCAATGCTGGATGATCAGAAGCTGATCTGCGCTACAAGCATCAGGCGGTGCATAATTTGGCGGACCGACGACGATCCGTTGATTAGAACCATAAAGGAAATCTATCACTTCTGTGACTGGGAAGTACCAATCTACTTGTCTATTTACAAACAGCCGATACATAAAATTCCAGCATGTGTTTGTATCAGGAACAATTTCTCAAAAATGTGACAATAAGAATCATCTTAATTAAAACCTTTCCCGAGAGAAAAACGGCCATCGCTATAGAACCGCAGTCGGGAAGTTCCTCGTCACATGCAAAGAAAAGCAAAGCTCTCCAGCAGTAAAGAGTCTCTGAAATTGCATTCAATTTTTGAACTTGGAATGATCGTTCCCGGTCTAGGTCCAGATCCAACAATAGGGGGGATGTTGGGAATCAGTCACGGTCCTAGTGGCTCGGTTAGTAGGTATGTAAACACTGACAGTGAGACAGGGGTCAACCTCGAGTGGAGGGTAGAAATGCGCTCTTGCTGTTCCGAACCCTTCATCTCCTTTAATGATATCGACACCCTCACATCGACCACATGATTTCGACTTTTTTGCATGGCTTTAGAACTCTCAACGGCGTTTGGCCGACCGGCACTGTACCGTCCTTTCCTCCCATTCCTTCCCCTACCTACCCGTTCCAACTCCCCCAAACACATCTCTTCCCTGAGAACGACTTTAAAAGAACTGTTCTGCCCCTTCAAGATCTCGCAACTTCGCTATCCCGACGCTCACGATAGGAACAGGCTTATTTCGGCTTCGGCGACCGATGAGATAACGGGAATGGAAGAAGTAGAGGTCTTGCGCCTGAACGAGTCACGATCCGAGCGCGGAGTCCTGATGGCCCTAGAAGAAAACGTAAAACACTTGTTTGAGAAACTCGATCTGTTCTCAGGATGTCTACGCTACTAAAATCCCACGAGTCTTGGGGCTGGGGCTTTGATAAAAGAGGATAGGGAGGAGGGCTATTGTAGTGTGGAAGGGGTGGCATGGATCCCAAAAGTGGTTCTCGGAGGATTTGAGAGGCGGACCTGAATGGCTTTGGATTCCTCGCGGGAGTGAAAAAAGTAGAAATGGAACTGGTGGATCATCGTAGAGTGGGCTTGCTACCATGTTAGGGTTTGTCGTAGTACTGTACTTCTTGTACAGGTGAAGATCACTGGGTGAACGAGCCATAAGGATAGGGCATATCTTGAAGAAAACTTGGCGCTTTCTTTCCCAGAAATAGCAGGCAATTCAGGGGCGGTGGGACGAAATGGTAGGATACATGTTTAGTAGGATAATATCAAAAATACTTGTCCGCAGTATATTTCTACGATGTGAGTCTTTTAATTCTCCAAAAACTAGTCAGACAAACACGCCGAGCATGATTGCCACCAAAACGTGATCCAGCGTTGCAAAATATAGGAATACCAAGCTTTACAGAGAAAAGCAAGCCTACGCCTGGGGAATGGAAGTTTGCGGACGCTTTAATAACGTTAGACTCACTCTACTATTACAAACAACAGACAAAACTAGCTTGCTTGTCGTCTGGAATCATTTGGCCCATCTGAAAGCTTGCTCTTGTTTAGAAAGCTTCCTATTATAGGTGTGTAATTGAACATCATCTTCTCTACAAATGGGTTTTAATAGCAATTTTTTATGTGATACTTACTTACCTAGGTCATACTAACATGTATGGAAAGGCGTAGAAATTAGGTTGACAAAGCACTAAGAGAAAAATTCTCTGAACTCCTTTTCAAGTAGCTCCAGTGTCATCTGTACATTTCGCTTCACCTTAGATCATGTTTTTTTTCGCGTTTTTTGTCCTGTCATTGAAGCAAACTCAGGGACTCATCTGACTTTTCATCATATTGGGGTGGAGGAGGAAGTTGCAAGCAGAAGATCACGCCCTTTTGAGGGGAGATGGACGATACAGCTAGTACGGTAATCCTGGACGACAGATGCTCTGGATACCATAGGTATCTTGTGCCGAGGATGACTCGGAAGGCAGATTGGAATGTTTCGACGAGAAATGGAATCTTCGAACTATGCGGAATTGGGTAGAAAAAAGTGTGCAAATTCCGAAGCTGCAAGATATCGTAATGCTGAGATCACTGCGATTTGTTGATGTGGTCGGTCTCGTAAGCGAGGTGAGGTTGTTGAGTTGAGGTGAGTGAGTGGCTATCGACGAATCGTACCTTAACCGAGAGCATTGGAAGGAAAGTTCGCGATCCTTCCTTTCACTTCGGGTCAGGCCACCCGAATCACAATCCCCCACTTCGCCATCCTCCTCTACACACTTCTTCCTCCCTTTGCAGACTTCTGCCCTCGACTGGAATCAGAGACACAACACGATGAGTGAGCACGTTCTTCAGGGCCTCCACGGGAGTTGCTCCTGCGGCCGCAACGCATACACAGTCACCATCCCGCAAAACGCAACGGAGAAGCCGCGAGTACTCTTCGACAGCAGCCATGGCTCTCGTACGCCGGCCTCTCCCAGAAACCTTTCCGATTGTGCTTGTGCTATGCTGACAATCTGATAGGCAGATCCCACGCTACGCCCCTCTCCGCCTGGCTGAAGGTGCCCCTCTCCTGGTACCAATCCACCACGCACGCTTTCATGAACGACGAATCGCACTTCGCCATCCGCCGCACGTACACCTCCCCGACGGAGCAAAACTGCCAGCGCCACTTCTGCGGCTTCTGCGGAACGCCGCTGAGCTTCTGGTCCGAGTCGACGCCCACGGAGGCTTCGTACATCTCTCTCACGCTGGGCTCTCTGGCGAGTAGCGACCTGCGGGATCTGGAGGACCTGGGCGTGCTGTCTAGGGAGGCGCTGGAGGATGCTGAGGCGGGCAAGGAGAAGATTGAAAAGGCCGTCTCGGTTGTCGGCAGTGGAGGTCGGGAGGGAAATCTGCCTTGGTTCGAGACGCTGGTTCAGGGCAGTCGGCTGGCAAACGTGCAGCGCAGCTGGGGAGAGAGGACGGCGCGTAATGGACGCTACAGGGTCGAGTGGGAGATTGTGGAGTGGAACGCCGCGGACGATAGTGCTCAGCGTGCAGATTCCCCCTCGAAGAGGAAGATTGGAGAGATGAGTGGGGATGAGATGATGGCTTGAGGCATGTGGCTAGGAGGAGTTTTGCCTGGGGAGACTGGCTTGGTTGCGGAAGAGCGCAGTCACGATGCTATGAAGCCATATGAATATCACGGACATGTGCTGGGTCACCAAGGTAATGATGGACGAATGGCCTGGCTCTGGGTGAAGCCTACCTGCCACCTTTTGGTAGCTCTGACAGAGTTTTAGAAAGAGCATGACTGGCCGCAGAGGTAGCGAGGAACTTGCAGATGGGCACGTAACAAACTCAATGCATCAACATCCCCAAAGAACGATTCGTTGCTTTTCAAGCGTTACAGTTTCAACTTTCTTCCCGAAGTATGAATATCACGACCGGGGCGCCTAAACACGTGATCTCCGCAACCCGCAATTCTTCCGGCGGCTCCAGGTCCGAAGTCCCGCCTAAATTCCGAAACCACGACCAGCCGTCCTACAGATACAGTACCCCCGCGATCAGTGGGCCTGTGGTCTTGAGAGCTTCGCATTTATCCACCGTCAAGGAAATCCCAATCATTGATATGTGCGACTCGAAAGCTGGGCGATTTCTCCTTGGTTCTGTTGCTGTGTGAAAGTATACGACGCCCCACTAATGCGTAGCTGGATGCTTACGCAAAGACTCCTTCCTTTTGTCTTTCTCTTTTCCTTCTTTTCTCTGCTTCCGTGACCCCTCCTCTCTGTCTACCATCAGATTTCCTAAATCCAAGTATATCTATCCCGAGAGAGCGACTGGTAAGTATCCAAATACCGACGACATGTCTCTCCCTAAAGATTTCCTGTGGGGCTTTGCTACTGCTGCGTAAGTATTTCCATCTTCCAAGCTTCTCACCAGGGTCACTTTTACATTCAACACTTTATCCTGAACATCAGCTAATACACCTAGCTACCAAATTGAGGGCGCCCCCGAAGCAGACGGCCGCGGCCCGTCTATCTGGGACAAATTCTGCGCCATCCCCGGCAAAATTGCCGACGGCTCCTCTGGCGCTGTAGCTTGCGATAGCTACCACCGTACCGCAGAAGACATCGCGATCCTCAAGGAGACTGGCGCGAGAGCCTACCGCTTCTCGATCTCCTGGTCACGCATCATTCCTCTGGGGGGCCGCGATGATCCCGTCAACCCTGCTGGCATAGCCTTCTACAAGAAATTCGTTGATGATCTGCTTGCTGAGGGGATCGTCCCTTTCGTGACACTGTTCCATTGGGATCTGCCGAATGCGTTGGATGAGCGGTACGGCGGACTGTTGAACAAGGAGGAGTTTGTGGCTGATTTTGCAAACTATGCACGGGTGGTGTTCGAGGCGCTGCCGAAGGTGAAGCATTGGATTACATTCAACGAGCCGTGGTGTAGCTCTATACTGGGGTATAACGTTGGCGTGTTTGCTCCGGGGCATACGAGCGACAGGACGAAGTCTGCGGTGGGAGATAGTAGCAGGGAGTGTTGGCAAGTCGGCCATAACTTCTTGATTGCACATGGGGCGGCTGTCAAGATCTACAGGGAGGAATTCCAGCTCAAGGCCGGGGGCGAGATTGGTATCACTTTGAACGGTTCACCTTCACCCAACCCTCTCGCTAAGTCCGCGCATGCTGATAACAACAGGTGACGGCGTCTACCCTTGGGACCCTAACGATCCCCTCGACGTAGAAGCCGCCGAGCGCAAACTCGAATTCAGCATCTCCTGGTTCGCAGACCCCATCTACCACGGGCATTATCCCGACTCCATGATAAAGCAGCTCGGCGATCGTCTTCCCACTTTCACGCCCGAAGAACTCGCTCTCGTCAAGGGCTCAAACGACTTCTACGGCATGAACCACTACACCGCCAACTACATCAGGCACAAGACCGAGTCTCCACCGGCCGAGGACTTTCTCGGCAACCTGGACACCCTCCAAGAATCCAAGACGGGCGAGATCATCGGCCCAGAGACGCAGTCCGTCTGGCTCCGTCCAAACCCGCAAGGCTTCCACGACCTCCTCGTCTGGATTTCCAAGAGGTACGGGAACCCCAAGATGTACTGCACCGAGAACGGGACCTCGATCAAAGGCGAGAACGACTTGCCGCTCGAGGAGATCCTGGACGACGAGTTTCGCGCGGAGTATTTCAGGGGGTATGTCAAGGCTATGGCGAGCGCCGTGGAGAAGGGCGTCGACATGAGAGGGTATCTGGCATGGAGTCTGATGGACAACTTTGAGTGGGCGGAAGGATACGAGACTAGGTTTGGGGTCACGTATGTGGATTATGAGGGCGGGCAGAAGCGGCACTTGAAGAAGAGCGGGAGAATCATTGGGCCGCTGTTCGAGTCTCTGATCAAGAAGGATTAGCTGAAATTGTGGGGTGAGGGTCAAGCTGACGGATGAACTCGAGGCGGGGGGGATTGCGGAGCGTGTGGAGAGATGAGAATGTACGGTGGCCGATGCTTGGGCAACAACGCAACATCATTCATTTTGGCAACGCTGCACCACTTCGTGGTCACCAACACAGCACGACGCAATACAATTAAATTGATGCCCACTCCAAGCGACGGTCGCGCCGGTGATGTGACTTGTGGCTAGGTCCGAGGCATCCGAGGTTCGGCGAAGAATACAGAGTTTGGATCCAGTACCGAGTACTACAGTATGGTGCTCCTACTGTAGATGCGTTGTTGTGGTGCGACCGGAGCCGGCGAACGTAAAGATCCGCCCCAACGCCACATAGGGACTAGCGTATCTCCATCGTACAGTATTCTTTCTTCGACCTCAACCTCCCCAGGGACCTTTCCTCCATGCTCCACGCCGACCATCCACCACTCTTGTCACCCCCGACCTCTCGACCACTTCACGCCTGGCTGCAATCGCCGCGGCAGGTCTTGCGATTCCGTATCCCGTCTGCCAGCTTTATGTGCCCGTCGGCCCGCCCTGCCTGAATGCCTATTTCAACTCTCCAACAGACTCCGTCTCACCCATCTCTCGTCAAGATGGAGGATAGGAAGCGGTCCGCCGGCGATGATCTTGCGCCTCCAACCAAGAGACAGGCCGTCAATGGTAAAGCTTCTGCCGATACTGATATGCCCTGGGCCACCGATCTCGAGGTATGTCGCTGTCGTCTTCATGGCTTCACTACCCTTCAGCCGGCATGGGTGTTCTCTGAATCTATGCCTCCCACCTGTACCGGACTTCCGCTCCTCATACATTATATGTCTGGTGGTGACCGATCTCTCTGGCCGGTGCTAATGCGCAGCTTGCTGTCCACAGCATGTTGCTTAGCGTGCAGACCTTGCCCCTCAGCACCGTACAATACCTCCTACTCGTACCCCACACACACACACGTTTCTTCGTCCCGATCAGACGCACATCACAAGCTGGGAGTTCATGCTGACACGTGTCGAACTTTAGCACTACCAGAAAGATGCGATCTGGCGCCAGATGCAGGAATACAAGCGGGAAAAGAACACACTTGAATCACAGTTGAGAAATATCCAGGTCAAGGCGGCGCATCACGATGATCACATTCGGGTCGTAGATACCTGGTGGTCGCAGGTAATGCCACTCTGTACACGTGCTCGGCGCATGGGCTAATTGATGGTAGTTGTTGGACGAAGTCAAGCTTCTGGCGCAAGATGAAATTCCAGAAGTCGACAATGATGGTTGGTTGTGCCCTGGAATTCGCAGCCCCGCGCTAACAATTTCGTAGCCACGTTCCCCACCTCTTTACATTTCAAAGGCAGCGAAGAGTTTCAAGGCCATCTTACTTCGAAAGCTAAGGAAATCAAGGCAAAACTCCAAGTTATTTTCACAAGATTAGCTGCATCCAGAGGAGAGCAGTCCCCAGACATCGAAGACTTGCAGTCAAAACTCACCAAATTACTGGCTGCCCAGAAGGAATTTGTGATCAAGTTGGACAGACTTCGAGCTGAACGAGACGAGCTGAACGAACGCCTGGAACCGCTTCCCTTCGCTATATCAAAGCCGAAAAGAAGTATGATCGCGCGCGAAGCACTGCCGTTGCGAAGCTCGAGCAGCAAGCTATCAATGGGTCCGGGAATGGTGCAGGCAGCCATATGGACAATGGGGATGTTGAGATGACTAATGGAATTGTCGAGGCTAGCGAAGCTTCTCAGACCGCTTACAAAGAGACTTTGGCTGTAGTCGAAAAGCAAAAGGAGCAGATGGACGCCATCAATGCCGAGAATAAGTCCCTGACCGAGCAACTCACGGCTGCCACCACAAGGCTATCAAGTTTGACAGAAGATGACTACGCGCGAACAGAGCTGTTCAAGCAATTCAGAAGTCAACATGAGGATGTTATTCGTCGAATTAATCACCTGGAGGCTACTAATATTCAACTTCGGGAGGACGCCGAAAAATACCAGGCTGAACGAACCGCTTACCGAGTCCAAGTCGAGGGAGAGTCCGAAATCATGGTTGGCGAACTTGAGGGCCATATTCAGAAAGTTGAGACCGACCTTACCAGAATTCGGGCTGCCAGAGACGAGTTACTCGCTGAGCAATCCATTCTCAAGTCCAACCAAGATCATGACCGCCCTTCTGCCAACCATTTCAACGAGCTTCTGTCTGGAAAGGATGGCATCATTGCTGCTTTGGAGTCCGAAATTGAACGGCTGAAGGCATCTATCAACGAGCAGTCTTGTGAATTGACTCCGCGACCAGAGATTGATTCACTAGACTGGGATGCTCTCCGTCGAAAGTACGAATCACTGGAGCGCCAATTTGAGGCAATTAACAAGGAGTTACCTGCAATGCAGAGTGCCTACACACGCGTGCAGGCGCTCTCGACAAAAAGTCATCGATCTTTCCGTCTTGGAGGAGAAAGTTCAGGTTCTTTCAGCTGAGAAGGCCAAAGCTGATCAGAAGTATTTCGCTGCTCGAAAGGACATGGACACCAGACTCATGGAGGTCCGAGTACTCAAGACACAAAACGCCAAGAGTTCTGAGATCATAACCCAGTTGAAGGATGTCGAAACTGCAAATCGATCTTTGCTTGGCAACCTAGAGAAGCAGCTGAGTGATATGAAGCAAACCAACATCTCTACCATGGCCGAGAACAAGAAGATGGAGGCCGCAAGCCGTGAAGCTACCAGCAAAGCCGAGGCTCTAGGCAAGCAAGTGACTGAACTCACTAATCTCTTGAAAGCCAAAGATGCCAACAACCTCAATACCAAGCAACGCATTCAAACTGTTGAGCTCGATCTGGAGAAGCTTCAGGTTAAGTTTGAGCAAGTGCAGAAGGAGAGAGACCAGTGGAAGAACAAGAGTCTGAGCAACCAATCTGGGGAGGAAGAAATGCTTAGAGTGGGTTTGTTGACATCTTTTGCTCGGGCTTTGCTAACGCTCTCCAGACTCTTGCTCTTTGCACGATTTGCCGCAAGGATTTCAAGAACACGGCAATCCGGAACTGTGGCCACACGTTCTGCAACAACTGTGTTGCTGATCGTCTTGCGAATAGGATGCGCAAATGTCCCAATTGCTCCAATCCGTTCGACAAGTCGGATGTCATGGCGATCCATCTTTGAACTACCTCGCACCTTGGCCACAGTGAGGATTGGGTATGGGAACAGCGATGCCTTTAAGTGGGACAAACAAGTCTTGTATGATTGCATGAAAAGGGATAGGGTGTGGCTGGATGTTCTCCATAGCTCGGAGAAAAGACCCTCCTCCTTCCCTCTGTACATCACATTTTTCTTTCTTCATCACACCGCAGAGGTGTTGGCGGTCCACGATAATTGGATGCAAGATTCGGCGAGATGTACCCTAGGCAAATCACGAGCAAGAGTCAAACAAGAAGCATGAATTTCCAAACTGCGTGATCTATCGTCTCGATGTCGAACCGAAGCCAGTGCTTTCGTGTCTGACGGATGAGCTTGAACCGGAGCTGCTTCGGGAAGAGCTCCCATAACCACTGCCTCCGTTGTTGTTGCCAAACCATGACGAGCTGTTCTGCGGTGCCTGTTGCTGTCGGTTTCCTCTGTTGCCGGCCAAGTATGCTCCTGCTGCGCCTGCGGCTGCGCCCGACCAGAAACCAGGTCTCCAGCCCTCTTGCTGGCCGGAGAACCGCTTTCCAGGATAAGGCGGAGGGGGATCGTATGGATCACCACCGCCCCATCCACCCCCGCCCCCCCCCCCCCATCCTCCCCATCCCCCTCCCGCTCTAGGTGGTCTCGCAGCTCCAGCGGCGGGCAGTGCCCGCGCAGCCTTGTACAAGATCAACACCAACACGCCCACGAAGATCAGCCCGAACAGCACCTTGCCCAGCATGCCAGCCGCCGCCTCTCCCCCTCCGCCGCCGTCAAAGAAGCCGGGCTTCCCGTACCGCTCCTCCCCCCTGTCCGTCAGCAGCAGGCGATACTCGACGCCGCAGCTCCCCTTCAGCACGTACGGGTCGTCACGGCTGTCGTACCCCTCGCACGTCACCTCCGTGCTGCCCAGCTTGAACTCGGCCGGCATGTCGGCCGTGCAGCTCCACTCGATGTCCTCCTCGTTGTAGGAGGCGCCCTGGTTGGTGCAGCGCATGCGCTCGATGCGGTGGTGTTTGCAGCCCGGCCCGGCGCACGTCAGCTGCTGGATGGCGGGCACGCGGCGGTGCGCCGTGAGGGCGTTGGCGCGCAGCGTGAGCGTCTTGACTTGCGAGAGGAGGATGGCATCTTTGGGTTTCTTTGCGCAGGATGCTGAGGGCGTGAGGCTGAGGAGCGCGAGGAGCGCGGGGTAGAGAAGATGCATTGCGATCTGTCGGCTTCGCGCACCCGAGTATGTTTCGAGATCGACGAGGATTGGAAAGGTCGAAACGGGCGAGATTCCGAGTCTTGTAGGCGTGAAGGCGTGAAGAGGCCAAATTGTTATCTTCGTAAGTCTTCGCCACTGCCGATGCTGTCTCAGGTAGATAGTTGACCTGTGCTGGACTGGATGGATTCGCCTGGACCTGCCCGAGCGAACACTTCAACTGCTGGCTAAGCACGTAAGTCCTATGGCTAGCAAGAGAGAATGAGCCGCAGAGTAAGATTCTCGTAGTCAGGGTGGGAAAATGGGCGAGTGTGAATGTCTTTGATCGGTAGTCGTTGGAAAAGCAACATGGGCACCGACTCGCCAGTCACCGCCCTGCATGGGTAGCTATTCTGCCAGTGCACGTCGAGCTTGAACTTCAGTACAAGCGCTCGACTTCTCGCCAACCCTCCATCTTTGCGACTTGGTAACGAAATCTCGATTCAAAGCTCAGTTCCCCCTGGCCGTCCATCTACTCAAACATGCGCCAAAGAATCACCTTCATCCAAGATCCCAGCGAGTCTGTCGATCCCAACAAGTTGACCGTCACGTCCGACTCCATCTCCACCCCGGAACTCGTCGCAGCACGAGAAGAGAGGATTACCTTTGGACTCGATGAGCTGCCGCAGGAGCTGTACAAGGTGCTGAAGGCGAGCCATGAGCTGCATATTAGATGGGCGGGGGAGAAGGTGTTTGCAACGAGGGCGCCGCTTGTTGCGCGGCTGAGTCCTGGGTTGCATGTGTTCTACACGCCGTCGAGGAGTAATGGCTCTTCGTACGTGCGAACCCCATACCAAAGGAGAAGAACTTGGCTGACGTCTGTGCAGAGAGCATTTATGTCCGCTTCTGAAGAAGGTTTTTGGAGATCTGGATTGTGTGAATCCCGCGGTGCGAAGCTCTAGTTACGTTTCGTCAGGGAAACATTTGTGTTAATGATCGCTAGGCCTCTTTTACAAACCTGCCTCGAGACCGCTTCTCTCACTCAGCAGCAATGCAATACTACTCGCCCCTCCCAACGCTCCTCGATTTCACATCCTACCTTACGCACAAGCTGTGTCTTTCACGCTTTGCCTCGAGCGACCCCTCATGCCGCCCAAGAGTGCAAGCCCTCCTCTCAGCCACCAGCCTCGACCTCTCCTTCGACAGCATCTCCAACGCCCTCATCCTATCTGCCATCTTCCCGCCCCGAAGCCAGCCTCTCTCCCTCTCCAGACCCGTCTCGCTCCCCTCCTCACGCATGGAAGTCGGCATTCTTTCAATCGAGAAAGCGCGCGAGAAAGAAGAGCTCTCCCTCGGCGGCTTCCTCACCGTGCTCGGTGAATCGAGCAAGCCCGCGCCGACTCTCTTCTCTTTTCCCGCGCGCCATCACCCGCTCCCGCTCTCTCAAACTTTCACCGCGGCGTTCCTGCTGCCAACCGGCCTGCACCCGACGCTGCAGCTGGACATCACCTCCTCCTCGACGCCTCCGCTAGACGACGGCGCGTGCGCGCTGCACGCGCACCTCACGCTGCCCCGGACGCTCTTCGTCGACAAGTACCAGCTCGCCGACCCGCTCTTCCTCGCTTCGAAGAACCTCGCGGCTCTGCACTACATCACGAGCGCCGTCGACCTCGAAGCCCCCGCTTACACGCTCTCGCAATGGGGCTCTTCGGTTTTGCTCTCCCTCTCGCCCCCCTCATCCTCATCAGCAGCAGCAGCAGAGCCCGAGTCCTGGACGTCTCAAATCCCCATGCACCTCCGCTACCTCCCGCCAGCATCCAACGCGTCCGGCCTCGCCGCGGTCTCGATCCCCTACCCCGTCCTTTTCTGGGCCTGTACCGCTGACGAAGAGACGAAGTTCGCCGGCAACCCGTTCGATCGCGTGCATCTCGGCTACGACGCGCTCTTTGGGCCGAAGACGCTGTTTTATCACTTTTCGCCTTCTGCGCCCTCGACAGGAGGGGAAGGAGTGGGGTGAGGAGGCGGAGGCGAGACTGGTCAGCCACTTGAGCGTGCCGGTGCTGGATCTGGATCGCAGCGGGTATGTGGAGGGCGCGACTGCAGCCGGGGTCGCGCTGGGGTTTGCGTGGGTGTGTTGGTGTTTGTTGAAGGTGTGGAGGGGAGCCGGGTATGGCTCTGGATCTGAGGATAGATCTACCGTCAAAGAGATAGGTGAGGGGAGGAAGACGAAGTAGGGAAGGGAAGGGAGGGTAGGGAAAGGAAGGGAAGGATGTTGGATAAACTCGATGCCTACCTCGTGATATATCGGAATAAAATGGAGTACGGCACAGTACGATAAAATAAATTATCTACGTCAAATATTTTATACACATCGTACATATCGTATATATTATATACTTTTATTTTATATCTTAATACATCTACCAGAGATAGCTAGCTAGCTAGCTAATTAAACGTCGTTATATTTATATTTTACTAATGTTTGCGTGGCTGTGTTAATGTTTGTTAAAAGTGTGGAAGAAAGCCGGCTATAGCTTTGGATCTGAAAATAGATTTCGAATCAAAGAAATAAGCGAGGGGAAAAAGACGAAGTAGGGAAGGGAAGGGAGGGAAGGGAAGGGAAGGGAAGGATGTTGGATAGACTCGGTATTTACCTCGTGATGTATCGGGATAAGATTGAGTACGGCACAGTACGATGGAATGAATTATTTGCGTCAAATACACCATACACATTATACACATTAAAGACATCACATACCTTTATTTTATATCTTAATACATCTATCAAAAATAGCTAGCTAGCTAGCTAATCAAACGTCGTTATGTTTACACTTTACTAAAGTTTGCGTAGGTATATTGATATTTGTTAACGATATGAAAAGATGCCGGCTATAATTCTGGATCTGATGATAAATCTACCGTTAAAAAAATAAATAAAAAAAGGAAAACGAAATAGAAAAGGAAAGGCAGGAAAAAAAGAATATTAAATTAACTCGATGCCTACTTCGTGATGTATCGGGATGAGATGGAGTACAGCATAGTACGATGGAATGAATTATTTACGTCAAATACACCATACACATCATACACATCGTACACATCGTATATATCATACACATTATACACATTATACACATTAAAGACATCACATACCTTTATTTTATATCTCAATACATCTACCAGAGATAGCTAGCTCTACCAGAGATAGATAGCTAGCTAGCTAGCTAATCAGACGTCGTTATGTTCATATTCACACTTCACTATTTGCCTAGATACGGATATTGATTAGTTTCAATTTCAATTGAAAAAGGATTTGGATTTGGATTTCAATTGGATTTGGATTTGGATTTGGATTTAGATTTGGATTTGGATTTGGATTTGGATTTGGATTTGGTTTTAGCATTGCGATATTGTTATTGTCCTCGAAACTTACCTCTACCTACCTACCTATACTTACAGTATCTACCTCTCTAGGTACTTACTTTACCTTACCTCTCCACCGCACACCGCACACCGCACACCACACACCACACACCGCACACCACACACCGCAGACAAGGAAGGCGATCAATGTGTTATACATGAATTGTACATACAGAATACCCCAAAACGCCAATTTTAGCCGCCGCCATCCGGTCCAGTCCGGTTCGGTCAATCCAAGCCAAGCCCAGCTGAGCAGCGCTGTCCTATCCCATCGCAGACCTCCTCCTCCTCCTCTTCTTCTTCATGTCCTTCATCCCGCCGTCATGACACACACCGCCATCCAGCCTGCCTACGATGGCCCAGCATGCGGCCCCTTCCCTCCATCCAGCAACAGCTTCGGCTTGATGAAGCCCTCGTCCAGCTGCTTGAACCACGCCGCGTGGTCCTCCGCCGTGCCGTGCAGCAGCGAGCTGATGGCGCCGCTCGCCGTGATCTGCGGCGTCTGCGGCACGCTGCCCGACGTCGGGTACGGCTCGTCACGCTCCTGTCGCAGCGGCGGGCTGCCCCGCTTCCGCTCGGTGCTTCGCCGCAGGCGGGAGATCGGACGTGTCGCTGCCGAGATCTAGGTCCGACTCGTCGCCTACGGCGGCGTGGATCTCGCTTTCGCGCGTCATGCCCGTGGAGTTCTTGCGGGAGAAGATTCGAGGCCCGTTGTCGGGGCTGGAGTTCCCCGTCACGTAGGTCCCGCGGTCAAAGTCTCTGCGGCCATTGATGCCATCTAGTGGTACGGAGCCGTGTCCTCGAGGAGTGTTGCCAAAGCCAGTCGAGTTGGGCTTGTAGTACGTGCCGCCGGGCACGGCTTCGATGTCAAACTCGTCATCGGAGTCGATCTCTTCGACGACGCCGGTTCGGATCCCGAGAATTTCGAGCATGCGGGCCGTGGTCCCGCCAAAGATGATGACGGTGAGCACGACGACAACCAGCACAGTAGCTTTGAGGGCCCAGGCGTTGGCGCCCGTGAGGCCGGCGGCGAGAGCGACGCCGACGGCGCCGCGGAGACCGGCCCAAAAGAGCATGGCTTGGTAGCTGTAGGGGAGCTCGTCGGCGACATCTTTGCCGCGTCGCTTGGCGCGGTATCGAATGAACCAGTTGATGAGTCGCGAGAGGGGGAACACGGCAAACCATCTGGCCACGCAGATCCCCATCACGGTGATGATGATGAAGAGAGGCTTGAACTCAAGCTTGCTGTCGGTGAACAGCGAGAGCCCGAGGTAGATGAAGATGAAATTTTCCGAGAGTTGGGCCAGAACTTGGAAGATGTACTTGGTGGTAAGCTGGGTTCGGCGAGACATGTTGTAGTAGGCGTAATGCTTCAGGGTAATGCCACAGAACAAGAGCGTGACGATTCCTGGCAGGGGGCGGTTAGCGAGCCGTGACCAGAAGCTCCGGGTCCCTTACCAGACATGTGCAAGCCGTTCGAAAAGAAATAGCTGGCGTAGGCAATCAAGACGACCAGACAGCTCTCGATCTTGGGGAACCGTCTGACGTATGTGTACTTCAGAACGAGCGCCGTTCCAATGCCGACCAAGACCCCGATGATCAAGCTGCCAAAAAAGACGGCCAAGAAGATTCCAATACCCTCCATCAAGCTGATCAGGCCAAGCGTCCCCGCAGCTCCGCCTTCCTTGTACCTCTGGGCGGTCTCGAACAGCACGATAGCCACGGCATCGTTCAGCATCGATTCGCCAAAAATGATGGTGTAGAGCTTCGGGTCGACCTTGTAGGTGTTGAAGATGGCCAGAATGGTGACGGGATCCGTGGCCGAGAGCGTGGCTCCCACGGAAATGGCATCCACGAACGTCATCTCAAAGCCGTCGATGGGGACCCGGGTGTAGACGTAGAGGATCAAGCCCAAGACAATGGCCGAAATGAAGGTCCCGGCAAAGGCAAAGGTCAAGATGGTGCCGATGTTTCGGAAGAAGTTCGCTTGGTGGAGTTCGTAGCCGGAGCCGAGGATGATGGGCGGCAGCAGCAGATTGAAAAAGATCTGGTAGTTGAAGCTGACCAGACTTTGAATCGAGGTGCCGGAGCTCAGTCGGAGGATCAGGCCGACCGTCATGCCTAGAACGTCAGCCGGGAGCGTGGGATCCAGGACGGCGGGGTCTGCTGCCTACCGGCGAAGATGGATATCACCGTCTCGTGTACGGCCTCGACCTTCTTCTGCTGCAGCATGTAGCTGGTGAACAGGGCCGCGATGAGCAGCATGATCATGATGAAGAGCGCCCATGACGAGAAGATCTCCATCTGCGAGGAATCCGGGCCTGCGTCCGTCAGCGGCGTCTCCTCCCGACCGGCCATTGCTGGTATCCCTACCGTCGGGGGAATCGTCTTCGGACTCTCGTTCTGCCACGCGCACATTAGCATCAGCCTGCGATGGCGGGTGTCTCTGGTCGGGGCGCAACGTACTCAGGATCTGGTAGGCGGCTCCTACGAGCGCGGCCGACATTTTGGCCATGTTGTGGATGGGGCGGGGGACGAGGGTGAGCGTGAGGGTGAGGGCGAGGGCGAGGGCGAGCGTGTGGAATCGAAGCTCAGCGACGAGCAGCGTGTTTCGAGGGAAGGACACATGTAATAATTGGTCGTCGCTCGCGGCAGAGGGCGGATGGATTGTGTGGGAAGGGCGGTTGAGGGGGAGGGCGGTTGAGCGGCTGGCTGCGCGGTTGAGCGGTTGCGCGAGTGCGCGACTGCGCGACTGAGCGATTGAGCGATTGAGCGAGTGGGAATTCGAGACAAGTGGGAATGCGAGACAAGTATATCAAGGTGTAGCGAACAGTTCTGATGTCGGCGTGGGTGGCGTCGCGCGGCTCGCGGGAGCGATCACGATGGTTGTCGTGCTACTGTAAGTGTAAGTGACGGTCGCTGCAATGGTCGTCGGCGCGGGCGAGGCGATGATTCGAGGATGAAATGATTCGAGGATGAGATGGGCCACGGCACGACGACGATCTGCTCGCGCGATCTGGAGGTCGTGAGGGAAACGCGACGAAGGCACAGGTGGAGGAGTCGGACGAACGCTGGCGATGCCGCCGACCACGTTCGATGATGCACGAGCGAGAAGCTTTCCTCCTTTAATGGCGATGATGAAAATAGCGACCGATGCGCATGTGCCAACTCCAGAAAGTGCCGAGTCTTTCTTTCGGCTTCTCCGCCACGCGCTCGCACGCCGCAAGTGGGTATCGAAACCAGGAGCTCGTCTACGGTAGATGTCTACCGGATCTTGACTTATTTCCACGGGATTCTCTGTTTCAACGGTACCATACGGTGTGGTACCGGATCTCTTGAAAGGCATTTCACTGCGGTATATGATTTACAGCATCTCCGTGCTGATCGAAAGCCAAAGATTATCGAGAGTAAATCTTGTTCTTCTGAAACCGATGTAAACTATTGTACTGTACTGTACGTACCAGGTCTCTTGAAAAGCATTTGACTGCTGTACAGATACATACCATGTGCGCAGTACCGTACTGCACTGTAAGTAGGGAAACAAGTAGATTATTGACAACGGGTTTTTTCATTCGTATGTACATGTACTGTACAATACTGTATCATGCCGTCTGAAATAGTAGTTTACTGCTGTATTACATACGCAATACCTTCACACACAGCAAGTAAATCAGAACAAAGAGATTATTTACAATGAAGATTGTATATATACTGTACAATACTGTGTTCCACTGTTTCCCTCATGCAGTATTTTACTGTTGCATACCTTGGTAAGATACAATATCTTTGTACACAGCAAGTCAATATCAAAGCAAATAGATTGTTTACCATGAATCTTATATATAAAAAATTCTATACTGTACAATACGGTATTGCACCGTTTCCCTCGAGCAGCATTTACTGTTGTATAATATTTATAATATCTTCGTACACATGTCAAGGGAGCGAACGAGCAAAAGGTTCGTAGGAGGTTTGCATTGACTACGGGATTTCTAAGTCGTAGGACGCGAACTCTAGAATACAACGTGTGCGAAGTGGCCACGTGACAATAACGTGACTCTGAATATCGTGACCAACAAACTGGTGTTCCATCCCTTTACAACACAGCAAGTAAAATCGAACCAAATAAATTGCTTACAATCCAGATTTTAGATCTATATATACTACCTACCTATACCTACCTTGCAACACTGTCTGATACCGTTTCCCTTGAACAGCACTGTACTGCTTCCTCCTATCGAAACACGTAGCTCATCTACCGTAGATCCTCTCTCGACTGTACATACAACATATGTAGAAAGTGCTGGATGTACTGTGCGGTACACGCTCGAGTATCCCCCCGTCGCATCTCATCCCGTCATATCTCATTCTACCCCATCCCACCCCATCCCACCACACCACACCATCTTCCATCAACCTTCTCGTCGTACCCGGTCGATCCCCCAAGTCGCACGCACCCCAGACCAAGGGTCGTTCCTGACGACGGCCTGCCTGGGTCGTCGGGTCGTCGGGTCGTCAGGTCGTCAGGGTGACATGTTGTTTCATCGCATTTCCCTACTCAGGAGTCAGCGCAGCGCAGCTCGTCAGCTCGTCAGCTCCCATCACCGTCTGACCCCGCCAGCATTCGACCATTTCGCTGTCGCCTGTCATCAGCGACGAACCACGCAAAAGTCACCGCCCATCTGACTGCAACACCCATCCCCCCCCTGCGAGATCTGGTGTTCACGCCGGCCTGGCATCGTCGAATCACGCTGTGCCAGCACGCGAGCACCCTCGCCGCAGAGCAGAAAGGGGACGATGCTGGTGATGTGCGACGCGTGAACTCGAAACAGACACGCTGTCTACTCACGGCGTGACTCGCCGCGGATTCGAGTCCGCGAATATCTAGCCGGCCGTGGTCGCGATACCCCCCGTTCCACGCTCGACAAAGCCCCCCTTCCGTCGACGTCCTCGCGCAACCTTTCGCCGTCTCGCGACGAGCTCGAGTGCGGGTGAGGAGAACACACGAGTGAGAGCGCACGCCGTGGACTGAAGAGCTTCCCTGCGACCGACCCGGCCATCCAGAAGCAACGATGGCCGTGGATCAACCCCCGTCGCGGCGGCCAGCGGCGCTCAAGTCCCCTGCGCTCTCCGGAGAGACGCAACGAGACGACGATGTGCCAGAACCGAGCGGGAAACCTCTCCACGAAGAGTCTCCTCTGCTGTCCCCGTCCGGCGACGATTCGACCGATGATGAGCTGGAACTGCTGGGCGGATCCCTTGAGCACGAAGCTCCGATCGATGGCTACCACGACACGAAGAGCTTGTGGTACATGATCCTCTTGACCATCAGCATTGGAGGACTACAACTGGCATGGGCAGTGGAGCTGTCCAATGGCACGCCCTATTTGCTCGCACTCGGTCTGAGCAAGTCCCTGATGGCGTTGGTATGGATCGCAGGACCACTCTCGGGAGCTCTCGTGCAACCCTACGTCGGGATGCTGAGCGACAATTGCAGGTCATCATGGGGCAAGCGGACTCCGTTCATGGTGTCGGGGGCTTTGGCGACGATCGTGTCCCTCATGTGTCTGGCCTGGGTGAGGGACATTGTCGGGGGGGTTCTGGGTCTCTTCGGCGCTGGCCGCGATTCGGAGGGCGTGAAGATCACCACCATCGTGATCGCGGTCATCTTTGTGTACCTCCTCGACTTCTCCATCAACACGGGTAAGACTGCCCTCCCATTCTACACGCCCCTACTAATGCGCCTGTAGTGCAAGCCGGAATTCGAGCCTTCATCCTGGACTGTTGTCCGAGTCATCAGCAAGGTAGGTCGGGCGCTCAGATGGTTGGAAGTAGCTTATAGTGGTAGAAACCGCCAACTCCATGGCAAGTCGAGCGGTGGGGATTGGCAACATTATCGGCTATGTTGCCGGTTACGCGGACCTGCCCACGTACCTGTGGTTTTTTGGAAACACACAATTCCAGATTCTCTGCGTGATCGCCTCGATCTCGCTCTCTAGTACCGTGGCCATCAGTGTCCTTACCATCAAAGAGCGAGATCCTCGACTCGAAGTCGCCAAACCGAAGGCGAGAGGAGGTGTGATTGCATTCTTCAAGACCGTCTTCAAGTCGATTCGAAGACTGCCGCCTCTCACCAAGCAGGTTTGCCAAGTTCAATTCTTCGCCTGGGTCGGCTACTTTCCCCAGCTGTTCTACTCCTCCTCCTACGTCGGCGATATTTACGTCCAGCCCTACCTCGTCCAGAACCCCAACATGACCCCGGCCGAGATTGACGCCCTCTACGAGACGGCGACCCGCATGGGCACTCGCGCCCTTCTCGTCTACGCCGTCACCTCCCTCACCACCAACGTACTGCTCCCCTTCTTCATAGCCCCGTCGTACGATGCCTCGACCGCCGACCCGTCCGACGCGCCACAGTCATATTCGACCCGCACCTCCCGCTTCCTCGACCGCCTCGTCGTTCCCTGGCTGACTCTCCGCCGCGCCTGGCTCATCTCTCACCTCATCTTCGCCGGCTGCATGTTCAGCACGCTCGCCGTGCGCAGCATCGGCGCGGCCACCGCGCTCATCGGCGTCGTCGGTATCTCCTGGGCCTTGACGATCTGGGCGCCATTCGCCATCATCTCGGCCGAGGTGAGCAAGCGCGACGCCTTCCGCCGTGCCCGCTCCTCGACCCACCGACACTCCAACCTCGACACGGACGTCGAGGGCCACCCCGGCCAGGAGGAGGAGGAAGAAGACCAAGCGGGCATCGTCCTCGGCATCCACAACATGGCCATCGCGACGCCTCAGATCCTGGCCACGCTCGGCTCGTCCGTCATGTTCCGCTTCCTGCAGAAGCCGAGGGGCACCCCGGGCGATCGGAGCTACGCGGCGGTGTTGGCGGCGGGAGGGGTGTTCACGCTCGTGGCGGCGTGGCTGACGAGCCGCATCAAGGACGAGGTCGAGTTGCCGGAAGGGGGAGATCTGGGGCGTAGCACGAGCGCGTTGCGGAGGAGCATGTCCCAAGAGAGGGGCCTGATCCGGAGTCGGAGTCACACAGGGTTGAATTACTAAGGAGTTTTGCTCGATTTCGTTTGCCCAATCTGAGGGTGTCTTGGTGGATAGAAAATGGGAGAGCGGGGTTGCGGAGAAATCTTTGGCTCAGGTAGACGTGTGATTGTGTTTGCGTGGTCGTGTATACCCGATTTTTTTTTTTTTTTTTTTTTTTTTCTTTTCTTTTCCGTATGCGATGGATAGAAAGGCCGAGCAGGCGATACTTGGGATGGGGACGTAGAGGAATCTGACTCACTAATAGTGGGCTGCCTTCCCACATTTATTCTGCGGGCACTCGAATAATGTGGGGGAAAGCAAGTGTCCCACTGCATCCAAGTGTCCCATCTCAGTTCATGATTTTTTACGATAGCATTTCATATTAAAACACTATTATTTAATTACGCCAAATTGAAAGGTAATAAAAACTGGAAGCTATTTTTAGATTTTAAAATAAAAATTTCATTTTTATTAATTAAAAGTTGTTAAATTATATATTTTCGTTGAAGATTCTATTTTTAATTATCGCATTTTGTATAAAAACATTATCAACGCCAGATATTTAATTATAATAAATTAATAAATAATAAAAACAGAAAGCTATTATTAAATTATAAGTTAAAAGTTCTATTTTTATTAATTAAAAGTTACGAAACGAAATGTTTTGTTTTAACTTGTTATTTTTTATAATCGCATTTTAAATTAAAATACTTCCAACGCCAGTTATTTTATTATAATAAACTGAAGAAAAGTAAGTTTAGCTTGCATTCGAATAGAATTTATAGAAATTATATTAAATTTTACGTCGGAACATTCATTTTTGATTAAGTGAAAGTAATTTAAATCGTTTTTTTACGTATTTCCAATCAGAAATTGTATTAATTAAACGGCTACGAATCTTATAAATACAATATACTTTTATTAAAACTAAATAAACCTTATATTTTCTTTAGCTTTCTAGCTACTTTATATATGCTTTTCAGCTTTTAAATATCGGTATAATATTTATATTCGAAAAATAAAAAACAAAAGGCAAAAGGTAAAAAAACACCGTTAGTTTTGCGAAAAGCTTTTGCTTAAGCGTATAATAAGTAAAAGAAGCTGCTTACGAGCCTTGGATTTTAAATTGTAAAAGCAATAAAGCTGTAAAACAAAAAAAAATCGTATTAAAAATAATAAATTGCATTTTTTTGGCCGAAAATCTTGATATATAATAAAACGCGAGCTTAATAAAGCTTTTATAATTATCGAATAGCTTATAACCGATTAAAAAAGTTAATCTGAATTATTATATATAATATTTTAATTGCAAACAAATGTAAATAGGCTTTCTAAAAGCGAAAAAGCGAAGAAAAAATTGAAAATGCGTACAAAACACTTATTTAAATTAGTTTCTATTAATAAAATTTAACTTTTTAATTCAAAATCTGAAAATAACTGCTTGTTTTTTATTATAATTTAACTTAATGTAATTAAATATCTGGCGTTGGTGGTGTTTTTTAATATAAAATGCGATCGTAAAAAATCATGAACTGAGATGGGACACTTGGATGCAGTGGGACACTTGCTTTCCCCCACATTATTCGAGTGCCCGCAGAATAAATGTGGGAAGGCAGCCCACTATTAGAGGATTAACCAAGTCGGCACGCTACTCGAGCAAGTCTCAACAGGGGGTGTCCCGATGCCGTGCGCACGTCTTGACATTTTCGGGTTTCTCGCCCATTTTCATAGGTATGTTAGGTATGTTAGGTATGTACTGTGCGTATAAGCGGTGCTGATGTACCGTGATGTTGTTAAGGGGTTTTTTTTTTTTTTTTTTTTTTCACTTTTTTCTCTCTCTTTTCTTCTCTCTTTCTCTCCTTTTTTTTTTAAAGGGGATAATATGAATCATAGGTGTTATAAGCATTCGATTGCGAAAGCTGTGAATCACTGTACAGTAGATGCGCGATTCGTACAGTACCGTAAGTACTGTACTGTACTGTACTGTACTGTACTGTACTGTACTGTACTGTACATACCTATCTACCTATCTATCTTACTGTACATACCTCCTATCTATCTTACTGTACATACCTTCCTTGGTAAGTAGTGTGGAGGATGGATGGGGGAAGTACAGTGAGTGCAAGAAGAAGAAGAAGGCACGCACGTATGCATGCATGCATGCATGCATGCATGGCCGCTGAATAAAATGAATATACAGTACTGTGTATATATACAGTATATACACACACACATATCGGGGTTGAGCTGAATACTGCTGGTCTCTTTGTACGGTGCTGTGCTGTGCTGGGCTGGGCTGGGCTGGGCTGGACGACGAGGAAGAGAGGAAACTGGGGTATGTGGTAGATGATGGTGGGAGAAGATGATGATGGGAGAAGATGATGGTGGGGTGAGAAGATGATGGGGTGAGAAGATGGTGGGAGAAGATGATGGTGGGAGGAGATGATGATGGGATGAGAAGATGGATGAGAAGATAGATGAGAAGATAGATGAGATGATGGGGTGAGATGATGGGATGAGAAGATGATGGGATGAGATGATGGAATGAGAAGAAGATGGAATAAGAAGAAGGATACAGTGTAAGAGAAAAGCGTAGAATAGAATTAGTTTAATAATATAATACTCGAACATTTGATAAGATTGAAGGAGGTGGGAGAAGATGGTGGGAGAAGATGGTGGGATGAGAAGATGGATACAGTACAAAAGAAAAGGTCGAGAATATGGATACAGTGTAAGAGAAAAGCGTAGAATAGAGCTATTTAACAATATAATACTGGAACAATTGATATGGTGGAAGGAGGTGGGAGAAGATGATGGGATGAGAAGGTGGAATGAGAAGATGGGATGAGAAGATGGATGAGAAGATGGATATAGTATAAGAGAAAAGCGTAGAATAGAATTAGTTAATAATATAATACTCGAACAATTGATATGGTGGAAGGAGGTACAGTAGAGATGTACATACAGCAAGTACCTTGGTCTTGATTGTTTCCATGTACTGTACTTGTACTATACAAAGAAAGGTACCTCAGTACAGTAGGTACTGTACATACAGCACAGTGTTTAATTCAAGCATTGACCCTGACACCGCGCCTCGCACTACACAGTGTGTACCTACACAACCACTCCCAAGGCCCTGCGAGGCATCAATCACCATTTATCCATCCACCTACAGTACAGTACAGTGCAGTACAGTATAACCGCGTGCTACAATGTGAAAGCGAGCCCTACCCACCTCAAACCTACCTACACTACAGTACATACATATATACAGTAGGTACGTACAGTACATACAGCAGCAGCAGCTCAGCGCCAAAAGCAAAGCTCAACATAACCTCCCTCTATGTCGCTTCCAAATCCTCCGTTCGCCTTCCTCGCTGCTTTACAGTACAGTACAGTATGTACTGTAACACGCGAAGAAAGAATCTGCGAAGCGAGCAGCAGCAGGCAGGGCCCGGCCCGGCCCAGGCCTGAAGGAAAGGGCTTTGGAAAAGATGTGCTTGTACGGTACTGTATGTATGTATGTAGATAAATAGATAACATGGTACAGCACAGCACAGTACAGTAACAAAGGCTAGACTGGAAAGATCCGGTCAGGACGCCATTACTGTACTGTATGTGAAAACCACATGAGTCTGCCAGTTCGGTCGGGATGGGCTGAGAGGCACATCGCTGTTTGGGTTGTTGCTACTGTATATCTGTATAGGTATCTACCCACGTTGCTGCATTCCGGGCACATACGACCATAGACTGAGGAGAATTGGGCATCCCGTCCGCTCTGCCATACACAAGCCTCAGATCGGCAGATTAGTAGTTGGGTGGGTGACCACCAGCGAATACCTGCTGTTGTATGTTTTTTTCTTTTTTTTTTTTTTTCTTTTTTTCTTTTTTTTCTTCTTTTCTTTTCTTCTTTTCTTTTCTTCTTTTATTTTTTTCTTTTTTTTTTTTCCTCCTCTCTTTTATTCCTCCTCCACCAGCGAATACCTGCTGTTGTATGTTTTTTTCTTTTCTTTTTTTTTTTTCTTATTTTCTTTTCTTTTCTTCTTTTCTTTTCTTCTTTTCTTTTCTTCTTTTCTTTTCTTTTTTTCTTTTCTTCCTCCTCTTTTCTGCCTTCTCTTTTCTGCCTCCTCTTTTCTGCCTCCTCTTTTCTGCCTCCTCTTTTCTGCCTCCTCTTTTTTGCCTTCTCTTTTTTGCCTCCTCTTTTTTGCCTCCTCTTTTTTGCCTCCTTTTTTTGCCTTCTTTTTTTTGCCTAATTTTTTTTTGCCTTTTCTTTTTTGCCTCCTCTTTTTTGCCTCCTCTTTTTTGCCTCCTCTTTTTTGCCTTTTCTTTTTTGCCTCTTCTTTTTTGCCTCCTCTTTTTTGCCTTTTCTTTTTTGCCTTATCTTTTTTTGCCTCCTCTTTTTTGCCTCCTCTTTTTTGCCTCCTCTTTTTTGCCTCCTCTTTTTTGCCTCCTCTTTTTTTGTCTTCTCTTTTTTGCCTCCTCTTTTTTGCCTCCTCTTTTTTGCCTCCTCTTTTTTGCCTCCTCTTTTTTGCCTTCTCTTTTTTGCCTCCTCTTTTTTGCCTTCTTTTTTTTGCCTCCTCTTTTTTGCCTCCTCTTTTTTTGCCTCCTCTTTTTTTTGCCTCCTCTTTTTTGCCTCCTCTTTTTTGCCTCCTCTTTTTTGCCTCTTCTTTTTTGCCTCTTCTTTTTTGCCTTCTCTTTTTTGCCTTCTCTTTTTTGCCTTCTCTTTTTTTTGCCTCCTTTTTTTTGCCTCCTCTTTTTTGCCTCCTCTTTTTTGCCTTCTCTTTTTTGCCTTCTCTTTTTTGCCTCCTCTTTTTTGCCTCCTCTTTTTTGCCTCCTCTTTTTTGCCTCCTCTTTTTTGCCTCCTCTTTTTTGCCTCCTCTTTTTTGCCTCCTTTTTTTTGCCTCCTCTTTTTTGCCTCCTCTTTTTTGCCTCCTCTTTTTTGCCTCCTTTTTTTTGCCTCCTCTTTTTTTCTTTTCTTTTTTGCCTCCTCTTTTTTTCTTTTCTTTTTTGCCTCCCTTTTTTGCCTCCTCTTTTTTGCCTCCCTCCCTCCCTCTCCGGGAGGGGTCTATGCACAAGGTGTTTGTCGGTATCACAGGGTGGGGGTGAGACAGGCCAAATAACCGTATTGCAATGCAATCGTATTTGGTTGTAATCTGGTCTGAGGAATAAGCTACTCTACGCTGCAAACGCGGGTTGTACTGTGTATGCAAATGGGCGCCTTAGCGGCATCATGTGCTATCACGTGCATAGAACGTGACTTGTATTCCAACAGTGTTGGTGTTCAAGAGCCACCATCTACTGTACTACTGTACTGTACAGTGAGACGATTTGTTTCAACATCCCCCCATTTGTTTTGCTCCACTGCATACCTATCTACACAGAATACGGGCAGACAACACGCCCCCGAGTCGAGTCGCCTTGAGCTTAATCAACCCAACCCTTGAGTTGCGACGCGCTGTGGCTCTTGGCTCTGTTCGGCGGATGTATCTGTATGTACGTATGACGGATCCCGTCTGGTCTCGGATTCTCCGACGCGGACCGCCGCCGTCCGAAACCCAGCCGAGGTCGGCGGCGGCACACACGACCGAGCAAGCGAGATCCGTCGGTTAATCGAGGATCGAGGGAAAACCCTTCGACGGAAAGTTTCACGCGGAGAGGGAAACGTCATGCCGTGACTCGGTCCGTGCAAGGAGTGGGTGCCTCCCTCTGCGGGGCAGCTTCTTCGCTGGACGGGAGGGGGAGGTGAGATGGTTGTGTTGAAGATGGCTGGTATGTATGTGTAGGTATGTATGTACAGTACTGTATGGCTGTGCAGTACGGTACTGTACTGTGTTCTCTAGAGGCTTCAAGAGTGTGTGTGAACTGTATGTAGCGTCTGTCCTGTGTGTGGCTCGTGCACCCCAGGATAGCCGAGGGCGACTGACGGCAGCATCAACAATGGGAGACCCGATGCTTACTTGCTTGCTTGCTTTCTTGCAGAATACAGTATGAAGCCTAAGGGACAGGACAGTACCTACAGTACCTACCGTACCTACCGTACCTACCTACCTACCTACCTACCTACAGTACCTACCTACCTACCTACCTACCTACAATACCTACAGACAGCCACCAAACACCATTCCTAACAGACGAACCAGAGATCTCGACGCCGAAGCGGACAGACATCACGTCGTCAATGCTGGCTGGGAAGACCAGTCGGTCGTCCTTCATCAGAGTCGAGGAGGACGCCTGTATGTACATACATACATATGTACATACAATAAGTACTGCACGGGATGGTGGGACGGAGGGCAGGGCAGATGATATGTACAAACATCCCACAGTACAGTACGGTGATGCCATCTGCTCGATTCTCGGAAGGCTGTTCGAGGTCGGGACTGATCTCAGGAGGAGACCCTTCCTGGCTGGGCCTCGGCCCCGAGAAGGTGGTGCTCTTTCGTAGTACATACTGTACAGGAGCGGGGAATATACTGTACCTTTGCTGCGTTCACACGTGATCTTTCTGTTCTCTCCTCTGCTCAGAAGATAAACAAATAAATGTGGACACTTGTAAATATATATGTATAAAAATATACATATATATGTACGGAAATGTAGATAAATATATGGATTCATGTATTTTTACGTATATACATATCTTGTTCTCGCCCGCCACAGACACACATCCCAACCCCATGAAGCCCCCGAGGTGGCAGAGTCGACAGGGAAAGGGTTTCGCCTTTCAAAACGTGGTACCGTGAAACAAGGTTCGAGACAAGACAGCCAAGCATTCAGTTACACATCTTGGCATTGCAGCCCCAACTTCTACGTCCGGGAGTCTCAGCGGAAGCCCGAGTGCCTGGGCTAGGTACAGTACGGTGCGTACCGAGACGTTCGCCAAGCAATGCTCGTAAGGGAAGAAGGTACTGCAACAGCCAACAACGCCAAACCAGACCAGCATACCGTCCGTCCGTCCGTCCCCGACCCGAGCGATCCCCGTCAAACATGAACGAGCCCGGTAGAGGGCAAGTCGCTGTGAAGCGTGGGTGGGTACCCGCCCGCCCTTCCAACATTCCTCGTTCCCTTCATTTTCCTTTCCCCCTCTGCCTAAAAGATGCGTACGTGAGAACTGAGACAATGGCTGCTGGCGGCGATTGAGGGTGAGGCTGTATGACACGTACATTCGGCTGGCAACGCCCGACGGATCCTGGTATCCTATCCTACCCGCACGGAAGAGATCCGAATAGAATACCCATCCCGGTACTCGTGCAGGGAGAGCGATCTACAAGCCTTCGCCGTTGAACGCGATCAGCGTGGTCGTTTCGGGGTCGGTGTTGATGACCTTGGCCTTGGTGGATTTGGCCAGCTCGAGCATGCGCTCCGTCACGGCGTCGGGATCGGTGATTTTCTCGAGAGCCATGAGGTAGGCGGCGAGGCCTGCGACATGGGGGGAGGCTTTGCATAGAAATGAAATCAGTAAGGAGTTCTTGCCTGATAAGGAATGGGTGGAGGAACAAACATACCCATGCTCGTGCCGCTCAACGTCGCGGTATCCGTATCACTTCGAATTCCCACGCTCTGGATCTTGACGCCTGGCGCGAAGATATCCAGGTCGGGGCCAAAATTGCTAAAGCTCGCCTTCTTGTCCTGGTCATCGATGGCGCCGACTGTGATTGCGGCGGGTGCAGACGCAGGCGACACGTTGGCGGCGTTCTGGTCTTCGTTACCGGCTGCGACCACGACGACGATGCCTGCTCGGGTCAAGCCCTCGACGGCAGCGTTCAACGCTCTGGATTTGGGACCACCGATCGACATATTCATCACGGCTTTGCCTTTGAGGCCACGGGCCGCGACTTCACTCTCGACTGGAGGGAGGTTAGTATCAGCATTGGGAAAGACGAATAGAGGAATAGTAAGCACCGAAGTTGAGGCCTGCAAGGACACCCGAGTTCGTTCCACCTCCGTCTTTGTCGAGGGTCTTCACTGCAACGATATCAACTTTCTTGGCAACGCCGAAAGTAGCACCTCCAACAGTGCCGGCCACGTGAGATCCGTGCCCATTCTCGTCATCATCGACATTATCAACGAAGTTTCCTCCGAAAGTGGCGCGGCCTCCGTATTCCTGTTCGGCTTAGCACCATAGACATAGACTCGGGCATAGACCAAGAGGCTTACTTCGTGACTAATACGCACTCCCGTATCGACAATAAAGGCTGTGATTCCTTCCCCAGCCGAGGCATCAAATGTGTAACCCTGTGCCTGTTTTGCAGAGACATGTGAAAGGCGCTCTAGACCAGGTGGAGCAGCCTGCTGCTCGACCAGCCCGATCATTTTAACCCTCACGTCGGCCTCGATGTATTTGACCTGTGCACACACCCGTCAGCCTCCTTTCCCAACCTCAGACGCCATCACACACAACTCCCGGTCTGAAAGAGAGATAACAAACGTACACCCTGCAGGCTCGCAATATCCATCATCATCTCATCATCGGCATCCAAAGACGTTCCCCTCCATCCCGATATCGTGAATGGGTCGATGTGGGTTGACATCATCCTTCCGTCCAGCGCACGCTTATTGAGATTACGCTTCTTAAGCGTTGCCGAGATGTGGCTTTGATGTCGCTCAACCATTTCATCGGTGCAGTTATCATGATAAATCACAATGTATCTGTTGGCAACGATATCCTCGGCTTCGATATTGTCTACCGGGACACCTAGCCCTCTAACTGCTGCACTCCTCCTGTCTGCCGGTGCAGCTTGAATAAGCGTGAAGAAAGTAACGAAAAGTGCTAGGCACACCGATACCGAGAGCCGGGCAAGCATGACTTCTTAGTCCGTCGAGGGCGTTCAATCTCGTTTGGCGAGCCAGCTCGAGATTCCGAAGAGAGCGAATAGGACGTCACAGAAGGCAGCAAGTCGCAAATGCTCACCGATATCGAACCGGCGGGAGAGAAGTGAAGATACAAAAGAAGAAAGTAAAAAGGCTGAACGAAGAAATAACACCAAAAAGAGCAACGAGAACGAAGGAGCGCGGTCCTGGCGCGAATATGTTTAACAAAGAAGAAGAAAGATCATGTCGACAAGAGAGTTGCGGCAAGCAACGAAGGGCGGCATGTAGGAGGTTGTATCTCGGCTTGTCGCGCCCCTGAATGCTTGGAACCCATATATCACCTTGGTTGGGGGTAAGACGGTCCATCTCGACGAGTCCCTGCATCGGCGCCAAGTCAAACGCCCTACGTGACACCAGACTTCCCGCGTACAATGCAATATTGAGGACCCTCAGCCAATCACTCCCCGGGAACTGGCCGGCCAAGAGCCAAGACGTCCGACAATGCCGGTAACTTTAAAACATCGTGAGCCCGATGAACGTATCGTAGGGACACGCGATGTGTCGTCGGTATGTATCGTCGTAACACCGCACAAATTGTCCCTCCGAAGCGAATTGATCATGCCGCCGTGCCACGCTTCAACATTGAACGACGATGGTGGCGGTAACTAAGGGCGAGCGAAGAGGACGGCGAGGACGTCGAGGACGAGGGCGTAGGGCACAGGGCACAAGGGCAAGCGCCCCAGGAGGCCAAAGTCAGGACGGCCATTGACTGCCTGCTGCCGCCACGCGATTGGCTGTCAGGTTGACAAGCAAAAGTTGGCCCTGGGTGATCGACGCTTTGTCGAGATCGCCGCGACGTTGGTCCACACCCATCTCTGAACTCAGATGACACAGACGTCCAACTACACGTGCCGTCCCCGCGCGCAAGCCCTGGGCGAAAGCTTGTCTCTTTGCCGGGGCATGTATGGGTCGACACGCAATGAAGCTCTTGCAGCCAGCGGTTTTGAAATAGACGTCTCAGGTAGAACCCGGATCACTTGGGCCGAGGCCGTGAGAGACCGGATGAATAGATCGAAGATTTCTGGGGTGAGGGAGGCTGAGCGAGCATGGCTCCATCGATGACTGGAATGGGGCTGGACGGAGGTGGAAAAAGAGGGAAAAGACGGAGAAGCGGTCCAAAAGAAGAGACTGCTCGAGGTTGTATTTTCTGAAATCTATGGAGAGGGATGGAGAGGAGAGGAGAGGAGAGGAAAGGAAAGGAAAGGAAAGGAAAGGAAAGGAAAGGAAAGGAAAGGAAAGGCTAAGGAAGCTGACTCAGCCGGGCCGAGTCGGGCCGACGTGATAAAACGTCAAGACTTCAGATGTAGAGTATCTCCAGTACTAACTGTGCCTTCGATTCACTCTGTGGCCCTCTAAGGGTTTCTGCAGCGATTCGTGCACTTTAGCTAGTCAGTGTTCTGTACATACAACCAGTCAGTCAGTTTCCGGCAGATCTTCAGAGAGTATATACTCTACGTACTTCGTCGTACTGTACAGCCGTGTCTCATTCATCCCCCTCCCCCCTCCCCCCCCTCCCCAGCCTACCGACCGGTACATGCTTCGTGCCTCCAGCGGTGGAAACTTGTAGTGGCAAGTTCGTATCCTCGTGGCGTTCTTTGCGTTTACCTGTCTTTCGATTTGTTCTTCCAGTTTCGGACACGGCTGTGGAGAGTCTGGCAGATGTGTGGTTTGTCAATAAGATATCCTAAGAGCATCTTATGCTTGGGAACAACAGGGTGACAAGATATCTGGCGAGTATTGGAGTTGACCATGGTGGGTGTGTTGGCTAGGCAAAAATCACTTGACGAACGTTACTAGTAATGAAGGGATTTCTTTCATTTCTTCTGCGCAAGTGCAATTCACACAGCATGGAGACTTTCAAGATTCCGATACTAGCCTCGCTACGCATCTACACCCAAGTTGTCAAGTTGTCGGTACTCGTTCGGTGGGATTCAAGTGACGCAGATCTCGAGATTCTGCCATGAGCCTTTTTTACTGCTCTCCTAGCACATCCAGATCCTCCGTCCACGCCGCTTTCTCCTGATCATACAGCTCCCAGTACTTCTCCGCAATCCTCGTCGGGTTGAGGAATTTGTCCTCGGGCTTAACCTCACCGCCAACATTCAAAGTAGCGCAGTGGACGCCTGTCTTGACATCAGCCCCTCGCTCGAAAGCGTTGGCAAAAAAGAAGAGGAGAATAGCGAGAGAGAGAGAGAAAAAGGGGAAGAAGAGAACAAAAGCTAGCGCTCACTGGGAAAACTCAAACCCAGGCTCTGCACCAGATTTCTCTGACTCGACTTCGCCAGCGACAGCGAGAAGAACATGGGGACCGGCTGTTTCCACAGCAAGCTGCTCGTCACCAGCAGACTCGGCTTTTCCGCCTCCTCCCTCTTGGACAAGAGGGGCATAGCCCAAGAAGCGGTAGTATGCAGCGCAATGGTCGTCACCTATGTCACCCTCGTCAGAAATTTCTCTCCACCACCCCGCAGCATTTCGCATGAGCAGAGAGAAGCCGACCTTAAAGTCCTCGAGGATCTCCTCGTCGCTCTCCTCAAGCAGAGCGCTAGGCTGCACCCTCGCCGCGTTGAAGATCACACACGTCACGTCGCCCCAGGCCCCGACCTCGCTCAGCACGTGTGTGAACGCGGGAGAGTCGGTGATGTCGACGGCCCAGGTCTTGACGTCGATTTCTTTCTCGTCCTGGGTGGCGGAAGACGCGACGGTGTTGGCTTCGGCGGCGAGACGGGTGGCGTTTCGCGAGACGAGCGCTACTTTGGCGAATTTCTTCTGCGCGAAGAGGATGGATGTCGAGAGGCCGATGCCAGGACCGGAGCCGATGAGGAGGAGTGTTGGTGCTGACATCTTCGGCACAGGCTGTACCTCTGAGACAAAGATGGAGTTGACGATGGTCGAGGATGGGATACAGAAGAATCCTTTGCTTGAGGGGCTACTTGTATGCCTGCCTGCCTAGCTTTGCCGTAGCATCATTACCACGTGCTTCTCGCGCTCGATATCCGAAAGACGCCTCATCTTCCTACGCAGTTCTTCGCTGCGTGACGGTAGAATCAGCGGGTGTCAAGTGTCCACTCCGCGAACATGCAACATGTAGGTTCGAAGTGGCCGTCTGGATGTGGTCACAACATGGCGTTGTCGTGATGTGCGGTGGTCGCCCCCCGTCAATTGCTCAAAGTGGCGCTGTTAGCGAGGTGGGAGCAGCGAGCGCAGGAATTCCGAGCTTACAGTACAAAGAACCGAGCCCTTGATATGTTGATATTCTCGTCTCAGACGACATTGCCTACCTATGTTCTTACAGGAGCGCGGTGTGTGGGAAATGCTTGGTGCAAGATTTCGGTGCTTTGTAAACAACGTTCTTCCTACTCGGTTGACAGTGCTAGCGGCCCGCCCCAGCCTGGGGGCTGATCTCGCTAAATCCCATGTTTTGTTTATCTTCATTCACTCACTGTCCTAACGAACCTGTGTTTTCGAAGGAGAACGCAAAACTTCACGAACAATAGAGCAATGTACCAAGTCCAATAGATGTGCCTTTGTGACGAGGCACGTGCGCCTGTTGTTTACAACCATGTCTCGCCAACTGCAAGTCCCTAGCAGAAGCAGCAGCAAAGTCCACTGACCCGAGCCTCTACCATCCAGATCTCTCCCCAGACCTCTCTCCATGGTCCTAAAACCCGAGATCGTAACACCGACTATGATGTACAAGCATGTCGCGCGCTTGAACCAGGTCTCTTCTCCATAGCCGATACAAAAAGCCCTCTTCTACCTTTCTCTCCCCCAAGCACCTTTCCCAGCCTCATCCAGACGAGTTATTGCTGGCCCTGCTGCGCAGCAAGTCTAGCGCGAGCCGCCTTGTCTCTTGCCTCGGCGCACGAGCCGCAGATAGCGCGTTGAGCCCAACGGTTCTTGACGGTCTTGGGACCAAAACACTGGTGGAGAGGATCATTCCGCGCAAAGTGGCAGTAGCTCAGCAGCTTTGTGAACTCGTGGCTGCAGGCCATCGTGAAGATCTCTATCTCACACATCTTGGCGATGTTCTGAGAATGTGGGAAATCTGGTGTAGGATCTCGTATGGTGGCGCAGAGGCTTGCTTAGAATGCGTCTTTGTGTGTATTGGAAGGGAGCGTGCTTGATGGAGCAGATGCTCTCTTGCTATGGGGCGGGGGCTTTTATGCTGTTCAGAATGAGGTTTACGAGTCAGAGCAATCATGTTTGGAATCAAAGAAGTCGAGGTGGAGCTATTCTAGAGCCGTGATTCAGACTCCAGGGCAGGTCACTCACTGACATAGCGATGAAGCTCAACCTAATGCCCACATGGGACTTGTGAATCAGCACCTTTTCATCAGGAAATGATGTAGACCTTGTAATTTGCTTGAAGCCAGACACAAAAAGTGAATCTTTGCACGACACAGAGCCCCTAGTCATCTACATCCCGTGGATCGTTCTCCCTCCAGAACTTGTTATAATCATCCCAGCTCTGCGTCTGGAAATCTTCCGGACAAGTCAACGGCGCCAGAGGACTTCCAGTCTTCTCGAACATCTCCAATCTCGCCCGCGTGATAGGCCGGCTCTTGTTCATGCTGTACACACAAACGCGATGAGCCGAGCTTGTGACGTGAAGTCCCCAGTTCCAGGCAGCTCTGACGGTCAGGGGCTGGGTGTTGAGCGAGTTGTCCCAGCAGCGGCAGACAATCTCAATCCAACCCTCAACATCGCAGGGCACGTCGAACTCCCAGGTTCGCCACGTCCACTTGTGTTTCTTGGACATTTGGTTGTTGGGGACGGCATACCAGCTGAAGCCACCGTCGGCGGAGAGTTCAATCCGTTCGGGCCATCGCCCTCCACCGGAATAGGCCCAGCCTTTGCACTTGATGGCGCCATTGTGGATCACAACCTGCTTGTTCCATGGAGACATGATGGCGGAACTGACGGGCATTTCCTGAATCTGGATGCCGTCCGTTGGCCGCTGGTTGTGCTTGCCAACCTGCTGATTGAAGTACAGGTACTCTTTGCTTTGAACGGGTGCCAGCGAAGGTCCGCTGGTGGCTTTAATGCGATAAAGCCACTTCACGCTTCGCGCACCGATATATCCCAGGACCACGACTCGGAGTGGGTATCCATGAATCTTGGGCAGGGGTTCACCGTTCATCTCCCAAGCAAGAATGACTTCGTTTGCCTTGACCTTGGACCACGGAACACTGACGACGTAATTCATGGCTTGGTGAGCCTTGAAATATGTATCGGCACCGTAGAACTCGAGATGCTTGCCGCCGTTGACGAGACCACCACAATCCTTGATCAACTTCTTCAGACTGATACCCACATACTTTGCGGTTCCAATAGCCCCTTCGGCCCATGGAGCTTGGGGCACCTCGTCACCTTGGCCAGCGTACAACGAAATCTGCTCGATGCGACGGGTTCCAGAGCACTGCATAGTGACTAGTTTTTCCATGCGCGGAAACCTCGATTCATCCATAAGATCGTTCAAAGTGTAAGTTTTGGGGTTCGCGACCAGGCCATCGAGTTTGAATGTAAACTTCTCTTTGTCGATGATGGGGATGCCACCATGATTGCGAACGAAGTGAAGCGGGTTGGGTGTTATTGGCTTCGAAGTCGTAAGTCTTTTGGGTGGCTCGCCGTTGTAAGGAAACTGCAGGAGATGGAGCATATCTGGATGCTTCTCCTCAAGGACAGTTGCCCAGGAATCATCAGCAGCGGTCGTCAGCTCGCCACCGACAGCGGCATGCCATGCCTTGTAGTCATCACCAGATAGCACCGGGTTGGTATCAGGGATCGGTCCCATCTGGTACTCCGGGTTTGGAGGAAAGGTTTGCGAAGTTAGAATTTTGTGGGCCTTTTCCTTCTTCTCGGGGTATTCTTCCCACTCTACATACCTGACCCAGGGTGAGTATTTCCGGCTTACGTTTTGGACGAAAGACAATGCGAGGTCAACGTACCCTTTCCACCCATCACGTTCTCGAGCGAAGATCTCGTCACGATTTCCAACAGCGTCGATTGCGGCTTGATCTTTGGTCAGTTCTCCCCATACGTGAGGCTGGATCTTGACAGTCTCAGTTCCAGTCTGATCCAAAAAGGGCAGTTTAGCTCCATTGATGCCTTGCTCAATCTTCCACTCGTCGGGTCGGTTTGTCGATTCGGTCGATGCGGGATCCATTTCGACGACTTCGTGGAACTACCTAGCCTCGAATGAACAGTAGAAGAGGTTATCAGAATAATCGCGGATAGTCCGGGTTATAAAGTACTCCAGATAGCAGTGACGTCGTGGTCCACGTTACGAACGAGAAGCTGCCACTAGGGGATTGATTAGTCAACACACATGCCGGGTCAGCGTGCAGGACGACAAGGATCGAAATGTTTGTATTCCTACTGGTAACCGAGGTAGTTCTTTTGACTGATCAAGTTGGTCGTGCAGGTAAGGTGGTCTGATAGCTTCTTCTGCTTCTACTGTACATATCTACAGGCCAAGTGTGGATACGACAGGGGAACGACCTGCATTCGCTTCGATAAATGTTGTTTTACCATATCCAGTAACACTGTTGACACTAATAACATTTTGGTAAACGTTGTCATTGGCCGTACTGGCAAAGGGAAAACTCACTGGCTACTCTATAAGAACTAGATGCTCATTAAGGTGAGTTCCCTCGTTCTTATTCATATAATCTGATAGACCGTGGTCTCACAAATTCTGGCCCTTCTGTAGGGGGGATGGCGCTCTCTTGCTCGTGATATGTTAGTGTCGAGGAAAGAAGTGGTCATTTAACTGCCATCTTGATTCAGATATGCTTCTAGATTAAGATTGCAGACTGGTTCAAAGTGTTTACCCTCGAAGTTACTATGGACTCATGACACCTGTAGCCTGCTCGACTACCATCGGTAACATCGTTTGTGACCAAAAAAGAAGAGGTGCTTGTAGTTTTATTAATTGCGTCTAGTCAATCATCAAAGACGATAGCCTGCTTTCTTAGGATTCTCCAGGTGGCAGGGAGTCGAGCCAAGCAAAGGTATCGCATACCAATGCATAGCAAGACCCCGAACGAGCAGAGAAGAAAGGTGCTCTAAAGTACAAATCTCTGACTGGATGCTTGTTGTCGTTCTCGGATTCTATCTATGCGAAGCCCTGGCAGCCACGATCAGCAGCTCCCATGACAGGATATTCGCAACCGTTTGACTCCTCAAGCTCCATCCTTGTAGCCTCGTCAAACTTCGGCAATATCTCCCTCAGGATGGTTCTGATCACTTTTGTTGGCATCTCCTTTTTGGCCCTCTTCCTCGCCTTCTCCTCTTCAGCAAGGCATCCTGCCATGCTCAGCGCACGCTTATGACTCCACTCACCGTCCGTCGACTCCCGACCAGGAGGGCCTCCTACAACGTCCGAAATGCCGAAACGACCCGAACTAGCACCCGCCAACTCTGGAAATGAGATTCCCCAATCATTCGTCTCCACTTCACTTCTGCCAATACATAACTCAGCCTTGGAATCATCATCATCACTTTCTTCGCGTCGAGCATATGGATGAACGTCAGACTCAAGCTCTTGCACCCTTTTTGCCTCTTCCATATCCAGCCAGGCCTGATTGACAGCCGTACCAGGAGGGACCGCCACCCACCGACCGTCAACCCAGTCGGTCTCGTACACGGGAAGAGAGACGCCTGAGTCGGTACGTGTGATACCATGGTCATTCTGGAACTTTATCGATCGAGAATCCACGTCGCACCTCTGTTGTGATCACCCTGTTAGTTTCCAATCCATTATCAAAGAGAACTTTGGAATGCCGGCCGGGCTAGAGAGGGGGAGGCAATGGAGAGAGGGATCGTACAATACATCTACCGCTATACTTCGTGATCCAAGTATAGCCGTCGGCCTTCTCGCATACGCCCTGACTCAACTTCTCCTCGCATGGCCCGACGAGGGTGTAGCCCCCACAGGTCTCATGTTCACCAGGACATGGGCGGCATCGCGCATACTGCCAGGTGTAGAAGATACACATCTTGCCGTTTCGATATCTGGAGCCAAGCTATTCTTCCTGCTCTCCTTTTTGTAGTAGGAGAAGAAACTACCAAGCACTTGGAGCCAATTGTACTTGGATTGACCTGTTTCGAGCCAATGTGAGGACAGCTATTGCCGTATTACGGTGGAATCGAGCCAATTTGGACCTTTTGATTGTGCAGACGCGCAATCTTCAAGCGTTCCGTATGAGATTGGAGATCGAAGGTGACAATCTTGCTGTGTCAGTGTCTGGCACAAATTCGGGGTTTCTTTATTTCCTTTCGTAGTAGCAAATGAACAATCAGTTGACGTCGATGCGATTCGGATCGACCTGTTTCAAGTCAATTCGAGAGTGTTTGTTGCCGTATTGCCCTCGAAGTGAGTCAAGTCGAACTTTTGTTTGTGCAGAGTGCGCAATGCAGAAGGATCACTCTGGTTTGGGGCGTCCCATGCAAATTCGAGATCGAAGGTGAGTGTCAAAGGTGACTTGTAGAGACGCACGAAATAAACTTGGCCGGGGGAAAAGCTTCGGCTCTGAAACTTGCCGGATTGGGGACGGAGGACGGAGAGAAACCCGAGGTTTGTTTACGTTGCTTCGGAGCGTCAAAAGAAAACACCCGAGAAGAGAATGTTTACTTTCTATCTTCAACTCTCTTCTATTCTTCATCTAGATATCTTTATAAAGAAATCAAGTATGTTCAAAGGTCTGATACAATGTGTCTGGTCCAATCAGTGCGAGGTTGTACAAAACATAGCAAAGCGAGCTGGAGCCCAGACCATACCATTGCCACTACATAACATAGACGACAAGCCAACCGCCAGTAAAGCAAGAATTTGCCGACAGAACACCGGATAAAAAAGGTAATATCAACTTAAGTGTCAAGAAAACAAGAAAATCAGATGACACGTGCGACCGCAGCTGTCCCTGAATTCCCCAACATGCCTACAAAGCACAACACTGCTGATGCGAGAGAAGATCTCGCGAGCTTCGCTGGTACTCGTCGACGAGGATGGCAGGTTGAATTCTGCCGTCGCACCGCATGAAGAAGACTATGAAAAGGACGAAATACCCAAAATTCAAAGCTCAACTTAAAAAAGTTCATATCCGTGCTCTAGCATAAGGAAGCAGATCCAAAACAAAAATGATCGATTCCACACTCTCCCCATCCTAGAACACCATTCGCGAAAATGCAGCGGACTTTGCTGAGAATGTTCTGATCAGGGCAGCAGAAAAATACGAGAAGTACCCGACGCAGAAGGAGCATTTTCAGGCCCTCCGTCCTTTCTACGGGCAAGCAGTAAAAGCCGGGCTCACCAAAGGATTGATCCCGAGAGCGTTCAGAGGAACAGCCGGGCTGTTCTTGAAGCTGCTCTCCTTTGTCGAGTAATTGTCCAAGTACGACCGCAGCCCGTCATTGACAAAATTCAGCACTGGGCTAGACCTTTCTCCGCTCCTGATAGCAGGAACCCCAGCGCAGAGTAAGCGGTATCTAAAGCCGTTCTTGAGAGGCGAAGAGGAGCCAAATGCAAGCTTATTACATACTGAGCCATCGTGTGTGGCAAATTGGTTGGAGAAGGGTGAGAGCGGACTGAAAATACTGGCAACGAGGGACGGACAAGAATGGTTGATTACTGGCGAGAAGGTTCAAATCCTTTCTTTGCTCTGGACGAAGCTGAATTGAAGCAGATTTGGGCGACAAGCTCCTGTGGCTGGGACGATTTAGGCCCAGATCTCGCTGTCAAGGCAGTCGTGGATGCAATGCCAGCCGTTGGATTGTAAGTCCATAACCTCAAGTTTCGACGATTGCTGATCTTTCCAGCTTCTCGTACAGCAAATATGGTCCATATCCGAAGTTCTTGGATGATGCGATGTATCTGCCACTTACCGGCGGTGGCAACACGGGTGTTTGGCGATAACAATCGGAGCAGATATTGAACGCTGAAGATTACAAGCCCTGGGAGACGACATTTGGGTAATCGATTGGTTCTTGATGTCCATTCTCGTGTGTCATTCAAACCTCTGGTTCCCACGAATAAAGCCGACAGCCCATCCGAGTGGGCTCGATGATGAGATTCGTTCGATAACGCAGTACCAATAAGGTCAAGGTAAATATTCTGGTCCGGTTAGCTAGATTTATGGAGACGAAAAGTCATTGCTTACTACCAACGTTACACCTCTTTCCAAATTGTCCTAAGGTATTTTTTATAGACAGCATACATGGCTGGAAGAAGGAGAGACAGCAGGTCTACAAACGCCAAGTCCAATAGATATCTGTAGGAAACTTCGATGGTCATCCGGATGATTTGATATCATAGTTACACTCGAGCAATAGTCTTCAGCCTATCGTCAGCTTTGTGTCTGAATACCACGGGATGTGCAACGAACGTAGAGCATCGGGTGCAGGCCGGGAGGTCCTTGCTGCATTTTCTTTTGCCATTCTTGCAATTCCAGCAAATGCCGGCAGCGATCTCAGACGCTTCACCCATACTCAAAGAAGAACCTCGAGCATAGGGTTGTAGAGGTGGGTAGTGTGCTGTTTGTGGTCGAGGGTGTGAAAGTGGTTGGAGTTCGAGTTACCAGTGCACGGACCCCACACGTGACAGCGTTCTTTGGCCGTTCTATGCTTCATGAACTTGTTCGCCGGAAGCCATCGACTGCAGCCAAATCTCAAACCTCAGCAGAAAGAGTAGTGCGACCTTTCTGAATTTGAGTCGAGCGAAGAACCCAGGTTCTTTGCAGATACTTCATGATCGTCTTTGCCGTGTCTTTGGCGTCTACAAATCCCAGCTCCAAATCTGTTCCAATCTCCAATAGGAATGATAGCGCCCGCGCCCGCGCCCACTTCTAGGCCTGTTGCCCCTTGGTCTTCTATTCAAGCCAGAGGCTACTCTGACGAAGCTATGAAAGACCTGTAGCTCGCAACAGGCATGCAGATATCAGCGAATAAAAGCAGTCTTGACTAAACAGTGTGTCCTTAAGGGTTTTTACAAAAAGGGAAGAATGCCATCCATAGGAAGATGAAAGGACTTGCTGAAGCAATGAGAATAGTTCAGTGCAACAACATGTTGCTACCCAAATCGTAGCTTGGCACGACTTCCGCACCAGGGCCCACTCCCTGATGCTGATTGCTCTCTATCACCTTGCCACGCTCGAGGACCATAAGCTGCAGAGTTGTTCTGGATGCAGTAGGTCAGTCAAACAATGTAAGGATATCATTCGCTTCTATGTAAAGCTTCTTTGTTACCAGGAGTCTCTCTTAGTTTCAATCAATCATCCCGCCTGTAGGGGAAGGGCTCAAATAGCGGACCTTTTGTCACACATTTCTTTTATATAACTGCTTTCTCGAGGGTCTCTTGTATGTAAAAATCCCCAGCTTAGCACGTCTCCAATGCCCTGCGGGAGGCTTGAGGTTGCGCAGTTTCACTGCCCCCTCCAGACGTTAAACAATATCATCATCATCATCTTAGTTTCAATCAGTCTCTTTCAATGCTCAGAAGTGGCTGTCGCCAGACGTAGAATGCAACGTTTCTCATTTTATATGCTCATGAGGTAAAGAATCCAGATGCACGCCTCTATATCATCCTCAAAACCCATCACATACCCTAGCTCGCTCATCCATTTTCAAATCCCTTGTTCGTTGCCTTAGAGGCTTTCTTCAAATCTACACAAACATTAGTGGCAACTTCTATGGCCTTGTGTCCGTCTCCGTCGCCAATTTCTGGATTCCATGCTAGAACATCCACCATTTGCAGGTCCGCTGCCGATGCCGCCACACATTTCACCTGCCCGCACTTGCTAGTATGAGTGGTATGTGTCCACCATGCCTTTCGAAAAGGATGTTGATAAAGGCGGTGCAGAAACGGTGTCAGCACCAAAAACTGCGGGAGCTGTTGGCAAAGAAGAAGGAGCCATGGATGGAGAGAGCCCCGGCGATACTGGTTCCGTTGCACCAGTGCCAGCTAGGTTTGACGATGCAGCGGCCGAACTTGACGTCGGACTAGCAGGCTGCGGAGTCGATGCCACCACATTCGAGTATGTGCTGAGTCTCTCAGTTCTGGTCGAGGTCGAGCTTCGTGTCAACGTTGTAGCAGAGGTACTCACGGTATGATCACATCCATCAGCTCCGTTGCCAGTACCTTCACACTCCTCCACCCACACGACGCTGCTTACCAGGCCAGGAACTCCGCCAACATCCAGATCGAGAGAGCCCAGGTGCGAGGTGAACTTTCCAGTCTTCGTGTCCCGTGCGAGAATCGCGACTCGGTTGTCTACGTGTAGCGCTACTGCTACTCGATCGCCCTTCTTGTTGATAGCGAAGGAGCGTGGCCCGACACCACCAGCTGGGAACCGCTGCTGTGGTGTTGGGAGACCGGTTTTCGGATCGAGGGAGAAGACGGCAAGGGTGTCTGACACGATTGGCATCTGGAAGGACTTTTCAGTCCGCGAGGAAACGATCATGAACTTGTTGTCCGGCTACACATAATCACATCAGTATCAGTATCAGAGAACCAGGCTCAATTCTGATCGGAAACACTCGACTTACGGTGATTGCAATCTCGGCCGCTGTCGCTCCAGCTGGGAGCTTGTCACCGCCCCAAAGAGTGTTCGTGTAAATTTTCTTGAACTCCAGCGTTCCCTTTTCGGTGTAGATGACCTCGTACCCATGGAGCATTACTTCTACCTCGAGCACGAGATATACATAGGTCTTCTTGCTATCCCCGGCCGGCCGATAGAACGCCAGGTGTCTCGGCCCAGAGCCAATATTCACACCGAGAGGCATCTGGCCAATGGGGTCAGTGAGCAGTCCATTTTCATCGAGTCCGAAGACATGCACAAGGTCTGCGCTCAGATCAGGTGCCATCATGAACTTTCCCGTCGGGTCAAGGACGACTTGGTGAACGAAAGGACGTTTCGGTGAAGCAGACGGCGCGGCTAGTGAAGACGGGGAGCCCAGGAGTATTGCAGGAGGTGTGAAAACAAATGTATAGGTGCGGAGGAGGTTGAGAGACTTGGGGTTCGTAACATTTACGATACTGATTCCAGAACCGCCGCTACAAACTTCAGCATCAGCTCTCCACATTCTTATACTCCTCTTCCTTCTCAGAAATCCCGGCCATCCAAAAGAGGGACTTACTAATGCGCGATCGCCATGAGATCGTTGGGTCCGTCGCTGTAGCGAACGGTGTTCACGCCACCATTCAGAGTCGTGATATTTCCCAGCGGCGTCAGGGCACCGCTCTTCTCAGCTTTCAACGAGACGAAAGTCGCACTTTGTGGAGTCGATAGTCCCTCATCTGCGCAATAGAGGATGGACTCCTTACTGTCGTACTGCAGCCACGACGGGCTAGGGGCACACGCTCGCGAGAAAGCCACGGCTTTGAGATCGACTCTGTCTTTGACGTCGGTCACATCGATGGTGGTGATATTGCCCGAGTAAGATGATACAAACAGCCTGGCTGCATAGCCGATGGCCATGTAGCCAAAGGCTTGCAGGAGGGGTGCTGAGATTCTCATGATTGAATTCGATGATGAATATCGATGTTCGCGCTGCAGGAGATTGTGGGAGAGCAGGTTGATATAAAGGAAGTGGGTTGCAAGTTCCACCAAGGAACTAAATACCCTCTTACTACCGGGTAATTCGGTCATGGTCATTGAATGACGGATGCGAGTCAAAGAGGTATAGGGCCATTGTCCTAGGGTCCCTCTAGACTGTGAGTGTGCGATTCTGTGTCATTCAAAGACTCTGAATCTTTCCCAGAGAACTTCGTGAGCAAGAACATCGTGCAAGCCAGCCCTCGTGAATCACAAGAGGACGTACAGTACATGTCCCTTTCGCAAGGCCGGCCATTGGCAAACAGTTTGCATCTCGAGGAACCACATCCAATCCTCCGGTCCCTCTCTAGCAGAAAAACTGCGTATCGCCCTCATCTGGGTTGGTTTACAAACCCCAATCAACATGCGCGAGCTCTTCCATGCACTCACTATTTCTTCTAGAAAGCGGAGAGAGGAGAGAGGAGAGAGGAGTGAGTGTACAGATGGTTTGGTGGTTTCTGCACGTTGCCCAATGCCAGGGAATTGCACTACACGTCTCAGTGCGTGTCCGAGCAAGCAGAGAGTAACTCGCAAAAGGTTTTCGACATCCTTCAACTGTCCTCGAGGAGGAAAGCAATTGACGTTCGGAGCAGCGCCACAGATCGAAAAGTGTGCCTGAGGCACTACCTGTTTCCACCTGCCTTAAGCCAAAAAGGAGTTGTTCGGCTGTCCAATCAAACACCCCTGCTTCATGATACTTGGAGGAGTTTTTGTTGCACGTCGCAGTTTAGGTTGACACGTATCTTTTCAACGACTTCGAGGGGGAAAGTAAATAAATAAATAGCGAGTGAAGGTTCGGAGCAGTGGAAGAATTAGAACGTCTGCCTCAGGCTGCCTCTTCGCTTACCGTGTAGTACTGTACAGTATGTCCTGTCTGTAGATTTTGGAAGACTAATCAATCACACCCTGCTCCATCGCATTTGAATGCTGCAAATTGGAAGACTCGGATGGATGTACTGTGTATGTTGAGAGTCTAAGCTAGTTAATTACCTGTTTGACCCGCTTTCCGAAAGGCTCGAGAGCCAAGTCGTCGTTGTGTTTCGAGCGGGTAGAGATGCACGTGTTAATCACGTGTGGGCGGCCTCCAAGTCAGCGATCAAATCCACAGTAGGTGTGAAAATCAACAACGTACTTTGTTTGGTCCGTACAGAAGAGATAACCGATGAAAAAATTCCTTATCCAGGCTAAGAATTCACAGGACATCCGGAGCACACAGAATTATGCGATGTTATAATATCAAAGCTCTGGCGGCTTGCTGGGCGGCTGATTCGACGCCTCGCTGACGTGCATCTACCGCGGCATATCCCTAACTTCGCAAGACTGGCCGAATCATATGGAGATCATCAGGATGCTGCTCACAGATTTCATTCGCCCGGCATGACGGGCGCTTCAGGGATGTGGATCTGGCGTTGGCTGAACGTACACAACGTTGATGAAACTAGTTTTCCCATACCACCAAAAAAAAAAACAATATTGTTCTCCTAGCCCTTGCGTTTGGAGTAAGTCATGTGTTATCATCTTTGAGACTAGTCGGTGGCAGCTCGAGAGATTCAGCTGAATGTCTTTGCCTGTCAACCAAACATTGTGGGGTGGGGCATGATTGCATTATTGACACTGGACGGTACGTGAGCTGATCTGTGGCAGAGTCTTTACCCCGAGGTCGGCCTTTAACAACGCCGGCACGATTCAGTGCGCGTGAATGATGCTCAGCCATATTCAGGTATGAGATCGGTCTGTCCAATACCAAAGCAGCACGTCCCTCGGGCAGACCTCCTCTGGCGTGAGCGGCCTGCTTCGCACTCTTGATCGCGAGCTATGGCGTCTAAAGCGACTTCGCAAGAACCATCCGCAAGATGCCGGTAAATCTTGAACCGTCTATGTTCGAAGCCTGGCCTGACCTCAAATTCTAGGACGTGTCAGGTAGACATACCGTACCGGGGCCCCCAAAGTGCTGAGTTGATTCGGTCAATAGAGGCGCAAAGTGAGGTGTGGAAAGGAGAAGCCGATATGCTTCAATTGCAAGAGGCTAGGTCTCAAGTGCGAGAGAATCTCGAGGTTCAAATGGAGAGATCAGACAATGTCCAGTACGTGTTTTGAAAACCATACGGACGACCTGCGTTGACAAGCCCAGCACGTGCTTCTTTATCAAGTGTGACTTCCGAGAGGAACTCGATATGGGACCCTGAAGACGAGAGCCCTAACCCGGATGATGCAGAAATCCTGGAAAGACCAGGTTGGTTCCTGCAATCAAGTGCTAAACGCTTCATTCTAACGAGTTCAGGGACGCAATTTTTAAATTCAACCCCGGCTCATTTTCAGGATGTCTACAGCATCAACGAAGCTGACGCCAAGAGCGCCGTCGAGACAGTCCATTCGATCCCAGCTCCACCTGTGAAGCTTGAGATGTTCGAAGACTATGCGTATGCTCATTCATCTCCGTCCGTCTCTGGACGGAACTCGCTTGCAACAGTCATCCCTACGAATACGGCGATCTCGGTGGCAAGTACCGGAGCCAGTCTGTCACGGCGAATGCAATCAGGCCTCGATCTTACCGTGCAAGAAAAACAAGACGAGACGCATCTCAGCATGTTCGACCAGGCGTTCATTCACACCCGAGATCTGATGTGAGTTCTGCCTCCGGGTGACCCTGGCTGAGACAGCCATTGACCAGACTTAGGTATTATAATCATTACCGCTCGGTAGTGGTGTACAACATGCATGTAAATACTCGTTTTCCTGTCCTCGAAACACGGCCATTATGTCATTCCGATGGCGAAACAGAAGATGCGTTCGAGCGTAAGTTGATATCTCGACATATCACCTGGTCTTTTGCTCCAATCATAGAGTCATCGTGACCTTTTCAAACTTGCGAAGATAGAGCAAATTTGCTGACCGTGATCTATTGTCGAACAGTTGCAGCAGCCTCATTCAATCCTGTGAGTAGTCATATACCCCGCCAGAGTGGTTCCAAGCTGACATTCCAGCTTTACAACGCTATTTTGGCGGTGTCCGCTCTTTCGCTGAGCAATAGGGAGCGTCTGAATCGTCTCGACTCCCTCTTGTACTACCAGTAAGTGACAGAAGTACTTCTCAAAGCACATTGTGAACCCTCTGGTATCAAAACGAAAGCATGACTGACCCTTCACAACACTAGGATTGCCGTGGAAGGCTTGAGACAATACAGCGACATATATTCAATCAACATGCTTTTCACGCACTTTTTACTACTCATGTAAGCTCTCTTACCTGAGGGACAAGAATGCTGCTAATATGCTAGTTATGATGTTGCTGCGTGCGACGGTCGTGTAGACTTTGAGCGCAACCACCTCGTCCAACTTTCTCGGCTCCTGGGCTGGCTTTTCACGACAGCAGCGACGAAGTCGTCAGACGTATATCATGGTCAAAAGTGTTTAAAATGCACGAATGTTGCCTTGAGCTGTGCTGCTAGTATTATGCTCTACGTAAAATATTCTCCCAATTCGCATGAATAGCTTGCTGACAAACTTCACCTAGTGCGATATGTCCAGCGTTCTGTTACAGCGGCAGGCTTTCACAGCCATTTCAGATCCATGTAAGACATTAGCGAGCCACAGGTATTCCAGTTGAATTAAGTTTATCGAAACCATCGAGTTCTCTTCTCAAGCGATCCAGCATGGAAATTGCTAATTCGGCCCCCCATCTAGTGGTAGTTGCGACTTTCGAGGCACCCCACGGAGACGAAGAAGGAAACATGGACGCGGCATTTGAGGGCGCCTCAAACTCACGACATATCGCGACTTTTAATATCCTCGGCGGCTGGGTGCACCGTGTCGTCAGACAAACGATAGAGGACACGAACAGAGGAGAACTAACCGAGCTCTCGCAGTTAGAGCCACGGTTTCGGGAGCTGGAGCAGAAGGTCCAAGACCTGAAGAGCTACTGCGAGAAACACGCTCCACCTCTACCAAAGGATATTTACGATGAGGCTTATGCGGCCCTGCCCGTCCAGCTGAAAACGACCTTCGACACAGTTAGCGATTGTCCCTCTGTTCTCCCATCGAAGCTAACAGACAGCAGACGCAGTTTACCGTCCGCGCACTACGCATCTACCTCCACACCTCCATCTTGCCCCAGCAGCGCAGCAAGCTCTCGAAGCGAAGAGAGCAGTACATGCAATTCGCCGCGCGGGAGATTCTCTACCTCCTGCGCCATCGATGGGGCCGGGCCCATGCTGTCGCCAACAGCAATCTCTTTGCCACCTTCATGGCCGGGACGCTGGTGACTTCGATCGAAGATAAGGCCGAGATCCTGCAGATCCTCGGCTCGATGTTTGCGGAGACGAGCACGAGGAGCTTCGCGAGGGCTATCGACGCGTTGAAGTGTCTGTACGCGGAGCAAGAGAGGATCTCGCAGGCGGGAGGAGACGCGAAGAGCGTGGACTGGTTGGTGTTTCTGAAGAGAGGGAACATGCTGGATTTCTCGATGTTCGGCGTCTAGGAGCCTGTGCCCAAGGGGCTGGGACGCATGTGGTTGTTAACTCCGGATACAAATGTTCACGCTACGAGGCTGGTCCCGGGCCAGAATGTCCAAAGAGCTTCTGAACCAAAATCTCAACTCCCGAGAAAAAAAAAACTTTCACTCAGATGTGACTGCGACCTTGCTTCCGCCTCGGACGCCCGAGTGCTGGTTCAAGACCCTGGCTTTCCCTAGACAGAAAGCACTCTCGATTCCCACTTGGCGGGTAAACCAACTGCGTGCGTGATTTGAACGGCTTGCCATTGGCCCCAGTCCAATCGATCGCCATCCGGAAAACCTCAGGTCTCGCTCATTGCCCTCAGCGAAGCACAAAGATCGCATGGGCGGCTCATGTACGCGTACGTGATCAGCAGCTCTGCTCGCTTAACTCCGTAAACATGTCGAACTTTGCTGGGTCAGCTTGGGGTCAAGCGAACGCGCATCGAGCAACAAGTGGCACACCTGACCGGCCTTCGCAAGCGCAACCACTGCTGGGTCTGGCTGGGAAGCCGAGAAGTCCCTCTGTAGGTGTGTGTGTGGGGAAGCAGAGAGGGGGAACGGGGATAGAGAGCTGGTCAGGAGGAAGAGCTCAAGGAGAGCCGCGGATTGCGCGCTGTCTTCTCCCGGATGGAAAACCACGTAGATCCTGCGACTGTGTGTGATTCTCGATTCCCAAGAAAAGTATCGAAGGTCTTAAGTCATCAGTCATCTCAGAAGTATGCAACAGAAATCGCTCGCACCGCCTGCGTCCAACGCAAGCCCGGGTATCACGACAGCGCCTGTTCTAGAACTTCAACTTTCCCTCCGCACGCGCCTCAAGCAGGCAGTTCCACCGGAGCGTGTCCTCTCCCGTCATCACTCTTCACGTCGACGGTATGCCTTCCACTCGAATTCCTGCTGAAGCTTGCACTCTTCTGACTGCCGTCCATCTCGCTGATAGCCGTCTGGGTGCTCCGTCGATCCGGGTTCTCGGATTTCCACCCCGGGAACTGGCCGTCCGGGCCAGTGGCGTTTGGCGGACTCAACATGGGAGTGCCGAGAGGACTGCTGTGCCCGTATCCCAGTCGCAGGTTAGACTCCGCGGCTTCCTGTAGCTGCGCCTTCACTACCAGTCTCGCAACCAAGGTCGCGAGGGCATCTTTGAACTGCCTGCGCACGAAGCGGGTCATGAGGAAGTTACAGTGGACTAGACGATCAGTAAACAAACCCCCGTATCCAGGGAGGTGTGAGAACCCACTCGTGACATCTTCCCTGAGATACAGGCCCGATACGGGTGCTCCAATGCCAATCTCGGCCGGCATGACGGGTTCCCCAGGCATGTTTCCTCCCAGGGACCATTTCTGCTTTATGTCCAGGCCCATGGGCGCGTAGACGTGGATCTGCACCCCGTTGGCGAGATCGTGGAAGCAGGCCTTGAACGATATCTTCCCCCTGTACCCCGGAAAGTAGCTGATTTCATCCGTGATGGAGTACCACGCACAGTGGTACTCTTCCGGCGTGGCCTCTGGCGGAGGGCTGATTCGCCGTCGGTCGGTATGCGCGGGATTCAGATCGATCATGTCGAGATGGTCATGCAAGGTCTCGTGGACGGTCTGCCGTGTGACGCCCGAGGGCAGCGGAGTGATGGTCGTGAAGATCAGTTTGGCCATGCTGCCTCGTCGGGGTGTTGTATGATGGATGTGTGAGAGGAGGTTAAAGAAGTGTCGCTTCAACAGAGCTACTGTATATATCTTGGTGCTCTGACGTGAGTCGACTATTCCACGGGCCGCGAGGCGACAATCGTGGCCGTCAGGGGTGAGTGATTCGGTAGCTGTGATGCGAGTGATCGGAGTTAGAGGCCTGTCATCTGAACGGTGGTTCCATTCGGCTGGTGGCTGGCTGGAGATCTCAGAAACCGTGGAAAGCCAGAGGCGACGAAGGAGTTACAAATGTGATGTTGATACATCGAGCCTCTCCCTTTGCTGATGCAGCTTCGAAGCAATACGGACATGACGATGCCGAGCGCCAACATCTGTAGATCAGCAGCGATAAACGGCACTAGCATTATGATGTGGCGGTCCGGGGCTGTGTTCCTAGCTCTTGGATCTGCGGGTGTGCCACTACCCAGAAGTGCTGTATGTAGGAGAATGAGACTGTACGAAAGGGAAGAAGGGAACGAAGCATTGAAAGATGAATATCGACTTTGGAAGTGGATGTCCTGATGCAGATCAGAGTTCACCAGCATCCAAGTTCCGATGGAGCCAAGGGAATGGCCATGGGAGCAGGCCACTCCCGCTCCCTCGGACCCCCCGCACCTTTCTTGGAAAGAGGATGGCTAATCACTTTCCGGATGCACGGAGACGAAGATCCCTAAATGTCGCATGTGCAGAAAGAAATCTATGCTCCGATCCCTGAAGTGGCTTTCTTGGGTCGCTGAGGCTGAGGCTGAGGCAGCGTTCTACAGCACAGGTACAGTACGTAAGAGTTCTCGGGATCTCAGTCGGGAAAGAATACTATGTACAGTAAAGGCAGAAACACACATTCATCCTTGAATCGAAAGGCTTGTTGCCTCGCTTGTAGTCTTGTACTGTGTAGACAGGACATGTGTGATACTAGGGCACAAACCTAATAGTAAACAGGGTATTCCGAAGCTGCTTGCGTTGTGAAAGACTCGATTTTTTAATGAAGCTAAAACTGCAACAAGATTCGCATTCCTAAACATATCTCTTTTCACAAGTCAGAAAGCTAGCTCTGGAAGATAAAACACCAACAGAGTATTCTTACGCCGAAGATGTTGGGGTAGGAATCTTTCTGTTAACTTCCACTTTTCGATCCTGGATTTATACGTACAGCAAGAGAGAGAACAACATTTTGTCACATGGCAACATATGCTACGGCGCGCCTAAGCGATCGTGGCGGGGACTGGTGGATCGTCTTGTCGCACTCGCATACATTGGCGAGACCTTTCTCTCTCTCTTGGGAAACACTGGGGAAAACACTGAGGAAAAAAAGAGAACCGCAGTTCTGGAGTGATGGCTTTCTCAGGACATTTGCGTGATTTTGCGATGTCACGTTCAATCCAACGAATTCCATCTAAGCAAGTCAGCTCGAAGCACCAGGCTGAGACACGCGGAAAACACTTGAAAAATTGGGAGAACACCACCAACTGGAAACTTTTATTATTCTAGCATGTCATTCCCCAATGGTTGGACGACATGACCCGTTTCTCACCGAGCGTCCTAGGATTAGTTAGTATGGTAGAAGATTGGCTGGTCGCTTGATCGCTCGAGCGGAACAAAGAGCACAAATTCGCTAGCATCAGGAATTTGAATGATGAAGCTTTTCAAAACACTTCGACCTCCTTCGTCGGAGGTAGTGGGATGAACGACTTCTTGTACGTCGTGTTGTCCCTGCGTCTCTGCCGGGGAAAGCGATCAGGGCTTCTCTCGCTCGCGATATGGCACTTGGGTGGGAACGATATCGACACATCAGTGACCTCTAAATCCGAGTCAAACGACATCCCCAGGGAGTGTAAAGGTTTCCAAACGTACCAGGGGAGAAGGTTGGTAACTTTTCGGGAGCACTAAGAAGCTCTGGTGAGCACACATCCATGTCGACGTTCGCCCAGAAGTCGTGCTGGTCACGGATCGGAACGATGGTGGCCGGCAACAGTTGAATGCTAGCATCTGTCCTCATGTCCGTCCCAGGTCCTCGGGGTAAGAAAGGATTCCAATCCTGCGCAGGCATGGCGTGCAACGGTTCTGGAAAGGCTAGGTTCCTAGGAGGCGGGTTTGAATTCGGACTAGCAAAAAGCGTTCTGCGCAAACCAGGTGAAGGGGACGACGGAGTTTGCAATGCCGGATTCAAAGAAGAGCCAGAATCGTTCGAGGCTGGAGAGAGATATGCAAAGTCTTGCTCGGATTTTGAAGGAGTCAGTGGTGGAGTTGCGAGTCCAAATGAATGCGATGCGACCATGCCAGATCCTCTTCCCACATTCCGGTTGCCATCCATCGGACTAAGGAACGGAGTGTGTCTGTCATCGCTGCCCGGAGAACAGGAAAGCGGTTTTCGGAGAGCTGGTGTTGAATCAATTAGCTAATACTAGTGATACGACGGTATGAAGCAGGGGCAACTTGCGCCGTGTGTGAATCCAATTCTGATTGCGGTTCTCCTGATTATCATTAGATGAACTATGCTCCGATAAAAGTAAGTCGCCCGGACTATCCTCACCGCGCAGTTAGGGCCAGGGAGGTTAGCGTCGCATTTGTATTTGCTTGAATTGCGGAACTCGCACGCCCGTGGACGTTGCCTTGAACTGCTGTGTGTTGGTGATGCGTGCTCCCTGCGGGACTCCATGATTTCAAGTGAACGCGAATTTGTACATCAGCAGTTAAGGGTGGGTTCTTGAACGAACGCGCCCGCGAACAAACGTGTACTCGGTGGATCGGAATTCGTGGTTGCAATTCATTCCGAGAACACGGCTTGTTGTTATATGAAATGGAGCAGGTCCTGGCTCAGTCATATCCAACTGAGGATTTTCGCTTCGACTAGCGCTTGATTGCTCGATTTGGTTATTTATATTGGCCGCATGGGCTTAAGCGAGATTTAACTGGTGCTAGGATTGACACCCTAGCTGTTTTAGTGCTCTGTTACCTACTTTTCTAAGGACGTCAGGATGGCCGAGAAAGTTTGAAATTGATATATCTTACCATCCTACGTACTACAATATGAATGGATTTGTGGGAATTGTACTCGGCGCTAGATAGTGCTCTTATCTAATTAGGATGCAGTAATGGTTTTTGAAGTCTTTGGGATTCTTTTTGGCGACATTGGATAATTTTTTATATTTAAAAAAAGACTACTGTAGCCTGGAATGTAAGCATGGGCTCGCAAAAGTAACGAAAGAAGCTTGAAAGGCTTACAACCCGAGCTCTTCAGATAACTACTATCACGGCTGTTTTGAAGAAGTCTAAACTCTTGAATAACTAAAAGAATTTATTGTGGGAAAAAAAACTATGCGAACGCTTGCGAGGAGCTTCATCCACTGCTTGACCAGGGCATCCCTCAGAATCGACAGTGGAGTCACTATTGTCCAAGCTCCGAGTTGACTCTCTACACATCTCTCAAGATCTTCGCTTAGCTTGTCAACTGAACGTGTCCCAAAGTTGCTGCTCACCCACTTTTCCAACATGTAAAACAACCCATCATACTGTTTATTACATGTAAATTCAACACGTAAAGTTTGTTGACCTATCTCAGGCCACCCTTCCAGCACTTGGGGCTCTTATTTTCAATGCATCTGGTGTGCCCGGCTTAGGACATTCTTTACTCGTGGCAAATGTTGATTCAATTTTGCTTGTGGCCTTGCTGAGTACGCCGATGCTCCCATGCGCAAGCAACCCATTAATCCCTGATAGGTCTTGATTGATTATAGCAATAGCTGACAGAGTTTTGTGTGCAGACAGAAATCGGATTTCCCTTCCTGGTTTCCCGCTTCCCCGCACCATCTTTATTTGGTTCGAACAAGCTAGCAGCCGGTCGACTTCCACTCTTTTGCTATCAGATCTTTCGTCAGCTTTGAGGTTTCACCACAGAAACAATTCATCTGTCCCCACTTTACATGAGCCTATTGACTCGTCAGAGATAGGAATACCGATAGAAGACAGCAATCTGTTTCTCAGGCTGAGGAACACGGCAACTCAATGCAAATTTTGAAACGGCAGACCTCCGTATCCGTTAATCCGAATCGGCCAGACGGAACACCAGTCCATCTCAGCAATGGTAGGATTTAAACATTTCAAATAGCGACAGGAGTCGCCCTGCGCCTCTGCGCATCTGACCTTTAGAAATGACTACGAAGCTCTTAGACCTTTCCCAAGACGCGGGGTAGTCGGCGGGGGGGTAAACACTGATCGCAATTCCGGCTCACAGATCTACACGCAGCTCAGACGGAAGTAGATTGGACTACGGCTCCAGACTTTTCTAAGCGGAGCTTGTTGTCAACCCCTCATTCTTGGAGTGGAGGCAGTGAGATGTGAAGAACTGGGATGGCTTCGGTAAGTAGAGATCCTTGCTGCGAGCTACATCGTTACCGAACGGAACTTCTTTAAATTTCTCGGTTGCCTCCAAAATCATCGTTGGTTGCATATCTCGTCTTGATTAAAGGCTTAAGTATATGTATCTCGCTTCACGGTTGAGTGAGAAGTCTCTTCAAAAGGCTAGAAGAAGAAGCTTAAATAAATACGCAACAAGTTGAAACAATGGGATCTGTTCAGCAGATCGAAGAGCTCGATGTGCTCCTTGTGGGAGCTGGCTTCGGGTCATTTACCATGCTCAATAAGTATGCATCCTTCCGCGTCTCTTGTAAACCACTAACCCATGGCAGACTTCGAAAGCAAGGCCTGAAAGTCAAGATCTTTGAGAAAGGCGCAGCTTCGGGTGGGATCTGGTACTGGAACTGCTACCCGGGAGCACGCGTCGACAGCGACACGCCCATCTACCAGCTCTTTGACGAAGAGCTCTGGCGGGATTTCACGTTCACCGAGCGATACGCCGGCTGGAAGGAACTCCGACGCTACTTTGACCACGTCGAGAAGACTTGGCAGGTCAGGAAAGATACCGAGTTCAACAAGCACGTTGACAGCGCCCACTTTGACGAGGATACCAGACGGTGGCATGTGGAGTGCTCCGACGGCACGGAGGTCTCGTGCAAATGGTTTGTGCCTTGCATTGGCTTCGCCTCGAAGAAATACACGCCGCCCGTCAAGAACCTGGGCGAGTTCAAGGGCCAGGTCTATCACACTGCCGTGTGGCCGCAGCACGACGTCAACATGAAGGGCAAGCGCGTCGGCATCATCGGAACAGGCGCCTCCGGCATCCAGGTAGCCCAGGAGATCGGCCCCAAGGTCAAGAACCTCACTGTCTTCGTCCGGACACCCAACCTCTGTCTCCCCATGCGCCAGCACAAGCTGGACGAAGAAGACCAGAAGAAGAAGAAAGAGTCCGGCTACTACGAGAAGCAGTTCGAGGCCACGCGGAGCACCTTCTCGGGCTTCACGTACGACTTCTACAAAGTGGACACGCTGACCGAGACGCCTGAGCAGCGCGAGGCGTTCTTTGAGAACCTGTGGCGGGAGGGCGGCTTCCGCTTCTGGCTCAGCGGCTACCAGGACCTGTTGTTCGACTTGAAGGCCAACGAGGAGGCGTACAAGTTCTGGCGCAAGAAGGTCCTCGAGCGGATCAAGGATCCTCAAAAGGCAGCGATCCTTGCGCCGGAGAAGCCACCGCATCCGTGGGGCACCAAGCGCCCCTCCCTCGAGCAGAACTACTACGAAGTCATGAGCCAGGACAACGTCAAGATCGTCGACGTCAACAAGTCGCCCATCGTGGAGGTCACCGAGACGGGGTTGCGGCACGAGAGCGGGTTCGAGGAGCTCGATATCTTGGTCCTGGCTACTGGGTTCGACTCTGTGACGGGCTCGCTCGCTCAACTTGACATCCGGGGCACAACAGGAGGGACTATTGCAGACCACTGGAAGGACGGAACGAGAACCAGCATGGGCATCGCCATCCCAACCTTCCCCAACATGTTCTTTTTGTACGGTCCCCAAGCCCCAACTGCGTTCAGCAACGGCCCGAGCTGCACGCAGTTCCAAGCCGAGTTCGTCGAGAAAGCGATCAAACTGGCGACTGAGAAAGGCATCACGCGGATGGAGGCCACGCCAGAAGCAGAGGCCGACTGGACGAAGAGAATGTATGAGAAGTGGGACGCTACATTGTTTCCGATGGCAAAGAGCTGGTATTCGGGGGCCAACATCCCCGGTCGTAAGGTCGAGCCTTTGAACTGGTAAGCTGCTCCTGTTTAATCACCGACAAGAGCGTGTGCTGACCGCAGAATAGGGCGGGTGGCATGCCAGAGTACAGGGAAAGCTTGGATAAGAGTCTAGACAATAACTTCCAGGGATGGACGTACTCGACTACGAAGGCTTGAGTAGTCTAAGGACGTGTAAATATTCAAATAACTCTGTTATCGTTAATGTAATGTTGCGTTTGATATGTATGCTCAGCAATGAATTGAACATTGAAATTGATGACTTGGCTTGTAAAAAAGAGCTGTACCAATAAAAAGAGAAAGTCATACAACGGGAGCATGGATCACCATTGCCCTCGGCCATAAAATGCTGGTAAATACTAGGAAACGAGGTACAGATTGGATTCTCCTCACTGACTTAGTCGGGGTGTCTAGTACCGCCGAGGAGAAAGTCCAGGAAGCGTGATTTGGGAAAACCTTCAACTCTTCGGAACAGATGGCGGACCGAGAAAGCAATGACTGGAAGATAGTTTTCAGTAAACGTTCGAATACCCGTGTCTGCAACGATATCTGGGATCATGCTGGCAGGGGAACTTGGGCAAGGCACCAACCGATCATTCACAGAGAAGGAGACCGACTGATGATTGACGTAAAGCCGGCAAAAAGATTGAAATGTAGATAGATGATGATTGTGTAGCACGAATGCATCTTGACCGAGAACATTACTCGGACAAGTCGGTGCTCACTCGAGTTAACCTTGCGTGCGAGACTAAGAAATGCTTTAAACCATCGAAAGAATACCTTTCATCACCTGACGGAGTCACGTTCTCCCCATTCGACCCACCGTCTGATGACTTCGTCCACAGCCTTTACTCCATCCCTGCTCGCATCGACCGCGAACCATTCCCTATGTTCTCTTCCACAAGCTTTGCACTTCCCTTCACCAACAACCCTCAGCTGATTCAGTTCGATGTGGATCAGTCTCTCAACCTTATTGGCATTGGGGACCTTCCGCGGAATTCCAGGTGGCTCGTTGAGGCTGCCTTGGGAGTTGGTAGACTGATATGGATAGTAGCGAATGAGGGAAATATTGTAGCCGCATTGTTTGGTCCACTGGTTCAAACGCCTATACACGTTTTGGGCTCTTCCAATTTTCAAGAGAATTGATTTCTGGTTTGCAGAATTGGGGATTGTTGTAGCAAAGGTGTTGAGGACATCGGAGGCCCTTCTTTGACCTGGAACACCTTTGGAGGGAGGTGCAAGGAGCGATGATGCTGCTATCTCCGATGGAGGCTCTACCGGTACGTCCTCGGGCGTTAGCCAGAACATGTAGATGTAGCCCTCCTGGTCCTGTTCCGAGACTGGCTTCGCCATCTCGGCGAGGAGTTGGGCTGTCAGTTGTGGAGAGGCGGAGGGAGGTATCAGTGAGAGAAACTCTCCTGTTCGTGACGAGGGGTCGCGGTTAAACGAAGGCCGGTGGGCTCTCGGGGGCGTCCTAGAGGACGTTTTCGCAGCTCTAGGCGGTACAGGCACGGTTGTCCTTCTCCCATGATGGTTGTTCGCCGGTCTTGGTGCCCGTCTGCCCCCATCTGCGAGTCCTATACAACAGAAGAGTCCCAGATTACTCGCAGGCTTCGTTCGAGGCTTCTGCCGCTCGGGTCGTGGAGCGTCACCAATCCTAGATTTTTCTGGCTCGGGCTCAGGCAGTGGCTTTCGACGTTTTCCGTTCTTCCGCTCCTCCACCTCCAACAAGCCCAGCCTGTCAACCAACGTATCGACACTCGTTCTCTCTTTTGGTGGCGCAGACTGCGTCCCGTGCGGCGAGGCCGCCCCAATATACGCCGCTGCTTGGTCCTTGTGCTTCCAGCAATACCCTTCAGAGCCAGGTACCGCTGCCGGGCCCGAACCTGATTTTCGCCGCGGACTCGGAGTCGGCGATGCTTGAGGGGATTTTCCAATTGAATTCCGGCATTTTCTTCCACTTTGTACGAGGCCTCTACACGTAGTCTCCGGGTCCTTCGAGTCTGACCGTTGGAGCAACGACTCCGGGGTGTTGGGGATGTACCGCATTCTGTGCGTTAGATGCAAAAGAAGAAATGTAAATGTACCAACCTGGGAGACAAGCTTGTGCTTCCGATATATATAAGCTTTGGAACGTGGCAGTGACGAGGACGAGGACGAGGACGTGAATCCATCGTAGCCTGTGAGTGAATCACCAACCTCGAGAGAGATATGTGGTGCAAGAGAGCTGGGGCTGGGGAGGAGGCTGGGCTTTGCCGTCGGGGCTGATTCGCTTAGCCTCGCCACGTGAGCCTTCCATTCTATTTTGATTCAACGATTCATACTTCATCTGCCCATCCGCGACCACATTTCAAAACCAGTGATTCACCGATAGAGCTTACTCGATAGCCAGTACCCCATATGATCCCTTTCATCTCCTTGATTTCTTCCGAGCCATCGGACTTTAAGTGACCTCAGCTACAAGAAACGCTGGAGCCGAACAAAATGGCTAAGATGGAGAATAGATGATGTGTCTGAGTAGGCGGGATTGCCAAATCTCGTTCTGCCATGTCTCCTTAAACCACATCGCACTCATGAAAATGGAGAATGCTTTGGCTGCTGAGAAGTTCGATGTTGTCAACAACCTGTATCTCCTCTGGGATGTTCACGACCTTTCTTCAAGTTGCATTGAAGGAATACGTCCGCCCAGAGAAATCGAGAAAACTAGATCAGAAGTGCCAACATTGACGTCCACTAACTTCCGCTATCGCCATCATACTAATCGACAACTATCCATGCTGCCAAAGCCTGCCGCGACACCACCTTCCTCACTCTTATCGCCTTTGGTCCTGAGCAGATAGCCCGCTTCTTCATTGTGCAGCACCTCCTTGGAAACCTGGTCCCACAGACAAGTACCGTAGACGCCCAGCTCGCAAATCACGCCGCCTTGCTCTAAAGCGCCGTTGCGGAGGATGACGTTTTGCACAGGAGGCGGTATGATGATCTCCATCAAGATGAAGGATTTCCAGTGAGATTCAGGAATCGAAGCAAGGAACGGCGGAATGGCGGCGCGGTAGATGTTGTTGCCGCCTCCCTCGCGCTGGGGCTTCAAGACATAGCCTTGGCATTTGGAAGGGTCGGTGGCGAGTTTGCGAGCGGCGAGGCCAGCAGGAGTGTCGTCTAAGGGGTAAATGTTCGTGAATGTATCTATCAAGCCTCGGATGGAAGATGTGTCGGTTTTTATGAAGCGAGTGAGGATCGAAGGGTCGGCCGCTGAGGTTGGGGCGGCGAGGACTTGCTGGACTTTCTTGGCGCCGGCGAGCTGGGTGAGGATTGTTGGACATTTGATGGCGTTGGACCGCTCGATTTGCAGACGTGCTTGCCATGCTGTCTCATTGTGGTAGTCTTCGGGTCCATAGCCTGCGCGGAAGTATATGACTGCGACTTCGAAGATCTTGGATGGGTTGCTAGGTACTTGGTACAGAAGCTGTCGTTTTGGTGTTTCTGCAATGGAGGTCCGAGTAAGTGTTTCCTCGAACGGAAGGCGGAATACAGGAACTCCTTGCTGTCGTAATTCATACTCGAGATGTCGTTGGTCAAAGATGTTCCGCTCGGGGTTCTGCACAACGAAAAGTACGCAGCAGGGGTAGGCTGTTTCGGACTTGGTGTAGAAGTCAAAGGCAGTGCGCAACCCCGATACCAAGAAACTGGTGCTCTCATTTGTAGGGAGAATCATATCCTCAGTCTGAACGCTTTTCTCCAACAGAGGATACTCACTCTGTGAGAGGTATCTTTGACGATGTTAGCTCGATGCCAATCGAGTTTGAACTTAGAGTGATGAGCATGTACTTGTGTAATTTGGAGGTCTGAGATGAAAGTCCACCGAATGAAGAGGCAATGGTGTTGAACTCGACTTGCTTGATGGTGGGTGCATCGTTGGCACTACTTTGATGGACCATGTAATCAGATCTGAAAAGGCCAAGCGCGAGGTCCTACATCCTGTTAGACCGCGATTACATTGGAATGTCTCAGGACCATACTTGAACATAGCCTTCTGCCTTCACTTTCAGGTGAACATTCCATAACGCCGCAATGAACTCATCAATCTCGATGATTCTATCAATGTTGGTCGTTTGCTCTTTTCCCAAAGCATTAAAGACTGGACCTCCAGTAGAGACTCACTCGTGCACCATTTCTTGCAGAAAATCCTCACTCTGTGCGATTGAGGCATACAAATTGTTGTACGCCTTCTGGATAGACTTTGCTTGCTCAAAACATGCTTTGGGGAAGGGACTCGGGAATAGAGTCACCGGAGCAGTCGTTGCTAGGATCCCATGAGGGTCTGCTTCCGCCGCGACTAGAGAAGGCGGCGGCCTCACTGCCAACCCATGGGCTATCGACCAGTCCTTGATGGCTGCACGCAGCTGCTCGGACCCTGATGGACTCAGAGGCGGGGGATAAGTCTCCTCGACAGCTCTACTGGGAGCCATGTTCTGATACTGGATCTTGTGGCCCAGGCGTGCTAATACGGATGGCGGATGGCGGATACTCTTGTAGTGTGAGATACTGTACTGTACGAGAGAGCAATCTGCAACGTTTAGGTGCCAGGTAGCAAAGTAGCAAAGTAGCAAAAGACGACTAAGGAGTGAAGGTTGAGACGCGGACGAAGGCGCATCGCATCGCATCGCAGCGAACCCCACCGAGAGTTGGCGCTAAGATAAGCCTTATCGCCCGGCATCAACTGACATCGCGTTCTGTCGCGAGTTGACCTCCCCACAACTCTCTCCCTCTTCCATTTCCCCTCGACATCGAGGCTTTTCTCTTCGAGCACTGCGTTTTCTTTATTCACGATACCCACGACTAACGATACCCTTGCGCATGGCTTGGACCAGACCTCACGCTGTTAATGTTTGCCTCGCCTTTTACGAATCTTGGAAGCCTAGAACCTTCGGCTTTTCTCGCTTTCCTTCAATCTTTCACATTCGACACCACCTTGCCTTCGCCCTCTTGCATTAACGTCTGGCCTTCGGTCTTCGGCCTTCCATCGCGTACCTGATCTCTTCGATCTCATACATCTGCGCACATCCTCTCCCACGCCATCTACCTGTAGGTAGGCCAGGTGTAGCCTAGAGCGTGAAAAGTCGTTACGCACGATCTTTTCCTTTTTCTTCTTCTTCTTCTCCTCCTCCTCTTCTTCTTCTTGGTCGAGCGTATCCGAATTATCTTTCTGTAAGCGGCTTCTTTACGGGTCCCTCCCTTTCCCTAATACTTTCAATAGCCTTCCATATTCTACGCCTATTTCTAATTGCTATCTTCAATCATCTAATCTGCAGAGATGACTGGCCTTCTCTTGCAGTCTGATATCGATCTTAAACTCCTCCTCAATTAGATGGCTAACTTATGCTTTGCAGGGCATGACAATAGCACCAGACTCTGGCACGACCAAATCGAACTTCCAGATCTACACCCTTCCTTATGTTCGGCCTTATCATGGCGTCCAACAACTCAGACGACCCTTGGGATTGGGGCATTGACAGAGTCGTCCAGGAGTTATGCAGCGATAACTGCTCGTGGCCTAATCCTGACGGCTTCTTACAACCTGACACATTCTCCCTGGCACTCGCATTGCGTGAGCAAAACGTTACAGGAGCAGTGCTTCTCACCTCTGTTGACGCCTCAGCGATCAAAGAAGATCTTCAGGTGAAGGGCCTCAGCCATCGCTCTTTTGTGCTGGCAGCAATCAGGTATTTCAAGTCGGCGAGCAAGAAATGGTCCGAAAAGAATCAACAACAACCTCACCTTTCCAGACGGCTCAGCGAAAGACTGGCCCGAAGTCTCGAAGAACTCCAATTTGAACCTCCGGCACACGATCTTCTCAATTCCGATCACAAGCAATCTGACTTCGAAATCCCAGTAGCAAAGAGACGCAAGCTTGATAGTACTGACCCTACTGCTGACCAAGCTCCACAATTTGGAACTGGTCACCATGGTCCACAGGCTATACCCAACGAGACGTCACAAGGACCCGTCTTGGATCAGTCTATCACTAGTACTGGTATCCAATTTCCAGCCACGCAGAATGGAGCAAACATCCGAGGCACCTCTTCCGCTCTTCCAGATACCCTTGCCAAGCTCCCCCGGAGACTCAATTTGGCATTATTGGCCACTGAACCCCTCCCGGAAAATGTCATCAGAGACCGCCGACTTCCAAGCTCGGCCGATCTTGTCGCTCATCTTCTTGAGACTCCCTTGGATGGAGTACTTTCTGTCCGAGACCAGATCGGAACCGAAGAGCCCGATTTAGAGCGCGAGATATTGGCACCAACAACCGTCATGGGCGACATCGAAGACTCTCAGAACAAAGATTCAACAGCCTACGGCAACACTTCTAAACCCAATCACATTGACCACGACGCTAAAGACAACTCGGGTTATGGTTCCGAATTCGATCTTGATGCCACCGCTGTCACTTTGCAACTTCAACGCGAGAACTCTTCCAAGATCACTCCCAATCCTACAGGACAATCACACGATAAAGATGATTCTGTCAGTGCTCTTGGTTTTAAGCCAAGTCACTCCCGAGGTGGTCTGCAGCGAGTTGGTTATCTCGGTAATAGTACGCTGCTTGTCGATGACATCTTCTATGCGGGTATCGAGTTTGGTCAGGATCTCAACGTAGAAGACTTGACTCAAGATGACCTTACAATGTCAATCTCCCAGACATCCGCCAAGTCTCAGCCGGGCCGCTCAAAGTACGTCGGCAAGATGATGCGAAACTTCCTCTTGAGCAAGCAGCACTTGACACGCAATTTTCAGCCTATCGTTGAGGTAAACTCGAAACTCAACAAGGAGAATCAAATTGCGACTCAATCGTTGATTGAAGTGCCCAAGATCCGACCAGGCACGCCAAACTTCAGCAGCAATTTGTTGGTCAGAGACATGATTCGTGAGGGGCAGACATTCACTGCTGTTCGCACATACTACGAGGGTGATGATGCTAAGTCGGGCCTCATGGGCTTTCTTCAAACCCCATCATTCACCTTGTACTATTCTACATCGGAGGGAGAAATCCGTGCCAGAAGAGAGAAAGTCGTTAACTGGCCTGAGCTTTTGGCCGGCAAGCCAGCTGGGGGGTTTAACGCTTTAAGCTTATCTGAGATGATTGAAATGCGCCCGGGGCTCGATCCCGACTACCTTGCGAAGAAGTGGAGAGAGTCTGCAGAGGACGAAGTTCTTCCTGCGTATGGCGATTCAGGCTCTGATTATGAAGAGGATCCAGTATGTCAGCTCCGATCTCTTAGCCCCCGCAGTTGAGAATTTTACTGACTACTTAACACAGGACTTTTGGCGTGAATGGGAGCACGAACAAGGCAAAGTCCTCCCAATTCTACGCTCAAACTCAAGAAAGACACGATCTGTGTTGACCGCCGAAGAAGTAAATGCCGCTATCGATGAGTCAATCACCAACCTGGTCGCCAAGTGGCACGAAAGGCAATATCCTCAGCTGAAGAAGACCGCGTACCGCATCTGGCAAAGGTCTCGAGACACAAATACTAAGCAGAATGATATTAAGAAATCCCAAGAGCGCATTGAATATCTCTCAAACCGTCTAGCATCACAGCGTCAGGAAGGATTCCTCAGGAACTCATGGTCTAGCCACAAGGAGGTACTGAGTAAGGCCCACGCTATGCAAATGACTGTGTTTGAGCGCGAGGATTTAAGGTGGAAAATCACCGTTCTTGAGCAAGATGAAGCCCCTGAGAAGCCTGAAAAGAAAGTCAAGTCTGCATCAAACCAGATTACAAAAGCTGCTGTCGTTGACGAGAACATCCAAATCGACGACTCAGATGATGATTCTGAAGGCTTAGGTGATTTTATTGTCTCGGATAACGAAGATCTCGATGAGCTTGATCATTTCTCGGTGTCTTCCGAGAACGACGCCGAATCTGTGATTACAAGGACATCCGCATCTCATTGTTCACCAGCTCAGAGCAGCGACTCCGAAGAAGACAAGATGGACGTCGATGAGCCAATCCCTCCCGTACTTGCCAATTCAGCGGCTGAGAGCGGTCAGTCTTCCCATGACGATCCGATGCTTGGCTTTAACGAATATCCCATGGCCGCTAGCAAGTTCAGCGCTCCGCGAAAGGCGGCTCAAGCTCCTGCGAAGTATAACGAAGTTGTCGATCTGACGGTAGACTCCCCCGGCAAGACATCTGATAGTTCTTTTGGACCTGTCATCGATCTTTGTTCACCAGAAAGATCACAAGAACCCTCAGCATCGCCAACGCCAAAGAGATCTGCATCCGAGATCAGGATAAAGCCTCTCCGCGGCCCTGATCGCAGCCCTATCATATCTAAAAGTCCCCAAAACCTGGCTCCTTATATCGATCCTCCTGTTATTGCTCAGCACCCGTACGCATTCTATGAGGACTTGGTTGATCGTGAGAGACTGTTGATTCGCATCATCTACAAACTTGAGGACAACTCCCGAAATTCTCAGCTTGACCTTTTCGCTGACTTCACTGATATCAAGCTCTGGACGATAATGGGTTCGACTATTGCGGAGCTTTTGGCGGACAAAGGAAGTGTTCTAGGCAATGGTTCAACCGAATCTTTTGACCGCTTCACAATGCTAGTCCAAATCTTCATCATGTTTGTCGAGTGCAAGTATATTCCATGGAATAAGGAACCACTCCCAGACGCCTTGTTGGAGAATGCTCTGCGCAATAGCGAGAAGTACTTCCCGCCATTTTATAAGATTGGAGGCCAGATGTACCGTTATTTCAACGAACTCGACAGACTTCCACAACCAGCTTCACCTTCATCCGAAGTCAGCAGCACAGCCGTCCCTGTAGTTAGTGATGACGATAGCGACGAAGGTCCAATTCTGCGTCGGCCTAGGAGAAGGATTGCCATCGCAAACGCTTCTGACGACGATATTCTAGCTCAGGAATCCCCACGTCTGAAGCGCAAGAAGCCTATCATCGAAGATGCCGAAGCTCGATCTCTTCGCGATTTGAACCGACAACGCCTAGCTGAGCAAGAGCAACGCCGAAAATTAATCAAGGACAAGCTTGCCAAGTACGGCAATTCTCTCGATCGAGGCATGGAATTCTACCGAATCAACGACGCCGCGGCCGAAGGCCAGGAGCCTATCTACGTCCACGACGACTTCCGTAGATGCATCAAACCTCATCAAATGAGCGGCGTTCGCTTTATGTGGAACCAGATTGTCACAACTGACGGAGACCAGAATATGCAAGGCTGCCTGCTGGCTCACACCATGGGTTTAGGCAAGACTATGCAGACAATTTGCTTGCTTGTGGCTATTGCAGAAGCTGCTTCATCTTTAAACGAGTCAATCTCCTCACAAGTTCCTGAGAGTCTGGAAAAAATCAGGGGACTCGTTCTCTGCCCTGCGGGATTGATTGATAATTGGATGGACGAATTTCTGGGATGGACGCCGAAAGATACTTTGGGTGATTTGTACAAGATCAACGATCTTGAGCTGCACGATCGACTAGACGTGATCTCGTTATGGCACGAACGCGGAGGGATTTTGTTATGCTCTTACAATGCCTTCCGTGACCTGGTTTGTAATGCGTCGACCACAAAGACGTATGCCCGCCTTACGGAAGAAGAACACACGCTTATTCAAGAGCAACTTCTAGATGGTCCGAACATCGTTATTGCTGATGAGGCTCATGTGATGAAGAACGCCAGCTCAAAGATTTCGCAAGCTGCCCAAAAGTTTAAGACTCGCTCGCGGATTGCATTAACTGGCTCTCCTCTCGCCAACAATGTTGCGGAATATTACGCAATGATCGATTGGATTGTTCCCAACTACCTCGGATCTCCCGCTGAATTTCGTGCAAAATACAAGATCCCAATTGAGGCCGGTCTGTTTCTCGAGAGCACCGCATACGAAAAACGGAAGAGTCGTAAGATGCTGGAAGTATTGAACGAAGAACTTCGTCTCAAAGTAGATCGTGCCGGTATGGAGGCTTTAAAGCACGAACTGCCTCCGAAAGTGGAATTCGTTCTTTCTCTGCCACTAACGGACATTCAGCGCAAGGTGTACTCCATGTACATCAAGTCCTTGAGTGTGAGTGACGTCCAACTGACCAAGGATGGGGAAGTGACGAACACAACCCTCTGGCACTGGATCGCCACACTCTCATTGCTGTGTAACCATCCATACTGCTTTAATGCCAAGATCCATGAGTCGAAGGATGGTGCACAAAGCAATAAGGCCCGACTGAAAGATAAATTGGCCTCGAACAGCGATCCCACTGACCAGAATGACGCTGCAGTGGCGGAGAGTTTGAATGTTCCCCTTGCTAAGGCTGGGTTGTCACAACGCTTCATCGACGAGGTAACGGAGCTCTTCAAGACCGAGGACTTGATGTCGATTGAGCTATCTCACAAAGTCGCTATACTTTGCCAGATCTTAGACGCCGCGAAGGCTGTCGGAGACAAGACATTGATTTTCTCCTCGTCTATTCCTACTTTGAATTACCTGGAGAGCGTCTGCAGAGTTCAAGGTAGACCGTATCAGCGTTTGGATGGAAAAACAAATATCTTAAAGCGTCAAGCTCACATCAGGGCTTTCAATAAAGGCACAGACGAAGTGTACCTTATCTCTACCAACGCTGGCGGTCTTGGATTGAATTTACAGAGTGCGAACCGCGTCGTCGTCTTCGATTTCAAATTCAATCCTATTCAAGAAGAGCAGGCCGTTGGGCGCGCATATCGCATTGGACAGCTGAAGCCCACCTTCGTCTATCGTTTTGTTTGTGGTGGAAACTTTTGAAGATAATATCCACAACAAAACCATCTTCAAAGCCCAACTTGCTTCAAGAGTCGTTGACAAGAAGAGTCCTTTAGCCGCCGCGAGTAAATCTCTAGGCGATTTCCTATACGAACCAAAGGACGTCCCACAGAAGGAACTGACTCAGTTCAAAGGTATTGACAAAGTCCTTGACAAGATTCTGGCTTCGGACACCGGCGGCGTCATTCGGAGCATCGTGCAAACCGATACCTTCGCGGTTGACGTTATGGTAAGCCGAGTTCTCATCAGTCTTCCAAATGCACATAGGCTAACTGTGGAATAGGAACCGCTTACAGTTGAGGAGGAAAATGAAGTCAGGGAGATGATTAGAGTGAGTGAACTATTGCGCCAGAAGACCTCGTCAGGCAACGTTCCCATCGACGTTCCCACTCTTGTTCCCACCAACGTTTCAACTTCCGCACCAGCCTTCACACCAACCGTCGCAACGCTCTCAGGGTTCTCCGCGCCGTTTTCCGCACCATCCTCCACGTCACCTTCCACACCCGAGATGCTTCAGCCTCCTTCCAACAATGCTGCTGTCATATCAGATCAACCCCGAGCCCTGGATACTTTCATAGCCCCCGAAAGACCTCAATACGAGATGTCCGTCAACGGTGGATTTGAGCCCTTGAGCCCTGGAGAACACGCTGATCACAACCCGCCGATCATGGCGGGTTTCACCAGACGTGAAGAATAGGCGCAATTTAATTGGGCAGTTGAATAAGCGAGGATTAAATAGCTAGATAGCAATGGAACTCGTATCATCGCATGAACCCTCTCCTTCCAACCAGCCTTGATTGCTTGGTGCCTAAATCGAGAATGCTAGAATTCTGGGAATCTGCCACCCTCACGTCAAACATTTGACTTTGGCTACTCTGCTGCAAGTTTATCGTCGAATCTTGATTGTGACTATCGCAAAGAACAGATCGCCGTTCATTGATGCACGATGTCCAAGTCACGGCCGACATCCATCACGGCCTGCGGCGGGAGTACGGGCCGATTCTGCCACCCTCCTCCCAAGCTTCTGACTAACTACCTTACGATTCCATTTCACAGCCACGCCCCGATTGCGAGTATCCCGGCCTGTTTCCTTCACGCAGCCACGATCTTTGTTGTTGGATGCGTGGAACGGGAGAGCCACAACCGCCTGTGAGTGGTTTCGCGCTGATCAGGAGCGTGCCTCTGCCCTGACTGCGTGTACCCACACGCTGACTTTCTCGGCTACGGTCTCGCTGTGGCCTGTTTCCTCGGGGGGGCCGCTGCATCAGTGCCGAGAGCGAGTGAGGGAGGAGGAAGAGACTGGGGAGGGGAGGAGGAGAGAGACCTACGTAGGCAGAAGGCGTGCGGGATGCCGCGCTCGTCGATCAGCATGACCGGCTTGGAAGCTTCTCTTTGCACGCTGCCTCGGCGGCCTCGAGCGGCGATGAGGGCGTCGCGCGTGTGGTCTGCGACCCAGTGGTCCTGGGGCAAGCAAGCGTCAGACACCAGAAAGAGTCGGGCTGGAGATGGAAGTGGGAGTTGGGAGTTGGGAGTTATGGTGCGTACGTTCTGGCCAAAGTAGAAGAGCAGCTTGGGGGGTTGAGAATGGGGATGGGGATTGGAGTTGGTGTTGGCGTCGGCGTCGGCGTCGGCGTCTTCGGCGTGCTCGATTCCCCAGATGTCTTGGTCCCAGGTGTCTTCGATGATGGTGTGCATCTCGTCTCGTGCCATGTGTCTAGTAGCAGCTGGTCAACATCGTGAGTGGGTTGTGGTGAGTTTCAAGTGGTTGACGAACAGCGCTTGCCAGACGCCCATCTCGCTCCTCAGAAAGCGCGTCGTGACCTCGGCCGCATCAGCCGGCATGCGCGCCACCCATCGCACCAAGCACTGCAGCGCCGGCTCTGGCACCAGCCGCACCAGCGCCCTCACCAGAGCTGCGGCCCGCCTGGGAACGTCCGGGATGCAGTGGAACAGGGCGCTGATCTTGCGGCCGCTCGGCGACGCGGCGATGTGCGTCACGGTCGGGAAGAGCAGGATGCCCGCCGTGATGTTGAGGTCGTTCGCGGAAGGCGATCCGGCCTCCTCCTCCTCCTCCTCCTTCTTCTTCTTCTGCAGCCGCGCGACGAGCTCCAGCAGGATGTACGCGCCGACCGAGTGCCCGATGAGGATCACGCTCGTGTACGCCTGGCCCTGGGAGGGGCCGGAGGGGATGCGCTGCGCGGAGAGGGTGGTGAGGCAGAGCTGGACTTGCTCGGTGAGGCTGTAGGGGTGCGTTCTGGACGCTTTCTCGGTCTTGAATTCGGCTTTGGATTCAGCTTCGGCTTGGGCTTCGGCTCTGGCTTTGCGGGACGGGTCGGGCTTCGGAGGGGAGTCAACGAAGCCGCCGAGGGATTGCCCGTGGATGTGGTAGACGTCCTCCGCATCGGAGGTGAGAGAGCCGAGAAGCGAGTGTAAGGTGCGCAGGAAGATGTTGTAATACCCGATCAAGCCGGGATTGCCGGGGATCATGTATACGAGGTGGTGGGAGGCGGAGGGGGAGGTGGATTCGGGGTGGATGCGTATTTGCAAGGGCGTGACCGTGGACATGATGAGATGTGAAGGTTGGTCCAAGTAAGTGCTGGCTGCGGTGGGCATTTGGAGAACCAGTGCGCTCAGTCGAGAAACGCGAACAGTCTGGTCGTGCGGCACTCTGGGAAGACCAGCGGGCTTGGTGTTGTTGCGGAGAAATGCCTAAGCGATGCTGGACGGTTGTTTGTTGACAATTGGAGGGTCTCTCGCTCGCTACCCCTTTTTCGATTGTTGACTTCAGTCTTCTTCCGAGCAACGTCTACGGGAGATCTCGTAAGCCTCGAAGCAAGAAGAGCAAGAGTCTTGTCACGGGGCAGCTTCACCAGCTACCTAACTTGCCTCTGAAAGCTGCTTGTCCCGCACCTGGCGACTTACGGGAGTGGATCCAATCTGTTCCTGTTGATGGAGTCGTGTACAATTGTCTGTACAGGAGCGGAACCGACCTGCCATCACGTGCCCTCGGCCAAGGGAGCCTCCGCTGCCAATACCCGGTCAGGTGACCAGCCCCACACAGTGCCTAGCCCGTATTACTAAGCAGCGTGCTGACAGGCTGCCACTCGTGCTCCATTTCTCCATCTCACCCAACTCGTCCCATCCCATCCCAAACCGCGACGAGAGACCGCTTTGCGCCGCGCCAAAATCTCCCAACGTCAACAACCCACACGCGATCCCGCACTTGGTTCGCGCGACAACTCCAGCCTCGTCTCCTTCAACTCAATCCGCGTCCCCTGTGGCTCGCGATAACCTCGTCATTCATTCTGTCGCCTTCATCTTCACCTTCATCTCCACCTCTTTCCGTACCCCATCCGCTACGGCAAACCCCCGACGCGACCGCAAGGCTGGCTGGCTGGCTCCTGATGCGCCCGTCTTGATCAACACACGCGAGACGCCGCCCAACACCCATTGAGATGGCAAGCATGGCTTCTCTTCAGGGTCAGAATGCGCCGTCGATCCAGCAGCCGGGCGCCTCCATGCCCGTGAACCAAGAGGCTATGAAGGGTTACCTTCAGGTACACCTCCCCCCATCCTGCCCTCTCGCCAACCAACCCGATTCCCCAATGCATTTGATGCTAACTCCTCCCCCTCCCCCAGAAATACAAGCAGATGAAAGACGCGGGCATGTCAGAGAAGGATCCCGAAGTGCAGCAGGTCCACAAAATTCTCACTTCTATGCAACAAACACATCTATTTCAGCAACGGCGCATGCAGTTCCAGCAGCAACAGCAACAGCAGATGCAAAACGCCTCCAATGCTGCTGTCAATGGGACGAACGGCACACCAAACCCTTCCGCTTCCGCCCCCCAGCCCATTACACAAGCTCCCCCTCAAAGTGTCTCCTTGGGGCCTTCTGCCATCCCCGCCACAGCATCCCTCACATCGTCACAGAAGGGAGGTGTCCAAAGAACAGGTCCAGGAGGCAGCGGCGGATACTTCTCGGCGGAACAGCTTGGCCTGCTCAAGCAGCAAATCTTTGCCTTCAAGTGCTTGTCGAGGAACCAGGGCATCCCGCAGCATGTCCAGCAACAGCTGTTCGCTTCCCAAAGAAAGTCTTCTCTACATGGGGAGAGTGCGCTGGAAGCCCCGACTCCGAAGAAGGATGATGCGCCAATGGACGGGGTCGAGGGAGCTTCCGGATCCAAGGAACCGGCCGCACCGAAAATCCACGAATACCATGGCTTCGAGGACCCACGCTCAGCGCTTAAGGACAAGCTTGACTACTCTAGCCACAAGCACCGTGACGCACGTCCACTGGTTCCCAGCCTTTTTCCCTCTGGTGTCAACATCGAGAAGGCGCGTCGCGATAGAGAGGTGATCATACACAATCGCATGCTGGCTAGGTTGGAAGAACTGAAGAGTCTTCCGGGTAACTTGGCCCACTTGGATGTTCGGCACAATGAGTTGACTCTCGAAGACTCCGTGAAGCGCAAGGCTTTGATTGAGATGAAGATGTTGGGCCTCTTCCAAAAGCAGCGTATCATGCGGGAAAAGATTGGACGCCAAATGATTCAATACGACAACCTTGCCATGACTGCCAATCGCACCAATTATCGCCGAATGAAGAAGCAGACTCTGCGCGAGGCCCGCATCACAGAGAAGCTTGAGAAGCAGCAGCGCGATGCTCGGGAAAGTCGCGAGAAGAAGAGGCACGTGGACTATCTTACACATGTTGTCAACCATGCCCGCGAGGTCAACACCGCCGCCTTCAACCAGAGAAAGAAGATTGCCAAGTTCGGCGCCATGATGCAACAGCAACATCAAAACATCGAGAAAGAAGAGCAGAAGAGGATTGAGCGCACTGCCAAGCAACGTCTGCAGGCCTTGAAATCCAACGACGAGGAGGCGTACCTGAAGCTGCTTGACCAGGCCAAGGATACCCGTATCACTCATCTTCTTCGGCAAACCGACGGTTTCTTGTCGCAACTTGCATCGTCTGTCAAGGAGCAACAGAGAAAGGCGGCAGAGCGCTATGGTACCAACGCAGATCAATTTGCCGAAGAGGAATCCGATGGCGACGAGGAAGATGAGGAGCAGGATGTGCGCAAGATCGATTACTACGCTGTGGCTCATCGCATCAAGGAAGAGGTCCACAAGCAGCCTTCGATTCTGGTGGGCGGCACTTTGAAAGAGTACCAATTGAAGGGTCTTCAATGGATGATCTCGCTCTACAACAACAACCTCAACGGTATTCTTGCAGATGAAATGGGTCTGGGAAAGACTATTCAAACCATCAGTCTGCTCACATACCTGGTGGAAGTCAAGAAGCAGAACGGTCCCTTCCTCGTCATTGTCCCTCTTAGTACCTTGACCAATTGGAATCTGGAGTTTGAGAAGTGGGCGCCAGCCCTTGGAAAGATTGTGTACAAGGGTCCACCGAATGCTCGGAAACAACAGCAGAGCCAAATTCGCTACGGCAGCTTTCAGGTCTTGCTCACAACCTATGAGTACATCATCAAGGACAGACCCGTCTTGAGCAAGATCAAGTGGGTTCATATGATCATTGATGAGGGCCACCGTATGAAGAATGCCTCATCGAAACTCAGCGCTACCCTCACACAATACTACAACACTCGATACCGTCTCATTCTTACCGGAACACCCTTGCAAAACAACCTGCCTGAATTGTGGGCTCTTCTCAACTTCGTTCTCCCGACCATCTTCAAATCCGTCAAATCGTTTGACGAATGGTTCAACACGCCGTTTGCCAATACCGGCGGTCAAGACAAGATGGAGTTGACTGAAGAAGAACAAATTCTCGTCATTCGTCGCCTTCACAAGGTCTTGCGGCCATTCTTGCTCCGTCGTCTCAAGAAAGATGTCGAGAAGGATCTTCCCGACAAGACTGAAAAGGTCATCAAGTGCAAGTTCTCTTCTCTGCAGGCTCGTCTCTACAAGCAGATGGTCACGCACAACAAGCTCGTAGTTAGCGATGGCAAGGGAGGCAAGACCGGTGCCCGTGGTCTCAGCAACATGATCATGCAACTCCGAAAGCTTTGCAATCATCCTTTCGTGTTTGATGAAGTCGAAAACCAAATGAACCCCCTTAATACCAGCAACGATTTACTTTGGAGAACTGCGGGCAAATTCGAGCTCCTTGACCGTGTCCTGCCCAAATACCAGGCAACAGGTCACAGAGTCCTCATGTTCTTTCAGATGACTGCTATCATGGACATCATGGAAGATTTCCTGCGGTACCGCGGCATTATGTTCATGCGATTAGATGGTACTACAAAGTCCGACGATCGTTCCGACCTTCTCCGAGAATTCAATGCTGTCGACTCGCCATACTTCATCTTCTTGCTCTCTACACGTGCCGGTGGTCTTGGTTTGAATTTGCAGACAGCTGACACGGTCATCATTTACGACTCAGACTGGAACCCCCATCAGGATTTACAAGCTCAAGATCGTGCTCATCGTATCGGCCAAAAGAATGAAGTTCGTATTCTGCGACTCATCAGTTCTAACTCGGTCGAAGAGAAGATCTTGGAGCGTGCCAAGTTCAAGCTCGACATGGATGGCAAAGTCATTCAGGCCGGTCGGTTCGACAACAAGTCTTCCGAGACGGATCGTGATGCTATGCTGCGTGTCATGTTGGAGACTGCCGAAGCTGCTGAGGCTTTAGAGCAAGAAGAGATGGACGACGAAGATCTCAACATGATCTTGGCCCGTTCAGATGCCGAGCTTGAGATTTTCAGAAAGATGGATATAGAGAGAGCCAAGGATCTCACGTACGGTACCGCGGCTGGAAGTAAGCGCATTCCACGTCTCATGGCCGAAAGCGAGCTCCCTGAGATCTACATGTCTGATGGTAATCCCATATCGGACGAGCCAGAGGAGGTCAAGGGCCGTGGTGCTCGTGAGCGAACTCGGGTCAAGTACGATGATGGTCTCACGGAAGAACAATGGCTTCAAGCAGTGGATGACGATGAAGACTCTCCAGAAGCCGCTGCTGCTCGGAAGCAAGCCCGCAAGGATCGTCGCGAAAACAATAGACTCAAGAGAGCAGGCGAACTTCCAGGGTCCATTGAGAACTCACCAAACGGTAGCCGCGAGAGTACCGAGGAGCCTGAACCCGAGCCGACCCCCAAGAAGGCACGAGGCCGAAAAGTCGTGAAGAATGATAAGCGTAAGGCTGACGATCTTGACGATGAACCTCCTGCAAAACGAAAGCGCGCACCCAATGGTCGAGCTTCCAAGGGCGGAGCACCAGCTATGACGATCGCGCACCGAAACCTTCTTCAAGCCAGTCTTCGCAATGCCTATGATACATTATTGGAGATCCAGCATACCGACGATCCTGTATCTGACGATAGCGACGAAGAGTCAGCACCATTGACCTACCCACTAGTCGAGCCATTCCGTGTTCTGGTTCCGAAGAAAGACTACGTCGACTACTATGTTCTGATCAAGGAACCAATTGCTTTGAAAAACATCGAAAAGAAGATCAAGAAAGAGGAGTACTCTAGTCTTGGCGATATGACGGCAGACATCCGGTTGATGTGTCGCAATGCAAGACAGTACAACGAGGACGGAAGCCCGATTTACAACATGGCGGTCAAGATCGAAGTCAGTAATTGCATCCCTTCCTTGACGGGTCTAGTTTGCTAACTTCTACCAGAGCAGCTTTGAGCGCATCATCCGTGATGAGATCAGCGCACACCCCGAACTTGGCGAGGGCGATAGCTCTGCTCCGACGACGAACGCAGGGACCCCGAATCCGGCTTCCACCGGCGTGGGAAAGATCAAGCTTATCCACAATAACAATGCTTCGGCTGCGAACGATGGTAGTAGTGGTCTGCCAAGCGATGATGAATAGGTCGGCATTGTGGTTACCCACCCGACTCGGAAGGTTTTTACGATCTGTGTGTTTTGGCGGAATTTTCTTTTTACAGCTTGCGGGTTTTCGTGGCGTCGAGGCGGCTGCACGGCTGTGGTGGTGTCATTGGCGTTGCACGAGCGACAGTATGGGAGAAAGCCAATATCTTTTGACTGCTGGAGGCCTGCTTTTGGCCTGCTTTGGGCACAATCTGCCTTTGTACTTTAGTAGAACAGCAATGAAGATGTATAAATCATATTAGTGAAGATACCCGCTCTTGCATTATCATATCCCTATTGTTTCCTCTGATCTCGCAACAAACCTCCATTTCCTTGTGAATTCATTTCTTGTACGCTGACTTGTTCATACTATGAGTCTCAGATATGCAAGAGTGCATGTGCTAACAATTACTTTTGTTATTCACAAAAAATCTAAAGAAAAGCTTTTTGCTACAGGTTCTTTTGGCAACCACACAGCTAGACGGCAGAATTCCTATTTACTTTTCAAGCATCCGGTTCCTAATCTAATAATACTCGATATTCACTTGTTTTACTGCATGTGCAGTACGTTCGGTAGGTTCCCTACCGGGCTAGTCTCAAAGAAGATTAGCGTGTCTGATGCTAGCGCGTCTGCTGTCGTGACAATTTGTCGGCAGCCCAGCCTTACAGTACCTTCTCTCGTCAATTTGTCCAGCCTCATCCAGCAACATTTTCGACCAAATACCTTGCAAGCCTGGCAGATATTAATTGGCCTTCTTGACTCAATTACATGGCTGGTCAAATGTCATATCTTTCTTGAGATCCTGTCACCTACAGCCTCGGCCGGACGCATTTGCGCCTCGACGCGCCTCTGAATCGCGACTTAACGCAAGCCTCAACGAAGCGCCTACCTATACGAATCCACGATGGCGGCTATTGAAAATGGGCATACCAATGGGGCAACAAACGGACATGCTGCTGCGTCTCCTGGGCACAGAGTGATAAGCAAACGGTTCTCGGACATCCCCTCCGCAATCGACATTCCTGTACAAGGTGAAGACGATGACCAGGCTGTCGAAGTCGATCTCGAGGATCTTCTGGACGATCCGACCGAATTGTGCACCTTGCTGGAGAACGAGGGCGCGGCGCGCACGTATTGGATGACGGTCTCGCTGGCATACGCGAAGCAGAAGAAAATCGACCATGCGATCGAGATGCTGCTCAAGGGCGGACAGGCTATGAAAGGGGGACAAAATGAGAAGCTCAGTATCCTTACCTGCTTGTGCTGGATGTACCTGTGGAAAAGCAGGGAGGCTCCCCGTGTTGCGCCTGAAGGTGCATTGGCTTCAGAGGCAAAGACGAAGGAGCATTTCCTTGGGCTTTCGACGCAGACGCTCAACGAAGCATTGCGTATCAATCCGGGGTTCCCGCCTCTATTCCTGGCACGTGGTGTCCTTCAACTGCTGAAGGCTTCCTTGCAACCGCCTTCGAAGTCTTCGGCACCCGGCGCTTTGGATCCAGAGAAAGCAGATATTCTGCGAGCGTCGGCCAAGTCTTTCGAGGACGCGATCCGTGCCTCTCAGGGACGAAACATGATGGCAGTGCTGGGCAAGTCCAGGGCACTCTTCTCCCTGGGAAAATACTCGGAGTCTTTAGACGGCTACCAGGAGGTACTGCACAAGATGCCAGATTTGGTAGACCCAGATCCTCGGATCGGTATTGGCTGTTGTTTCTGGGTGCTAGGACACAAGGAAGATGCGAAAATGGCTTGGGACCGAGCTTTGGAAATCAACCCTGATTCGAAGATCGCGAACATTCTACTTGGCCTTTTCTACCTCGATGCAAGCTCCCATGTTCCCACCAACGGCCCCGAATTTATGCGGTTGTATAAGAAGGCTATGACGGAGTACACACAGAAGGCGTTCAAGGCAGACAAGGATCTTCCCTTGACTTGTGCTACGTTTGCTGGGTACTTTTTGTCCAGAAAGTCGCTCCCGAGCGTGGAGACACTGTCCCACAAGGCCATCCAATTCACTGACGTCAATGCCATTGCAAGTGATGGATGGTATCTCTTGGCCCGCAAGGAGCACTACGAGGACAGCTATGACAAAGCTGCAGATTACTATAGGCGAGCCGATGAAGCCAGAGGTGGAGCTGATCGTGGGTATCTTCCGGCGAAGTTTGGGACAGCACAGCTGTCAGTGCTGAGAAGCGATTTCGGAGAGGCCAAACTGAGACTGGAAAAAATTATCCAACAATCCAAAAACGTTGAGGCCATGATCCTGCTGGGAACTCTCTATGCTGAAGAGGTCTTTCAACTTCAAACAGCTGGTCCCAAAGAGGAGAAATCCCCTGAGTGGAAAAAGGCTGTTGGATACCTTGAGAGCGTCCGCACAGCTTGGAAGGACCCCAAGAAGAACTTGTTACCCGATGCCTCCGTTCTCCTGAACCTTGCACGTCTCTACGAAGGCGATCAACCAGACAAGAGCTTGCAATGCCTACAGCAAGTTGAGCAACTTGAATTCGACCAGATTCCTCCGAGCGAGAGACCGAAAGAGACTGACGATGAGGCCACTTTCAAGAACAGTATGCGAGAAGGTCTTCCTCCTCAACTCCTCAATAACATTGGATGCTTCTACTACCAGGGTGAGAAGTTTGAGATGGCACGAGATATGTTCCAAGTGGCGCTGAGCGCATGTATCAAGCTTGGGGAGAAGCAAGAGGAGACAGACACAGATGCTCTTGTCACTACTATCAGCTACAACCTCGGGCGAACCTACGAGGCCAATGGATTACTTGATGAAGCAAGCACCGTTTACGAAGGATTGCTCGCACGCCACAGCGATTACACAGATGCGAGAACTCGACTGGCGTACATTTCTCTGCGTCAAAATCCGACAGATGCAGGGCCCAAGGCCATCAGCAAGCTCTATCAAGAATCATCAGCCGACCTTGAGGTACGAGCATTGTATGGCTGGTATCTTGGGAGGCTCCATTCTCGAAAACGTACCAACGTTGCGGAGGATCCCGAGCTTCGACACTACAAACACACCCTTCAGAACTACGAAAAACATGATCGCTATGCTTTAATCGGCATGGGAAACATCTACCTGATGACAGCACGTGAGATGCGTCGGGAAACGGACCAGGATAAGCAGAAGCGTAGTGGGATGTATTCCAAGGCGGTTGAGTTTTTCGAAAAGGCGCTACAGCTAGACCCCAAGAACGCCTACGCTGCTCAAGGTATTGCCATTGCTTTGGTCGAGGACAAGAAGGATTTCAAGACTGCTCTGTCGATTTTCATCACAGTCAGAGATACCGTGAAGGATCCGAGTGTCTATGTCAACCTTGGTCACATCTTTGCGGAGTTGCGACAGTATTCGAAGGCTATCGAGCACTACGAGCAGGCTTTGTTGAAGGACCGACAGAACGATGCACAGATTCTTGCTTGCTTGGGACGAACATGGTTAGCCAAAGGCAAGGCCGAGAAGGATCCTTCGGCGTTCGCAAAGGCATTGGAGTTCTCACAAAAGGTTCGAACTCGCGCCTGAGTACCGACGATACAAGCTAACATGACACAGGCTTTAGCAATTGCACCCGAACAAATCCACTTCAAATTCAACGTCGCTTTCGTGCAAATCCAACTTGCCGCCACTATCTACAGTCTTGCTGAGTCACAAAGATCTTTGGCGGAACTTGAAGCTGCTGCCTCGGGGCTTGAAGAAGCTATCGAGTCACTTGAACTCATTGCGCAGAGCCCACAGACACCCTACCCAAAACACGACATTGAGCAGCGAGCCAACATGGCACGTAACACGATGCGTACGCAACTGAAACGCTCGATTCAAGCACAGAAGGAATACGAAGAGAAGCACCATGAGAGACTGCTAGCTGCCAAACAAGCTCGCGAGTCGGAGCAGAAGAAACGGGAAGATGCGCGAATCGCTGCCGAGGAGGCCGAGCGGGCGAGAAAGATTAAAATCGCCGAGGACCGACAGAAGATCGCCGAGCGGGACCGTGAACTGGCCGAGGCTCGCTATGAAGAGCAGCGTTCGCGCGAAGCTGCTGAGATGACCACAGACAGCGAGACGGGTGACAAGGTTAAGCGCAAGAAGAAGCCCAGCCGCGCGGCAGGGGGCAAGCGCAAGAAGAAGACTGAAGACGGCATCACCGACGACGATGAGAGTGGTGGTGAGCCTAGAAGGAGGAGCCACAAGGCCAGCGGCGCAGACACGGACGAGGAGAAGCCGAAGCCGAAGAAGCGGAGGCTGGCCAAGAAATCGGCTGCGTCACAGAAGCCGAACAAGTTCAAGAGCAGCGAGATCGTGGTCGACAGTGACAGCGAGGGGGATGACGGAGCGGCGCATGCAGCGAAGGCGGTGGAGAGCGAGAGCCACGGCGATGTCGATGGCGGCGACGATGGCCACGGCGATGGTGAAGGCGACGTGCAGAACATGGATGTCGATGCCCCCAGCGACGAAGAGGAGGTCGCAGGGCCGGCTCTCACACAGCGCAAGAATCGGCGGGCCATGATTGATTCCGAGGATGAAGACGACGAGGGAAGCTAGGTAGTCGGGCCAGGAATTTTTGGGCTCGCGAGTTTAACGCACAGTCTGGGTGAAAGGAAGATGGCAGGCAAGCAGGTGTGAACTGAACTTGGACTTGAACTGGTCTTGGGACCGGTTAAAGGGGGGGGGGCAATGTTATATTACCTCACCTTACCTTACTTACGTTACAGTACTGTACTGTACGTCGCAGAAGAAAGAAAGGAAGGACTCCGTTACTAGCGAGCTAGCTCGGCTTGTATGTGTATGTGTGTATGAATGTATGTATTGTACGATTGGGGATAAGGAAAAGAATGCAAATCAGGAGCCATCTGCATCTCGGTCTTTGAAAGTTGGCCTGGCGTGATATACTCTGGTTTTTTTGGGGGGGGGTTTTTTTCTAAAAGAAGGGGGGGGGGGGGGGGGGGGGGGGGGGGGTTTGTAGGGGTTTTTTTCGATTGTTTGCTAATCGTTTGTTGATTGTTTGTTTGCTCTCCTTCTTTCCTGTCTTTTTTTTTCCTCTTCCTAGCCATCCTCTCGTCATTTCGTTACGTTTCATTTCATCTCGTTTCATTTTTTCTCGTTTCCCGAGAACCAAACCAACCCCCGAGATGGACATGGACATGGACATGGAAATGGAAAGCTAAGAGTAAGAGCCGGTGCTGACGAGAAAGCTCGGGGCTGGATGCGCGTGAGCTGCTCCGCTTCTTTCCGCCTTGCCTGGCGTGGCTTTTGGTTCCTCCCTTCTGCTGTTTTTTGGTCGGGAGGGGAGAGGGGCGAGGGCGTTGAAGAAGCGGCTGAGAGTCGGGAAGACGGTGCTGGGTGAGGATGTTGGGGTTCTACGTAACGCAGTTTCTGGGTTGGCTGGTGGATTGGTTTTGAAATAGATGGATTTTCACATACAGTATGTGTGTACTGAGAGGGAAAGGGAAAAGGAAGGGGCGTACTGTAGGTATCTGCTGACTTTTGCTTGCTTGCTTGCTTGATTGATTGATTTTCTGATATGGTTCGAAGGATGGGGAGGGAAGGGGCGTGCGTCAGCTTTCTTCGGCTTGCTAGCCATTCTGCCCATCTGTCTGTCTGCGTGTCGATGGAATGTGAAGAATCGATCTATCATGATCCGATGGACGGGATTGACACCGATCCAATCCGCCGGTCAGTTTGACTACCCAGCTACCGTCGGACGGAGGATGGGAACAACTGAGTGGTACTGAATCTGTACATTGTCTGTTTGGCATCCAGATCATCGGCGCACGGTACGAGGTCTGGTAGTCAGTCACTGGAGGTTATTTCATGTACTTCGTACAGTAGATGCCACCGGTTTTGTGAAGAAGAAACAACTGGCCTGGTCTGGTCTGGTCTGGCCGGTCGGATGTCAGATCAGGTTTATTGATATATCTACCTCCCTCTCTCTCACACTGGACCCGTGACGAACCTCCCACACTGTTGTTCTCTTGATTTCAGAAGAGGAAAATGCATTCTAGTATCGATAGAGAAAGTACTCCCTAGCTCACGAATCTTCCCAGCTGGCTCGCAATTCTCCAGTGCGTGGGTGTATACAAGAAGGGGGGGGGGATAGATGTTTTTATGTCGTTTCCTGTTTATCATCGCTGATATCACGATTTTCCGTTTCAAGTACAGTACAGTACGGAGAAGCTCCCTGCCAGAGCTTGGGCCGTTGTTTGGGCCGTTGTTTGGTGCTTATACTGGGTGTCCTGCTGGGTTCCATTTCATGCGCGCTAACGTGGAGTACGTTCTCGTTTTGTTCGCTTGCTGGTGGAGATCAGGGTACTCCGCATATGTCACGATACATTTCCTTTGGGTATTATGGGGATGGGGATGGGGATGGAGATGGAGATGGAGATGAGAAAGGGTCTGGCATATGGCAACTTGACTGTAAGAGTCTATGTGTTGCTTTAGATATCATCACGTTACAGTCACATGACTCAAATGTGATATGTGGGCTTGGCACATACACAGAGGTACTGTACTGTACGTCTCCACAGCTGAATTCTACAATACTACACATACTACGTACAGATCATTCAAGACCACTGATTGCTTCCACGCATTCATTGCGTAATGGACTTACAATCACCAGCACAACAATCGATAGAGTTTTTACGCTCTGCGGCAATTATGTGACTTGATTTCCAGACTCAGTAAAGAGGCGCTGACTAGGCCCACGATCAGGAGGATACGCGCGTTGCAATCTGCATACATACGGAGGGACTTACTGTACAGTACAGTAGAATTATGTACGAAAAAAACCAACCGAAAAGCAAAATGAAATGGACAGCATCTCCACCTACGCGTCCTTCCACCCTCCCGCCTATCCGGTCATGGGCAATGCAAAGCAAAAGCACGAACGGCATCTGACGGCACCTTGTGCAGTACAGTACAGTACTGTGCTGTACCTCACTGTACATCGGAAGTGCGTCGATGATGCAGGCCCAGCTTGAGGTGACATAAGTCTACAGTACGTCTTGAGATGACTGACGCGTGCGGCTACTTTGACTTTTCCTGACCCCCCCCACCACCCCTCGGGTGGGAAGATCTCTATTACTTCCTATTCGTGGTCTCGTGCTGGGAGCAGATCCACCTGCGAGACGTCTGCCTAAGACATCAACGGCTCTAACTTTTTCTTCTTCCTCTTTTTTTTTTTTCCCGCTGACCGTTTCGTTGCCAACTGAGAAGTTCGAACTCTATTCGGCCAAATTGATGCTTGAGGGAGATCGAATCCTAATTGGCTACCAAGGTTTGATACTGGTTGAGGTCGTCGGTCACCGCAATACTCACGCTGTGCAGCACTTCTACTTCACGGACATATACAGTTTCTCTTGTCATTCTAGAAACAAGAGGAGTAGGGCCGGTCCGGGCTCGTCTCAGAGACTCTACAAGCATACGGTCCGAATCGTAGAAGCCGGGATATGCCACAGGTATCCTACTAGCTTACTCTCAGCTGAAGAAGCGTCATTTCAACACGAAAGGTTTCGCTCTATCTCGAATGTCTAATTGCAGTTGTATGGGGTGCTTCGGTACAGGTACACAGGGTGGGCGAATTCGGCAGCACTTCGAACTGTCTTCTGACAACAAACCTTTTTCATTTCGCAAGAGCTGTGAGAAGGGCGTTGGAAAGTACTACCAGTATTGCGACGCGTGGCATCATGTGATTCTATAGACTGTAGATGTGAGCTACAGTATGTGCTCCAGTAGCCAGAAGCCACCGCCCGCTACACAAGTGCCATCGGCGTGATACTGATATGCAGCAGCATAAGAAGCTGGAATGTCTTGGGCTTACATCACTTGTATGTCCAACACCAGCTAGCTACTGTACTTCATTTACTATAGGACCTCGAGAAAACGAGAAACTCCTGTCATAGTAGCTAGCTGATGTACTCGGTCTCGTATGTCCCAGTTGCAAGGTTCCATTACAAAAACCCAGCTTCCATCTCGCGCTAATTCCGCGTTCCAACCAGTCTGAATCTGCATTGTAAGTAGCGGTACAACATCGTCCTTGAGCAGTTTGTGGGTTTACGATTTAAGAATATCTTTAAGACGAACGATGGGTGGTCAGAAACGCTTGATTCATAACGCGATTATTATAAGCTTATGTAAGGTTTATGAAAAAAAGACAGCAATCTCCAAAGAATACACACCGATTTTTACTTCGATACAAATACGTTTGCGTTGAACTCAGCTTCACTTCACAAACTACGACTTCACTCGACAGCCACGCTTCTCGATTCATCCAATCCGCCGAGAATCAAGATGCGATTCTCCATCAGTCTTGTTCTCGCTACACTCGGCTCTCTCTCAGGATATGGCAAAGACGAAATGCTTTGCCAGTAAACAATACAAAAATCTTAACAAACCCCCCCCCCCCCCCCCCCCCCACGCCTGACATCAACATCAAAGTGTAATACTTCCAATATTGCTAACGGGTATATCAAGGCTTGTGCAAACGGCAGATTGAGATTTTGCGACGACAGTAGATGAGCCAATACCAACCTGTCGTACGAAACTCACATGATAGTGCCGTGGAACACCTGCCATAAAACAAAACATCCAATGCCGTGCGGGAGGCTTGAGGTAGCGCAGTTTCACTGCCCCCTCCCTCCACGTTAAATAATATCACCATCATCATCAGCATCGTCACGCCATATAAAAACAGCGAGTTGAAAACGGACCGTTAGCCGTCCCTTCGAAAAGTGCCGTTTTCTGAATTCTGACACGCACGTAGCAATTGCAGCCGCCGCCGACTAGTTCACGACACTCGCCTGGCTATTTGGTTGCTCTACCTCTCCAGCCTTCTCCTGCCCCCAAGTTCCAAGAACTTGCTTGCGTTCAGCTGCAGGAGTAGCTTACACGAGCACTACTTCCCCCCCCCCCATTCTTCCCCCTCTCCCCTAACAACAATTTGAATACTCAGATAAAAGAAAAAAAGGAGGAATGATACCACCTGGTACTTCTTCAGCTCCCATCCACACTGGTTCGCATCCAACTGTTCTCTGGACGCCTCCAATCCGATCACCACACTTTTCTCGGCTGCAGGGAATTCCTCGTCTTCAAGCTCGCGAGAAAATCTACAATACGATGTACACGGCCGCAGTTCCTTTTTCTCTCTCTTTTTTTTTCCCCGAGATATCGACACATGCTTCTGTCCAGGGGTCCGCGGGGCCAGATGCGTGCAGAGGTGCAGCAAATCGCTTCTCACTGCACGATATTGGCTGTCGTCTTGCAGCGCCAACTCTGACGGTACGGTACAGAACAGTAAGCTCTAGCTTTTCGCGAAGCATACATCGCATGGCAGCAGACGTCGAGGCCTTTGCTCTCCGCCACAGCCGTTTTCACTGGCCGGTACGGTACGGTACAGTACAGTACAGCACCAGGGCTGGCCAGCTGTTCCTGTGTACACACACACTCTGCAGTGCCGCAGTGGCGAGAAGTGAATTGCTTTTGAAAGTATCCTGGAAACCCTGCGGCGCACACAGAGCAGCAGCTGAACACTACAGTACAGTACTGTACTGTACAGTAGGAGAGGCTGGATTTCGGGAACCGATGCTTGACAGCTTGATAGTGCACGCCCCGGGGCTCCCGAAACGACCAGAACCAGGAAGATCACGAACGAGGTCGGGGGCCTGCCGGTCCGATATCAGAAATGTCTCGTGTGCCGGCGAAAAGCTTCCCAGGGATAAAATTCTGTTTGGCAAAGCATGGAATCTGGATGTGACAGCATGTACAGGAAGTACTTTGCTCACCGATCGTGCACCTCGGGGAAAGATCCTGCTCCGAAGGCATGAAGCGGGCTGTTGGTACTGTACTGTATCTGTACTGTATCTGTACTGTAGCTGTACTGTAGCTGTACTGTAGCTGTGCTGTACCTGTACTGTATGAAGTCTAGTACACCGACAATGCCATTGACCGGGAGATCGGAGACCACATCTTCCGGCAGAGCTGCGCCTAGATGCAAAGGGGGCATTAGCACAAATGCGAAGCACGGAAAAACGTGTCGATTGTGATTGTTTGGTACATACCTACTGTACATACTGGAACCAACACCACCAAGATTCCATGACATTGAGCCCACGACGTGGTTCTCATTCATGCCCGTAGTGGCAAAAACCCAAATGAGAACGCTCAAGAGAATGTACGAATGCAAACTCAAAACTTTCGATTCAAATGTTGCTTTGGAATTCGTACATGAATGTTGCTGTCGCTCGTGTTTCGCGAGTCGCAAGGCGTAGCAATTCTTCGCGACGACAGCTTTCCACTCAATAAGCAAGCATCCTACAGGTACTGTACAGTACAGTACTGTAGTATGCTCGATCTTCGAATTGCCGTATACATCAATAGCTTTCAGCTTTGAATCGGCTTTGCGAATATCACCGTGTGTCTAGAATGCATGTCGAATAGCTTTCACGATTCCCTTTTCCTCTTCTTCAAGGGTTGGTTGATACGAGCGCGAAAAACCAACACACTCTACAGCACAGCAGAGCACAGGACAGCTTGTGGACCATTTCTCTTTCGCTTTCCTCAAGCCACTCTTGTGCGATGCGTTTTTGTATTTGCGCATGTGCGTTTCCAGATCGTATCACGCCACGTCCTTTTTGATTTTTGCAGATACGACAAAAAGCTTCGTGGGTTCAGTGTGGCCCGGATGGCATTTGTGCTACGCCCTCCTTGCAGGTGCAGCAGCGCGGCCGGGAGCATAGACTTCCAACTTCCTCTCGGAGCATTTGCACTTTTCGACTCTTAGGAGACAGAGTTTACAAGTATCTTGAATCAGGCCGAGCTTTCCACACCCGCCCCGGGCCCAGTGATCTCCCCGCGAGACCAGCCACGGCCGGTGGACGAACGACGATGCTGTGAGAGGAGGGATGGACGACGCCAAAGACCGAGGCTTGCGTAGGATATGTGCCCCGGAAGATGCTTTGTGGTCTCTCGGCAGTTCCAGCGCGTGTGTACACATACTGCACGCGTCTACACTGTAAGCTTGACCCCTGATCCGTCACGTTTCAAACATGTCGATTCGGGCGATGATCTGAGCTGTCATCAGCTCCGAGATAACAAGAAAGGGAGACCTGGCCAGCCTCTGATGCGGCAGTGATGGCAACAGACGAGCCATGCACGGGAATCCATCACCTCTCTTGAACTCACGATTTGCAAAGTGACGGCGCCTGTAAAGCCAACATTCAGCCGAATGCGTTGCAAATCCTATTCCAAGGGCCGTGATAGATGGATGATGCACTTTGGTTGACACGCTCCACGCTCGAATGGCATTGTAGGGAGTAATTTCCTATGCCGTGTCGTGTCCGACTCCAAAGACAAGAATTTTAGTGTTTCGCCATCTTAAGCACAATTTTAACCGATTACGAAGGGTCTTCACGTCGAGGATGATGGTGGTGTAGTGTTTCGGATAGCAGGTGGCCCGTCGGCTGCCCAAAGTCTGATTCCGGGCCAGAAGAGGTCTCGATGCGATCGACACTCGGCGGGCAGAATGGCTATTTCTCTCTCCACAGATCCACGTAGCCGATTCGACAGAAAGACTGCTCTTGGACCGAACGGCGAACGCACGCAAACTTAACCTGGCCATGGAGACGAAGGGGACCAGTCGACGCGGCCAATGCTCACGTAGCTTCCGTAACTGGTCGCGTTGGTTTTCGGCGTCTGCGGTGCAGAAACGCTATCAGTGACATACGAAGAGCGGTTCCCATGCTAGCCAGCGTCTCCACGAACAGCGCTCCCGATCGATGATTTTCGCCTACCAATTTCCTCTCGATGAGTGCGTGGTCAAGGGAGTCGTCCCTCTAGCCACGATAGTGCGGAAGAAGGTTGTCAAGATCTCGCTGGTTGGCTTGACCTCCGCGTTGAATCAGAACGTGGGCCGTTGAGTTCATTATCTTATTATCATCTTCTTAATCCTCGACTTTTTCGCGAAGCTGACTCGGGCTCTGCCGAAACTTTCGCTATCGTGGTGGTGATTCCCATCCCTCCAATCCAGAGAGCTCCCGAGCAACAGGGGCCAGCCTCCTGAGGTGGGATTGGTCAGGCAAGGGTCAAGGTCAGTAGAGAGATGGGAAGAAGAAGACGACGAAGAAGAAGACGACGACGAAGAAGAAGAAGAAGACGAAGACGACGACGAAGAAGAAGAAGAAGAAGAAGAAGAAGAAGAAGAAGAAGAAGAAGACGACGAAGAAGAAGAAGACGACGAAGACGAAGAAGACGAAAACGAAGAGACTGTCAACTGCTCTGCCTACAGAGTGCACGTACGGTGGTGTTCGGACGATGGGAGGTTCGGGCGATGGGACGTGTCGGGTGTCAGTCCGAGCACCTTATTACAGAGAGAGTAATCTCAGACTGCTCATAAGGCCCGACATACTGTATAGTAAATCGTCAAATGACTACCAAATATCTACGAAATGAAAGCAATGTTGAGGGTGGGCTATGGACTAGCCGTTGTTATGGTGACGGGCGGGGGCCTTCTAGCAGATATCTGCAGCTTTCACCAGCCTCTTGTGACGATATTCACTGAACCAGAATACCGCCGAAGAGGTCTAACGGGAGAACCTGCATGTACGGAGCAGAAGCCGGCTTGCCGGCCGCTGACAGGCCTTGTTGGCTTGCTTGCCCAGGTACATTACATGCTGGGCGGGTACTTGACACACAGCACAGTGTACTGTGTATGTCGGGGGCGTAAAGGTCCCCAAGGAGAAAACGATCAGTTCTGGACCAAATGGACCAATGAAAGAAGATTTCACGACGCATACGATGCATACGGATTGCTTCTTTCGTGCTCCATCCAAGGCCCTATGCACCATGATCTCACTGTCGCTATTGCTGCATTCCCAATTCACCCCTACTCAATTCTGTAGCAGTGTAGCGGAAGAGGATTGTGCTGTTGCTAGCCTCGAGATCTGTCGAGCATTGGTTGGAAAAACAAAGTCGACAGTGTATGCTATGCGACGTGACAGTTGGCCATGATCTAGGTGGTGAACTGCAGCCCGCCGCTTGCTCGAACAAAGGCAAACATCCCAAAGTCACTTTTGTGGATGGGCCCTTTCGTCCTCTCCGCCAATGGCCAGCCACCGCGCTGCTGACCGGCGACCAGGCACTGGTGGGCCTCATGTTCCAGCAAAAATCCGACCTTCTCGTGCTCGTGGGATAGATGCACCTGTTGTGGGCTTTCGCAGTAGCTGTACTTCAAGGTACCGTAGGGAGTACATGCGATCATCCATGTGCGTTGAGGGCCTGGTGTCCACACCGCTAGAGATCCAACGGCTTGCAGACTTTTTTATGTGCTGTAGGTGAGAGGAAGGGTGGCCACTGCTACCGAGTATCATCGGGATGGAACGTACGGAATAGATGAATCGATATACTGGAGGAGATTTGTCTGTGTTGCTCGCTTATCCAAAAGGCTTGCAGGCGAAAGATAACAATCAAAATGTCCGTGACTCCGTACCGATCGTTGCTAAGGCTATTGTCCAGTGGCCAACGAGTCAGGGCCGGGACAGGTACGGACGGGGAAGTCGAACGCAAAGTAAACAACAGCACAGATCGCCTTTGATGAGATACAGGGTAGTCGAACCCCTAATTGTCATTGACGACGTCCCGACTCACGTCTCGCGGAGATAAAGCATGACGAGTAGGGGCTTCGTTCTGATCGGTGATTGGAATCGTCACACACGGGAGTGCTCTGTATGGTACAGTATTCTGTGCTCTCTTTCCTGTGCTCTGTACCTTGTACAGTACGTGGACACATGAATGTGCGCGTATGCATCGGACCGTTACTTATTACAACCGCTATATTTCTCGACGTTTTTAACAAATTCTTTCTTACGATCTTTTACGACGATAGCATTTATGTGTGAAATAATACTTTAATCTATATGGCACTTTTTATTTAGTTATGGTTTCGTAATATAAGTCTGAAAATAGTGCTTTTTTTACCGGATTTTAACCCGATCTAAAATCTTTAAAAAATGGTCAAAACAAAATTTTTCAAATTTAAATCAAAGCTAATAGTAATAAAAAACAATATTGTTATACAACGATTTTTAATAAAAGCTACGTAAAAGCGTTAAAGCTCCTGGAAGATCAGTTGTCAAATAAGCTAGCGGAAGGCATGCAAAAAAAATAAAAACGCTTTTAAAGCTGCAAATGAATGGTATACTAAATACTGATTGAAATCGAGTATTATTTCGATTTTCAGCTTTAATTTAAGCTATTTGTATTTAAAATCGATTGAGCAATGGTGGAGTTATGAAGTTGTAAAGGTAGAAGAATTTTGTTGGGGTAAGGACTATTTACTGACGCGCACATTCATGTGTCCACCCACTGTACAGTACTCTAGAGGGACACGGCATGGCATGCCTTGCCATGCCTTGCCATGCTATGCCATGCTATGCCATGCCTTGCCATCCTCGTCTTGGCCCTCGCGGTTGCATGTACTGTACGCTTTAGCTCCGAGTATAAACTGCCTTTGGCAAATGGTTCCCCAATACCCCTGGGCCTGAGCGAGCGTTGTGATGCCTGGGGGAAACAAACTATAATTCCCCAAAGGGAAACCCCTCGACGCCGTGCCAGCTGCCCAGTCGCTCGTTAGCCGAGACCCAAACATCCCCCACGTTGCTGCTCCGTGCCGGACTCCTATTCGTCTGATCAACGTCCTCTCGACTCCCTGCATGCTGCCATCCCACGGCGATATCCTCCTCGACATCGTCGACCTCTCCCAGGCCTCCCAGGCCTCCCTGCTAGCACATCCGTCCCCGGCTCTTGGGACTTTGCTCAAGAAGAACGGCCGGCGAAGCTAAGGCCCCCGCAGCTCAAGCTGCTATCCCTGCTCAGCGTGTCCATTCTCCCAGAAATAATGAGCTTCTTCGCTGCTTTCAGCGGAAACACAACTTCTCATTCTGGGTGGTCCGGATCCTCACCTCCAGTCTCTCCTTTCTCTCCAGCTGCTTGCCATACCGCGTGCTGCTGTCGCTCCTCTCTCCGCCAGCATCTCCTGCATGTCGACCGAGCAGCAGATCTGTTCGCAAGAACTTCCTGCTTCTGTCCTTAATTGAGCGAGCGCCTGCATCTGCGAGAACCGCGCTTAGGTATCGATTTCTCACCCATTGGTACTCGAGAGCATGAAGTATTGAGAGACCATTGCCCATTCCAGGTACGTGCGTGAGCTGCTCCGTACGACCGTCCTCTTACTCCCCTGTCTGGGTGTTCACCGTCATCCGCAATGCAATGCACAAGATGACGGCCGATTCCTGGAACCTATACCACGGGGCCCCAAATTTCATAATGCCTGCGAGGTTGATAACATCCATGCTATAACACGCCCAACATGGAACACGCTCACTGAACGATGTCTACAGCTAGGACGCCATCTGGCACAAGGAACGAAGACACAACCATCCTCTCGCGTTGGATGCGACTGTCGACGGACCTTGCTAGGAGTCTCTGAGCAGTGTGCTTGGATCTGCCATTGTTGGTAAAAGCCGAACCGACCAAGCTCTCGGAGCCGAAATACGAGAGGACACTTTCAACGTACCTCTCCCGAATGCCTGTTTGATTCGTCCTCGTACCGACACGCGCCATTGTATATATTCGTCGACCAGATTCATTTGGGGCTTTGAGTTTCGCCTGTCGTCGGTTCTGCGAGCGACACGACCAGCAACATGTCTTCCTCCGGCAGCGGGCAGACTTCCAGCCCGACGGTCTATACTTTCGCGGCACCCTTGAATTTAGCAACGAAGAGATGCGCGTCTCAACTGTCGTCTCTGTGGGTAGCGCCTCCATCCCCGGATTCTCTTGACCGAGCGATCGATGCACCGCCTTCGTCTCAGGGGATACGCGCCTACACGGAGCAGATGAAGAGAAGTTCGATCTTCAAAAGCCACTCTAGAGCCAGCACCTTCTCATCTGCGAGTTCTTATTCGAACTCGCGCGGATCCAGTTTCGGCCCCGAAGGATTGAGCTTGTCTCGACAGTTGTCCAGCCGATCTACTGCCAGCAGTCGGGATCGCCGCGACAGGCCCGAAAGTGTCATCACGACACTGTTCTCCCGCAACGTGCGCAAAGCGAAGAGAGATCCTCGACCATCGGCCTTCCGCGGCGCCTCGTTTAGAAAGTTGAATCGTAGTGTGACCGAGCAGACATCAGCCAAGGACCACTACTATGGCAAGAAGAGCAATTCCCGCCGCCAGCAGCCGTGGGTAGGAGACATCTCCGAACCATTCAACTTCCAGCACGTTACCCACACACGGCAAGATCATCTTCCCGACATGCACCGAAAAACCCGGACGGAGCTGGTGTCGGAGTTCTCTGCCATCCGGGCCTCTCAAGCACCGACCCACAAGTTGAAAGGGATCAGGGTGCAGAAGATGCACTTCAACCTTCTCTTCCGAAGCTTTGACTGTGGTTCCGAGCGAGGAAGCTCCCGCGTCTTCTCCTCGTCCCGAGCTTCGTCGCCGGGGCCCGTCTCACGCGCTGCCGCGACCATTGGGCGCAAGTCAGTCGCATGATAACATGCAAAAGGATTCCGCGCCCAATGCTCCTTGCCCAGCAAGTCCGCGTTGCCCGGTGCCTTTGCCCACGAGGACCTCAAGCCGGACCGCGCCTCCGGCGGCCATGAACATCTTGACCGTTGCGCAACGTCGCGCAGTGGGTGGATTCCGACACCCCGAGCCTCTGGTGATCCCTTTGCCGCCTTGCCCTGCCGCAGAAGCGCAGGAAGGGAGCGCGCACGCAGTCGCGACATCCGGCGATGAGGCGTGGCCCCTCACCACATCGCGATCCGGAAGCTTGAGCATTGGCGGAGAGTTGGCTGATGTGAAAGAAGAGGAAGAAGAGTTGGCGTTGCGGTCGCGAGTGTCGATCACTAGCGCCGAGCTAAAAACGTCTCGCTCGGTGCCGGCGCTTCGACACGACAGGACGTCCACGATGTCGACAACTCTGGGTCTGCCGCTACCCACAAACCTGCCCTCAACCCCCGTGCAAGCGCAACCTTCGCCCGGCCTCGGCTTCAACGACTCGTGGGAATCGGACATCGAATGGTGCTATGAAAATGAGGTCGAGGCCGACTGTGACTACCAGTGGGATCCGGAGTCGAGCGAGGCGCAGAAGCCTCCCCCAGCTGCGTTCGGGGCCGCTGAACCACCGCTCCAGTTGAAGCTTCAAGACGAAGAGCGTGTTTATCACGGGCGCTTCCGACCCTCTCTGTCGATACCATCGATGGTCGACGCCCCCGGCCTTTCCCCAGGATCCAGCTCGTCGACTCCTACGTTTGATCCTCGGACACCTCTGGGCTACATGGGTGCAGGTCTCTCTCAATCACCCTCCTGTATATCTCCCTTCAGAGAATCACACTGCTTCACGCTCTCACCTTCGCTGCTCATAGCCGACTTTCAGTTGCCCGCCGACCAGGATTCTTGCTACTCGGACCAGTATGGCGACTCTTCCAACGGTGCCATCTTTCTACCTGACGCATACGCCCACGCCATCTCCCCTGTGGATGAGCAGTCGAGCACGGCCTCGCACCGGTCTTCTGACTTTTCTCGCGTCTCTGCTCGTAGCTCAGCGAGCACCCGCGTGTCCGCGTTGTCAAGAGGAAGCCAGGATTCACTAATGCTTGGCCTTCCACCGAGCCTTAGTCGATTTCACTGCAGCCTTGAGTCGAGCTCTTCCCTTCCCGATCTCGTGCCCTCTGCACCTTGTCACAAGGAACAGGATGCTTCTACCCCTCAGGTCCAAGATGAGATCCGAGAATCTACTCCACGCCCAGACATTGCAGGCCCTGTACCTTCTTTGCTACAGCACCGCCTCAATAAACCCCTTCCCGTGGAACCATCATCGCATGGCGAGAAACAGTCGGCCTTGAGCAGTCCCATGGCTCACAAGAACGAGCCTGTGAATATCCTTAGCTCCGTGGCTGAGGCATCTCCCAGCGTTCCAGCCCAAGACCGGCCGATGATTCATGGCCGAAAAGCCTCAGCCCCAGAGCTTATTGCACCCCCTCGTGAATTCAAGGGTCGTGCTCGGTCGTCAACCGCTACCTCTGCCATGGTCGGAGGTAACAGACGGGCAGGCTTTATGCCTTCAACCAAATTTAAATTCCTTACCTATCTTTGAACGCGCCACAGAGCGCTGTGTTATACCAACGTAACGAGCGGGAACGCCCAGACGCCGGGCGTCACTCGCTAACGATTGAGATGTTGACACGAAATGACGATCTTCATGCCATGTTTATTCCATCCTCACACCACCGTTGTGTGCCATCCCCGGGCCGGGTTTGCTTCTGAACCTTCAGGGAGGCAGCCTCAAGCGACGGAGAGAGGAAAACGAGCTGCATTCGCAATTGTTGTCCATTGTACACAATCTCTTCTGACTATCCTTCAGATACTATTTAGCTCACTCTTTCCCTGACTTAACTCGTCTTTGTTTTTATTCCCTTTGATTCTTTCTTGTAAAGGGTGGTTGGCATTGTACAGGCCGGCATTGTATATGGCGTGGATCTGTGTACCTGTCTAGGTGTTCATTTGGCAGGGCCTGGGTTGCATGAGGTATCAGGCCTGAAAAAGGATCAGAAAAATGCTGGGCGTGAAAAAGGAAAACAGGGAGGTGAAGGGTTTAGAGCATGCTAGAGGGAGGCTTCCCTGCTCGGACGGCGATGTATGCGGTCTTGTGGAGGATAGGTAGCCTAGGATCTTTTGTTGTTTCCATTAGGTAGACAGTCCACAAAATTCCATCTCTGCTAGGGGGACTTTACCCCGGATATTCAAAAGTCCAGAGAAGCCATTTTCTTCGTGTTTGGTAGCCGGTAGCCATTGACAGTTGTACAGACAGTACTTATACACAGCCAAGGTCCCTACGCCAACGTTGACTTGTGACATCGAAAAATCAAATCTCGCAAAGCTTTTGACCTCGAGTCTGTAGTACTGTAGAACCAGGAGTTTCGGTGGACTTACTAATTCGGCCTCAAGATGGGTACCAAGGGGTAGAGCTGTACCCCTTAGATGCAAGGCCAACTTGAAGGCTTCGCAGCCTTGTGCACCAGCCGAGGTCCTAAGCAGCAGCAACTACAACAACAACACCAACCGCCCCGGCTGATAAATGTTCACCAAACCCTTTGAAATCTTCCTCATCAGCACCTCTACGGCCTCAAGAACATTTCGGCGATCATATACCACCCCCAGTTCCGTGAAGATGGCGCCTCCGGTCTCAACAGCGGTTGCCAAAGCAAACGATTTCATTGACTTTGTCAACGATTCCCCAACCCGTGTGCTTCTTTCCCTTCTTTGGCCTTTCAAAGGATACTTTGCAGCAGCCCATTTCTAACGTGGAAAAAGCCTACCATGCCGTCCACTCTGCCATCAAGCGTCTTACAGCCGCGGGCTTCACCGAGATCAAAGAACGCGACAGCTGGAACTCGACCCTGCACGCCGGCGGAAAGTACTTCCTCACGCGCAACTCCTCCTCCATCGTCGCCTTCGCCATCGGTCACAAATGGAAGCCGGGCAACCCGATTGCCATGATCGGAGCGCACACCGATTCCTGCACCCTCCGCCTCAAGCCCGTCAGCAAGAAGACGGGCGCGGGGTTCATGCAGATCGGCGTCGAGACGTACGGCGGTGGCATCTGGCACACCTGGTTCGATCGGGACCTGAGCATTGCTGGCCGGGCCATGGTCAAGGATGGGAGGGGCAACATCGTGCAGAAGCTGGTGAAGGTGGAGCGGCCCCTGCTGCGGATCCCGACGCTGGCCATCCATCTTAATCGCAGCGCGAGTTTTGAGCCGAACAAGGAGACGGAGCTGTTTCCTATTGCCGGCTTGGTGGCCGCGGAGCTGAACCGCACGGGGGCGAAGGAGACGAAGGAGGCGGAAGAGGAGGGAGAGGCGGCTTTCACGCCGTTGAAGGCGTTGACTGAGAGACATCATCCGTACGTGGTGGAGATCATCGCCGAGCATGCTGGAGTCGATGTTGAGGATGTGGTCGACTTTGAGATGGTACTTTATGACACGCAGAAGGGCTGTATCGGGGCATCAACAACGAGCTGATCTTTTCAGCGAGACTGGATAACTTGGGCATGACATATTGTGCTATCGAGGGTCTTATCCAGTCAGTCTCCTCAGCGTCGTCTCTCGAGAAGGATTCCTGCATTCGACTGTCGACCTGCTTCGATCACGAAGAGATTGGTAGCACATCCGCCCACGGCGCCGCCTCGAATCTCCTTCCGGCAATCCTGAGACGTCTCTCTGTCCTTCCCGGTCAGCACGATTCTGCCTCGGACAACTCATACGACAAGATCAGAGAAGCGGACTTGGACATCGCTACAGCCTACGAACAATCCCTCGCCTCCTCGTTCCTCATATCCGCCGACATGGCACACAGCGTCAACCCCAACTACAGCCACAAGTACGAATCCGATCACCGTCCCGAGATGAACAAGGGCACCGTCATCAAGATCAACGCCAACCAACGCTATGCTACCAACTCGCCTGGCATAGTTCTTCTCCAGGAAGTTGCTCGTCGGGCGAAGCCGTCAGCTGACTCTACCACGAGCTCTGGTGTTCCACTACAGCTGTTCGTGGTGAGGAACGACAGCAGTTGCGGAAGCACCATTGGACCCATGCTGAGTGCGGCCCTCGGGACGCGGACGCTGGATTTGGGGAACCCGCAACTGAGCATGCATAGTATTCGGGAGACTGGAGGTGTGTACGATGTAGAGCATGGGATTAGGCTGTTCGAGAGCTTCTTTGAGCACTTTGGGGAGTTAGAGGCTAAGATCCTGGTGGACTAGAAAGACATGGACACGGTGATTTAGCGATGGTGGTCGATGGGTTGGCGAGGGTGAGGAGTTCATCATGGTCGTTACTTTTCGCACTCGACTCTCCGAATGAAACACATAACCGGAGCCCCAGCAGGCACTTCAACGCACAGCGTGTCTTTGTGACTTCCTCGCATCCTGCGACTGGCAGACGGTCCTCGCGGAGATTCGCAATGCCCACAGCAAGATGTTGCAGCGTAGACATGAGCGAATTTGGGTATGTGGCTACGTATTTGCATTTGGTCCTTTCCAAAGTCGTTATTTGTTTCCTCCTCTGGGTACGTACCTAGCTTCTCACCCCGTTTAGCGAGTCTTGTTGCCCCTTCTCCCGCTCTGCATTCGATAGTCTCGCTTAACGTCCTCGCTCGCGTGGGTATTGTCGTCGTCCCTGCGATGTTTGCCGCGTGGGCGTCAGAGAGTTTGTGGAAACTGAACAGAAAGAGAGATGGATTTCGAGATGAAGACCATCGCGGTCTTATTTAGTAGAAACATGGTTCCCGTCCATATGTGCAAAACGCTGGCTGACTGACAGTAGTTGAACGTCATTCGAGCCTAACAGCCCGACTCGAGGTCCATTTCCCATCGTCATTCCATCATCATCCCATAACCATCCTTCAAATCAGAATCCAATGATGTAAAGCGGGCTTTCATTGGGGGTATCGTGATGGTGACCCGATCGCTCCTTCGTACTATCATCCATCCACTCTACCATACTGCATTTCTCCGAATCTCAACTTCCGTCTCCAACGAGGACTGCAAGTCGCCGCGCCGTTCGAGGAAGAAGATCCGCCCGTGATCAACGCACGCCTCTAACCAGCCAGCTCTCCTCACCAAGCTGCGATTTCCTGGAAAGCTGTAGAAGTGCTGCACTCGTGCATCCTGCTCCATGGGCTCTGGGCATCCTTCCGCCGTTCTAGCGACACGCTGTACGTACGAAATGCACCATGCGCGTTTGCCATCACGAGAGTCTCTGCTCCTCTGCGCCGAGGCGTACGAGTACATACCAGCACCAACCAGTTCTTCTGCTGTGGGCCATGCCGCGATACGGATGATGTATCCCCCAACACAGCTGCGACGTCGGCGACATGGCTAGCACACGGCGATGCTCACAGCCAAGCCACGCTTGTGATGGCCATCAAGGGATGGGGTCGGTTCAGGGCCTGGACCAGGGATTCGCGTCTTGCGGCGCTCGAGTGCCGCCATCATCTATCTATCTATCTATCTATCTGGCTCTGCGATGCGAGCGAGTTGAGCGGCTTTCCCGAACCGCGGCTCGAAAGAAAAACGCACGCCTTTTTCCATGAGAGAGGCGAGCTTGCAGCGGTAGAATAGTACACAAGCCGAAGCCTTCTAGCTCCATGGTTTCAGGACTCCGTGTCGAGAGCATATTGCCTACCTAGGTACCTACCTACTTGTGTTCCTGAACTGGCGTCGCATTGCAACAAACAGTGTTGTTTCCACGCTCACGTCGGTCGGTCGGTCGGTCGGGCTTCGGAGAGAGAGAGCTTCGAGGAATCGCCGGGGAAGAACGCCTTGCCCTTGCCCTTGCCCTCGCCCTCGCCCTCGAAACAAGACCCATCTGCTCGACCGTGTGGCCGTTCGTTCCAAGGACTTCCACTCCGCTGCCGCAGAGCTCGAGACTGGTAGCGGGACGCGTAGTGCCTGCCTACCCACCTACCTACCTACCTACCTACCCACTTACCTACCTACTCACGGTTTTGGAATTCGAAGCCGGAAGAGAGCACAAACCAAACTTTCTCCATTTTGATAGAGCCTCTCTTGGGGGGGGTGGCGCGCGCGCGGGGGGGGGAGGTGTTTGGTCTTAAACGAAAGCAAAGCTCATCCTGATTCTACCAACCCCGTGTTTGCTCTACGGGTTTGTAGATGTCGATGTCGATGTGAGTGTGGGAGGATGGGCGGTTTAGATGCCGGATTAACAGCGCCCACCACCACTGCCACCGCCGCGGGACGATCCAAGTCCAAGTCCAAGTCCAAGTCCAAGTCCAAGTCCAAGTCCAAGTCCAAGTCCAAGTCCAGCGAAGAAAAACACCACCAGCAGCAGCACACAGCACAGCACAGCACAGCCAGCACAACACCAAAAGCCCGCCCGCCATGCCAGCAACCCCACGCTCACAAACCCCTCGCTCACACAACAGGCAGCACTGCACGTACATCCACGGATAGTTCTACGAGGACCGCGGCTCAGGCGGGAAGAAGGGCTGGTGTACCCGGGTACTGACTGACTGCAGTAGGGATTTCTTGCCAGTCCTTCGCGAGCGACTGACTGACTGATTGACTGACTGCCTTTTCGGCGGTTTTAGATAGATAGATAGATAGATAGATAGATAGATAGATAGATAGGTAGATAGATAGATAGATAGATAAATAGATAGATAGATAGATAGATAGATAGATAGATAGATAGATAGATAGATAGATAGATAGATAGATAGATACATGAGGTGTATAGACAGAGAGAGAGAGACCCAGATCAGATAGATAGATAGATAGATAGATAGATAGATAGATAGATAGATAGATAGATAGATAGATAGATAGATAGATAGATGAGGTGTATAGACAGAGAGAGAGAGACCCCCAGATCAGATAGATCACCATGGGAGGTTCAGGGCTGTACATATAGTACGTTCTCACTTAGCCTCTTTAGACGTTGAGTATCACCACCACCACCACGATCATCATCATCGCTTAGTTCCCCGTTGTGTTTGTAGGGGTCAGGAGTAAGATGCTTCCTTGTACTGCTCTGGAAACGTAAACTTGTGAGGGTCTTGGTGGCCACGATGGTGAAGGAAGCTGACGATGAGAGTCGTCGTGAGATTCAAAGCCCCCGAAGACGAGAAGGGCGAGAGGATACTGAGGTATGTCTGAGTGGCGTTTGGCTCGTTCTATTAACTGGAATCTATCTATGGCATCGTCGCGACAACCATACATCTTCCCTTCCCAATCAAACATGCAACGTGGAGTAAATCGACGCCGAAAGTGGGAACCTGCCGAGGCTTCATCTCGAAATCAACTCGACTCCGTACGCAGCAGAAAGACCTTTTCCGAGCCCACCGCTCACCAAAAGACCCCCCCACAAGATGGCGGCAGCCTCAAAGTCTGGCTCGCCGCCTTCATCGCCTTCTGCAAGAACCTCGTGGTCAGGCTTGTACTCATGCTCCCCGCTGTCTACTCTTCGACTAGGTTGTAGAGACTCGTCTTGCCGGCCAGCGTGGTTTGCCTTCCCCGATCGACTGCTGCGTCGTGCTGTATTCTCGCCTTCTGCTTGTGTCGATTGGCTAGTACTCTTACTCTTCGTGGGGCTGCCAGGTTGTTTGGGGGATATCTGACTGGAATTCCGAATCCTGTCGTTGTGTGATTCTAGTTAGCGAAAAAACATTGCAACATAGCAAGTTGCACTTACGGCTTGGGTATTGTGCTGGCCTTTGCTTCATCGTTCGAATTACCCTGATTACCCACGAAAATGTTTTTCAGGCCTCTTCCAGCGTCCCATGTGAGTGGTACATTCATGTCCAAAATCTGTTGGACGTCTAGCCCACGAATAGCAGCCCAGAGACCGATGCTGAGACCCGTAAGGAGCACATCCCAGCCCACTGACCCTACTGCGGGATGCTCGCCGATGGCACCAAACACTCGGCTCATGGCTATGTAGCTACGGTCTACAAATGATCGATGTTCTTCTTGGTCTTTGAAAGGATGCAGTAGGCTGTGTCGATAGTGAGTACTCTGTGGGGTGTCGGTAAAGAGTGCTAAAAGTGTAGATCTGGCGTGTAGGAATGCCGAGAGGAAGGTCATAGTCCGAAAGAGTGTGAGATATGTCGATCGGGACTCATGTGGGTGCGTAGGAATGATTCCCCAGCTTGTTGGCACAACATAGGGGAGGATCAAGAACGAGTAAGGCAAAAGCCCCGCGATCCGAGTCACAGCCATGAACGCGCTTGTGTTGGCTGCAGATGGGATGAAAGATATCAAGGCGACCGAGGCTAGGAGGAGCGAGATATAAAGAGCTGGCTTGGGGAGGAACCCATCGGGGTTCTTGGGGAGAGTCCGCTTTAAGAAATCAGAGAATCTGAATCGACGGTGAGCAAAGCAATACATGGGTTTGATGACTGCTTACCGGCTTGAGGTGGCCAGCATAGAAGTCCTTGTCAAGTCTCTGACATTCTCAGGTAGTGGAACTGGAGTGAGCAGCACAGCTACGAAGAACAGATTCTGTGCATATGAGAGGTTCACCAGTTGAGCAAGTGCTAGGAAAGCCCAAAGATTTGATATCTAGGACATGCAAGGTCAGCCGAACGGACGGGACCAACTTGATGTGATGGTATGAAAGATCTACAACGACACAAGGAAGTAGAAGGGGGATAGGACTAGCCGAGGGATTCACTCGTACCTTGCGTCTCTGACCCTCAACGGCCAAATACATGCTCCAGGATAGCAGACCCAGGTAGACTTGTTGACCCCACCAGAAGTGGTGAGCTTCCTCGGCAACGATCTCAAGCGAGTCACGGTAGACAGGTGTATCGCTTAGCCATCTTACCAGATGAAGCCGTCCCGGATGTTCACCGGCTCGAAGAGCGCCTCTGTCACCAAACAGACTGTCCGAAGTCAACGGTCGTCAGACGAGCTTTCAGATTCGGTAGCACAAACCCGTCCGGTAGCTCGACGCCTTGCTCAACGGCCCATACTCTATACGATAAGCTGGCGAACTCCAGGCCGAAGAAGGCAGCCACGGCGAGACTGAGCAGGGCCAGGAGCGAAAAGGTCCTGAGATGACCTTTTCGACGGGACTGGCGGTGCCTGGTGGCCGAGGATGGTGGGAGGGCGATGTAGGAGCGGTAGATGGTGCGCACGGCGATGAGCGAGAGAATGCCCACGGAGAGGAGGTGAGTTGATACAACGAGGATTGGGATGAAGCTGTCCGAGTTAGCGAGGTGCAAGGTGATGCGTAGGTACGTGAGATGGAAATCTCGAGCCTGCCCGGCGCCTATACACAGTCGACTGCCTAGAGCAAGGAGTGAAAACTTGCCTCGAGGACGACTGGACGGGAATCGGCGCCATGATTCCGACGGGAATGCGGAGGAGATGAATCGACCAAACAAACGTTGACTTGAGAAAAACTCCTTACCTGGGTATCTCAGCAGATGTCGAGTGGATGAAGGCTGACGGCAGAGCCGCGAGCACTTCACACGTCGTCACAGAGCAGGAGACATGATGTCGGTCGTCTCTTCCCAAACAGACCAGACCGTCAGTCACGTGATACGATCCGAGCAGGGCAAGATACGTCACGTGATGGGCCCGGACGCGTTTTCGGAAATCCGAGATGCCAGATGCCATTGTTTTCGTCCGCCTCAGCCTCGTGGGAAAGGCAAGGGTCATCATCCACATTATTGACTCGCGCCTAGATTCCTCGAGGCGCGGCTTTGCTGACAGTAAGTCCCCATGAAGACACTCGTCTTATTAGAGTTTGGGCATCTCGTCTCGATTGCCTGTTCCCATTGCATGTTCCCATCGCCACACGTCGCCCGTTGCTGCGACAAGACGGCAGGAGGATGTATCATCTAGCCAAAGGGCTGTATCTATACGCCACCAGCAAAGAAGGTATCTCCCCCCCCTCTCCCGCGCCACGAGAATCCCTCATCCCCATCTTCCCAGTGGCTGCTGATCTCCCAGTAGAATACTCTGTCCTCCTCCTCGGCTTGGACAATGCGGGCAAGACGACGTTCCACGAGCAGGTGAAGGCGCTCTTCCCCTCGCACCCCGACCCGAAGCTCCGGACGGTGCCGACGGTGGGCCAGAACGTGTCGACGATCACCATGCCGGACATGTACCTCAAGATCTGGGACGTCGGGGGCCAGCACTCGCTGCGCAAGCTGTGGCAGAGCTACTACACGTCCTGCCACGCCATCGTCTTCATCATCGACAGCACGGACATCGGCGACGGGAACCTCGAGCACGACAACTCGGGCCGCCTGGAGGAGTGCCGGCTGGTGCTGGAGGACGTGCTGCTGCACAGCGAGACGGAGGGCGTGCCGCTGCTGGTGCTGGCGAACAAGCAGGATCGGGAGGATTGCGTCGAGGTGGTGAGGATCAAGGAGGGCTTGGTCAAGAAGGTGTTCGAGGGCGAGAAGGGCGCCGGCATCCGGGACAGTAGGGTCTTGCCTGTGAGCGCGCTGACGGGGACGGGGGTGAAAGAGGCCGTGGAGTGGGTGCGGAGTCGCGTGAAGTGGAACAAAGAGGGGAGACCGCCGGTGATGAGGTGATCGTGGCGGCGGGGAGAAGGCCGGGACTGTGGGTTCTGAACAGCGAGGCGTTTGGGGAGGTGTTGATATCCGGTGGGACTCTGCTGGTAGAGGCAATGGATAGGGTCTCTCTTTTCTGGACTAACTGATGTGTAGACATGATCACACGAGTGTCTAAGCATAGATCCAACTCTCCGGGGCCTACATACCCAAAGCCCGGTATCTGAACGTGCCGTCAGGCGCTTCCCCCCATTCCAACCAACATCCCCGTGTCCCCTTCCTCACCCCATCCTCGTGCTTCGGCCCTCAATCGATTCTTCCCACAGCCCGCGTGCAGTTCCGCAGCTCTCGACACCCGACACTTGGGCTAGCCCGTCTGTTCACACGTACTCACGTACCCACGTACTCACTCTCCCACCGTCCCTCATTCTCTTCCATGTACTGTACCTGATTGTAGGTAGCTAGTACGGAATAGAAAAAGCGTGAGAAAAAAGAGTGTAGATGTGTTGTATAAGTGAGGAGGGCAGTGATTCAAGCAAGCATGTGTTCTCGTGTACATGTACATAGTACAGTACTGTCTGTACGTACAGTATAGTAACAGTCTTTCAATACTACGGGCATTATCAACGACGCGCTCCTGTTTCTCCCCCCCCCCCCCCCACCACCCTCTTCCCATCTTGTCTCTTTCCTCGACAGGTAATATATATCGCTCTCTCAAAAATTTTCAAAAGCAGGAGGAAAACACCCGATCCCAAAAACGCCCCGGCTCTGTAATCCCCCAGCCGTGTGGGTACCACATCGTAAAATTCCGCAGAAAGCATCGCTAAAACCCCAAACAGAGCGTTTGAATCCACGCTCGTCTCGTCCAGCATCGGGTGCCCGAGTTCGTCTCACTCGACCCAGTAAAAAGCTCCTACCATGGCTCATTCTATTACCCGCTCGCCACGCGATCTAGGAGGAGGGTGCCGAAAAGCCACGGCCGACAAAAGCATCTTTGATAGGTAGCATGGAGCCTTTCCAGCCTGGCTAGAAGCCGACGTCGTTCGAGGTACACTGCTGGCTGGTTGCGAGAACGTCTCCACCCGCCGCTGTACGCCGGGAAGCAGGGCAGGGGTGTGACTGGTGCACGTGAAAGGCACGTGTGCTCACGTGGGGTGGCAAAAGGGTCAAAAGGGTCAAAAGGTACTCCAGTTCCAGTCTCGAGGAACGCTCGCACCCAGACTCTGCGGCTCTCCTTGGTTCTTTCCGAAGACGCTTCCGACCCTGCCGGCTCGAGCGGCCGGGCAGCTCATGGTCGGCGTCGGCGGCTCGTTCGGGTGGGCAGCGTCGTGAGCCCAGCGATGGGTCCTCGTCACCCTCCAGCGCAGGTAGTCGGAGTAGCAGTGTTCGCAAGCTCGGACTTCGGCACCCTCGGGGTGGTAGTTCGCGTCTTGGTCGAGGGGGATGGCGCGAGAAGAGTGCCGGTCGCAGAAGATGTTTCCGCAGCGGCGACAGTGGTGTTTGCGCGAGAGGAAGCCGAAGTAGAAGTGGCAGGTAGTGTCGTCGCAGATGGCGGATTCGGCGTTGGGCTGCACCGACGCGATTAGCATGAAGGGAGAGATGACGTGACGTGGATGACAATCTCGAGATGTGTAAGAGATGGGGAGGTAGGTAGGTGTAATAGAGAACAAGGCTGGGGGTGTGGGGGGGGGGGGGGGGGGGGGGGGGGGGGGGGGGGGGGAGCTGAGTTGAGTCGAGCCGAGCGATGGTGAGAATAATGCTGCACACGCGAGCGCTGGCTAACGAAGCGGTGCGAGCATTTGGGCCTGCATGGATGGTGTCCCTCGCAACCATTCTTCTTTTTTTTTTGGGTTCGTAGCACGCGATACCCGTCAAGGTATCGCAATATGGCAACAGCAACCCCGACCATATATACTCAGCACATCCCCATCCCCCTCCCCCTCCTTCGCCCTCAACTCCGAGGAGCCGGGCCCGCGCAAAGCTCTACGACGAGAGAAAAGTTGGCTGACATACCTTCCAGTGTGCCCGCGTCGGCAAGGCCGTCACCTTGCCCAATCCTTCCCCAATCCATTCCGCCTCCACGACCTCGCCCAGCCCGGATTTGATGCTATCGCCCGTCATGCGCCGGCTCAGCGTCCCCGGCTTCCCCAACTCGTCGAAACTGTTGTCCTTGCTGGGGGGGGGCGTGAGGGGCGACGGGCGGGCCGCCCTCCGCGAGGGCTCCGTTGCCCGCAGCACGGCGGGCACGTACAGAGGGGACTTCGGCGGCCGCAGCTGCTTCGACTGCTGCTGCAGATAGGCCGGGATGCCGACGCGCGGCGAGGTCGGCGAGGGGTTGTTGGGCGTCGCAGTCGCCGAGTTGATGGGGGACGTCTGCTGCGAGTTGAAGAGCGTATACTGCGTCGGGGATGCCGTGAACTGTTGCACCGGCATGGACACGCCGGCTGCCATGTCCGCGGTCGTGTACGGGGCCGCGTCTCGGGGCTTGTCGTCCGACGTCGAGGGCGTGGGGAGGGAGATCTGCTGAAGCGGCTTCTCGAGGAACATCCAGCAGGTGGGGTGGGAGGAGTGTCGCGGTGCAGATGCAGAGATGCGCGCCGTTTGGACCACGACCCCGGCCGGAGCGATCCGACGGTGACGAGATGGCGGTCGCCGTTGCGATGTGCCGACGCCGACGACTGCGCCCACCGTCCACGCCGATGGATTCTGTCGGTTGGAGGCGCGCGAAGACGGTCGTGTGTGCGTTCGCGACGCGGTGCGGTGCGGTGCGGATGAAGGGTCGAGGGTTGCGCTCCGCGATGTTCTGTCGCCGTGTGATGCTCCCGACTCGGCTCAGCGGCAACGACGAGTTTCGTGGTGATGCTGCTGACGATGCGATGCTGACGATGCTGATGACGAGGACGACGAGGCCGACGACGATGATGATGATCGGCCCGGCTCCCACCAAGACCGGAAGACGATGCGGTGCCGCGAGATGCCTACCGCTCCAAGATCACCACCGCTTTCCTCTCGCGGGTCATCCACGGACGGGTCTGGTGTGGTGGTGTGTGGTGTGTGGTGTGTGGTGTGGTGTGGTGTGGTGTGGTCGGAGCCGCGAGCAGAGGGGTGGAGGGAGTTGAGATGGTTGGACTTTTTGTCTTACAGTACAACGACCGCGGGACTCGACTCCTTCTTGAGCACGGAGGGTCCATTGGTACGATGATGTCGATTTAGTGGCCAATTGATGGCGCGCGCCACGTTCATTGGGCCAGTCGCGCATGAAGCGCAGGGATGGGGGGATGGGGGGGGGGGGGGGGGCGGGCACTGGGACTGGGACTGGGACTGGGGCTGGGGCTGGGGCTGGGCTGGGATTCGGATTGGGATTATTAGGGCTATCTACGAAGTTGCACAGTACATGGAAGAAGTATGTGTACTGTCCCATATGTACAGTACGTACAGTACTGTACAATACCGTGCATACAGTATCCGCACGCATACTCGTCGCGCGATTGGATAGTCCTGTCGTGTGTCGCACCGCATGTCCAGCGATCGAAGTAGGTCGGCGTTCTTCATCTGGCCGTGGCTGGTCATATGTGTAGATTGGATAGACGATAGATATACTATGTACAGTGGGGACCGTGGGGACCGTATCTCTCGTACTATGTACATATGTACCCACAGTACGTACGGTCTCTCTGTGTACAGTTCATTTAGTACATTTAGTACATCCAGTACACACGGTATTACGGTATCACGGTATATACGGTATCACACATCTCGCACACACATCCACCATCCACACCCACATCATGGCTTGCGCATGCCAGTCCATCTCCCGTGCCGCCTCGACGCCGATTGGCCCGCCGGCGGGCCTGCTTATCGCCGCGACGTGAGTGGCTGGCCCGCACGCCGAGCGTCCCGGGGGCCGCCCCGGACCGAGCATCTCCCGGCGCGGCTGACACTTCGTCCTCAGCCTCGACGTTGGCATTCGCCCGTGGAGGAGCGGACTGACATACCTGTATCTGGTATCTGCCGGTCCCGATACTGCGACCGTCCTTCGAGGGACAGGACATACAGTACTTACTGTACATGTGTACTGTACATGGTACATTTGTACAGTATGTACATACAGTACATACAGTCCAGTACCGTCCAGATACATCCTCACCCACATCTCCCCCCTGCGCGGCCATGCGGCACGTGTCCGCGGGCGGTGAGCCATCCGACTTCTTGCTCTCCCTCCCTCCAGACTTTTCTCTCCGTCCCAACTTTTCCTTCCCCCTCCCCTCCCCTCCCCTCCCTCCCCTCCCCTTCCCTGGCATCCCAAGAGCCCGGATGGAATGCGACGAGGCCGCCAAGGCACTCGGAGTCGGGACCAGAGGGCACAGCAGCCGCGCCCACGCGCCCAAACCAGAGCCCGACCTCGACCTGGTCCTGGGAATCGGATGATCGCGGTCGGAGACGGAAGAGGACGACGACGACGAAGACGATCCGCCGCCCGCTGCCCATGTCCCGCGCGACGCCTCAACAGCCGACGCCGCGCCCGCGGGCTGATCCAGGTCCGCAGGGGGCCTCGCGTGGTCGATGGAGAACCACATTTCTCCACCAGCCCACCAGCCCACCAGCCTGCCAGCCCGCCTGCCCGCCAGCAGACCGAGATGCGAAGAGACGGCGATGCGAAGAGACGGCGATGCGAAACGAGACGCGCATCGTGTCGCGCCTCACACCGGCGCAGGCGCGGGTTCTCCCAGATCAGAGGAACCGTCCCGTACCGTACAGTCCATACATACAGACAGACACACACACATGCCGTATGTATGTACTGTACGTGCTGTGGCCAGGACCCAGGCGCTGCTCCGTATGGATGGACCCGGCCAAGAGATCCGCCTTGGCGGCTCCGGCCCCGTTCATCCCAGCCCGGACGCTGCACGCGCCGACGTATCGACCTTGTCTTTGCTGCATCACCATCATCAGTTGATCGACGGGGGAGAGACGCGCGACGGTTCCGAAACGACCAAACCTTGCCCTCCCATCCCGAAAAAGCAAATGCGTGCAAGCCACTGGCGAGGCACACGGTGCGCGCGTGGGCAGAGGCCCGGGGGAGCACCGTATCGTACCCTACCGTCCCGACAGACACAGACACAGACACATACACATACACATACATCCACGGCGGACGGCCGTCACTCGCGGCTTCGGGGCCACAGAAACGACACCAGGTGCCCGTGAGGCCGGACGCACCCGCGAGCCGGTGAGCGTCCCGCGTCCATGGGAAGGACGCGACCAAGATGGCCGGGCGGGATGGGTCCCATGCCATGATGTAACCGCGGCAAGATTAACTTCCAGAAGCAGGTGAAGCGAAGTCCCAAGTGCTGTACTGTGTGTACACAGTCTATCGGTTAAGTATTATTCCTGGTTAAAAACAGTGGGGGTGTGGAGACAAAACTTGACCTAATTAAGTAGTATTCCATGCAATGATGAATTTAACTTTTACAAGGTATACGTATTCAAATTACGAAAAATACGAAGTGTGAGAACTGCTTTCGGATTACAATGTAAATATTTTTAACATTCTGTATATCCATCTTCGGCGTCAATAACAGCTTGACACCGATTGAATAAAGCAAGCTAATATCACGTCGCTGACCTCGAGTTAAATCAGAAGCTTTTAAACGTTTAGAAACTGAAGTAGAAGCTGAAGTAGAAGCTGAAGCCATTGCGTTGCGTTGCGTTGTATTGCGTTGCGTTGTATTGCGTTGTATTGCGTTGTGTTGTGTGAAAATTTTGCCCGTATCTCTCATATTGTAATTTTGTCGTATTTCGTGAAAGCTTACCGGAAGTTGGGTCATTACTTGATTGGGCTAAGGTGAAATTATCCCTGTTTGACCAGGAATAATACTTAACCGATAGACTGTGTACATACTGTACATACCGTACCGCACAGGACATCGGAAATGCTTGCTTTCATCGATCGTGGTCCCCGGCGCAGCGTATGGATGGACAGGACTGTAGGTGTACATCCAGGACAGGACACACAGCGCGAGTGGTCGGGACCGGCCCCCGCCACGCACGTTCCCAGACATCGGTGAGGGGGCCTCAGGGGCTTCAGGAACCGGAAACGGTGTGCAATTTTGCCCGAAGCAGAAGAAACAACCGGTCGGGCTCCACTTGCACGGGGCGGTCAAACGGTCTACGGACTACGTAGGGCACAGGGGGGGGGGGAGAAGGTGGGTAACCAGGGTGCTTGAGTAAGTGCCGTACAGTACAACAGTATATAGTACAGTACAACAGAATACAGTACATATGTACCGTACTGTACGGTACCACCCAGTGAGGAAAAAAGCAGCAGTGCCAAGTTTCTGATCGGCACCAGTCGAGCGTCGAGCCAGCCTTCGCCGACGTCTGTATGTGTATGTGTAGAAGGATGGATCCATGATACGAAGCATCTCATTTCTCCCCGAGACGGGGGTATCTCGCCCCCACTATATTATGTATGTGTGTACTGTACCCACTGTGTATTGTCCCGTAGGCACGCAACACGCCGCACGGCTCCTGAATCATGGCCACGAGCAATGTATATTATTCTACTCAACACTCCATATGCTGTATTCTCGAGCTTTACACGAGCGTTCGTAGACGATGCTCCCAAGCTCGACCGCCGCGTTGGGTACCTAGCGGACCGCGGGCGGAACGCGCAACACCTGGCACGCTGTCCACGCACGTTCTTCCTCAGCCCTCGTGCGAGGCGCGCTGCTTCCAGACGTTTCCCATCGCGGCCAACTCGGCCACGCAGGCCAGCGCCGGACCGCCCTCGAGAGCTGTCTGTCCTGTCCGTCTTCTTCTCTGCCGCGCGCGGATCGAGACGCCCCGATCCATCCACACACATTGGCGGGTGCAGACCGGCTGGGGGGCGTCGTGGGACCCTTGGGAAAAGTGTATGCTTAAAAGCATATCGGACGTGTGCGGGTCCGAACGGGCACTGTTCGGTTCGGTTCTGTCCTGTACTGTACATAGTACATACAGTACATACTGTACATACTGTGTACTGTACGGTCCTTTTCCTTGATCAGAAGTCAGAAGCGCGAGAGTGGGTCGTCCCAGACAGCATCGTCGCCGACGTCGAGCATCGATCGAATCACACAGCGGGGAGCGAAAGTCGTACCTGGCGGGCGCACTCACACCCCCCGACGCTTCGGCGGGATAAGCAGCTACTTGCTTCTTCTGTACTGTACTGTACTATAGTACTGTACGGTATATACAATGCTGTAACGCTCCAGCGGCTCTGATTCGTCGTCTGGACGAACACCCGCCGGGGAAGCAGCGCCGGTTGGCCGCCCCGCTGGTCCTCCACCCTCCCACGACACGGACGCTGCAAGCACGCGCGCTGGACGGAGTGCGGAGTGCGGTAGGTGGTCTGGTCTGCCGTGGGCGCGACCAACGACCACACGCTCGTGCGCGAGGTCCGAATAGCTTCAATGTACACATAACCCGCGCCGCCGCATTTCGCATCACCGGGGGAGGGGTCCATCACACACGGCGTCCACGAGCGCGGTCCCAACTCCAACATGGCATCCCACGGAGTCGAGGTCGTGGGCCATCGGCCCACCCTACTCCCAGATGGGCCGACTCAGAACCCCTACACCGACGCCAGCTGGGCCACGTTGTTGGCAATCCTGGAAGCCATCTTGCCGTCGATTCGGCGAGAAGCCGCAGGCGCCGCAGGAGCCGAACCGGTGTGGCAGAGGTCCATCTCAGATGAAGAGTATCACAGGACTCTTGATCACCTGACGGCGACCATGGTCGATGCCCCGAACGGCGATGACTGGGCCAGATACCTGGCGGAGAGACTTTCGGAGATCCCCAGATTTCAGGACTTGCTGAGACGGACTCTGGGGGTGTATGCGCACGCCGATGCGAGAAGAGGACTTGGCGTTCTGCTGGCAGCTCTCAAGTACGTCGTCGGTCACGTATCAACAAACTCGCCTATTCTCGCTTGCAACAGGACGACTGATGTGGTTACAGTACCCGACTGGGATGCAAGCTGCTCACCGGCTACACGACATCCTTCCACGAGCAACCTGTGCACGTCCGGGAGGAGATCCTGCGCAGATGGCGAGACTCCTACCTCCCCCTTCTCAACACCCTCCACTCCCAGATGACGGTCTTGGCCCAGTCGCTCTGGCTCAAAACCAGCCCCATCTTCCCGGCACTCGCCGGTTTCCCCCCGGTGCCGGAGCACTCCAAGCCAGCTGCTCCCCACGACTACGATTTCCTGCAGTTTGCGTCGGCCTCGGAGCCCGAGACCATCGAGACCGACATCGTGATTGTCGGGTCCGGCTGTGGCGGCGCGGTCTGTGCCAAGAACCTGGCCGAAGCTGGACATCGGGTGTTGGTCGTAGACAAAGCGTACCACTTCCCCCCGGCCCAGTATCCCATGACGGAGGAAGCGGCGAACATCCATCTCTTCAACAACGGGGGCACCGACGGCAGCGACGACAAGTCCATCCGCGTCCTCGCCGGTTCCGCGTGGGGAGGGGGAGGGACCGTCAACTGGTCCGCTTCCCTCCAAACCCAGGCCTTTGTCCGCAAGGAGTGGGCGCACGAGCGTGGCCTCGCCTTCTTCGAGACGGCCGAGTTCCAGAGCTGCTTGGACCGCGTGTGTGAGCGGATGGGAGTGAGTGCGGATCACGTTCGCCACAATCATGGGAACCGGGTCTTGTTGGAGGGGGCGAGGAAACTCGGCTATCACGCGAAAGCCGTACCGCAGAACACCGGAGGCGCGGCGCACGATTGCGGGCATTGCACCTTGGGATGCGGCTCGGATCAGAAGCGGGGGCCCGTGTCCTCCTGGCTGCCCGACGCCGCGAAGGCGGGCGCCAGGTTCGTCGAGGGCTTCACCGTGGAGCGTGTCATCTTCGACGCGGAGGCTGGCGTGAAGACTGCCATGGGCGTGCAGGGCAGATGGGTCTCTCGGAGCCGGGCCGGCGTCGACGGGCCGGCCTCGGGCCAGACGGAGCGAGAGCTGGTGGTCCGGGCTAAGAAGGTCGTCGTCGCTTGTGGTGCTCTGTGGAGTCCGATGCTTCTGCGGAAGAGCGGTCTCGAGGTGTGTTGACACTCGCGAGAAGCGCGGATCGAGCTCACGTCTGCAGAACCGTCACATCGGACAGCACCTCTACCTCCACCCGGTCAACACGGTGAACGCCATCTTCCGCGAAGACGTCCGGCCCTGGGAAGGTAGATGCTCCGCCGGCGCCCCCCCCCCCCCCCCCCCATCCGGTCTCGCTAACTAACCTCCCCAGGCGGGATCCTCACCTCGGCCTGCACCAGCTTCGAAGACCTCGACCTCCAAGGCCACGGCGTCAAGCTCGAAGCGACGGCCATGCTCCCCTCCCTCAACCTCGTGCTCTTCCCCTGGACCTCCGGCCTCGCCTACAAAACCCTCGCCCTGCGATTCCGCCACATGAACGGCTACATCGCCCTCGCGCGCGACCGCGACCCGGGCCAGGTCTACCCGGACCCCGTCAGCGGCCGGCCGCGGATCCGGTACACGCCCAGCGCCTTCGACCGCGCGCACCTCCTGGAGGGCGTCGTCGCCCTCTGCAAGATGGTGTACGTCGAAGGCGCGCAGGAGATCCACCTGATGAACTCGGCCGTCGCGCCCTTCGTCACGCCGCGAGGCGACGACGCCGCGGCGCCGAGCATCACGGATCCCGCGTTCGCGGCCTGGCTGCGGGAGGTCCGTCGCGCCGGCAACCGGCCGCCGGCCGCGTCGTTCGCGTCGGCGCACCAGATGGGGACGTGTCGCATGGGCGCGGATCCGACGGCGGGCGTCGTCGACCCCCGAGGGCGCGTGTGGGAGGCCGCGAGCCTGTACGTCGCCGACGCGAGCGTCTTTCCCAGCGCGAGCGGGGTCAATCCCATGATCACGACCATGGCGATCAGCGATCACATCGCGAGGTGCATCTGCGAGGACCTCCAGAGCGAGGCGGGCGTGGCGCGCTGATGCTTGGCTGGGAACTGTAGCCTTGCACATCTCTCGGTTACAAGTTCTCTGCTCCCTCACACCACCAAGAATGCTCCCTCGCACCACCGAGAATCGCCCCTCTCCCCGTCCCTCTCGTGTGTTTGGAAACAAAGCGGCATGGGCTGAGGGGAGGCCGTTCTCGCTAGAAAATTATCCATTACTCTTTGTCCATGTAAACAATGCTAAGCCAAACCCCACTCGTCCTCGCTTACGATTTCTCACTCGTCCTCGCTTACGATTCTTTTCTCTCTCTTCTTTCGCTTACTCGCTCCCTCCTATTTCTCTCTCTTCTTTCGCTTCCTCGCTTACTCGCTCCCTCCTTTTTCCCTTTCACGACCCGTCCACCTCTTGGGTCCGATATGTATCCACCTACCTACGTACCTACACCTGCCTACCTACTTATCTCCGCTACCCGTCTATGTGTTCCTTGCATTCCATCACTACCATTACCGGGAGAAAGGGGAAAAAAAAAAAAAAAAAACTGGAGAAGAAAGAAAGAAGAGAAAGAAGGGAGAAAAAAAGAAAGAAGAGAGAGAAGAAAGAAGAGAGAAGAGAAAAGAAAGAAAAGAAAAGGCCCCTTCTCTTCTCTTCTGTCCTCTCCTCTTCTTTCTCAGGCGCACGCCCTGTTCTGGTCCGTGTCTATCTATCCATTTATCTATCCATCTACCTATCTACCTATCTACCTACCTACCTACCTATCTACCTATCTACCTATCTACCTATCTACCTATCTATCTACCTACCTACCTATCCATCTACCTATCCATCTACAGCTAGTCTCATCAGCCAACCAGCCAAACCAAACCCCCTCCCCCCCCCTCCCTCCCAACCAACCAACCAACCACACGGAAACCCACCCCCGCCACGAAGAGAAGACAAAACCCCCTCGTCCTCGAGGGTTAGGCAGAAAGCCAAGAGCTTCACCACCTTCCGGAAAACAGACACACACACACACACACACACACACAGGAGAGAGAGAGGGGCAAAGCAGAGGCACAGCAGAGGCAGGCGCGATCCACAGTACATAAACATACACATACACATACACATACACAGACACAGACACAGACACAGACACAGGACCAGGAAAAGAAAAGAAAAGAAAAGAAAAGAAAAGAAAAGAAAGGACATGTTCCCCGAATATCCGCGGCCCCCGGTGCAGCCTACGGTGGTTGTCGTGTCGTATTGTCGTCGTCGTCGTCGCTTTTTCTGGGTGGTGGTGGTGGTGGTGGTAGGGCGGGTTGGTGCTGGTAGGGCGGAATGGTGCTGCTGAAGGGCGGGTTGGGGGTGGTAGAGCGGGTTGGTGCTGGTAGGGCGGGTTGGTGCTGCTGCTGCTGAAGGGGAGGAGGGAAGGGCGTCGTGCGTGCTTGCGTGCGTGCGTGCTGGTTTGAGAGGTGGTGGAGGCCTGCACTTCGACTGCGCTTTAGGGCGTTTGTGTTGTGTTGTGTTGGCTTGGGGTGGGTTGGGTTGGGTTGGGTTGGGTTGGGGGTTGGGTTGGATTGGGGTGGGGTGGCTTGGGGTGGCTTGGAGAGTTGGAGTTGGGAGTTGGGGCTGGATGGCATGGCATGGGATGGGATGCGATACGGGGGATGGGTGTTTTTGTTGGCTTTCGATCGTGCGTTTTTGGGAAAAGAGCTGAAGGCGGAGGAGGGCGGGGGGGAAGAGATGGGTGTGAGAGCCTTGTATTGTACTGTATGTACCTTGTATGTATGTACGTATGTACGGTGTGGTATACATACCTACATACTGTACACATACATACGTGCTGGGGTTAGTTAGCAGGGCTGGGATCCATTGCGAGAAGTCCAACACAGTGAACCAAACCGATATGATCGTGTCGTCTCGTCTCGTCTCGCTTTTTGTGCTGTGCTGTATTATACTGTGCTGTACTGTGTATGCTCTTTCTGTGCGAGATAGCATGGGAAGTCTCGCCGTGCAACAATACAGTACTGTACAACCAGTCGGTTGGCAAAGGGACTGAAGTTGTGATTACCAGGGTTTCGTGGTATGATCTGATCTGATCTGATCTACTTACTGTATGTACAGTACAGTACAGTAGCAGCTATGGTATGTATTCTTTCGCTATATGTTATCTATCTACCTATCTATCTGGTCATCATGTATACATGTATGTGTGTATGTATGTATGTATGTGAGTGAGTGAGTGAGTGAGTGAGTGAGTGAGTGAGTGAGTGAGTGAGTGAGTGAGTGAGTGAGTGAGTGAGTGAGTGAGTGAGTGAGTGAGTGAGTGAGTGAGTGAGTGAGTGAGTGAGTGAGTGAGTGAGTGAGTGAGTGAGTGAGTGAATAAATAAGTGAGTGAATGCCATTTAGTGCCAAAACGCAGAAAGAAGCTAGCTAGCTCTCTACCTACCTAGTAAGTACCTCTAAGTACCTATGCAAAACGGAAAAGGGCCAGGGCCAGGTCCAGCAAACGCTTTGCTCTGTGTATGTGTATGTATAGTCGGCCACAGCGGGAAGAACTCGCTCTTCTTGCATTACATTATAATAAAATATAAACAACACAAACAATACAAAATAATTTATACTGTATATGCATCACCCCCCCACCAACCAAAGCTCCCCATCACCGAACACGCCCACGCCCACGCCCACGCGCCCGCCTGCCTGCCTATACGGTACATACATACATACATACATACCAGCCGCGGACCTTCACGTGAAAGGGTACCTGCGGATCCCGCCGCAGAAAACTCCCCGTCGGCTCTCACGGCCGGCTGTGCTGTGCTGCCAGACCGCGTTTCGGATCGCAAGCTGTATTATATTGTACTGTACTGTATATAGGTATTGTATATAGGTATTGTATATAGGTATTGTATATAGGTATTGTATATAGGTATTGTATATAGGTATTGTATATAAGGTATTGTATATAGGTATTGTATATAGGTACGATACGGGGAGTCCCTAAAAACTGTGGGTGGGTTGTGAGCAGCACTGCCCGCGTAGGGGAATTGGCGCTTCTGAGATAGATAGATAGATAGATAGACGAGGGAAGGCAATTTGGTCGGCTCGGCTCTACTTTGGGAGACGATGCGTCCGTCGCTGTGGGAGCGGTACTATCTACGGTACTCTACCTGGCTGGCTGGGGCTGAGTCGATTGAAGGTACTGTATGTACTGGATGTACTGTATTGTACTGTTGGTAGATGCTATGCATTTTTGGGTATGAAAGCGTGCTGTGTGTATACGGTATGTACTATATGTACTAAACATACATAGAGAATACAAAGAGATATACACAGAAACTGTACAGCACTGTACTACGGTAGAGACCACCTCTGCCACCTAACATCTGGCCCCCAAAATGCACACCGGTTGGCAGCACTCGCCCGCCTCTGCTTTTACCTCCGCTGCGACGTCAACAGCCTTTTGGGATACGGCGATTCCAGGACAGAGGGAGAGGCCGGCCACGGGTGGACCGGTGGGCCTACCGATCTACAGGCGACAGGACAGGTCTGTCTACACGCCGACGGGAGCAGAGGAGGCCGAGCACAGCGCTCGTCCTGTGTGTACGGTATGTATTGTACTGTACATACTGTACATACTGTACATACTGTACATACTGTACATACTGTACATACTGTACATACTGTACAGTCATGACCATTTACAGTATTACAAGGTGATCGATGTCCAGAGCCGTCGCGCCGAGCGAGCGAGTGTCGACGGCCCCTCTGCAGGCGGTCGACGGCATGCCATTTAAGGATTGCCATCCTCGTGGATTCACCCACCATCTCCGCAGGCCCAAGCGTCACAAAGGCATGTCGCGATCGGAATCCGGGAGCGACGGGGGCCCACGGATGGATGCGAACCTAGAGATGGGCCAGGTACTGTGTTGTGTGTGTGTATTGTACACAGACTGTAAGCGAGATGGAAAGCCAGTCTGTCTGTCTACCTAGACCGTCTGTGCCTCTGCTCACATCGGCGATGCACCGCGTCTCTCTCTCTCTCTCTCTCTCTCTGGCGGCGTCACTCGTCCGCCATCTATCTATCTGACAGGCCGGTCTGCGTCATGTGGCGTCGTGTGATGCGACTCCTCAAACGCGCGCGAAACGGCAGGCCAGCGGAGGGAAGTGAAGAATGGGCTCTGACTGAGCCGACGAGCGTCCCCAAGGGCATCGCAGATACCGATCGGGCATCGCGAGCAAAGACTCGTCGGTACCATGCCAGGCCATGCCATGCCATGCCGTGCCAGCTGCGCGGTACATCGGAGCAAAGCCAAAGGGAAGCCAAAGGGAAGCCAAAGGGAGATCTTGCCTTCTCCTGCATACATACAAACCTACAAACCTACCTTTCCGGCATGTGCCTCGGATGTTTATTCTCATGCGGCATCTGCGGTGGTTGTTTATGCACTTTGGAGCTCGCCGCGGCGGAAAGTTTGGGTGTGATGCGTTCGTCGACGCTGTCCCCCCCCCCGCATGCACCGATGAAGCAAGAGCCGGACTTGTGAGACGCGACGAGATGCAGATAGACACCACACGAAGCCTGAATGGAGGCCGCACATGTGTTTATCCCGCTCAAAGGGGAGGCGTGGAAGGGGCTCTGCCAGAGGGAGCAGCGCGTGATGCAACCACAGACGGCTCGGCTCGGTGACCTCGAGCATGGCTGGCCGTACTGACTGTCCTGTCTGTACTGTAACTGCGAAGGCACACATCGCCTCCCATACACCAGACCGCGAGTCTGTCGGGATGGGATGCATGGCGTGCCAGAAGCGGATCCTCGTCAGCACACAGGTGCGCGAGGGGACCAGAACCACGCGCCCTCGTCGGCGGAGCACGATGGGATGGGCCAGGAGATCACGCCGCGCTCCTCGCCAAACAAGAACGAAGCATCGGGGCAGCAAACGATCTATGGATCGCCGACCGAGACATCGGGGCCCGCACGAGGCCGACGGCAGCGCCGAAGACGACGGCGCCGCGGCGACGAGAAGGCGGTCGCGAGCCCAGAGGACAGGTCGGCGACCGGCTCGCGTTTCAGAGGCCTGGGTCGGCTGAAGTGATCTCCAGCGGCCGCGGATCACGACGATCACCACGCACGTTGACGGGAGACTCGCGGAGATCGGAAACGAAGGAAGACATGGGGGGTTCCATCGGGATGTGTGTACGGTACGGGACAGGTTCCTCGAGACCTCCTCGACACGCGAGACTATTCACGGCACCGGGTCAACCTGCAGAGAAGAAGAGAAGAAGAGAAGAGAAGAAGAGAAGAAGAGAAGAAGAGAAGAAGAGAAGAAGAGACTCGACCAGATCCTGTACGGGCCCACCGCCCGCCGGGGATCCGCTGGGTTGGACCCAGCGTCGAAATCATGGGCTGGGTGGCATGCTGTATGTGCGAGAGAGCATGGATGGCACTGGCACTGATCGGTTATCTCTCTATTCGAAACGGGAGGCTGAACAGGCACGCAAGCAGATGACTGGGTCGGGCAGGGAGAGGTGACGATGTCAAGGTGCTGACTGTGCTGACGGTGCTGACGGTGCTGACGGTGCTGATGGTACTGTCTGTACTGTCTGGACTGTGTATACAGTATGTACTGTACAGTACTGTCTGTACTGTGTATACAGTACTGTGCTGCAGAGCGAGAGCGAGAGCGAGGGTAGGAAGTCAGCATCTGACCTCGCCCTCAATGGCGGCTTTTCATACACAGCCGCTCTGGTTCTTGCAGAGACGGATATAGAAAGATCCCACTATCGCGACGTTACTTACAGTACCGTACAGTACCTTGCAGTGCCTTACTTAGTTCCTTGATCGTGCCTTCTGTCTTTCTGTCTTTCTGTCTTTCTGTCTTTTTCTTTCTATCTTTCTATCTTTCTATCTTTCTCTCTCTCTCTCTCTCTCTCTCTCTCTTCTCTCTCTCTCTCTTCTCTCTCTCTCTCCCCTCTCTCTCTCCCTCTCGCTCTCCCTCTCCCTCTCCCCCCCCCCTCCCCCTCCCCCCCCCCCCCCCCCTCCCTCTCCCCCAGGAGGTGCTTCGGACTTACTTTCTTACTTACTTTACAGTACCTTCGACTGATTGCCGCCACTCCACACTTGCAACAATCAGGCCAACTTGGAAACCTCCGCCGTTCCCCACGCAACTCTCCCGTCGACGGCCGCTCGTCAACTCATCTGATCCATCCCCCGGGCCGGCATCGTCCCAACTCTGGCGACGGATTTACCTTCGACGCTCCTTCGAGCATGCAACCAGCCGGCGCGACACGACCTGGACCGATCCGACCCCAGACTCCGTCATTCGCGCGGGTTGACGTCGTCCTCGTCGGAGAATCAATCAATCTCCGGCGACCAGCTCAAACGTCGACACCGCACGCGCGAGGATCCGTCCTGGCGGTTCGCCCCGCGACGGCGCGATGGACACGGCCCTGATCACGTTCATGATGTGCGTGGCTTTCTCTCGTCCCCCACGCCGGTACATGTGGGATGAAGTCTCAACCCGGTGCGCATGGCGATGGTGCTCTCCTCCTTCTCGTCTCGTGGGCTCTCGTTGCCCTTCGCCCCAACCCTGGACTCGGGGGGTGTAGGAGGGATCAGACAAGATCAGCCCCAGACCAAGGCGTTGTTTCTGGCTCGTCCCGAGTCAGCGTCGGCCTGCAGATCGTCTCTCGGGACGGTGCGGTGCGGTATGTGTATGTACATACCGTGTGTCTGTACTGTACATGGACACACCGTGTGTATGTACATACATCCACCGACAGCACAGTCCGGTCCCAACTGCGGCTCGCTTGCGCGATCACGTGCCAAGACCGGGAGGTTGGCCATCAAGACTCTTCTCCTCCACCTCCGCCGTCTGAGCACCAGCGACAATCAAGACGAATCGACGAGCCTCCCTCCCTCCTACCACTTGGCGTTGCAGGCCCTTCCACGATGCGCAGGGCTTGTTCGCGGCCCAAAGTCTCGACGTGTGGGCGGGATCCACCGTTTCATCCTTATTTCCCGCCGCTCCGTCGGCCATCTACAAGAGACTTTCGCCATGCACAATCGTGGAGGCATCACCAGATATTGCTTGTTTCACTTCGCTGACCCGTCGCAGGCACATCCCGCACAGCAGTCGCTCCGTCGACCTGATTGGGTCGTGGGACAATTTTGCGCGGCGTTACCCTATGGAAAGAGATGTTCGACGATCCAAAAACATGTGGCGTGGCTGTTACTCCTTCGAGGATATCATTTGCGACGGGAATGAGGGCAGCAGCCCAAAACGCACGGGTGGTTTGAAGATGGGTTCCACCTACTACTACTACGTCAGTGTTTGACACGGCAAAGTATAAGCAGCAACAGCAGTCACTGACAAGACCTATATGTAGGTGGAGTTGCACGACGGGTCCGAGTACCATGACAGATCCGCTCCGTTCACCACATCCTGTCCATATCTCCCGGGCCAGCCCCTCAACATCCTCTGTGTGCCCATTGAAGTCCAACCGCGACGGCATCGGAGCGCCTCCATGAGCGCCGTGTTCCACGAAGACATCAAAACCATGAACCCTCATGACAAGTTCATGGCCCCGAGAGCGCCTCCTCCTCGACCCTCCCTACGCCTGATCACCTCGTCGCCAAGCCTGGGGAGATCACACTCGGTCCGATCGCTCTCGCCCAAGGCGGAGAAGTCGATCTGGTCACCGAGAACCTTTTTCGGTCGGTGGTCCGAGAAAGCACCCTCGTCGACGGCGGTCCGACGGCGGTCGGCGTCGGAGAGGTCCGGACGGGGGAAATGCGACGTGGGCACGCCGATATCCATCAAGCACTGGCAGGAGGAAACGCCGGAAGAGAAGCCGGTGCTACCCTCCCTGGATACATCACCGCACTCGTCGATGGATCTCAGGCCCCAGAATCCCTTGTCACCGTGGCCGTTTGTCCGGGACAGCGTGTATAGCGCAACGAGCCTCGAGATCCCCGATGAGATCGCCGAGGGAGACGAAGACGACGATAACTTCGCCAGCCAACCCCACCGCTTGTCCTTCGCCGAACAGCAGCAGCTGACTCCCCTCACGCCTTTCCCGGCTGCCCGCTCTTCCATCGCGCGTCTCCCATCTGTTCGATCGGTAGCTACGAGGGCTTTGCGTGATACGTCTAAGCCGCTCCCTCAACTTCCCAGAGACGACAACTTGTTGCCCCCTCCCCTTCGTCTCCGGCCCGCTTTCTATAGCCTCGGAGTTCAAGGGTCGCATTTCTCGATCTCTACCGCAGCTTCCGAGGCCACCTCACCTGTGCAATCCGACTTCAACACCTCCCCCAGGCATTCCGTCATCTCGGACATCGATGCCGACGAGGACAATGGTGCCGGCGAGGACGATGACGCCGACAAGGACGGTGATGCCGATGAAGAAGACGTTGGCAGTGACGACGAGTCTAGTTACTGCCCTATCGGCGAGATACCTCGTGTTGACTTTGACTTCGACGGCTACGGTTCTCCCGACACCCACTATTCTTCCGAGGAAACGTCGAGGAAGGCAAGCCCACTGAGCCCAAAACATAGTCGCGCGACTTTCGGGGCCGACATGACCATCAAGGCCTCCGGGAGCTTATCCAAGGATGCGGAGGAAGACAAGGTGAGCTCGTTGGAACTGATCTTGAGTGAGCTGGGATATCTTGGCGATGCGATCGAGGGGTGCTGAGAATGCCGCGCATCCTTTGAACAACATGGTTGATTGATTCTCCTTGTGTCTGTTCCTCCGACCGATATTTTCTCTTTTCATTGGCCTGTGGCTACCTTTACTCTACACGAATTTATTTGCTTGTTCCATGTTTTGCGTTAAGTAGACTTATTTAAGAGATCGCACGTCGGCTTAGCTTTGAAATTTAGCGTGGAGTCTCGAGCTATTGGCGATTTTGAGTTGATCTTTTGGGCGATCTTTTCTTCTTTTTCTGTTGCTTTCCGGTGTAGGTTGAATGATGCCAAGTGAGAGGTACATGAGGGGGGATCTCAGAACACACGACTGGACGAGATGAGAGTGACGAGATGAATAGAACTGGAAGGTACTGTACCTGCCTCCCTCCCCAGCTTTACTTCGAGGCGAGGTGAGACCAGACCACGAAGGGAGGAAGGATGGAAGGCGAGCACATACCCACTTCCGCCACGACTGCCTTTTTTTTTTTTTTTTTTTTTTTTTTTTTTTTTTTTTTTTTTTTTTTTTTTTTTCGGGTGTTCAAAAGTACGCAGGAGGAATCTATTGCGAGAAAGTTTTGTGGCTCGGTCTCTGAGAGCGCCACTTGGGGTTGGGTTTTGGTGGGCGGGGGGTGGGGGATGACATGATCAAAAGACGTGAGGAGTGAACACATGCCTATAAGTAAAATGGCTTAGCTTAGCACGACGAGCTGTGTCAATCAAAAATCAGGTAAAAGAGCGTCAGTGAATAAGCCGTTGAATAGGTCGGGTGAATGTGAGAAGCAAGCGCGGATCCATCAGACGGAGCATACAGCATACAGCATACAGCATACAGCATACAGCATGCGGTATTACGGTATCACGGTATCACGGTCTACGAAGCAAAGGCAAGAGGATCTCAGAAGGTAAATAACTAAATAAATGGAAAGGAACGGAAAGAAACTGAACGGAAGGGGAGGAGGAGGGAAGAGAACGGGACACTGTACAGTACTTACAGTATGATCGGAGGCGATGCTTTGGGAAGGTGGCGCAGGACTAAAGGTACAGTACTGCATAATTTCTACCTACCTACCTTACCTACCTACCTATCTACCTACCTACCTTACCTACCTACCTACCTACCTATCTACCTATCTACCTTATGTACACTAAGTAATTTATCTTCCTTGCATCAGTAATAGATAGGTAGGTATGTAGGTAGATAGGTACGTAGGTACAGTACAGTACAGTACAAAACAGTAGGTAGGTCATCAACGAGTAACGGAACGGATCACTTATCGCGCCTTTTACTGTACTGCACTATACTGTACTGTACGTACTCGCTGTTTGTTGGGGCGTACTGTACATAAAACAGTGAGTATAGAACGATACCTATCTTACGGTGGGGGGGAAGGGGGAGAGAAGAGAGGGAAAGAGGGAAAGAGGGAAAGAGGGAAAAGAGGGAAAGAGGGAAAGAGGGAAAGAGGGAAAGAGGGAAAGAGGGAAAGAGGGAAAGGGGACAGTGTCAGCCGGAGGGAGGAGGGTGTGATGATGATATCTGAGCCATTGGATGAGAACCTACCTTACCTACCTACCTACCTACCTTACCTAGGTAGGTACCTGAATAACATCCATCCGTCCGTCCAAGTTGCGAAAAGCGGCGACAAAATAAGAATCTCTTTCTACCTACCGACCTACCTATACCCAAGTACCTCCTCCATATTCATCAACATACCTACTTGATTAACAAGGGAAAGAAGAAGAAAGGGGGCCACAAAAAAAACCTATCCAAAGCAGATCAAGTTGATTATTAGTGATTAGGTATCCTGCACCTCTCGCTTGCGAGCTCTGCCTGCCATCTCGAGACCAAACAGACGAACAAACAAGACAAAGCAAACAACACAACACAACCAGCCAGCCAGCCCTTCTCGTGTCTTGGTCTCGGTATATACACAAATCACACAATCACACAATTCCAAATCATCCCCTGGCCCCCACCCCCCCCAAACGCCTGCCTATCGGTCCGTCTTCCTTCCATGAAATCCAAGACCTGAGAGCCTTCCTTTTCTCCTTGATCATCGAGCGGATACCGTAGAGGAGGACGCTCCCGTCAAAAATGTACACTACCCCTCATGGCTTGGTTTTTCAGATTTTTTTATCTACACGACCCCCTTGATGTGCTCAACGTTCTCATGACAGCTTGACGTTGTCAGCATCCAGCTTGAACTGCGCGGCCTTCCTGTCCCGCTCGTACCGCGACGACGTGTCGCCCTTGAACATCGTACCGAGCAGCCCGTCCCAGAAAGTGAAGAAGGGCTGCGAGAAATTCGTCTTGATGCCCCAGCTTTGGTGGTGGATGTCGTGGTACCCGGCATTGTTGCTCGTGAGATGCTGGATCGGGTCCCAGGGGAGCGCGTAGCCGCAGTGGTCGTCGACGGTCTTGAGCGTGGAGAAGCTGAAGAAGAGCATGCCTTGCCGCGGGGTCAAGCCGGCGACTTTGTAGGCGATGCTGCAGCCGAGCGTATCGAGGAGGAAGCCCTCGAACGGGTGGTTGTAGAGAGCGCCGTATGCGTAGGGCACATAGAGGCGGTGGTGGCGGGAATGGAATTGTGCTAGCTCCGTTAGTATACGCAGCCTGTCGAATGGACATATGGAACCTACTGTAGAGCCACTTGTTGACATGCATGGCGCGGTGCAGGAAGTATTGCCATGTATCCACAATGACGAAGGCCAGGAAGAATTGTAGGCCGGGGACAATGTACCAGTACAAGGCCTTTGCGACCACCATCTCCCACGCCGCAAACGCAGGTACCGACGACCCGCTCACCACGTCCAGGCCCACGGTCAGAGCAGGGTACCTGCCGCCTGCGAGCACGGCAGCCAGCATGGGATGTGAGCTGGACATGTTCTTGGAGATGGCCGCCGCGTTGAGCCCGACCAAGCCCAAGAGCTGCGGCAGCGCCCTTTGCGCCAGCCGCACCCTCGTCGCCCAGCACGCGACGTCGTAGTCCTCCTTGCCCGTCATGTCCTCCGGCTCCGTCAGGCCCAGGATGGCGGCCACGACCGTCTGGATAATCTGCTGCACAATCACGTCGCGTGCCACTTCGTATCGTGAAACATGGTTCCGCTTGAGGATTTCGGCGGGCGTGTGGAGGCGGTATTGCGGCCAGATGTCGTAGACGTCGATGATGTGGAAGAACATGGACACGACCCAGTACACGAGGGGCAGCAGGACGAGGGAGAGCATGAAGTCCGAGATGTACGGGAGCAGCGGTTGGACCGGGGAGAGCGTGTAGGAGGGCAAGGGGGGGAGGTCGTTCATGGTTGAGGCGACGGTGATATTGGCCATGTTTGGCGGCGGGCGGCGAGCGACGAGTGAAAGAAATGAAAGAAAGGAGTGATACTGGAGATAGGTCGCAGTTATCGTGGTGCGCACGAAGGAGAGTCGAGGGTTGGTTGGTTTTGGAGAGGGTGGGAAGTGTGACGGGACGAGGAAGGCGGCGGCGACGGCGGCGGCGGGACGGACGCCACTATGTGTGTACAGTGCAGCACAGGCGTGCAAGGTATCAAATCTCGCTTCCGCCACCCGGGTCTGATCTGATCTGGTCGGGTCTGGCACGGGCGCGGGCTCTCCGGAATCGGACGGGTAAGGTTGATGATGATGATGATGATGATGGTAGTGGTGGTGATGGTGATGGTGGTGATGGTGATGGTGATGACGATGATGAGAAAACAAAGGTGAAGACGAAGATGGACGTGTAAGGAATCTGATGTAGAAGACGCAACGACCGAAACACGCATCAATATAACGGCTACTAGTTGTATTGTACAGTGCACGCAGTAAATACAGTGCACGCAGTAAATACAGTGCATGCAGTAAATACAGTGCATGCAGTAAATACAGTGCAGGCAGTAAAATACGTATATGCAGTAGATTCAGTACTGTACTGTACATGCAGTAAATACAGTGAATACGGACAGAAAATACAGTGCACGCAGTCAATACAACGGATGCAGAAAAAAAACAGTGCAAGCAATACAGATACAGTGTAGGCAGTAAACTCAGTATAAGCTGTGTATACAGTGAATACGTACAGTATACAGTATAAACAGTGCAGGCAGTAAATACGTGTATGCAGTAGATTCAGTACTGTACATGCAGTAAATACAGTGAATACGGACAGAAAAATACAGTGCACGCAGTCAATACAACGGATGCAGAAAAAACAGTGCAAGTAATACAGATACAGTGTAGGCAGTAAATTCAGTATAAGCAGTGAATACAGTGAATACGTACAGTATATACAGTGCAGGCTGTAACGGCCCGGCCTTTCGGCTGTTCGGCTTTCGGCTATTCAGCCTTCCGTTACATTTCTGGCGTAGCGCCAGGGCCAGGGGGTTCTACAGTGTATATAGTTCGCCCTGGGAGCTTCCTTCCTTTCAGCTCTTTGTCTGTATCTTAAGGGAAATATATGAGGTTCGTCACACTATACAGACCCTTCGTTCGGAGTAACGTCGTATTATTGATTATTGATTATTGATTATTGATTTATTGACTTTATTGATATTGGTTCATTGATTTATTGGCTCATTGATTATTGATTATTGGTTATTGGTTATTGCCCCTTTTATCGACTACAACTCTCGCCATTATATTGTTTCCGGTGTATCCGACCTCTCGCACCATTCTAAACCACGAAATTTATTGTTTCAGGCGCTTCCGATCAATTGCGCCACCAACCTACCTACCTTTTATTACTACGATTATTGCACCTTTTCGTACGCTACCGCCATACTAGCGTGCACTGCCTTACAATACTTCAATACGACTACTCCCACCGATAACTTGGTGCTTCCGACCCAAAAGCACCCCCGACAGCTACTACAGCACCAACCTCCCCTTTGTTTATTCGATTATTCATTCGTTTCTAAACTAGCTACGTCATAGCTATGTTTACACCACTTCCTGAACAGCTCTGCCAGTTCTATTCAATTACGAATGCAACAACAACGCACTTTGGAATCTGAGCAGCAGCTTGAAAATCTTCAACCTTTTTCTTCGAACCGGCGATCTTACCGAAAATCGTCGGCCCAGGCCGTATTTACCCGATCCTGACAATTTCGGTGGACCCTGGAAATCCAGTCAAACTTTGTTACCCCTCAAATCGAAAGTTTAAGTACGAATCGACCTTTCGGATTGGTTTAGCCGACCCGATGAAAAGGCTATTCCGGGGCTATATGGATTCACCTACCACCAAGCTTGCATATTGCACTTTTGCAACGTTCAATTGGTTCGAGAAATCGGCTTAGTCAATTTCGGCCCTTTCAGTCAATTCGGCCCTGCCAATTTCGGTCCTTTTTCTTCAATTCGGGCCAGCCCGGCCTTAGCACCCCTCGGAACGCCCTCGCAACTTTTCTAGGATAATCGGTATGCGTACGAATACACCGACCCGCCGGCTAACGTTACGACGCTGGCGACCTTATGAAAATTACGCAAATCGAAAAGCGCGAACGAGAAAAGCTCGAACGTATCGATAAGCTAGGAGCAATTAAGGTTTCAAAAGCATTCAACATGTATAAAACTTTAATTCTAGAGCAGAAGGACCCAGTTCTGCCTAAGGCTTTTATTTCGTCGATAGCTCAAAGAGAGGCTTGGGACCGTACAATCAGTTGCACCAATTTCAGACCCGCCATTGCTTTGAGATTCTGAAAAGCAAGCAATTGGCTGCAATAGGTTTGTTCGGCCAAAAGGATCAGGCTGAAATTCAGGCTGCACTGGCTGAGGAGTTTTCGGACGGTTCGGAGTAGGGTTTTCAGTAGTGGTTTTCTTTCATTTTTACACTCCTTTATTCTTTGATTGCAATTGCAGTCGTTCGTTCGTTTATTTCATTTCGGTATGCCGAACCTTCGGTATTTTCTGTACAGTCAGCTGGAGGCCAGCTTTTTTTTCGGAGGGGGGGGTAGCCGTAGTGTAACGGCCCGGCCTTTCGGCTGTTCGGCTTTCGGCTATTCAGCCTTCCGTTACATTTCTGGCGTAGCGCCAGGGCCAGGGGGTTCTACAGTGTATATAGTTCGCCCTGGGAGCTTCCTTCCTTTCAGCTCTTTGTCTGTATCTTAAGGGAAATATATGAGGTTCGTCACACAGGCAGTAAATACGTGTATGCAGTAGATTCAGTATATGCAGTAAATACAGTGAGTACGTACGGTAAATACAGTGCAGGCAGTAAATACGTGTATGCAGTATGTTCAGTATATGCAGTAAATACAGTGAATACGTACAGTAAATACAGTGCACGCAGTAAATACAGTGTACGCAGTAAATCCAGTGTATGCAGTAAACTCAGTATACGCAGTAAACTCAGTATACGCAGTAAATACGTATATGCAGTAGATTCAGTATATGCAGTAAATTCAGTACATGCTGATAATGATGATGATGATATTGTTTAACGTCAGGAGGGGCAGAGCCACCTCAGCCTCCCGAAGGGCATAGGACGTGCTAAGCTAGGGATTTTTATATACAAAAAGCAGACCCTCGAGAAAGCAGTTATATAAAAGAAATGTTTGGCCAATAGGCCCGCTATTTGAGCCCTTCCCCTACAGGCGGGATGGTTCTCCATAATGTTCGTGAAGTAAAACCTTCAATGGTTCCAAAGATTACAAAATATATACGTATCAAAAAAGTAAAAACCACGATTGGGAAAAAGCTTTTTTGATACGTATATCCCGGGTTTCTGATCCCGCGGTATCGCAGCTTTTTTATAATCTTTAAAAACACGTTCGGAACTTCGAGTTAACGGCGCCGAATTGTCTCTCGAACGCTTGTTTTGTACGCGTTTGCAAACGCGTGTGTTCCACCGATACCCTTTCCTCCGTCAAATATGCTGTCGAGTCGGTTGTTGATGATGATGATGATATTGTTTAACGTCAGAAGGGGCAGAGCCACCTCAGCCTCCCGAAGGGCATAGGACGTGCTAAGCTGGGGATTTTTATATACAAAAAGCAGACCCTCGAAAAAGCAGTTATATAAAAGAAATGTTTGGCCAATAGGCCCGCTATTTGAGCCCTTCCCCTACAGGCGGGATGGTTCTCCATAGTGTTCGTAAAGTAAGGCCTTCAATAGTTCCAAAGATTACAAAATATATACGTATCAAAAAAGTAAAAACCACGATTGGAAAAAAGCTCTTTTGATACGTATATCCCGGGTTTCTAATCCCGCGGTATCGCAGCTTTTTTATAATCTTTGAAAACACGTTCGGAACTTCGAATTAACGGCGCCGAATTGTCTCTCGAACGCTTGTTTTGTACGCGTTTGCAAACGCGTATGTTCCACCGATACCCTTTCCTCCGTCAAATATGCTGTCGAGTCGGTTGTGATCGGTAGGGACGATTATTTCGAAGGCGCTGTACCGGGTTTTCGATAGTCGGGCTGTCGATTCTTATTTTCCGCCTTTTCCCTTCAATACAATCCTTCTGGAATTCTCAGTAGGTATGCCCTCGTCAGGTAGATCGTAGTAATGTACGTAGTCGTAAGAATGGCCCGGATCGCCGGTAAGGAAAATCTCTTCGAAGTCGCCACGTGTCGATTGCTTAATTTTGGCTCTCCCGACACCTTTCGAATGCAACGACGCCCTTCTGCCTCAGGAGAAGAGCGCTTGCAATCGAAAGGGCGGAAGGTTCGTACCAGGCACCACGTACAGGTATTGAGTCTAGCCCGCGAGGTCGTCGTCGACCTCGCACCCCGAGGGGCGGCTCGAGTCGGTTGTGATCGGTAGGGACGATTATTTCGAAGGCGCTGTACCGGGTTTTCGATAGTCGGGCTGTCGATTCTTATTTTCCGCCTTTTCCCTTCAATACAATCCTTCTGGAATTCTCAGTAGGTATGCCCTCGTCAGATAAATCGTAGTAGTGTACGTAGTCGTAAGAATGGCCCGGATCGCCGGTAAGGAAAATCTCTTCGAAGTCGCCACGTGTCGATTGCTCAATTTTGGCTCTCCCGACACCTTTCGAATGCAACGACGCCCTTCTGCCTCAGGAGAAGAGCGCTTGCAATCGAAAGGGCGGAAGGTTCGTACCAGGCACCACGTACAGGTATTGAGTCTAGCCCGCGAGGTCGTCGTCGACCTCGCACCCCGAGGGGCGGCAATTCAGTACATGCAGTAAATACATGTATGCAGTAGATATAGTAAATACATACAATTAATACGATGTATACAGCGCGCCACCATATATCAGCTCGCTACGACACGTGACTTGGCCACAACTCCGACCTCCGACTTCCAACCTTGCCGGCCAAGCGGGAGACGCTAGTCCCCATCGGGCCGCGGCCAGCCCCTCCACATCATCATCTGCCCGCGATTTTTCCCACCACGAACATTCGACTGCAATTTTCACCTCCTGCCCTTCGCTCCCACATCTTCTGTCCTCGCTTTCCATCGACGCTCGTCTCGACCCCCTTCCAACCACCGCCATCATGATTATCTACAAGGTACGCTCATCCGTTCCTAGCCATCCCTCAAGCCAGCGACAACACGACCCCGCACTGCGACTCGATGTGACTTTCATCCTTGGTGGGGAGGAGAAGGGAAGGGAATTCGAACACGCCGCGGCCGGAAAAGACATGGACGCTGACCGACCGTGGCACCACAGGACATCATCACCGGTGACGAGATCATCTCCGACTCCTACGACCTGAAGGAGGTCGATGGCGCCGTGTACGAGGTCGACTGCGCCATGATCACCCTCGGTGCCGTCGAAGTCAGTACGTATCCCCAGCTGCATGCATGCGTGATTGGAGGCGGAGGAGGAGGAGGAGGAGCGCTGGGAGCGAGGAGAGCGACAGGAGAGAGCCGACGCTGATGTAGGCATGTAGATACCGGTGCCAACGCGTCCGCGGAGGAGGCCGACGAGGGTGTCGAGGACGGCGCCGTCCAGGTCAACAATGTCGTCAACTCGTTCCGCCTGCAATCCACCTCATTCGACAAAAAGTCCTACCTCAGCCATCTCAAGAGTACGTATCTCGCGCGCAAGCCCGCACACATGTGCGGATGCCATTGGTGGGAAAAGGTAGACTGATGTTCCTCGACAGCATACATGAAGAAGGTCAAGGACGCCCTCAAGGCCAAAGATGCCCCGGAGGAGACTATCACCGCTTTCGAGAAGGGTGCCCAGGCTTACGCCAAAAAGATCGTCGCCAACTTCAAGGACTACGACTTCTACATTGGCGAGTCGATGGATCCGGATGGAATGTACGTCGTGACGAGATTTGACTATAAGCCATTTGCAGCCACTGACTGTCACCAACAGGGTCATCCTCATGAACTACCGCGAGGATGGAACCACTCCTTTCGTCACAGTCTGGAAGCATGGGTTGGTCGAGATGAAGGTCTAAGGGGACTCGGCTTGCTTGCGTTGGGTTTCTTTTTTTCCTTCTCTTGCGCCTTCTGAGGCTAGTAGAAGCACCGCATCTAGCGTGCATCTTTCTTCTGCCATCCTGCGATATCATACCACCCAATCAAAAGTACGCTCCAGAGCTCCTTTCCTTTGCGAAAGTTCGAGATGCTATGCTATGACTGTTGTTGCGGCGGGCTTAACCGACCCAGGTGACAAACGTGCTAGCATATAATTGTTGATGCTAGGTACGTAGTCAAAGACATAGCAACTTTATACTTCCTCCTAAGACTCACGAACATGAAATTCCTCCCACCACGCCAGGCACATGATTGAGCTCATCCCCCCAGCTAAACGGCCACGCTACATTGTTCCCTTCCTACCGCATCATTGCCCAGCTGAACACGTCACCAGTCTCTTCACTGCATCAAAATATCCGTAATTGCCTCATTCGTTCAGTCATCAACAGCATCGGACTCGTGTCTGCTTGAGTAAATCGAGCTGCTCTTCTTGACTTTCAGGGGGTCCTTCCAAGAAAAGTTTTCAAGTCCCATTCTGAACTGGCGAATGGCTTCTGCCGCAAATCCAGGGACTTCCAACTCCTGCTTTCTGAATCGGACTTCGTTTTTCTTCACGTCTCTAGGTACTGATACCGAGAGAGCTGCTTTGGTGATGAGGACTCTCAGTCGGCTTCCAATTGACGTTGCTTCGAAGACTTGCTCAATGAATTCACCACAGAGCATCTTGACTGCATGGAGTTTCAGAGCCTTTTCGAGAGGCTCATGTATCGTAGTCTCGACTGACTTGAGACAGTACTTCTTCGCAAAGACGAGAAACCCAATACATCGTTCAATGATCTTGTCACCCCATCTTTCAGTGGTCAGGATATCTTGAACATTGCCTCTGATAAGCCAATCGATCATTACTTCAATGTCATCGGGATCATCCTCTGGGAGCTCGACCACTCTTGTCCGACCCTCTATCGATTGGCCATTGAGCATTGCATCGAAGAAAGGCGAATAATGCGACAAGATCTCTGCCGAACACTTGAACTTCTGTTTCTTTGGACCCGCGAGGATTGTTACCCACTCGCTAGACAACATCTTACTACAGAATAAAGTTAGGAGCAGTACTGAGTGTGAAGTGAGCATTACGTACTCGATGAACTCGGCAGTTGTGAGCTTGCGTGGTGCCTCCAAGGAGCGTGCTGCTGGTCGCTTTGATGAGACTGCAACAGAAGTAGCAGCAGGGGGTGCAGCAGACACTGTTGGAATGACTTCAGGCATCTTGCTAGCAGTAGGGGATACCGGTTGTTGATCGAATCCAGGAGGATGTAGGGGTCCCGAGGAGAGCAAGGGAAAATTTGATCGTCTAGGTTGGATAATTCTCCGCCTAGGTCGGAGAGTGTCTGCATGAGGTGGCGACACTATGTCGAGACTCTCTAGTGAAGCGGATGCGTGCAAGGGAGTAAGAGATTTGTTCTTGGGCGTGAGAGACGCGCCAGGGCCTGAACCGCTGCGCCCGTGCGACCCTGCTGAGGACATGGATTCGTGCTGTGCAGAAAGACCTGTCAGAGAGTTGGTCAGAGAGTTGGTGATGTTGATGTGAAGACGGGGAGAGATCGCAGGTGTGAAAATGTGGAAGAAGTGGAGGCCGCACTTGGCGTCTGGCTTATGTCATCGCTCGTGCTTCCCGTTTTGGTAGTCACGACCGGACGGGTCGACGAAGGCTGCAAAGTCACTTTCTCACTTCTGCGAATATGGTTCACGAGTTGACAGAATCTCATACGTGTACCATTTTCTGCTGAAAGCTCAAATAATCAACATTGTTGGCGATGCGATTCCTCCGTGCCTGCTGTCCTACCGTGACACTCTCACTATGCCAGCTACTAAAACATGCCCCTGCTGCGGATCTCGTTGAGAACGTCAACAGCAAATCCCGGGATTTCAGTTTCTTGCTCGCGGAACTCATATCCTTTGTGCCCTTGGTATTTGAAAATGTCGTTAATGATTATCTTTCTGACCCTGCTACCAACAGGCGAAGCTCGATACACAAGCTCGACATCGATTGGCTTGATACGTCTCCACACAAGCTCGACGTCGACTGGCTTGATACGTCTCTTGTCAGTCCGAATAGGCGGGAACGCGAGATCAAGAGCTCTCCTGAGAGGCTCGGCAATCACATGGTGAGCCTCTCTCATGCTGTACTTGTCTGTGTATTCAAGGAACTTCAGACACCGCTCTACCCGCTGCTTGTTGCCCTCAGTCTCTGGTATCTCGATCTCTTCGAAGGCGGCATGGAGGATGTACTCGAGCAGAAATTCGAACCCCTCTACATCGTCATCCAAGAGTTCCAGCTTCTGCTCTTTCGCCTCCTTGAAATCGCCGTTGAAGCACGAGTCGAAGTACGGAGAATAGTAACATAGCAAGTCCTTGGGGACACTGTAGTGCTTTCTGTCTTGGCCAACGTAGATGTCAACTTTCGGGCCCGACATCAATCTATGAAAGCTTGTCTTAGCATTGCTCCCTAGGAGCGAAAGCCCCGTCGTGGGAACGACTCACCTCAGAAACTCGTCGCAGCGTGGCTTCTTTTTCGGAGGTGCTGGTATGGTAGTCATGAGGGGGAGAGACTGCAGGATGTGTTTGGGCTGAGGATGCTCTCGGGTCGCTGTTTGTGTAGGAGCGGGTGCGATCTCAGCTGTTTTTAAATAAACAGACTGCTTAGATGTTCGGCAGATCGATGTGGTGGCTGGGGAAGATCGGTTTAGATGGGGGAGAGTCGTTGAGGTGTTGACGGGTATTTATGGTAAGGCGGAGTCTTTGAGATGGGAAGAAAAAAGAGGTGGAAAACAAGAAAAGGTTGAAAAGGGTGGGAACCAAAAAAGATCGGGGAAAGAGAGAATATCGTGGAAACAGAGAAAATGGATTTCAAAGAAAAGACAAAAAAACAGGACTTCGAGGGATTGGACCTCGAATCAGATATGCATCCAACCAACTGAGCTATCAGCGAGTTGGAGCATTTGGTACAAACGAAACAACAAAGGTGGATGATACGTAGCCTTTGAATTTTTATATTGTGGCTCAGCCGACATGCCACCGAGGACGATATTCTATGCATAATGGCTACGAAACTATTTCCGGTTCGTATCTCATTAAAGCTGGAAGGACTTCGTACGCCACGCATTGAAAGGTGAATGAATCCGCTCAAAGCTCTGGAGAAGCATCTAGTCGCATTTGGTAATTTCGATTGGAGTGTTAACAGAGACAGATTTTATCTTGTATGCCTTCTTCAAAAAGAACTGCGCGCATTTTCCTCCCGCAATGTCGGAGGCATCCAAACAATTCTACCTTTTGGTCAGAATCGGGTTTGAGACTGCCTTGGTTGACTGTTAAATTGACCCTCCCTGGGAGCATGACATTACCACACATCAATGCTAAAGTTCGAAGTATGGAATGCTTGTGTTCAGATGATTCGTTGCTTTGCTGTCTGGCATAAAACACTACCGAGCCTCCGTGTCATCATATCTTGCCCTGGCTGACGACGAAAGTCTGCTGCGAATCACCCATAGCTCCTTCTTGAGAATCCAAACCTCCGGCGAGCTCAATACCCAGGCTCTCGAACACAGCGATGGATATTGATGCGAAAGCGGATGGTTGGTAAGAGTCTGTTAGTCTGGTATCCCTTATCATAAGTTCAATGCTCTCGAGGACCTCCAAAAGGGAAGAAATCTCGGGAGCTGGAGTTTTATGTCGACAATGATGGGCTTAGGTAAATTCTTGGAGAGCTTTGATCCCGGGGGCTCGAATCTAGTTGACTGCCTGATGCTTGATTTAGCTGGGCGGATCGGATGAAGTTGCAAGTGTACTAAGCTGGACAGTTATTCGTTTTTGTTGCACATCTCACCAATCTTGAAATTGCATAAGCAAAGGAATCTGCTGATGATTGGCTTTATAGCCTTCACCCTTGCTCGTTTTGGTAAGTTTAGCTACCCGTCAAGCACGTTCTCTCCGTGTGTATGACACGTTCTTCAAGTAAGTATCCGTGCGAACATACTGATCTAAACAGTTTTTCTTTTCTGTTGCACATCTTATCCATCTTGAAATTGGGTAAGCAAAGGCAATCGCTCATTATGATTGGCCATATAGCCTTCGTCTTGCTCGTTTTGATAAGCGTAGCTACTTTCAATCACGTTTTCTCCATTTGTATAATACGTTCTTTACATTTGCAAGTGGTCTAGCCCGACCAGTTGCCTTTCTGTTGCATATCTCACCAATCTCGAAATTGCGTAAGCAAAGAAACCTACTTATGATTGGCTACAAAGCCTACTCCATTGCTCGTTTTGGTAAGCGTAGCTACCTGTCAAGCACGTTCTCTCCATTTGTATGATACGGTCTTTACACTTGCAAGTGGTCTAGCCCGAACAGTTGCCTTTCTGTTGCATATCTCACCAATCTCTAAATTGCGTAAGCAAAGTAATCTGCTTATGATTGGCTACAAAGCCTATTCCGTTGCCCGTTTTGGTAAGCGCAGCTACTTTCAACCACGTTCTCGCTTTATGTATGATACATTTTTACACTTGCAGATGGTCTAGCCCGAACCGTTGCCTTTCTGTTGCACATCTCACCAATCTTGAAAATTGCGTAAGCAAAAGCATTTGCTTATTGCGATTGGTTATTTAGCCTAGGCCCTTGCCTTCTTTGGTAAGCTTGGCTATTCTTCATACACGATATGTACGGCACGCTTTCTTAATGCTTCTGCGGATGTGCTAATTTAAACAGGTTTTCGTTTTTGTTGCACATCTCACCAATCTTGAAATTGGATAAGCAAAGGCATTCGCTCATTATGAGTGGCTATATAGCCTTCACCTTGCCCGTTTTGATAAGCGTGGCTACTTTTAAGTACGTTCTCGCTATATGTTTGACACGTTTTCACATTTGCAAATGGTCTAGCCCGAACAGTTGCCTTTCTGTTGCATATCTCACCAATCTTGAAATTGCGTAAGCAAATACGTCTGCTTATTATAATTGGTTACGTGGCCTAGGCCCTTGCTTACTTTGGAAGGCTTGGCTACCCGTCAAACACGATATGTACGCCACGCCTTTTTTGCTTTTGCGGATACGATTGCGCCAATTTTAATGCTTTTGCGGATAAACTAATCTGAACAGTTTTTCGTTTCTGTTGCATATCTCATCAATCTTGAAATTGGGTAAGCAAAGGCAATCGCTCATTATAATTGGCCATATAGCCTTCACCTTGCCCGTTTTGGTAAGCGTGGCTACTTTGAAGTACGTTCTCGCTACATATATGACACGTTCTTTACACTTGCAAATGGTCTAGCCCGAACAGTCTCCTTTCTGTTGCACATCGCTCAAATCTTTAAAATTATGTCATCACAACACTCGGTGAATGGTAATTGGCTGTATAGCTTAGGCATTGCTAGGTGGAACAAGCCTAAGTAGTCAAGCATGTTCTCTCCACGTGTGTGGCACGTTTTCCGATCCTTGGCAGGCTACTAGCAGCTTTAAGTCTCCTCCTCTGTTTGTTGAAGGGAGGTTTTGGAAGCTCGCCTTATAAGGTGAAATTCTCTTGGGCAGCAAGCTAGACACGTGTTCCTGGAAAATAGCCACTTGCCTGAGGTATCTGTCCCCTAGTAATTTCTACACGGCAAGTGGAGAGTGAACATCGACTATAGGATTGAAGGTCATCTACTGATTTTCGTGCTAGAGCAATCAAAACGTCCATCACAACACGGAATTGGAGAGAATTTGGAAAAAACACACTTGATTCGATCTTTCACTCGTTTCGTATGTTATGGGACCACACAGATATGGGTAATCGGATCCCACGCCGTGAACCTCATTTTGATTTCTTCCAGATCTCACATCTACTCTTTGCCAGGGCTTTCTGTCGAGCGCTCTCCTTAATGCCCGATCGGTAAAATTTGAGCATGTCTTGAGCAAAAGCAGCAATCCCCTCTTCCTGCTTGTTGAAGGTATCAGGCTCCAATCCCTGCACAGAAATTATGTTCTTGACAACCAATTCGCGTATTGTGTTGCCGTGTGAAGTGGCTCGATAGACAAGCTCGATGTCGGGAGCTGTGACACCTAGTCGTCCCTTCTTCTCCAACGCCCCCAAAGCATCTTTCAGCGGCCATAGAATCAAGCTTTCGGCGGCGTATCCCCTAGCAGAACAAACAATTAGTAATTGCAGGCTTTGAAATATTGTTCAACAAGTAAAGCAGTTAAAAGAGCTACTTGGAAAACTTAGATCGGAAAGCGAATTCACAGCTACTTACATGGAGTATTTGTCTGCACAGTCAAGAAAATCCAAGCATTTGGCTACTACTGCCTCGGGATGACCTGGGTTACACCGAGTATCGAATGGTGTATAACCCAGTTTTTGAAGCATGAAGTCGATCAGCACGCCAAAATACTCGGGCTTGTCGTCTAGCAACTCCAGATGTTGTTTCTTGCCTGGGCCGTTGAAACAGCGATCAAAGTAGGGTGAGTAGTGGCAGAGGAGTGTCTTGGAGAGATGATACAGCTTTCGCTTTGGGCCCACGACAATTCGGACTTTGGGACCCTTGAGTATGCTTCTCGAGGTGATTAGTCTGAGCCAGTTCAGGTGAGTCGGGGAATGACGAGGAGTCGAGGAGACCTACACTTTGAGTTCTTCTTCCGAGAACTGATAAGGAGCAGGTGAGATTTGAGTCGTCATGATGAAGGCTTTTCGGAGTATGCTATTGATTTGTTGCTGAGAGCTTCTGGGTAATGGCGCTTGTTCAGCTCTGGTGGAGATCGAGATCTAGATCGAGGTCGAGCTTGGGTTGGGGTTGGGGTCGGGGTCGGAATCAGGATCGAGGTAGAAGCGAGGTTGTAGTTAGAGTTGTATTTGGAGTTGTATTTGGAGTTGTGGTTGGAGTTGTGGTTGGAGTTGTGGTTGAAGTGATGGTTGGAGTTGTTGTTGAAGTGGTGGTTGGGAGTAGGAAGCTTCGGAGATATTAAGTACTGTTTTGAATGAATTCACTAGCGCATAAGCTAAGAGAACACGACAATAGCGGTTGAAATCGATCTTCCAGCACCGGACGAGTGAATTCTCAAGGTCTAAACGAGAAAGTGCTTGCCATAACAATAGTGGCTGAATTTAGCTTCTAGTATTGAGTGAATGTGAATGAATCATGAAGGTCTAGAGAAGCAATTGCTCGGGCTCAGACCTCTCTCTGTCCAGATACCCCCCAGCCTCCCAGAAGGCTTTCTTGAAGAGATGATCCTCTGAAGGATTGACAGGGACATATCCAAATCTCATCGACCTTCCCAATGTCCGTCCACAACTGCTATCTCGAGGGTCTCATGTAACGCGAAATTGCCCAGCTTAGCACGTATCCAATGCCCTACGGGAGGCTTGAGGTATCTCAATTTCATTGGACCCTTCAGACATTAAACAGGATCTTCAAAATCATTCTCATTCATTGGCTCTTCCCCCGAGTTTTTCTTCTCGCCCTCGAAGTCGTCGAACCATAAGAAGCGCCGAGAAAAGAATTTTCGATTCTGCCGGAGCAACTAGAGAGCGAATTCGTGGGTTTGAGTCTCCAGTTTTCCGAAGAACTTGTGCGTGATACCCTGTCGACTTATAGCGACTCGTGTCACCAAAGCCCTCGATGGATTACCAGCGGGAGAAACATGGAAAACGAGCTGGATATCAGCGTAACTGATATAGCATAGGCCGGCCTTTAGGTGAGCATGATTCCTCGCACGATTGCTCTTGATTAGAGCTCTCTTTAGTGGCTTGCATACAATCTCACATGCCTGTCCAACTTCGATTCTGCCGATAAACCGGACGAACTTCATGCAGCGTTGGATCGCCAAACTTCCAACGAGACTCCCCGGTCCATCGGACATCAGCAGCCTCTGCATTACAGTATAGATTGGTGGGGTTGTCGCTTTTATAATTTACCCCGTAAGATTTCCTAAGAAGGAGCCGCTCTGCATGTATTCCATTAGGACTTCGAAGTCCTCGCCATCGCTCTCCGGGAATTCAAGCATCATGATTTTCTCTTCCGTGGGTTTGGCGTCGGAGGCTCATTTGAAGAAGGGAGAGTCATAACAAAGCAATTCCTTTGGAACAGAATAATGCTTGTCCGTACCAATGAAGACATCGATCTGGTCATCGGAGATCATGCTGTAGTAAGTTCGTGTCAGCGGGTCGCATGGCTGAGGCAGCAGTCATCAGAAATCCTACTTCAACATTTCCTGGAAAGAGGGCCGCTTTACCGGATTGCTAGTTGCGCTCATGGTGTTTTTCCTCTGTAGATGTCTTCCTTGTTGGCGTTCTTGGTCGACTTTATATATTTGGCTCGAGAATAAGAGAACAAGCCTAGCTAGATTGAAAGAAGGCAGTGGAAAATGCCAGAGTCACGTAGGTAGTGAAGTCTACTTTGGCTCCAAACACCTACGAATTAAGCATTAAACCAATTCTAGATTTCTTAGAATGGGTGGGCTTTGGAATGTTCGCAACAGGGAAATTGACAAAAATGCGTCAGACAATATAACAAACCCTGTAACGACAGTACATATCAGCTAAACGTAAACCGAGTACGTCTGCAAGAATTACATTTGTTGTTGTGTGCTCCAGTCCCAAGCAAAACAAAAACATTCGCTTGAAATACGCCCCATTTAAGCACCGTTCACAATTTCTTCCAGATACTTTCCAATCCCATTAGAAACTCACGTAGAAAGTAAGGGACCACCTAATAATCAATGACCGCCAAGACTGTATGCGACGTACAAGTATATACAAGCAATGAATTCCAACAGTTATATTTTTCGATACTAGCCTAGCTTCTGCCTCTGATTACTAACCTACCGATTATTTCAGCCGTTGACTCCCAGCGTAGCCAACTTGACCTCCTCAGGATCAAGCCTACCTACCCACCTTGTTTAAGGCTACCTACGGGGCCGCCCCTACTCAGATATCTCACGATTTAATTTCACGTCCAGAAGCCAAACCATAGTATGCGATGAAAAAAAAAACCGTCGCAAACCCCAACAGAGGAACAAGAGCCTAGCCTATATATATCCATTTAGATGGCCCTAAGAGTGCACACAAAACGATATCAAACAAGATCAAATCACATCAAACAAAAAGTTTTCCCCTTCCCCTTCCATTTCCACTTCCACCCCCAGGATTACAAACTGAAGTATCCCACAGTCTGATAGCACATGTGTAGACATATTGAAGAAGGTACCTAAGAAGCAAGCAAGCAAGCAAGCAAGCAAGCAAGCAGGTCCGGATTCACGCACCCAAACACCCCAAAACCCTGGCTCTTTTCCGATCACGTACAGACCTACTGTACCTACCCAGTATTCTACTGACCAAATACCTCGCAGCCAGCGTCGGACACCTCGTAGCTCTCACTCAGCATTGAAAGTTTTTATCTTGCTGCCGTACTATACCCTAACCGACATGGTCATTTTGTCGAATCCACCTACGTTTTCTCCTAGACAGCGGAGAGTATTTTTTGGTTGGAATCAAAAGATACTGGACAAGAGTCAAAAGAAAAGGAAAGGGCCACAGCAAACAAACACATGCACGATTGTAAAACTGATAAATCGTTGTAGGCATCTCTTGCCATTCAATTATATTGTTGGCTGAGCCTTACTGATACAACACTGGCATTATGCTAAGGTCACCGATATGTGATGTTCGCAACCCACATGACAAATACAATTAAGCCAAGTCTCAGCCTCAAGCTCTGCCCGAGCTTGCCCAGCATCCTCTCAGATCTACTACCAGCCGCGGGTAAAGCGAATAAAAAGGATTCGTCTTCACGTTTGACTTTGGGTAACAGGTACGGCGAGTTTTTTCCCACGTCGTCATTGCTGTACTTGCTTGTTAAGCTCGGAGTCTCCGCACCGCTGCCAACAATCCATCTCGTCAAAGTCTGCGTAGCTTCAGCCGTTCGCCAACTGATCCAGAAGAACACTATGGTTAGAAGCACGGCCTCAACACGAGGGTCCCATATGCCTAGCCGGAGCAGACCTTTAGAATCGCCAGCAAGCCAGATATGGTATTGCAGAACGTAAGTCTCGAGCGAGAAGCGACCGAGCCATGCAAAGAGGGAGAAGTGGTAGTTGCGGAAGACGGCTAGCGAGTTGCGAAGTATAACGAAACAGATAATTGGGATAAATGACACGCCGGGCTGCCACCAGTTGTAGTCCTCTTTGTCGTGTGATCGTTGGAGGAGGGCCCAGAGTCCACAAGGGATACCAACAGCAGCGGCAATCACAGGAGCCTTGAAGTAGAGTCGGTATTTGATGGTGACTTGGATCAGAGAGTCGATCGTGGATGTCGGAGCAACGGCACCGGATTTGATGCGGGAGGATTGGAGAGAGTAAGCAGCGATGAGCATGCCGATGTATACGATGAACATGTCGAGAGAGGCGCGAAACCGCCATTCGGAAATGTCACCGGAAATAGCACAGGTATACTTCAGAACTGTAGCAAGCAACTCCAGAATTCCGGGTATCATGATGAAAGCGGTCGTTAAGGTAGCTGAAATGAGTATCTTTCCAAGTAGGAAGTTGATGGACATTTTTATGATGTGCGACTTTGAGCGTCAAGTAAACGACGAGAAACCAGAAACTTGTAAGAGGGGCAAAATAGTAGAAGAGGTAGTCAGTGCGCATCATGTAAGGTAATACACAACTCAACAGATTGAGCCTGACCAGAACGGCGGCAACTCGTTTGAAGGAGTATTCTTCATGCCTCAAGAAAAATAACGTGTGGCCAAAACCCGTCATGAAGAGGTAAGCCGCAATGAGCAGTCGAATAATTTGGTAGATTCCGAGATGTTGCGACCCGTGAGTGTAATGGTAGATCAGGACAATGACTTGCATCCATCCCTTCCACTCATCGGTCTGATCGCGGCACAAAAATCGAAATTGGTAGTTCTCTGGCCATGAGCGGCCTGCTTATTCTTTTTAATAGACAATACACTTGCAGCCATCACAGCCAAGCAGGCAGCGAGAAATTGGCTGTGCTGAAACCTCTTGTGAGCCTTTAAGAAGATCTGCGTTCGATCTGTGTAGAAGCAGTAGCACAGAGTCAGAGCAAAAACCACGAGAGCACTCAAAACCTCGGGGCGAGGAAGGTAATGTGCAACTTGCGCCATGTGCCGGCGGCGAGCGACCAAGATAGCAGGAAACACCAGCATTCCAGTCAGTATCATGACCCACTGAGTCCTCCCTGGCTGTGTATAGTTACTACAGCATGTTCGATCGAAGGGGTAGCCTCTCTGAGCAGCGTTCGCATTGCAACGTAAATTAAGGAGAACGTCAGCCTTTGCTATAGCGACATTTTCGATTACGTGAAGCCCACTCTCCTCATATTGGGCCTTGCCATTCCAAGTCATTAACGTATAACTCCACATGACATCGGCTGTGGAGCGAGCGGAAGCTTGCCGAATGTAGTCGTTCATGAGGTCTATCTTCTCTGGGGTCATCGTTTCTACTCTCGAGGGCGACAAAGCTTCATATCGGGGCACCTGGATAGGTGCCATCAGAAGTAGATTAGGCGACTGTTGTCGAGAAGCGAAGGTCATTGGGACCGTCAGGGCGGTGTCATTCTCCGAAAGATGGTCCATGTACGGGATGACAGCATCAATGGAACTCTTAAACTCCTTGAAGTAGTTCTCCTGGCCATGTCTAGCATACCAAAGTCCTGGGGTGCCAAGCAAGAGCAGCCCAGCACTCTCAGCAGCAGCAGCAGCACTCTCGCCAGGGCTGTCAGGCTCCACGGGGTACGCCTTGAATGCCTTCAGCTCGTCCATCAATCTGGTTGAGTTTAGCCACGGGTCCCAGACGAACTGGAGCTTCACCCTGTAAGTGTTGAAATCAATGTCGGTGTGCTTTTCTTCCCCACTGAGCATTTTTTCCATCTCCCTCTCGGCCCTCCACCTGTTGAGCTTCTTCGCCACAGCCCAGAAGATCTGCCGGGTCGTAGAGTCTCCTATGAAAACGAGTCGCCTCGTCTGGAAGCATTCTTGTAAGTCCTTCCTCTTGTATTCGTGCATCATACATCCTGGCGGCTGCCAGACCTTGTAGAAGTCCCGACTGTTCCATCTCGAGCCTGGGTCGAGCCATTCTCCTTTGTTCTGGAGGGCACTGCATTTGAAGGGATCGGAGACGTCTTCAGGAAGGGGAGGGGAGTCAGCAGAAGCTCTGGCTGGTCCTTGGGGCTGGGCACGTACCAATCCAGCAATATCTGTAGATCACGGCGCCGAAGATGATGGCAAGAAGGAGTTGGCAGAGCCGTTCGACGACAGCAATCACTCGATCGGGTACCGAGAGGACTCTGGACTTGTATCGCAGCATGGCACTGTTGGTTGAGGAAGGCTAAGTTGTCGTCGAGATCGGTGTCTAGACCTTGCTCCGGAGAGAGGAGAGAAGCTCGAGCGGGGAGAAGCAAAGCCGACTCTCTCGTCTGGGCGAGTCAGCGGACTCAGGAGGGAAGGAGCCACGAGCATCCTCGTAAGCCGCATGGAATGCGATTGACCAGCGGTGATGCCTTGGCGTTGCGGCGTGGGCGTTGGCGTTGACGCCAGACCGGGAAAAGAGGTTCTACGTCGGGGCTGAGTTGCAGATTCAGCCACAGCCGCCACGGCCGCCACAGCTGACTCAGCCGCCACACAAAGCCACACAAAGCCACACAAAGCCACAGAGCCTCAATTTGGTCTCTTCAGACATGGTGTATATTCTGTACAGTAGAACAGTACAGCATGATCAATATCTGTGCTTGAAACGCAACGCAACGCAACACAACGCAACGCCATGCCACACAGCAGCTCTCGGATAATGGCATGATGCTTCCAAACCGAGTCCCCCGGTCTTTCATCATCCCAAGCCCTGAGCCAAACTTCACCCGCCTGCCAGGCTTCATATCGCCGATTTTTCACCTCCACACATAGGTGTTTTTCCCTTCTCCCTCCCTTTCCCTCCCCCTCCCCCTCCCCAAAGGATTGTCTTTTGCCTCGCTCGGCCAGCACTCCTCCCGCTGCTGGTCTTGAGCTGGATACACCTGTGTGTGTACTAGACCAGAGCATCTCTCCAACGACCTTTGAGTGCGGAACTATCCCCCTTCTTACATGGATGGACCTTCGCAATTTGTCTGTTGGGACATCGATCTCTCGAGTACGTCTCTATCAATGTGGAAACAAAGGTTAGCGACGGAAATACTGGCCTCAATGTTGGATTTAGGGAGATATATGGAGGTGTGGTAGGTAGATCTCGAGACATGAGAAGTGGTGGTTTTTTATCGAAGACGGAGGAGGCTGAGATGCTGTTGTCAAACCTTCTCCCGCGTCTTTAAAGCCAGCCGATACGCAATTGCTTCAAGTTCGATACTCTTCAAGATTAAAAGCACAGTGCAATCCTCATCAAAGACTTTTTTTGGGGAGCATGCTACCACCGCTTTGAACAGAGTACAAGAGTGTTTACGTTGTATTCGAATTTCATTTCATGGTTGGCTGGAGCAGAATGCAAAACATGCAGTACCCAAATCGCGTGGGATGGTTGAGGTGAGCGATTTATCAATTGATGTCCAACTCTACTACACACACCCTGATCGGAATGCCCCACTACAACCACTAGACCTCCACACTATGTCAAGGTGATTGCACCATCTACAATTCACGGCCATACTGACTATGCCGGACTTCAAGGCTATCTCGAAGAACGGATGGCATCCGAAAGGCAAGGATGGAAAGTCCGGCGAGTCATGGCGAGGAGATTTCAAGGGCATCAATCAAATCAGCAAGTTGATGGGAAAGGAAAAGAAACCTGGGGAGGACAGAGACGAACATACTTCACGACCATTGCACACGCTGAAGGACCCGTCGGCATTTGGACCTCCACCCAAGAATGTCAACTATCACGGCGGTGCAGCTCTGCCGAACCAAATAACCCCGGATACGCGCGGATTGGGCGCTCCATTGTCAAAGGAGGCGATAGCGGCAAAGCAACGAGAAGAGGAGGAGGAAGCGGCGCGAGAGGCAGAAGAAGCCGCGAAGCCTCGAAGTCCTCCACTGCCATATCGAGCGAATACTACCGGTCTGTCAACTGCACATCTACCGCCTCCTCCAGGGCGCAAAGATGGAGCAGATGGCAGGACTCTGTCTCTGCGCCAGCAGAGAGACCCAAACCTCCGGGGCTTCCGCCCCGACTCCCACCTAGACAGAATTCGAACACAGTCTCAAGTCCTTCTTCTCCTCCGCCACCACTACATACTGCGACTGTCAATGCCCCGGAGCCGGATGCTCATCGGGGTATCCTCAACCAAGGTGCCCTGGACAGACTAGGTTCTGCCGGTGTATCAATTCCTGGATTTGGCATTGGCGGAGGAAGAGCAAAGACACCACTACCTCCCCCACCGTCGCAATCACCTTCCCGAAGCCCAGCGCCGAGCCCCGCTCCTGCCAGCAACTCGCAGCTCAATGAACTGCAATCCCGCTTCTCCCGCATGTCATCCTCATCATCTCCAAAATCAGATGCCTCGAGCGAGGGCACTACGTTTGCCCAGAAGCAAGCTGCTTTAAAGACTGCCTCTTCGTTCCGGAACAATCCCTCATCGGTGTCTTTAAGCGATGCCAGAACGGCAGCAAGTACAGCGAACAACTTTCGGGAGCGGCACGGAGAGCAAGTGAAGTCGGGATGGCAGTCTGCGAATAAACTGAACACAAAATACGGGGTTTCCGATAAGATTGGGGCGTACGGAGCTTCTTCCTCGCATGCCCCAGAACCTGCAAGCTCTCAGGTGGAGATGAAGGACAATACTCTGAGCTCACCTGGTGGACAAGAGGGAGGGGTCTTAGGCAAAAAGAAGCCACCGCCTCCTCCGGCGAAAAGAAAAGAGTTGATGGGAGCTGGAATGGGGAAGGAGCCTGTACCGCCACCGATACCTCTGTCGAGCAAGCCCAGGCCTCAAGTAAGTGGCAATTATTAGTAAACCAGCGTTTTCATGTCTGTCAAGAATCTAGCCTAGCAGCTGAACTTATCGCTGGATTTATATGTTTGGTTCATCTTCTTGCTGCTTGTGTCTCACGAGTATCTTCTCTTATGACTGGCAAGTTTCCAGGGGATTTTGTACAGTTGGGTTGGGAGGCCATCAACGTGCCAGTAGTTTTTCTCTTCTTGCTGGAACGAGCTTCAGCGTCGTTGAGATGGCTTTCCGGAGCGCTGCAGTCTCGTGACGTCGACGTCTGACGGGCGGCAAAATGATATTCCTTCGGATTGTGAACAGCCTCGTGAGTCTGGTAGAAGTCGTCTAGAAAGTTTGAAGTGTCAATGTTGAGTGAGAAGTATCTTTATCTTTAGCTCCGCTTAAGGTACTGTATGTACATCAAAATTCACATGTTTTTGCACCATTTCAACACTCGCCTGAATCGGATTGGAACACAACTCTCCTTACTGTGTAGATCGAAGGGTTTATCGATATCCCGGAAGCTGGAGAACACATCCCGACGTCTAGCTTGAGGTGGAACGCACACTGTGAGGGACTCCTGGTAGGCAAAGAGCTCAGTTCTATAGCAAAGTTAGGGCCCGGGATGCTAAGCAGATGTTGAACTGTTCTGGTTCCCTGAGGGAGAGGCGATAGCCCTCCTTCGATGGCGCCTGGTGTCATAAAGCGGTTGGGTCACGCTCGAAAAGATGGACGGGATTGCATCCTCGACTCGGAGAAATTGCTGAAGGGGCATTTCTTGGCAGAAAGACCTCATCCGCCAGCTGTTCAGCTCCTTGTCTTTCTAAAGGTCCGTGAAAGAAGGGCCCCGAGTTTCCGAGTGATCAACTCGGAGTCATGCGATAAGTGCGTGAACCACACTCGTTAAACATCCCTGAATGCTACCACAGAATGGACAAGGTACTGTAGGTGTATGTATCATACGAAAAGCAGAGATACCTAGTGCATCTACGTAGCTATTGCGTGGCTACCGTATCAACGTAGCTCTGGCCAGTTACAATCTTCTTTACCAATGGACCTTCAAATCATTAAGTACGTGGAGTGCGGTAAATCAATAGAGTATAATAAAATATATATTGTTCCGTTCAGTACAGTTCAGTGTAATCGCTATGCCATCCAATACTATTCTAGTTTCTGCTATTCATGCCTTCCAACCGATCATATGTCGAGAAATCATCATCGAAGGGTTTCCACGTCACAACTGCACGCACCAACTTATGGTTACTAACAATCACTGATTTCCACTTGTTGCTTTTGGTATAAAACGTAAACGCCTTATCAAAGCCAGGGTCTCGATGTTGTAACCATATCTGATCAGTCCGGTCCTGATCTTCACCGAGGAAATCGGTAAGCGTATAGCCATGGATCATATTATTCTGAGGATATCTCGATGCGTGTCTAAGATCTTTCCAACCACTCTGTTTCAGCGTGCCGTAGGCTTTACCTGTTATCTCGCTGTCGAAAGTTCCGGTCAAAATAACGTTTGCGTTTTCGTGCTTTGTTTGCATGTTTTGGATTTGCTCTAAAAACAACGCAAGCTGTTTTTGGCGTCTCTCATCATCATTCTGATCGAGGTGTGTATTAGCGACAATAAAGACATTTCCGCTTCTCTTGTCTCTAAAAGCTGCAATCGTAAACGAATGTGAGATTTTAGGCAGTGCCATTAGAAAAGGACCGTTCTCTTTAGGTGGATATCGGTCCACATCAAGAAGGTCGACATATTTGGGTCGGTCGGTATAGTATCGGAGTATGTCCAGGCATTCCTTCGGGATCATCTTTCTCATATCCTGCAACACCCACTTCATAAAAAAAGTAAGCTTCTTAAACGTTGTCACATCCTCAGGATTGACGTTTTGCAAGCCTATAATTGTGTTTTTCTTGTCATAAGCGTTGTCGAAAAGTAGACTCATTGCGGCATATTTTCGGCATTTAGTCGATTTCCAGAAGCACCCCGGCGCATCCCAAGGCAATCTTCCCCAGTCCTGAGGAGGACCTGGTAAGTTCACAGCCATGTTCCATGATATAACTCCCATAAAGGTGCAGTTACTTGGTCCAGCTAAAGAGGAGCTAGCGAACAAAAGAGCGCTTGTAATAATCGCTATGAGGGGGGCGGAGGGGGGGCGGCCCAAGTGAACCATTGAAAGACGCATTTCGAACGATGGAAGGTTGATCTTAATGAAAGTTGATGGCACTGAAAGTTGATGGTAAGGAGAGTTGGGTAAAGCGGAATGTTAGAGGGTCTGCGAGCTCGCCTTATACTGTTTGCTCTGCTTCGGACGTCAACATTGAAGGATGAAGGATCTCGCGGAAAGAATCGTAGGATGAATACGTTCTGTACATCAGAGCTTTCCCAAGCATGGATTTGATGACCCAAGAATGATGGTGTATTTAGCTTCTGTCGACCCTATCTCTGGCCTTCCTTACCTACCTAAGCAGCACATAAAGAATGAAAGGAAAACTTAATCTAATAGTGGGCTGCCTTCCCACAAACATCCTGCGGGCACTTAAATATTTTAGCGCCCGCAGGATGTTTTTAGTGCCCGCAGGATGTTTGTGGGAAGGCAGCCCACTATTACTAGTTGATCTCGTCTTGCAAAATTGAAAAGGATGTGGAGGATTGCTTGACTGGCTTATGTCAGCTACAGACAGCATCACAACAAAAACGCAAAGCTTGATGGGGTGAGCTGACACCCAAAACCCAAGCTCAATAAGCCGGTACATTTGATCTATCCCATTTAGGGAGCAAAAAAAAACCGACCCAGGGAAGACTCGAACTCCCAATCTCCAGAGGATCCATCCGAAGCCGGGATCTGGCGCCTTAACCATTAGGCTGTAAATGGTTAGCGTTACATCCCTGCGTAAATCGAGGTCTCTAACTTACCCACTAGGCCACGAAATTTGATGGGAGAAAGAAGGATACCTGGGTATATGTTGGTGATAGAAAAATATCCCGCTGGGATTCACTACGCCGGGCGCAGGTAGAGCAGCACGAAAACAAAAAGAGTCAAGTGTCTCCCGGTCTTTGTTGGTGGGCGAGATCTCGACTTTATCGATATCAGAAAGTCAATAGTGAGACTATAATTAAGCTCTGAATACTCTTACCCAGGGGTCTACAGGGCTAAAGAGAAGCGAGAGCGAGGTCGGAGTCAATTCAGAAAATTTCCGTTCTCGACTGATCAGACAAACTCGCCCTTGCTCTATTTCCGTACCTACAGTACAGTACAGTATCTGTACTTACGCGTCGATTTCGCGACATTGACGAGGGGCAGCTAAGCCCGGAAGATCTCGACTTGTGCATTGGTACTTGGACTGCGGCTTCTCTACAACGTAGACCTCCGCAATCGTCAGCTACCGCAATGTCGGCCTCTCTCCCAGGTGGGCGCGAGCTACCCGCGTCGCAATATGACTTGAGCACCTACTGGGGACGAGTGCGCCATTCAGCCGATATTTCAGATCCGAGGTGAGAATGATTAGATGTGTGCTTTCTGCGAGAGCGCTCCAGTCCTGGGAGCAGCTTTGGTCGGCAAGTGCTGACCTTCGGCAGGACATTGCTGGTGAGCAAAGCCGGCCTGGAACATGCGAAGAGTCTGGTCGCGGGATACAAGCAGGGCCAGATCAAGGAGATGAATGGGGAGCTGTGGAAGGCCAAAAAGATTGTGGACTCGACATTGCACCCAGGTAGGTGCTGCGGCGATGCAAAGCGCGATTGGTATTGACGGACTGTAGACACGGGCAAGCCAGTCTTTCTACCTTTCCGAATGTCATGCTTCGTCTTTTCGAACTTGGTGGTTACGGCGGGCATGCTCACGCCTGGGCTTGGAGTAAGTGAATTGGTGAGCTTGGGTCCTCGATGCTAACTAATGGCAGACGACCGGAATGCTGCTCTGGCAAATCACGAACCAATCCCTCAATGTTGCAATCAACAATGCAAACGCGAACAAGTCCACCCCTCTATCTACCTCCAAAATCACACAATCATACTTCCTCGCCGTCGGAGCCTCCTGCTCAGTAGCACTTGGACTCAACGCTCTCCTCCCACGACTGAAGCGGGTCACCCCCGCTACAAAGATGGTCCTCTCAAGACTCGTACCCTTCGCTGCAGTTGCAAGTGCGGGCGCTCTGAACGTGTTCCTGATGCGCGGGGAGGAGATCAGACAAGGAATCGACGTTTACCCAGTCCTGTCAGAGACAGACAAGGCCAAGCTGGCTGAGGAGGGCCAGTCTGAATCAGCTGTAGCCTCGCTGGGCAAGAGCAAGAAGGCTGCTACTCTAGCGGTCGGCGAGACTGCTATCAGTAGGGTTCTGAACAGCACTCCGGTCATGGCTATCCCACCTTTGATCTTGATCCGACTGCAGAAGCAAGAATGGCTGAAACGAAACCCTAGACTGACGGTACCGGTCAATGTTGGCCTGATCTTTGCCACGAGTCTGTTTGCTTTGCCACTGGCTCTTGCGGCTTTCCCTCAAAGACAAGCTGTTGATGCTTCGAGTCTGGAAGAGGAGTTCTGGGGCAAGGGTGGAGAGGATGGGAAGATTGTGTTCAATCGAGGCATCTGAGTGAGACTCGGTGTGCCCAACGGAACGAGACTTATGCATCTCCAGGTTCTCTGTGGATATGCTAAAAAACGTGTGCGGTGGTCCCAATGCAGCGTTGCCCGCGGCAATTACGAAGCATTTCAGAACGGCGCTATTTTAGATGGGCGGTTGTGTCCGGGGATAGAGCAGACCAAGAACTCCACCGCAGGAGGATGTGAGAGAGGTCCTGGGATTTCGAGACCGACCAAGGATGATCACCAGCCAATGATTTTCCTCCCTTGATCAATGAGCCATCTTCCCTTTGTTGCCAGATCGTCACTACATACAATCGTGCCGGTCAGATGATTGATATCTTTGCGATTTGCCTCACGATATGCCTAACACGATATGCCTAACACGAAATGCCTAACGATATGCCTAACACGATCTTGGACTGACGCCCCATCGCTTCATTTGAGATGGCTTCTACTTTGTCCCTTTCATGCTGGTGGACAGTCCGACATGTGTATCTCAAGCCAATGAATGACCCGGCCGTGGAGAAGCTATCACGTGTGTGCCGTCCAGATTCAGTACTGTGTGTGTAGTGTTGTCCTCTGGTTCCTCCGCAACGGCAACATTCCCGAAGCCGAGCACTATGCGACGGATCTGCACGGTTAATATCAGCCAGCGATTCAGCGTGTCAAGCTTTCGCCATCTCGCCAGCAAGGTTGGGATGCATTCGGCGCATCGAGATGTTTCTGGCTCCGGCGATGAGATCTCGAGATTCATGGAGAATTATCAACGTGAGACGGCCACTGTTTTGCACGTCTGCGATATTTGCCACTTGTTATACAGTACTGTACTGTACAAACCCTTCCAAGTGTGAGGGAGGGGGAGGCAACGACGCAACGACGCAACCACGCCACGCGTAATCAAGGTTCAGGCCAGCAAGGTCCCGAGTGGAGAGGAGGGAGGGAAGGCTATTATCGTACATGGGGTAGAAGAAGAGAAGAGTCTCTTGTGCAAGCCGAATGCGTTGCGATTGAGTGACAATGTCCCGGCAACGTTCCTTCTCGGATCTTGATTCTCGTCAGGGCCACGGTACTGGTGATGGAGGGGACGGCTGGCCGACGTACGTCTGTATGCATGTATGTATGTATTTACCTACAGTACCTATGTCCCTACTTACCTACCTACGTCCCTACCTACCTACCTACCTACTGTACATGCCGTAGGTATCAAGTGATGAGTGAGGCGATCCACGCCCGCTGGTGGCATCACACCCACAGGAACATGAGAGCTCGGCTTCTGGGTCTGGGCAGCTGAGCTTGTTAGCACGGATGGGGGGGGAAGTGGGAGGGGGAGGGGGAAGGGGGAAGGTGAGAGAAGGATCAATCACGCGTGACGATGTACAGTACAGTACAGTACTGTTCTGTACTGTACAATAATAGCGAGTACGATGGCGTCTCTGAGGTGCTTTACCTACCTCCCAATTATGAAATCGAGGGGAAACGCGGCGAGGGAAGGAAGGCCGAGATAAACAAACAGTCCCTAGCGCGGATGGAGGTGAATTGAAGGTATACAGCTCTACCGAAACCCAGATGATCATACGGGCCAGCCATGATGGGAAGGATTTCTCGAAAAGCCCAACGCAGTCAGTAGTCAGATAGTCAGGTAGTCAGGTAGTCAGGTTGTCAGTTCGGTCAGTCACGCAGTCAGACTCACTCAGTCACTCCATCATCACACACTCTCTTTCACCTCTCACCCACAATGCTGGAGAGCGGAGCAGACGGGAACACACGCACGGCCATTAGCCTGCGCCGGCACTCGCTTACGGAGGTGGGCGTGAGGAGCGAGCCGACACCTCAGGTCCACGTTCAACAACGCAACCGCATCCGCATCCGCAACCACAACCCCAACCACAACCACAACTGACAAGAGTCCACCATCTCCCACTCGCACTGGGAATGATACGGTCGGGCTGCGAACACATCGCCATCCCTACCGCCCCGAGTCCCAGCAGCCATCCAGCCATCCAGCTCTCCACCGTCTTCTCCGCTCCAGGCGCTGCCCCTGCCCCGTTGGCGACGTCGATCCTGAACTCCACGAACGAACCCGCGCAAGCCCAATCGCCTCGACATCAGATCCATCCGCGTCGGCACGACGGTGGAATCAATGCTGCCGGCCACAGCATAGCCAGATCGTTCCGGTCCGCACGCTGCAATTCACACATCCCGACAAAACAGACATCGTCCCGCCCGCTAGTCGACGACACACCGAGAACTCTCCGGGTTCGCAACAGACCACTTCGTAACACCGTGCAATGTCGACGCCTTCGACCTTGCCTCCGCCTCACCATAACTACGGCTACCCTCATCATCAAAACTACCAACCGAACAGCGGTTACCGAGCAAACAATAGCAGTCTCTTGAACGGCGGCAGCCGCTTGGGGGCATCCTACACCTTTCCCACGCCATCGAGTCACGGCACCCCAGCGAATAACATCGGTGTACCCGACCCCTCCTACCCCAACCCCAACCCCAACGATACACCCTCTCCCCCAAGACTCGAGACAAGGTCGGCCGCGATGCCTGCCTCCGCCGCTGTGCCCGCGGGCGCGAAATCGAGTTCCAAGAAGCGACAGCGGTCGCGCGAGCCCCGCGGGCCGGATTGGAAAAAATTCTACGAGAATGGCCTTCCCTCGGAGGTCATTGTCATCGACGATACCCCCAGCCCCGAGCCGGCGGGCCCTATAAGTGCGAGCACGCAAGCCGCTCGTACGGTCGCTGCGGCAAATAACAGACATACCAACAAGAAGAGGAGGGTGGATGACCTTGGGCCCTACGATCCGGTGTATCACCTCGATGCCCCTTACCCAAACAATGCCAGTCCTGACTACAAGGACACCACCACCTCAGGATCTGCTTCAACGGACCGCACGACATCTGCCGTACACACCACAGCCGCTACCTCCCTGGGCTCGCACTCATCAAATGGGCAACATGGGTACGAGGTGGCGCGCCCAGACCGGTACCAAGAGGAAGAGACAAACGACGCGGCTGCAAACGACCAACGAGGCCAAGAGGAAAGAGTTAGAGGTCAACGGGGATGCCTTTATGAATTACAAACCCCCACCCAAACCCCCAATAAAGGCTGCAGACGTCCAGGTCAAGCAGGTTGCGGATGTGAGAATCATCCTCCATTTGCCGAACAGAGCACACACTGACCAGACTCAGAACTCGTATACCAAGAACACTAAGGTCGATGACGATGACGGTCATTATATCGTGGTACCAGACACCGATCTGACTGAGCGATGTATGTCAAAGCACCCGCACTCGACGCGGACCATTATGCTGACCAACGTACAGACCAAGTCCACAAGCTCCTCGGCCAAGGAACTTTTGGAAAAGTGGTACAAGCCAGAGACCGTCAGAGCAAGAAACCGGTAGCCATCAAGATCATTCGCTCTGTTCAAAAATACCGAGATGCCTCACGGATAGAGCTCCGGGTACTGGCAACGCTGAAGGCGAACGACAAAGAGAACCGGAACCGATGCATACATCTCAGAGACTGTTTTGACTATCGTGGTCATATCTGCATTGTCATGGACTTGCTTGGCCAGAGTGTGTTTGACTTCCTGAAAGGAAACTCTTTTGTGCCCTTTCCCAACAGCCAGATTCAGAGCTTCGCCCGGCAATTGTTCACGAGTGTTGCTTGTCAGTAAATCCCAAGATGCTCTTGATCCTTGATTTGGGGACCACAGGCTAATTTGACACAGTCTTGCATGACCTCAATCTGATCCACACTGATCTGAAGCCGGAAAATATTCTCTTGTGCGATAGCGCATACCAGGCGTTTACCTACAGCCGCAAGATCCCCTCGTCCTCAACAACAGTCAACCGCCAGGCTATGCAACGGAAGGTCCTTCTTGATACTGAGATTCGTCTGATCGATTTCGGCTCCGCTACGTTCCAGGACGAGTACCACTCTTCAGTCGTGTCCACTCGCCACTATCGGGCACCGGAAATCATCCTTGGACTTGGGTGGTCGTTCCCATGCGACATATGGAGTATCGGCTGCATTCTTGTAGAGTTCTTCACTGGTGATGCCCTGTTCCAAACGCATGACAACTTGGAACATTTGGCTATGATGGAGAGCGTTTGCGGGAGAAGACTCGACACCCATCTTATCCAATCCGTCAATTCCATGGCAAAGCGTAATGGAGGGAACCCCGCTGCCAAGTATTTGCCCCCGACGTATAATTCTTATCCCAATGCTAATTACAACACAGATTCTTCAAGCGCTTAAAGCTTGATTACCCACAGCCTGATACGACCAGAGCCTCGCGACGCTTTGTCAAAGCTATGAAGCATTTGACCGTAAGCTGCTCTGGACCTACCCCTCTCGGGGACGAGATGCTAACCTCTGTCCAGGAAATCATTCCCGATAGCAACAAGTTTTGTAGGAACTTTCTTGATTTGCTGGAGAAGATCTTCATCTACGACCCAGTGGATCGGATCACCGCCAAGCAGGCTCTCCAGCATCCCTGGTTTAAGGAGCCAGCTGCGCCAGATGATGGTACAGAAGCTGCAAAGATCCGGGTCGACAGACTCCAAGCACAAGCTGCTGCCACCGCTGCCATGCCCACATCACGACATAATGGATATCGTTGAGCAGGGACGGAGTGGTTCAAGGTATAAATAATGCATCAATGACGGCGTCTGGGCGAAGGGAGGGTTTTCATACTTGGATTCATCCAAGTTGTTGGTTCAAGGTATCGGGGATGCTTAGGTTGCTTGACTACGGAAAAGCCACGACACTTCGCTCCTGGTGTTTCTAGAGACTATGGGTTCGCGAATTGATGGACAGCGGTGCTCGGTATGATAGAAAAATTTCACAAACCTCGAATGCTACTACTTATTCTTCTTGAGAAAGTATTCCATGTCTCTATGCCTGTCTCTGTATGTGATTACAACATGCTGAGAAGTACTCGCAAGGTGATACTTACTTGTGAAAGCTGGATCTGCCTCCAGTTGGTCGAAACCATGGCGGGTCACATGCCTTTACGGGCCTCGGCGGACCTGCTTCTTCGATTTGAGAAACATCATTTCAGAAGGTAATAACTACCTACGGTACATTCCGAGAATTCTCTACTACCTAACAAACCAACTGTCGCATATGTTCAAGTACCAACACCCTCATCTAAGTACAGTACATACTATCGCTCGCAAGGCTGAGATCAACTTAAAGTCTTGGCGCGGCAAGGCGTCTGAACCCGAAATTTTTCTGAGGAAAGCGACTCTCGAAATCAAGTCAGCCCGTGAAACCGACGTCCATGATCGCTCGGATCCTCCCCAGCGTGAAGAGCCCCCTCATCTTACAATCGAGGGATCTTACGACAACGTCGAGTCAAGCATTGGCACATGCCGTCATCCTACCTTCTCCCAAGATAAAGCGAAAGTGGCTGCTCAAACCTCTATTCCTCCACCGAGTGTTCCCAGGACCGAGACTCGACAACCAAGCTATTGTCTGGCGAGGGAAGCGCATCAGGGCTGATTACTACATCCGGTTTGAGGCGAGCCAGGAGGAAAGCGTCCGCAGCGCGGAGAAGAGTTGGACGGCATCGCGCAGTGCTTCCAAGATGAAGTCTTCCGTCACTTTCCTGTCTACGCCGACCGCAGACACTCCCGGGACGGCGTTGTTGCTACATTTTGACGACAGGAGGTACATCATCGGGGACGTGGCAGAGGGCACTCAGCGGGCGGCTGTTCAGAGGAAGCTGGGTCTGACAAAGGTCTCGGATATTTTTCTGACAGGGACCGTTGGATGGGGAAACGCTGGGGGTCTCTTGGGCATGATTCTTACCCTGGCTGATATTGTGACTACGCAATGGGAAGAGAAGAAGAAGGTTGCCCAGAAGGAGAAGGAGAAGAAGGGGCTGCCACTTGCTGAGGCTGTCGAGAAGCAATGGCTCAACATACACGGAGGCCAAAATCTCACACATTTGCTTGCAACCGCGAGACGATTTGTCTTCCGCAAAGGCATGCCGGTGTACACGAACGAATTCAGACCTAAGACCGACGATCCAACCACGCTCTTCGAACCAACCTGGAAAGATAATCGTATTAAGGTGTGGGCTATCGCTGTCGAGCCCGAGACCACGGCGCCGAAGCGGAGGAAGAGGAGCCACGAAGAGTTTTCTGACGAGGAGCCAGCTGCTCCGACGTCAGCCGATGCGCTGTCGGAAACCCCTGCAGAGACAGAGGATAGATACGACCAGATGAGAAGATCAGTTGTGTCGTCTATGTTTCAATCGGAATGGCGTCTGGATGCCCTCGTGACGTTGAAGCTTTCAGAAGTTCAGAGACCCGCTGTGATCTTTGTGAGAAACAGTGAGGGTAAAGTAGAGAGGTACCATGGCCCTACAGTCGCGGAGAGCCCTTCAACCCCGGATATCGACGTTTTGGTTAGAAACCCCTGGCCGGGCGCGATGATCGAGTCTTTGCCTCCGACCACACCGTCGAAAACTACGGTCTGCTACTTCATTAAGAACCACCCACAACGAGGGAAGTTCAACCCAGTAGTTGCAAAAGAGCTCGGCGTTGTTCCGGGACCAGCGTTCAGGCAGCTGGCCGATGGAATCGAAGTCACTACACCTGCCGGGAACGTTGTAACACCCGACATGGTCTTGGGGAAGGGGACTGACGGTGGCGGCTTTGGAATCATGGAGCTCCCGGATTCATCCTACATTGCGCCGTTGCTTGCTCGTTCGGAGTGGTCTTCAAGTCATGTCATGTCCGGCATTGGTGCGGTAGTCTGGATCCTGGGCCCTGGTGTTGCTGGGGACTCTCGATTGCTGGAATTCATGCGAGAGCATCATGAGATAAAGCACATTGTTTCTTCGAAGGATTGCTGCTCCAATTACATCTCTCTGGAGTCGCCGGCGGCGGCTGCTATCAGACTGCACCGGGTGGATCCAGAACGTTTCCCTGTACCAAAGTTTGACAACAAGCCTGCTTTGTCACCGACAGACGATGTTCCTTATGTCCCTGCGAGGATTGGTCTTACTTTGACCCTGGAGCCAAGGGTCGAGCTTCAAGACAAGGGAGTTGTACCTTACCTTGACACCAATGCTGTCTTCAAGGAAGGTCTGCCAGGGGTGATTGAGCTGGCGAAGAAGGCTCACGAGGTAACATCGAGCTCGGGGTTCCAAGCTCATCTCAAGGAGACCCAGCAAGACATACCTTGCAAGGACGCAGAGGTGATCGCTTTGGGAACCGGCTCATCGGTGCCTTCCAAATATCGAAATGTCGCGGCAACGTTACTGCGAGTGCCTGGATACGGTAACTACCTATTTGACTGCGGTGAGAATACATTGGGACAAATACAGCGCGTCTTCGGTGACGAGGCTCCCGAGATCCTGGAGAACCTTAAAGTGATCTGGATCAGCCATTTGCACGCGGATCATCACTTGGGTACGGTCAATGTGGCCAGAGAGTGGGCTCGCGTTACAGCAGCATCCGAGGTGGCGAAAAACAACTCGTTGATAGTAGCATCCGACAACGCCATGCTCAAATTCCTACGAGAGTTCTCGGAAGTAGAAGATTTTGGCTTCGATAGAATTCAACCAATTGCTATGGAGCGAGACAGCGGCTACTTCCACGCTTTCTCGACCGAAGCCACCAAGGCCTCTGGCCTCTCATCCATAAAAGCCTGCGCAGTCGAACATTGCCACGGCGCCCTAGCCGTAGCCTTCAATTTCCCGAATGGCTTCAAAGTTGCCTACTCAGGTGACTGCCGACCGTCGCAAAAATTTGTCGAAATTGGTAAAGATGCCACTCTCCTTATTCACGAAGCCACCTTCGACGATGAGCTTCGCGGCGACGCTCTCGTCAAGAAACATTCCACCACTTCGGAGGCGCTGAATATTGGGCAGCGGATGAACGCTCGACGCATCTTGTTAACACACTTCTCGCAACGATACCAAAAGATCCCTGTGATGGAAAAGGAGGGCAGAGATCAGGTGGCTATCGTCGCATTCGACTACATGAGGTGCAAGATTGAGGACTTTGCCAAGGTAGATGCGTTTAGACCTGCGCTGGTTAAGCTCTATGAGGGCAAGGAATGATAATCTAGATGATGCTTATAGTCTAGGGCTGTCGCTGGGAACCAATAATGGCGTCTTGCAGAGGCGTTGAGTAGAGCGGGACAAGGTCTCGTCGTGGCATATTTACAGAGAAATGCTGAGCATGTACACTAGGGTGCTTTCTAGACGACGTCATAACAAAAGCTCACTTTCTGTTCTTACATATCTGCTTCCCCTGCTTTGGTATCTTCAAGCCCCTATGTACACTGCTTGCTTTTTTTTTGTCATCTCGCGTTCTTACAGCTATTAGACTTTTCTCACTGCCGCCGAGAATGGGAGCTTTCGACTTGGTTGTTTTTTTGCGGTACTTTCTTTTACTAAAGTAAAGCTATCTGGTAGTTAAACCAACCCAAGTGGGACAGAGATTTTATGCAATTTTGCACAAGCTATGTACACCGCTTGCTTATTTTGTTATTTCACGTTTTTACAACTATTAGACTTTTCTTACTGCCGCAGAAAATAGAAGCTTTCGATTTGGTTGTTTTTTGAGGTACTTTCTTCTACTAAAGTAAAGCTATCTGGTAGCTAAACCAACCCAAGTGGGACAGAGACCCTATGTAATTTTGCATAAGTTCAGAAAAATCCTCCCATGCCATGTCCGAATAGAGGCCTCCTTCTCTACTACTCATTACCAAACGCATTTGCGAAGCTCGCGAAAGCCACTCTGTTGGCCTCAATCGATCGCGCATTCTGCTCCACAAGCCACTCCAAAGGCGCCACAGGCGCCTCAAAGCTCGGTACGACGCAGACCTTGAACTCTGCCCGGCCAAGGGGGCAGGTCTTCTTACCCTCTTCAAACCACGTCCGGATGCAGTCCCGATGGAAGCTGAGCCCACATTCCAGCTGCCGGACGTCCCCGCTGGGCTGCAGCGCCTCCAGGCAGAAGACGCAGTCCGCACCGGTGCCCGTCACCCGCTCGAGCAGCGCGCTGCTCGACCTCTCCTCGCCGAGGATGTGTGTGCGTCGCCCGGGCCACACGCCGTTCTCGATGTCGTCTTGCAGCTCCTGCTCGCGGGCCGGGAACCAGCTCGTCCGCTGGAGCTCGACTACCTGGGCTCGCTCGTCGGCCGCGTTCTGCTCCTCCGTCCGTGCTTGGAAGGCGGTTCTGAGCCGACTTCGCCGTTCCGGGAGCATGGGCAGGCCCGTGACTTGCCCAGAGGCGCAGGTGGCGCACTCGCTGTAGTCGATCCGCGTCCTCTCTCTTCGGATGCACTCGGGTGTTGTCTGCTGGGGGAGGCGTGGGGCGACTGTTGGACTTGCTAGGGTGCAGTCGGGGTTGTGCGTATCTTGTGTGATCTCGTGGCCACAAGTGTGGTGGAAAGTGGTGAGTGATGTACAAGTGTCCATGTTCGGTGTTGGTCGAATCTTCTTTGGTGTGTATTCAAGTCTTGCTTTTGAGGCACTGCTTAGAGACTGGGTAGGGGATCGGCTATATCTCTTCACATAAGGCCACTGTTTACATTCGCTGAGCACTGTATGTGCATTGTCCTTGGCCCAAGACAGTGCCGATGGCCCTGTGAGTACATTTTGTCTTGCTATCCTTCTACGTAGCCGTGCTGTTTTGGCAGGACCAAGCAGATATCTTTGACGTCGAGTGAACGAGGATGATTTGACACCATCTTTACGTACAGTTCTATTCGAGTCAATATCTACTTGCAGAACATTCTCTCTTGTTTCTGTAAGAAACCCAGGCTTTCTAAACAGATGTGAGACGTCATACGCGTTATGTGGGTCTAGAGAAGGAGAAACGCAATAGCTGCTACCTTTCTCGGTAAGCTATCAACGGCGTGGGTTTCTAAAGGGTGTTAATTGAGCGTATTGGCGGTCTAAAATATGAGTTTTAACTTCCCTTTTGCATTGACGTATACTTATTACGAATTCTGGCGGGTTTGTACCCGAAATGTGTGGTGTGAAGAGCATGCGGAGTGTGATATTCGGTGCTATTTTCACCATTTCCCCTCATAAGCGAGGCATTAAGCGAGAGCGCCGCGACTGCCCGCTTCAGTCTGTGTTTACATTCTTTGTATTGCCAGACAAGGGGAGACACGATTCAAAAATTCTCAAAGACGGGCGGCCTTTCCAGCACAATCGAACAAAGCTCTGCCACAACGAGCACAGGTACTGAACAAAGGCTTCATGTTGCACAAACGCACAATGGTCTTTGTCTATCTGTTCAGCGAAGGAACATTCTAAACAGTGCCAGCAGCAACAAGTAAAAAGAGCTGTTTTCCTTGAGATGAATCTTTTACTGTGAGAGACCAAGTTTTCTTACTATCCTATTTACGATTTTTCCAAATCAGAACACAAACTAACAACATTCCCAAGCATGTCTCCCCCATCTGTACATTGCATCGATGAGCTGAGCACTCGAGACCTCGAACGGCTCGCCCAGACTCTCAATCTCCAAGCACGAACCCTCCCCAGCCCACCATGGCTTTTAGACCAGGAGGCATCGGTCAAAGGTCTTCCCTACCGCCTGCAAAAACCAGCGTCGATGCTGCCTCGCCTCGCGATGGCCCTCCCCTTCACGGAAAAGGCACACCTCTGTCCGGCCCACCGAGGTCTGAACGCCCATCTCGTGCGCCGGATCTTCATTCAGGTCTCCGCCGAGTGTACGACGCGGCTCACGCGGCTCGTCGAGAATCCTTACCTCCCGCACAACATCGCGCTCTTCGTCAAGCGCCTCCGCGCCATGAACAGCCTCTGGATGAACGCCGACCTGTTCAGAATTACGTTTCAGTTCATGCCGGACGACGAGCGCTTCGAGCGCGTCCCCAGCGAGTGCGAGGCGTGCATCCTGGCGACCGTGGGCGGCAATCCGGCCATGCTCCTCGATCTCCGCACCTCGATGCTCGGCCGCAAGAAGAAGGGGAAGCACGAGCCGCGGCTGCTGCGGCTGGTGGAGGCGTGGCTCGAGTGGACGGCTGAGGGACACGTCTTGCGCGCTGTGAGCGACAGTCTCGCGAAGGACGTCCGGCACTGCCGGAGACAGATGCAGAAGGCGCGCCGGCAGAAGAAGAAGAACCTGAAGGCGGGCATCGTGGACACGAAGCAGGAGAAGGAGGAGAAGGAGGAGGAGGAGAGCGCGGAGCTCAGTGAAAGAGAGGAGCGCAACGAGCACGACCCGGAAGGGTCGATCATCGATTTCTTCGCGACGCGCGTGAGGAGCAACATGACGCTGGACACGCTGGCTGATGCCCAGTCCATCCACCCGGCCTTCCGAGAATCCATCATCATCGGCTTCAACACGCCCTCGGGCTCCCGAAACTCCCTCCCGCCCCGGCCGGGGAATCCCACGGCCTACACGGACACGGAGCCCAGCCTGCTGCACCACCGCGGAGCCTCGGCTCGCCCTCGCCACGCGCCGCCTCCGGCTTGGAACAACAACAGCAAGAACAAGCGCACGCAGCCGCGGAACACCGCGGCCTACTCGGAGAGCGTCTACAGCGGCGTGCCCGAGGGAGCGCGGGACTCGGACGCCAACCTGCCGCAGACGGTGAGACGGATGGACAACTCTGCGGAGCAGGCCGAGGCGTACCTGGGCCTGTTGCGCGTTGAAGCGGATGGGCCTTACGCGCCTCCCAGAGACGGGTGGGGGGACGCCGGAGAGCGCGCGCCGACGGGTGCGCAGGCGGAGCGGCGCGAGACGAGGGTTTCGGATTTCATGTAGTTCGGAGAGCGGACTCGGGGTGTTAGGAGACGGGCGGTCTTGTGGTGGAGCCTGCCTTGAATCTTGGATTTGGTTTGGGATCGGTAATTTCGCTGTGGGTGAGATGGTTTGGGTGACTGTGATCTACCACAAGTGAAGATGGTGGCCGAGAGGTGAAAGAAACACGGCGTCTGATGAGAGCATAGAGGTACGAATGAATGTCTTGCTGATCCTTGACCGATTATGAAAGTCAACAACTTCCAACGATTAAGCGAGAGTGACAGCCGTGGTGTAGGATCCACGTGGGGGGATGCTCAGCTTGGGTCACGTGGCAGTCAGGTAAAACCACAGTCACGTGATCAATACTCATTAACCTGCGCGCACCACCACCCCATAATTCCGCACTCGCATCGTTGGTATCAAGATCTACAGATTTGAAGATAAAAAACCCCATGATTGAAGACTAGTCTTTCTTGTACCACCAACCTGTGACTTGATACAAGCCAGTCGCGCTGCTGTGATCGGCCATTTGATTTTCCGCCCGATGGCTTACCTCAGCCGCCTGCCAGATGCGCCCTGGTCTCGTGACCGGCCCGGCTTGGTGCCCAACGTCGGGGCCGCTGAGACCGAAATTGCCAGCTCCCCAGCTCCCCAGCCTTCGTCTTTTTGCTCGTTTCTGTCTTTTCGCCGGTACGCGTCTAGAATCGAAAAGCGTCACCCTGTCTCTCTCTCAACCAACTGCTCGTCGTCCTCGCCGTCCTCGTCGTCGCGCTGGTGACGGGAATCCGACACGTCGTGGTTCCGTGTCGCACCTGACTGTACTCCGTCCGTACCGCCAACCCTCGGGCTGCAAAGTCATGGTAACACCTCGCAAACACTTGCACATGGAAGGAGGAGCATGGCCGCGCCTTTTCTAACGCGAGTCTTCCCTTCGGCGCGCAGAAGAGAAGCATTGGCGTGCTGCGCGTGCCATGGTACAACAGCCCAAGTCTGATTCCCTTGTTCCTGGATGCCTCTCGGCATCTTCTACATCCTCTTCTTTCAGCAACGACGGCGCCTCTGGCATTGACCCCAATTGACCTTCTCCGTACCAATTCAAACACATCCGGACCGGACAGAACGGGACTGGATCACGGATCATGGCGTCCCCCACCATCAAACGTTTAATCGTTTGCTGCGATGGCACGGTAAGTTGGAGTGTCCAGTCGCATCTCTTGGCTTGGAGGTCATGTGCTGACCTCGTGATGCTCAGTGGATGGACAGGTATGTGATCGCGGTCCGGCTGTGGCATCTCGAGAAGTCTCGGAGCAACGGCCGATAGCCAACAGCAGCTTCAAAGAGACTGGCTCGAAACTAAGCTGGCGTAGTGACGATGGCTTTCGCAAGCCGACTTTGATACCCTACAACCCCACGGCATCGGTGCAAGTCCCCTCCAACGTCACCAGGATCAGCCATGCTCTGAGAAGAGTCGGACTGGATGGCATTCCTCAGATCATCCTGTATCACTCGGGCGTGGGCACGGGCTCGACTAAGGTCGACCTCATCACGGGTGGCCTTCTGGGGGTTGGGATTTCCGAGGTCGGTATCTTCAGCGTCTGGGTGAGGGTGGGATCACGGTGCTAACATGAGGTCAGAATATCCGTGAAGTCTACAGTTTCATTGCGGCCAATTACACCCCTGGCGATGAGATTATCCTGATTGGATTCAGTCGAGGGGCTTTCACGGTCAGAAGTGTAGCGAGTATGATTACCAACATCGGACTCCTGACTCGGGAGGGCATGGAAGACTTCTACCCCATCTTCAAGGACTACCAGAACTTCAGAAACGAAAAGTACCGCGACATCTTCCCGGACGTACCGTTCTCGAAAAAGCCGACTGGCCCCGATGCTCCGCGCTTGTACAAGCAAAGACTCGAAAAGGTTTGTCCCGTGTGTCTGCCTTCCGATCCCGGTCTAACTGTCTAGGATGGCCTCACAAGAGTTTTCGATCCGGACGGCAGCAAGATCAAGACGCATGCTGTCGCTGTGTGGGATACCGTGGGCTCTCTCGGTATTCCAAACATTTCTCTATTCGCTAAGCTTGGACTGCCACATTCGACCATCGAATACAAGTTCTTCGACACCAACTTATCAGGGAACATCCGGCATGCATTCCAAGCCTTGGCTCTCGATGAACGCCGCGCGCCGTTTCAGGCAGCTGTCTGGGAGAGAGCGGACTCTCACCAGACCACCGTCGACTTGCGTCAGGTCTGGTTTCCAGGTGCCCACAGCAATGTAGGAGGCGGATACGATGATCAGGAAATTGCCAACATCACTCTTGCTTGGTAAGCAGGTCCACACCTCATGTCAGGTTCATGCTAACTTATCACAGGATGATGGATCAGTCAGTGTCCAATGTGTTCTTGAATCGTAACGATGTTGACTCTGTGTAGGCTGGCGTCGATCGGTGTCGCATTTCAAGATGAGTACATCGACAAGATCTTCATTCAGAACGTTCGGTACTACGAGAGCCCACCCAAGCCACAGACGAAATTCGCCAGTCTTATCTCTCAAAAGCCGCAGTGGGCTCGCGATGAAATCTACGAGAAACACAAGCCAGTTCGGCCATGGGGGCTTGGCAAGATATGGGATTCTAAGACGAGCATTTGGCATTTGGGAGGCACCGGGTGGCGGACGCCCGGCCTCAACATGCGAGCAAATCCCGAGACGGGTATCTTGACCGATGTCCCCATGCAAGACACTAATGAACGCATCCACAGCTGTGTCCGGGTTCGACTCGATCTCGACGGCCTTGGACTAGACGACAAGGGATTGTATCAACCACACGCTTTGGAGAAGAACTGGCGGCCTCGTCAGGTTGCTTTGAAGTTCCATGATCCGATTCCCTGGAATGCCACTTGGGGTCCTGGCGCTCCTCCGCCTGAGGTAAGACGCCCGCTCCTCGGCTGAATGTTTGGTTAACGACACACAGGGACCCGGTCCCAGGGAATTACGATGGGTATGGGAGTACGTTGGACCCGAGGATGAAGCTCCCGTCGAGCGATATCTGGTGGAGGAATCCTTAGGCCCGTACGAACGCAAGCTCCTCTTGCTAAATAAAGGTAAGGAGGTTGTAGATCTTGTCACTGGCGCTTTTCCCGCCATCACGATTGTCGAGAGTCCTTGGCAAGCAGGGTCATCACATCACGTATGATCATGGCTGGGGCTCGAGCGCTCGCTTGAAAGGCCTCGCTACCCTTTCTACTGCTGTCCAGGCACAACACATCCTAGCTTGTACCTCGTCTGCATAGCTCTACTCCGAGAAAATTGCAATATCCCGTGTTACTATTCTCGCAGTCATTGGACGATGTGCCCAATGCTTGCACCACGCTAACACATTGTGTCACGCCACAGGTCGGAAGTACTACAAGCGTTTCCGCCGACGAAAACGCAGAAGCCGTCGCACCACCGAAACGTACGAGCAGGGTCAATACATCACCCAAGATGATGAGACGGAAGACAGGAGCGGCCGAAGGCACAGCACCGGCTTCCGAAGCAGCACGGGAAGGAGTGACGCGAGAAGCAGCCAAATGCGAAGCGACAGAGCCGACGTGAGGAGGAAGAGGCAGTCGCTCCCGGCGGCTATTGTCGGGTCGGAGGAAAGCTTGATACGGCTTACAAGTACCCCGGCCCCGATGGCGAGACCGAGAGCGACGAGCAGGAGCAGCGTGGGAGCGAGACCGACCGGGTTCGACAACGATGAGATCGTCGTGATGGAGGAGGAGGAGGATGAGGAGGAGGTGGTGGTGGTGGTGGTGGGGAAGATAGGGAAAGGGAAAGGGGAAGGGAAAGAGGACGGGAAAGGATTGTGGAAACGGTCGTGGATTACGAGAAGAGACCGCTGCTGGTGTATAGGGATCACCCGCCTCCAGCTGTGCCGGAGGTGTCGTACGCCGAGAGGCGGAGACACAGTGTGGTCTCGTCCCGTGCCCCGAGTCGAGTCGCGAGTCGATCTGGACGCGAGAGAAGGGACGGCTATGCTGATGACGAGATTGTTGTCACGGAGGAGGTGTCTGATCTTCACAGTAGACTCAGTGGGAGGAGGGAAGCGAGCCGCGGGAGGGATGGAGCGGGTGTGAGTAGGAGGGGGAGCTTTGTGGATGGGAGGTGGTAGAATGATCTTGGTTCGGTGGCATGTAGTGGCGTTGCGCGATTGAGCGGTCATTTGAGTCTTTTGCATCATCTGTGGCGGGGATACTTGAGCTTGGAGAAAATCGTAGCACTTTTGTACGATTTTGCATGGGATCGGGTCCTTTGTATTGACGGTTGCGCTGATGGTTACCCAGCCCTGGTGTTGCAGTACTGCTTGCAAGGGAGCCTCGGCGACTTTTCTTTTGTTTCGTGGTTATAGATACCTATTAGCGGCATGTCCATGGAGATAACGAGCTTGTATATTATGTACATTGGTAGATAGGCTGATCTTGTGGTATTCTTGGAAGATAGACTGGAATATAATATCCAATTTGTTGTTCGATTTAGTGATAGCCAGCACCCTCGGTAGACGTTCAGACGAAAAGGGCCTAGGACATCCAAACCTGGGAGGCGATTGGCGAGTTACGTTCAACGATGTCCATTGGCACTTTCACCCGGCGTTCGACCAAGATCAACGTGTGTTGATTCAATGGCTTTCTGTTACTCTTTACCTAAAGCCAGTGCTATCATTGCCATTTGACTGAGACTACGTGACAGGCCGCACCACGCCATGTCCACGTCCTCGTCGTCCCTCCCGTCTCACGAGCCCAGCGTTGTGACACTCCTCGTCCAAAGCTCGCTTTTGCTCGTCCTCAACGTCATCAATACTCTCTTTGACAGGCGCGTCTTCTGCGGCCGGCTCGGCCAAGTCTGTATCGGCGTGGTATGGGGGGGCTCCCAGTGCAAAATGGCTCGATATCGAGGCCGAGCACGCGATGGTACAGTTGAGTAAGGGTGTATGCTTGGTTGGCCTACCAAAAGACATGCTTGCTGGGCTAGCAGAGAGACAACCTCAGGCAGCTTTGTTCGTTTCTACGCTGCGCCGAAACCTCATTTCTCTTCCTCCTTTTCTTCGAAAGAAATGAGGGTTGGTCATAGCACAGAAGTGTCACTTAAAACTGCGACGTGCAACCACAGCAACACGCGCAAGAATAACTTATGTTAGCTTCTTTAAGCAATGTATGAAGGAAGACGAGAAAGGACTCTGTGCCCTGTCCCCCTCGTTTCTGCTTTGCCCCGAGAGTCGGCTCTTTCTTTCCCCTCGAGTTCCTAGCCACCTGCTGCTACTCAGGGCTACGACGTACAGCAAACGCCCCTCCGGTCGATCCAAGGCAGGATTAGGGTGCGATGGACCGCTAGCTGCGGTGATTGTGGATAGACCCTTACGCTGTTGATGATTGATATGGGAGCAGGAAAAAGGAAGTCGGCTCCTGCTATAATTCTCGCTCTGGGCTTCGCGTGGCCCGGCGGAATAGGCAATTTGGTAGCAAACAACAAAGGAAGAGAAGTGAAGCTGCGAAGTGCTTGTTCGCGGCAACGGAGCGGTACAAAGGTTGGGGATATGCAGTGGTAGCGAAGTAAACAAAAGGCGGGTGGGTATCTCGCTTGCCGAAAGGCAGCCTCAGGCAGACGTTTTTTTTTCCCCTCTTTTAAAAACAAATTTGCTGCTGCTCCTAGGTTCAGATCTTGAGGTGTCAAATTTTAAGTGTCAACCTAAAATGCGACGTGCAACAGAACTCTCTTGATTGTTACTGAGCACGGGTGGTTGATTGGCCAGCGAGAGTCAGCCCAAGACAGAATTCGTTTTCGCTTGCGGTCTGTCTCAGCCAGTACTTTCGGCTCCTTTAGGCTAAATGAAAGTCAAACACAATTGCAGCGTGCAACAAAACTCCCCATCCCAAGTAAGGTACCGTAGCGAAAAACCACGGAAACCAATAGCGCATGGGTTGAGATGCTTCCAAAGTTTCTCTTCGAAGCTAAATAGACGGAAAGGGAGGTCTTGGATTTCACCCGGCTGAATTCACGAACATACACAAACACAGCTTCGACGTGTGATTAAAAATCTCGAGTATATTAATGGAGAACAGATGACTGAGTGGATAGCAGTGGCTTGGCTCTTCTACTGTTCTGTCCATAGCTACCAGAAGGAAGGTTCGGGAGTTTAATTTGCTGCAATTGGAAGGTAAACACAGCTACGACATGCAACAGAGCTCCCGTACCTTAGTATCGTTGAAACAAGGGCATAGGTGAACAAACAAATAGCCAGCTGAAAGCTAGCGAGCTTAAGGCAGGTAGGAAGGCAGTCTAAGGCAGATCTCTTTTTTTTCGCTGCTCCGAAACGTCGTTCCTCTTTTCTCTCGAGGACGTTCAAAGGGCCCGTATATTGAAGAGTCACTCTCAGACTGCGACGTGCAACAAGATTTCTTGGTCTCTCTCTGTTACAGTGCCTGAGAACAGGGCACGTTGAAACCACGTGCTAATTGACTAAGGCTCAGAGTATTAGAGAATGATACGCCTTTACCACCTCACATATTGATTGACCCAGGTCTTCTTCTCTCTTCGATACTCTTCTTGTTGCTAAACACTTTTCCCACAAAGGTCATATGTATCGAGTAAAACGAACAAATAAACATAAGCAAAAGAACCTCGCTCACCTCTACTGCGCCGGATGATACTCTGTTCCTTTTGTGAGTTGAGACAATTAAGATGTGGAATTGAAAGACATTTGATGACTCTCCTGGTTGAATTATTGGTTGCTGGCTTCCCGGGGTCATGATTACGGTTTGCGATGATTAAGAAATTTCCAAGAGGCTTGCCCGTGTGAGGGTGAAGAAGGTAGGCAGGCATAAATAAGCTTGCTTTGTACACAAAGATTCCGGTCTCACCTCTAGAGCGTGAACCAATCTGCGATATGCAATCGGAGATTTCTCGAGGATCCACGAGTCTTGATGAATGTAGGGGAAAGCTCACTTATGCCATTTGCGGATCCTTGTTTCCTGCGAAAGTGAATGAATCCACGACGTGCCACTGAAAGGTTTTGGTAATCGAATTGAATGGAAAAGGTAGAAAAGACTACGAGCGGCATACATACACAAGACTTTCTCTCCAAGTAATAAGCAGCGGTGAATAAATGCAAGAAGAAGCTTAGGGTGTTCGCGTGCTCTTCTGCCTGACAAGCAACCTGAGGTGTCGGGGCAGAGTAAACAAAGTTGCGACGTGCAACAGAAATCCGGCTCGGTCCCTCTTATGGGTGGTTGGTTGACAAGCAGCCTTAGCAACCTGAGGTGCCTTCCGAATGTAAACAGAGCTGCGACGTGCAACAAAGTTCTCAGCAGTCTCTACGGCAACCGTCGCAGTAAAACCATTGCTAAGTTCCGGAAGGGACAGGACTCGGACTCGCTGCTCCTGCCGGAGGGCAAGCCTGACCTACCTCACTTGATCGTTTCCTACGCTACCAGACTGGTAGGACAAGAGTTAGTTGCGCTATATCTGAACTGGAAATTTTGTGTGCGCGTGGGAAGAGAGGCTGGGTGCAGTCACGACATACGGAGATGGTGAGTGCGTAGTGCTAACACCATACGAAAGGAATGGTTTGATGGAAGTGGAAAGGGTACGGCCGTAAGTGTTGACGCTTGTACCATTCGTCTTCCAATTCTTCTTGGAGGGGGGGGGGAAGAAAGGAAAGAAACGAAAAGACAAGAAACATATCCCTCAACATGCTTCCCACCTCATCCGCACAATCTCTTATTAGACGCGTTAACAATTCCGCTTCCAAAAGATACAGGATACTATATCATTTAGTGGCGAAGAGACAAGAGTTCTGCCAGCTGCCACATCAGCCAGACCACGAAAGGTGCCAGTGAACATTCCGAGGACAGGTTCCGGAGAACCCTTTACACGGAGGACCGTACTTGAGCTGGGTTGAGTTCTCGCCATCAAGGGTTTTACTTTGGCTACTTTCTTTTTCCTCGACTTTTGTGAACTGCGTATCAGAGATTGAAGCGATATAACACATATATATAAATGTGAAGACGCGATGGTGATCCGACTTGCCTAACGTGGATGAAGCTCTCTTCGTTGACTGATAAGCAAGCAACCTGAGGTACCTGCCGAATGTAAATAGAGCTGCGACGTGCAACAAAGTCTCTGCTGGCCCCTCGGTGGCTCTACTGGTTGCTAGGGTACCTTCCGAATGTAAACAGAGCTGCGACGTGCAACAAAAACCTGGAATTTGGCCTGACGGGCGACCCGAGGGGGTCAACCTGAGGTGCCAACCGAAAGTAAACACAGCTGCGATGTGCAACAAAGACCTGGAATTTGGCCTGACGGGCGACCCGAGGGGGTCAACCTGAGGTGCCAACCGAAAGTAAACACAGCTGCGATGTGCAACAAAGACTTTCGCAGCCACCTCGGTCGCTCTTCTGGTTGGTTCGAAAGCCATCTGCCTTGAAGGGCAACCTGAGGTGTCTTTCTGGACGTAAACAAAAGCTACGACATGCAACAGAGAGAAGACTTACTGCCTTCTCGAACATTCAGCTCGGGAGAGAAAAGGCTAGTATCAGATCCGTTGGATAACAGAGGGATGATGAGATAGAACAGTGGCTGGAACGGCGAGGCTACGGAGGACATGCTTTGTGATGTGATACTTGAGGTTTATGTTGAGATGACATGGGTCTTCACGATATTTAGCATGACTTTATAGCTTGAGATCTTGATGTTAAGGGTCATTTTACATGCATCTTAATCCACGCCCTGCAACTCCATCCCCTCCGCTCTCTTCCCCTCCACAAACACTACCGGCGGCGTATAATGCCTGCGTCCATGCACCACGTAGATACCCGCGCTCAACGCCAGGACCGTCACCCATACTACGGGCGCCCAATTCGCGGTTTTCGTATCGACCGGCAGATCCGTGGGAAAGCTCGAAAACACCATCACGAAGCCGCAGTATAGGAATGCGAAAAGGTTGATGGGGACGCCAAAGCGGCCGAGAGACCAGCGGACTGGCGGGAGGGGCTCGCGAAGGAGCCGTTTGCGGAGCACGCAGCCGATGGAGATCATGTACGTGGAGAGCAGAGCGAGGAGAGTCAGCGAGACGATGATGTCGAAAGCCAAGGTGGAGCCGAGGTTGATTAGGCAAAGGATGCCAGCTATGATGGAGGTTAGGTAGACGGAATTATCGGGGACTTGGCGGGTCTGGTTCATCTGCTCCGTGAACAATTGATTAGCGTGGCCTTAGAATCAAAGAGAGATTTTTATGGGGAGAGAGAATACCCTAGATATCCAGCGCGAGAACGGGAAGCCCTTGTCACGCGAGAACGCCCAGATCTCTCGCGAGGTGGTGGCTAACGCTGTGATGTTTCCGAGAGCGATAAGAATGAAAAGAACGACCAGGAGGACGAAGGCCATGGAGTCCGATCCGGTATTCAGGAAGAGCACGAGGTATGGTGATTGAGCTTTGAGCACATCCTCGAGAGGGCCGATGCAGAACAGCATGACGATAAGCATAATGACTCCCAGCGCTGCATTCAGGACGTAGGACCACCACATAGCCCTCGGGACGTTGATCGACGCATCCTCGACCTCTTCGGCTACGCAAGATGTTAGAGGTAGAGACTTGATAGTCATGTACGTTTGGGACCTACCGATATGAACCGCACTATCCGATCCTAGATTACAGTACATAACCGATACCTGGGCAATTAGACATGACGCGCCTGTGTTCCTCCATCCACTACTGTTCACCACTTCCGTGAATACCTCTCTCCCTGTGTTCTTCGGCGCCATAATCAGCAGTGGGATGAGCACGACGAAGAAACCACCCAGATGCCCAAACAAGGACATGACCTCGAGTCTGGGAAGGGTTTTGGCGCCCCAAGTATTGAAGAAGATAGTTACGAGCAGGAAGGCTAGCATGATAAGCGTATACTGCCAAGCTTTGAATAAGAAATCAGTTTTAGCGACGTCGATGATTGCTTCGATGAGGCTGGTCATTATGAAGACGCTGGAAGAGACGCTCGCGAGCCAGCCGAGTGTTGACATCCAGCCTGAAGCTTACCTTAGTGATAATTCTTCTTAGGTAAGGATGGAGACTCACCAGCAGCATAACTGAGAAATTTCTGCTGTCCGGCAGGTGCAAATTCCGAGACCCAATGATATTGTCCTACGTTGTTCAGACCCATTTTCATGGTTGATAAGGACTCTTGTAGCTCACCTCCACTCGTCGGAGCCATACTGGTCATCTCAGCAAGCGAGGCAACAATTGTACTATAGCAAAGCACAGTGCCAATAAAGACCCAGAACAGCCCACCAAGCCCACCGTTGGCAAACCCCGCGCTCAGAGACCTAAAGCTCAATTAAGTTCACCTTCAAAAAAGGTTCAAGGGATTGGCAAGACGCACACTAGAACGAATTCCCAAGTGGCCATGTAAATCGAGATGAATCCCAAAGTTGACAGCAGGTTGAAGTTTCTCTGTCGTTCGGTTAGTGGCAGTTCAATTGAATTCGAGGGGCGGATTTCTTCTCGCCTTGAATTCTTGCTTCTTTCCCAAGCGCTGCATATCTGCGAAATCGCCATCGCCTAATCGCTGGCTGTTGTTTAGCAGTCCAGCTTCTGGATTCCGAGTCGACTCTTTACTGGAAGAGTGGTAAGGACTCTTCATAGCATCGGACGTTTTCTCAGTATCCATGATGTCTCTAAATGTTGAGTATCACGAAGTCGGAAGTGTCAAGGATCAAGCGAAGCCAATCAATCACCTCACAGTGCAACCAAAGCAGTTTATGAGTCCTTAGCACTTTATCGAGATGAAGCAGCTAAAATCCATTCGAGAAAAGCCCCTTCTTATCTTTTGACGGGCGTTGGCAGCACCATTAAGAACGCCTCCGGACTCAACCCGCAGCCCTAAAGCTCTAGCGTGCAAAGGCACGCTCCCGCATAGGGAACGCCCGCCTTGAGAGGTTGCTCTATCAGCAAGTCGAGCCGGTGCCAAGGTCGGCAAGCGAAGACGAGTCATTGGCCAGATCTGGTTCATACACTTTAGTAAAAGCCTTTGATACGCTGCTCTCCCGTATGCCAAGCATGCGAAAGCTGGGAGCCTTAGAGGAAGAGGTTTGGAATTAATAGAAAAACTTACAACGCTATCAAGACATCGAGATGTCCTTGTCCTTTTGTTCCTTCATGGGTTGCGATCCTGCAAACTTCAGAATTTTGTAGTGTATCCGACCTTTTCCTAAAAGAAACAATCTTCGTGGGTCGTCCTTTTGCTTCCCTGTAGACCGATCCCTGATCTCCATCTTCTCGGGAAGAAACGAGCTATCACCTGGTATTTTGTGTCGCGAAAACCGGCTAATTACCTCTTCGTTGCTGAGACTTACAGGTGTCGACTGAACGTGTGGAGTAAATTCAAGATGGAAATTGCCATCACGAGTTCGTTCAGCTGCAGACACAGTTCTATAGGGGATGCTTAATAAATATGTGGTTTCCACCAATTAGCTTGGAGTCATTTTGCAATGCCGTCAAATTTTGACTCACCCTCGGATCCCCATAGCACAAACATAACTTTGTCATCACAAAACTTGATGTCTCGCACTTGGCCATCACCAAGTCGAATTGCCGAGGAGCTACTGCTGTGCGGAGAACTGATGCCGTTGCCAATCGATAGCAACATCCGAACAATGCAAACTTCGTTTACGGTTAGCAGAGCTCGGTCAGAATAAGGCTTCTAATCTCACCAACACTTCCCGATCCTTTGGGTACAAAAGCTAAATGTGTTTGGCAAAGTGCGTTTTCCTACCGAGTGTCAGCGACTCATCATTGACTGGTGCAGTTGACTCACAGTACTGCTCATGCGAACATCCACCGGCCCGTCGCCCTCTATAGACCCAATTTGCTGGGCCTTTCCGAATAGTACGTTTCGCTTCTCAGCTTCGGCGATTTGACCGAAGATCAGTCGAGCTTGTTCATCCAAATAGTTGCAGAGCAGGCCGACCTTCGGTAAAGATTTTATGTGAGGGCGTCCTTGCTCCTGCTTTTGAATCTGGGTATCCAAAAGATCGAACATTGGAAGGCCATATGTGGAATGACTCCAGTCGTCTTTTTCCTCCTCAGATGGCGAGTCGTCAAGATAGTGCGCTAAAGGGCTGGACGTCATGATGGTCTGCAAATAAAGCAATACCTTACTGTGATCGATCGATGATTCCTTTTCCGCAGCATCCTGGTTCGGAGAAGTAGACGGATCAGACGCAAGTCTGTCAATCTCGAATCTCAGCCATGTGGAGAATGGAGCGAAGAGTTCGAGCTCGTCAATGACCTGAAGTAGGATTTTGGACGACACGAGATGGAGGCAAGCGACTGTGTCCAAAATGAGGTTGATTTGCTGCGTGGTGAAACCCATGGAACTGTTTGATCCTTGAACCTTGACTATTCCTAGAAGTCTGCTGAGTATGACAGAGCAACGCTCCAAGGCGGGCAACATATTTTCGTGTACGAGACGCCGAAGATTTTCTAGGCCAGTCGTAACGGCTTTATCCCACCGCTTGTGACCCTAGCTGAGAGTCAGTCAAGCACGTATAGTAGTGTGATAGCTCCCTCACTCGCTCAGATAATTCGTCTACAAGCCACTCTCGGACAGCCGGGTAAGTGTGCCCCGTAGCTACGGAATGATACAACGCTTGGACAATATCTTTCTTGTCATCCTTTTCGAGTGTCTCGTTGATGTTTCGAAGGAATTTACTTGGTAGATCTTGAGTCGCTTTCCATTCGCTAATCATGAGAACTTGAACTTGATGAATGTATCTGAGAAGATTGTTCAGGGCGGTAGAGCGGGACGCGAGAATTGACAGGTACTCGCTCGAGGCTGAAATGAATCGAAGATCCATGGGAACGAAGTAAAGTGATCCACCAGAGTTCGGTAGTCGCATGAGCAGTGCATGAGTAGAAAAGTCTCCATGGGAAGAGTGACGTATGAGTTGACAAGGCGCACCGTCAACGAGAACCGGAGCATCAAAAGTTCCGAGTTCGAAGGAATCGTATATGCTGAGGTGGATGTTGCCTTCCTTAGTGCCTACAACCATCACGTTGACGGAGTTGTTGTCCTTGGGGTCGAATGGACGGAACAAAGCATCGAGAGACAGCCTCGATGAGAATACATCCTCTCTGTGTGGAAGTTGGTAAGGGGTTGCAATATCAAGGAACCACGACTTACGAAGTTCCACCTGCCGCTAGTACACTGAGTTTGGGAAGACTGGTTTCAACGTCGATCAGAGAAAGGTCTTGAGGCAAATCCAGGTGAGATTTTGCGTCGAACAAGTCACCGTCTGCCGAAACAGCTGCCTCCCAATAGTCTTCCCGGGTCTTTGCGCTTCTTGAGCTCGGCGAGCCAGCTCTTCTGATCAGATTCGTCGCCCAGCCCATGCACGTGACGCCTGCTACGCCTTCACCAGTCGAGAACTGAAGCACGACTTTGCTACTTTCGGCGCTGACCATTCGAATGGATCCGTCGCTCCAGGCAATAGCGAGCAGCTGTCCTGTACAACGGTCAGTATGTCCACCGGGGGCGTCTGTGTGTGGTTCCGCGCACCATTTGGCTTCCATCTAATGCTCTCCACACCGTGCTTGCCGGCTTTCTGGATGGCACCGTAGACTCTCTGGCCGTTGAGGCGGTATATGAAGACTTGCTGGTCGGTGGTGACCAGAGCGACCAGGTCCATGGACGGGCAGTAAGTGATGAGAGCAGGGTCCACGGCATGGTGGAGAGTCTTTTCACTCAAGATTTGCAAAGCCTGAGGCTCTGTCATGTTGATGGCACGATTGCAAGAACAGGCGTAGAGTTTCGAGGGCGTAAACAACACCGCTTTTTTTCAGACGAGGCCAAGGGAATGATGATGGTGCATGGCAGAGTATCTGGGAAAGAGCCTACGGGACGGGACGCGTCTGGGGGGGTTCGCGTTTTCTGAGCTTCCAAGCGAGGCTCGAGTCACGGTCCAAGGTCCGTATCAGTGAACTGTCCTTCAGCGCAGTGTCATGCTATACGAATTGAGTGGCTTTCAAAATTTGTTCATTGTCTAGGTCAAGGACGTCTACAGGCATGGATAGAGAGTGCCGTCCCCGCGCCATGTTCCAGAGTCCATTAACTTCTACTCCCCCGCAAACCCAGTCCCATTCACTCAATTGTGTACGAGTCAGCAACCGATTTGATTTCCTTCGAGAATGTTACAGCCTCATCCATCTCAAGCAATGAAACCTCGGTGACCTAGATAAGAGCAGGAGAACATTAGTATTTATCTACGCAATGGTGGGATGATCTAACTTACGTCAATATCGATGAACGGCTTCGTCTTGCCGAACTTGATTTGCATGGGAAAGAACTCGTTCTCATCCTCTGCGTGAGACTCGAACTCAAATGACCCGGTCGCGTTGTCCTCGTCTACAACGCCAATTGTCCACTCCAGGCTATCTCCAGAAACCTCGTACGTGGCGTCGAAGCTCGAGACAACAGGTTCGCTTGTCGCGCAAGGAACGATGACAGTAACATCCTTCAGGTTATCCCCGCCTGTGAGCTCATACTCAATGGTGACATTAAAGGTATCATCAGATCCCTTATTGACCCACACCGTGAAGGATATAGGAAGGGCGCTAGAGTCATCGGCCTTAGGCACAGCTCTCCATCGAAGAACGCCAACCGAGTTGTTGACTGGGAAGCCTTTTGTTGCGTTGCTCATTTGAATCGCTTTCGAGCTGTTAAAGAGAGCCTTGTCGACATTAGGGTGGGTTCGGAATTGTACACCATGACTCGAGACGGCGATGAGATCCAGCTTGACCTTGGTCAGAGTTGGATCCGAAATCTTCAATTGCAAGTCTCCCTTGATCTCTATTGAGTTCAGGGCGCCTTCTCTAGAGATTTTGGCGGATATGGTCTCTGCAATTGTGACGTGGATTGAATCGCGGTCGAGTGACGAAGAGATCCGGGAGGCTGGTGCCGGTGTGTGCTCAACCGCTGTTTGTTCATTGGGTACCAGTGGACTCAAAGCCGATTCCTCAGCTTCAGCACCCATATCACCCCTCACACGCTCGAACATATCGGTTGTTTTTGATTTTTTGCCCAATTGCATTCCTTTGCCCTTCGGTGCACTAGCTCTGGGATGAGGTCAGCAAGAGTCCCATCACAAGTTGGCAGGACACCGTACCTGAAAGCTTTGTTCTTCTCCGCCTCGTAGGAATCGTATGTATCCGTGGCCGCAGACCGAGCGGGCGGGGTGTATGTGGGATAGACGGGAGTTCGTGGAATTGCGTTTCGGCCACTCCTTGAGACCTCCTTGCGCTGCATTTCCAGCTGCTTGGCCTTGCGCTTCCGCTCCTCTGTGGCTTCCAGTTCTTTGTTCTAGAGAACTTAGCTTGCATGTACACGAAAGGAGAAGAGCCCCTTACCCTTGAGATGATCTCTTGTATGCGCTCTTCGTGACTTTCCATCTCCAAGAATGTCTTGATTTGGCTGATGGTAAGGTTCTCCCGGTAGCCTTGGGTCACTAGCTCATCGAAAGCACTGAGCAGTTCGTAGGCATTCTTCAGGATCTCCCTCTCATCCAAGGTTTTGCATGTACTTGTGACGACCTGTGCGAATAGGTGTAAGGAGTCGATATCTTGGAGAATGTTGGATTGTCGGTTAGTAATAAGAACCATATACAGTTCGTCCAGTGGTTGGTAGACGAAACGGACATTGTCCTGCTCTACAGTTGTATGTTGAGTTCCGGTGTCTGCCAGCTTTGGGAAGGATGCCAGCAGGGCCTCAATTCTCGATCGCTGCATCTCGCGGAATTGTCGAGACAGGACCGCCTTCCCACCACGAGTGCAAATAGAAGCGGCGAGGACAACCTGTACAGATTAGGGCCCGTGATTTGGAGTATAGAGAGACATGTCCGTACCATTTTTGCGACCGAAGTTGTCTTGAATGTGAGGATTAGAATGGGTTGTGGATGGTTTCTCACGTTCCCCTTGGAGCGTCGGAAGCTGCCACCTCTAGTTAAATGTGAGGTCACGTGATAAATAATCCCAGGCACCTTAGCGCCCCAAGCTTACCTGGGGCGTCGAGCTGTTCGCATCGCAATGTTCGACCTTGAAAATAAGTTAGACGCATACAACAATTACACTTTTCAACCTCCAACTTCCAACCTCCAACCTCCAAACCCCTTTTGTCCCAAGTGGTATCCAGCAAGATCAGATAAGCTCTACTTTAGCCAACTCACCTAAGAGTTTTCCCTTCTGCAATCGACTGCAGCAGCTGCTTTGTCTTGTGTGGTGTTCTTCGACGAATCTATCTGCAGCTGCATGTCACTATTCTCTCCCTTTCAAGCAGCGGCAGGGGACCGCTTCAGGAGATAGGAGCAAGCTCTGTGCAGCTTCTGACCCATAAGATCCAGATGCTTACTTAAAATCAAGATCGAACTTCGAGCTCCTCGTTAGATCAAGCCTCCCGGTGCTATTTCGGCACTCCGACCTCAGCTCTACTGTCACCATGGTAGACGACACCATGGAGATCTCATCCGAGAATGGTCAAAATATGGAGCAGTCAGATATTGATATAGATCTCGATCTTACTGCGACCAACGTGGATGAGGATTATGTTCTGGAAGACGCTACATCCAACACTGATTTCGAAAACAACTACCAATCCCAGCCATCTCCAGCGGCTTACGATGATGTGATGCATGATGATGACAATCAGTCGTTCCACATGGAAGACGCGGACCTTCTGGGGGAGGGCGAGGAACATATCACGGAGCAGGAGTCGATGTCTTTTGCTATCGATGGAAACACAACCCACCTTGATGCAAGTGGTCAAGGAACAGAGCAGCGGCAACTCGAGCAGGTGGACCAAGCCGTTGTCCCTTCTTATGACGAAGAAATCGCTCCCAACCACGATGATCTGCTCAGCCTCGAGGAAGGAGTTACAGAGGCTACCCAGGAGCATGAAACTGTCCATTATCACGATGAACCACAACCCCCAAATTCCGAAGATTTAGCACAAATCTCGGCAACACAAGGATCTAGCACATCTATCCCCAGCGGGCATGACACTGCCACAACAGCTTCAGCAGTCCCCAAAAGCCCATCGGTATCCGTACCAGAGCCTCGTCTGAATTCCCCTGAAATTGCACATGATCAACCTGAGCAAAATCGCAACCAAAATTCACCATCTCCAGATCACTCTGCTACTGATGCGGCAACAGACAACAATGATAGTACCCACGGTCTTGATGTGCGTGTCGTCTATCGTGGGACCGAATACAATTTGATTGCTACCTCGACTTTTGATGACTCAGACTCGTATTTTTTCGCGGATGCTCGTATCATAGACGTGCCTTTGAGTACATTTTTCAAGTCTATTCGAGAGGTCATTTACGAAGATCTCTTCGATGAGCAAGAGCTGTGCCTTAGTGTGGAGAGCCTGGGCCTCGAAGCCGAAGAGGTTGGTGACTTTCCGAACATGACTTCTTCAGCGCTCACATTACTTGAACAGGAATCTTCTCTAGCAGACAAAGCAACCCTGGGGCAGATAATCAACGTTTACGCGGATCTTTTGCGCAACGATGGAATCGAACCGTCCGGTGAGGTCTTTCAGATGATGCTCAGATCAAGACCAGGCTTCTACGGCCGATTTCTTAATCTTGCTGCAGGTGTTGCAGAGGGTAGAGGACTGACAGAAATTTTACCTTGGATCGATCAGCACAATACAACCACAGGTCCCGACGATTTTGAGATCGTAGACGAGAGCACTCTTGAACTGATGCCAAAGTCTCGGCCTCCTGGCGAGCTTGCTGAAGGCGATGATACCAAGCAGGAGCCTGAGGATGCCGAAAGTGAGAAATCGAATCAACCTGCGAATGTCCTTGAGCCCGAAGAGTACTATTTCGATGATACACAATCAAAGACTGAAAATGTCAATGAGAGTGATGCAGCAGTTGCGAATGGTGACCCCACCGTCGCTAATTCTGGAAATGGTGAATCCCCATCGCCAAAGAAAGAGGTTGCCACGAGTACCGATGTTGACGAGGACGGTGACTTGATTGATTATTCGGACGATGAGGCCGAGGATTCTGCCACTCCGAAGTCTGCCACTGACAAGATATCTTCCAACGGTATGTACACCGATTTCATTTCGCGTTGTCTCTTGCCTCAATTCTGTTTCTGCCCTCCGTGCTCGAAACTGATGCTTCTAGAATATCGAGAGTCCGACGAAGACTCCCGACGACGTTCGCTTTCACGAACAGCTAATGGAGATAAGCTCTCTGAGAAGCCTACCATCCAATCCCCCCAGTTTGACAATGAAGTCGAGCCGGAAGCATATCTTCCCGGAAGCGAAGCTAACAACCATCCATTCGGCGAAAAAGGCGAGCAAACAAAATCAGCCGAAGAGCATGGCTTTGTTGATGATCACATCCACGAGACCGAGAACGGAGCCTATGCTGATGAGATCAGAAATGATCAGATCAATGGAGAAGATTATGAGAATCACGTCGTAGATGCAGAGCACGACGAATTCTCGGCTGCTGACGTTACTGCACACAATGACGAGGGCCATGAGGACGGACTTGTATTAGAAGGAATTGAAAGCGGCGAAGGAAATTATGGCGATGACTTAGGCCATAATCACACTTCTGAGCAAGGTGCGAACGACGAAAGTGCCGTTGCCAACTTCGACAATGTCGAGCTTGACCTCGATAGTGGCGACACGAGTTTCCGAGAAAATTCCAATCATCTAGAAGGTACCCCTGAGTACCAGGAAGCAAGCGAAGCCGATGATACCGAAGAGAAATTGCACAAACATAGTCTGGCTACTGTTGACACAGCAAATTCTAGTGTAACCATGTGTGCTGATGTCGACGAGATTCAGTACGAAGACGGCCTACTTGAGGAGAACTACGATCCGAACACCCGCGAGGAAGCTAGCAGTTCCAAGGAAGGTCTGACACCTGCGGTAGCTGTTGTCGAGTACAAGGACGAGATTGGCTACGAGGATGATGACGAGGAAGAAGTCAGAATCCCACAAGATTTGACAGCTCCTAAGGATACTCAACTGGAGGCAAGAGAAATTCCGAATGGAAACGGAAAGCGACCTTTCGTAGACGCCGAATCCAGTGACATCCAGACTTTTGACACCAAAGGTCAGTACTGTACCTTGAATCAGGGGAAGAAGGGAAGCTAACGACAGTTAGATGCCAAACGTCCACGCTCCTAATCAGTGTTTCTGGTGCATCCCACGCAATCTCCACCTTCATTACCGGCCCACCCTCCACCTCCGACATCCCTTGAAAAAAAAAATCTTGGATGCTTCACTCCGGGCTTTTTCGCCATCTACCTCTTCGCCATCTGGATCTCCAGGACATGTATGACTACCACTAATTTCGCCTTAGGAACACGCCTAGTAAGTCCGACAGGTACATTGATGCTATTCCCCTTGACCCTCCCCCCCCCTTTCAAATTCATGATACCCGTGACTCCCACAGCTTCGCACTCCCACATTCTCCATCTCAGCACATCAGAGCATGATGTCTTTTTTCCCTTCTTACTCTGGCAGGCGGGTACGGAAACGAACTACAGGTGGCTTGAGGTTGGAGGGCACTGTTCGGTATTGCAGAGCGGGTTTTGAGCCCCATGCTGGCCGTTTTCTTCTGACTCCGCGCTCGCTCTTGGCCTCTGGGTGCATGGTTGGACTGTTCACGATGTAGGATTAAAATTCGTTGTGCCCGGGGGAGAAGAGGGCACTGATAGCCATTCCAAGCCACTTCGACCTGCTTTCTCGATTGCTGGTTCTCATCCGGTTCTGAGCCGTGCACGTGAAGTAAATGTGGCGGCAAAAAGGGGTGAAGGCGAGTGAAGTGGCTGAGCGTGTGTAGCGCGCGCCACCTAAAGATAGTACCGCACTGTAAAGTAAGTCTAAGTACATACATATATGTATGTACTGTATAGTACAGTACAGGACCAACTACAACCATTACCTAAGCTGCCAGCCCTCCAGTCCACTGGCGTTTCGCTGTCTGCAAATCCAACAATCCAACAATCCAACCTGCCAATCTGCCAACCTGCCAATCTGCCAACCCTCAAACACGATCCCATACCACACGCCTCCGTCAAAGGGCACGACCGCAGCAGGCGCTTGCTGGCCTCAACTCCGTAACCTTAGACTCGGCTCCCGGATCTATCCCTTCCCTTGATTATCAGATCCAAACCCAGTCTTATCTGAGCGAAAGCCTAAAACTACATCACGAGCTTCGTCTTCAACGATTTGCGACCAGCGACCCTACCTCTTCATCGACCAGGTACCAGGGATACAGACACACGATCGCGAGCTAGCCAGCCCCTCGTCGCACACCGGGCTGCAGGCAAGTGCTCAACACACTGGAGGAGAGACAGGGCCACGACAACGAGCGAGCGCAAACTCGAGGATACATACACCTCGGGTTCGGTAGGAGGGGAGGCACTGCACCTGCGCAACGATGTTGGAAGACAAGTACGTTAGGAGCATTGCCATCGGGGTCGCGCAATCGCAGCGCGCGATCCCTCTGATGGAAAAACGGCTGATGCGGATGATAGATACATTGGCCTGGCATTGGCCATCACCTCTACTCTGGCAATAGGTATGGCATCTGGATGCGCTGGTGGCACAATTACTGACTCCCCGCAGGGACGAGTTTCGTCATTACGAAGAAGGTACGCACAATCCCACGCCAATTGACAGGCAATGGCCAGTACTGACCAACCCAGGGGCTTATAGATGCGGAAGAGAGACACGGCTTCGAAGGGGACGGGTTTTCATATCTCAAAAGCCCGATATGGTGGGCTGGCATTCTTGCATGTATGCGCCGTGTCAATCGCCCGAATGATTTATCCTCTAACATGCTTCACAGTGGTCGCTGGAGAGGTAGCTAATTTTGCGGCATACGCGTTCGCCCCTGCGATTCTTGTGACGCCTCTAGGAGCCTTGAGTGTTTTGATTGGAGCTGTGTTAGGGTCATACTTTTTGAAGGAAGAGCTGGGAACGTTGGGCAAACTTGGATGTGCAACATGCTTGATCGGTTCAGTGATTATCGTCCTCCACGCGCCGCCCGACAAGGAGATCCAGACAATCGACGAGATTCTACACTACGCGATCCAACCTGGTACGTTTCAATCTCTGTTCACGGTTATCCATGGCTGACGGAGGGTGTAGGGTTTTTGACATTTTGCTTCATCGTGGCAGTGTTTGCGGTCGTCATGATATACCGAATTGCGCCAATTTACGGGCGGAAAAACCCTCTGGTCTACTTGTCTATTTGCTCGACTGTTGGAGGAGTTACCGTTATGTCCGTCAAGGCGTTCGGAATCGCTTTGAAATTGACTTTGGCCGGCAACAATCAGTTTACACATCCGTCGACCTATGTCTTTATCATCGTCTGTATCGTTTGTATCATGACGCAGATGAACTACTTTAACAAAGCCTTGAGCCAGTTTCCCACATCAATGTAAGCTTCATAGCTAAGCAGAAGTACATGGAATTAAGCTAACCTTCTCCGCAGAGTCAATCCCCTGTACTATGTTACCTTTACCACCGCGACTCTTACCGCCTCGTTCATACTCTATGGTGGTTTCAATACCGCGGATGCGGTCAATACAATATCTCTATTGTGTGGGTTTCTGGTCATTTTTACCGGAGTTTATCTTCTCAATATCTCTCGTGGAGATCCAAATGGGCAGGGGTTGATGGCGCGCTCGACACACGATGGAATTGCTACCGATATAATATCCGGGATCCAGACGAGAAGGAGCATGCAACTGAGGAGAAGTCTGGATCCTCACCGGATGAGCGTAGGCAGCAACTACGGGCGAAGATCAGGTGACAGAGAGGGCTTGATCCACGCCTACGACGAGGAGGAAGGACTCGGTCTCACCGACCTTACCGAGAGCGACGACGAGGGTCATCCTTCCTACGCCAATGGGAAGATGAATGGCACGACCAACGGCAGCAATGGGGGCGCCAGGAGGAGTTTCAGCGAGCCGCCAGAGAGGCCGAGGAGGAAATCATCGTCCCGGTGACACGGCTGGCGCTCTCGAGATTTTTGCATTTCCCACATTGTATATGGTTAAGAGGCGGGATCCGAATTGAAAAAGTATGGTCCGCAGCATGGTCTGCAGAAGGATCTCTTCACACGACTGCACGAGGTATCGGCGTTCGACTCTAGTGGTTTTCTGTACTATGAGAAAGATCAATATTGTATCATATATTTGGCGCAGGGTGCCTGTTTGGAAGGCACGGTTCAGACAACCAGAGAATCAAAAGATATCCACAATTTCGAACTATGCTTTTATACGACAAGACGAATGACTCTTGTGTGAAGTGTTTTTGAAAGTCCTTTGACCTTCGAGTGTGATTTCTTCATTTGCGCTGCATTACAAGCCCGAATGTACCACAAAATGTGCATATGCCCCCCCGCGCCATGTCAAAGCAGTATTCCCCGGCCCAGTCTATTCCTCGGCTGGCACAGCCTCCTCACCCTGCTCAGTCGCACGCGCAGCCTCGGCAGCGGCCTGGGCGGCAGCAGCCTTCGGACCGTAGTCTTGGCTCATCGGTTGAACCACACTCTGCTCCTCCTTCGGCTCGATGATGGTGACGGAATCCGGCAGCGACTTCTGGGGACCAGACTTTCCTTCTGGGTCGGATCCACGCATGATCTTGACCTTGATGCCGAGAACACCTTGTCTGAGGAGAACGTGGCGGGTGGCGGAATCTATGAAGTCCTTGGCTGGCTGACCGGAGTGGATCATGAAGCCGTCGGTGAACTTCATGGACTTTGCACGGGCAGCGCGCAGCTTACCGGAGACGACAACCTCGCAACCCTTAGCACCGGACTCCATGATGAAGCGAAGGACTCCATAGCATGCTCTGCGGACGGCGAGACCGTTAAGAAGCTTGTAGCGGAGGGACTCGCATTGGGCGACGGCGGAGAGACCACGGTTTTGGACTTTGGCGGCGTAGAGGGAGACGGAGTTCTCGGGGAACTTAAAGCGTTTTTGGATGAGGGAGGTGAGCTCACGGATGCGTCGACCTTGCTCTCCGAGGACTTCTTGTGTGTGGGTTGCGCGGATGATGACTGCGGGGTATTAGAATGGTTCGAAAGATCTGCGAACTGCAGGAAGGAAGGGAGACTTTCCATCGGTCACTGTGGGGCTAAGAAGGAGTCAGTACATTTGTGGTGTTCGTTTTGGAGGTTGGAGGTTAGAGAGGAAAATTTGACATCTTCGAACTTCGAAACTGAGGCTATTCCAGGAATTCTAGAGACTGGGAACACTCACGTAACGCGAACCTCAACACCAGCTTTGGAACTGTCAGCTTATTCTGTCGCAGTGAGAGGGAGATAATTGCAAGCCAACGTTTGAAAGTGAGGGCGTAACTTACAATATCCCTCCTCTGCGAGCTCTCGTTGGAAGAACTCGTTCAGCTCCGCGAAGAAAACACCATCGGCGACGCTAGGATATGTCAGCGCCGTACGGGACTCCGGCATCGAGAAGACTCCTGGGGGATTGACACATACAACTTGCGGCGCTTGCTGATAGCGGCTCCTGGAACACCTGAAGACATGATTGCGGTATGTCGGGCGGGTCGTCGGGGGTGGTGTCGTCGTGGGAATCCAGATCGAAATTTCGGGGTCTGGAAATGTGTAGATGGTGTGGCTCGCTCGCTTAGGCCGCCCTCCGCTGCCTTGGCGCTAGAGAGATCACGTGTCTGGCCTCGATCAGCTTCCCATCCCCATTATCAGGTAGTTGAGTAGTTCCGAGCTCTAAAGTTTTGGAGCTTCTTTCTGCTGATTGGGTCGTTTCTATTATGATCCGAACCCTGGTCATTCAATGTACATAGTTCATCATCTGGATCTCTTCGTTTCTATTTCTTCTCCGCTTCCAGTGGAACACCAGGCCAACATGACCTACTGTATGACAAATGATAACGTTTTCTTGATTGCAATCTAACATTTTCCCTTCAAGACGCAGTTCGAACCAGATAAGTTTTTACAGCTGCGAGAAACTAGGTAGGTACCTACAAAGTAAACAAAACCGCCAGTATGCTATCTTGATTCCCAAAGCTTAAACTTGCAAAGCCCCTTAAAACACCATGATCTAAGCAGGCAAGGCTCGCAGTCAAATGAACGATGACTTTGTAGTAATAGTACACAGAGTTCTACATACCTGTGGATAAGTTGAGCTGGTGTTAGAAGACGTCAAATCCCGAGTCTTCGCCAAGCATCAGGCCTGTCATGCAGAAGTGCTAAAGGCAAAGCTGTCACGATCAATACAAGAGTCGCTTTATGCATAACAGGATATGCAAGGAGAAGAGAAGGGGGGACATCTTTGAAATCTTTGAAATAGTCGGAAACGCGAATGCGATCATCTTATTAAGACGATGCCTATTCGCTTTAGTACCACCTGGCCGTCGTGACAGAGGTCCCGGCTCCCGAAGCTAAAAAAAACAGGAGGAGATGTACAGCCTCAGCCTCTCTCTACGACGTAAACTCTCAGACTCACACCCCCCAAATCAAGAACACCAGGCACCTGAGGAATGACCCAGAGAGTGTCAAAGATACCTTTCTTGCAATAAGAGGTCTATTGTGCAATGAAATTCTATTCATGCTTGGTTCTTGAAAGCCCAACGCTACGTCAGCAGAAGCCAAGATGGCGGACAAGCTCAGGATAAAAAAGGTCGGCCATAATGCCAGTATATGCGCTGAGGGTAGACACTAACATCTGGCATATACAGGTCGAGCATGTCCAGGTTCTCGCCGCGGGAGAGGTGTCGACAGCGACCTTGCATCTCATGGCGCATCATCTCGTTCTGGTCACAATCACCCCTCCACGCTTGCCAAAAGACTTTTCCAATCCACTACCAGAGAAGAAGAAGGCCCCAAGGGAATCATGGATCGCATACCCTATGATAGCCTTCTGCACATTTCGACCAACTCCGCCCGCATCCGGGCTTGCGTCTTCAATACGATTTAGATGTCGGGACTTCAACTTCTTTACACTGAACTTCACGGACGATAAACAGGCCAGGGATGCCTATGAGAGCATAAAGTCGGCAACATGTAGGCTTGGGAGCATTGAGAAACTACACGCCTTCAGCTATGATCCTGTGCCGCTAGAGAAGAAGATCAACGGGTGGGAGCTGTACGATGCAAAGGCAGAGTGGAGGCGCCAAGGCATCAGCGACAAGGGCGTCGACCGAGGATGGAGGATATCAAAGATTAACACAGACTACGCATTCTCTCCTACGTATCCCGCCTTGCTGCCCGTGCCTTCGACCATATCCGACAACACCCTGAACTATGCTGGCAGATATCGGTCGAGAGTACGGATACCTGTCCTGACATATCTACACCCGGTGAACAACTGCTCCATATCAAGGAGCTCACAGCCGCTTGCTGGACTCAGAGGAAAACGGAGCATACAAGATGAGAAGCTCGTCAGTGCCTGTTTCTCTGCTTGCGCCCAGCCAGACGAAGTTGAGACCGCCTCATTGAGCGTCTCCAAAACTAGCCCGGCATCTAGCCAGGTAGACATGGGGTCCTCTGGTACGGATGGCGAGCTCTCGGAAACGGAAAGATTGGAGGATGAGATAATCTCTTCCTCGACCGTTCAGATCACTGCTGACAAGCCACTTATCTACGGAGCACAGCAACACAATCTCATTGTCGACGCTCGCCCAACGGTCAACGCATTGGCAATGCAAGCAGTAGGTCTCGGATCAGAAAACATGGATCATTACAAGTTCGCTACTAAAGCTTACCTGGGCATTGACAATATCCATGTGATGAGAAATTCGTTGGAAAAGGTGGTTGAAGCTATCAAAGATGCAGACATATCAAAGCTGCCTCCAAACAGGGACCTGCTTGTCAGAAGCGGGTGGCTCAAACATATCACTGGCTTGCTAGATGGTTCCGCTCTGATCGCCCGACAAGTTGGGATCCAGCACTCTCACGTACTGATACACTGTTCAGATGGATGGGACCGAACTAGCCAGTTGAGCGCTCTTTCGCAACTCATGCTTGATCCTTACTACAGGACCATCGACGGCTTTATCGTGCTTGTAGAGAAAGATTGGTTGGCATTCGGCCACATGTTTCAACATCGATCTGGCTTCCTGAATAGCGAGAAGTGGTTTCATACTCAGAACGACGCTCTGGCAGGCTCGGCGATTCAGCCCAATAACGGCGAAAGCCGAGGCAACGACGCTATCGAAAACGCCTTGCTGAGTGCGAAGCGATTCTTCAATAAGAGCAACACCCAAGATGCTACAACCGATTCGGACGGAGAAATCGTCTCGGTTGACGATCTAGCAAAAGCCAAGAAGGGCTCTGGTAAAGACAGCTTGGCGGAAAAGGAAGCTACGAAGCCCAAAGAGACTAGTCCGGTCTTTCACCAATTTCTGGATGCTACCTACCAGCTTTTGCATCAACACCCGACGCGCTTCGAGTTCAACGAGCGCTTCTTGAAAAGGCTTCTCTACCACCTTTACTCGTGCCAATACGGCACCTTCCTCTACAACAACGAGAAATCACGCCTCGACGCCCGTGTGCACGAGCGCACGGCGAGCGTGTGGTCCTACTTCCTCTCCAAGCGCGAGGAGTTCACTAACAAGGCATACGATGGTGGCGAGATCGATGATAATGTTCGAGGCAAGGAGCGTCTGCTGTTTCCTCAGCTGGACAAGATCAGGTGGTGGCACTCGGTCTTCAACCGCACGGATTTGGACATGAACGGGCCTTCGAACGCCGCGACAGACAGATACCTGGGGAGCCAAGATACCGTAGGCGTGGGTCGAGGTGTGCTCACAGGCGTCGAGACTGCGGATGCAACTGTTGTTGCCGATAGCGTGAAGCCAGCACCGAATGGTGATTCGACGCCCGGAAGTTTCGCGACCCTGAGAGATGGCATTGCGGGATTGGGGATTGGAATGGGCAAAGGAGGAAATGGTTCGAGGGCCCCTTCGAGCTCGAAGCAGCCCATGGAATTAGAGATGCAGTGATGACGGTTGCGCGCGTTAGGATGGTGTCTTGTTTCAGCGATGCTTGGTAAGGCGTTGGGCCGGGGAGCGGAGGAGCGGAGGACTTTTGCATCGGGTCACATAACGAGCATGCATTGCAGGAGCACGGTGTCACGGCAGAACAAGAACAGAACAGGAAACGGAGTCTTGTGCCGTCAAATCGTGTCTATGTTTATTCAGCCCTTCTTGCGCGGAGTGCAATCTGCATGCTTGAATTGAGCTCCGAGACGAAACTTTTCGGATCGATACGTAACATCGCGATCATAAGAAGACTTCCAGGTTGATCTCTAGCGTGCTGACTGGGTACCTATTTACCGTTAACTCACTTCACTAGCAAACTAGAGACGGGAAACAGACCTTAACTCGAACTTGTCAAGAACTGTAGGGTGCAAGATTCCAAACTCGCCAATACGTTCCGCCTTGCCGTCAACACGGAGATAGATAGCGGCAGCGTGTCCAGCAAAGAAAGTTGCCTCGTCGATCTCATCAATCCAGTATCCATCCACCTTCTTGCCATCTAGACCTTCTTCATGCGTGACGAAAGCGGTCTTCAGCATCAGCAGCACACGATCCAGCAATCCGTGCACGATCTCGAAACCGCTCGTCTTGCCGTACCACGCCGCCGCGAAATGCCTCTCGTTCCTAGATTTGCGCTCCAGAGACTCGTCCTTGAACGCTACGTCGGAGACTTCAAAAACCTTGATTGGGACGCTGTGTTTCTTGTTCTCGCGGATGGTCTTGAGAAGGCCGGGAAGTAGGGAAGTGCGCACGATTTGATACTCGGCCGTCTTGGGATTGGCAAGGCGGACAGCGGTAGTGCCATCGTCTTTGCGGTTGAGCCAGGCAAAGTTCTCGTCGTGTGAGCAGAGGATCAGTGGCATCACTTCGCTCCAGCCGGCCATGGCTGTTTCCTGGCGCACGATGTCGCTGAGCTTGTTGATCAATAGAGGCTGGGCGATGGTAGAGGCCTTATTAGGCGAGGTTCGCGGGAGGTTGTTGAAGCCGTAGGCGATGGCCACGTCTTCCATGATATCGCACTGGTGGAGGACGTCAGCACGGGTAGGAGGTACGGCAACCTCGATTATGTTCTTGTCTTTGGGGGAAGGCTTGGCCGAGTAGCACATCTTGGTCAGGAGTTTGCATATTTGTTCGGGGGTCTCTTGGAGGCCACAGCAGTTGTTGATGTAGTCTATCTCTGCTTCGGCTGTGCGGGGGCTTAGGTCGGGTGTTTGCCGTGTCTCGCCATTGTGCTCGGAGATGATCTTGACGGGCTCGATTGTGAATGGTTCGGAGCAGTATTGGGAGAACATCGCGACAATAATGTTGTTCACGATTTCCAACTTGGTACGATCCGTTCCGGTCATTTCGATGAAGACATTGGTAGTGTTCAGAGTTATCTTGGAGTGGTCGCCGTTTATGATGGGGGGCATAGAGCAGACGATTCTTTGCGAGTCGTAGATGACGGGGTATACCGGCTTGTCCTTGATGATGTGAAGATACTTCCCAAGGTGCTTGTCCTTGTCGTAGAATTCCATCATTTCCGCCGCCGTCATTTCCTTGGCCTGGTTCAAAGGTACGAACTTGATGTCGTGGGGTGGTAACGCTTCGTAGGTGAAGGGCCCCTTGACCGTATCCAAATCGTGTGTACCAATAGCGACCAGCGTTCTGTTTCTTGCCAAGTTTTGGTGTAGCTTGTCTTGCAACGAAATGAAGGAGTCATAGGCCTCCTGTGTGAACTTGACGTTCCGTAGAATAGCCCCCGAAACATAAGGCCGAACCTTGAGCGTATCTGGATGGACCGTGATTGTCTCAACCCTCCCATCCTTTGGTTCGACGAGTCTGTAATTCGGTAGAGGTGTCTTCTCTCGGAAGATGTTGAGCATGAGAGCTATACCCTCGAAGCACAGCATGTCATATCGGTTGGCGGGAATTTCGATTTTCAGTTCTGCAGGCGCCTGTTTGCCATTGACGATGGGCCGCTCCGACCTCGAGGTATCCTCGTCCAGCTCGATACCGAACTCGAAGCATAGCTCCTCGAACTCCTCGGTGGTGTATCTGCGGAGAGGTTAGCGGCATTCTTTGGCCCAAATCCCCACGCTTACTCCTGGCCCAGGGCTTTGTAGAGCTCCGCCTTGTCTACACTGATGGTAGGCATGCTTGCAGCTTCGGACGGCTTGACCACCTATCTCAATATGTTGTGGACCGAGGGTTGTCGAGAGCGGGCGCGAGCCTGGTGGTCCAGAAAACCCAAGAGTCACAGGCGGGCAGTAGCTAGAGTAACAGATGGATCGGTTTGCGCGCCTGTCTCCCAGACGATGGGACGTATAAAAGTGTCGTCTTGCGACAAATCGGACTAGAAGTGGTGCCAACCGAGTCTTTCCAAGCTCTGAATCTCGTATGCATATTTTGGTGACTCGAAATTCCTCCTCCCAGTCCCATCGAGGGGTGGACCGCAAGGCTGCAGAATTTGACACTAAAATAGCGCCTCTCACTCACTACATAATACTTTGTACGGTGCCAGCCGGGTGGCCTGAGGCCACGCCCATTATCCGTTTCAACACGACCTGGATGCCAATCGGTCGGTGTATTTTCCTCCCCAAAACCACAACTTGCGCTGTTCTCGTGTCCAGCGCGCGCCTTTGATTCCCCTCGTGCATCTCGTCTTGCTGCGCAGGTATGTCCAATTGAATCGCCCTTCCCGTGCAGCCAACGCAACTCCCTCCAACAGCCCCCGGCAGCTGTATGGCATGGTTCCCCCCCCCGCCACAGCTCCAACATGCACCATCTGCCTTGTGCGCGTCAAGATAGTCCATACTGAGATTCAAGGATACAGGTCTCTCTCGATCTCGTCTCTTTCAGATTGCTCCTTCTCCCAATACCCCCGCCGAAGCTCGATCGAGGCTAGCCTGCCCGACGCGCGATCAACAGCCTCTCTGTACACTCCCTCCCAGAAAGTCAACAGGACAAGGCTCGCCGAGTTGACCAAACAACAACCCCCGCTACGTCCCCGAGCATCTCTCCGAATCTTTTCACGATGTCTGACGGCCCTGACAAAACGGACGAACTCTACCCGATAGCAGTTCTCATCGACGAGTTGAAGGTACGGGGTCCGAGTGCTGGCAGGCGTAGTGGGCGCATTTGCTCACCCTCACATAGCATGATGATGTTCTTTTACGATTAAACGCCATACACCGTCTCTCGACGATTGCTCTCGCGCTGGGGGCTGACCGCACCAGAGATGAGCTGGTTCCCTTCCTAGACGGTAGGCGCATGTGCCCCTGTCAGACTTTAGAGCACGTACTGACTTTCGTCCGCAGAGTCTGTAGAGGACGAGGATGAGGTTCTCACTGCACTGAGCGGGGAGCTGGGTGGCTTTGTGGAGTACGTCGGAGGTCCTGAATGGGGTCACGTCCTCTTGTCGCCTCTTGAAAACCTTGCGGCGATCGAGGAGCCCTTGGTGCGCGAGAAGGTAGGTCGAGAAAGACCATCGGCGTGTGTTTCATCTTTCTAACATTAGCTAGGCTGTGGAGTCTCTGAACAAAATCTGTGAGGAGCTTTCGTCCCAACAGGTCGAAGAATATTTCATTCCCCTCACGATCCGCCTCTCCAAAGCCGACTGGTTCACCTCGAAAATCTCCGCCACAGGCCTCTACAACGTTCCTTACAAGAAAGCCTCGCCTCCGATGCAGGAGCAGCTTCGCCAGCAATTTGGACTCCTGGTTCACGACGAGACGCCGATGGTCCGAAGACAGTCTGCGAATAACCTCGCAAAATTCGTAAAGGAGATGCCAGCTACGATCGTCGTCGAAGAAATGATACCCCTTTTCCAACACCTCGCGGGCGACGATCAAGATAGTGTGCGGTTATTGACAGTGGAGATACTGATTGCCATTGCAGAGGTGGTCCCGAAAGAGCAACAATCAAGTCACGGTGTCCTTCTCACGGCACTGCGGAGTTTGATTGAAGACAAAAGTTGGAGGGTCAGATATATGGTTGCAGACAGATTTGAGAAGGTATGGACCCTCTTCCAACATTTTGTGGACCTGTCTGACTTCGCCAAAGATTGCCAAGGCTGTAGATGACGAGGTTGTCACGCGAGATCTTGTTCCAGCATTCGTAAAGCTTCTCAAAGACAGCGAGGCCGAGGTTCGGACAGCAATTGCCGGACAAATTCCTGGTAAGTTCATTTACTGCTGACCTTCCATGTATACGCGCTGAAGAGCCTCTAGGTTTCTGCAAGCTAATCGACAGAACGACTCTCCTTAACGATGTCATGACCACGGTGGAGGACTTGGTCTCTGACAGTTCTCAGCATGTTCGGGCTGCACTCGGAACTCAGATCAGCGGTCTCGCCCCAATCCTTGGAAAGCAAGAGTGAGCTGCACCCAGTTGCGCTTGCCGGTTGAAAAAGACTAACAGCGATTAGAACCATCGATCATCTTCTGCCCATGTTCCTCCAAATGCTGAAGGATGAGTTCCCCGATGTTCGCTTACACATTATTTCCAAGCTCGAGTTGGTTAACCAAGGTGGGCAAATCTCTCGTAATCATCTATTGCGCAACTGTTGACGTGAATAGTCATTGGCATCGAGCTCCTCTCTCAATCTCTCCTCCCTGCAATTGTCCAGCTTGCTGAAGATAAACAATGGAGAGTTCGATTGGCCATCATCGAATACATCCCTCTTCTAGCAAGCCAACTGGGTGTCAAGTTCTTCGACGAGAAGCTAGCAGCTCTCTGTATGGGGTGGCTGGGAGACACCGTTTTCTCCATCCGTGAAGCTGCGACGAAGAACTTGAAGAAGCTGACGGAGGTTTTCGGTGTTGAGTGGGCTACCACAGCTATCATTCCAAAAGTCATTGCCATGGGTGCTCATCCTAATTATCTCTACCGGATGACGACCTGCTTCGCGATCTCGGTGGGTTAGATGCGCTCTCCTTGAGTATTCCTACTAACATTCCTTAGACTCTAGCTTCGGTCGTCAGCTTGGACGTAGTAGCGGACTCGATCCTCCCAATGATGGACACCCTCGTCAAGGATGAGATTCCAAATATCAAGTTCAACGTCGCAAAGTCGTACGGCGAGCTGATCTCGGTCCTGAAGCGTTTACCGGACCAGGGAACTATCTACGCTTTGGAGAAGTCGGGCGAATCATTTTCTCCATCTGCTAAAGGCGAGATGCTCATCCAGGAGAGAATCCTGCCAAATCTGGAGACGCTACAGAAGGACCCCGATGTCGATGTTCGTTTCTTTGCCACAACCTCTGCTGCTCTGATTTCAGGCGAGCCGATGAATACATCCCCATAGATGAGATGAGATGAATGAAGAAGCACTTAGGGAAATGCATTGTTCTGGGCTTGTCGATTGTGCAGAATATCAGCATAGCCTTTACCACGTTGCAGCTTATCTGTACAACAAGCGTGGACTTAATGCAATATGAGTGTTTGGACATCCCTAAGCCCGATGAGTCCTTCGATCATCCCCCGCCTCTCTCAAGTGAGTTCACCGCCTGCCCAATTTGGTCATGGGGGGTACCTTTCTGCCGCTGTGTCCACGCCCAATTTTTGTAAGGTGCCCAGGTCATTCTAACAGCTTGGAGAGTTTCAAAGCTGTCCCTCCTTAAGACCTTTCTGGTTCTTTAGATGCTCGTCATGATTTCCTCGCCCTCTTCAATTCCCAGCCATCTCGAGCCATCCCAACTCGGCACCAAAGAATAGTACCTCCCTCCTCCATCTCCTCCCAACATGCTCCTTTCCAATCTATCAAGCTAACAGCGGCTCTTGTCCATCAGCTGGGACAAACTATACTCGACTGAAATCACAAATCACTCCCAAGACCCCACAGACCAAGGCACGATCTGGTTCGACGACTCGGGAGCCGAAGACAAAGTCCTCTCCTTCCTACAAAAGACGATCACAGGGCACAGGATACTCGGCGACGAAATCACGAAGCGCAATTGCAGCTTCCTCGACCTGGGAACGGGAAACGGGCATTTGCTATTCGCGTTGAGGGAAGCCGAGGACGACGACGCGAGCCCCTCGGAAGGAGGCCATGAAGGGGACGAGGACCCCGCGGGCTGGGGAGGCCGGATGCTCGGCGTCGACTACTCGGAGCGCAGCGTGGAGTTCGCGAAGCGGATCGCTGCCGACAGGCAATACGGGGCCGGCGCCGCCGCGGAAGTCGCATTCCTGAGGTGGGACATCATGACGGAGGATCCTGTACCGCGCGTGCTGTCGGGGAAGCAGCAGCGCGGCTGGGACGTGGTGCTTGACAAGGGCACCTTTGACGCGATCAGCCTCTCGGAGGAGAGGGATGGGCGCGGAAGGAGGATCTGCGAGGGGTATAGGGAGAGGGTGATGCCGCTGATGCGGGAGGGGGGCGTGCTGCTTGTGACGAGCTGCAATTGGACGGAGGAGGAGCTCGAGAGGTGGTTTGTGACTGCGGATGGGGAGCTCGAGGTCCTGGGACGGATCGAGTATAGGAGCTTTAGCTTTGGGGGGAGGAAGGGGCAGACTATTAGTAGTGTTTGTTTTAGGAAACGGGTGAAGTCTTAGGACTTGACTCTACGGTTTGCTTTGGTTGGAGTGGTGGACCTTTGTGCTCACATACTGGCTTGGGATCTCTCGAAGGTGAGTATCTCCTCGAGTGTGTCTTGGCTCTTGTGGATTTACGGTGAGTTTTACTTAGTGCTGCCTCACATTCGAGAAAAGGCCTCGAGCTCCGACGTGGAGGATGGACCCGTTGGCAATCGAACACATTGACGAGCTTGAAAGAATGCTTTGATTCATACGACTTGTCTGATGCGGATCCAGGCATAGTGCTACAGAGGATTTATTATATCATTGGGGGCATTTCCTATCCAAGAGGAGTAAAGATGCGATACGCTTGTCTTGTTCCGAACCGAAGACACGCGAAATCAACATCAATTGGACGAGGCAACTTCATATGCTCGTCGTACTGTTTTTGGGCTACTACTGTAATATACAGTGTCATCTAATCTGACTAACCAGTTGCTCTCCTACATGCCTTGGTGCCAAACTTCGCAGATAGATTTGTGTATTAGTAGCCAGAATCACCAACGTGACGCATGGGTAGTGTTGCGTACCTCATAAGGTATCTCTATTGTCTGCTTATCTGTTGGCTTCTATGTGACTCGAAATTGAATGCTTTGGAACACAATCATGTTGCTTCTAGGCATCTAAGAATTGCTTGCTGATCGCTTCATACTGCGTACTCTGTGTTATCTGTCAATTAAAGTGAACTTGTGAAGAAAGATAGGGCCAACGCAACTCCTTAGCTGGCCCATTCGGATGGTTTTATCAAGACCCAGTGCATGGGTATCCATTCCACGGTGTGGCCGATTTCGGATCATTCGAAGAGTCTGCAATCTTTGTCTTACTCTTCCGTTGTTGTAACCCACTGCTCTCGGTCATGGAGCATGACCCGATCCGACCCCCAAATTGAAAATCCCATAGAGCGAAAGAGGAAACACGTTCCTGAAGAAGCGCCTCGCGGGGGGGTTATATTTTGGGAGAATTGCCGGTTTCAGGGTCCAAAGACGGCAGCTCGGGGGAAGGACTGTGTATTGAGATTGATTGCGCCGAGGCGCAGCTCTGGATCTCTCAATGCAAGCTGCAACCAACAACCATGCAGGCCATGTTGGTAATATCTGCTGGTCCGCATGACAAAACCTTCTATATGTGTAGACGTCAAACCTTGGAAAAAGGGCATAAAAAAATCTTTGAAACCAAGCGCGCCGGTCCTGGAGATACCGTGAGTCGCGCTCTCTCCGTTCCCACGCGGTTTGAGATCGAGATTTTGGACGTCGTTCACGCGCCCTCGTCGTCTATATTTACATCCTTCGCCTATCTAAGGAACCCCACTCTAGCGAACCCTACCTGAGGTGCTGTACGGAGGGCACTCGTGGTGCTAGTTAAGATGGCAGCAGCCGACGTGTCACGACTCCAATGGTACATCTCGAGTGTGTCAACGGTTCTCCTACGGCATCTGAACCGCCACCCAGCATCCTCTTATGTGGACGACGAGGACGACATCGAGGAGCCATTGCCCGCCCCTCCTCCGCCATCGTCGCCTGATCCGTCCCTGAACATGGACGACGGGAGAAGAGGCTCTCCCGCGCGCGACCGCAGCGCGAGATCTTCCTCTCACAGCAGCAGACTCCGGCTTGCGAGAAACATGCTCTCCCAGAGCCCCTCGAAGAAGTCACGGTCTCCCCTGGCCCTCTCCAAGATCTCCCAGGGCTCGGGATTGATCGTAGCCGCGATCCTGGGAGCCGTGGGCATTTGGTACCTGGGCCGCATCGACAAGATCCAGGTCGTGTGGACGACCTCGTACGCCAAGTGTGACGAGCGGGCGTACTGCGAGAGCTTGAAGGTATGCCATCATCCATCTCTCTCTCTCTCTCTCTCTCTCTCTCTCTCTCTCTCTCTCTACCTACCCACCAGAACGAATTCGTTTCATCTGTTCCTGTTTCCAACCTTTCCCAAACCTCCCATTGACATGTTTCCTACCTAGGTTTTGTCAACCGATCAACGCTGTCCCGCGAACCTCACGTGGACCGGCGGCGCGTCCCCTCGTGCGAGCGGTATCCCTCTCCACCCCAGCGCCTCGACGACGGGAAGCTTGTGGACGCCCTTCACGGCCGTCCTCCTCGCGCTGCTCCTCGTGCACAGCTTGTGGAGCTTGTTCGTCGCCGCGCTCGTCGTGCTCTCGCTGTATCTGTGCAAGATGCTAGCGCGCCAGAAGTAGGCAGTCCGACGGCCAAGAGTGAAAGCTGCTGCCAGACGACGCATCAGCCAGCGCAGACCAACTCCAGTCCTCGTCGCGGTTCGCATCTCGACGAGCGTGGGATGGTGAAGCGCGCCACCGGGGGCAGCGAGCCCTGCTCGGGCCGGGGACTCCATCACGGTAGACAGCGAGGGGCTAGGACGAGCGCCTGGCTTCCAATGTCTGTGGCCGCAGGCAAACCTCCCTACGTGACAATCCTTCGCTACAAGTAAATCGGTTTGCTTCCCTCTCTACCGAGGCACCAGCTACCTACCGCTGGTGATGGATCACCTCACAAGTCTCAGCTCGAACGCCTTCTACAACGCCAGGCAGACCGACCAGCCGTGGTTTAAAGCCACTTCAATGCCTACCTATGCGGGCAAGCGTGCAAGCAAGCAAGCAAGTAGTGGAGACCCGCCAATTCCACTTCCCTCTGCGACTTACAGCTCGCTCGCTTAATTGTCGTGCTACCTCCCCTACAATGCCTTCGACACCCGCTAAGGGGAGTGGGAGGAAGAGAGCGAGATGTCGCGACGAGACCTAGCATGGCAAGGCGAGACCTATCCTGTCCGAGGCCCAGGGAAAAAAGGCCCCCAAAAAAAGGGATTTCGGTGGCAGATAATGTACTAGAGTCTAGAGCGATCTACCAAGGGGGGGCGAGGGGCGAGAGGGGGGGGGGGGGGGGGGGGTAACCGGGAGCCATCTCACCGAAACACGGACGGAGCTGGTTACAGATGTACCTATCTCTGTACCTACCTACCTTATGGGCGCTCGCTCGCTCACTCGCTTTACGGCCTATCTGCGGAATCGACAACCGGAAAGAAAGACAGAAAGAAATAAAGAGGGAGGAGGAGGGAGTAGGAGGGAGTAGGAGATAGATGCATACATTAGGTACATATGGACACGCACATATACAGGCACATACACACACTCACACACACACACTCTCTCTCTCTCTTATATATATGTATGTATGTATGTAAATATGTATATATGTAAATATGTATATGTATATATATATATACATAAGTATGTATATATGTATATATATACCCAAAGTAGATTCACCAAAACACACAACTCCAACACACCACACCAACCTCCAACCCCAACCCCCCAACTCCAACTCCAACCTCCAACCCCCGACCTCCAACCTCCAACTCCAACCTACAACTCCAAACTCCAACCTCCAAACTCCAACTCCAACCTCAAACCTCAAACTCCAAGATAGAAGATACCGTACGTAAAACGAACCACACACACACACACACACACACACACACACACTTACACACACACACAGAGAGAGAGAGAGAGAGAGAGAGAGAGAGAGAGAGAGAGAGAGAGAGAGAGAGAGAGAGAGAGAGCAAGGAAATCAAAAGCCAGACGTAGATTTGACACCCACCCACCCATCCATCCATCCATCCATCCGTCCCGATGCGTACTCCCACCCGTCGCGACTTCGATTCAACGTTCAAATCTCGGAAACGCGGGGGGGGGGCGGAGGGGAGCGGAGGCTTTCTCTAAGGCTTTCTTTGAGGCTTCTGTGAAGCACTCTCAGTGTCCGTTTCCTTCTGTTTCCTTCTTTCGTGTTGGATACCTAGGGCAGAGCCAGAGGCAGGCTGATGGGTCACTGTGAGCAATAGACGAGGACATAGAGGAGTCAGAAAAAACATGGCTTTTATTCGGCTCCGACCCATCTCGGAACCGTTGCTACGTACGGGTTGGAATCAACCGGCCCTTTTTCACGCCCTATAGCCATAGCCACAAGGGGCAGTTCTGATTGACCTCCCTAGAGAGTGCAGTCCAGGCTGCACTCGAGATCCCCCCCCACCCATGGTATCTATTCGTTGCTCGCAAAACGAAAGGAAGAGCAAAAGAAGAAAAAGAAGAAGAAAAAAATATCTACAACGTCTGACTCAAAGGCAGCTTCCGCGAACTGGGGCCCACGTGCACCGTCTTCGGCGCATCCGTGATGACCCAGTTCTGCGAGACCGTGTCCCAGTTACTCAGGTCTCTCCGCGTGAGCTCGGCCGAGAACGTCGCCGAGGCGCCAGACTCGATGACCAGGCGGTCGAAGCCGCGCAGGACGACCTTGGGCTGGTTGGCTCCGCCGAGCGAGACGTACAGCTGGGGCACCTCTTCGCCGCCCAGCGGGCCCGTGTTGGTGATCGTGGCAGTGACGGTGTACAGGACGTCGTAGAGCTGGGGGTTGCCGCCGGGCGCGCCCCCCGCGGCATGAAGCGGTTGCGGCGATCCGTCGATGGCTCCTGGAGGCATGAACTCCTCGGCGGTTTGGCCGTAGGTGGCATCTGCTGAAGCGGTCCTCGCGTCGGTGCTGTTGAGGTAGGGATAGATGAATTTCCAGACGTGCGGGAAACTGGCGTTGGGAAAGAGATAATCGTTCAGGTCGGTGGAGAAGGTGCCGAGAACTGGTGCGGCCTCGGTCATGCCGGTCGTCGGGGCGTAGGGAGCGACGTCGTGCTTGGTGACCGTGAGGTCGGAGTACTCGAATGTGGTGTAGGACAGGCCGAATCCAAATTCGAAGATGGGCGTGCTGCCCGAGCGATCGAACTCTCGGTAGTCGATGAACACACCCTCGGTGAAATCATCTTGAGGCGCGTCAGCGCCATTGTTGGGGTCGTACAGAATGTCGGTTCCATAACTCTCCCGCGTAGCACCCCAAGTGAAGGGGGTGCGTGCTGCGGGGTTGACTCTGCCGTAGAGCACGTCCGCGATGCTGTTGCCGCTCTCTTGACCAGGAAGACCTGCCCAAAGGATCGCCGTGACGTTTGGACTGTCATACCAGTCCGTCACGAGCGTGGGACCTACCGAGTGGATCACCACGATGGTGTTGTTGCAGATCGCCGACACGTTCTTGATCAGGTCGTCTCCGGAGCCCCAGAGGGTGAGATTGTTGCGGTCCCCCCGGTTGTCATCCACGTGAATGTAACCCTCTCCCGAGTTGGCGTTGACGAACACAATCGCCGTGACTTCGGGTTTTCCTACCAAGGACAGGATCTGGGAGGTGGCATAATTGTCCAAGACACTCTCGTATCTCGAACCGTCCGCCACGGCTTGGTTTTGAAGGGCAGTATCAGGGGTGACCAGGTACGGGTAGTTGGCCGTGCCGGAGCCCCAGGCCATGCCCAAAGTTCCCTTGTTGCATCCACGATCCCAGCAAGCGTTTGGTCCGTTGGTGTTCGGCCCCGCGTCCTCTCCGATCACGGCCAGAAACTTCGGCTTGTGGAGAGGAAGAGTGTTGTTCAGATTCTTGAGGAGCACGGTAGCTCTAGCGCCGATTTCGCGAATCAACGGAGCATGGTCGCCACGAACATCGACGTGCCAGTTGACCTGCTGAAAGTTGGCGTCGGAGATGGGATTCAAGTATCCGAATGTGTCGGTGGTCCAGGAACTGAAGCTGATGGGAGGCTCGTCGAGCGTCAGACCAACTTTAAAGTAGGCGGCCATGATTCGCGTGGCCATGTCGTCAAGGCGCCATTCGGGGACCGTTCCGTTGAGCACCGCCAGCGTCAAATTCGTGCCCCAGAAGGTGGCTCCCGAGGAAAAGAGAGTATCGCCGGGCATGGTCATGTCAAGTCCCGCCGCAGCGGATGCAGCTCCTGTGTGCTGGGCTTGCCAATCACTCACTACGAAGCCCTCAAATCCCAGCTGGAAGATGGTACCGTCAGTGGATGCTCGTTCTTGCGCGTTGCCGGTCTAATGGCAGCCAAATGAGAGGAGAGGGGGGGGGGAGAGAAAAAAAAAGAGAGGGAGAAAAAGGAGAGAGAAAAAAAAGGAGAGAGAAAAAAAAGAGAGAGAAAAAAGAGAAAGAGAAAAAAAGAGAGAGAGAAAAAAAAGAAAAAAAGAAAAAAAAAAGACAACATCCGGTGCGGATCCATAAACTCACCTCGTCTTTCAAGAGGTTGTTGAGCACCTTCGAATTCTGGCAGCCGTAGGAATTGTTGATCTGGTTGTAGGAGCACATGACGGAACCGACGCCGGCGCGGACCGCATCCGCGAAGGGCCACAGGTAGAGCTCGTGCATGGTCACGTCGTCAATGTTGGACGAGAGCGACTCGGCGACCTCGTTGTCCTGGCCTCGCGTCTCGGAAGCCTGGCGGTAGTGTTCCTGTCACGGGTCAGAACGCGGGGACCCGACATGGCGGGGGGGAAGGGAGGAGGCCAGGCTACCTGCTCGTTCGCGATGTAATGCTTCGCGCAGGCAATGACGCCGGCGTCTTGCATCCCCTTGATCGTCTCGAACATGCCCACGCCGGCTAGCAGCCGGGTCAGCCGGGTCAGCGGGGTCGGCGGCGCGGGATCGGGCGGGGAGGGAGGCGCTCACTCAGGTAGGGGTCGGGCGAGAAGCCTTCCCAATTGCGTCCGCCGGCCGGCGCGCGTCCGAGGGGCCCGGCCACGGGGCCCAGCTGCACCGTGACGCCCTTGGCCTTGTGCTCCTGGGCCATGGCGTAGCCTCGGGCGTAGAGGAGGGTGCGATCGAAGGTGGCGGCGACCGTCTGGCCGGCGGCAAAGACGCTCACGTAGTCCGCGTAGCGGATGCCGACGGGCGAGTCCTGCAAACACAGGCTGCGAAAGCCCAGGCGCGGGATGGCGCCGGTCTGCGGGGGGCGCGCGGTCAACGGGGTGCGCGCGGGGGAGAGGGGGGGAGTGGAGGGGAGAGGGGGAGAGGGGGCTCTGATGGGAGAGGGATTCTCGGAGGGGCTCTGACCTGTCCCACGCACTGCTCGCCCTCCCATCCCACGCCCGTCGTCAGGTTGACCTTCTCGAGCAGCGTGAGTTGCGAGACGAAGTCCCTCGCCTGGACGTAGGCGTCGGCCCACTCGCCCTGGCCGCGCATCCACGGCGAGGGGTAGAAGGGCGCCGAGGCGCGGGCATCGTCGCGCGATGCGTTGGTGGCGGTGTGATTGGTGAAGGTGGCATTGGGATATGTCTGGCCGAGGTCAATGGATGTTGCGTCGCCAGCATGAGGAGGTTGGGGGGGGTGGAAGTGGAGGTTGAGATGGGAGTGGAAGTGGGAGTGGAAATGGAAATGGAAGTGGATGTGTGGATGTGTAGAATATCGGTGAAGAGGTGTGGAGGTGAAGAGAGGTAGAGGTGTAGAGGTGTAGATAATCAGTGTAGAGGCGTAGAGGTGTGGATGTGGATGTGTATGTGTATGTGTAGGTGTAGACGTGCATATGTACACATCTAGAGAAGCGTAGACCGACTCACCTGTCGTGGGGCGAGTGAGGACGCGACGCCGCTGGCCATGCCCGCCAGCACGGCCACGACGGACGTCGAGAGCATCATGATGAGGCGACGGAGGGACAGAGAGAGAGAGACGGAGAGAGAGACGGAGAGAGAGAAACGTGATCCTCCACCCGCACGAGCGACGGCCGGTCACCCGCGCCCCTTAAGTACTTTGCCGTCGCGACCGACGCGACGGGCGCGTCGTGCGATGCGGTGTGCGATGCCCGCCCGCCTGCCAGATGCCTGCCGACCCGACTTGACGCACGTACAGGACAGGACAAGACCGCATTTGCCTCGACCCTGGGCGAGCGCGGCTGCCGATCACCGAGGGACGACGAGTCGTTCCGGTAATTGATTGACTTTGCCAGGAGGGGAGGGGTCCACGGACGGACCGCCGGCGTGGCCCCGTCTGAGCCGTGAGCGATCGCATGGACAGTCCCCCTCACATCACATCTCGGGGGGGATCTGCGGATCGACGAGCAAGCCACTTGGTGTGGAGGGAAAAAGGGATTATAGAGGGAGAAAACATCAAAAGATTAAGGGAACTCTAGGGGGAAAAGAAGAAAAAAAAAGGGAAAAAAGAGGGGAAAAGAGGGAAGAGAGAGGGAAAAAAAAAAAAACAAAAAAAAAAGGTGAAACCCCCAACACGTGAAGCTTTCATGGAACTATGTTAGATTACGACCCAGAAGATGCTGGCATCGCACACCATGCAAGTCTGTACAAAGTGAGGTCGGTCCCCTACCGCACGCAGCCAAGTTCTACATGGCCGATGCGAGAAAAGCAAGTCTTCGTCCGATGTTGCCTCCTTCTTACAGTCCTGTGTACAGATGCCGTACCGTACAGTACAGACTCCATACAGTATGTATGCACATCCCTGGATCTCTTCCCGGTTCCAGTTCTAATTCCCACTTCTAATTCCCACTTCTAATTCCCACTTCTAATTCCCACTTCCAACTCCCAGTTCCAGTTCCAACTCCCACATCCAATTCCAACTTCCTACTCTTCTCAAGGTGACCGTCTGTCTACATCCTGTACCATCCATACATACCTACATACATACATACATACATACAGTACAGTGCAGTACAGACCTGCACCACCCACCACTGTCACACATACACACACACATACACATAAGGTACAGTACACAGTACAGAACACACACATCGGCTCCATCTCAACCCTAATCAAACAAAGTTAAGCCGATCTCATCCCCATCAGGTAACAACCCACCTTCCGGTAATCTTCTACACAGCACAAAACGCAAAGCAAGTAAGAAACAAGAAGTACAGTACAGTGTGTACATACGAACAGAGCTTGGTACAGAATTACTGTGTACATTCAAATTACTCGAACAAATCCTACGCACGCACGCAGCGCAGCGCAATAATCACGGGAAGCTTAACAAGACGCGTGGGAAAAGGTCGGTGAGCAGGAGTGGACATACAGAGTGAATCGGAAGTATGTACAGTATATCAGCTCTTACAGTATCAAGCTGTTACAGTATCATCACCGCTGAAGATGGACATACAAAACATCATCAAAATACTCAAATAATGTATTTCGTCTCTTCCCTTCCCTATCTACGAAGGCAGGTTTCCAACCCCCACCGTGCTTGTCGTACGTACACGTACCCTACCTATGCTCCGTAAAAGGTTTTCCTTTCCATCGCGTGTGAAATACTATTTTATTAAATCAAGCTTAGTCTCCACACCCCTTTCGCTTTTAACCGGGGAGACAATACATAGCCGATGTACACATACTATACTTACCTACCTACTGTACTGTGCACACACACATAGGTACACATACAGGATAACGTCCTACTGTACAGTACCTCAAGCCCCCAGCCCAGGTTCCCCGCCTCGGCTACAACCGCAACCGCATCTGCATCTGCATCTGCAAACGCATCTGCAACTGCAACTGCATCCGCCCGTCACACCTCTACTTCCACACCGTACGTACGTACGTCCATACATACACACAGTACATACATAGTACCCTACAGACCGACCGACCGACCGACAGACACAACCTCTCTCTCCCGCCCTTCCCCGCATCTCCTTCCTTCCTTCCTTCCTTCTTCCTTCCTTCCCCGCATCTCCGCCCGCCGCAAAGACAGCGATCGCGTTACACGACGCCACCGCAAAGAGGGGGAACGCGCTCGTCTCGCCCCATCGCCATCGTGACCGGTGCTGGTTCGGCGAGGGTCACGGCTGCGGCTGCGGTGCCCGCCCTGCATGTCATGTCCGGACAGGATGCTTTTGCGCCGTTTCAAGTACCTGTGGCTTCGTCTCGGCCTGCATGTCATGGATGGTGGCCTGTGATGCTTTGACCGAGTCCGACGGTACTGTATTCTGGACAGTGCAGTACGGTACGGATACCGTACGGTACGGTACATGCATCGGTACCGTGCCGTGCCGTACCGTACCGTACCGACCGACGGTGTAGCATGTCGCGTGCGCACGCGGCAGACCAGCTCCACCGGATCGCAGGCCGGGAGACGCGGGAGATCTCCGGACTTTCTTGGATGCAACCAAACGCAGATATCTACTCTACAGGAGGTCATAAAGTGTACATCAACAACGGCCGCTCCCGTCTCGGGGAAGCGCTCCCGGGCATCGTGACGGAGTAGGCATGAGGGGATCCGCTATGGCAGACCATCCACCATCCCCCATCCCCCATCCACTCCCGCCTCGCCCCGTCCTCCCAAGACCGCATCTGCTTCTCCGCCCGCCAGACGCATCTGCTTCTCCGCCCGTCAGTCGCATCGGCTTCTCTGCCCGCCAGAATGAAGAGGAGGCAGCATCGTGCACCTGCTCAACCGAAGCCGGCCCCCCGAAGCCCGAAGCCGGTCCCCCCCCCACGCCCACCACGTCTGCGGGCGGGCCTAGTAGATGCCGGGGATGATCCGGTACTTCACAATCGCGCGGTACCGTCGCCAGTCGTCGCCGTACTTGCGGAGGCATTTCTCCTCGTCGCGCATCTCGCGATGGATGAGCAGGATGCCAAAGTAGAACATGTACCAGTACGTGATGATCACCCCATACCCGCGCGCAGGACCTTGCAGGACCTCCGTGTATGTCGTGGGCCCGCCGTAGACAAACGACTGGTCCGCCATCGACATGCCCGGCGCCGGCGCCACCGAGCGGTGCTGGACGAGGTAGCCCGAGAGACCCGTCGTGAGGCACATGGCCCACGACATGATCCAGTCACCAAAGTAGTTGATGTGGCGAGCCCGTCCCCACCATCCCGACGTCAGGAGCCTGGAGCCGGACTTGGTCTCCAGGTACTGCAGGTGCGCGACGCGTGGGTCCGAGGGGTCGGTACGGAATCGATTCTTCTCGTTGTTGGCGCTGCGGAAGATGTAGTATCCGACCCCGAGGACGCCGAGGACCCCAGCGCAGCCCGCTGGACCCAAGCTCAAGGGGTATGTGGCCAGGTACTTGGCCTGGAAGGAGTAGACGAAGGGAACCCACGCGAGATCGCCGAACGCCAGCATGAATCCGAAGCCATCGGTGGTGATGTCCATGGTGGTGAGGATTGCGCTCTCCATCCAGTACGAGTCGAGGACGTAGAGCGTCTGGAAGAGAGTCACAAGAACAATGCTGTCCGTGATGTGACCGTACGTCTTGTACTGGTGCGCGATGAACGTAAAGTCCAAGATGATCCACCCCATGAGGCCCGGTCGCAACTCGCAGAACTCCTTGATGTCGATTTCGCCGAGGAGAGGGAGGGTAACCCGCGGGTTGAGTTCGCGACCGATGAACCAGTCGTAGAGCACGTTACCCGTGTGCCCCCCAGCGGCCAACTCGCGCAGTTCCGCATTGCCTGGCTGGACGCTGAAGCTACGCACGTAGACAAACGTGGCGAGGGCGTACGAGATGAGCATGTTTGCCGTCACGATTTGGAGGTAGTTTTGGTAGATGTAGGTCCATACGGGGAAGTCTGCGCCCTGGTATGCGGTACCAGCGGCGAGAATCGCGAAGGTAAACATCGTCGAAGACCATGCTACGTGGTGTTAGAGCTGTCTCGAACCATGGGATTGCCACGCACTATTGAGCTTGTACTTGAGCCTCCCCCCAGACGCAAGCTCAACGCCCTCCTTGTCCTCTCCTGGCAGCACTCGGTGGAGAACCAGACTCAGCAAGTAGTATCCCAACACCTTCATCGTCACATCCCAGCTCGACAGGCCATAGATGCCATCTGCAGGCCATCCCACGTCGCGCTTGAGTTGCTCAATGGTCAGGGTCGAGGGCGACAGCGCGGAGGGGACTGGGCAGCCAGAAATATCGTTGCAGAGGAAAGTCGCAGCGTAAACGGCAATCGGCAGGCCGAAAGAGATACCGAACGCGCCGAGCCTGGAAACCATGAGCACATACTCGGCAGCCATCGAGAGCAAGACCTACGGCCCACCGAATTCATAGCCATGCGGTCCGGCGTGCGCAGCAGCCACCGCCTGGGGATTTTTCGCGGCCATCTTTGACGCCGACCAGTGAGTCGATTATGTGCGATCACTCGTTCCAGAAAGCGCCCACGCAGAATTTCGGAGCACAAGTTGGCAAGGCCCAAGTGAGGGTTTAGCAGAAAGAAGGGTGTTGTTGATGGGCTCATCCGGGGATCGCAGTCCATTCGATGATGATGACTTCAAGCTTCGAACGAGTCTAGCGTGATGCAGGGCGGGACAGGGCGCAGACCGTGGTCGAAAACCACCACGAAGAGTCGGGTATTTATGCCATCAACACTTCCATGACTATTGGCATTTCTTCTCAACTTGACGAAGAGCTGCATACAAGACTGCTTGACTACAAACGTACCAGCACTGCGTTGGGGAAAAAGACCCCAGCACGTGAGAATTCGGAGTGATATGGGTCCATCCAGAACTTCGTTGATATCTCTTTGCAATGAGGTACTGTACAGTACATACAGCACAGTATAGACTAAAATCTAATCGGAGGCATAGCCGATGAACGTGTATCCCCGAAGCAATAGACGCATGTCGATACCCAGAACAGAAAGCTAAGACTTCTATTCCTAGAAGTTGGACTGAAAGATCATATAAATCCCTTATTATCGATCTCGTCGCCTGAAGGCTAATCAAAGATAACCACCTCCCTTAAGTATTAATATCACGTGGACCAGGGGCACGGAGCTTCCATGACGCCGTGAAGCTAAATCCATTCTTCGCCAAGACAGATGTCCTGGCGCTTGCAGCTACATATTTCGAGTTCGAGCTCACCACCATCAACTTAACCCTCCACAGACAGTCATCGCATACATCTCTCTCTCCTGTTGCGCCTGAAGGCGCTCTGTTACGCAACGTCAGCCCTCTCTACATCATGCATTTCCCAACGCTCCCGACCAGCATACTCGTCACTCTCGCCCTGCACTATGGAGTGAATGGCGCAGCATCCTCCGACAAGAAGGACGAGAAGGTGGTAGAGCCGTGTACCGTGGCCTCGGCGACAGGAGCTTTCTATGATCTCAGATCGTTATCTATAGCGCCGCCTGCGGACGACAAGAAGCCTGCGAAGGGGGAAAAGGTGGACGATTGGCATGCGAAAGGATACGACTACCACGACAGCCAGGCGAATTTCACCCTCAATATCTGCGCGCCTGTGGTATCGCAAGTAGGAGACTTTGTCGGCGTCGAAAAGGACATGTGGAGGAACGTTAGCGCCTACTACGAACTCGAGGGGAAGAGATATTCCATTGGGTAAGGATTCCACGAAAAATTACCACCCTCCCAAATCGGTACTAATACCAGTACAGACAGAACGCCTCGCAATTGACTCTGCGAGGGAGGCGACTCGTTCTTCAATACACGGATGGTTCTCCTTGTACGAGTAATAAGAAACGGTCCACAGATGATCCCGAAGGTGCCACCATCACGAAGAGGGAAGAGAGTGTCCGCAGGAAATCGTCCATAATTTCCTTCCACTGCGACAAGGACCCTCTCGCAGCTCAAGCGAGTGCTACGTTCGTCGGAACCGACCCCGAAGAATGTTCCTACCACTTCGAAGTCCTCTCCCGAGCAGCCTGCGTCATGGCAGAGCCGGCCAAACAATCAGTCGGACCCGGGGCCCTCTTTGGCATCATTGGCGTCATCGCCATCATGGTCTACTTCCTCGGTGGTGTGTTCTACCAGCGCAACGTAGCGCACGCCCGCGGATGGAAACAGCTCCCAAATTATAGCATGTGGGCGGGCATCGGCAGCTTCATGAAGGTGAGCGCTTGCATTTGTGTTAAGCAGAAATTCGTTCCTAGGGTGACCTCGGTCCGGGACGGGATGCTGCCTACGATGGAGGTGCGGTCGTCATCTGGCACGAAGAAGCCTCACAAGACGTACTTATCGCGGAAGTCGTCGTGGGAATCCTCTCATCTTTCGTAATTCAGTCCACGGCTGGATCTTGTACAGAAAACTTTGCAGGATACTGGACGCAGGAAAAGATCTTCCACATTATACTCCTATACATGCATGTCTTATCATGCTCTGCTCTTGTCTTTCTCTGCATAGCGTTGGGTGGGTGCTCATAGGATAGACAAATAGCATACGCCGGCGCCCTTGAATTTCACTCCTTTCATCACCTACACACTTCACTTGTCCACATGTCTTCGAGCAAACGTGCTGACATTTCAACCACAGGATGTTTTCATTATCACCACTTCACCATGTGTTCGCTTCATGCCTAGCAGAAGGGGTTACAGCGCACTGTCCATTTCGTCAAACGGCAGCGGCCGTGGTAGACACGGCGGTGCTGAGGACGAGAATCGCCTCATCGACCAGTTAGATGAGGAATGGGATGATTGACCAAAACATCTATCTACGTTGTATGAATATGCGTGCTACAGAGGAAAAGTGCATGGGATGAGGCGTTTTGTATTGGACAACTTGGGATAGAGAATCAGGTGTAAAATAGGCGTCTGTTCCGACCTTTGCGTGCTTCGGATCCATATGGTCAAGTGCTACAGGTAGTCGAGAGCTGAGACATTTTTCTTCATATTTAATTATATCTCTTGTATTTCCAATCTTTTGTTTTTCCTGGTGGTACTATCGTTTTGACCGCTTTACAAGTCCATCCAAAGTTCCCTGCCCCTTTCTTTTTATGCCTCTTTTTGACTTATCTCCTCCTTTGCTCTCGCCTCCCGTCTCGGCAGCACCGTTCTCATCTTCAGCTACCGCCGCATTGTCCTCATCATCCACACCCTCCCCATCTCGGATTTTATGCGCAGTGCTCTCCCCCTCCCCCATCGCGTCGTCAAGGCTTTCCCCCTCCGTCGGTCCCTCTCCCTCATCCCCAAACAAGACCCTCCAACTCCCATCAACAACCTTCTCATGATCCCCATAAATGCCCACCTTGTACGCCTCCTTCATACCCGCCAAGCACACCGTTCTCCTCTCGGCGAAATCAAACATCGGCTTCGGATACACGCCGTCCTCCCTCCGCTTCCCATCCCCCCTGACGCTCACGCCGGCCTTCTTCTGATCCAGCAGCGGCGCCTTCCACGGCTCGTAGATGAACTTCTTGTCCAGCTTAGCCAGCTCCGGCACGTACTTGCGGACGAATTTGCCCTCCTTGTCCCATTTCTGCGGGAAGGCGATGGGGGAATAGCAGCGGAAGAACTGGGCGAAGAACGCGGTGCACGAGAGCCACTGCCAATTGCCCGCGTTGCACGCCGTCTCGTGGTCGAGCAGCATCTCCTCGAAGACCTCGGCACCCCTCTCCCACGAGATGTAACAGCCGCCGCGCGTGAGGAACAGGCGACGGCGTGGCGGCCCAGGTGGTGGATCCAGCCTTCCTGCTGGAGCTGCCGCATCAGGGCGTCGATCCAGGGGAAACCCGTCCGGCCGTTCTTCCAGCGCTGGAACCACTCTTCCGCCTGCGGGGAATCGACGTGGTACCCCCCCGTCACGAGCTTGGTCTCGTGGTTCACCTTGGAAGGGAGGTGCCAGGGGATGAAGCGACAGTGCGAGTTGTACATTGTCTGGCCGAAGGCATACCCCAGAGCTGCTTGGGCGCCGAAATACATGTCGCGGAAGAGGAGCTGGCCTGTCAAGGAGACGGGAGGCTGAGAGGCTTTGCCGGAGTAGGAGTCGACGACGTCCTGGACGCGCCAGTAGAATTCTCTGATGCTCAGACTGCCGAAGTGGAGATGTGGTGAGAGGAGAGTGGTCGATTGGGGTTCGAAGGCTGTCGGTGCCGTATTCGGTTTCTCGAACGTGGCCGTGTATTTCTGATTAGCTATTATCTCGTCTAGGGCTTTGAGGGCGACGCTCTCGCCGCCGCGGTGAGGTGTCGTTGCTGCTGGGAACCCGAGTTCTTCCAGTGTCGGAGGCGCAAAGTCGCCGTTGGGTCCTGCGATGCTCTCATAGGACTCGTCCTTCTTATCTCGATACGTGCTGTTGAAGTCTGGGGTCTGCTCTGGGGGGTGTTGCTCAAATCCAAGACTCGTGTCTCCCGGATCCGGTATTGATTTTGGAGCAGGTATCGGGCGTGGGATGGGCCCGACTCTGGGACCAGCTGCCTGCACCTGGCTCATGCTCATCGTAGGCTTCCCGTGATTCTTCTTCACCAACTCATCGCTATCCCACAGAGTCCGGCCTGACTTCGTGATGACCGACACGCCAGCTTCCTCAGCCGCTCTCATGATTTCAACATCTCTGTCTCGAGCATAAGCGTCCGTGTCTTTTTCAAAGACGAGATGCGTGACTCTCCAAGCTCTCAACAGCTTTGGGAACAAGGTCTGAGGCGCTTCTCTCATGAGGAACAATTTGGATTTCTTGTTCAGCTTGGTGATGGAATTGGAGACGTCATTCTGGCAGTCGATCCTGAGAGCAATCGTTAGCCACGTAGGTAAGATGTGCAATCGCCCGACTGCAAAACGTACAAGAACTGCCATCTGTTCGTCCCGACACGAGCACGATAGACATAATGCGGATCCCACGTCCAAACCGGCCAGAACGCTTCGGGGTCAAGATCTAGCGCTGCCTTCAAGGCCGGGGAATCGTGAAGTCGCAAATCCGTTCGGAACCAATATACCACCCGGGGTTTCGCCATCACTGAACGTGCTACCGCGTAATCATATGGTTCACTTTGAGCCGCGGGTTGTTTCGTGCTCGTCTCTGCTCGCGTAACATTTGGCTTGTTTCTAAACAATGCGATATGCTGTTGAGTACAGTACAAATAAGCTCACATGCAGGGTCTGGTACTTGGACCTTGATGACGCAGAAGATTTGAGAAGCTTCTTGGCGCGAGATTGGCGGCCTCGCGTATCTTTCTCTACTGTAATTCCCACCCGGACGATCAGGGACTAGTGTTGTTGACTTTCAGGGGTAGGGATGTTGCAGCCGACGACACGCTCTCTTTCAAAGTCTTCGTCATCCTCGTCGTGCTCTCTGCTTCCAATAACTATGTAGCGTTTCCGGTTCTTCTGGAGATACGCTTTCGTGTGGCTGTTGTTAGCCTGGCACCATCTGCAAAGCTAGCGCTGATAGAGCTGTGAACGACAAGCGATTGAGAGCTTGAGACTCTATAGTCAATCCCTTGCAACCATACAGTGTGAGGGAACAGGTGGACGAAAGAAATTAGCGAAATGTCTTATACTACTTTCTCGGTTACGCAAGGGGAAAACTCCAAGCAGTGATGTGATAGAATTATCGTGTCTAAAGTGAAAGGTTCTCTGGATAGTGTCACATATGGCCTTTTCCTCAATGACTCATCGTGTCAAATATACCAGTCCCTGGCTGGGGTATTTCATTACTCACAAATTCAAGACTGGTAGCAAATGAGTTTCCTAGAAACTCGGGATCGAGAGCTGAAACAAAGGATTGTATATGCATGCGCATAATTTTTTCAATGCGAGAAAAATAAATCTTTTTTTTAAATATTCGGTGTGTCAACATATTTTCGACGTCTTTTATTACTCTTATTACCTTCCTATGCACTCTCATAATACATTGTCATGCGCCTACGCTTTCCAGCACAAATGAGGCGTACTGGGGCGAAGTGAGATTTCCAGGGGGCCGGTTTGTTTAATTCGCTTAGACACGGCCCCGCAGAGGAGGAAGTCAATGAAAATTAGAAGGGGTGCTTATTGTATACCTCGATGAGAACTCACTCTTTATCTGAGCCTCACTTACTCTTGAACCAATTGATACCATGTCTTCAAGACTGTTCATAGAGTCATGTACGGATTCGGATTCTGTAGAAGATGGCCTAACACCGATTTGAGGAGTACATTGAGAAATCTAGTACCCAGCAACACACTATTATATCACTCAATTACTTTCTAAGAGCTTAAGATCCCAGAAGCGAGTCTGTCCTCGGGCAGCGTGGGTCTGCTGCAAAAGCACCCGGTAGCATGGAGAAAAAGCGGTTCAGAGATGCCACTATCAGAAACGAGATAAGAGTTGCCGCACGATTTTTTGACGCTCGAGGCCGGCTATGAGCTCTTGTAGACGATCAAGCTTATCATCGTGGCGGTGTCGGCAGCTGCAATGACTTTTTTTTCTCTTGGGAGTCAATTCGCTATGGGTGGTCTGGCAGATACTTCCTTTCTGTAAAGATCACGGAAGTCGGGTAGCCAGTCGGGTACGTGTTTGGAAGAAAAAGTCACACCTTTGGCGACCTTGCAGTAATACAGTTGTAGACTAGCATCTGATGCAACGTTGCATGGAAGCAAGATAACTAGAAGACGTACCAATTCTTTAGCTGAAACTGCAAATAAGTCGTACGATGCAAGATCTGAGGATTGAAAAAAAGCTTCGGGATGAGGAGCTATTCGTTCACTGTACCAGGCTGTAGCCAAGCAAAGTCGAAAATCAGGAATGGGAAGTTCGAGCGACCCACAGGTAAGCATGATAAAACAGATTAAAGGGGGAAGTGACTATTGCAATTCATCTCCTGTTGTACTTGAGAATATGTTGAATTTGAATGTAAAACTGTCAACTTCGACAAAATCCGAGAGGAGAATTGCTTGCTATAAGATGTATTACAACAGGGTTTTTGTGTGCAGAGCATGCTTGACACGGGCAGTGTAAGCCCAGCTCCAAGCCCATCAACGAAAATTTTTTCTTGATGATCTTGTGGAAATTCAACTTCTTGTTATTATCCAATCGGAGCCCAATACACCCATTCCTCGAAATGCCTCATGCGTGCGTCGTCACGCAACGTGCAACAACCTAGATCACGACTTTGACGAGGCACTCATTCAACCTCAGATCCTGATGTCGAACATTGGTACACTTACTTCCAGGCCGAAAGCAAACGGACAACACCCACTCGGTTCATGCTGCCGGCGGGAGAGCAGCGTACAAGCGGAACGCTGCCGGACTACACCGACGGGCATCGACAAGAATAGGGCCGGCCCTCATGCCGGAGATCAAATGCGTGATATCGTATCGTGTCCCCATTCCCGAGATGCGGGTGTTTGCATTCAGCACAGAATCCCATGCAGATCCCATGCATGCGTCAGGCATTCGGGGACGAAGACTCCTCGTGTACTGTGCGCAGGACGATAACTGTAAATAGACCAAGTCTTGCGTACTTGCCGCACAACTGGGCAGATCTCTGGGTTTCCATATCCGCAGTCCTCACTGTCAGGTAAAATCCTTGAGATGTTCATGAGGGCTTTTGGATCGTACTTTGCCTGATACATGCTTCGTTTCTTACGTGCGGGATAGCAGAAACCTCTGGGTTGTGACCTTCTTTCCCCAAAATTTTGGACATCAGCTGAGGTTCGTGTCTGTTTGTACCTGCAGATTTTTGTTTTCTTCAAAAGCAACTTTCTGCAGGCTTCCGTATAAGAAGCACAACCCATATTGAGATCTGCTAAGGTGCAGTTCCTTGCTGCAGGTCCTGATCGGAGGATCTCAGATGGCACAAGCTTTAGTAGAGTTATGCGATGAAAACACCCAAATTCTTTTCATTTGAAGATCTGGGACTGAGAGATATAGTCAAGAGAGACAATATCCTCGTTTTTTACTTCGTAAGTTGTGGCTAATTTTCCGGGCCTAATTATCTCATCTTGAGTATCTGAACTAAGAGCATCGGCTTCCTGCAAGTTTACTGCGGAGTCAAGCTCTCAGAACATGCTGCTTTCCTTTCTCCGCCTTCGATGTGCATGATCCGAAACCCGTAGAATCCGTATCTGCAGAGCTGTTCCGGAGATTTGCATTTAAGACTTACAGCTCTCTTCCTTTGAAGAAGTGTTACCAAGTGATCTTGGGATATAAAAACCTTCCGGTTGACCCAGATTCTCTTTCCAAAGAATCAAATAACGAGCTCCCAATTCCTTCAACTTCCTTCAGTTCAAAGTTGGTTCTCTCAAAGCATCTCAGCACCGCCACAATGAAGCTCAAGGCCTTCATCTCCCTGGTCTTCCTTGGCGTCAAGTAAGGCTCCTTGAGATCTACAGGTAGAGCATACTGACGAACCATCAGTGCCCATATTGTGGCAGCTCAAGCAAGCTACGAATATGGCTCAGTCTTTCATACGAAGACTGTGACGGCAACTGTCTACGTAACTGGTACATGCTTGCCGTCGGCACAGACCTCATCTGCCGTCCTTACTGTCACATTGCCCTGCTCGACTGATTCAAGCTTGTCAACCTTGACGGAGTCCCTTGCTACTTCTCTTGGGGTTCCAATATCATCGAGTTCCGAGGATTCTACCATCCATCTGACGAGTACTATCGGTATCACAAGCACGATCGAGTAAGTGTATCTTCCTCTTTCTATCAAGTTTTCCACATGCTTGCAGCAATTGAAATGATCCATGCTGATAGTAATAAAGGACTTTGACTCTCACTAGTTCAGATATTTCCGAAACTACAACGGTCGAGTAAGAGACATTTTATTCTATCTTCTTGATGTCCCAGAACCTCTCAACACCGAGAAGCTTCCTAGGAACTCTGCTGACCAATTGAAAAGGCTGCCTGGTTCTTCCACAACAGACTTCCCGTCAGTGACAGTGACCACTTCCGAAGAATCTTCTTCGACATCGGTATCGGTCGAAATCTCTAGTGAAGTGTCGCAGACAACTTCCTTGGGCGAGTCGACATCTTCTGCAATTGGAATCGTCACCTCTACTTCGCTTGGCCCTGTTCCGACTGAGACAATCAGTAGCCAGATCTCTCTGCCATCATTCACTGTCAGCGATAGCACATCCGAAATCGTTGGTACCACAACTGAAAATTCATCTACTTTCGAATCTTTCACCTCGATAGACACATCCGAGATTGGCCTGCCAACAGAAACTAGCACAGGGCTACAGAGCAGCGGTACATTTGTGCCAACCTCTTCTTTCGAAGATTTCACATCTACTGTCATCGGAACGGCCACTTCTACTATATTTGCAACCCCGGTCGAATCGACTTCGAGCGTAGAATACACCAGCCCAGTTCCAAGTATCCCATATCCAACAATTACAACTTCCGAATCGGCAGCAGCTACACCATCAAGTGATATTTCGACGCCGTCGAGCATCTTTACAGCAAGCAGTTTAAACGATGGTGTCGTGACAACTTCATCTACCAGCGAGTCGGCCTTTCCAACGACTCTCGTAACCTCAGAAACCGAGTCTGGAGAGATCACTTTTTCTGCGTTTTCAACCACATCGGAAGTATCTAGTGCAACAACCTCGGAGGGAGTCGTCACAACCTCTTTTGAGGCTTCTCCAACCACGACAGCACCTCCAATTTTCGTTTCATCTGCGCCTTATGATAACTGCACTCACTTCTCGACTCTTCCCTCGACGAGCGAAACTAACGAAGGGCAATTCACGGAAACCTCGTCCCTCTTGGCACCAAATTACACCTTCAGTTCCGTTGGCACGTTGAAGATCTCGAGCACAGCCCCTTTGACGGCTCAAACAAACGATGGCCAGTTCACCGAGACATCTTCTTTCAGCCCGACTGTCATTACAGACTTCTTCCCATTCCCAACCGAGTCCCCCGGCAATACCATTACGCCAACGATCACCGATTCATTCAGTGCCAGTGAGACGGAGACGTCAGGACCCACTGACACATCCCTACCGCCACCTAGCCCGACATATGGGTATAGATATGGATATGGCCGCTTCCGTCGTCATCAGAAAGTTCGCAAGAGCAATTGATTTCCACGCGGTCTGGACTAAAGACTGTAAGCTCTGCTCTTCCGTATCCATCTTACCGTATCCTTCGCTAACTATCGATGGTGACCGTTTTTTGCTCCACAGTCTGATCAATGACTGTATCTTGAATTCTGCCCGAACAAAAGTCACCTGGGGACTCTTTTGAAAGTTCCAACACCGTTCTTCGATAACGCCTTGGAGGATGTGGGAAGGAAAACGAGGAGAATACAATTGAGATAGTTCTTCGAGTAATGAATACAAATTGGGACTACTTGTCTGGAGTTTCATCTATTCCAATGCCCTCTCACTAACGGTCAGAACGGTTCAAGTGAACGTAGTGTCAAAGAATATCACATCCGAGGAGTTACGATTTGGAACAAAGGCTTTCATCCGATTGTCTGAGTCTCAAGGATGAAGCAATCCATGGATTCCGAGACGCTTAAACGCAAGTAAATCTGTAGTTGAAGCTTTCCTGTCATCCCTAATTTCCATGTTCCGGCCGGTTTCACCAAGCTCATACCTGAAAACGAAGACCGACTAAGCCCAAATCCTTGGATCAAAACTGGGTATCAATCTCACGCCTGATTGGGGGAGCAAAGTGATGGAAGGAGGCTTTAGATGCTATCTCAGACGGGAAAATGACTGAATCAGAGCCAGCACAAACACTCTGAGAAATTCGTGCGACCTGTCCTGGTTGCAGCGCTTGAGCCGACGACCGTGGAGCAAGATTCCGCCAAGTGGAAAGAGAACTCTGACAAAGTATGTGTGCTGAGTGAGACGTTGAACGGTGAGAGGAATGTGCTGCGAAAGAGGACTGAATAAGGCGCGTTCTTGTGGCGGAGCGCTTTCCAGGCAAGGGACTGGAAATGTGTTGGATGTTCAGGACGCGGTAGGTACATTCAGAAAGACCATGTCAAGAAACGTGTTAAGGACTCCGAGATTGTCCGCGGGCTTACGACAATCAGATTCTAAGGCCCAGATCAAGCTCATCTTGCAGCCTTCATATCGTTAGCGAGACCCGATACTAGCCAGAGACGGGGGAAAGCTTGCTTACCTAGCCGCGAAGAGCAGGTCCTCGTTGAATCGCCATGCTTCCTCGTGTATCTGGTTCGCAAAGTTCTTGGAGCCCTTGATCTCTTTGATGACGATGCGCACCAGGCCGCAGTTCTTTATCAAGGCTGCCTTCAGCTTATCAACCAAGTCCGGGTCGTTGATCTCGGGAGCCGCGGAGATGGAGTAGCCCGAAAGAGTCACGTTCGAGTCCTCCGCGACGTCCTCGAGCTTCACAACCACCAAGGTCTCCAGCTTTTTAAAGTGCCGTGCCCTGTTCCAGTGCTTGGTGTCGGCGAGGAATTCAAGATCTCGAGACAAGATCGCCAAGTTCTGGCATTGGGCGAGGGATGGTCCATCCCAGATTGAGAGATGTGGATAGGTTAAGAGTTGCAGCTGCAAGCCGACGTCCTTAATAATCATTAAATCGGTCTTCCATCGGATGAACGTGATTCCGTGGAGCTTGCTTTTGTCGTATCTCTGCTCGTACTTCGAGGAAGATCAGGTACGGTTTTGCAAGAGGAATTGTGGCGAAACTCACCCAGGAAATCTTCTCGTAAATCTTCAAGCCCACCCTACGCGATTCTGCACACGCATGCATCATACCTGGGACTACCGTGTCGGAGGTACCGTCGGAATGGAACTCGACAAGGCGGGCCTCTTCGGCGCACATTCCCCAAATCATAAGTTGAATCTCCTTCGGAAAAATTCCAAACTGAGGAAATCTGTAGCTTCCGAAGACTTTCTTTTCAGCGGGGAGGCCTCGGTACAAAAGATTCTTGCGGATAGCGGACTTGGCAAGCTCCTGCGAGATGTAAAGCTCGGGGTTCACCTTCCACAGCTTGATGGCCGTGACGACGTCTTGCTTGGTAGCATCATCCTTGGACTTCGAGGCCTCCATGATCGAGCCGAAAGTCGGTACTCGACAACTTATCCGACTCGAGTTTGTAACTCCAAGGGGAAGGAGCGCGTATAGAGATGGCGACCTCGAAGTGGGGTTTGAGTATCGAGATTCTCAAGGTGGCACTGTAAACACAGGTGACAGTTAACTTGGCTCGGTTAGTGTGTTCCCCACTCTGACAGAAGGCCAGCAAGCTCTGAAATCAGACATGCAAGTTGAGGCTGAATTGGATCATCGCATTTATTTATACCGAATGTGGATCTTTGTGGCTCGTTGTTTGCTTCCTCTCGCCAGATAATGCGAGATGTATAAAGAATAGGGGATCTGGGATGTTTCGCTTAGAGAAGCGAGGGCCTGGCGTGACTGTCAAAACAAAGCCACAAGCCAGATCCGAAATTTGCTACGCGCGATATCTATCAATTGGCGCCACAGATCTATAAAGAGAGCTTACTAGACATGCTTGAGCGGATCACACATGATATGTAGTATATGAACATGTATAAAGGGTAGGAAAAGGAAAGTTTCGCTTCGATAAGCGAGAGCCTAGCGCGACGACCAAAACAAGCAAGCCCACAAGCCAGATACGAAATTTGCCAAGCGCGACATCTACCATTGGCGCTACTATGGAAAAAGAGTTTATTAGATAGTTCTGAGCAGATGATACTACGTGGTACGTGAACATGTGCTTGAGAATCCCAGAACCCCGCAGAGCCGGCACAGCTCGTGTCTCCTCACACAACACCGCCCTACTGACAAGACTCTGCCTCAAGAACAACGGAACTGAATTCAAAGATCTCTGCACAAGCTACATCATTTATTTTCCCCCTCGCCTACACAGACAAGAAAGAGAGACAAGAAACACTGGATCTGCATTGAGCTCGGTGCCCCGATCGTGAGCCAGCTTCGAAGAATCCACGCCTAGAAAAAGCTTCCTGCCGCAGACTTGATAACCTCCAGCGTGCAAACTTCTGCTCGGGGTCTTGATCCCGAGGGACAGAAACGCAAAAAAACAGTTCTTCACGCGGGGGGAAATAACGGACTGACATGGAGCAGATTGCGTCTGGACCATGACCTCGTCTCGAAGGACTCACACCTCGAAAGATGCCTGCCCGCACATAGACAGCAGACATGAACAAGTAAAGCTGAGCTCGACGCATCTCCCGAGACAGCGGCAGAGATGCGTAGTTGAACCTCTTTCTCGTTTGGTAGTGGTTCTGATTCCACCGGGCATATCGCCCATGTCGGTCGATACTAACTCCAGTATAGTAACCGCTTTTAGCGCCCGTTGCGTTCTTTTTCCTTTCTCTGACTTGGGGCCTTTGCAGCTATTAACCAACGAGGGTCATTCAAACACCTTGCAGAACTCTTATGAAACCCAACCCGGTTGGTAATTTTTTTTCATTAAAAAAATTGGCTGGAATAGCGAGCGGGTCATCTGCCATTTTCGTAAAATTTGAGAGGTGAGTGAGTGATCTTCGTTGGTTGACAGCTGTAAAGGCTAGTCGGAGAGAGGAGAGAATGAACTGGCGTTAGTAATTAGAGTCAGGTCTTAGTGCATGTCGACCGAAACTGGAACATGTTACAGTACAGTAGGAACAAAACAAATCAAACAACTTTCAGGCATGGGTCAGGACTAGATAAGGCTCTTTTGTAAAACACACGTAGATTCGTAAACTAGCGACTGGTGTCTAGGCACCTATCGATCACTACACAAGATTTGAATAACAGGGTACCCGATCTCTACTGTTTGGATCCTCGACACTAGGTAGTGACACCATTGGCCAGATGCTCACCTCCCACACCATTCGAATAAGGCTCCCTCGCCTCCTGCCCTTCGGCAGCCTCCTTCCGACACGCTCGCACATGCAGTACCCGCCCAAGCTGCCCTGCGCCCATTCCCTCCGATCCTGCACCTTCAGATCAATATCGCAATAGTGGTTCAGGATCTCCTCTCCCTTCTTGATGCCACCCGGCAGGCCTCCGATGCGCTTCTCCCTGACCCAAAGCTTCATGCGCCCCTTCCATTCCCATTGCACATTCGGATTGCAGTCGTGATTTGCCAGGCACCACAGCGGATGGACCGCAGCGACCTCAGGGTGGCCGTTCCGGTTGTTTACGCGAGCCGAGGCCGTGCCACGGAATTTGCTGTACAGGGTATTGAGGATCCAGAGGTCGTAATTGGGAAGTTCGGCGAAAATGTCGAGGTCCATTTTCTCTAGAACATGGATAGGTGCGGCAATGTTGTACTCAAAAGAGAAAGGCAGGGTCCAGACGGGAGGCGGTTGAGCATCGCCTGACAATGGGACTGCGTTTGCTGAGCTAGGTAAGAAGTCGCCCCAAATGTGCTTAACCTCTTTCAATTCGAGAAGGTGGACCTCTTGCGTGGCAGCCATGGCTAGGGAGCGGGAGAGAAGCAAGAGGTAGAGCGCGTTTGGTTTGTCCTTGGGGTCGGGGTCCTTGGATATTGTATCGATATCTTTGTCGCAGACGGCCGGGTGGTACTCCTCTTGTGCCCTCCTTAAGCAGTAGTCGTTGCAGAACATAATGTCCTCGCATTCTGGGCAGCCTATGACGGTGCTATCCGCAGTCAAAGGAGGGAGTTCCAGGCTGCAGGCATCGCACAAGTTGCCCTTGAGGCGATTGTTCGCAGCCAGGAGGGAAAACTCGTCCAACACCATCTCCCCCGGTGGGATGTCTATCTTCGCGAAAAGCCCCAGCTGCTTGTTCATCGGCAAGGAGGCCGCGTCATCCATGCTCTTGCCAGACGATTCCGGGAGCGTCGGCAACTCGGTGATCTTGGCCTCGACACTGGGTGAGACCTCGGCCAATTGCTCGTTGAGGAAGTCCAAGGTCTCCTGCGAGTAGCGGTCCGGCTCATGGTCGTTCCAGGGATAGATCTCTCGCCGCACCAGCCCTTGGTCAGGTAGATCCGCCACGTCCACTCTCTCGGTCTTCATCCTCCTCTTGGCCATGTGCTCAATGTAGCCCTTGGCCTGCAGCAGCTCCTCGTCTTCCGGCGCCATCGCCAGGCCCGTCGCGCAGAACTTGTACGCACTCCGCAAGCAGCCGCACAGGAGCAGGCTGATGGCCAGCGAGCGATAGCACTGTATCGTCGCGATGCGGGCGAGCTTCAACGCCTTCCGCTTCTCCTCGGCCTCCCGGCTCACGGCCACGACCCCGCCTGCTAGGTCGCCGTGCCTCGTCTTGGAGTCGCGCAGAGTGATGGGGACGCCATCTGCACCCCGCGCCCGCAGGGTCTCCAAGGCCTGCGCGTGGTACTCGAAGCCTTCGTTCGCGACCTCGTCGCACAGCAGGAGGGCGCGGTAGCAGTCTCCGGCGGCCAGGTCGGGGTAGCCCAACTCGCTGTAGACCTCGGCGCGCTCGATGTATGCGATCAGGTCGTAGGGCAGGGTCAGGAGGGCCTCGGTGATCTGCTGGCGCTTCTGCAGGAGGTAGGTGGTTTCTGCCTCGGAAGAGCCGTCGCTGTCCATGGTGCTAGGACATAGTCGAGTCGGGGGGAGTCGGGGGGAGTCGAGGGGGGGAGTCGGGGGGGGGAGTCGGGGGGGGGAGTCGAGGAGAGGCACGGCGGCGACTGGGAGATAGATATAGAGATATGGATGAAGTGTGCAAAGCGGAAAGCCGTGTCAACCCATTGATTCACTCGGTTTGTTCGGCCTTTCCTTTGGACCCTGGGTCGGGGGGGGAGGGAGGGGAGGGAGGGAGGGGAGGAGGAAAAGATGGAAGGAGGGGAGAGGGGAGGGGGGATCTTTTCGTCTGCACCAATCAGGCGGGTCTCAACCGACGGGCTGGTCTGTTTTAGACTTCCCATCCTTCAGGGTCTTTCTGGGCACGAAGTCTCTCGCAAACCTTGCCGTGACTTGATACGGTACGGTAGGGACATGCTGTACGACCACTCGCAGCGATCACTGCTCAGCCCCGAAAAGAAATCCTAATCTACTGACAGTCCAGTACGGTACATACAGACAGTACCGTACCTACATACAGACAGACAGACAGTACAGACGGTACGGTACGGTAGCCTGGTCCATCCTGCTCTCCCTCTCACAAGTGAATCAACACAAAGCCGAAACCTTCTCTGATACTTCGCATTCTAGCCTTTCGCGTTGCGCGGTTCACGCCGTCCATTGGGCATGGAGCGCTTCGGACGGTTAATTAGCTTTGAGAGCACTAGCTATGCCATTGGTCGCGTCAACTGCTCTCTCTTTCATCTTCTCTGCTCTTTTCTGCCGGATGGATTGTGATCTGTTTTGATCGGCTATTCCTGTGTATCGCCTGTCATGGCGTTCAAGACGTGTCCGACAAGGCGTCTTGAGACCAAAGCTGTGCGCCGGCCAGTCAATCAGTGAGATTTCAATCTTTCCAAACTCTCGGTTTTGCCTTTGGCAATCCTTTGGAGATCATCTTATTATGTTTTCTTGGTCCATTGCTACAGCACCTCTGTATCAAACACAGAGCGTGCGAAAAGTCCTTATCGATGAAGTTGTAATCGCTCAACAAGAAACGCACAAATACTTGAGGAATGTGTGGTCTTGTACGCCAGATGGGGAGAAGCCGAGAACGCCAATCACGCCGTGTAACGACAGAATACATAAGTTAGCGCTTTAGCCGGTTGGCATTTCAATTGCCGGCCGGACGGGTATGTACTGTAGGAGTAAACTTTGAATGGATTCTCGACACATCATAAACAAGCGATAATCTATCATACCGTATCATCTGTCAAACATCTGCGATCAGTGATTCTCGCAACGCCGCTGCGCGTGAATACATTGCTGATGTAAATCGACCCGTGTCTTTCAAAATGTGATAGATGCACATGCTGAGATGTGGAATTCTATCAAAAAGCTTGCTGGCCCGTATCACTCCCGTGATGTTAGCGGCCGCTTGGTACGGGTATGGCCTTGGCGTGAATCATTCGAACCTAATAATTTTGATACAACGTGTATCAGTATATTCGTTGAAAGATTCTGCATCCGAAGTATGTCCCAAGCAGTAGTAGAAACACTCTTGGTAATGAAACTAGTAACAGGTTATCAAATCAACTTGGTTTTTTTGTTGCGAATGCATAAAGTAATGGCATTGTGATTTAATTTAACAGACAAGCACGTAACCGCAATTGGAAGAAATCACCGAGTCATTTCAACTAGAATGCAACTGCGGTACCAGGTTGCTAATAGAATCTGTGTTTGATATCATTAACTCTCCAAACAAACGGAGGTCATTCCATTCAACCTGTAGTAACCCAGTGTCACTTTTACCAAGTTAACTGTTGTAGTAGCGGTTTCAAACCGCAGCCGCCCATAATGCAACTTCACCTTATCCTCTCAAGTCGCTCAGTTTGTCGACATAATAAGCCGGCACCGCTATGGCGTTCGGGGCCTCCCAATGCTCCTTTTGGTTGACTCCAGTCAAGACCGCCAATGTTCCCCCTAGCTTTCCTAAAATGCCAAATTGGATATCGGTATCAAGTCGATCGCCGACCATACAAGCCTTCTTGCGATCGAACTGAAACTTCCCCTCGATCGAATCCATCATCGCTTGACTGGGCTTGCCCAGCGATGTAGGCTTCCGTCCCGACATGTACATCAGCGGGATCGACATCGACCCAGCACCGGGGAAGAAGGAGTGGTTGCTCGGCAGCGTGGTGTCAAGGTTGGTGGCCAAGAACACCGCGCCTCGCTTGAGATAGTGGAAGGCGTGCGAGAGCTTCAGGTAGTTGATATGATGGTCCAGACCAGCCAGCACGATGCCCACATTGTCGTCCAACAGCGACCCATCTGCGATCCCAGCGTAGTCCTCTGGCGTCATGTCCCGTCGATATGCAGGATCCGCTCCTCCGATGAATTCGATGCCCTCACTCTGCAGTTCCGTCTCGATGCCACTCTCGCCGAGGACGAAGACTTTGTTCTTGGGTTCGGGCAGCCTCAGGATGCGCGAGATGTAGATAGCGGAGGAGTAGGACGATCCAAAGATTTCCTCCACATTGCTGGGTATACCCAGCGAAGTGAGCTTCTTTTGATAGTCGGCTCGCGATTTCGTGGAATTGTTGGTCACGAAGACGACCTTTTTGCCTGGGAGGGGTCAACATCGGTCGCGCATGGTGGGGTAGTCTGGGAAGCTTCCTGACCTTTGGATCTCAACAGCTCCAGAGTCTCAACGGTGCCGGGGAAGAGATGGCTTCCGGACCAGAGAACTCCTAGCATGCATCTTAGCCCATCTTCTTTGAGTCGAACACCTCGTTGTACATACCATCGCAATCCAGCAGGAAGATCTGGACCGCAAGTTAGCGAGTGCTGGCAAACCTAGACAATGCTTCGTTCAGGATCGACCGACGCACGTCAAACTTGTCAATGAAGTTGCTGATCGCATTGGAATCTCCGGAGAGATATTGGGAAGATGTGGCCATTGTTGGTCGCGGTGTTCGGCCAATGCTAGTTCCTAGCCAAACCACCAAATCGAGAGGTATCTATCGACGATGTACTTGGACTGGCGGCAGAATCGAAGCGGGAAACGGGAAAGTGGGGGCAAGCGGAGGGGTCCCTGCATGTAGACTCGCCAAGTCGGGAAAATAACCCCGAGGGTACTTGGCGATATATTGTGGATGTAACTTCTCAATCTACCTTTCGTACTCGAGATGATCTTTGGGAGCTTCCCAATCATGCTTTAGTCTTAGTACAATAGTAAAACTTTCGAGATTTGAGCTTACTAGCCACCCCCCCCCCCCCCCCCCCCCCCCCCGCGATTCATGGTCCCTCTGCTCCATCAAGTCTTATCTGATATAGACAAGAAAATCCTCCGCACTCATCCTCTTGGGTATTCGGACTCGGAAATCATTCATACAGTACCTTCCTTTTCTCGCTAGACATGATAGAAGGAAGTGCTTCGCTCACACTGCAGGAATACGAGGAATTGTCAAGCTGACCAACTCTATCGAGACCGCCATATCGCGCCAGCCACAGGGGTATCGTCATCACCATCCATGACATCTCCATTCGTGCTTTTGATCCATTCCAATTCCGTCCTCATGGCGTCCCGTTCGATCTGCGCCATAGTGCTCAGCTCCGCCAGCATGCCTCTCACAAGGCTGCGGCAGCTGGCGACGGTCACACCTAAACTTGACCCATGGTCGGGAGTCCTCAAGTCTCGCAGGTGATCCCTCCACGCTTCCAGCTTTCTTCCAATGGCCAGGCAGTCAGCCCTCCACGACCCATCAAGCTCCTCCAAAAACACAACCTCGTCGCCGTCCATGCCCTGACCACGTGCTCTGGCCTCGAGAATATCTTCGCGCCTCCGGAGCCATCTCTCGAATTTTCTGACGGCTCGTGAATACTTCCCACCAGATTCGCCTAGATTCCAGACCCCTGTGACAATCTCGTCCAGAACCTGGATCTTCTCCTGCAGTCCCCATCCCGGGGTCCCCGTCTCCTGCCATGACTTCAAAGCCACGGCATTGATCTTCCCGGTCTCCTCGACCTCTAGTTGCAAGAGTCTCTCATTCTTGTCAACGATGGCGTGAAAACGGTCTCCCAATTTCCGCTTTGCGCTGGCCTTCCACTTCCTCTCTACCTGTGCCGCATCCCTATGTAATAGATGGAGTTGGAGCAACTCGTTCTGCAACTTTGCTGTTTCTGCAGAAATCGCTATATTCGAGGGAAGTTTGCTGGGCGATGGTGGTGCCAAGTAGGCAGCCGTCAGAGGCTTTGGTGCGAGATTTTTGGCGGGAGAGAAATGTTGCTGATAGGTATTGAAAGCTTGTTTCTTGAGTTGGAGGTCGCCATTGTGAGGCTGCAATCGGGGTATCTCGACGGAATTTCGTTTCGATGCTGGCGGAGGGTGCAGTTTGGGGAGCTCAACAGAGTATCGATTCGCGGGTCGAAGAGCGCTAGAGGTGTTCGAGATATTGGAGGTGGATCTTGTTCGGGCATGACCGGAGGCGGAGGGAATTGTAGTCGAGGTACTGTAGGAGCTGCTCGAAGCATTTCGGAAATGACGGGACGTGACTATGGGGGGTCTTGACCGATCTTTCTTTACTGGCTCCGCGTGTTCTGTTGCTGCTGAAAGGGGGTTCGCGCGACGAATCGACGTTGCTCTTTGTAGTCCGCCAGTAGCTGTAGGCTTGCTTAAGCTGATTCGAGAGGGAGGGGGGCGCATGGAGCCATTGCTCGTAGTACTGCCCGTTGCACTGGGAGGACGTTGTGCTGCTGCTGCTGCTGTTGTTGTTGTTGATATGCTCCTGGTTGGCCGAGTCGTCAGCGGTTTTATCGGCAATCGACTCGGCGAATGGCTGTGACGCGCTGGATCCTCTTGACCGAACGATGCATCTGAGGGCTCATTCTGGGCGCTTCCAACTCCAGCTTTGCGAAGCGATCTTGTTCTCGAGGGAAGGGCTGACATGGTTGATGGATATCGTTGTCGTGAAATGGCAGGCTTGGTTACCTAGCAGCAGTCAGTGTTCAGGGGTTCTCGGCAAATTGATCGGCGCTCAGCCCAGCCTAGCGCATTCCCAATGTTTTCGTACAGTACCGTAGTACTTCTTCACTTGAACTGCCCGTCTTCACTGGGAAGTTTGCTCAACTTTATACCTACAACTTAGGCTCACTTGCGATGTTCTATAATCGGCCCGCTGGATTCAGTCCTGTCAAGGAATCTATATACGATCCCAAGGATTGAGCTAAGTCTCCAGCATCCTTCGAGTCTGAATCTCACAGACATTTACTGTAGTCACGAATTATTTTGTCAAAAGCACCTCCAAATCATATCACTATACGTTAGATGATTCGTTACTGATTGAAGCACAGCCTAGTTACGAGCTGAAGCCTAACACCTAGCCAAATCGGTACTCTCTGTCGGTGGATGTGAGTATAAACATCAACTCCTCTAAGCACCAATTACTTCCAGTATTTCACAAGCTTTTGGTGCTTGCAAAAGCCCTGCTGGAATGTTGCATAGCCTTCAAGTGGCTCATTTTTCCTTGAGGGGCATTTCGACTCCACGAAACCCATTTCCGGCTTCCGTTGCATTTCCACTGCTGAGGAGATCGTACTTTAAGCAACCACTGGTCGGTATGCGTTTCCTCTGATTACGTAAGGCTGACTTGATGGTCCGAGCCTGGCATATGCAAAGCGTCTAGATTTTGCTTTTCGAGGTGAGAGATCACAATGTGGTTTGCAAGCCGCCTTAGTCTTTCATCAGATCATCTTCGAGACCTCGTTCACCCCCGTTTCCCGAACTACCACACAAACAAGACTAACAACATACCAGGAGTTGATTCAGTCTCCCGATAGAACTGACTACATCTTATGATAGCCAAAATTCCTCCTCCGGACAACAAGTGGTAGTCCGGTTTCACGTGACCTTCAATACAGGTCGTCCCGGACCTCGTACACCTATGGCGATGATTGCTTCACCGTGTGTCCGAACAAGCCTCCACTGAACCGGAAGATGAATGGACGTCATGCATACAAATGCCCTGATTTCCAAGGAGCTGCTTCTCAGCCGGCCCTACCTACAAATGCGGTGGCACAGTTCCCCGATCCCGATCCTGCACCGCATTCTGGTCAAGGAAGTCTATGGCCTCGTGGATGCTGTCAGCTAAGTCGGGCGTAGGAAAGAGGCAGAGTAGCCTTATAGTGTCTCTTCTCCCGTTGCTGCTCTCCTGTGTCCAGTGGAGAAATTTTGCAACTTGCGGAGACCACTATCTTCAAATATCATTCAAAATGCGAGCCGTGCTAAAACGCCGGGCAGGTGGCCCCTCTGCCCCAGCATCAGCTATTGTGGGCGGCATACCGAATTCCACGCTCGATGTGCCACTCACGGTCTTCTTTCTCATGCTCTTCCTCATTGGGGGCGCTTTCCACTTCTACACGCACGAGGTAAACAGGAAGAGGCAGCACAAGTTCCATCTCTCAGCCTTGATGTTCGATTTCTGCCTTGTCCGTACCATTACCTGCACGTTGCGGATCGTCTGGAAGTTCAAGCCGGACGATGCCAATCTCATTCTCACCGCTCTGATTTTCGAGAATGCAGGGTAAGTCATCACCGTCTGTCACTGAATTCCCGTGTTGACGTCGACCGCAGCGCAGTTGTTCTATTCGCAGTCAACGCTGTTTTCACGCAGCGCGTTGTTCGAGCTCTACATCCTAAGTTCGGCTGGACACCGCTTCTGAATTGGTTCTTCCTCTTCATCATCGCATCCGTGCCTCTTCTAATAGTCTACAACATTATCTTCACCATCGTCTCATTCTACAGCCAGAGCCACGTAGTCCTGGACGTCGTACGCGGCTTTCTCATCTTTGGTCTCTGCTACTCCCTCGTCTTGTCGATCATCCCGCTTCTCTTCGTCATTCCCGGACTCTGCATCCCACGAAGCAACCCCATCGAACGGTTCGCCCATGGAAGGCTCAGGAGCAAGGTCATCATTCTGCTCTTCTCGACGGTCCTGCTCCTCGCTGGAGCTGTCGTAAGACTCGTCTCCGCTGTGCTCGATAACCCCGCCAGCAAATCAGGAGTCGTTGAGAGCAAAGCAGTGTTCTACATCACAGGCTTCACGTTCGAGATCACCGTGGTGGCCTTGTACGCTGTAATGCGCATCGACCGGCGGTTCTGGGTCCCCGACGGCGCGAAGGGACCAGGGGACTACAGCCGTCTCCAACGAGGAGAAGAAGACAAATTCTACCAAGATCTCAGGAGCACGTGCGGCCACTACAGCGCATACGCCGACACGAGCTCCATGAACGCGAGTCCGGGGACCGCGCAGCGAGAATCGCAGGCTTGGTTCGGAGCGGCCAATTTGGTGACGAAGCCCACAAGGGAAGAAGTCAGGACGGTCATCCACAGTCTGGGGTTTCCGGCAGAGATTGTGGGCATGCCGATGGATTGTGGGGACGAGGAAGAGATTCTGCTTTATGCGTTCCGGGTCAAGAAGTTGGCGAGGGAACAGGCGCCGAAGAAGATGGTGCTGAGGCAGAGTGGGAGGAACTCACATTGGAGCATGGACACGGCGTGGGCACACCCGTCTGTAATGTGAGTACTGTGTACAGTACTGCAAGAGTGTCAGAGGGGCCTGACTATCACGCTGCTCCGAAGCAACGACCCAGCACGTCTGTGCCAACACGACTCTCGACGGGCTCGCTTGTATAGCCAGTACGTATAGTAAGTATGTCCACACTGTACAGTACTGTAGATTGGCCCTGCTTGCCGTCATGTCGAGCCGGACACTTTGTGCTCGAAGCAGGGCGTGAAAAGCAGACCAAGTCACCCCATTCATAGAAGCCGACTGCATAGTGTAGAGAAGCTCCTTGCTCTGTCTGTGACAATACTCCCAGCTGTCAAGAGTGCTTGGCCCCTTGATCGGCCATCCACCATGGCCGATTCGAGATTCACTTATATTCAGAAGCACCCTGTGCCTATTTTGCTCTTCCGACGTCTCGTCTCGGCCGCGCTGCCATTGGGTCTGGTCATCTGATCGTGATGCTGAAGCGGTGTTCCCTGTGAGATTCCCTCCTCAAACCCCCTTGGCGAGTCAATGGCGCGACGCGAAACCTCCGAACATCAACATCACCGTCGCCTTTTCCCAGTCTTTTTCTACGCGGAACGCGCAGTGCATCAAGCCATGGCGAAGGCATGCGCCCCCGTGATTTCATCGCCGTGTTTCAGCGTTCGTCGAACTGTCCATGCGCCGGCGCTGCCCCCTGTGCGAGATGTCCCCAAGATCCAAGCCGCCGTGGCCCGCAAAGCGCAAAGCGCTGCGTGGAAGGATTTATAGAGCCGCAATGGACGTCCGGCACATGGCCTTCTTTTCTCGCTGCTGCCGCCGACACTTTGCTGCGCCAGGGAATCATGGGTCCGCTGCCGCTGCCGCCGCTGCCGCCGACGCCGGGCAGAGGTCGTTCGCGACTCTCCAAGCATCTCCCATCGCGACCCGCAGAATCGCCGGACATCCCCATCGACACCAAAGACCTCCCCGCCCTGCCCAGCAAAGCGACGAACGCGTCGATGGGCATTCCGCGCCGTCCGGTAGGCCGAGATCTGACGCTGCCCGAGAGGACGACGTCGCTCGCGAATGCTCTGCCCCCGACCGAAGAAATCTGGCGGCGACGATCGGCGAGACGAGAGAAGAGCAAGAGTCTCTCCTTCGATCTTCTCAAGCTGTCGCAGTCCAACGGCTCGACCTCCAGCGCGCCCGCGACAGCAAGAGCAATCAACTGGCCTTCCGCGGAGCAAATCATACCGAAAGGCATTTTCTTTCCTCGGGAGTCGCGCCGCGCCAGAACCAGACTTGATGGGCAGCAAAGTCACCAAACTGAAGAAGAAGAAGGATGAAGGGCCGGCTCAGCGTCCTCTTCCCCCTCCTCCTCTCCAGCAGCATGCCGCCGGTCCTCGCCCTCCAGCTTCCGGCGAGCCATTCACTCCTCCGGATGACGACCCGCCGCCGATGGTACCGCAGAAACCAGAGTCCCGGTTCCAGAGCTCGAGTGAGAGTAGCACCGGCAGCGATGCGACAATCATAGCCCCCACAACGCTACAGAAGATATTGTCAGCGTCGCCGAGGAAGGAGAACCTCCATCCTTCGAGTGGCCACTCCCGACAGCTCAGCCAGCTCAGCGATACCATTACCATCACCTCTCAGCCGACCGTCCGCTCGCCTCGACCACAAAAACCCCAGGCCGCGGTACGAGTTCTCACCTCCAAGCTGCCGCCAACCCCTCCTCCTCCGAACGAGCCCTCTCCCCCGCGAAGCCCGACCTCCCATCAACCGAGGCTGGTTTCTCCCGAGGGACGCGCCCAACCCTTCCCTACCATGCAATCTCAAGCTCCGCTGGGCTTCATCTTTCCGGCGCCCGCGCTGGATCGGGTGCACTTTGACTGTTACCAGTCGCACCAGCTCATGCGCCGTACCAACAATAGCAACTACCCGGTAGCCTGCATGGTATGCCAAAGAAAGGATACAAAGGATCGGTGGAGGTGTGCTTGGTGCTATCTCAGTGCTTGTGGATCGTGCATGCAGGTGTTGAGCCAAGTTCCCGGGAAGGATCTGCGCGTTTGCTTGGAACGGTTGGGAAATGGACATGCATAAGGCTGGGTCTTTGTTTTCACGATACGCGTGGGACGGCGTAGTAAAGGTGCTAGGCGATGGCTTGGGCTGCATATAGAATGAATCGGCCGAGATCCTGGACACGAAGCGATTCGTGGTGTTGGTAGATAGGCGATTCGAGCGGATGCGTTGACTTTGTACTCCTCTTGCTTGAAGAGAGAGAAGCGTTATGGACTCTGAGATGAGATAGGAAAGCAGGCAACCCGTGCTCGCTATAGCACACAAGAATGCAGATCTCTTCAGCCGTGAACTATCTCATGGGAAGATCAACTCTAGCGTGATGTAAACATCTCTAGGCGCACTTGGGACATAGGGGCTCGCTTCGACACTCCCGAAGATCAGCCCCTCTCAGCACGTCAAAAGAATAACCACTATCCACCTTTTCTTTATTGTCTTCGCAGAAACGTTCCACACATTTTGTCTGAGCAATCGTCAACCAGGCACTGGGTATTCCAAGATGAAAGTTCGTAAAAGTTAGCACCGGACACACTGTACCACGGGTCTGTGAACAACCGGTACAGCGATTGGGAGTTACCGTGCCTGGCGTACGATTGTACAAACAGAAAAAACAATAGACTGCGAGCGACATCGAACATTGAAACACATGACTGAATGTGGAGAGAGGGACAGGTTGGAAAATACTGGCTTAGCTACGTACGACGAGATAACACCGAGGATTGTGTTGTAGTGTGAGGAGAAGCGATGGCGATCTCGGTGCTTACCGTGATACCATCTGTTGCTTTCCGTAATGCCTCTTCCAAGATCCGTACTGACTTAATGCGATGATGTTAAAGTACTTTCCTATGGTAGAGACCTGATAGCGAAGCAATGGGTCCATAGCCCTCTCAATAGCCTCCTTCATCTTCCCTCAAGTTGTAACTTCAACATCTTATCCTCCCTATATCCAGCAGATGTCTTTGATGGACTGAATGCATATTTCCGTCGCTTTCTCGGGCCCCAATGTCAAGATACATGCCACTCCTACATAATAAACCACACACATCCACCGTACGGTTCGGTTTTCCCTTCACGCCACTTTACATCATCCTTTAACCTCTGGGGCGCGGGTCTGTTTCATGATTTTTTTGGACGAAGGCCTGATCATAGAGAGGAAATTATCATATCACCTAATGAGGAACCGATGATTAAATGGACCTGCCTCTGTGATTGAGGGTCTTTGGTGCCGCGGCGCAGTGGCTGAAATCAGATTGTGGATAGCTAGGTCTCGAGCTAATGCTAACTGTACTGTTGGCTACAGCGGACGGACAGAGTGAGATGATGGGAGAATGGCAATGCTGTCGTAGTTGAGGTGAGATGTACAGCGATTACATTGATTCTCATCTTATCTCGACAGATCCTTTCTTTTGAAGTCGCTCAGGAGCTCTCGCTCGCATGCAGATTTTAGTTGCAGAAGGTACGTCAAGAAGATGTCTTCCCTGTCCTCAACATCCGCAAATGCACTCGAAAAATGCCCTCAGAGATTACCAACGGCCATAAAGTGTGCAAAATGCCGCATCTTAGGCAAAGGCGGACTTTCAATCTCGCTCAGTCGGGCCATGGTCCCTGATTTATCGACCACTGCCGAGACTCCTACCTGCTCTTTCCAGGATGGATGTTCCTGCTAATCCGAGCGTTTCTATGATGTTCGTCATGCTGCGACTTCCATCCCTCACGGCGCGTAATACGTTTTCGACTTCAACGCAGCGGCTGCGAAGACGTTGGACTTCTTCTTCAAGATGCTCGTCAGGGGCTTGCGGAACAGGAGGCGATTGTTGTGCAGTTGTAGGATGCGAAACGACCTGGAGATTGCCCACGGGTTTCATCTTGGGTCCGTCTTGTACCTCGACAGAGAAAGGGGGGTCGTTGATATCATCGGTGATTTGGAGGGGAAGGCAAGCTGCAGATGCTGTCACCACACCTGCCCGGCCGCGATCGCTCAGAGCTTCTATCTCCTGCTCCATCTCCGCCCTCAGCGCGTTCCATCCTTTCCTCTCCTCTCCCGCCGCCGCCTCCAGTCGCGACGCCCTCTTGATGATTTCCACGTACTGCGCTCCTTCCTGCACGGCCGCTTGCCGAAACCCATCGCGGCTTCGAACGAGTTCTTCCACATTTCGCTCCAGTTCGGCGATCTGAGTGCGCAGTCTCAGCTTCTCTTCCGTCAGGCTCGCAATCTCGGTGTCGGACACGGCATACTTCTGCTCTAGCGCGCCAGCTCGAACCTGGGACTGCGAAAAGGCTGCCACGAGCTTATCATGCTCGCTCTGGAGCGAGATCAAGGCAATCTTCTGGACAGACACCTCGTGTTGGAGCGCTGCTGTGTGGCTCTGGAGAGCGTCTGGCGGGCCCCCTTTACAGATACGAGGAAGATTGGTGTCCGCAGAATGAAGATATTCCGATACATGGAGTGGGTCGCAAGGCTGCGAGGAAGTTCCATAGAGGCTAGCCGACGGAGAATGGAAGCTCGAAGAAGCCGGGGAAGGTAAGGAACGGCCTGGCGGTGAAGGTAGTTGTCGAGTCAGCGCTGGTGGAGGGTTCATCGAGACCCTTGGGTTCGGATCATCACTCATCGAAGGACGCTGAGGCTGGTAATATTGCACACTGCTCCCCAACAAGAAGTCGCCCGGCCCCGGTAACGTTGTTGCAAGGGACCGTCGTCGAGCGTGAAGCTTTGCGTCAGTGACTGTCTCATCCGGGTTCCCAGGCCCGTGAAAGTCTCTTGGGTCGGCATCGAATCTTCTCTTCATGATGTCCACAAGACCATCTTATGTACTAGTCCCATCTCCTGTGGAAGATCTCTCAACATCGTGTGAAGCTGGTGTTACATCATGCTATATGAGATTGCCGGAAAGTTCATTGACGTTCTGAGTTCTATCGAAAAGCTGGTCAAGCGTACGTTTTAGACTGGTCTGTTCTATTGGTAGACAAGCAGCTTTCGACTTAGGACAACAAGACTGTGGCTAGTCCTTGCAATTCGTGGTCAGCAGGAGTCTGAGACGGTAGAGAAATGAGATATCGGGGGCCCTGCAAAGAGCCCTTTTGACCTACACGAAGATAGCTCTAACATCGGCTGAGGCTTCCGAATCGAGAAAAAGCATGACATTATTCAGCAGCTCTGCAGCATGCTCACACTAAACGTTGAAAATTGTCTTACCTCGTACGAGTTGTGGCGATGATGAATCTGCGTGCATAGGAATGGAACGTTTTCCAGTGACTTGTCTGCTGGTCCTTTCCTGAATTCTGCACTCTCCCGTCCTCCTTCATTTTGCTACTGAGAGCGGGAGTTGAACAATCTTTGCGGGTTCGGGTTCGATGTTTGTGTTGAATCTGCAAAAAAGCATGGGATCAGAATAAAATGGGATTGATAGGGCCCTTGAAGTGCGGGATGCTTTACAACAGTAGGAAATCGGGTTCAGATCTAGAGTCCCACGAGTGATAAGTCTACGTTTGTCCTCTCAATGTGCTCCTTTCGGGTCGAACGTCTTTAGAAATTGTCACCCCGGATTCTTTTGACATTGATGATGCGTGGTAGTAGCGAGGGCCTGCGGTAGTGAGAAGTAGTGATGGGCAAGAGTATGGTCTTTCCAGCCATTTGAATGCTTTGGAACTATCTAGTCGTCCTCTCAAGGGCACTTAATTTTATTCTGTCGCTGGGAGGCATCTCCACCTCTCACAGTTTTTTGGGGTTTCTACTTTGTAAGCCCAGTGTCCACGAGCTTCCTAGATTGGTCCCAAAACTTACTTGTAAGCAGCATGCCTGTTCCTGGTCCAACCTTTCTGACACCATCTCCACAAGTCGGATCATCCTTCTGCTGGATGCAATATGGTTGTGACCACCTGAAGCCCTGTGATTGCAACATTACTATCGAACCAGCCAGAATGGACATGAGGCTGGCCGGGGTCTTAGAGTGGGGCTCCTAGACGGATTTTTGCCTTTTTCAAAGACGTTTGTAGGTCTCTTCCGCGACTGCTGCGACTTGCATTCAACATCCTAAGCCGAAGGAGTGCTTTTCGAATCATGAGTGCCTCCACCTCAAGATGGGGTCTGGCTTGGGGGCACAGACAGGTACCTAACTAACCGCGTAATGACCCAATCACAAGAGCTATGACTGAAGCTGTAAACGAAGGATCGCGTAGACTCAGTTACAGAACAGATTGTCAAGGTGACACTCGTACCTGATTATTTAGAGGCTCAGGGCTGCTAGTGCAAGAGGGTGTTTCTTGTCACATGATCGAGAATGGGTAATCGTTGAGATCTTTTGATGCAATTCATTTGTCCTCCGCTGGCGCTATGAAACGCCTTGCTGCCTTCACAATATTACTACAAAAGTGCTCTCCGCTTCGACTAAGAGATCCTTATCCTCTTTGGTGCAGGGGAAAGGCTTCGTCTTGGAGGAGGGGAGGATGAGTTTCGTCGCCGAGCAGGTGGGGTCGAGCTCCTCCTCCTCCTTCTAGGGGCAGGAGATGGGCTTCGACCTCGGGATGGCAGCGGACTTCTTCGCCTCGGAGGCGTTGAACTGCGGCCGCGGGAATATGAGCTTCTTCTTCTTGGCGGAGGAGATCGACTTCGGTCGTCAGGTGTGTAGGATCTTCGGCGGCTTCGACGAGGCGATGGCGAGCGGGACGGAGAAAGTGACCGGGATGACAAGGAGCGAGAGCGAGAGCGAGAGACAGAGCGTGACCGAGAGTCAGAATAATCTCGTCTTTGGTTTCTTCTAGGCGGGGTTCGACTGAGGGACCGGGACCTGGATATGGACCGGGATCGGCTTCGTGACCGTGAATATGATGAGCCTGTGTACGAAGAAAAACTCGATTCGGAATCAGACGAGTCGTCGGCTGGCGGTGGAGCTGGCAAAGCAGGCTTCGGTTTGTTTGCCAAGAATTCTCGCATTTCCTCCGTTAAAGGCCCCATTTTGATAGAGGTAAAATAATTGATAGAGAATCTCGTGTTCCGGTCATTATCGCGGGGGAAAATGCCCTCGAAATATGGTCGTAGGGTGTTGTCCTTCAACCGAGTCTGCAGTTTAACCATGCCCATCTCTTCTGCCAAGTCCTCGAATAGAATCTTGATGAAGATGCGACTGCTTGAAGTGGTCTCGTCCTCGTTCAAGTGAATGACAGTAAAAGTATGCCATCCGAGAGCATCGGAACTAAGCATGTGACCGAAGAACCGTGCAATGTTTCGAAGTCTGTTCGTTTCGTATCGATGTATTGTATCGTAGTACTTGGTGAAGGACTGCTCGAAAAGGTCGGTCCACAGACGATTAATCTTTGCGAATCGCTCTCCGATCAGACCATAAAATTTGGAGTATGTTTTCTCTTGTGAGCAGCATTCGATGACCATCGATGGAAGTTCGTGCTCAAGGCCGGCTGGAAGATTGACTTTCATCAACTTGTGGACACATTCTTCAGGATCAATACTCGACATTATCGTTAGATATATCGTTTTCCGCAAGGCGACCAGGTCAGCGTTGCTTTGATCCTTGATTTCTAATGCCTTCTCCTCTTGTCTATCCTCGTCCTCATCGCTATCATCGCTGTCGTCCTCGTCTCCTTCCTCGTCACTCCCTTCTCCCAAGATCTCCGCTTTGGTTTTCTGGTATAGCGCCTCGTTCTCCTCCCATTTCGGATCAAACTTGAACACATTTAGGCCATCTTGCACATCAATCTCATCGTCGAGGGAGCTTTTGTGTGTGATTTGATCTTCCTCTTCGACCAAGTCCAGTTCATCCTTGATTGCCGGATTATCCTTGTATTTGTCCTTTCTGACCTGGAACAGAACTTCGATCATGTACTGTACTCTCTTATCGATATCAGCTTCATTCAAAATGTCTGAATTGATCAAAGACCGCAATGGCGATGGCTTGGTTCATTTCCTCGAGATGTTGTCCAACCTCTCGTGTCAGACCAACAGCAATCTCCACGCTGTCGTCCGTTGGCTTATTCAGCAACAGCAGTAGTATTTGCGCGGCCAGTATTTCGTGCGCAACCTGCTGATTGCACAAGTGTGCGATGAAGGTTGTGGCGGAAAGACAGACTGCCTTGTCGTTTCGTTTAAACCCTTTCTTGAATTGAGTGATGAGGCGCTTGAGAAGCAGGTCGCCAACATTGGGCAATTTCGTATTAACGATAGCAACCATAGCGGCGTAGATCGGGGTGAACGGCAAACTGGCAGCTTGCGCCTTCATGATGCTTCGGCAGAACAGTCCCCGGCCTCTGATCAGGTTCTCGCCAAACAGCTCCGGGACGATGAATTTGATGTTCGAGACGTTAACCTTGTTGATCAACCCGTTTATGGACTTCTTCAGAGCTTCCCAGGCCATGCGCTGGTACTCCTTGCTATTCTTGTCGGTGATCTGAGACTGAAGAGCCCTGAGTCGCGCGGGGGGGATGTAGGTGCCCCCAGAGCGCATGGTGAGGAGTTTGTCATATTCGGCTTTCGCAGCAGCCTGCTTTGCGTCGTCTGTCCGGATCGCCACCTCTTCCATGGTTGATGGTATGCGATAGGATGGAGGCTGGCGGGGAAGTTGGAGATTGGTGTGCTGTGATCGCGACCAAAAACTATTTGAGAGTCGATGATCAGCCGCGCCTGCGCTAGAAACCTTATTTTAGCGCGTCTCCTGCAGTCACCAAATTCACGGAGTTGCAACCAGGAGTTATTGTGGTACACTCGCTTTTGCAAGTTGCTTTCGATTCACCACCTACTCTCCTTTACACTCCGAATTGCAACAATGGTCAGTCATGCATTCAATCATGGAACGAAGACGACCCTAACCTGCTGCAGCTGGACACCCTAGTCGGACTTGCGATGCTCGTCGCTGCGACAGTGGTCTTCTTGTACTATTCTATCTGGACCCTTCTCATGGTAATGACACGGCGCCACGCTCAAGACACGATCAAACGCTGACTCTGGTAGCCCTTCGTCGACTCAGATCACCCGCTGCAGAACATCTTTCCTCCTCGAGTCTGGGCTATCCGGATACCAGTGATTCTGGTAACTACTCCTCTTTTCTTTTGGATAGCCCCTTCTCTTGTTCCTGCTCTTTGTCTCGAGCGACTGCTCCAAAAATCTTGCTGATCCCATCCATCCAGATCTTGTGTGCGTCTGCCGTTGTGGGATCGTTCCTCAGCGTCGTCATGATCCGGAGCAATAGAAAGAGAGCAGCTAAGGCCAAGGTTGTCGGCAAGAAGAAGGCTTGAACCGTTTTGTGGCATGCTGGTATGTCGCCTGGGACGAATTCTCCTACTCTACACGGAGTTCTACGAAACCACATGTATTGGAAGGCGTGTGATGGAGATGTTTTGGGATAACAAGGCAGGCATGTGTAATACTACGAGTACCAATATTGCCGCCGGGTGGCATAGCGAGGGCTATATAGCAGCATCTTGGAGTCTTGAGCTCCACTTCTGTCTTCTTTCTCGTTCAGACCGGTTGGCTATTTCGGGCGGTCATTTCCTTCCAGGAAATTGGTTTGAGGTTTAGTAGACGGTTCTACGTCTTTCTTGCAAGTGCCCAAGAGGTGCCTCGTGATCCCGATGTATAATCTATTAGTCTTTCCCTTCCAATAAGAAGAGGGGGGGCCAAGATTGTTAGTTTCATAGTGACTGTTCTGCCTCCCAACATTCACAGTCTTGCTCTCGACAGCAAATCGAAGACTGGTTACGGTACCTTTCAGTGACAGTCTTATCAGAATACTGAGGTTTCGCCAAAGTCAAGCAGGATTTGTGTGCAGAAAATCAAGAATCAAGAATCCCACCTCCTATCTCTCTACCTAATTTGGCGCCCAGAAAGTTGGCCAATAACGGCTCAGCTGACTTCCTTCCGTTGCCCCAAGCACAAGGACTCGGTCTCAGATGCGCGAACAGAGCAGCTGCCCCGCGCCTACATCAACACAGCTCGAGCTCTCTTCACAAAGAGCAAACACACATTCCCCAACTTCGACACCAGAACAAATTCGCAACTCTCGAACAGCCTAATACGAAGCATCGACTCGGTCTTCTCTTCTTCCGAACTCCCCCTGACTTTCTGATCGCAGGAAGTAAGCGGGAGAAGAGACAGGTTCACGCCCCGCTCCCCCCTCTCCGCGCCATCCTACGGGTTAAAGAGAACAACAAGCCCCCAGACTCCTGGAGTACCTGAGGAGCACAAAGGCTCCTGTGGCTCTTCCCGTCCTTTGAATGCCCCCCATATCAGATCAAGATACGAACCAGATCTCGAGCGGGAGTCCCAAACCCAACAAGCTGAGTCAGAAGGCGACAACGGCTGGCGGACAGATCCCCACCAAAAACAGCAGAAAGAATGGGACGGCGAAGAACGGAAGCGGCGGCGGCGGCGTGCTCGCAGCGGTGACAAAGAATGCCTCGAAAACAATGTGAGTGTTCTGCCCGGAGCCGGAGGGGCCATACGTGGTGGTGTTCTGCTGGGCGATGCGTTAACCGCGCCATCTACCAGGAACACCAAGCATTCAGTCCAGCCAGATCAAAACCAGTCACCAGATGTCAAGCCTATGGACACTCCCTCGCATGGAAACCCCGTTACGTCTCCTTTGTTGGGGGCCTTGTCATCGGCTGCCTTGGATCGCTCTCCGTCACAGAGCACGAGTGAATGGACGAAGAACCTGCCGGCATTTTCCTCCTCTCCTGGGAACCTGATTCAGTTAGACTCTCCACCACGAGACAGTGATGAGCGGCTCTCGAATGTTGAGTGGACAACAAGGGAGCAGAGAGGCGTCGCAACCGGACACGTTCCCTCAGCCTCTCCACCAGCAAGACGAAGGCCCCTCAGCTATCAAGCAGACAACAATTACTCTCATGGCTTTGACGGTCACCGCTCCCCGCCGTCTTCTTACTCTACCAAAAGGATGTCGCTGTACTCTGCTCAGAACAATCGCTACGCTCAATATCCGCCTCTTCCGCACCAAGCTCAGGCCCACTTCTACGGCGCGCCAGATGCCAACTTGATTCTCACACCACCCACGCCCGGTCTCACCCCTGGAGAGAATGGATATCACAGTGCGTTCGATAGCCTGCCTTCGGCGAACTCGGGAAAAGCTGAAGATGTCGTTGTGAACGGGTATGAAGGTGGTGTCAACATCTTTGGTGTTTCGAAAAGAGGCTTGAACAAGATTTCAGGAATAGAGGGCCTTCGAGGTGGTGTCATAAACGCCAAAATCTTACCCTGGACTGGAGATGGGGGAAGTTCGCATTTGTTTCCACTCATTGGTGTAGTGATACATGGTCCAGTCCTGACACCTGACCATTCTACGTCAAGTACACCGCCGTCAGAAGGCCCGTCAGCTGTTCAAAACGAAAGTGTCCGTGGTTCACCGAGGATACGTGGACATCAGATTGACGAAGCAGAGCCGACCGGTGCTTACCAGACAACCGTTGAGGTCTACTCTCTGGGTTTGAGGTCTCATGTGGCCACACTTCTCTCGCTTCCGAAAATCAGTTCCACCGCATCTACGACGAGTCATCCTTTTAGAGCGCCGCTTCCAGTTGGATCTTTGACTATTCGTGCAGACAGTGGGAACATTGTCATAGCATCCGGAACGACGGGCGAAACCTGGATCTTCCGCCAGGGGGATTTGGGTAACTCTCTGGAAAAATTCAGATGCATTGGCAAGGTTTGGGCAACAGTACAGCATGGAATAGCTGTGGAGACTGGAGGTGTCAACAAGTTTGCCGATGAGTGGCCTGTGGCAGAGCAGTCTTCGGCACGCAAGCAATACAAAGCCTCGACAATCTCTATGAACGGTCGCTGGCTGGCGTATTGCCCTTCGGCGCCTTCCTCCCAGATCTCTCTTCGAGCCACGGTACCTGGTACTTTTCCGGCAGCTCGGATTCCGGGACTCAATACTCACGCCCCTCCGAATTTACCTGCGGTGAACTGTTCGGTCGACTCGCCGGGCGGCGACAGCATGGTTAAACAAATTGTACAGCTTGGGACTCAGAAATTCATCGAGGCCGGCAACTACTTGACACAGCAGGGACTGTCAGCATGGAACAACTACAGAAACAAGCCATCCCAGACCCAGAACCAGAACCAGTCTGCGATGGGGGGCGTGCCTTATCAGACGCAGGCCAATATACACCAGCAGTTTCCACCCACGCATGGTCTGCAAGCGCCTACACCGCTCGTGATAAAGGACCCCGGACTCATCTCAATTCTCGATTTAGAGGCCTTGAGCCATCATGTCTCATCTTCTGGTTCGCCACCTCATCCTCTAGCGACTTTTCGCGTTCCCCATGGGTGCAGCTTCCTGTCATTTTCTCCTAACGGCCTGGCTCTGTTCACGGCTAGCAACAAGGGAGATATTCAATTCGTGTGGGATTTGATGCGCCTGCAATATGCAAAGTCATCGTTTCTCAGAGGAGGAACTCATGGCAACGATGTCCAAGGGCCCCACGTGAGACAGATTGCTCAATTTTCACGGATGACTATTGCAAGGATCGTCGACGTAGTGTGGACCTCCCCACACGGCGAGCGTGCTGCAATGGTGACAGAGCCAGGCACAGTTCACGTTCTTGACCTGCCTGCCAGTGCTTTTGCTTGGCCACCACCTCGTCGGAGGATACAATCTCAAAGAGGCGATGATGCTACAGGGGAACCCACCGGCCCTGCTCTTACTGCTACCGGAGTAGCTACAAGTGCAGTGACCTCTCTTTGGACTGCTGCTAGGCCGTTAGTGAGCCGCCCTCGCCGAAGCAGTGCAGGAATATCGGCGAGGGCTGTCACTGTTCAAGCAGGTCACGGTACCCATGCGTTAGCTGCCGGAATCAGTAGATCCGTCGGCGCCGCAACGGGTAAGATGAACGAGATGCGCAAATCTGCCAACACCACCAAGCTCCACCTACCCAGAAGCCACAGTGCTCCTTCTAGAGCGTGCGTTCTCCTTATCAATGGCAAGCGGAACGACTCTGTCGTTGTCCTTGGAGGCGGGATTGTCAGATTTTACACAATCAAAAATCGTAGAGCCGACCGCCCTGCCGATAAACAAAAGCCTTCGAGAGGGGCTAAGTATGTTGAATTCCGATTGCCATCACTTCCAGACCTCAAATTCACTTTTCAGGTCGGAGACCTCGAGCTTACCGAAAAGGATATTGAAGATTCTCGCTGGAAAGCAAGGCAGTCTCCGACACCCACCGCGAAGGCGCATGGAACCGAGTCGTCCATTCCACAGGCAGAAATTGAATCCAATGCACCATACCAACCATTCCATACCGATAGGCGCGTAGGCCTGCACGTCTTTAAAGTTGAGGAAAGCACTCTGGCTTCACCATCTGTTTCTGCTGTGTTTAGCCCACCTCCAGCGGCTATCGACATCAAGAAGACACAGGCTGGTTCGGCCAAACCCTGGGTTTTCGGCGGTCCTATCAAAGCAAGGAAACTTGACGTTGGGCCACCACACAATCCCAACGACGACTTCAATGTCTCGTTTGTGCCTCAAGCTCAGCCTTCGTCATCTATTGAACGGGTGTTCAGGGTCTCAGACAGTACAGATCACATGGAGCAGATTGTCATCACGACGAGGATGCCCAAAGGGCCTCGCGGTGGGTCAAACAACGCTGGTGGGGATGATGAGGGTTTCTTCGAAGACGATTGCGATGTTCTTGACTTTGCGAGCCAGAGGGTTTAGTTTGGCTTTCTGTGTTTTCAGTTCGGGAGGGGAGATTCATCTGGCTTGACTCTGCCCACTTAGTCCTCTTCTAGATTCGGCATTGTGCTATAGAATGGGATGGTTTGATGCATTAAGTGTGGGATTCTCTCTGCACTGTTCATACGGGAGGGGTTGTCCACGGCCACTTCAACGGGTCAGGATTGCCACCCAGCGGGATCTCCGGGCATGCATTGGTGTTTCGCGAGGTCTGTTCATGTTGGCGCTTAGATGATTGAGGTTGGATGGGCCAGACCCTAGGGAGGCAATTGCACTGCGCCGAATGCTACGAAATACCAATCAACACAGGACTTGATTGGAAATCACTCTTTTCCGAGAAACCGTCTACTTCTATTGAATTTCCTGATTTGTGACTCGTACACACTGCCACTGGCAGAACCCACAATACACCCAAACATAGAGCAAATGCCAACCACTCTTGCCAACCTCTCGATGCTCAAGGGTGGGCAAGCGAGGGTCGCTTATGAGGAACCTCCCAGTTAGTTACACAGGACGAGGACGATGAACGAAACGACAGATGATTTCTCGCTACAATTCCTTCTTCTCTAGCACTCTTTAGATGCCCCTCAACACTCTCCCGCACACTCCCACACACCTCTACTTCAGCCCCCGCAACTTCCTCTTGACTTCCTCAAACTCCGCCCTCCGCTCCTCCTCACTCCGTTCCTTCGCCCGCGCGAAAACCCGGTAGCGACCCGGCACAGGGCCTCTCGCCAAACCCTCCTCAACGGTGAGATCAGCCTCGGGCACGTACGTGCGCTGCAAGACCGAGAGTGGAGCGCCGGTCCGGGGGTCCAGTTGGGGGATTTGGCAGTGGTAACTGGGGTGCTGGGAGGGTGTGAGAGGACGTGGTGAGGAGCACGTCGACGCCGTAGACGTGGAAGAAGAGATGGATGTCAGGGAGGGGTTGGAGATGTTTGTGAGGCTGCTTGCTGCAGCTGGGGCGTGGGTTTTTGGTGCGAGAGGGGTTGGGGTGGGTGGCGTGGAGCCGGCTGGTTGTGCCTCTTGAGGAGGACTTGAGAGGATGCTTTGCACGGGAGCTTTCTCTTGCGCGCTTGGTGGCAGTTCCGTGGGTGGTAGCATGGCGGTTGGTAGTGTATCCGTCATTCTGATGTTTCGAGAGCTTGGGCTTCGAGTAAGTGACCCTTTCGCTGTTCGGTGTCCCTGTGTATGAAAGAAAACGAGAGGACAAAGTGCGGTATTTGTAGTCTAGATGAGCCGAGGGAAGGTCTGGCCCGGCTGATGAATTCGTGCTAATAAGAAGAGAGAAGGTCTGGCCCGGCTAATGAATGTGCTAATAAGAAGAGAAAAGGTCTGGCCAGGCTGATGAATTCGTGCTAATGAGAAGAGAAAAGGTCTGGCCAGGCTAATGAACGTGCTAATAAGAACGGATATTCGGCTATCTGGTATTGTGAGGTTAGATCCCGCTGGATATCTCTGGCTCGCTTTTAGTATTTTCGGATTTGGCGGAAGGGGCGAGACCGCCACACTACACGTACCTAAGCAAGGACATGGAACAGGTCTGTCCTATCAGGTGGAGAATTAAGTGGTCGATTATGGCCAGTTGCCCAATTCGGAGAATGAGGTGATGTGAGATGTGAGGGTGTGAAGTGAAGTGAACTCCCTAGATGTGCAAAGCTCGAGCTATATACACTTGCGCTACTACTAGTCGCACCTTCCGACGATTTCACCTTCCGACGATTTCAACCGAGGAAATGTTTTTGAACTAAAGGTCGATGGAATCTGTTGACGTAAAATGAAATCTGTTGACGTAAAATGAAATCGCAGAAGATGTCATCTTCGGTTACGTTGCGAACGTTTGATATTTGGAATGCGTGCTGTGAGCCAACGTCGAGTTGAGTGAATGATCATGAACCGAATTAGAAGTTATTTGACAAGCCACTCGATTCTCGGTCCGATAGCCGTCGTTGGGGATATCTGGCGAGTTGAGTACGTATTCGCAGATTGAGAAAGAGTGTTGGACGAGAGCTCTACTAGCAATGGACAGGTGACGAAGAAGATAGGATAACTTTGTTCTAAATGCTCGATCCCTACTACGATCATTTCAGATTAGATGGACCTCAGATTTTGCGTTGGAAATCCTGGGGACATTTACTTCTCTCTGGAAAAGTCATTGCGCGTCCCGTGTATCGTGACCTACCCTGGTTATGAAGGCTCGCCTTCAAACTCGGAGTAGTGAATGGAAGATCGGAAAAAAGTAGCAAATGACCGTTGCATGTTCAATTCAAGATTCAATATGATCAGATGAGACCAAGTCGAATGTGGTACAGTGAAACTATGCAACAACACGGCATCTTTCCCCTACTTCTTTCCCAGTGAGTTCCTCTTCTTGTCGGTCTTCTCAAGTTTCTTCTCCTCTACTATATCCTCAAGCGTCCTTGGCTGCTTCCTGGCGTCGCTGAAGTCTCCGGGAAGATCTGTGGAGAGACTTGGGAGGAATTTCGAGACTCTCCTTTGGTATTCCTTGTACTCTGGGTATTTTCCGGACGTAATGAGTTCGGTGAGCCACGTCGATCCTTGGAAAAGGACTAGTAAGGACATAGCTCCGATGAATGTCCAGTTGTACATTACGTCAGAAGTCCAACATCCCCATTGGTACAGTACAACCCAGATGGATTGCTCGGCAGCGAAGTTTGGGTGGCGGCTCCAGGACCAAAGTCCAGTAACAACAAATCCGCGATCGAGGTCCTTCTGGTGGTATGAAGGAGGCACCTTGGCGGTCTTGAGATATTGCTTCTTGGCCTGTTGGTAATCTAAAAATTTGTGAGCACACAAGCAGGATGCGGCTTTGTGTAATACGAACTCCATTGTTGCTGGTCGGCGAAGAATTCCACCAAAACCAGACCCATCAGCAGTCGCGCAAATACCATGTCAGCTGTTGAGAAGTTTTCTCCAAGCCGAGCTGCGAGTAGTATAACGTATGTGGGAGTCGTGAGCATGAAGAGGAGAACGCTTTGAGCCAGCGAAATGAAAATGACGTTGAAAATGAAGAATATTCCAGGATGGACTTTCGACTTCACAATCTCCCTGTGGAACATTCAGTCACTTAATTCGGGTCGGATAGACGCAGCTTCTCACCATCGATAATCCTCCGATCCGACCTTATACCCACCTCTGCGCCAGTAGTTGAAGGTCAGTCGTATCTGATGGACGAGTCAGCAGAAGGCTGTGGAGCGACACACAAGGGCACCTACACTCCACACCACGCTGAAAGCAATCAAGTTATCGAGTCGCCGCGTTGGAAGCCCAGACATGTGGGCATAAACCGTGTAATGTGCATTGTAGATGGTGGGCAATATGCTCCATAGTCGGTCTATCTGCGAGTAGTTCCGGTTGATTTCGGAAACTACGAGGACCAAAGGTGCCAAGAAGAGCGAGAATGCGAAGGCAGATACCAGCGGGTTCGTGGCTAGGTAGAGGTTCTTCAGCCCGGTGGGGTTGTTGTAGGTTTGGAGAATCTGCTGGGGAAGGTCGTAGAGCTGTGGCAGATACGGGTACACAGTCTTCTCTAGAGAGGAGCAGTCGACGATGCTCTGGACCACCGGCAGAGCCATCGTGGTTGCTTGGATAGAGGTCGAGGAGTTCGAGAGTCGGGGTCGAGGGTCGAGGGTCGTTGTCGTTGTCGTTGTCGTCGGAAGGAAGAAGTGCAAGGACTCTAGTTGTAAAGAGCAAACTCAATGACGTCTCGGGGCTCGGGATTTAAGTTACCTTATGTAGTGTTACACTGCACTATGTATGTACAGTACTGTACTATGGTATGTACTATACTGTACAGTACTTAGCGCCCCTTGCTCGTCTCACCACTTCGTACCAATAGGACGAGCAGAAGAAGGTCAGGGTCCAGTTTAAAAGTTGTTCTGCATGTGCTGGGCATTTTTTCGAACTTCACACTTGATCACCTCTTCTCTCTTCTACTGTGCAGCACCTCCAGAGACCACGGTCGTGTTCCCGCTGTTCTTCTCGACAGGTAGACTGACCGATTGGGCTGTCAAAGCTAAAGTGCGAGATGCTCTTCACAGACCAGACCGGTAAGCTGCTCAACAAACGCTAGGCATTTACTTCTTCAGATGTGACGGCGCGATCATGCCGGGGAAGATTCTCTGCGTAGCAGAAAAGAACTCCATTTCAAAGGCTGTAGCAGAACATCTCTCCGGCGGTCGTTTCACCACGGTAAGCCCACGCTCTCTTTCCGTGGCACCGCCTCTGACCATGTCCTCTGGCAGACCGGCACCAGAAACCAATATGTCAAAAACTACACCTTCACCTTTGACTTCGGTGGAGCCTGGGGAAACTGCGATGTGGTCATGACTGCGGTCTCTGGCCACCTAACTGATGCTAGGTTTGATCCCGAGATCGAGACAGACTGGGACTACACTCTGCCTCAAACGTTGTTCGACGCGCCCGTCCGTGTTCAAGTGGTTGACACGCGTGTGAGTTCTATGGTTCACCAAAACTTCTTGTGAATCCACTAAAGTTGTCTAGGATAATCAGGCGATTGCTCAAAACATCGCAGAACAAGCAAGGGGAGCCAAGGCGCTTTTCATTTGGACCGATTGCGATCGAGAAGGGGAGCATATCGGAGGCGAAGTTCGAACAGAAGCTCTCAAGGGAAATCCAAGAATACTCGTCAAGAGGGCGAGGTTTAGCAACATTGAAAGAGCGTACGTTAATGACTTCTTCTCGTTTATCGCCTACTAAGGACGCAGGCATATCATTCAAGCAGCCAAAAACCCCATCGAATTGGACGATCGTCAAATCAATGCAGTTGCTACCCGCATTGAACTCGATTTGAGGATCGGCTACATTTTCACACGTTGGCTAACTCTAAATCTTCGAACGCTTGGTGGAGTCATGGCAACGAACGAGGTAGGCAGAAGAAGGATCATAAGCTATGGTAGGAATCCGCATCTTTCGCTGAATGAGTGTGATACTTACGCGAAACAGGTTCATGTCAATTTCCCACGCTAGGGTTTGTGGTCGATCGGTACTTCAGAGTCAAAAACTTCGTGCCTGAAACCTTTTGGGGCATCAAAGTTACCCTTCGGCGAGACAACATAGATGTCGTCTTTAACTGGAAGCGGAATCGACTGTTCGACCACGCAACTGTCGTCATTCTCTTCGAAAGATGTATATCGGCAAAGACGGCAAATGTCACAAGGGTTCATGAGAAGCCAACCAGTAAATGGAAGCCCCTACCACTGACCACGGTCGAATTTCAGAAAAATGCGAGTCGGTTCCTGCGAATGAACAGTTCAATGGCGATGAGCGTAGCCGAGGGTCTATATCAGAAGGGGTTCATCAGCTACCCACGGACCGAAACAGATCGCTTTGACAAAGGCATTGATCTTAGAGCATTGATCGAGAAACAGGTGCAAGATGCTAGATGGGGAGGTTATGCTCAGGGCTTAATCAACGGAGCTTTCAGGCAACCTCGAGAAGGAAGAAACGACGACAAAGCACATCCTCCCATCCATCCTGTTACCTGGGTCGCTCCCCACGCCTTGAGTGAGGAGGAACGTCGAGTCTACGAATTCATCACCCGCCGGTTTCTTGCGTGTTGTTCCGAAGACGCCCGAGGCCAAACTACTGATGTCGACATCGCATATGGAGACGAAGCTTTCAACGCACACGGTCTGGTCGTATTAGAGCGGAACTACCTCGACGTTTACCCGTACGAGCACTGGACCAGCAGTCAGACTCTACCCAGATTTACCCTCGACGAGATATTCGAACCTACGGAAGCTATGATCACAGAAGGCAACACCACGGCGCCCGACTACCTGACCGAGCCCGATCTTCTCGCGTTAATGGATGCCAATGGGATCGGTACGGATGCCACCATGGCAGAGCATATCAAGATGATACAGGAGCGAAACTACGCTTTCACGCGACCCAAGGGCGGTGTGCGGCCAACCGCCATCCAGCGGCACCCGCACGTGGCGGGCGAGGCGCTCGCGGAGGCCGAGGAGGGAGAGGTGATGCCCCTGCCCCTGCCGGCGGACGACGGGGTGGCGGGGGGGTCGAAGAATTCATCCCCTCCACGCTGGGCGTCGCGTTGGTCGATGGCTACGACCGCATGGACTTCGAGACGAGCCTCAGCAAGCCATTTCTGAGGAAGGAGATGGAGCTGCTCATGAAGGACATCTGCGAAGGCCGGAAAAGCCGCCAAGAAGTTCTGCGTCAGAGTTTACGGCAGTACAAGCAAGTGTTCGACATGTCGGTGGAGCGCGTGGGCGTTTTGAAAGCCGTCAGTTCCCCGAGTCGTCGATCGGGCTCTCGGCCTCGTGATTCCCACATCCTCCTCCTGACTCCGACGATGCTAACGTGCAGGGTTCAGTCTTGCAGGCGATATGTGCTCAATGGCGGAGCTTGACACGCAACTGCTTGTCTCGGTTTACTGCAGGGTGGCGTCACTCGCAGAATGGATGGTCATGTCCTGTCATGCTGACGGAAACCAGTATTTTCCCGCGTGGGTCTGACTGACTGCTGGCTATTCTTGCGCGTGGGTGGGTCGCTCGACGCATCGGACCGTTGGCCTCGGGAATCGCGAACATTTTGGGTTTCCCTGCTGAATAAGAAGAAGAAGATGATGATGATGATGATGATGACGAAGAAGAAGAAGATGAAGATGATGACGAAGAAGAAGAAGAACTCGGAACTCGGAACTCGGACATCGTCCTGGGCACCAGCGTCGCTCTCTTGGGCCGTCTTCGACAACGTGGGGTAAAGGCGCGGGGCGCGGCGCCGAAGTGGAGGGATGGATGGTTTGTTGGGTGCTGCACTGCCACTCTTTCGGCACGGCGGCCGAGGGTGTCTCTGTCTGCTGATGTCGCGCACCACCATGGCCATGAGAACGAGCACGCCGCCGTCGCGAACCAGTCTGTGCTCGAGGACGGAAGGCAGATGGCCCACTGACCCGGGACTCCGCGACACCAACTGACTGGCAGGCAGGCACCTTGCAGTTAGGGCAGTACAGCACAGATAGTACAGTCATTCAGTACAGTCAGTACAGTCAGTACAGTACAGTCAGTACAGCACAGTCAGTACAGTCAGTACAGTCAGTCAGTACAGCACAATCACCAGTTAGTACAGTCAGTACAGTACAGTCAGTACAGCACAGTCAGTAAAGTCAGTACAGTACAGCCAGTACAGCACCGTCAGTACAGTCATTCAGTACAGTCAGTACAGTACATGTACATGTACATACATACCGCACAATCACCACTCACGGGCCGTCATGGACGTCTGGCAGGCACGCCTCCGTCTATCTGTAAGTCATTTCCGGCGCATCAATCATCCTTGACATGAGACATTTCGGCTTTTTCAGAGTTTCGTTCTGATACTGGACTGGACTGGACGGTATGTACTGGACTGTATGTATGTACTGGACTGGACTGTATGTACTGTACTGTATGACTGTACTGTATGACTGTACTGTACTGTACTGTACTGTACTGTACTGTATGTATGTACTGTCCGATGTACGTCCCAAACCAAGCCTGGGCCCAGCCCAGCCCGGGCGGACCTCTGCCCCTGCTGCTCTAAAGCACTGACTGAACTGCCCGACGCCGACGCCGACGCCCGCACCCGCACCCGCACCCACGCCCACGCCCACATCCACGCCCACATCCACATCCACACCCAAGGCCCAGCCCAGCCCACGTCCACGCCCACGTCCGGCTCCCGCTAAATAACAGGGGACAGACCTCCCCCGGTGCCACCCCATCTATCCAAACACAACACAACGCAACACGACACAACACAACACAACACAACACATCTCACCCACCCAACCTGCTACACCTCACACCGAACCATCAAGCATCAGCAACGGCCCGCACCACACAAACCACCACAACTCCTGACCATCTCGCCATCAGTTTCGCTCTCGCCCATCGCCTCGCTCCAGTGCTACACGACACCACATCCCTCCTATCCTTGCACCAACACTTCTCCCCCCCCCCCCCCCCCCGCAAAGACAGCTTCGTCCTTGCCCACTCCACCCTTCCCATCAGATCTGCCTCGCTCGCATCGCCCTCGCACGTCGCCACAGCTTCTTTGCTCTGCTCGAGAGACTCTCTAGACTCTCAGATTCTCTCGCCAGGATACCCGCCCCCTCAGACCCGATAGCCTGTTGCTCGTGCTTCTTGGTCGCGCCGCCCACGCAATCGCCACGTTTCTATCGCACAGTCGAGTGAGTGAGGCAGCCCACCCACAACACCTCTCACCATCTGGTCGGCTAATATCTCGTCGCGTAACTTCAGAGAAACGTTCCTGCTCTCATCCACCACGATGGCTTCCATGACTCGGTCTGCTCGCGACATGCCACAGACCTGGGGTCGAGACAGCGTGACTGCGGTGGAGGCCATCAGCGCCGCGACCAGAAACAAAGACCCCCTGCCGACTCCTCCGAACTCGATCTCCCCGTCTCTGCCGCCCCATGGCATCAAATGCTATGGGACGCGTGCAACCTCCCAGCAGGCCTTGGAACATGTCGACTCCGATCTCGACTTACACGAGGGCGGGGGAAGTGAGCAAGGCGAGGTTTCCGAGCATGCTCGAGACGCCGGGTCGCCCGGGTTCGACGCCGCGGGCAACATCACCCCAGGACTCCTGGCGAAGCACCACTTGCCAGACATACTGCTGAACCATGGCCCGCTGGCCATCCGGCACATCATGGGCTTCCTGACCACTGCGGTTCCCGGCTTCTCTGGCATCCCGCCCGCGAAGGCGAGACGACTGGTGGTGGGTGCCTTGGAGGGCCGTGGCGGGGGGAGCGGCGGCGGCGGAGCCAAGGGCAACGTCAAGTTCGAGAAGGTAGGATGGGGACGGTGGGACGCACGGTTGAAGGGACACCCTGCGAGGAATAGCCGAGGCCATCAACGGTCGCCATCCCCGAGTGCACCATCCTCCTATTCCGACGGCATGCCTATCGCCCACACGGGCGGCTGGGGGAGTGAGAGACCTCGCCTCATCGAACCCGGTTCCAGCTGGGCTGGTGATTCGGCCGTCTATTCCCACGACGACGACTTGGACGTAACCATGCTCGAGAACGAAGCCGACAAGATGTCTCTCGACGGCGACGACTCTTGTTCGTCGTCCGACGCTCCTGAGGAGGAGGACATCATAGCCGATGATTCGGACGACATGACGGACGAAGAAGACTGGGCAGGGCTCGGGGCTGCTGCCCTCCGCGCGGCCTCGTGTTCGGCCTCTGGCCCCCGTCCCAACTTCCTCGCAGCTCACATCTATGGGGGATCCGGCGGTGGACGTTCCCTCTCAACGATGGCCAAGTCGATGCCGGCTCCAAATCTTCCGCTTCCCGCCAGTGTCGATTTTGCAGCCTTCGGCATGACCTCGGATTCACAAGAGAGAGACGCTGTCGAGGCACTTCTACGACTTCGTTCTGTATAACACACGTGTGGCGTTCAAGGATGGCAGCATAGGGCGGCATTGGTTTACGGACGTCACGATCTGCAAGCGAGCATCGATCGATTTTGCGGAGTTATATACTTTTTTTTGGGAGTGCGGACCTATCATGATCCCAAGGCAAATCTTGGGATTCAGGAGTTTTGCTTCCGTCACCCAAGGATGGGACTTCACTAGCGTGGCGTTCGACTCTTTCCTCGGCCGTTGGATGGGAGTGATGATGAGATCGCGCCTGTGGTAAAGCCATCAGGGCTCCGTCTCAGCAGCTCACGTTCCTCGGCCACATTTCCTGCACATATTTTTACGATCCTGTTCTTAGCTTGCGTCTTTTGGATACCCATCACTCTACTCGTCTAGTTTCGGCAAACTCCCGATGTCTGAGGCGGGCTCTTCTTGGATGGCGTCGGGAGGACGGGAAGAGACGGTATCCACTGCTTGCTCAGGTCAGGACAACTCTGATTTTCTCGGCTCCATTGCCATACACATGTACTTTTTAATCACCTTTTGGTGGGATGCGCTCTGTGAGAGCGAGAGGAAGAGAGGGAGGAGAGGGGGGGAAGGAGGGATGGTATCACAGAACATCGTCACAGGTGTCGACAGTTTCAGTACTACATGTGCTATGTGGTGCTAGTGGTGGATGGTTGGTGGAGGAGGTGGGACAGTAGGATACAGTGGCATGCCTGCCTTTTTTTTTTTTTTTTTTTTTTTTTTTTTTTTTTTTTTCTCGAAGGTGGTTTCAACACACCACGCAACACGATGGGTTTTGAGGGCTTAGCTGCTACTTGCAACCTTGGTCAATGCCAGAACTGTTTTGACTCCCTCGAACGCATGACTTGCTCTCCTGCACAACTGCCTCGCAACTCGGTGATGACCTTCTTTCTCCCTCGCACCCATCACGCAGGCACAGAGTCGAATGCCTCCCTCGCAATCGGCAGATTCCGCGAGGAGGCCACCAGCGAGCGCATCCCTCGCGCTAACTCTACATCACACTCTCTCACACATTCCCCGATCCGAAATGCCAAACAAAAAACTCTTTATATTTACATGTTTTATATGGATATGGATATGTGTAATTAATTAACCACGTGTTCTTGCTGCTGTACTCAGCACACAGGTGCTGTGTGATGATGCACGGCATATTGTGTCTCTTCTCCTCTTCTCCTCTCCTCTCCTCTTCTCCTCTCCTCTTCTCCTGTACTGTCCGTCCGTCCGTCCATCCGTCCCATCTGGGCCCAGAGGAAGGTCGTGTACACACACCGGTCGAGGGACGATGGTGGGTGGGTAGGTGGGGCAGGTGCCGAACGAGCGGGCCTCTCTCTCTCTCTCTCTCTCTCTCTCTTGGCCTTCCTTTTCCGATCAGGCGGGTGCTGGGTTGAGTCTCTGAGGGCTAAGACCTGCGTGCTTGCTTGCTGTTTCGAGGGATGGGATGGGACGGGATGGGATGGGTTTGGGTTGGGAGATGGGTTTGGGAGATGGGTTTGGAGATGGGTTGGGAGATGGGTTTGGGAGATGGGTTTGGGAGATGGGTTTGGGAGATGGGTTGGGAGATGGGTTGGGAGATATGATGGCTGCGCTGGAATGGGGGGGGGGTTTCCAGAGCCCGGGGGAAGGGGGGGTGGAGGGAGGAAAATAGGGGTTTCGCGTGCTGGTACTGTGCTTTGCTGTGTTTTGCTGTGCTGTGCTATGCTGTGCTGTAGGTCTGTCTGTACTGTGTGTACTGTATGTACTGTACTGTAGGTCGCTTTAGTCTGGGTGGGGAAATGGGAAGAAGAAGATGGGGGCTTCGAAGGTGGTGGATCCTTTGCGGGCATCCTTCGGATCCTTGCTTTGCTTTGCTGGCTTTTCTCTTGGGGGGTGTTAGGAGGGAAGGTGTGCTGATCGGGGAGGTAGGTAGGTAGGTAGGTATGGGATCTTCAAGGGGTGAGGACGGAACTCGGCTAATCCCAACGAGAAGTAAACAATCAGCCCCCCCCCCCCCCGCCCCGCCTTCTCCTTTTGCGGGGGTGTCTAGACGCGTTGGAGAGGTGAGGTAGGTATCCAATCCCCAGTTCGGTGCGGTGAGAGACGCATACTGTGTGTGGACAGGGGTGATTGGGTCGTTCAGTCAGCCGGTGGCTTTCCATCCTCCCAGGTCCACAGCGGCTGGTCTGCGGGCTGCGCTTCACTGATTGGTACGTCTATCCCGGATGGAGAGAAATCGGCATTCGGGGTCTTGTGTTCTGGGTAGGTGAGGTGGTGTTCACAGTGCGTCTGGCTGGCCATTTGCTCGGGCGCTAGCTAGCCATGGTAAGGAGAGTTGGCCGTCTTTGGAATCGGATTCGTTATGCTGTACCTGCTCCCTCGCCGCGAAAGGGGACGTTCCCGTCGCTTCGGGGCCCGCAGAGAGTGTCTGAGACAAGTAAGTATACACGCGAACGCACTCCAGGTAGTGAGTGGATGGCGATTTTTCGATGTTGCTCAAACGACGTGGAAGGGGGGTTGCAAACTCGGGGCCGTGAGGGGGTTCATGATATTACGCCACCCGTGAAACTCGCTCCCTTTTTTCTGTTCCAGGGAAACCGCTTCTCTGTGCCGGGACGGACGGCTGAGATGGTTTCTGTAGCGGTGGGCAGAGGGAGGATAGATAAGGTTCACCTCACTCCTCTTCTTGATGCGTTGCTTTCGCGCCCGGGGGGGGGGGGGGGGGGGGGGGGGGGATGATATTTCCGAATTTGGACGAAGGAATGGACTCGCGCCAGGGAGTGGGTGAGTGAGCGAGTGAACTTGGAAGAAGGATCGGTGGTTGTAGAGAAGAAAGTACGCTACTTACACCGCCGTCGGAGCAGCTCAGGTCTTTGAGGAGGAGGGGAGGAGTTCAGGCCAGGAACTGTAATGCTTTCAGAAACCCGTCTAAGAGAAGAAGGTGGATCCGTAGCTGCTAGTCCAGTCCGCAATGTCCGACTTCCTGATGTGGAAGATGCGCAAAGTCAATCTCGCATTCTAGGTCTGTACCTTGACAGGTGGTATAGCAGAGGCTTAGAAGCGTACCTGTCACTAATTCCAACATCGAGGCATTGACGCGTCCTGACAAGATGTTTGTTTTGCCTGAACCGGGGGGGGGGGGGGGGACAAAACGCCCCTACCACGTCCCCGAAAAACCAAACGCCGCCCAAAAAAGTTCATCCCCCAAAAAAAATCGAGCAATGAAGCTAAAAATTGCAAAACAAACTCCCGCCGAAGCGGGAGAAGAAAAGCCTTCGAATCGGGTTTTCGTTTTGATCCGGTGTCGTGTGTGGTTTGGTGAGTCTAAACCACTCGTCTCCAAATCGTTACAATCCTCCACACCAGGTTGAACTTACAGACTGCAACCACTATGCCATCTGCGCCGCTGGATACAAACGATGTTGGTATTTGGGGCTATGATGGTGCTGTAGTTTTTTTGCTTCCCCAGCCTGTGCCTCAGGAACAAGCTGGCGCCGATAAGGACGGCAACAGATTAGGCCAGCTTACCGACAATGACGCACGCGTGCCTTGGATTGGTTTACATAGGGCCCTGGTTTTCTACATTGTATTGATTTTGTGAAGCGTGCTCTTCATCTGGCGATGCAGTACGTTTCTTGCGCGCGCTGATCATCTCGCTTCTGCTCATGCCAACTGTTTTCCTTGCTGATTCTGTGACGCCAGAAGAGACGGGCCAGCTCTTTTCCGTCTCCGCCATGCGTATGCCAAATGCAAGAATGGCTTTGCGCTTTCTTTCGCTGCTGCATGGAAATCCGCGCAAGCCTGGTCTCGGATCTCACGTCGCTCGTAACACCGCTCGCGGTTGCGACTCTGCAAGATTGCGCTTCCCGCAGGGGAGAGCTGGGTGTCTCTTGCGATTGGAGTTGGGGGATAGGACTGGTTGGCTTCTCCAATTGCGTTGTTGGATGACTTGCGCTGTGGGACGAGGTTGTCGTAACACACGCCCTCGCTTATTTGTTTACATTGGTCACGATCACCTCAGAACAGTGCTACTGAGAGGTTTTTGTTCGTGTGACGTGTTGACTTCTGCCACCCGCATGGAACTAATAATCAGTCTTACGGTACGAGGTGCGAATATGGATGCTGTACTGCTAGCCACCACCAGGGAACGAAATAGCGTGGTGAGACCCCGCTCGGAGTTTCCAAGACTAAAATCGCATGTAACAAATGAGTGACCTTCCGAGATTTGTTTTAAAGCTAAGTGACCATGGCATTTAGGGTTCGAAATTCAGTTCGACGAGTAGCAGAAATGTACCTGTTGGCAGACACCTGATCCTTCCAAAAGGGGAAAGCACATGTACCCAGCCTTGTGACGACTCACCGGTAATCGGGCTGCATCTCAGCCAAAGAAGGGCCGAACTAGCCATCGCTCTGCCACAATGCTACAATTGCCATTCACTCTCTGCCGGCATGTTCACGTCGACTCCCTTCTCAGACACACATTGTCGTTTTACACCAGGCATATCGTTCATCTTGGCCACCTTAGAGAGCCAAAACCTCGTCGTCGGCTCACTGTGAATAAGAAGCCTCCTAACCATGTACACGCGGCATATGGTTGTTTGAATGCTACGACGACTACAACAGTCCCGGCCAACTGTCCCCTCCAGCACAGGTCATAGCAGTCATGCACACTGGTCAAAATTTGCGTGCTGTTGAATCGACGACGTTTTCGTGTCAAATAGGGCTGGCAGTTGTAATTCGATACCTAAAACCCTTTCCTCGTTTCGAGGCTCAGTCCTAGGACTGGGCTGGCTAAAAGCGACCTTCATCGACCAGCACGACGACCGGGTGGTACTTTACAAGGGCATTAAAAGCCGTTGGGAACTGGAGAGACCGCACCAAAAAGCTCTAGACTCTGTCGATCTCCTCCAGGATACCCGCAACCTCGTTATTCCCGATAGCAAATTAGTGTCTGAAGTGTGTTTGCGATGGACAAGCAACCGCTTCCAACGCTCGGAAGATCCGTCGTTCTGTGGAACGTCTCCTTCGATGGGGACCGCTAAGGGAAGAACAGTATGCCCTTTGCAAGTTCGTTCCGCTCCCGCAACATCAGGCATATGCAACGCCGACCGGCTGATCAAAGGCCAGAACCCAACCTTGAAAACTAAGCATCATGGCCACGAAGAGAGAAGAGAGTTTCCCTATGAAGAATTCCGATTCTGACACGTGGGAGTAGTCCGGAGTCGTTTGCGAAACGAATGCGTTGTTCACTTGAAGAAAGTGGAAGAGTTTTATGAGGAATGCCATGTCTGGGCCTTGACCTTGATCATTGGTAAAACGTATTCCGTGACTTCTCCTATTTCAACGAGTGTAGAGCAAGTCCATAAAATCATCTCAAACTAGTACAACTCTGCCATGATGCGAGAATACTTGGGAATCCTCGACACTGAAGGTGACAATGGGGCTACATCGTGTCTGTAACGCAAGAGGGGTGCCAGGCCACGAGAAAGTGTTAGTCCGTGTGATGTTAAATTTCTACTCAGCTTTCCGAATCAAGAGTGATGTGGAATCGCAATGGACAGCAGGCTGCAGCGCTGTCAAGGAACCCAAACCAGTCCGGCACATGTAGACTTCATAGGCCCTAGATGCTACGTTCGGGATGCTAAGCCCCAGCACCGATTGACCCTGGCTAGGGAATCAAGTTGAACTATCCGAGGGTGCTCTGATTGATGTATCTTCCATGGAATTGAATGTGGTATGCAAAGGTTGCGTTGATTACACTGTGGAGACTCGAAGGCTCGACTAGCTATGTACAGCATGGAACATTGCCCTTTCCCGGTCGTTATTGGATTCTCTCCGCGATCGACACACCATACCATAAAGTTGCGATAAACCCCGTCAGATTCAAGAGTGATGATATTCCATGCATACTGCTGAATGCCTTATTCAACTTCTGCATTTCCTCCGAGTGGGGGGCGGGGTCATAATATTTCTTGCCGTCTCGAGTTTCTAGAAAACAAATACATCAGCCGCCGTTCTGCCGATATCTACAATCCACCATGTACGCACCTTGATGCTTCCTCTCTCTCATAACTTTCGTTGTAGCTGGGCCGATGAAGGCCATGTTTGTCAAACTCGTCACAAATATGGTAGCGATTGGGACCAGGACCCTCCATCTATTGACGCCTGCGAATACGCCAGAGAAGCCGGAAGCTGTTCCAAGGCCGAGTCTCGAGGCGGGATAGGTCAAGGCGAGGACTGCAGGCAGAGACGTCTGGATCCCGAAGTAGACGGGGAACAACTTCTGCTGAAGCTGGGAAAATTGAGGTCGAGTGAGGGCTTTGAAGCTGACAATGCCGCCAACGAAGGTCTGCCGATAATGTATCAGATAAGAACCAGTCATGAGATAGGTACCGCCAGTACTTGAAAGAACTCGGTCCCGAGCAAGGTGCCATATCTGCTATCATGTTAACTTCCACCAAGATGGCACATTGCTAGACATCATTTACGCTATGATATGGTACGGGGCAACGGTCTTGAAGATCGAAACTCCGGACATGATGAGGATTGGGAAGAAGATCGGAAATTTGGAGGTGTTAGACTTGTCAATGAGATAGGTATTGGAGTTGAGAGATGAGAGATACGGAATTGGGCAGATGAAACTAATGACGCCTACGAATGCCGAGGCAACCTTACCTAACTCCTTACCTTGCTATCGGATCACGGAAAGGGGAATCAACTGCTTGACCCTTGAGTGAGAACTTTGAACGGATTCTCGACACATCAAATGTTGCTTTATGAGAATCCAGATACATTCGGAAGATTTATCTTGAGTAACACCATCGAGACCATCCAATGTGGACTTTGAGGCGGATCTGCTGTGAATGCCAAGACTCACAAGTCACATGATCTGGCGATTTCGCGTATCTTGTCTTCTGCCTGGAAACACGCGTCTCAACGACCTCCTTCATCCATACATTCTCTGACCACGCAAAAGCGCAATCATGAGCAAAGAAGCAACGATCTTCGTCGTAGACTTGGGGGCGACGACAGCAGAATGCCAAGGTAAGTTTCGGGGTGCAAGGTCTTCTAGAAATCGCTGCCTTTGCATCATTTCTTTGGTGGGAGTAGCGAGACGATGCTTTCAAAAGAGACTAAGCTAAACATTCGCAGGTGGCCGGGATATCAGCGACCTCGAGTATTCGTTGCAATATTTACGAGGTTCGCTGGCTGAGATTATGGCTAAGAACCGTAAGACATTGTCAGTTGGCGTGGTAGGCTTCCGAACGGACGACACCACCAACGATTTAAGCTCCGACGATGGCTACGACAACATATCGGTACTGAAAGACCTTGGCGAGATGAACATGGATGGCTTCAATGAACTCCGGCCGAAGCTAGTCAGCAGCAAAACCGATGCTGGTGATGCTGTGTCTGCTATTGTTGTCGCAACGCAGTTGATGGACAAGGGCACCCAGTTGAAAAGCGGCGCGCCGGGGAAGTACATACGCAAAATTATGCTCATCACAGATGGGCAAGGTACTATCGAAGATGATAATATCGAGGTAAGGCTCGACAAAATCATGAACATGTCTCTGTCAGAGCCAGCCCGAGCTTATTCTCACGACCATCATGCTATACAGCCCTAGCGTAAGGGAGCTGTGGCTGACAAACTGTAGCCAATTGCGCAACATCTTGATGAGCTCAACATTAGCCTTGTTGTGCTTGGTGTTGATTTTGATGATGCCGAGTACGGTTTCAAAGAAGAGGATAAATCCTTGGTCAAGAGGCACAACGAGGCCCTTTTGAAGAGGCTCACGGAAAGTTGCAAACATGGAACATTCGGGACTATGGCCGAAGCTGTTGATAGTTTGTCGATCCCCTCGGTCAAGGCTGTCAGGCCTTACAAAACCTACAGCGGTAGACTTGGTAAGGAAACCTGCTCTTTCTACTCTTTGGTCATGCGAGAGTCGCTGATACTTCTCGACAGGCTTGGGGGATTACAATCAATATCCTAGTAGCGCATTGTTCATTGATGTAGAGCGATACACCAGGACTAAGAGAGCTGCGGCTCCCTCGGCCAGTAGCTATGCCGTTTCTCGGACCGCCGCAACTCATGGATATCAAGAAGATACCGAGATGACGGATAGGCCTTTAGCTGCGGTCAAGAACCGACGGGACTATCACGTCGTCGATGAGAATGCTGACGAGGGCAAGGCAATAGTCGATCGTGGAGAACTCGCAAAAGGATACTACTATGGCAGCACTGCAGTACCATTTGGCGAAGCCACTGAGGCCGAGACTAGATTTCAAAGTACCGAAAGCTTCTCCATCATCGGCTTCATCCCGGATGACAATGTATGTCATTGATGCACATTTCTCCACGGCTCCACTAATACCAACTCAGTACGAAAGGTTCATGAACATGGGCGAAGCCTGTGTAACCATCGCTCAACCAGTCAACGACAAAGCCAGAATAGCCATGTCTTCCCTTGCCCACGCTCTGTATGAAACCGGATCATATGCGGTGGGGAGGCTTGTCAAGAAAGCCGGAGCTGGACCAGTTCTTCTTCTCATGGCGCCCCTGCTCGAGCCTAACATCGAAGGTCTTGTGGATGTGCCGCTTCCTTTTGCAGAAGACGTTCGTCACTACAAGTTCCCGCCCCTGGATAAGGTCATAGGAATTTCTGGCAGTGTCATTACAAAGCATCGATATCTGCCAACGGACAATGTCGTTAAGGCAATGAGTGACTATGTCGATAGTGAGTTTTTTTTTACAGCTCCAAGGCTCTGTATTGTTTTGCATTCTCAAACCACGAAGGAAAGGCCAGTGTTTTCCGTCGACTAACAAGTCTAGGTATGGATCTTTCCTTATTTGGGCGAGACGAAGAAGGAAATGCCACGGAGTACATGCCCATCGAGGACATGTATGCTCCGATGGTTCACCGAATCCAACAGGCCATCAACTATCGAGCGATGCTTCCAGACGATCCAATTCCCGCACCTGCGGAGGTCCTGATGAAGTGGTATGTCATCTCGTAGAGTTAGTCATAGACACGAGTCAACTGAGCGTTCCGTAGGAGCCGCCCGCCATCATATCTGGTGGCCCAAGCAAGTTCTAAACTCGAGGCGCTCAAGAAGGCAGCAGATGTGGTTAAAGGTACGAAATTGAATGCAAGCACTCCCCCACTCGATCTAATCGGTCCGTCTAGTGCCACCCAAAACGAAAGCCAAGCGAGGTGAACGAGCGCCCGTCAAGCCCATGTCGAACCTCGACATAGACGCACTGCTCAGCGAGAACGGTCGCGGGAATGAAGTGACGGCCGACAACGAGATTCCCAGCTTCAAGCAAATGCTCGGCTCCAATCCCGACGACGACAAGATCGTCGACGCATCAGAGCAGCTGTGTACACACATCCGACACCGCATCACGACCGCCTCTTTCGACCGAGCCCTCGGGGCCATGGCCCTCCTCCGAGACACAAGCATCGAATACGAGCTTCCCGGCATCTACAACGACTTCCTTCAGGATCTGAAGGCGAAAGTGTTCAGCGAGGAGTTGGGTGGTGACAGGACGGAGTTCTGGCACCTCTTGGTCGCGAAGAAGCTCGGGCTGATCAAGAGGCCGCCACCGGATTCGCGCCAAGTCGAGCAGGATGCGGCTCCTGGGTCGAAGGTCACCGATCAGGAAGCTGCCGATTTTCTGAGAGCGCCGGCGAGAGATGTGGAGATGACGTAAGTGCGGTAATCGCGGTGCGAGGCCTACAATCTCACCGTACAGCACAGCATCTATCGGTGTGATGGGCGGGTCAGAGCGTTATCGGCGTTCTGGCTGAGTACCTTTGTAGGTACTGTACTGTTGTGTATGTAGCTAACGAAAAAAGTTATGAGTGATGCATGCATGAAAAGCCAAAGGTCGCGCCGCAGGTTGGCTGGCTATCTATCGAACGGCCCGGAGACGGACGCTCACATACTTTCCTTCTTCTACGCGGATCAAAGTACCTACAGGATGTGCTGTACTCTGTACCGTACTGTACGAGAGTCTATTTCACATGGCTACGGAGGACGTACTGTACTGTACAGAACAGTAATTGCAAGCCACACGCCCTCTCAGCATTTAAGCTCTTCCAAGATGACCCCCCCCCCCCCCCCCCCACCCCCTTACGGAGGTGCCTCCCTCACGGAGATACCTCCCCCATACGGAGCTATCTCCCTCCTCCCATGCGTCCCGGTGCCACTCAATGGCGTGGAAATACAGCAAGTCAGTACAGTACAGTACTATGGGACACCACAGCACAGCCAGCACAGCACATACAGTAGAGTATCTCGCGAGCGTTCCCACGGTCTTTCACTGTAGAAGAGTACGATGTCTGTACAGAGCACACACGGGGTTGGCCACCGCGTAATCATCAATCACATCACATCACATCACGCTGGGCCGGCCTCTTCACTCGCTGCCCGTTCGTCACGGTCACTCTCTCTAATATCGGTTCGGATTCCTCACCCACGATCCGAGCCCGAAAGCGAGCCCAACGCCCAAGGCCAAGCGCGAGCCCGAGCCCGAGCCCGAGCCCGAGCCCGAGCCCCGAATCCGAGCCGAACCCGAGCGCGCCGGCTGGCCCCGCAGCGAAGATTAGTGTTGGATTCGGGCGTCGACGTGTCACCCAACTAGCCCAAGGAACAAGGTCGCACGTGTCACGAGACGAAAGTATAGATCAACACGGAGAAAGACGAAACTTTGGTAGGATTCATGTACAGAGAGCAGGGGATGAGCTGGCCAGTCAGTCAGGCGCGTCTCGCGTCTCGAGAAACAACGCCGAGACGAAAGACGTCACATGCGCGCAGGTGCCATGGGCAAGAGCCCAAGCAAATCTCCATCCCAGCCTTTCCCCTTTCCCCTTTTCCCATTAACCAGCCCCCCCCCCCCCCCCCCCCCCACACACACACACACAATCCAGGATGTGTCTCCGAACGCCCGATGAGCGCCAAGGCCAACTCCCCAGTAGCAGCCGCAGAAAAACAATCACGAAAACAAAAAGGTATCACAATGCCGTTGGCTAATCATCGTCCGCCCGGAGAGTAGGGTACAGGCTCTGCGAGCTTGTCACCTCCTGCTTCACCTCGGTTCCGCCCATCGAGACATCGCCTTCCTCCTCCACGTACTCGTGGCGCTCCAGCTTATCCTGGATGAGCTTACGGAGAGCCTCGACGACGCGGATGTTCTCTATCCATGCCTCCTCGGCGCGGTCCTTGGCGGATTCGCCACTCTCCGAGTGCGCGCCCGGGGATGCCACACCGGACAGAGCAGGGTCGATGTTGCTCGAGACGACAGCGTGACGGAGGGTGGGGGTCGTGTTTTTGGGGGATGGGGTCGCGGAGTCATCAGATGTGTCCATTTCGGAGCCACGAGAGTTGGCGCTGCGTTGCAGCATGCCTCCCGAGTAGCGGCGTCGCGGGTCGCTGTCGAAGATGGGGCCGAGAGTAGACGTAGGAGCGGTGGCGGAGTGAGGCGAGTATCCCATCGAGACGGCCGGCAAACTGGGGTATTGTGCCGAGATGGAGTTGTTTCTTGAGATAGGAGACATGCCATGTGACGAGACGGGCGATTGACCCGAAGTGTAAGACATGGAGCTTGATGGAGGGGTCAGGGCGGGAGTGCTGGACGTGGTTGAGTGCGAGGAATGGTGCGTGGCCATCATGGGCGCCGAGACGTGTGACGAGGACACGTGAGAAGGCAGTTGGTTAAGGCTATGCACCGACGTTTGAGGCGGAGAATGGCTTTGGCGGAAGTTGACACTAGCGTGGGTGTAGTGGGCACCTGGTTGTTGGATGCCAGCGGCGGCAGCGGCGTTGGAGTTCTCGTACACGGTCGATTGCATCTGCTCCAAGAACTGGTCGATGTTCATCAAGTCGTTCTTGGTTCTCACGTTGGGAAGGGGCAGAGCGTATTGGTGCTGAGGCATGGGACCGCCGTGACCGCCGTGGTGACCACCGTCGACCGACACCATCTGCGGGGCCGCGTGCATGTATTCGAGGCCGCCGCCATGGATAGGAATACCCGCAAGACCCATTAAACGTTGGCTGACCTGATGATACGAGGTTGGGTCGATCTGTCTGCGCTTGGCATCGCCAAAGAAGTCATTCAAGGTATCGAAGGTCCTCTTTCGGTCATAGGTGCCGTGCTGGCCAACATCTCCCCCATGGCCGACCGGGTAGTAGACGGGACCATAAGCACTGGGCTGTTGAGGAGCGTAGTAGGCCGGATGGGCCGGGTGGGCAGGGTGGTGACCGTAGCCCGCTGCCGGGCCGGGATGCATCTGGGGAGCATGATGGTCATAGTAACCTCCGGGACCTGCAAGATGTTGCAGGTTAGCAACTACTGCTTCCTGCGTCAGACACGGGATGGTGGGGAAACACCCATCGGTATTGCTCTACGTACCTTTGCCGCCCTGGCGGTATCCCGAACTCTGGCCTCCGTGGTGCTGTTCCGGCGAGCGCAGGAGCACCGAGTCGTCGGCGTGAGTCTGTGATCACGTGATTAGCAATGTACACAACAGGCCGCGCACATCGGGAGGAGCGCGAACCTTGACGTGCTTCTTCAGATCCTGGGGCCGCTTGAAGGCCTTGCCACAGAAGTCGCACTTGTGCGGCTTCAAGGGGACGTGGACGCGGATGTGCGAGGTGATGTGATCACGTTTCACGGTGGTGGTACGGCACTGGTTCCAGCCACACGTGAGGTTGAGGTTGTTGGTGCTCTTGCGGCCCACGTGTTTCTCACAGATGTGTTCCTGTCGAGGCTGTTAATGGCGTCCGTCTTGCTTTGCAGCCGCGCTGACGAGGTGGGAGAGATGATCAAGATGGACGTACAAAGAGCGCCTCGGCCGAGGGACAACGCTCGGAGCACTTGTCCCACTGGCAGGAAAGGTTGTCATCGGCGGCGATGACCGGACGAGGCGCCTCCGCGGTGGTGGGCGCACCCGCGACGGCGGAAGGGTTTGCTGAGCTTGCGGGCGGCGCGGCAACGTCCTGCTGCTGAGCTTCATGGGGCGGCGGCGCGGACATGTTGTTGTGTTGAGCTGGTTGTACACTGCTGGAAGCTCAAGCAAGTCCTCGGCGGCGGCGTAGTGCTGGCGCTAAGAATCGCCGCGCGGATTGGCGCGTGGGATCGGGGCAGCGACAAGAACCAGCACGCTCTTCGGAGGCAGGCAAGGCGAAGCGTGGATGACGGGATGGCTGAATGGCGGGATGGCTGGATAGATAAATAGAGGAATCAATCAAGAATCAATCGATCAAGCAATCGATTGATCATTCACAACGGCGGTCGCAACAACGGCTCGAAGGGGTCGGGGGGGGGGGGGGGGTCGAAAAAGTGCTGCTCCCGGGGGAAGTGCGAGCTGGGTTTACTTGTACCTTTGCCCGGGCGGAAGCCGCTGCCGCTAGAGGGTGGAAGCTAGCGTCGAGGGCCTTGGCAGTGTCTTGGCATCTTCCGCGCGCCAATGGAAGACATCTGACAGGTCGGCGTAGCAGAGTCGCGGTGTGAGACGAGCGAGCTCATCTCAGCCAGACGCGCAGGGGAGGGCGGACTCGCGGGCGAGACACGGATCTCGGGCGAACGAAAGAGCCGCGTGTCCGAGCGGGGACTGCCTCGAGCGCCTTGGACCGTGCGACTATCGGGCGGGCGTGGTGCCCAGACGCCAAGGACACACCAGGGAGGGCTGTGTTCTTGGCAGGTCGGAAAAGCTCGGCTCCAAGAGATTCCGGCGGAGGAAGCCTTGGCTGCGCTCACCCTGCCACGGGGCGCGCAACTTTCTGCGAGGGAGAAACCCAATCGAAACCGAGTCGAAACGAGTAAGGCGGCCAAGTCCGCCAAGTCCGCCGGCCAAGGGTGGAATTTCTCGGATGCCGAGCTTTCCGACCACTGACAAGACAAGCGTCCTCGAGGGTCAGGGCAAAAGCCAATACGAGTAAGCACTGGTGTAATATTGGTATGTACAGTACTGTACATACAGTGTACTCGGTATTTCTGTACTGGATATACTGGACTGGACACATTAGATTGATTAGATTTACTGGAGATACAGAACCAACTAAATGTGCTGGACATACTGGACATACTGGACATACTGGACATACTGAATAAACTGGACATAATGAACATACTGGACATACTGGATTTCCTGCACAGTCTTTTCTTTTCTCCATCTCACACCTCCTGTACTGTGTACATACAGTACATACAATACCATATATGTGTGTATGTGTGTATGTGTGTGCAGTTTCCATCGATCCGCGCCACGCAGTGCGCATCGACGGCGACTGACTCCCAGCTCAACGTCACAGTCCTCGACATGACAAGACCTCTCTGACAGGTCCGCTCCGCCAGCCACGCAAGCCATAAACTTGAGGCTCTGTTTAGCTCGTCGCTTGACGTCCCCAGCCAAGGACGAGACCACGAGAGCTTGTCGGACACTGCCAAGCGCCCAAGCATCAACAGTGCCGCCGCCGCCGCCGCCGCCAGGGCAGCAGCGAGGCCGGCCATCCCAATCCTCAACGCGGCTCTGTTCATTGGCAGGACCGACGCGCTGGTGTGCCATGTTCTCGGCTCCAGGTCACCGGAGACCTCGCACAACCTTTTCTGGGAGAAGGCGGCTTTCGTCGAGGAGGACTCGGAACAGGCAGGCCATTCGTGTCTCCGAGGCTCGCTGCGGACGCTTCGGATTCTCATCTGGTATGTGACCCGCTGCTGGCACACCGTTGAAACGAGATGCTTGCTGGCATTGGCGGTTGCGAGACGGATATAGATCCTTTCCCAGCTACGACCGGTCCGAACTCGCTCGGAAAGGGAGGGATTCAACGTCCAGAGGCTATCACGTCTAGTCGTGACATGCAGGAGTTCAGACCCAACCAGAGCCTCGGACACTTTGATCACCCCAGGCAGTGAGCTGTTCGAATGACTTCTGAGGCTTGGGGACCTTCGGGATCAAACGCAGCTGCGAGCCGAGAAATTTGGGCAAGACTTTGCTCAAGACCTCTCTGTGTGCAGTACTGTATGTAAATGCAGCCTGGCCTAGAGCGTTGTCCCAAGCAGACATCATGTTCTTGATCGCCCAAGCCTCTGCCGGGACTGTTAATTCTCCTAATGCATCTACCGAAGTCGTTTTAGCTGTCATGTCGACCAGGCTGGAAGGCCACTATCCGAGGCTCAACCCGGCTCAGTGGAGCTGTCCGCTCATTCCTGAGAGTTAAGCACATGTCATCGTTCGTGCACATGACGAGAGAACTGCCCTTCGAGAAGAAATGACAGACACCTTTGTTGACCGGGGTCCATATCGAGTAAAGCGGGGCCAGGACCATAGGTGGGAAGTGTATAGGCGTCGTAGAAAGTGAGCTCGAGTCGCTCCGGAAAGGTAATGTGTCACGCCGATTTGTAGCTTCGAACTATGAGGCTGCTGCTCCGGCACCGGGCTGACAGGAACGCAGATATCGTGGCACGGCTTGGATCATTCCCTGACAAGGTTCCCGGTGGTTCATGTTACGTGTGGCCGAATCGTCTAGTCAAGGGTGCTTCATCCGAGAGTTACAGTACCATAGATTCTATGTGATGGGCCTCGATCCGGGTGCTGAAGTTAACGACGCATGGGCATCCCAACTCGCTCCAAGTACTTTTCGGATTCGCATAGGCTCTGAAAGCTGGCATGCGTAGACTCTCAAGCTTTGGGGAGGAGAGAGGCACTGTAGGGAGCTCGAGGAGAGAAGGCGTTTCTGGGGTTTCTCGTGTGAGCAGAGAGCGCTTTGTACCGTATGTACTGTATGTACTGTACCTAGGGTGCACGATTCATTCAGACCCAAGTGTTAGTACCCCGATGGATGGTTGATTGCTGAACGGTACGGCATGAACATCTTCAATGGAGAAAAGATTAGTCAGGTTTTGGGATATAGCTGCTTGTCAGTGGCTTCCGAGAAGGGAGCAAGCATCCAGCGGGTACAGATCCGGCTTCGACCCCACTATTTACCGTAACGGTACTGTACTGTAGAGTACTTACCCCTCCCCTCGGCACTAGCATCGATTTACAGTACACTACTAGACTTACTTACATACATACTATACTGTACCTGCTCCCCAGGACCATCCTTCTTCCGCAATCGGAGCCACAGCCCAAAAAACACAGAGCATCAGTCTACGAAACATCAAAAACCCAAAATCAAGAGAGAAGAAGAAGAGACGAAAGAAGAAACGAAAGAAAGGAAAATGGCCGCCCACAGCTACGAATCCGCGTACCCGCCCGCCGTCCCGGTCGACGCCGGGATCCGCGCTTTCTTGGAGCAGTTCTACCGCATCAGCGACATGCCCGACGCGCACGAGCGCTACACGGAGCAGTTCGCCGCGGGGGCGACGCTGGTGATGGCCAGCAAGAAGGTGGTTGGGAGAGAGGGTACGTTCTCTTCAAGCTTTGAGATTTCTTTTTTTCCGCTTCCGCGCTTGACTTTTCCTTGGTCTCTTGATCTGTTCTCTTCGGAGCGTGCAGAAAGAGGGGGGGGAGGGGAGGGGGGGGGAGGTTAGACTTCTTGTTCTGCATTACCTATCATCTATCATCGAATACCCATCCATCACCATTCATTCTACTTTCCCCTTGCTCTCCTCGGTCGTAGTGAGAAAAGGCGTGTTTCCTCTCTCACACCACACACACACACACACACTCTCTACTCTCTCTCTCTCTCTCTCTTTCTCTTCCCCTCCCCCCCTCTCTCTCTCCCCCTCTCGTGTCCAGATGAGGGAGGGAGGGAGGGAGGGAGGGAGAGAAAAGCGCAACAGCCCGGGAGATGCAAATCCAAGAAAGAGAAGCACCGAACCGGGGGAAGGGCAAACAAGCAAACACGCAAACAAGCAAGCAAGCAAGCAGCCGGCTGACGCGAGACCGGCACCCGACCAACAGAGATCCTAGCCTTCCGCAAGGGCATGTGGACAGCGGTCTCGGCGCGCCTGCACACGCCCGTGAAGATCTTCCCGTTCGGAGGGGGCGCCGACGAGCTCATGCTGTTCGGCGAGGTGAGGTACACGCTGAAGGACGGGCGGCAGGCCGAGGTACGTGTGTCCCGTTTCTTTCTGTTCGGTTCCTTCGGTCGTTGCGTTCTCCCTGTCTATATCCTGCCAGGTGCGTACTCTTATTTGGGTGCGCGCTTGCCGATGCCGATGCCGTTGCTGATGCTGATGTGACGGGGAAGGTTGATTGGGCTGCGAGGGCGAACATGGTGAAGGAGGGGGGAGAGTGGAAGTTGGGCTTCTATCAGGTGTATTTTGTGAGTGCTGTTTTTCTCCTTCTTCTCTTTTCTCTGGGAATAGCGGTGCGGTTGTGGTGCGGCAGCGGACGTCGAGGGGGACTTGATGGCTGATTCGCTTAGGATACTGCTGCTATGCAGAATGCGAAGTGACGAGGGTGACTATATGAGGTGCTGTAGAATGTGAAGGTTGTGTTGAGAAAAAGGCAGAATTGATGGAGACGGTCACTGAGCTGTGCTCGGATAGGTTACCTTTGGTCTGTATCGTCGGGATTGAAGGGTGACGTGACTTGTGAACATGTCGAGCTTGCCGAGTATCCATTCGCAATCTTGATTGGTTCTCGCTCCATGACAGTCCCTTGAAGGTTCACTGACCTCAGAACATCTATCAAATCCGGAAAACATGAGCTTTTTCGAGAGACCGTAACGAGCTGGTTGGGGGAAATCTCCATACGCAGCATCCATGCAGCAGCCTGGCCAACGCCTCATCTGCAATGCTCCAGAACGCCAGACCCAAATGCACCCGCCAGAAAACCACACCCCCCTTCCAGCCACTCAGTCCGTGTCCATGCCCTCGAACTCCTCGCCGTCGTCCCCGTTGTCCACCAGCACCTTCTGGCGGATCCTCTCCTTTCCAAACATCTTGCTCTGTACGCGCGGCGCCTCGACCTCCTCGCCCAGCGCCTCGGCCGCCTCCCTCGCCCTGCGCACGCTCGGCCGCTCCTTGGTGAGCAGGTGCTGATTCTCCGCCACCAGCTTGCAGTCCATCTCGCGCTGGCGCTCCTTGTTGCCCGCCATGCGCTTCTTGTAGAAGGCCCGCTCGCGCTTCTGGCGGATTTCGGCGACGCGCTCCATGGCCTTGAGCGCCACAGCCATCTTCTCGCGGTTGTAGCGGACGGGCACGTTGCGGCGCGCGGTGAAGTTGAGGGTGCTGTCGACGACCATCTCCTTGCCAGCTGACTTGCGGAAGGCCTTCGTCCACTTGAGCTTGCGAGGGTTACGCTTCATCTTGAACTGTGGGCTACGTTAGTCTTTGCTGCTGAGGAGACGGGGGCAGGGGGAGAGGGGTTTCGCACGTTCTTGTGGCATTTAGATCGGCAGAATCTGAAAAGTCGGGCATCGTTGCGGACAAATGTGATACCTTTCTGGGAATATTGTTAGTACTGCGCATCTAGCTACAGATACCGTGGAGCAAAATCATCATCCTCGAGTCTCAAGTCGTACTTGAGCAATCAAGCAATTGATCAAAGCTTCTGAATCCTACCGAGTCCAGGAGAGAGTCGAAAAATGTACATACCGAGGGATAGCACGGCTGCGAGCAGAAGTAACACGTCTCAATCCTCATGATAGCGGTGTTGTTTTCTCGAAGCGACGTCGTGCGTGCGTCGTCTGTCTTCAGGAAGTTGAGAATCCAAAAATTTCGATACAAGATTGCGCTAGCGTGTGACCCCCAGTCACGGGCTGGTCCGAGCTCTTCTTCGGACAGGAAGGATGATTTCCCGGACAAAAAAACATGCGCGCCTGTGACAACGACCACCACCACCAGAGACACCAACCACCGCGACGGACCGAACCAAGGACCTTTGTGAACCTGCGAATTCCCACCTAGACAATGGCTTCTATGCTCGCAGTCGGAGCTGGCGTCGCCGTCGCCGCATTCCTCGTACATCTTCCCACACCCACACCCATCCCCACTCCCCATCTCCAGCCCGCAGTGCCCAAAGCCAGCCAGCCAGCTCTAACAAGATCGAACAGGGCAGAGCAGGCCTCGTCGCTCTCCGGCGATCGCGTGGCGAGGCCGTCGGGGCCCTGGGGAAAGCATATTACAAAGGCGGTTTCGAGCCCAAGATGAACAAGCGCGAGGCATCGCTCATCCTCCAACTCAGGTGCGCGGCCGCCTCCCCCAACCCCGTCATCATCCCACCGCGTTCGTTCTCGGCGCTCTGCGTGCAAGGGGGCTGATGGTTGTGTGATGGGCCGCAGTGAGCGCCAACTCACCAAGGAGCGGATACGCAAGAGCCACCGCACGCTGATGATGTTGAACCATCCCGACCGCGGCGGGAGTCCGTACCTGGCGACGAAGGTCAACGAGGCGAAGGAGTTTCTGGAGAAGAACTCGTAGCCCTGGGGATCCGCATCTTGTAAGAGGGGAGGGGAGGGGAGTCAGGGAGAGAGGTGGGAGGGAGGTGTATGCCACGCTTGTGATATTGTACAGTACGATACATGGGATCTGGGCATCAGCGTTGGCGTTCAGCGAGCGGCATTTGGTATCGGGGCTCATGAGGCTAGGTGCGGATCTCTTCTCTCAAAAAAACGAAGACAGAAAAAAAAAATTCAACACGGCACCGAGGATGGGACGTACAAAGAGAAGGAAACGCGAAAAAAGCCATGCTGGTTGGTATTTGGGTAAGGCCTAACTAAGCCTTACAACAGACTCAAATATGGCTTTGTAAACCGACGAGCGGAATGTTATGCTATGCTTTGGCTCGCTCTTCTCTTCCGTTTCCAGATCAACGCCCGTCCACATCCAAATCATCGCTTTACCTCGCAAGTGCGAGATGGCAAGGAATGTCGTGCGTCTTACTTTTCCTCCCTTGAACCAAGGCCAGTCCGCTGTGGTGATTGGCGTGGAGTCTCTGGTTTTGGTGTGGTCCACTACATGAAAATCTGTCAGCGATGCTTTCTTCCTCCAGCATTTGGGAATCTGCTTCGTTTACGATACGATACGTCTTCATGCGAGGGATTTACAGGAATGCTAGTTATTCCTGTCTTGTACTTACAGGAGCAGCAAGCACGTCTCGCTCGGCTGCGGCAGTAGGTTGCGTGGAGATAGCAGCGTTGTTTGTCAACATCTCCGGTCTCTCCGTCTCCCTCGCGGTCTCTGAAGACCCAACAGTTGGTGCAGAGCCTGAACGCCACTGTCCCCCCCTTCGACCGTTTCTCGCAGCGAACGGCGGTGCAGCAGGGGGAGTCTCCCATTGACTGTTGATATTGCTGTTTGCGCCCCACGTGGGGCTCTGTCCCCACGGGCTAGCAGCAGTATTGTTCTCCCAAGATCCGCCGCGAGAAGGCGCTGCATCTGCCCATGGCCCTCGCGAATCCATGTGGGAAGAGACTGGGCTCTGAGTTCGGGGCGGAGGTTGCGGCTTCTTGGGCTTGGATGGTTGGGCGACGATGCGAACGGGAGCGCCACCGTCGCTGTTTTCGCCTCCGGAGCTCCAGCCTTCCTCCTTCTCGACTGCGGTTTCCGTAGCTTCCTTCACGGATCTGCTCGTCACGTCAGTGCAAGTGGGCGCGAGGCGTTTGGCGGGGAACGCCTACTCGGTAATACGATCTCTCTTCTCTCTTTCCTTGACCTCTCGTTTCTTCTTCTGCTTCTCATCGATATGCTTGATGGCGATAGCAACCATGGCCTGCAAAGTATACGCGGCATCATTTCCCGCATTGTGTAGGTTCCATGCCACTATGCCCAGCTCGGCCAGGATACTGGCTAAGTTGCGTGGGTTGAGCTCGCGCTTGAGATATCTCCACATGACCGCCGTGTCTGCCTGTTCCAGTAGGTTGGACAGGTTCGTGATATCGTAGCCGATGGACTTCATGAAATTGATATCGGCACCGACGTCGTGGCCAACGAGGATGATGTTGCATTGGGGTGCTTCTTCTCCGTTGGCGTCGGCATTTTCAGGGCCAGAGAATGGATGCTTGAAGCAAGATGCAATAACCCGGGGGGCATCCGCAAGACTGATGAATTCACTGTCCCTATCACAAGTCAGCATCTCCCGATGTTCACCATTTCACACCGTGACTCGGAACTCACCCAAACTCGAATCTGTCAGCACAGCCGTTGACAAACTCGGTGTTGTTGAGGTGCTTGTGCTCGCTGATTCTAAAGTGTCGCGCACGAATCTTCTTCAACCACTCAGATCCGCCGTCGCCGGGAGCCAAGTCAAGGAGATCCTTTGTATCCAGCGTCGCAATCCCAATCTCCGTAATCAGTCTCGGACTACGCTCGTAAGCCTCGACATCAACACACACAAACACCACGGAATGCTCCTGCTGATACAAGGCTGGCTTCCCGGCATCGAAGACTGCGGACGGAGGAAGCTTAGCAAGCACAGCCTTGACGGCATCGTTGAACGCGTCCCAGCCCAGTCCGCTGACTTCCAGTGTCGCTCTGACCTCAGCCTCGCGGCTCGAGCTCGACGTTCTGAGGCCCAAGTAGCGCTGCACTCTCTTGATCGAATGGTGCCACGCCTGCTGCCTCTCGATGCGCTCTTTCTTCTGCTTCTCCTTGTTGGCAACTTTCTTCCCCTTGGCAGCTTGGGTCATGAGCGCGATCTTTGCGCGGAACGCCGCGAGCGAGCGGTCGGATGGCGTACCGATGGCGCCGGGCTCGCCATCGAGTTTGTAGTAGTGCGGGGGCACGTTGTTGCGAAGTCTTTCGGCCATCTTGCTGTCGGATGAGAATCCTAGGTAGCGTGGCTGGGGGTTGCCGTCGTTGCTGAAAGTTGCTTGGAAAGAGCCGTTGGCGCCACCAGAGGGAATAGTGAGGTTTATGGACAGGGTGAGGTTGACGCGGTCTAGAAATGCTTCAACCTGTCTCGTGGGAATGAGGAGGAGGGGTTGGAGGTTCAGGTCTGTTGGTCCACGGTAGATGTAGAAGCTAGAAGTTAGATATCAACGTGGATGTTGCTTCCTGTAGCCGAGGAGTAGTGTGTGGGAAAGAGTGGTGAGTGAGATATTTATGAACAGGCTCCTTCACTCTACTTGGCCTCCGCTTAATCTGAATATGGAAGGAAGCCGAAAGACGTGCAAAGGGGAAGACTTACAAATCCCACGGCTCATTCACTATCTTCCCCCCATCGAAGAACCCCTCACACACCTGCATCCCCATCAGCCCCAAGACCTCCGCTCTCACACTCTACGTCAAGGCCCAGGTGGGAGAAAAAGACATACCTTCTGTCTGTTCCCGACCCCGACGTAAGAATACGGATACTTCTTGACCGCAGCCCAGGAAACAAAGCTCTCGCCCTCCGGCGCCAGCTCGCCCGACTGAAGCTGCTCATACCCCGTTCTCTCGGGACCCAGTCTTGCTGGCTTCTGCGCTTGCGATGGCTCACCTTCGCTCGACCCTTTTCCACCCGCCGTCAACATCCACCCACACACACGATGAAGGGAGACACGACGTACCAAGCCCGATACCCGCGTGTACGGCGCCGCGTGCGGCCTGCACACCAGTCACACACTCACCAGACCCAGAGCCTGGATCCATGCTCGAGGGCGGATCTCGTGGTCGTGCGTGCTGGGGCGCGGATGGTGTCTCTGCGTGCCCTGACAGGGCAGCTAGTTTCTGGAATCGGTCCATGGTCGAGCGAGCCAAGAGATCGTTGCTGGTCTGGTGTTCTCGTGGTCGGTCGATCTTGTGTCTTGCAGTGCTTGAGAACTGGGAAGCAGAAGCGTGTTGTTTGCTTTCCGTTGGTGAGGAGCCCGCTTGCTTGTATTTGACTCGGCCGTTCGCCCTTCGAGCTGAGCCAGGAAGATATCAAAGACCCTAACGATTCAAACGATGGGATGAAGCTGTGGTTTTGTTTGGGGAGTGGTCAGGAAACATGAGGTGAATGTGTGGCCAGTGACTGATGGCCTGGCAATTGGGTCTACCCACCTGGGTAGGAACGACGTACACTGAAAACCCCGTAGTCTGTGTGCTCATACTGTATGTAGATGCTCCGCGCTCCCACGCCTGCCCTGTCTGTGTCACGTGACCCGACCACGCCTGCTTTCCTGTTCGAGATCCACACTCGCTTGCTCCTATCCAGAGGTTATGGGAAAGGCTTCGAATGGCCGTATTGACAGCTCGATTCGGCTGCAGGCCATTGCCGTGGTGTACGATGTCAATTCCCCAAGACCTTTGCTTGGTCGTCGTTGCCTCTCCAAACGGACGTCGAAGACGATTCCTCCAAGCGAGCCGATCAATATGGTATACGCATGTACATACATACATACATACATACATAAGGTACCTACATATGTACACACAGAAATACATCTATATTTAAATAGGTACGTTTCCCTCCCTCTACACAAAGACCTCCCGCTCCCCCACATTCCGCCTCCCCTCCCTCGCGGAAAACAGGGAGGGAGGTAGTAACTAACGAACTAGGTGGAGAAGAAAACCTCACAAAGACAGCAAGCAGGCAAGCAGGCAAGCAAGCAGGCAAGCAAGCAAGCACATCTTTCCAATCTTCGATTCCATTCCACCCGAGCCCAGCTCACGAGCAAGTAAATCCTCGCTCCTGTCCCCGTGTCCTGTCTAGACCTACGCAGTGCACGCCAAAAAGAACATCGACGACGGTCCGCGCTACTGACAGTACTCATACACCTCCATGGATCCGACACCACAGCCCTTCCCCCCGACCCATACAACAACAGAACATGCACCATCATACATGCCAAAGATACCAACCAAGCAAAAAAAAAAAAAAAAAAAAAAAAAAAAAAAAAAAAAAAAAAAGGTTTTTAAACAAAAAGACGCCACACACGTAAATGCATGAGCCAGAAGAACTCCACATTGTATCCCGCTCGCCCTCCATTCCGATTGACGACGGATGAATAACGACTGCAAACCCGCTTCTTCGATGCACAACGACATGTCCTATCATGTCATATCATACATGCTCCTCACACTCATATATCCATACTCAACTTAAACGCCTTATAGTAGCCAGTAGCCTGTAGCCTGTAGCCTGTAACCAGCCAGCCAGCCAGCCAAAAAAGCCATCGATTGTCCCCTTCGTAATCCCCGACTCTCCTTAAAACACCGTCACCCTCGTCGTCTTTCGAGAGAGAGGGAGGAAAAAGAAAAAAAAATTAGAAGAGAAGAGAACAAGAAGAAGGGGGGGGGACTGCTTAAAGAAAACTAGACTAAGATCACTTCTTCTTGCCCCGGGCCGTAACTTCTCCCTTTTCGCCAATTCCCAGCTTGCCCCTGCAGGTGGGACAGTACCACTTCGTCGTGCGCGGGGGGATGTCCTTCAAGCCGATGCATTCGAGGTGGAACCATTCGCAGTCGCATTTCTGCACCGAATCAGCTATAGCTCTCCTAGAGCGAAAATCGCAAAGGAACTTACCTCGTTCTCGCATCCAATCATGAGGCCAAAGCTAACCCGGTTGCAAACGCAATATCGAGGCTCGTCCGGATCGATGATGTTGCCCTCGTCGTCGACCTCCTCGAGCGTCTCTTGAACAGCACTGCCCTCCCGTCCGTCCTTCTTCCCACCCTTCTTGGTGCGGGCCTTTTTGCGCGTAGCGCCCTTGCGCTTGCCGACGCTGACAGAGGCGGAGCCTTCGGAGCTTGTCGTGACGACTCCCGGGGCTGGCCGCTTGGAACGCTTGCTTGCCGCGCGGGGCGGTTCGGGAGCGGGCGTGTTGCAGGCAGTGCTGGCGCGGCGACTGCGATCGATCACCGAAGACCCTGTGAGTGGGCCGGGCTCGACACTGGCTGCTTTGCTGCGAGAAGATGTTGGTCGGTTAAGAGGAAGCGGCTCCGCATCCTGCGTAGAAGCTGTTGTCGCCCCAACTGCTGAAGTCCGTCGGGGTCGCGTATTAGGAGCGGTCTCGATGACTTTTTTCGTGTCCTTTTTGATGATCTTCTTCGCATCCTTTACCGGGGGCAGGATTGGCGTGGAAGACTTTTTGGGAGACAGAACTGGACGAGGTGCGGGCATAGGGTCAATGTGTACCTCCGTTTTTGGCGTTTGTAGGGAAGTCACTTCCGAGGTGACTGATGTAGTGCTATCCGGAGGCAGAATAGGCGAGACCTGCTTCGTCGATATTCCTTGGGGAATCGGAATCGGTGTCTCGGTCTTGTTTCTCTTTTGCATCGGCCGGATGGTCTTTGCAGCGGGGTCACCTTCGGCGAGCTTCTCACCTTCGGTTCCAGTCGCCGATGACTCTCTTTTCCGCTTTCGAGCGGGAGTCTTGCTTCTACTCGGTGTCTTCACGGGGGCCTTCTGATCTGGACTGTGTCCAAAGAGGCCGCTCATCAGGTGAGCAGCTTGAACCACCTTACGAGCAGACTCCTCGGCTTCCGCAGCAGCCTGCTGAGCAGCCTGCTGGGCAGCATGCTGAGCGACTTCCCGAGCATTGTCCCTCTTCACCTTCTTGGCTTCATTCAACCTCATGCCGCGGTTAGCCGTCAGGTGTTTTGACGCCTGCAAAGCTTCGACGCTGATCGCTCCCTCGGCATGAACCGTCTCTCCTCTGAGCTGGGGTGGCTCAGGCTGCGTGAATGGCACGCCGGCTTCTTCGGCCTCTGCCTTTAGAGCTAAATATGCCTCGATACCACGTCCGCGCTCCTTCAGCTCACGAAAAATCATAGTATCGCTCGGAGCCCAGATTGCGTTCTTCTTCATTCTCTTCCTCAAGATAGCCAGTTCCCATGCATTTAGCTGCAACCAAGGTAGGTGCTCATCTCCTCTCACTGCGTCCTCAGGAGGTGGCTGGAGTTTGGCCAAGGCGTTACTTGTCGAGATACCTGCGACTGAGCTATGTACGTTTGTGCCCGCTTGACCGGCCGATCGTGGTGGGCGGGGAGGCTTGTTGGCATTGGAGCTATCCTTCTTTTTTGCAACCTTCAACTTGATCTTCGGAACCATTCCCATCGACCCTCCAGGCGTGACTCCTCGTGGCGTGATGGCTTCGTCCGCTTCCGAAGCGCTCGCATCCGTCTCCGATCCGTAGGATTCGTAGTCAAGCTCATACGGCGCAAGAACCTCTCCCGGTACCGTGATACGCGGGGCTCGGTGCTTACGGACGCGGGCTGGTCCCGAGTTACCAGAGCCATCTACTCTCAGAACTATTTTCGGCTTGGTGGCTGTAGGTTTCGGATCCTGTGGCACAGGACTAGCTTCTCTCGACGGAGGATAGTTTTCCGCCATCTTCTGCAACTTCGCCAATATGTTCCTGGCCCGATTGTAGTGGCGGTCGACATTTTCCGCCATGCGACTGGCCTCCGCGTGTGCCCGGGTGCGAGCACTGACAGCCTGCTCCAGATTCTCCGAAATCTCGGCGCGGAGCTTGACAGCATCCGGCTTCTTGTCCGGGGACAGGTTGGGCAGGTCTCCATACTTCTTGGTGAGCTCGTGCACGCTGCCAGAGGCATCGATGTACGTCTGGTCGAGATTGCGGATCAGGGTGAGAGAGCGGATCATGTCCGCGGGCAGGTATTCCGTGAAGTCGAGAAAGTCGGTGACGGTCGCCTGGGCGTCCGGGTCGGTCGGGAGATCGAGGGCCTCCATACTCGCGTTCAGGTTCGACATGGACTGGATGGCCTCCGCGATCTTGCCCTGGTTGCGCCGCGAGCTGGGGCTGGCGCCCTCGAGGGCCACGTCCATGGCAGAGGTCGGGGCGGTCTCACGGGGGGGGGAGAACAGCGGGTGGTGTTCGGAGGCGCGCGCGGAGTCCTGCTGTGGCAGCGGCAGCTTGATGCGACAACTCCAGATGCCCGAGCCGTCAAGCCATCTGTAGAACGCTCCCAGGTCAGCGATTGAGGTTTTGGAACGGGGCCGCCATGCAAGAACAAGAAAATGTGGAGGACGCGAGGTGCGGTAGACGCGCAAATCTAGCGTTCTAGATCCCTGTCCTGCCTTAGTTTACCGCAGAGCCTCCCGTCTCCAGTGGGCGAGGCACGTGACGGGGACCAGACCGAGCGAGCACGGAAGCGCCGTGACGAGGTGGGAGGGAAGGGAGATCGTGGTGGAGTGCAACGGACCTTCTGGCCGCGTCGGCCGCCATTGTGCGGCGGCGAGAGGATCGAGTCGCGAGGTATGTATGTATGTATGTCGGTATGTATGTTTGTTTGTTTGTATGTTTGTAGGCGCGAAAGCTGCGAGTTGTGGTAAATTGCGCGCTGCCGCTTATTGTGTTTTGGTCAAGTGATCTTCCGATCCTCCTCCTCCTTTTGCCCTGTCTCATCTATCCGCTCGCTACCTGACCACTCTCGCGTAACATAAAACGGGTATCACTTGCACGACGCGTTCGTAAAGTATGTGTCGTCGGTATGTACATCGGTACACTTTCGGTGCCTCTCTAGGACAATCACCCATTTGACCCATGATCCATCATCACTCATCCATCATCCCCCCCCCAGCTCGTGTTGAGCTGTCTGTGGTATCAACTGCGTCCCCATCAACTCCATCCCCACGACCAAATGGGAAGCTCCAGTCCACCAACCATCCCGCAGACCCATACAGAGCAAGCATGAAGCACTTGTGAGTAGAACCATGTAAACGCGTCTCGTACAATACGTCATCCTCGCATCGTTCCCTCCCTGTCGCAAACCTCCCCCGACCCTCTTACACAGCGCCTACCAGACCCAGGGCGAGGCCAGCCAGCCCAGCCGCGGCAACCCAAACCCCAGAGTACACCAATGCACCCCGAGCCTCAATTCCCTCCACGGTAACGAAAGTCTGCACGAAGGTATTGACTCCCGTAATCAGCATGAGCACAGCCGTGCGGATGATCACCAGCTTGGTCTTCGCGCTGAACCCCCACGCATTGTGCCAGAACGTCTCTGCCAGCGTAGCCGTGGCCGGGTTGAACGCGGTAAGCTTCGCATCCCGAGAAGAGGGCGCAGATGTGACAGCCGGCGTGAAGATGAACGAGCGCACAGCGATTCCAAACACGATTGTCGCGGGAAAGATGGCGACGAACGAGGAGGCGTGCGCGGCGCTTATCGAGGGTATGCCATCGAAGTACGTGACGAGGGAGACAGGCAAGAACGTCGCATAAGACGCGAAGAGCGTGACGGCGTAGATGGAAGCAGCGAGAACTGTCGTCAAGGCCTGAATCTGGTAGGATGTAACGATGTCCGCGTTCGGGACTGGGACCGAGTACTTCGACAAGGAAACCGAATGGGCCAGGGAAAGTGGGCGCAGAAGTCGGAACGGGATGAATGTTGTGAGGGCATCGATGATGAGGGAGGTGAAGACGGTCGCGGATCCGACTTCGTAGAAGGCTCCGAGCAGATACAGCTACGCCCATCATTAGCAGATGTTGCGAGGCGCACACGCGATATCACCCTACCGACGGGCCATGCGACAGCAAGCTCAGCGCAGCAAGATCATAGCTGTCGTAGTTTCCAAACCAGCCCAGCCCAAGTTCGAAGCTGCAACATCCAGTCAGCGACCACCTGCATTCGTGAGCGACGACGGATGGTGGCTCGAAACTCACGTCCTGAACGCGACCAACATCGAAACCTCCCACCACTCTTGACGGCTACGCGACACCCTCGCCAGATCCAACTTCATGTAATCCGGCGTGAGCGAGTACAGCAGCGACGAGAGGACCAGGCTCAAGACGACGACCAGAGGGAAACGCAGGACCACCGGGATCTTCGATGGGCGGATGAGCGCGTCGCCTTGCATCATGACCGCGAGTGCCTTGTCGGCGACCATGCTGGGGGAGGACATGTTGTATGCTCTTCTCGTCAAGAGAAATTCGAGAGATTGATTCCGCTGTCAGAGCCCTTGAATGGGAGTTTGTTTTTTCGTTGGTCCCTGGTGGGGTGTTGTTTTGTGGGTCAGTCGAGTTCACGATGATGTACTACTACTCTGTTTGTCGCGCACCCTGGTCATCACATCGACACCGCTCTTTTAGCAAACCAAAACTCCAGAGAAAATCTCTGCACTCCTCAAACGTGTGCCTTTCTTCATATTCATCCGATGCATACTGCTAAATTCCACGGCATCCCGCGAATTGCTGCCTCCCTCGAGCAGGCCCGTTGCACCGGCTACGTAAGAAGTGAGGACAGCTCGAAGAGAGGTACTACTACTTCACCGCACAGGATCCCATCACCGATCGCCAGGGCGCGTCAAGTCGCATTCGAAGCTATGCTCATTTTTCGAGCACGTCTACTGTCGAATATTCCTTCATCAACGCCTTCATACCAGCTAGATTCCGACTACATCACATGTCCAATCGTCCGAAATCGTCGCCCCTGAATGTTCCATGCCGTTATCTCGACGCTCAAGAACGAACATCAGCTTTAACCTCGGGATCGACTGCCAGATCCATCGGTGCTGAAGTCGGCTCGCGGAGAGGCTCGCCAGAAGTATACATCGATTACCAAGGAAAAGATATTATTATAGGTCCCAAAATCTTTCGACCCGGATATGCGCTCCGAGGAGAACCTATTCCTCCATCCTTCCAAAAACCCCGTCGTCGTCTTCGTCACTTCGTCCACGAGAGCGGCGATCGTACTCCTCGTCATCCGCGACGCTCTCCTCGCTCTCCTCCATCTTGATATCACCATCGTGCGGGATCTGGTGGCGGGTGTAGCTCTCCGTTTGCCGAGGGTGGAAACATGGCGTCATGGGGATCCCCGAGATTTGGCTCCGGTATCTCTCGGGGATATGAGGCACCGGCGGAGTATCTGCTGGGAGATTGACCGGAATAGTCCTGGGAGTGCTGGTGCTTCCAAAGCTGCAAGAGAGAAGCTCGACGGCAGCTGCCAGACCCTCATCTTCTTGGTTGCGGTTGATGCCAGACGACATCGGACGTCTTTCTCGGCTGGGTTGACGACGATAAGATCTGAAGCCGGATCCACTCGGTATGCTTCCGCTATGGAGTTGATGGCTTCCAGGCGCCGATTGGTAGGACCTCGAGAAGCTGTGTCCACTGCTAAATCTATTGTAGCGTCTCGTGAAGGAGCCGCTGCTCTGCACATTGAGCATGTCTACTTGTGGTGGAGGCGTGGTATCCGCCGAGCTGGTCCCATCATGGGGATCCGAGGATCCGGATGCAGCGGGAGAGGCGGTCTCCTGGTCGCTGTGGACGTCCTTCGCAGACTCCGGGGGCGTGGTGCCATCCTGGTTCATGGCTACCAAGACCGAGGCCGCTTCCAACAGCTGGACTTGCTGATGCTTGGAGATAAGCAGCTTGGAAGTGAACGACCACTCTGGGGTATGCTCCCATCTGCAGGCACAAAGTTAACACGATTCTTTCCCAGTCCGCGAATGCTCATCTCGACGGCTCTCATGTTCATCCGACAGACAACGTCCGCGGAAGCTGGCGCCCGCGGGAGAGCGCGTGGGAATGGAAGGTGGGCACGAACAAATGCTTGGACAAGCAGCTGCTGTGCTTGTAGCCCTTTCCACACTTCTCGCACTTGAGGTCGCTCCCGTGGGCCTTCTTGCCATCCTTGGGGGGCGGGTGGCCTTCGCTCGCTCGCCTCGCACGGGACTGCTTGGGCTCGTTCTCCTCCTCCTCGTCCATGTCTTCGAGCTGATCGTCGTCGATAGCGCTTTCGCCGCGACCAAGCTTGCCATTCGCCGACGGCCGATATCTTTGGCCCGGCAAGCTGGCCGGGGGGGAGGGCAGGTTCCCGAGCGTCGCCGATCTGGCCGAGGCACTTTTCGACATGGTGTTCCGACGGCTCGCGATCGGTATGCCCAGCGCATGGTCTCCCGCTTCCCTGACGGCCGCTACTATGGCCGCGACATTGCTGGCGGTATTCGACGACACACTCTTTCGGCGAGACACGCGGTGGTTGGCAATCAGGGAGCCGGAGGACGCCGAGTGGGAATGGTTTCGCGCATGGGATTTGGGGAGGGAGCCGGGCGTGGGCTGACGGTGCTGGCTGTGCTGGCTGTGCGATCTCGCGGTATGCTGGGGAATGTCCTGTAGCCGACCTCGATCAGCCACGTTCCATCTCTCTGTCCACATCGACGCTGGCAGGCGGGGGGCTGGCCCACCTTTGACGACGCCATCTCAGCGACTCGGTTGACACGACGGCCCTCAATCCTCGACGCTCTGCGACGCTACCGTATGAGGGCCGGGAGATGGCACACCCTGGAGCTACAACCTGTGGCAGTTCTCGGGTCGGCAGGCAAGTCTCGACCGTCAGGCTGGCTGCATCGGGGCGCGAGACGACGAGCACCGGGTGGGCAATGCAGGGTCCAAAATTGGGGGTGAATTTTTTTTTTGGGAGGGGGGGGGGGGGGGTTGAGGTGTAGGAGAGTATGGTATGGTCGTATAGCAAGTTGCAAAGCAAAGTCGCCGTGATGTTTGTACCCACGCCGGTTGGATCGTGGAGTGGAAGAGGGAGTGGAGGGAATGTTGGATCTCGACGTTGGAATGGAATGGACGGGCAGCGACGACTGGAGGACAGCGAGGTGAAAAAGATCTGGCTAATAATATTCGAGACGCGAGTTCGGCAGCGGGGTTTCGGGGGTCAGTCGGTACAGTATTGTAGGGTGGTAGGGTGGTAGGGTGGTAGGGTTGTAGGGTGGGAGGGTTGTCGGGTTGTAGGGTTGTCGGGTGGGAGGGTTGTCGGGTTGTAGGTAGGGTAGGGCAGGAGGAACAGGGCAGGGAGGGCAGGGGAGAGGAAGCCTTGCGCCTGAAGCTGAGCCCGAGTCTGAAGCTGAGCACTCGATGGCTGTTTTGGGGAGGGGGGGGGAGGGGGGGAGGGGGTGTTGTTGTTGCAGGCCCGCACGCCCGCCCCGCATCCCAATTTAAAAACACCACAAAAAAAAAAAAAAAAAAAAAAAAAAAAAAAAGCCCCAGAACACAGGATGCCCAAACGCCAGCGCGAGCAGATGCGAAATGCAAATCGAGGACGGGCCTCTGGCCGCGCCGGAACAGAGACAAAGCGCGCGCGGCGGTCGGATTGCGGACGACGTTGAAGCTGACTGACATGGAAGGGGAGCGATGTGGAGAAGGCCGCGAGGGCCGGAACGGGTTAGACGGCGCTGGCGGAAATCCTTAGCAGATGCCCCCCCGGGTGTAGCGCGGGCCGTGGCCACGGCGGGGGGGGACGGGGGCTTGGCCTCGGTCGGGCTGGGCGCTTGGGGCTGGGGGGTTGGGGCTGGTGGAATCTCCGCTCGAGCATGGTTGAGGGTTGAGACGTATCTGTGTACGGTACGGACGGCACCCTACGCGACCGCCTATTTACGATTTACATACCGGATCCCGTACATCACGTACGGCACGGCACCTTACCAGCACCTTACCAGCACCTTACCGCACCCGACCGCACCTGACTGTACTGTACTGTACTGACTGTCCTGACTGTCCTGACTGTACTATACCGCACTTTACACGACCTGACCCGACCTGACACGACCGTACCGTACCGTACCGTCCCTTCGGTGGAATATCTCCCTCCCTTACACGACAGTTGCGTGGACGGGCCCAAACTTACTTCCTCCCTACTCCTTACAGCAAGTCCTATTGAGGACGACGAGTACGGCGGAGGTCAAGTCGCACGACCACGACCACGACCACACCACGACCACGGCCACGACCACGACCGACGACCACTCTCCACCACCTCCCTCTCGCCGACCTTCCAGACCGGTACCATGCCCACGCCGCGCGATCACCGAAAGGAAACTCGGCGGGCCAGGACGAAGTATCGCATCGCCTTATCCGGCGCCACGCGGACTCCGACTTTCCTCAATCATCATTCCATAAACCCAAGATATAAATAAACCGACACACCAACGACATGCACATCCAGTGCTGTGCTGTACTGTATGTACATCCAGTGCTGTGCTGCACATCATCCCGTTGCCGTACCTACATACAGTGTACACGTTACGTGCACATGATATACCGACCGACCGACCGACAGTGCGTGCTCACCTACTGACCTAATGTGCTGTATTTGCCTCGCCATGACGATTCCCAACAAAGCCCCGCCCCGCCCAGCCGTGCCGTGCGTGTACGGTGCGGTGCTTGCTGTGCTTGCTGTGCTTGCTGTGCTTGCTGTACTGCGAAAGGCCAGGCCACTCCATCACCACCGCCAGACTACGGTACGGTACGGTTTGTACCGCACGAGCGGCACGGCCGCTAACCCCGTCCGGGCCTCGGCGTGATTGCCTGATTTACGGAGCAGGTAATGTACTGTAAGTATGGCAGAAACATCAACTTTCCGTCCTTTGATAGCCAGCCAGCCAGCCAGCCAGCCAGCCGAGATGGGCCGGACCCGAATACCTTAGCACTCCATGTTTTCAGCGTGAGTTCCGTCATGAATAAACACGACACTGTACCGAACGAGCAGAGGTGGGTCGGGGGCCAAGGCCTGAGGCATCGTGATCGTGATTCGGGGTTTCAGTCGCACGGCGGTCACACCGCAGCCGCCGTGCTCTGCGATTTGACGGGAGGACCCATAGATTTACCTGTGTTTACATACCTATGTAACATAAGTGTGTTGCATACAGACGACGTACAGTATGGCATTCCATCTGATGAGTAAGGGCGTGCGTCGACCACTGGCGGTCTCCGAGACCGTACCGTACATGTCACATGTCTCGCGCGTCGCTTATCACATACGAAGTACTGAATGTCTGTATGTACAGTACTGTACCTTATGTACACAGATGTATGTATGTACCTACCTACCTATGTATGTACACACTGTCCTGTCCGTCTTGTCCCTACCAAACCCTCCGTTCTAGGCCCTCCCCTCTTCCGCCGCGCTCGAGATAGGCACCAACGCGGCATCACCGCGGCTGGGGGGGAGAGGATCAGCACCGGCCGACGCAACGGTATGTACCACGGACACCGCTGCTCTTCCGGGCTCCATCTACTGTGTGCTAGAAGCTAGAGCGGCTGCATTCGACGCACCAAGCGGGCGACTTTGCTCGGATTCGAGATCCACCTTCTCCATCGATCCATCGAGGGGGGCCAGCCATGGCGACAAGTACAGTACTGTGTGTATGTCCTGTCCTGTCCTGTCCTGTACTCCACTGTGCTGTACAGTACCGGCTGTCCAGCAAGTCCTCCGCAGGCATGCGCGGCAAAAGATGCCCGACCTGGAGGCCGAGAAATTCGATATTCCAACCTTTCGATGCGGGGTGGAGTCGAACCGCAACCTAAAGAGAAGAACGAGAAGACCTCGACGCTGCCCACGCGTCGTTCTCGAGCCGAACCTCGAATCCAGGACCCGTCATGCATGGGGCATGGGACGATCTCCAATCCACCTTTTCTCGGGGCAAAGATTACGGACGGTACTGTACTCGCTATGTACTGTATGTACTGTCTGTACACAGTACTGTACTGTACTGTACTGCACTGCACTGCACTGTACTGCTTCCATCGTATCGCAGACACAACCCTGACGGCTGAGGGGCGAGGCGCAGGGGAGCCCCAAAGCATAAGACCCTTCCAAAAGCTTACGAAAAATGGTCAGAAGAAGGATTTGCTCTTCGCGCCTGGGACCAGAAACTCCTCCGTCCTGGGCGAGGGCTCGGCTCCATCAGACACCGCCAACACCCCGTCACGGACTCTCGCGACCCCTTCGCACGCTGCCCATCGGGGGCAGCGCCGTGCCAGACGCCGCCAGCAGCCGTGACGACGCACGCAGGTGCTGTACAGTACTGTCTGTATGTATATGTGTATGTACATACTGTCTGTACATACTGTCTGTACACAGGACATGACCACGGGCCGATGGGATTCACGACTCGCGATGCAAATCATGGTACATATGTCTACATGTCTTACTAGTGCGAGGTCCTGGGGAGTCTGCGCAAAGCCATGTTCTCGAGAGCAATTGACTTCTGCCTGACTTTTCCTGCAACACGACACCCAGATGGCTCGCAATTGACTTCGGTCTGGCCCTTTTTTTTTTTCTCTTTCCCTTCTTTTTGTGTCCATCTGTAACAGTCCCCACCCGAGCTGCGGCACTCCCGGAAAAGAAGCCCGCCTGAAGATTCGATTCCCAGGATTGGGTGCGTCGCTCGTGGGATCTGGGGGGAGATACCTCCCCAGGCCGGTGTTCCATCACGAGCCGGCCTGGCTAAGGTGAGGGGAAGTATCGTGACCTACATTAGCTCGCCGGTGTTCAAGCCTTCGAGGGCCGTGAGACAATCTCCCCCCTCCCTTCATTACGTTACTCATCTACAGACAGGACTTGACTTTGCTCGGCGATGCAGCCCGTTTTCCATCCAGACTGCGCAAACTCTGTAGGCTGGTCCGCTGGTCCAGGACAGGACAGGACGTGCCGGCCGGACCGGCGCCGGCGATTCGTGGTTCGCGATCCGCACACCGGAAAGCCCACTCATTCCGACTGTGCACACACAGTACCGTACCGTACCGTAAGCACTTCGACTGGGACAGATCGCACGACCCGGCTTGGGACATGGGGACACGGGGACAGGCACCTCCATCCTCGATGTCGGGTCGGACAAGCACGTCAAGACTCACTCGGTCCCGAAAGCACCACAGCCGGGGTCCTCCCCGTCGTCACGGTGAGTGCCACCACCCATCGTCGTACGTACGTACCGTACCGTACTGTGGAATGATGCAAGAAGCCCGAGACCACACGATCCGGTCTGCGGAGCGGCGTGCGACGCGAGCGAAGATGACAGCGTGGTGGCTGTGTCTGGTACCGTACCGCACTGCACCGTGTGTAATGTACGACTCGCCGCTAGACAGGACTCGCGGGCACACGGTCAGCTGCGAGCCTGCGACGCCTACCGGACGGTAGGGTACGGTACAGTGGCCCGGGCAAGCTCTTCACCCGTCTATCGTGACCATCGATCACGCACGGCGCGTGCCATGGTCAGAGGTTACGCCGGGAGAGGCTTTGGTCCACGATGACGTTTGAGCAACTGGACCGACCACCGGATGGGAGATGGGAGATGGGAGATGGAGATTGGAGATTGGAGATTGGAAACTGAAGATTGGATATTGAAAATTGGAAACTGAAGATTGAAGATTGGATATTGAAAATTGGAAACTGAAGATTGAAGATTGGAAATAGAAAACTGGAGACTGGAAACTGAAGACGGGAAATTGGAAACTGAAAACGGGAAACTCGAAACGGAAAACCGAAAATCGGAAACTGGAAACGGGAAATTGGAAACGGAAAACTGGATACTGGAAACCACCAAAAGAGCATTGAAGGGGCTCGTTTCTCATGACTCTCTCTGTCCAGTAACTCCGACCAGGGGTACCTTCACCTGCGCAAGGTTTGGGCCGGGGCGGCTTCTCTGGAACAACTTTGGGACGACTTGAGTCTCCCTTCATCTCCCTCGATCCCCACCCAGGGGGAGCCCAGGGGGAGAGAAGCCTCTCTCGACCCCATCAGATGGCCACGTGAATCGACATGTCGATTGACCGGTCCCTTCCACCGCATGACAATTCGGGTCTGGTGATCTCCCTCGTCCCAACGCCGTGCTCTCCGCTCTGATGCTAGCGAGGTACGGTCGGTCGGTAGGTACGCAAGCATCTGGAACATCTGCCATTCTCTACTAGTACGGTATGGTATGGTAGGGAGGGCAGCGAGGCAAGTGGCAAGTGGCACGTAAGTGAGCAACGCACTGTCGGTGGTCCATCCTGGACCGCACCTCTCCTACTGTATCATCTTGTGACGTACTCCACCACATGAACCACGGCGACGGAGCTGTCTTCCGCAGGCAAGCCATTCTCTCGTTTCCTCTTGTGGCTGTCAGGTGAGATGAGATGAGATGGGATGAGATGAGATGCGATATGCGATATGGAAATTGGAATACGGATTACGAAATACGGACTACGGAATACGGAATTTGAAATACGGACTACGGAATATGGAATGTGGGATATGGAATGTGGGATATGGAATGTGAAATATAAAACTTGGAATCCGGAAAACGAAATGTAAACTTGGAATCCGGAAAACGTAATATAAAACTTGGTATACACAAAACGAAATATAGAATCTGAATTAAGAAACATGGAACACCTCACCCTTGTGTCACAGTACCCCGCGCGGGATCGCCATCCTGTAGAGGGGTACCGTCCCGTCCTTCCAATCTACAGTGCTGTGCTCTGCAGATCTATCTGGGATCGGCGAGCATCTGCACGAAAGAAAAAAAAGAAAGAAAGGCACGCAAGCAAGCACGCAAGCACGCAAGCGAGCAGAAAAAAACAAAGAAAACAACACAAAACAAGAGGAAAACAGAGAATGTCCCGGCACCGGCACCGGCACCGGCTCACTGCACGAAATCAAAGCTCCGAGGAAGGGCATGGACGACGAAGAAAAAGCAAAGAAAGGTTGGCGGGCAGCGCCGAATGAATCGCGGCGTATTATTGACTTTCGGCCGAGCAGGTGATGGGCGGCGGGAGGAAAATGCTAATGCTAAATCGATCCTCACCACCACCACCACCACCACCACCACCCCATCTCGACCCCCCTCCGCGCCAGCTGGTGCAACGAGCGTGCGCAAGGGAGCAGGCGAGGGAGCTGGAGCTCGCCCACCATCATCATGACAGACGTCGCCTTCACCAAGGTCGGCCGCGGCGGCGCCGGCAACTTCCACCACAGCACGCAGGACCTCGTCGTCGCGGCGGCGGCGAAAAATGTGCGTCCCCATCATGCTGACGCCCCCCCCCCCCCCCCCCCGCCCGGCCCTGCCTGCACCGTCGTCGGTACGTGGAACGCATCAGAGCAGCTCTAACGGCGTCGCAGACACCGGACCGCGCATCGCCATCTCCATCTCCATCGCACGCCTCAGCCATCGACTCCTCCTCCCGCGGCGCCGCCGCCGCCGCGGCCTCCTCCTCCTCCGAGGCCCAGCTCCGCGGCCGAGGCGGCGCCGGGAACTGGCATGCGCCGTCCCCTCGCCGCTCGTCGTTCAGATGCCACGACGGGCCATCGCAATCCCCGGCTCCGGCTCCGTCGTCGCAGCCGCCAGCCGCGGCACCCGCGCGCCGCACATCTTGCCCGTCCTCGTCCGCCGCTGCCACCTCGTCCCGCTCGTCCACCCACCACGCCCCCCGGCCCAGAGCGCCCCCCAAGCCCTTCCGCAGCGGCCGCGGCGGCGCCGGCAACTTCTTCGACGCCGCTGGGAAGGAGGCGGAGGAGGAGAAGCGGAGGCGGCGGCACGGCGAGAGGGAGGACGCCCTGAAGAGGGGCGTCGAGAGGGACGTCGAGCGCGGGCTGGCGAGGCCCGAGAGGGCCTTGGCTGCCACTTTCGAGATGGCGAGGATGAGGTAGTTTGGGATGGGGGGGGGGGGGGATTGTTGTGTCTGTAGAAATGAATGGTCTCTTCTTTTTTTTTTCTTCGTGGTGTGTACCGTACTGTACTGTAAGGGATTTATTTGTCTTGGGATTGTTGATTAGACAAGGGGGTTGGTGACTTTTTTGTGTTTGTGTATGTGTATGTGTATGTGTGTGTGTATGTATATGTGTATGTGTATGTGTATGTGTATGTGTATGTGTATGTGTATGTGTATGTGTATGTGTATGTGTATGTGTATGTGTATGTGTATAAGTGTATGACTTAGGTAGTGGCTCTCGATCTAGGATCGTGATGGGTAAAGAGATGGATCAAGGAGACGGTACCAGTTTAGGTTAGGTCAGGTTAGGTCAGGTTAAGTCAAGTCAAGTCAATTCAAGTCAAGTCAAGTCAAGTCACGTCAAGTCAAGTCAAGTCAAGTCAAGTCAAGTCACGTCAACTCAAGCTCTGGCAAGTGATACACATACCCACCCTGCTTTCTGCGTTTCCACATGCAGGTACATATGTAGATGTATTTGATTACGCCAGAATAAGGAGGAAGAGGAAGATGAAAAGGAAGAGGAAGAGGAAGGGAGTCCTACGCTGTGAAAGAAAAGGCCCGTGGAAAAAAGGACGGTCTTTGGTGGATGTTCCCGTATGTCTAGTGGGAGATCACAGTTCGGAAAGAGAGAGAGAGAGAGAGAGAGAGAAAGAGAGAGAGAGGCGAAAGACGTTGGCTAGGTAGTTAAAACAGACAGACACGCGTATAGGTAAACACACAGATGCACACAAGACCGCCACCACGCAGCACGCAGCACGCAAGACGCAAGGAAAACACCCAGGTGTAGTAGACACGGACACGCACACGTCTCACCGTGTGCACGCTGGCTCCGAACAGCATGCCGGAGATTTTCGATTCCGAGTCGGACTATACCCGTGGAAAGAGGGGGGGTGATACGTGGTCTGCTCGAGGCGGTGCGTAAAACACCACTCGTCACTTCCTTCTTCCACACGTACGGCGTTGATCCGCTTCGATCACGTCTAAGACTCGTCTGAGAAGCAGTAGGCCACCCCTTCCCTCCATGTGTGTAGGAAGAAGAAGAAGAAGAAAAAAAAAAAGAGACGGGCGGTAAAGAGAGGGCAAAGATTCGGGATTCGAGCGCTTCGATTAAACTCCTTGTGTGAGTAGAGAGGGGGGGGGGGGGGGGGGGGGGGGGGGGGGGGGGAGCCATGTTTGGACTGTGGGCTTTATGGTCTTTCTGGATTTTATATGTGTGGTTTCAATATGGGAGGAGACACGGCCTTGCTATCGCGTGGTCGAAATCGGGGGAGAGAATCCGTCTTAGCCCGCTGAGACACGTACCTTACGTCCCCGAGCGCGGGCTTGTTTCTTGGGAACGAAGGGATCGCGAATGCATATGCGACAGAGAGGTAGAACCCGAGTCTGAAGAGGATAACCCCCATGTAGTACTGACCGACTTCCCTCTTTTTACCAATAGGTAGAGGCAGAAGAATAAATGATGGCTTGCTTGCTTGCTTGCTTGGAACAGGCTAGCAGGGCCGGTTGAGGAATGGGCATCGTGAAAGGTCGGTGGGATGATGATGATGATGATGATGATATTATTTAACGTCTGGAGGGGGCAGTGAAACTGCGCAACCTCAAGCCTCCCGCAGGGCATTGGAGACGTGCTAAGCTGGGGATTTTTACATACAAGAGACCCTCGAGAAAGCAGTTATACAAAAAGAAATGTGTGACAAAAAAGCCCGCTCTTGAGCCCTTCCCCTACAGGCGGGATGGTTCTCCATTGTGTTCGTGAAGTCAAACTTCGGAGGTCGGTGGGATAGGGCCCTGGGATACGCACAAGCGAGGTGTTTGTTGACATTCTTACGCGAATCACTCGCCTTGGCATGGCTGTCGCCTTGTGCAACTTGTAGCTGGCCAGAGATCTCGGATCGACTTTGACACAGAGAGCAGCAGTGGGCGAAGGGAGATGTGCAAGGACTTGTTGTTGTGTAGGTACACAGGTCACCTGGCGAGGAACCCGTCCTGTGGTATCTGTATGCCGGTATCCGCGGCGAGTTTGCTGGAAGACGTGGCTCGAAATGTGCTCTCTGGATTTCACGAGGATTTCCATCTTACCCTCCGCACAGAAAATAATTAGTATAGTAATACCACGCACCTCAGCTGTGAGCCAAGGTGCCGGTCCTGTTTATAACTTGTCCTGGTAGCGAGCTACAATGGCTTGGAATCGCGGCACCAAATCGCAAGACCAGGATACTTTCGTCTCTTCTAAACCCGATGCCCCGTTTCTCTCATATTCGCTGCAGAGAGGTGCGGAGGTATTGCGTAGATGATCGCGGGCTGAGCGCTATGATACACAACTAACATCAATTTTCCGGGGGTCACAGATCCCGAACGGCGTTGGAGAAGCCGCGCTGTTCACCAAGCAAAATCACCATACCGTGATCGTGATGCTTTGCGATATCACGTTTGTAGCTGCAGAACACGCTTTTTGCGTATGCAGTTCGAGATTTTCTTGGAACGTACCTCGTGATGTTTTTCGGACCACCTACACAAACCGCCGCTGTTTTTTCCCAAGCTCTGTATCGACGAGAGCTTGCGCGATGTCTTGGACGAATCCTTCACATTTCCATGTGATCGAAGTCCTAATTTCTGTCGGGCGTGAAAAGTATCATAAGCGTGATAAATGCAAGTTCGAGACACCTGAAATCGAACTCCCCGGCTACATTTTAAATCTCGAAAAGCATTGTACAGTACCATCAAAGCATAGCCAACTGCCACAGTCGAACCGCCAATCTCTAGCAGCTATCGGTAGGTCTTTTACAGTAAAGTCTGGGACTTTGTTATTCCTGCGAGAATTCATCAGTTAGTACAGTCCGGTAGTATTACAGTGGAACCTACCCTCCTGACAAAGTCTCCTCCTACCAAGATATCTCTCCGTTCTCGCCCTCGAAAGCAGCTCTCGAGGAGTAACGTACTTAGCGATCAGGCAGCTCACATTCCCAGAACCTGTCCTAGAAAAGATCCCGTAGACACACTGCACTGAGACCTTCCGTCACCAGGAGTCGCCATTTGAACGAATTAGGCTATCTACCAAGCTAGTTTGACTGGCAGTTGTTGCTAGGAGGTCGCCCCATCCCTTGTATATAAACCTCTCTACCAAGACCCGATGTCTACAACGTAAAATTTTAATGAAGAATTCGACACAATCCCATGCTCTATGCAGAATTATATCAACCCCGAGAGTAAGTCACGTCACTTCTACATCCCACCACGTTCTCTCGATGCCCCACTGTCAAGTTCTGTATCCAGGCCCTTCTCAGCACCCGAACCAGGATTTGGTTTGGCCTCCCTCTCCGCGTCATTGGGAGGCTCCGATCCCTCTTTCTGCTGATGATTCGCCGCGCCTCTAAGATGTGCCAACACCCGAGCCGCCTAAGCTGCACATGGGCACTTTACTCGGATGCTCTCGCCACACTAGTAGAACAAGAACGGGAAGGGAACACACACCAGGGCAAGGAAATCAGGAACTGAGCTGACCCAGTGAACGCCAAGATCTTGATACATATCTAGCACATGGTGTCAGCTCGGTGTGGTGCGAGAGAAAGATAGAGCTCTAAGCGAAGTGGGTTCTTACAGGAAGTAAACAATGGGAAAACCGCGCCAAAGACCGAGCGCAGAAATCTGCTTGCGGCAAGCACCGATGCTGCGTAGATGACGTAGGAATCTATCAGGTAGTTCGTGACACCGAGGAATACCCCAAAGCCGAACAGGGCGGTGCCGATGATCGAAATGCTCCAATGGACACTCGAGTAGTTCGTCCACGCGAGCCAGAATAGCCCTATTCGTAAGCAGACACTCTCAAATATAGCGGGCGAGACTTTGCTTTCAGGAGGCGCCTTGCCATTGAATTTTGCCTCGATCGTCCTGTACCGCTTGTTGTCGAAGAGTGCGTACACCACTGCCAGAACCATACCAACATCAATACCGATAAATGCCAATCCTCCGACTCCAGGACTCCACCCTTGTACTTGCTGATACACGATGGGGAAAGTAGCAAACATCATCTAAAGTGTGCCGTAAACGATAGCCATGTATATGCTGAGTTGCAAGACGATAGACTACTTGAACAGCAGGGCCCACGGCCGCGAGATAGCAGTCTTGAGCTCCGTTGCGATGCTTTTCGCGCCTTGTTGAACCTCCAGCGTCGACTTGTAGACCTTTCCGGTCATCTTAGACATCTTCTTCGCCCGTCGGCGGAGGATAAGTGGTGTGTATATTTCAGGGTCGATGATCCACATCACGCCTGTGAAGATAGCCATCAGCCCCTCCACCCATCTCCAGCCTTCCTCCTCCCCAGAAAACCTCCGACTATAGGTCTTATCACAGGACCGAGGAATGGAGCACTTGCGAATCAACTCATTGCGACTCCGCGTTGCGAGGCGGAAAACGTGTCTCCGATGACCCCGCCTGCATTTGTCAACGGCCATGACCCGAAGGTTCCCGCGAAACATCGGAGAATGGGGACAGTTTGCATATTCTGTGACCCGGCGGCGGCGGCATTGAAGGCTGTCAGCACAGCGTATGTGCTGAAGAACAACACCTGCCGGCCGTACAGTTCGGAACAATGAGCCCGTAGGAACGGTCCGACTGCGAAACCCAACACGAAAAGCGAGACCTCAAGGATTGCGATCTTAGAACTGACATCGAATGTTGCGATAGTATCTCTGATACCTCCGTTGTATGCTGAAATTACAAATGCCACTGCTAGGGTTGCCTGCGAGAAGAAACCGTCATTATAAGTAAGGTTAAATAGACATCCGCACAAAAATGTACAACTAAGTATGCACGTAATGATACCAAGACGTCGAAGTACTGCCGATCATTAATTCTTAAAGGTAGAAACCGCATTTCAGATTAAATTGCGGCTGTTCGGCGGATATTCAGCACTTGCTTCTTGCGGCACGTTTCTTTCGTAAGCGAGTTAATATATACGAGAAACATTTGCGACCAAAATGGAACTTCGTATAATCAATCACAAAATCGTTAACGTGAGTATCTCGTGCGAACATGGCTATCTCCTCTTTAGTTTCTTATTTTGCTTGACAAGCTGCGTCCGACCAAACACGGCGCTATGCGAGTGCTTGTTAACTACGACTTTGGGCGCTTTTGAGTTGGCTTCGGTGGAAGGAGGTGTATTCTTTTCGACGTTTGCGACGCGATCTTTGGTTGGCGCTGGATTTTTGGCAGCCTTCGAGCTTTTACTCTTTCTGGAAGATTGGGTCTTGACGGAATTCACAGACTTCGGAATGACTTCGTCCTTATCCTCTTCGAAGCCACCCCAAGCGTCAGTGTCTTCAACCGAATCAGCTCCATGGTCCTCTGGAGGAACATCAACATACTCTTCCGCCTCCGCTCGAACAGGAATGCCCATGACATCTCGGATAAGATGCCCTTGGTTGTCTCGGAGGAACTGTTGGTCCAGTTCCGTCGTCAGACTTTCATCTCTTACGAGCCCAGCTAAGAAGAAGCCCATCGTGCCGTGTTCATCCTCCTTGTTCGCTCTTATGCAACTCTCCGCAAACTCGGCGTCTCCACCAGAAGCCTCGATATCTCCTCGAACAGGCCACTCCTTCAGTCCTCTGACCTGCTCTTCGCGCTTCAGAATCCGCCATCCCGCCTCTTTTGCGCTCGGATGGTCCAAAGCCTTACGAACCACGTTCTCATTCTCCTCAGCATGTATCGAACAAGTTGAGTATGTGATCTTCCGGGCAGCTGGGAACTTGATCGCGTGAAGAAGCAACTCCAATTGGAACTTGGAGAGCGCCTCCAAACGATGTTTCAACTCATCCTCTGAGCTGATCGCCGTGATCGCCCCGTCGTCGTCTACCATTACATCCATAGAAGGGTCATGGCTTTCCCGTTTGCGCTTTCGCGATTCCTGAGAAGGCTCAGACGATTTGGCGTTCTTTTTGGGAGGATTCGCTCCATGTTTCGGCACCACTGCCTTCAAAACGGGTAAGTGCAATTCTGGCATGTCATCCCTTCCAATGATGCCACTCCCAGAACAACTCGGGTCCAGTAGAAGAGCCCCAACCTTCTTCATCTGAGACGATTTTGGGTCTGACTTTAGAAAGTCATGCCCAGGGCGGATTTTGGTCAAGGCATCCGATCCGGCTAGCATTACCATCTTCTCCAGCGTCTCTGCTCTCCCCTTGTTCTTCTCAAAAGCGTAAATTGATTGCGAACATTGTTCGGGCTCGGTGCTGTGCTCTAGGAGGATCGATGCAAGGTGAGTAGTCTTGTTCCCGGGTGCCGAGCATGCATCCACAATGTCTCCGTCCTGAGGAAGCGGATCGAGCATGTAAGCTGGAAAGCAAGAGGCCTTGTCCTGGAAGATGATTTGTCCCGACCTGTAAGCAAGACTTTTAGTCAGATCAACACTTGGTGAAACGGCGACAAGATTCGGGATGTGGTGATCAATGAACAATCGCTTCGTGCCTCGTTTTCGTACAGCTAGAATAGTGGTCGGCTCCAACCCGGCAAAAGTTGACTCTAGTTGGTCCTCCAGTGTCGTCTTCACAGTGTTGATCCGCACCCATCGAGGGTATGGCGCATCCGATGTGTCTTCCCCGTTGTCCAATCCATCCTCGATGAAAGATCTGAAAGCCTCCAATGAGCTGACTTTCCTCCTAATTCTTGCCTTCACAAACTCTGCATGAAGTCGTCCCTTGTGCTTCTGAACTGTTGTCCTAAGGCCGTGGGTGGCAGGGAGCGCAATGCCCTTTTTCGCTAGCAGTAGGTCGTGTACAAGGAGGATTGATAGAATTGGAGTAAGCTAGAAATTATCGAGATCAGTCGATGCTATACCACGAATAAATTTTAGAGCAAGCTTACCTTGCGCTCGAGACGTAGGATATCTGCATTTTCGACCACTTCCTTCAATACCAAGCTCCATTTGCATGTCTCGATTGCCAGTGCATAAATCTGTGCCGGCTGCGACTTCAATTCCTTCTTGCCGAAAATTCTAGACTTCAAGCTACCACCTGTCTTAGAAGGCGCTGTCAGAAGGTCAGCAGCCTCATAGTAGAGAGACATCGCATGAAAGGTCCAATGGGCAGAAACAAGTAGCCCTGAAGTACATAGGGTATTCGTGAATGCTCCTGCAGCGAACGATTAGTCTTGGGCGCTGTAGAGCGCAAGAAGTTTTCTTCGGCGAGCTTGTGACGAAGAAATAAAGTATCGACGGGAGCTAGTAGAAAAGTCGAGGAACTTGCAAGGGGCTTGGCGAGTCTTTCGCGGGGTAAAGTTTACAAGGTATTGTAAGGGCCCCAAAGTAAACAACAGAAACAACAGAATTAGTCACTTACTACACCTATCTCGGACCATCTAGTACTCACCACTTCAAAAACCGTCTTTTAGAGCCACATCGACTAGTTTCTTACCAGATAGAGTCTCAAAGTTACCGCATGAGCATTGCAAGACCTGTATAGCTACCGTGGTATTGACATTCAATCAGCACGCGAGATGTGCGGATCGTACAAAGACAAAAGACATGTGTTTGCATACCGAGCAAACATGGAGGAGTCTGCTGAATAAGTTTCTGTTTCACCTCACCATCAGATAGCATAACGAGCTGTACAAATCTCCTGCTTGCTTTTCCCGTTTTCTTCCCCGGCCGAGTCAAATGGTCATCATGTCTTCCATCAGCGCCACTGCAGGGTCTCTTCAGGACCAGAGCACTATCAACGGCTCTTGCAACTGCGGCCAAATCACCGTCTCTCTACCTCGCTCGGCACTCCCAAGCAGTGTCATGCTCTGCCACTGCTCCAACTGTCGAGCATCAAGCGGCTCCTTGCAAGGACTCAGCATTCCTCTTCTCGCTCAAGCCACTAACGTCCTCAGATTTGCAGTCCACATGCTCACCCTGACCAAGAACATCGAAGTCAAAGGAACGCCAAAGATCCACGCCGATGTCGCGGCTTCGGGAAACACCGTTCATCGGCACTTTTGTGGCGATTGCGGATCGTACGACTTCGGCAACACCCTGTACTCTCCATTAGCTAATGCGATGCGCGCAGTGCCATCATGACCGTGGACCCTGCGAGACCGGAAAAGAGCTTTCTGAAGGGCGGTTTGTTTGTAAAGTCTGGTGTTAGACTACCGGCGCCTGGTAAAGAGCAGTTTTGGAGAAGAACCGAAACTTGGGAGAAGCCTTTTCCTGGCCTGTTGCCCACTGATTGAAATCCTGGTTGGGAAGTCGAATACCTCTACATCATGCTTGGTAGAGCTCAGGAAATTACACTAGTTTTCGGGATTCGCCTTTCTCAAGCTTCTGAATGTGCAAATAGTCTAATTAGATCCTCACTTTGTTATCAAGCTGGAAGACCTGCCCTTTCATTCCCAGAGGATAGGGATTTTACACGTTATGCACGTCGTGAACCACCGAGGAAGTTGACTTGAATGCTCCCTACTGATCAACCCATAAGCTGTCTAATATCCTCGGGAGGCCACTTAACTTGCGCAAAGCTCAGACACCTCTTGATGCTCTGCAAGAACTTCCTCGTAACTTCATCTCCCATGACATGTCCCTTGTCACTCTCATGCAATTTCTCTCGAGCACTACGCTCGTGGATACCGACCATAGTAACGCCAATGGGCCACGCAGCTTTCCCGATGCTGAGTCGCAGATAACCATCATTGGCATCCACATATCGCCGCTCTTGGGCCGCTTTGACGATTTCAACAATAGGCTCCAACAGGCCTTCATCGACATCGCCTTTCTCGAATTTGCGGAATAACTATTGTAAGTTAGCGGAAGAATCGGGAACAGAGTGTGAAACTTACGGGTGTCATGTTCTCCTTACTCTGTACCATAGCATTATACGCCGCCTTGCTCGCAAATGTATCCCTTTTCTCCACTTCCAAAGCCGTTTCCCACTGCTCCAAAACCATGGTGAAGTACGAGGCCAGCTGCCTAAACAGAAACTTCCTCTCCTCCTCCCCTTTCGGTACAACATCAACCTTCATATCCTTCTCCTCCACTAATTGCAGAGACGTCGGGATAGGCCCCGTGGTCATCACAATCCCCAACTTCCTAAACCTGCGCAGCCGCCCCTTATGCGTCTCCCCAAACACTCTAGCAGGTTGTCCCATCGCGCGCAATTTGTCGATAAGCTCCTCGTCCTTGACATCATCCACCTCGACCTCCTCGCTCGTCTCCTTCACCAGCTCCGGCAGGCCGAGTCTCTTCCTCCTAGCCTTGTCCTCTTCGGCCTCCTGCTCTTCCCTGCGCCGCCGCGACTCTTCCGCGAGCTTCCTCCTCTTTTCCTCCCGGTTGCGGTTTGCTTCAGCTTCGTCTTCCTCCCGTTTCCGCTTCTGCTGCAGCTTGCGTTCTTTCTCGGCTTCGAGGGCCCGTTGTTCGGCGAGGTACTTCTCGCGCCGTTCGGCCTCGACCTCGGCGCGCTTCAGGAATTTCTTCGACTGTTCGGCTTCTGCTTCTTTCGAGGCCTTGGCCTTGCCAATCTCTTTGTTCATCAGAGCGGCGAAATCCATGTTTGCAGCCCTTGTAGAGATCGGGTTCAGTCCAGGTAGCTGTGATCTTGAGAGCTTCGAAGCTTGTGGCGGGAGGGGTGAATCAAGACAGGTTCCGGTAGTAGGCTTGCAGTAGAATGCGTATATGTTCTGTTCAGCAGCCTCATCAAGGTGTACCTTACGGGGTTTACTTTTGTAGTCCAATTCGTAGCCGCGCAAAGACACTAAGGACTGTAGAAGCGATTGCCTAAATCCTTGGCAGGGTCTGCATTCCCAGCTAGACTTGACAACTCAATAATTGATAATTTTGCGCCGGAACCTCTCGCACCACCACCACATCCAAAACTGCCCGCGCAAGGCCATAAATCACAATCTACTCGCTCAGAATCCTGCGCCATGTCTTCTCCGCCGGCGAGAAGCGAACGCCAAACAATGACGCCCTTCCTCCTGAAGCTCTTCTACCGCAACGGTGCATTCCACAGGTGAACTGCAGCCTTGTCCTCGACTCTTTCTATATCGTAGCTAATCACAATGTCACAATCAGCCCCAGCGAGTTCTCCCCGACAGCAGAACTACCCCCTCATGTCCAGATCTACACTTGGTCCTCATGTACCCTCCGCGAACTCTCCCATCTCCTTACTTCCGCGCTCCCTTCTCTCCTTCCAGATCCCGCAATCGGCACACGGCTGTCCTACCGTCTGTTATATCCCGACACGCGTAATACAGGCGCCGCGCCCGGACCGCCAAAATACATCACTAAAGACCTTGGGAGCGTCATTATCGGCGAGGGCGGACCCGGCTTTTTGCCAATTGAGGAAGAGACCAGTATCGTTCGGGGTGGACAAATGGCTGGGCCGCTGGGAGGAGAGCCCGAGAAGACACTGCAGGATGCGAGGTTTGTGATTGGAGATTACGTGTGCTGTGCGATTGTACCGCCTATGGAGAATGGAGGGGTTGGACCGCCGCCGACGGGCCCTTCTTCGAGGAATGATTATGGAGGAGGAAGAGCTGGGATGGGTCCTAGGGAGAGTGGAAATCCAGGCGGTTATAGAGGAAGAGGGGGCCCTAGAGTGGGTGGAAACTTTGGGCAAGGGTTTGTGCCTTCTGGGGAGTGGAGGAGAGGGGAGCAGGTACCCGAGGGTCCTAGAGGAGGGAGAGGCGGTAACTTTGGTGGGGGGTTTGGGGGGGGGGAGGGGAGGGAGGTATTGAACATGAACAACAGTTCAGTCCAATTGTGAGGCAATGTGTTTGAGTATGTGTTTGGACAATCTCGGGGAGTTGGTTTGCTCGGCGCCTTTCGGCAGTATAGGAGACAACAAACATACCCTTAATTGAGACTCGGTTCAAAGCTATGCCGCATGATCTTTTCACTGACGAAGGTCCAGAAGCACCTCGTGTTCGATAGCAATGCCGGCATTTGGCTGCCCTTCATTCTCATGTACGACTCCTTCTGACCCTGCCAGATCTCTTAAAATTCTACGATCGTGTCCCCTCTCCTCTTGCCTCGCATATCCCACTTGCCCTGCCAGCCGTTAGTACTCTATTTCCTCCAGACTGGCTATGCCAACTCACATCAGTAGTGTACGCCAGATATCCGATCAGTGCTGGGAACGCAACCACATAGGCGAAAGTGATTCTGGCAGTTCGCCCAGTCCATCTGAAGTACTTGTATCGGTTGATCCACATGTCTATTCCCTGTCAATATCCAGCCCGTTGTCTTTTCGAAGGACGAGGGGGGGGGTCGAGGACGGAAGGGGCATCAAGAGAGAAGCATACTGTTGTATTTGACCAACGCCGGGTCGAGCGCGATCGCTATCAAGCATTGATCAGCAGAGGACATTTGATTAGGTTAATCTGCAGCTTACGGTGGTTGTGGTGACCCGCCATCTTGTATGTCGTGGGCCGCATCGTGGTTGGAGTTGATGGTCGTGATGCTCGAGGCTGTCGTGTAGTGAGGTCAAGATGCCTCAGCCAAGTGTCTCGGAAGCAAAGGTTTTGCCGTTCCGGGTGATCAATGGTCAACATCCAGAAGTAGAAGCAGGGCAGATGGTGGGGCAAAGGATTGCCGAGGTGCTCACAGGTTTAACGTCGTTCTACTACGTACAGAAGGAATTGGGAAGTACTGAGCTTTCTTTTTATTCTTTTTGGTGTATCTTCATTGGCTTTCTCAATCCCAAACTGCAACACACAGCCGATATCTGGTCTCGGACGTTCCAAGCACAATGGCGTCAACAAGCACCCCCACGGCTACCACCATGCAGCAACCAAAGGTTATTCTATACTGGTAAGTACGAATTACAGTTTCAATTGACGGTTTGCTGATGCTCCATGGATAGGTTAGAACAATCTCGATCCCAACGTATTCTCTGGCTTCTTGAGGAACTGAAGGTCGATTACGAGCTCAAGATCTTCCACCGCGATCCCCAAACCCATCTGGCACCACCCGAGCTGAAGGAGATCCATCCCCTAGGGAAGTCGCCGGTCATCTCCGTCCTTGCTCCCGGCGCAGCGAAACCACTTGTCATTGCTGAAAGTGCCCTGATCGTCGAGTATCTGCTCGACCACTTCGGCAATGGGAGCTCGCTCCTGCCCACGCTACAAGGAAGGCCAGGACGGGCAGATTGGAGGCGAAACGGAGGAGTGGTTGCGATACCGCTATCTCATGCACTATGCTGAAGGCAGCTTGATGCCCTTCATGGTTCTCGGTCTCGTCGTTGGACGTAAGCGATTGTTCACAGCTCACACTCGCCAACACTCACTGACCCGGTGTGACAGAGATCAAGGGTGCCCCCGTCCCGTTTTTCATCAAGCCAATCACGGGCCGCATCGCCGGCCAAGTCAGTTCCAGTTACCTGGACCCGAACCTCAAGAGTCATTTTGAGTTTCTCGAAGGCCAACTCGCCTCCTCGCCAGAAGGAGGGAAGTACTTGTGTGGCCCCAGGCTGACCGGCGCCGACATCCTCTGCAGCTTCCCACTGATTGCTGGACGAAATCGCACGGGATTAACGAAGGAGAAGTACCCGAAGTTGTCCGCTTACATTGACAGACTGGAGGCGGAACCGAGCTACAAGAAGTCGGTGCAGAAGATCATCGAGGTTGACGGGAAGTTCTCGGTTACGCTTTAGTGTTTGCTAGCTATTATGATAAGCATTGACTTCTATACATGAGATTGGCTAGGTAGTGTGCGGTCGTCTTTTTATACCAATCTCTTTCTTCTTGCGCTCTGTCGTGGAAACAACCTCTTTTATGAACATGAGTTACTTTCTGACTGACCTAGTCGGTCGGGCACGAGGAAGCCTGAAGATAAAGCTCGTACTACGTATCTGAATCTTTCAAATGCACGTCTCTGCGATATGCAGATGAAGAAGGTTGGAACTTACCTTATCATACCTCTTAAGCGGGAGAAGTGTAAAAGTAGCCATTAACACACTCACATCGTGAAACAGCAGCGAAAGCGACCACTAACAACCGGCCTCTTTTCAAGCAAGACACAAACACCCCAGATCATCTTAAATATAACGAGAGAGCCAAGTTAAGGCCTACAACATACAGAAAGTGAAGATCTCCCCGGACACAAACCAGAGCTGCGATACGGCCCACCGAACACAACAAGGTTTGCCAAAGGCCTCTTTCCTCTATCAGACAACAATTCCCGAGTACCTATGACGTATGACTGCAACAATTTACAAGATCATCTTTGCAATTTCCAATTTGGGATATTCAGCCCCACTTTTCTCATCGTGTCACCAATTCATTTTTCGACTGTCATCCCCCCTTTTCTGTTTACCTATTTAACAACCCCTTCTCCCCCCCCAGCCCAATTCCTTTCCCCAACACAGCAACAAACCCATACATGCCCGATTCTAAGAGGTCCATCAGTGCGTGTTTCCTTGAGGAAAACTGGAAACGGCATGGGCTGCTATGAAAAGATGGGCTTTGTTTTGGTATAGTTTGGTTTGGTTTTCACAACAAAATAAAAAGATTTTGGTATATCTCTGCAAGGGTACCATCCAGTCTCAATCTTGTGTTACATGTCATTCCAATTCTCACTGTCATTCCCCCTTCCTTTGTCACCCCTCTCAAAACAGCCCTGTCGTGCAAAATCAGCCTACTAGTCACGTGGCGGATCACGTGTCAGCCATAAGCATCCAGATGGCCACATATAGCAACGTACAGTACTGTACTGTACCCATGTTCGGGGTGGGGGTTCACATCTTGGAGCTTTTGCACGGTAGCACAACAAACCCTTATCACCAACTCCTCAATTCACGAAATGCACAATCAACCCGAGATCTTATTATCTATCAACCGACCCACCCACCGCTGGAAGCAGACGCAGAATCTCCCCCCCCACCCGACGCCAAATCAGGAGTTTCCACGGCGTCATGCTTAGTTAGACAAGGAACTAGATGTGTGTATGAGAGTGAGAGTTTCTAATCGGGCAAGCGCTCCGTGCGGAATTCAATTCGTTGTTGATCTGGGCGGGAAGACAAGCGAGGATCCAATCCATGCTCGGGCGATACCTTGCACTAATAATCGACTGACGGGATGCACAGCAAGAAGCGAGACGGGCAAACGAATAGAACAGAACAGTACACATAGACAAGACGTCTTTCGCGTACGTTCTTGCTCGGCTCCAGAACCATGTGAGATCTGTAGCAGCTTACGACTTTCGATGAGGATGATAATGGTTTCTTTCGTCTTTGATCTGTGTCGGATTGTAGTCAGATTCTTGCAGGGATTTGTCACTTGGTGATTTTCGATACGCGTTGTAGAAAAATATCCAAGTTAAGATTATGTACTAAAGAGCCAGAAAAAAATCTATCTATGCGACGCTTCAAACGCTAGGTTTTCGCTCTAACTGTAATGCAGTCGTGTCTTCGTAAGCTTATGCATCTGCCCTCCAACTCCTCCTTCTCCAGCATGTACTTTCCCTCATCCAAAATTGATTCTCGTCACTCAATCACTAGCTATGCAATGATATCCTCCGTGGTACCACCACACCAAGTTCCCCTTCCAATACCCTTCATCCTGCCCTTCATCACAGCCTCGATCGCACGACCGACCGCGTTCAGATCACCCAGGAGCGTGACATGGCCTCTGTCGCTGCGAATTCGTCCTCCGTACACCGCCTTATACCCCTCGGGTAACATCGCCTCCTTAGCCAGACAAACGCCATCGCCGCTCGCAAAGGCAAGATTGTCGTACACATCTGCACACGGAATGGAATCGATGCCGTCGACCTTAGCCCCGCAGCAAGTCGGGATTGATTTGCCGTAGATCAGAGCCAAGGGAGGGTACGCATTTGTTGTAGAGTGGTTGGGATTGAAGTGAAGCTCTTCCTTAAACTTCTTTGTTTCGCGCAACGTGCGCTCGAGGTAGGCAATTGCCTTGTCTCGCGGGATCGTGACTGCAGTGGAGACTGACGAGTTGTGCTCTGCCCTTTGTTGACCGGGTTCGATTGATTACCCATGCCAGCCATCTGAGGTGCCAAAGTCCGGTCTGTACCATTCTCTATGCCTCGGATGACGTCAGCAGCCCGGGTCGTTTTTGTCGGTGGTGAGGAGTCGTCTTCCCGGTTCATATGCGTAGGTGAAGAGATTCCAGAAAGTGACTTCTTTACGGGTGCGGGCAACAAGCTGCTTGGCAAACTAAGACGACCCCCGAATCCGCTCGAAGAGGGGTTCTTGGGTGGTAGCGGTGGGTCGATACAAGGTGATAACCGATATTTGATCCAGGTGTTGAGGTCGAAAAAGTCGATGGGGTATTTCTCCTTGGTCTTGATGTCCACAAAACATGCGCCGTCTTCCGGAAGCAAGACGAAACTTGTTCTGAGCGTGAAGTTGACCTGGGCGGTCAACACCCGGGAACTCAATAGAACAGCATCCCCATTCCGAAGGGGCCCCAAGATATTGATACAAGACTGCGGGACACCCGCGTAGATGACTCCAGAAAACAGATCCGGTCGCTGGTTGACAACGTGCCGAGTGATGAGTCCCCCAAGACTGTGCGCGATGACAAGCGCGCCACGATCTCCGTCCATAGAGCCACAAGTGCTGGAGTTATTAGATGGAAGGCCTTCAAGGAATTTTTGCAGTCTCCGGCTCAAAAGATGCGGACTCAGCCTCCAGTCGTATCCATAGTTCCAGATCCTCAGCTTCCCATTCTTAGCATTCTCGCTCTCTGACAGACGTTTGAACAACCTTTTACTTATATCCACGGGCCCGATATTCTGAAGCATTCCAGACGGGTAGATTTTTTCTGCCATACGCTCCTCATCCTCAGGCTCCAGACCAACTTCCAGATTCACCTTCCTGATGTTGAGTCCGACTTTTACTGGCACCCAAACCTGGCGATGCGTCTTGGTCGACCTAAGAATAGAGCCTCGGTACCCACCCATTATCACAACATCCCCAGTGAGACTTTCCATGGCCCTGTCTAGGAAAGTCGAATTTGGGCCTTCTGTGACCGGCCGACCAATCTCTACATCTGTTTCTGGTTTCAACACGGCAGCACTATCCTGCGCAGGAATCGCTGTAGGAGCCGCGATCGAGGACCGTTTCTTGGTTATGGTGACTGGAAGAATATCTGGGAGCACAGCGTTAGTCGAATTTGACCTCCATCTGGCAGGGACGACGAAGTTGTTATTTAAGATGTCCAAGCTAGAGCTAAAGGTGTGAGATATCATACTGGGAATACTTGGAATGCTAGGAAAGTTGGTGGGCATTGTTGGCAACTGTGGCAGTCTGAACGACGATCGATCCTGTAACGAGTCTCGGATTGCCTTGACACGTGAGTTGACTTGCTCTCTGTGGTTTTCAAAGCGAGAATCATCCCCGAGAGACGAGGCTCTGGACAGGGGGTTGTAGAGCGTTGAATTGTCAGAGGTAGATCGACGGAGCATAGGTGGCTGCTGCGATCCAGCAGGTGTCGGTTTGCTTGTGCGTTGCAGACGGGCAGCCGTTATCGGCTCCAGCCACTGTGACTGATGAGCAGACGGCCGAGGAGACCCTGATGCAGAAGAAGCGCCGGGGCGTGGTAGAGAGGGCTCCCTTGGAGAGCTCAAGGAGCCCCTATGCCGAGTTTTTCCAGCACTGCTCGAGGAAGAAGCGAAAAGGTTCCCAACCTGGACGATAGATGGCAACGCTTTGGGAAGCAATTTCCTGAGTGCTTCCGCACCGCCAGAAAAGGATTTGGTTCGGGGACGATCGCCGCCGAAAACACCAGCCGTAGCCGACTGGCGCGCATGCTCTTTGGGCTCGACAGCTAACGGCTTGGGTCCCGAATGCCACGGAGTGGGAAAAGCGGGCTCTTCCGAATTCGGCGAGGGCAGCTTCCCCAGCGACCAGCTCCCCGTTGGCTGGGCTGCTTCCAAGCTCTCGGGTGCGGGCGGACCTGGCTTCCCCTTCGACTGAGGCGATCCTGGCGACGAGGGATTCTCGGGACGAAGCCCATCCTCTGCTGGAGGCGTTTCGACATCGTGATCGAAGAGGCCGCCCCCTTCCAGATCTTCCATGGCAGCCGCTTTCTCGGCTGCTGGGGTCCGGGGTGACTTGAGCCGCGTTGCCACTCTGCTCATGGAGAAGCCAATGAGCGATTGCGCGTCCTCGTCCGAGAGCGGCGATACGGCCATGGGGTCGGTATCATCGTCGCACTCGTCGGATGTGTCGTAGAGCTGGGTCGACGACGCCGGATGACGAGCAAGAGGCTCCGCGGCTGCGTTGCTGACAGGTTCGGGAGAGCCCGCGTCGTGAAGCGTGGCCGCCGGCATGATGAGCCGCGAGGTGTCGTCAGTGTCGATTGAGAGGTATCGGGCACCGTGTGTGCCGTACGTGAGCTGGCCGACAGCTTGCTCCGTCTGGAAGTTGTGAGAGTTGTGGGTTGCGAGAGTCGTGAGAGTGGTGGGTTGCGAGAGTCGCGAGCGTCGCGAGAGTCTGGGGGATGAGGATCCGGCCGGAAGAAAGGGCGAGTAAGATGCGGAAGGCGCGGGGTGGGCATCGGGATACGACGCTCGATGCTCGATGGGCCAACAGTCGGTGATGGATTCATGGGCGATTCGATTCTCACTCGCATCTCCTTCTGATGGTCCTGGGAGAAGTGCTTCTGTCGACCTGTGTGGTGGTGGGGTCTTGACGTCACAACAAGCGCTTTTCCTTTCTGCAGCGCATCGCAGCAATGGAGAGTTTCTTCTCTCGAGTCTATCGAGACACAAACCGCATGCGAACTTCTAGTGCTGAAGTGACTCTTCGGAAGAGAATCATCATCACGGTACCAATTCACCTGGGGCCGAAAGCGAGCGTGCAATGCTGCAATCTGGGGATTTTCCGGGATGTGTGGAGCCGTGCTACATCGGAGATTTATATCCAAAGTTTACACAGTAGACGGATTCCCAAAGCAAAAACTACGATTAGTAAAAGGCTTTTGTAACACGAATGTCGCATGCATCGGTGCAGTACGCCGTTATCTGCCGCCTTGACATAAACAATGCCAACAATAAGCGAATCATCGGATTGACAACCGCTGCGTGGTGTTTGCCCCCCGAAAGCACTGCTCCGCTGTTTTCGATAGATCGAATCATCCCTTTCTTGCTGTTTGTTTTGATTTCCTCACAAAATCGCGCCGTACAAGCAGATTGCAATGATTTTTACATAATCGTAGGTACGGAAAGAAGAGGCTTGAATCCACCGGTCAACAAAACACCGGTTAACAATTCTTTTCAAAGCCGCTTCGTATCGATTGTTTACTTTAGGCTTGCCAACCTCTTTTCAAATGCAAAGAAGCTTTTTCTTGACGCAAGAAGAAAAGATTGTGGCAGTCGGAAAAGCGAAAGTTCCGCACCACGTACAGTAAGTATATACAGTACAGCCAGTACAGTCCAAGTGCTGAGTCTGGCCCGCGAAATCGACGACCTCACACCCCGAGGTACTGTACATACGGTCCTGTACGGCGCCACTTCTCCGATCCTCCTGCGGCAGGCGAGTGAAAAAGCGAGTGTATTAGCTCAGTGAAAAAAGCAGTGCAATCCAAAAAACAGTTAGTTACGTGTATTCACGAAAGCGATGGAAATCTTTTTCTCTCGAGGGGAAGCCAATCGCATGCACATTTACAGTACCGTATCCGTGCATGTTTGCAATAGATCCTCCCGTGAATCCAAGCAGAACCGATCAGTTCTCGAACCTTCTCCAGATTGGGGTTTACGATGCACAGTACTGTACTGTAGAGCGGAGAAGAACCCCATCGCGCGTCTGCGATCGATCAACACACCCTTGCCCACGCCGAGCTAGCCAGGTGCGGTAGAAGTACACAGCACCTACTCCCCTAAACACTCACTTGCTCTTCAGGAAAACCATACTCTCAGCCCAAAGCCAAAAAAAAAGCCCCCTCCCCCCCCAAGCTCTCACCAAGCTGGAAATACAGGACCACCGCAGCCGAGGAGTCAGGAGCATTGCCCGTTCGTTGAGTTTTTGATAGGGGTGTACTTGTCTCCCGGCAGCGAATAAACAACCACATCCCTGACTCCGGAGGATCAACAACAAGGGGCGCAAACACCCTTGAGACGAAGCTTGCTACCCCCTCCCCTGGAGCTAAGCGAACAAATCCAACCTCCGCGCAAAGGGGAGGGGGGATCTGAACCTGCCCTCCCACCCCCTTCTTCCCCTCCCCCACAGAGAATACAGTATTGCCGTCGAGCACGGATTCTTTATTCACATTTCGTCCAGGCTCCTATGAGGCTTTTTCTCATTCGATCACAGGCATGAGGCTGGGACTGAGATTGCGGACTCCTAATTCCGAAACGCGAACAAGCAAGTTCGCCCATGAGTAAAACAGAGATCGGAGTCGTGGGAACAAGGATGCCCTCTTTTTCTCTTATTTTTTTCATCGGTCCAAGACAGCAAAGGCGGCGCAAAGTGTAGTTTTCACGAGAGCCATCAGATGATGGGAAGTATTTTAAATATATATATATATATCCTAACAGGTGTCTACTGTCTGATGATACACATGTGCAGAAAAACCAAACAACGCCGGACTGCGGATGCTAACATAGCGATGGAGTGGGAGAGATAAGGCCTTCCCTCATCGGTGGAATTCCCCATTCTCTGGTCCCTTTCCGAAACCAATGTAGCAGCCCCAGCCAAAACCAGTGTACCCAGAATTAGAAGATTAGGCACTCGCGTGAGATCTAGACCACGGATCGTGCCCCTATGCCCGCCGACCTCCGAACTTCCAAGAAGCCCCCCAGGCGAAGGAGAAAGCCATGCTCTGAGTCGACGTCCAGTTGAATCAGGCTTCAGATACAGACCAAGTGCACTTAAGCGAAGACAAAGGCGGCGATAGCAGCGAAAGCCATGACCAAAGCGGAGCTCTGAACCCTAGGGGCCCCGCCGACCACGTAGTTGGATGGGTGAGGCTTAGAAACTGGGGAGAATGTCAGCAAGGATTCAACCGAGCCATGAGAGCATGCGAGCGACTTACTAGTGTTGTTTCCGCCAGGGTATTTAATGTAGCCGGTTCTATCCCATCAGATCAATTAGTACTTGGATCGTGCAAAGGGAAAGACTAGAGATAGACTTACCCGGAGGGAGCGGGTTGCGTCTTGTAGGGGTATGAGGGGTTAGTAGTGGGTGCGGCAACGGGGTGTGTCTTGTAGATAACGGTTTCGATGCATGTAGAGCTTTGTAACGAGTCAGCAAGGCTCTTCTGGGAGGTATGTGATGGCTCTGGAGCTACTTCGCAAAGTGGATTCACAGGATAGACAGGAGATCGTTGAACTTACATCGTCTCGACACTGTACGTAGGGTGGCTAGGGGGCGGAGGGTTGCTAGGGGGCGTAGGATAGCTAGGGGGCGTAGGGTAGCTAGGGGGCGTTGATGGGACACCACGACTATGTCAAAGTTAGTCTTAGATTCGGTAAAGGTATACGAAGGGCATTGCACATACTTGTAGGACGTCTCAGGGATACTGGAAGGAGTGTATGCTGGAACACTGCTGTTGGAGTAGACGGGCACAGAGACCGTAGGGTAGCCTCCTGGAATCGATGGTGTTGGAGTGACGGTGGGCTTCGCTGGGACAGAAGGGACGTAAGCTGGAACCGAGGGAACGTAAGCCGGAACCGAGGGAGCGTAAGCCGGAACCGAGGGAGCGTAAGCCGGAACCGAGGGAGCGTAAGCCGGAACAGAGGGAGCTGGATGAGGTGCGCTGGTTGGAACAACTTGAAGTTGTTAGTTAGTGTCAATAGAGACGGATTGTGGTGGAGCCGTGCACTGACCTGGGTAGCTGGTGGTCGAGGTGACAGTGCTCTTGGATGGGCAGTCGGTGACAGTAGCTAGATGGATGTTAAGAGAAGATTCCCGAGCAAGTGTTGATGTTTGAAACTAACCGGCGCAGCTAGTTATGGTGATCTTCTCAGTCTTGTAGACAACATCCCCTTTTCCGCCTTCCCCGCCGACTGGCGGGTTGACTGCGTAACCAGCGAAAACGGTATTGGCCAAGATGGCGACGGTTGCGATTGACAACTGCATTTTGATTCTGCCAGGTGTGTGAAGAGCGTAGGAAGTGGTAGTCGCAGAGTAGGAGAGCGAAAGTAAAAGAGCCGATTCTGTAAAAGAATGGACGACCGAAGTCAAGGTTATCAATAAGATGATAGGAAAGAGTGAAAGATTGGCAGTTTGGCTGGAAAAAAGAAGACCAAGCGAGAGGAATGTCGATGGGCACGGTAGCCATATAAGTGCTTGAGGGTGTTAGGCGGAGGGTCGCAGGGGAGAAGCCTTAATTTTAGTCGCAGTATTGTTTCGATCGTCCATCCGGTAGCAAGGGTCGCACAACGGGGCATTTCTCCAGTCATGCAGCAATCAATCAATTTACAGAAGTGCCCACTCGACGGTCGTGTCTCTAGGAAAAAGGGGATATCCTGCTGGGATAGCGAGCAGGGAGAGCCGAAGCAAAGCCAGCCAGGCCCACAGCCGGTTAGATTATTTGAAATATATTGTTGGCTCTGTGCTCGCAGTTCCAATTTTGGGGAACAATACTTTATAAAACTGCGGGTCTGGTGGAGACTGTCACTGCTGTGGTGTGGCTGGCGAGATGCTTTGCCTCTTGGCTGACAGGACACGAGGAGGCCACTCCGTAACGCGGGGTGACGCAGAGAGCGACAAATAAAAACAATGTGCTCGATAGCTTTGGAGAGAGACTGCTAGCAGATTGAGAATCCCGTTTCTTAGAGCCTCAGCGTTATGGATTTGGATGACTCTCACAGCCACCGTTCCACTCCGCCTGTCGAAAGCCTTGGTGGTGCTTCCGAATTAGTTCCATTAGTAAATAAGCCCGTATGGAACTTCCGTCAGGTCCGATTCGATGCTGTCCAAAGTAAGCACAGAGTCCAACTTTAATTCTTATCTTAGATTAGGCGATGTGAGGCTTCATGACAATGTGGAGTCAACCAAGACATGGAAGCCTCCCATAAAGGGAAATTTGCAATAGTCAGGTCCCGCTCGCCTATAGGAAATGTGGACTTGTCGGGGACGACGAACATCGTCCGAAGTTCTCTTTTTAATCAATAATTATCGTTGCCATCATGCCGCGTGTTTTTCATTTCCAATTCTGGGTCAGTTATGCAACTGATCATGGATGTTGCGCAGGTTTAAGGTACCTATCTGCTTCAGATATGATGAGTACTTGCACTCCCAAAACCAGATGAACTGAGGTCTGTTCTCCTGTCCAAGGTGGCGTTCGGACCCGGCAAGAAAAAAAGAAGAAGATGAAGAAGATGAAGAAGAAGCTCTCGCCAAGAACCCAAGATATCTCATACATGCAGGAGTCCGATAAGCGAAGTGCTGTGGTAGTTTATTGTCGGCTGCAGCGGGCGACAGTGGCACTTTGCATTACAGTACAACAGTACAGTACTGATCTGGATCAGGCGCTTTACCACCCAGCCGATGGTTACTTGCGCTGACTCTGTAAGATTACAGGTTCGCTCGAGCGACGAAGGACGAAGGACCAACGGCAGGGTGTCCAAAGAGGGACCCGGAAGTACAGTACAGCCCGCTCATGACAACCAAGTCGCATCCACTCAATGTCCCTGCAGCGCTTACAGAGTAGGGACTCCTATCCAAAGTCTCTCTGGACTAGTCGGCAGTGGCAAGCAGACTTCGAGCCATCATTGCTGAGATGATCGCGGTCAGCGAGACCCCTTTTCGTTCTCACCCCAGGTGGATGTTTCAAGGGAAGTCAATCGGTCAGGGTTCGTTCTTCAATAGAGTATTGCCCGCCACAGTTCCCAGCATGGGTAACATGCTCTGCAGGGCTGCGAAAATCGACGTCATTGGATCTCGGTAGCTGTACGCAAGTCTGTATCAATCTGCTTCAAAACCTTTCGAATCTCGCTTCTCTAACAATATCAATTTTTGCAGACCAATGTTGCAAGGCCTCCAGCATGTCGAAGTAAGCGAAAAATGACTACGGAGTAGGGGGGTCGGCCACTGTATAGTCCAGTCCTGGAGGCGTATTCTTTTTCTTTTTTTGCCGCAGTTACTAGATCCTACACGAGGCTCTTGAAACTCTTAATAGTCGGGTTAAGAAAATGAGACTTCGACAAAGCTCGGTGGTTGGCCAGTATGAGGCGCATCTTGTGTGCAAATTAACAAAATTCTCGCTCGGGTCATCTGTGACACTTGCTTAGCATTTGTTACTTCCCCTGATGGGAGGAAAGCCTGCCTTGATGATATTAGGACATGTATGTAGTAGAGTGACTGGGAACGTGCTTCAAAGATAATGAGTCTACGTTACCCCTCAGAAAGTCTTCCCTCTTCCCAGTTGACCTCAAAAACCAGAGATACTGTATGCCTATTCAAATTACCAGCCATCGCTTCGTGACCTGTCTCGCCATCTCCAGATTCCCGGCATTCGCATACATCGTCTGCAGATTATACGCAGTGTCGGTGACCAAGTCATCGCGCCCCATCCGCGCCGGTCCTACTCCAATCTCACCCAGGACCTTCTGATAGTATGAAATCGCAAGGTGCGGCAGGCCGAGCATGTGATACACCCTACCCATATTATAATGCGCTTCTTGACGCTCCTCGAGGTTTGGAGAGTTTTTGCGAGACTCGTAGTAGGTATGCATGAAGGTCGTGCCTTGCATGATGCTGTACTGCCGATTCTCGGTTTGGCGTTTCAGACAGTCGGTTATGTAAGATAGGCCGATCATGAGGTTGATGACTGGGTTCTCCGAGTCCATTGCGTAACATCGCATGAAATAATCTGGGCCCAGTCAACAAGGAAAGCTGGCAAACAAGAAGGAACTTACTGATAGCTAGGTTGTAGCTGCAACTAGAGAATAGGATGTACCCGTAGAGCATCAGAAGGTTGATATCCATATCCACATTTCTTTCTTGCTCATCGTTTGTGACACTCCCTGCACTCTTAAGGTACTTTTTCCTGGTAACCTCATCGACTAGTGGCAAATCCATCGTTTTGATTTCTCGAAGAACATATTTCTGCATAGGACCTGCACAATACCAAGAAACGGGCGAGTGACAGACTCTAGCAACAGCAGACACGAGTCGGTAAGCATCCGTAGTGAACTGGTATTTCTTAGCAAACTCCTGCACGATCTTTACGGCAACTTGTTCGTCGTTCGAAAGCAAAGCACACACTGTTAAGTTAGAATCTGAGCATTTTTGCCAAGGGCAACGGACTTACTGCACCAGGCGGTGGAGATGAGAAACATTTCTTCGCGGGAATGAATCCATATGATGCAGTCTTTGGCTGCTTCGCATAAGCTGTACGATTCTGCGGAATAACCATGCTGCGCAAGGCACAAGGCCAACTCCAGAAACATGTCCAGCCATTGCTTGAAGGAGAGACCACGGTAATCTTGGGGAATTTCGCCAGGCGAGGCAAGCTTTTTGCCATAATCCACCTCCACATTGAGTCCTATAACGATAAGCAGAGTAGCAGTGGTGGAGCTATCTTAAAACACACCTTTGGCAAGACGCTCAGCCATAGACTCGATTTCCCTATCAAGTGGAGTTTGGACTTGTACGAGTGTATCGGCGGAATACCCTAAAAATTTCCGGTAGCTCTCCCAGGGATAGAAATCTCGAAACATTCTGAAGTCATTCGTGAGTGTTGTAGCTGCTCCTACCCAAGCGCGTGTACAATCCATGTCCCCTTGCCTCATTCCGCTGAAATTTTCAGTCGTGATTTTGTACTGATGTTGTAAAGCCCTCGCCTCGAAGATGATAGCCTCGTAATCTGCATCCCCTTTCCGGGAACGGCGAGTCTTCGGCGCGCCTGGAATCTTGGGACCACGTTCCTTGCGCCCCTTTCCACGTCGACGAGTATTTGGAGCTGCTGAGTTGAAATCAGGTCTTAGGAAAGATTGCACAGCTTTGTCTTTCATCAACGCCTTCTTGATATATCGCCTGCGCCGAGGTGCATTGTCGTCTCTATTGTTCTTGTGGATGTTCATGACTTCGCTGACAAGAGCATATGCTTTAGCGGACAGGTCCTGCCTTTCATATATCTTCGCTAGTTCCATCCGGCAATCAATATCAGTGCGGTCAAGTTCCAGTGCTTCCTCGTAGTAAGCGCTGGCTCCGATGTCGTCTCCCAACATGGCAAGACACCTGCCCATTGCAGTCAACATCTCGCAGTCAACATCCACGCCATGAGGCTTCAAAGCCCGATAGAAAACCATTGCCGTTTCGTATCGCTTCTTCTCGAACATGGCATCAGCGGCTGCGCGAAAGAGATGATGGTAGTCAGCAATTTTTGATCCACCGATAGGATCAAGATGAGAGAGATGAACCTGAACACGCATCAATAAGTTTTTGCCATCTGTGCATCATGCGTAGGGTTTGCTTACCATCGCTTCTTCATAATCTTCCAAGAACAATCGGCTCATGCCAAGTTTGACTCGAATTTCAAGCGGCATGATGGTACCGAAATCAGTCATCTCGACGAACTCGGGAATTTCTTTCCTTCGTGAGTCATCATCATCCCATTCGCAATCATTCTCAGTAACGTTGTCCCAGAAACTTTCCTTTTCGCGTCCATTTAGCCACCGACCTACAGACTTGATTTCTCTGATGGCAGCTTTCCAATCGCGAATGTCCTCGAAAAGAGTGATATATGTGGCTAGATCATCCCAGGAGAAGTCGAGCACAACATGGTCGGGCTTCTCCTTCAGAAGCTTGATTGCTGGCATCCACTCGTCAATGGCTAACTGCGCATTATCAGCATCCACGCATACCTCAGCTAGACCCCTCAAGATAGAGAGATCGGCAGGTGATGCTTTGAGAGCCTTGACATAAGCAATCGCTGCGCTACCAGGTTTGCCCATATCAATACAGACTTCCGCCTGCCCTATACGCGCCTCTGTCGTATTCCGGCGGTCAGCACGAGCTGCGGCACCGAAACAGGCAAGTGCAGTTTCTAGGAACAGTTCTTTTTCAGATCCAGTCTCGTACAAGCAGTACCTGGCTGCCGATATCCAGGACGAAGCAATCGTGGGTTGTAAATGAGCAGCATATACTAGACACTTCGCAACATGTGCTTTTTGTCCAGCCTCCTGCCAAATACTAGCCAGTGTGGTCCAGGCTTGGTGGGTTTCGGCGTTGATACGAATAACGTCCAGAGCAAACATAGCGGCTGTGTGATAATTTTGCTGCTGAAATGCATCATTGGCTTGAGACAAGATCATTGCGACTTCTGGTGTCATGGGAGCTGCTTTTCGAGGGCCTTTGTGCACCCCTGCCGCTCTAGGATTGTGACGACGGTCTTTGAGATGGCCCCATCTGGTCTTGTCCCAGGGCTCATTTTTATTCCCGCTCTCTTCGTCTTGGTCCCCTCCATCATCATCGCCGTCATCTTCTGGTAAAGTATAAACCGCCGCCGTCGTGCCTGTCAACTCGGCGCTGAAATTTGGCCGGAGAAAGTCTCTCAGCTGTGCCGAGAATCCAATCTCATCAGGGTCTTGATCGGGCTCATCGTTGCCATCATCGTCTGTTTCTTCGCTGCCAAACTATCAACCACGCGTCTTCATAAAATGAATTACTTTCACTTACCCACTGTCGTCTGCTTCGCCTGGAGAATATTCAGATGAATCGTCATCTTCTCCGATGTGATCTACCATTGAAACATCCAGCTGCTGTCTGTTATCTCCTTGCAATTCTGCATCTTGGCTTGCGGCAGTGTTTGCCATCGAACTGTTGTGTGGTGATGGGGCAGGTCTAGCGGATTGAAGAGCAGCCCGAGGTGTTGCTTCTCCGTGATAGTTGCAGTTGATGTGCCCGTTGATATGGACAGCTCTTGCAGTCTCGCCCATGTAAGTTTCCTGGATGTCGAAGTATGCCTGCTGCGATGTTTTCGACTCGTTCGAGCTGGGGAACGCCGTTGTTTCTTCGAACAATTAAGGTCGTAGAGAAGCTGATTGTCAGGGTCGAAGTAGGAGCAAACTAGGCCAATAAGATGAATTGAGATTCTCAATAGCCACTGACTGGCTTGCTGAGTGTCAAAGTGGCATACCCGCAGATGGTAGCATGTGCAATTCTGATGTCGAGGACGACGAAGGACAAGGCCGAAAGTGAGCCTTGCGCTAGCGCACACTTTTTTTAGTGAGGTAATTGGTTGCGGGGTCTGAGTCTCATTACGCTCGACGTACAGTACAGTAGAGTTGAATATGCACGTCTGAGAAACCATGAAGATTGTCGGAGCAGCAAAATTTACAAAACATTTCAAAGTCACAGTACAAGACGGATTACATAACTAGATAGGTATCTAGTCATACAAGGAAAACCAGCGTTTGCCCCTTTCTAATCTGACGTTCATTCTATTTCCAATTGGCTCACGCTGCCCAAAGTGTGTACTCATCGGACCAGGCGAATCATTCGGCATGCTGTAAAGAGACTATTACAAGGGAGCTGATACCAGGCGCCCATATCCTGTCCACACCCCGCGACTACCGTAACACAGCGTTTCCTGATGGCATCGACCGGCCAACACTTCCCTTGGAACCCCTCCTTGTGAACCTGCTTGGCCAGCAAGATCACGAAAGTTTGCCTTCCGCCTTGGCTTCTATGTGGAATTTAGCATGTGTATCCCAAAGAAGGCACGAATACGTACCCTTGACTTGCTCAAAAATCTTCAACATCTTCCTACGTGCGCCAAGGGCGTTCACACCCCTCTCCTCCAAAGCCTTCTCATCCAGTTCAACAAGCTCGGTCCAGTTCATATCCTTGAGGTTGTCGGTATATTTGTGCAGTCTCAGACTTCTCAGCCAGCTGGGGATGTCTTGAAGCAAGCTAGGGTCAGTTGGATCCTCCGGAGGCTTCGAGCTGCCTCTTCTACCACGGGGAGATCTGCCTCTGTTGATATCACTAGGATCTGAAATGTAGCCCTCGAACCCTCCTCCGAGGCCAAATGAGCCCACACCAAGAGAGCTCATGCCATTGTTCACCATGGGCCTAACTCCGCCGTAAGTACCGAGAAAGCCGTTGTTTTGAGGTTGAGGAGAAGCAAAGTTCATTTGACCAAAAGCACCACCTTGCATTGCCAGACCAGGGGAGTTCGGGCGGGATCGTTGACCGAATGTGGCGTTTTGTTGAGCTTGAAGGGCCATGATTTGGTCTCTATTCAACACATGACCATGTTCGTTGATCATGACAACACTAGTGCCTGGGATGTTGTTTTGAAGACCAGGAGAAAGTTGGCCTGATGCTCCATCATTAGACCTAGCGCGGCGGTACTTGCGAACATCATCTAAAGCAAATCGATTGTTGACCGTCGAAAGAGCTGCAAGCTTCATGGCAGTGGCGTTTGCTACCATATCAGCCTGCGAACTAGCTCCATTATTAAAACTGCCGACCATAGGAGTGTTGACCATGGAAGCCCAATTGCCAGTCCCAGCGTTATACGGCGACAGCAATGGCATATCTTGACCTTGGTTGTCGGGTGCAGAGAGAGTAGTACTTTGTATCTTTCCTCCGGACGCAGAGCGTAGAGCTGCAGATGGAGCTGGTTGCATGAACTGACCCATGGGTGCTTGTCCGGATGACGACTTTGGCCTAGCAGCTTGATCATTGCTGCGAGTGCCCCACGGAGACGGTGGAACTCCACTATTCTCCGACGCATCTGCGGGACCGGAGATCGTAGGCGCGGCCAAGGAAGTACGTGGGTCGTAGGCAGCGCTGTTGCGATTTGATGACGGTGGATTACCGGTTTGCTGGGTGAACTTAGCCTTCTCCGTGGCAATAGCAGCGGCAGCATCTGGAAACATGGCATTGATTGTAGATGGATCAAGTCCAGAGTGTCTCTTTGCGGCGGGGGTTGGGGGAGGTCGGCCCAATGCAGTTCGAGAGCCATCAGTACTCAGTTTTCCCATGGCATCGGTCAGGCGGCTTGACATTGGATCTATGGTAGAGTTGTTAGCTGTCCAGTATTCGACACGAGAGCGATTTGTAAACGGACCTTTGTCAAAGTTCGCAGGAGACAAGACCCCAGACATCGGGTGGTTTTGCCCATCTGCTGAAGAACCTGGATGAAGAACCGAATTTGGACCTGGGTTGTCTGCTGAAGAAGAGCATACAGAGCAGCGGTGCGCTCAGCTTCGCTCAAGACTCGGAACCATTGCTCGATGGCGCTCAGCTCATCCTTGAAGTCTTGGTCCAAAGTGGCGGCGGCCATTTCCTCTAATGTGTTCTCATACTGATCGATATCCGCAATCCATTGCTGAGCCAAGTTATCGGACATGTCGTTCTCTGCTCCAGGTGCCTGGCCTGGATTGGCATAGAAGTCGGAGGAAGGTCGAATACGACTTGAATTTGGGGCAGCGGAGTAGCCTCCCATGTCGGCAGATGCTCGAAGACTGTGGGTGGCAGCAGAACCTATGGCACGGGCAGATCCAGGAGGTCGGAGGGAAGAGCTGGACTCGACAGGTGTGCTATTGCGATTGCCTACGGCAGACATGTTGAGCATGGTAAGACTGAGGCTGGAGAAGCTAGAAAGCTGGCGTGGTGCGGAGTGTAATATCGCTTCGAGAAAGGTGTCTCCGAGGAGGTGAAACGGAGCGTCGGCTTTTTCGCGAGTCAATCACAGTTCGCTGTGACTTGGGGGGCAGGCTGCGGGCCGTGTGAAAGGTGTTTCGCGAGAGGGATATCAAGTTGGACCAATGCAACTAAAATTGAAACGCTGAGGTTCGCAATAGACAGGCTTCGTTTATTCGTAAGATCTGTACGTGGTGGAATCGCGAGACAAGAAAGCAGCCCGCTGCAGGAGAGGTCTGGTGGGGAACTGTCAGCTCAGGAACCAAGTGGAGTGGGTGTCCCGTCAAAGTCAAAGAGAGTCAAGGGGCATGGCGAGAGCGGACTCGAGCCTTCACTTACAGCCGAACAGAACGAGAGAAGTGAAGGCGTCCTGCGATGGGACTGCGAGAGGGGCTGATAAGTATCGAGGTATGGAGGGAGGTTGACTCGACGGAAGAAAAAGATCGAAGGCGCCTAGGTGTCTTGTGCTAACCTGAAACCTGAAACCGAGAGAAGACGGACTCGAGGCTACCAAGTGTTCAGCCCCAGCTTCCCCCTCCCTGGATACTCGAGTACGTAGCCTCGTGGCGATAGATATTTATATACAGTACACACAGCAGAAGATGTGCCCTGGGCCCGAAATGCCACGAGCACTTCTTGAGAGCCGATGTCAAGAGCCTTGGCCATCCTACAGTGCTGTACAGCACCTCATCAACCTCACTCCTCCTCCTCATTACTCGAGTAGTGCAAGGGTTTCACAATCTCACTGAGAGGTCACATAAGGGGACGCGTCCGTCGTGGCATTAGTCAACAAGACGATACAGATTGGGTTTCAAAGCCGCGAGAACGCTTGGTACTGTATGTTTTCTCAGCCGTACTGTACATTTGGCCATCGCAGCATCCAAGGATAACCTCGTCCTCCTCGCATCTGATAAGAAATGAAGCAGACCAAGAGGGTATGTTCCAGACAGTCAATTTTGAACGCAGCCTAACCTCCTGCATCTGTATCGTGTCGTGCTCTTCCAGTCCATACAATCGCTCACCACCAAAAGGGCTTGCGGGTTCAGGTATCCTCCCCAAGTACACAGCACTAGTTCCACACTCACCGATTCTTTTTTCTTGTCAGATTCTGAAGATCAAGGCGACCACTTGGTTTCGGCCAGACAGGGACCCATGAAAACGCCTGCAAGCGCACGGAGAGAATGTAACCCGTTCTTCATGGACCGATCACCCATAGAGTATTGGGAAAAGGTCTTTGGTAATGAAGGGGTCTGACGTTGATCTTGGCACGAAGATATAAACCTTCAGCTGATGAACATAGGAAGAGTTCGTAAAGCTGTACACACAAATGCCTGTCGTCTTGTTTTCCATACGCACACATGTAGCTGGAAGCAGGGAATAGAGAAATCGCATCTGGCCGTGGGATTTCGTGGGAGTTTGTTCGACGTTGCTCGCTCATGCTGATTCGTGAGTCTGAACTACTCCTCCGAGAACCTGCTTGCTCATGTTGGTTTCGCAATGAAGTTCAATGCGACCACAACCATGTAGTTCCGCAGCCAAATCCCGTAGAGAACCCCCCCCCCTACTGACTTCATGCCGACTCCCGCTTGCCCTCTTTCAACTCCTTCTGCGACGATTGTAAGTATGTTTCTTTTCCGCGGGCACCGGATGTGTCAACCTACCAATGCCTTCGTTGTACCGTGGAGAGCATGTCTGTGGTTTCGGCGGAACTTGGGATCGGTACCCTTCAGAGAAGGATATCTCGAGGTCTTAGGCTTCTTGATACTGGGGTCGCAGTGTCAGTTGGGAGGGCTGCGTCGAAGCCGAGTAACATACCCGTTGCGGTGCGCCTTCTTGGACTGTAGAGAGATTAGCTTTCCAACAGAAAGACTCCTCAGGGCAGGACACACGTACCTGATTATGCTGAGACGAGTTCTTGGACTCTGGTCAAAAGGTAAGCGCTGGAACGTGGAATTGAAAAACAACTTCGCCGAGATCTGGAGAGCGGGGTCGCATGCCCGTGATGACTTGCGGATGATGAGTTCCCAAAACACAGTGGCTACTCACTAGACATTGCGATTGATTTCAATGACACGACTTGGAGGTGGGTTGTGTTGTCGAGATCGTGAAGAAAAACGCTGGAATAGCGACCATTGTGCGTAAGGATCGCTAAACCAGACTAGCTCATTAATCACGTGATGCATTCACTTTTCGGCTTCACGGACGACTGGATTTGTACATGTTGCCTCGAAGGACAAACTTCACGTTTCCATGTATATCCTGATTGCAAGCTACGGCCTTTAAATACGTCTTGTTCCATATTCTCCCGCACATCGTGCCGCAGGACGAGATACTTCAACTTTTCTGTCTTCAGAGGCTTGTCCATATTCGCAAGCGATCTGCTCAGCACAGGGCCCCAGTTCAAGTTGAATGAACACATTCCCAATGCCCAGTTAAACGAACATTAGTATCACGTCGTAATACTCGCATAAATCAACTGAGACGTAGTTGAACATCGGTAATGGAATCGTATCTACTCAATTTCCGCAAACATCTACAAACGCCGTGCCCTACCAAACTGAGAAATGAATCCAAACGGACCACACTACCTGGAATGCAGTCTCCCATCTACTTCGTAACCAAAGGCAAAGTCTCCTTCGCCTTTGCAGCGGCGAGATCTGCCAGCTTTGCAAGCTTCTCATCCCTGACTTTCCGCACATAGCGGAAAAGAAGGATGAACATCAACTCCATCCGCTCCTTAGTCATCATGAGAAGACCTTGTACTAAGAGACCCTTGGTAATCTGGGGAGCAATACCCTTGAAAAGACCTAGCAGTCCCTCATCCTTAACAATAAATTGCATAACTTCAATGAAGCTCTTGAACGGCTTGCCATTTCTGGATGCCGGGGGCTTGGATTGGAGGCCAACCTTAGCAACAATGAGAGGTTGCGTTGCGATTGTTGCTAAGGACTTGGACATGGCTCCGAGCACTGCAATGCATTAGCGAGCAGAAATGATGATTGCAAACGGACTACTCACAGAAAGCCTCCCCCGGTCTCAAGTTCAGCTTTCCTGGGAATATGACCTCCCTCAGCCTCTGATACGCCCCATATGTGATAGCCGGGTTAACGACCAAGACCAAACTAGCCTTCAAGCCCCTCCAAAGCCCAGTCCAGCCATCCTCGCTGTGAACAACATCCTTCGCGGTATCAAGCATGCCCTTTCGCTCGCCCTTCTTTTGAGTCTGCTGACGCGTGGTAACGACGGCCACGGGAATCGTAAATACCTGTGCGACAGCTCCTGCTACAGCGCCTAGTGACAGCTCGACGAATGTGCCGGGCGGCATCGGGGTCTTCTGCTGCGCAAGGTACAAGGTGCGGACTACGGAGTACCAGTAGAAGTATGCGAAGTTGGTGGAGGCGACCCCAATAAGTGCGCCGTTTATCCCATTGTACAGACCTGGGATTCCCTCATCATCAACGATCTTGGTAATTGCGTCCCAGGTCGAGGCATAGTGAGGGTCGTCGGCGGCTGTCGGTGCTGCGTCGGTGGATTTGCGCTTTACCTGAACTTGCAGACGGGTTTTGACACTGTGAACGGGGCATCAGTTACTGTGCTACAGAGCAGACTTCTTTCTGGATCGCACATCTAGGACGGTCCGGTGCCGAGTCAGAGGAGAACGCACATGTCTAGAGGATAAACCAGAGCATTGGCAATAACGGCGCCTGTAGCTCCAGCGACTGCCAAACCCCACGGAGGGATAGAAGCCTCTTTCGCATTTCCAGCCATTGCGACGTGCGAAAGGAGTATGTCCTCGGTGCTGCGTTGAGGATTGTACGGATGGAAATCCGAGGTACAAGCTGATGGTTGCTTTGGGGGAGGAGGTCGTTGGCTGGCCTACAAACACACAACGGTCATGATTCGAATCCAAATGATATTTGAAAAAGTGAGGAACAAGAGCATGAAATCCACTCACTACAAGGGAATCATGTATGGGGTTTCGAAGCCTGGAAAAGTCAAGCCCGGAACCATCACGGTGGGAGATCTGGACCTCGGCTGTCACAAAGAGGTGCTTGGGGACAGGGATCTAGGACATCGGTACATTGACGATTTACACTTCCATTGTCAGCCTCTTCCATTGTCAGCCTTGCATGCCTTCAACACCTAGAGGCAACTTAACGCATCTCAGCTACCTACAGTGCCAGGTACAGTTTCTACATACCTACCACAAGAAGAAGATGGAGGCTAAAGCACAGGTAAGGTATTCCCAACCATGCACTCATCGCAGCAATGACTAGGCCCCTTACCTGTGATAGGCGGCTGAGTCCAGCATAGATACATCGTCCTCCAAAGAGGATGCCCTGAACGCAGCTATTGCCGCAGCCGAGCTTTATATGGCAGCGACTAGCCTGGCAAGCGATTCTCGAGACAAGAGCAGGCTGAAGGGGAAGTGCAAGCAACTCGTTTCCCGAGCAGAAGAGATCAAGAAGTCCAACAGCTGGGTCCCGGCAAAGAAGGATCTGGCTTTGAAAGCCCCAGCTTCTCAAAGAGCTATCACGACGAAGGAGGAACTTATCTTGCTGGAAGGATCCAAACTCCATGGCTCCATCTTCCCTCCATGGACTGCCGATCCCGACGATTCGGTTTTCGAGGAGGCCTTCAACGGTTCGCAACTGTTCACGTATGTTTCTCCGGCCATGCCAAAAGAGACATGCTGACGCCCCTTTAGCGAACCAGGTGACCTCCCATTATCGGCAAGTCAAATAGAAAACTTCGACGGATGGAAAAGACCCGCGCAGCTCTTTCCTGACCATGCCGAGTCGCCAATGATTGTTGCTCCCAATGTCGACCTAGTGCAAGACATCACTACAGATTGCTCGGTGGTAGCGAGCTTCTGTGCGAGTACCGCGCGTGCTGGCAAAGGTCACGGAACGGTACGGCTTACCTTTTTCTCCCAACCTCATTTTGCTGAAATTTGGTAGCTCCTATCGTCAATAATATACCCGTATGACAAGTCTCATTCACGGCCACGAATGTCAAAAAATGGCAAGTACATCTTCCGTCTCTACTTCAATGGCTGTTTCAGGAAGGTCGTCATCGATGACCGTCTACCGTCTTCGAATACCTCGCGGAGGCTCCACGTGATAGATCGGAACAACCCTCACCTGCTTTGGCCGGCATTAATCGAGAAAGCATATCTCAAAGTACGAGGCGGCTATGATTTTCCGGGATCCAATTCGGGAACAGATCTCTTGGTTCTGACGGGATGGATACCCGAGCAGGTGTTTCTTAGAAGGTTGGTCCTCCACTACCAACACTGTGCAGCGTAATGTTGATTCTCGCTTAAGCGATGATCTCCAACCCGAACAACTCTGGGCCCGGATCTACAAATCCTTTGGCTTTGGGGATGTACTGCTAACCCTTGGGACTGGAAAACTATCACGCAAAGAAGAGAAAGCGCTTGGCTTAGCAGGTGAACACGATTACGCAATTCTCGATATGAAGGAAGTTGGATCACAGCATCTCATGCTCATAAAAAACCCTTGGTGCGACGGAATGGTCTGGAAGGGTTCTCCATTTAGTCCGACAAATCCCTCAGCCCCATCTTGGTCATCCGAACTCAAGGACGCCCTCCCAGAAAGCCCTTCTTTATCTTCTGGCAAATTCTGGATGACTTTCGAGGACGTCTCCCAACACTTCGAATCACTCTACCTAAACTGGAACCCAGGGCTTTTCCGATATCGCGAGGACCACCACTTCTCCTGGACCATCCCCTCCATGAAATCTGGCAGCTTCGTCCACAATCCTCAATACGCTTTCACCTTATCCAAACCAGACTCTGTATGGGTCCTGCTTAGCCGACACTTCGCAACAGGGGAGGAGAACATTGCACGGAGACTGAAGGCCGATTCTCGTAAAGCATCCGGTTCCAGCGGACTGGGCTTCATCAGTCTGTACCTATTTTCTGCCTCTGGCCGTCGCGTCTATCTCAGCGACGATGCCATTCATCGAGGCGCTTTCGTCGACTCCCCTCAAACGCTCGCAATGATCGAGGCCTCTCCTTCAGAACCCTACACGGTGGTAGTAGCCCAGCACGGCCTTCCTCTTCCCAAATACTCCTTCACACTCTCATTCTTCTCGCGCTCAGCTCTTACCATCAACAAGGCTACCGACGCCCTGGACTACTGCACCACCCACCCCGGCTCCTGGACCCTCCGCACAGCCGGCGGCAACGCCTCGGCACCAACATATCCATGCAACCCCCAGTTCAGCATCTCGCTGCCCTCGCCCTCCCCAGTCACCCTCGTGCTCGAGACCGACCAAGAAGAGCTCGCCGTCCACGTCAAGCTCGTCTGGGCCGACGGGGCCCGCGTCTCCGTCGTCAGCAGCAAAGACATCGTCGGCGGCTCCGGGGACTATCGGCGCGGGTGCGCGCTCGCCACCCTCCCCAGCGTCGCAGCCGGCAAGTACACCATCGTGTGCTCCACCTTCGAGGCGGGCCAGATTGGCAACTTCACCCTGCGCGTCGGCTCCCAGATCCCGTGTAAGGTGCTCCCCCTGCCGCCCGAAACGGCCGGCCGGCTCTCGCGCCGGCTCCTCCCGCTCATCTTCCAGGACGCGTGCGATCGCATGCTGGCTCCCCTCACGGCGCCGCGCCTCACGAAAGTGCGCATCATCGCGCGGCCGCCGTCGTCGCCGCGCCCGAGCCACAGACACCAGGCGCGCTCGCGGCCGCTGATCAAGTTGTCTCTCGAGCTGGGCCAGGGCCCGCACAAGCGCGTGCTGGACGTGAGCGCCCACGGCGAATTCCGCGACAGCCCGATGGGCATTCGCACGCGGGACTTGGATCTGGGTCCCGAGATGGGGAGCCAGGGCGGCTGCTGGATCGTCGTGGAGCGGCTGGGCGCGAGGGGCGGCCTGGATGAGGTCGAAGTCGAGTGCTGAGTGACGGCCCGGTCGACGTCGGTCTCTGGGGCACCGGCGATGGCTAGTGTCGTCCTTCCTCCCTCTCTCGTGCCGACCGACGTACCGACATCGCAGCGGTCGGGAGCTCCGGCCTCCCCCATCCCATGGACATGTGCGTCACGCGATCCATCAGATGCGAGCTTTTCTCGAGTCCGCGAGCCTGGCTGGCTGGCTACCCGTGGATGGGGCCCACGAGAGCCAGCTCCCCGACCCTGGAGCCGAACACGGGGGCTGATGTGTGCATGCGGGCTCAGCAAGTCATATGTCACTCCCAGAATTCACGCACGCACGCACTGCCTACAGTAGGTAGAAGGTAGGCAGGTAGGTAGGTACATACAGTAGATAGATAGATAGATACCTATCGAAGCATTCCCATCCCATCCCATCTTTCCTCATCTCATCTCCTCTCCTCTCCTCTCCTCCCACTCGGTCCAGTCCAGTCCAGTCCAGCAAGACTCCAAGCTCCCCAACAAAATACAACACAACACAGCATCTGTCAGCGACAGTGGGATCATTCGTCCATGCGGCCTTCCATCCATTCGTCCTTCCTCCCAGTCAGCCAGCCAGCCAGCCAGCCATCCAGCCAGCCAGCCAGCTAGCTAGCCAGGCATTCGTCCTTCCTCCCGACCAGCCAGCCAGCCATCCAGCCAGCCAGCCAGCCAGCCAGCCAGCCATCCGTCCGTCCGTCCTTCCGCAAAGGCGAAGAGGGAGAAAACAAACAAAGAGGGAAGGGGGCGGAAAAGAAGAAGAGGAGGAGAAGATGGTGGAGGAAGAGGAGGAAGAAGAGGAAGAGGAGGAGGAAGAAGAGGAAGAGGAAGAAGAGGAGGAAGAAGAGGAAGCGGAAGAGGAGGAAGAGGAGGAAGATAAAGAGGAAGAAGGGAAGAGGGAAAAAGAAAAGAGAAAAAAGGACACGCTAATGCTATCATCGCAAGCAAGCAAGCAAGCAGGCAGGCAGGCAGGCAGGCAGGCAGGCAAGCAGGCAGGCAGCAAGCAGCAAGCAAGCAACATCTGGTATAAGCGCACCCGACCGACCGACCGACCGACCGACCCCGAACCATCCCATCCCATTCCGTTCCGTTCCGTTCCGCCGCGCCCCCCAAAACGCCCATCAAAGACCAGACAGGAAGTCGTGGCTCACGTCACCGACCGATATGCGTGCCTGACATGCCAGCCGACCCAGCACCCGCATGTAACTAACGCCTGTCACCAATGTCAACGCCGTTCAGAGTGACGAGAGAGGCCCGTCGTGCGTGGCCGACCGCCGCTTCCCATCGCTCAAGTTCAAGGTTTTTTTTTTTTTTTTTTTTTTTTTTTCTATTTCTCTTTTCTCGGTTCTTTTTCTTTGCTCCTCTATCTTAAATCGTGCCGTGGACCGCCAGATTGAGATCCCGGATTCTCGAATCTGGGATGGTGGTTTGTGATGCTGCTCGGTTCGAGACTGGAGCTGGGGCTCGATCCCAACCAGCATGCCGAGGCGTCACGACGTGACGCCTCGTCGTCGCCGTCCTCTACTGGGACCCTCGGGTCTTTGAGATAGGACGTCGCGGAGCAGGGCGTCATCTTTGTCTTTGTCGACATGGTGTACCCTCACGTGCCTACGGGGATTTAGCCGGGTGTTGGGGGGGGACGTGGGGGACAGCAGGACGCACCTTTGGAGGTTGTCGGGCCGGGGGTACTTGTGCTCCCTGTCTGGGCAAAAGGGACAGACGTAGCCGGGTGAATCGTGCACCAGGCCGTGTCGGATCATTTCATTCTTCCGCTTGAATCCCTTGCCGCCTTCGCTTCGCGGGCAGCCCTTCACGCTGCAGTAGTGTGGGCGGTTTTGGGAATGGACGTTGGTGTGGGAGTTCAGGAGATACTGTAGGCTCGTTAGATCTCGAGACGGCCTGCGACTCGGGAGCGGGGCATCACCTGAGTCTGAAAGGGCGGCGCCGTGCACCCTGGATGCGTGCACTGAAAGCCTCCAATCTGCGGGTTCGTGATGCCATCGATGCTCATGCGGTCAATGCCCACCGTGGCGGGGGATGGGCCCGACCCGTCCGTCCCCGAACCGGGAGTCTCTGTGCTGCTGCTGCTGCCGCCGGGATACTCCGTGGGGCTGGGGTAGTGAGGAAACCCATCGTGGCCGTGGGACGATCGTCGATGACTCTTGGTATAGAAGTGGTTTTTGCTCGGGGAGGGGAGGGCGCGGAACACGTCGCTCGGGGACTGGGGCGACGAGCCATGGCAGGGTGCGACGGCGAAGCGCTGGGGCGGTCTCCCGGGGGGGGAGGTGGCGTAGACGGGTTCCCCGGCGTCCGCAAACTGCTCGAAGTGCCCCAGCTGAGCCGAGATGGAGGGCAGGGTGATCTGGCCGTGCGCGGCGCCGTGGGAGAGCGTCGCGCGGGGCGAGGGGCGAATGGGGGGCAGCTCGCCGACGGGCGAGGCGCCCAGGTCGGGGATCCCGTCGGGCGCCATCTGCGCCGCCGACGCGGGCCCGTCCCCGGCCCGGCTCGGGATCGCGGGGACGGCCGTCGCGACCTGTCCCTCCCGGGCGCCGGCGCCGGCGCGTTCCGTTCGGGGTTGGGGGCTCCGCGGGGGCGCGCCGTCTGGCGCCGGCCTGGGGCTCCGTCGCGCGGCCTGCCTCAGGGCATCGGCGGCCAGCGTCTGCATGGCCGCCATGGTCGCCCAATCCAGGCCGCCCCTCTGCGGCCGCCGCTCCTCCACGGCCGGCGCGCCCCCCGATGGCGCGGGCGGGCGGCGCGGCCGGGCCCGGCACGTCGCCCGCCTCCTCGCCCTCCGCGGCCAGGGGCGTCTCGCCGGCGTCGCGCGCCACGTCGTGGTATTTGCCGCCGGCCATGAAGGCGATCAGCACGGCATCGCCCCGGCTCGGGCGCGAGGGGGAACGTGGCAGGCCGCTGCGCTCGTCCGGGCCTGGGCTCGAGTCGGGGCTCGCGGGGGGCGGCGGCGCGTCCGGCTCAGGACTCGGCGACGGCACGAGGGTGTACTTCATGGGCTCGAGTTCCTCCGCGTCGGGCGGGCCAACATCGTCCGGGTCGTAGATGTCGTGGAGGGCCGGTGCTGCGCGAGGGAGGGTCAGGGGCATGCTGGGGGCACGGGCATGGGCGTGAGCATGCGGATGGCGAGCGGCGGAGATCAATGGCTCGTCGCCGTCATCGGGATGGCAGCGACGCGCGACGGCAGATGGCGATCGACAGCCGCGTCGGGGGAGGGTGGTGGAGGAGGAGGAGGAGGTGGTGGTGGTGGTGGTGTGGTGGTGGTGGTAGTAGTGGAGGAGGTGGTGGTGGTGGTGGTGGTCTGGAGTGCGTTGCGTGCGCAGCGTTGCGATGCGATGCGATGCGTCGCGTTGTGTTGCGTCGCTCCTCCGGTGGGTGAGGGCGGGGATGGATGCGCGTGGGAGTGGAGGGAGTGGAGGGTGGACCGTCGGCTGGCCCAGTCAGGCGGGCAAAGCGCAAAGATCGCGTCCCGCACAGTGTGTACAGACAGTACTGTATGTACAGTCCCCTCCCCTACCCGTACCGTGTTTTGGCTGGCGTTTCCCGTCCCGTCCTGGAGAAGCTCCGTTTTACCGTAAGGCCCCGTTTTACCGCCCGTGCTGGTGACCGCCCCGCCCGGCATGTACGTTACAGCACATTACCGCACATTACCGCACCGTACCGCACCGCACCGTGCCGTACATGGCCGTAAAGTCTCGTCCCCTCACAGTCCCAGGCCGGAAGGAGAGCAGACGAGGCTCGATGCGGTCCTGTCCAGTCCCTTCCCTCCTGCGGCTTCGGCGCCCAAGCTGCCTGCGCGACGGGGAATGTCCGGCGCCCGCGCGACGAGCAGATCACAAGACCGATGATGTCGTGGGCCGAGTCGAGGAGCTGGGTAATTACGGTGATGACGGTGATTGCGGTGATGACGGTAATTACGGCGATGACGGTAACGACAGTACTGACAGCAATTACGGTGATTACGGTAATCGCTGTCATTACCATCATGACCGTCATTACCGTATTGACCGTCATGACCGTAATCACTTCCATAACAGTATTTACCGTCATTACCGTCATCACTCCCATCACTCCCATCACTCCCATCACTCCCATCACCTCCACGTCCCCCACCATCATCATCATCACCATAACTACCATCCCCCCCCCTCCCCTCCCCTCCCATGCCAACCCACCACAAGCAAACCAAAGTGAAAACAGTGGAGCCAGCCAACCAGCCAGCCAGCCAGCCAGCCAGCCAGCCAGCCAGCCAGCCAGCCAGCCAGCCAGCAAAATGCAATCCCTCCCTCCCTCCCTCCCTCCCTCCCCTCCCAGACAGCGGCCCCAGCTTCGATCCCGCACGATACGATACGATACGGTACCGCACCGCACAGCACCGCACCGCACAGCACGATAAGGCCGCGGCCGCTGCATCCATCTCGGATATTCCCGCCGTCGTGGGGTCGGCCGGCCTGGTCGGGAGAGGGAGGCGCGGCGAGCCTGGGGGTGGGTGGGTGGGCGAGGCGGCCGGGGCTGGGGGCGCTCGCGACGCCATCTTGCCGACCGTCGGTCGCTTCGATCCCGGGGAGGGGCGCGGGGGTACCGGGGGGGGGGGGGGGGGGGGGGGGGGGGGGGGGTGGACGACGTGCAAGCCGGACATGTATGTACTGTATCTACTGAGGTGGTGATGATGATGATGATGATGATGATGATGATGATGATGATATTAATGATGATCATAATGATGTTATTCTGCAACCTCGAGAAAGGCCATGGCAGCCGTGCGAGGCGGAGCAACGTCACGGACTGACTGTACTTGTACTGGATGTACTGTATCTACACAAACAAGACCCTCGAGGACGCAGCTCGACAGGAGGAAGGAAACACGTGACAGCGGTCCCCCATTCACGCCCTTGGCCTCCTCAGGCTGCCGACAACCGACAGGACAGCACAGCACAGCACAGCACAGCACAGGAGCATCAGATGCTCGAGTACTGTACTGTACATACATACAGTACGGTACGGTACGAGAGTCAGCCCCGCGTCAGTCAACAACGCTCGATCAAGAGGGTTCCGGAGAACGATCCATCCCCGGCGCAACGAGGACCGTACCAGACGCATTCCGCGCCGACGGGCGGAATGGCTGCATCTCGGGATCGGTACCCGACCCACCCTCCGAGAAGACGACACGCAGAATCTCACGTTCCCCCACACCGGCGGTGGAAGCACCACGAAGTATCACGAAGGGCACGTTCCGACACCTCCCCGCCACCCCGCCACAACACCCAACCGACGCGCAGGACGAGGGGATGGTGATGCCCACGGAAGGCGACGGCGCCCTCCCTAATCGTTGTGAGATGCGTGCAAAGGCGTAGGATGCACGACGGGCTCCTCCGCCGACAGCGCCTCGTAGTCCCTGACGACGCAGCGCGCCAGCGGCGGCCGCACCAAGCCATTGAAGAGGAAGGTGCCGTAGACCAGCAGCGCGAAGCCGAGGACCTGCAGCCACTTGAAGGACTCCCAGCCCAGGAAGAGGGACACCATCCAGATGAAGAGCGTGCGGCAGGTGTCGATCGTGGATCGGGCCGTTGCGCTGACCGTTCGCGTGACCGAGAGGCCGAAGAAGTTGAAGCCCCTGGCACGTGTGGGTCAGCCGCTGAGGATCTCGGGGCATGGCATCGACGCATGGTCGCGCGGCATGTGAGCGACGTGGGGGGAGGGGGGGGGACGAACCCGATGCTGATCATGATCAGGATGCTGGACACGGCGATCTCGCGGTACTGCGTGACCTCTCGCCAGGCCTCCACGAGGTCGAAGTAGCCGTGCTGGCCCGCGTCGGTGCGTCCGACGGCCAGATGCCCAATCACCATGGCGATGAGGGTGACCGAGAAGCCGAAGAGGCCCTCCCAGCCCACGACTTTCAGCGGCTCCAGGGCGTACTGCTCGAGGATGTACTCCTCGAGCACGAATTGCGACGCCGTGAAGATCTGCGCCCCGGCAATCAAGAACACCCCCAGGAGAGCCCGGAGGGTCTCGGGCGTCTTGGCCGCAGTGTTGAGCCGCGCGCCCACCTCGCGCAGCATCAGCATCGCGGCGCGCGCGGCCTGGGGGTCCTGGTGCATCGCGCCCGCCAGCCCAACGATCGCGACCCCGGCGACGACCGTGAACAGCGCGAACCACTGGAACAGGTGCAGCTGCCGCCGCAGGAAGACGACGCTGAACAGGCCCACGAACAGCACGAGCGCGCCCCGTGTCATCTGGTAGATGGAAGGCACCACGAACAGCAGGCCGACGTTCATGAGCGTCGTCCCGCAGATGTCCGCCACGGCCGGCAGGCCCAGCAGCGTCACCTTCCACCCCGCCAGCGGCAGCCGGGTCTCCTTGGGGTCGGCCGCCCGCAGCCCGGCGGTGATCGGCGTGGTCGAGTGCACGCTGAGCGCGTCGCTGTCGGGCCCACGTTCGTCCTGGGCACTCACGGCCGTGTACCCTTGTGCCGCGGCCGCGGCCGCCGAGGACGTCGTCGAGATGAAGCGACGGTAGAGGTAGAAGGCGCCGAAAGAGCCAGGAGCCCATCTCGCCGATGAACATCTGGATCGTCTGCACGACCGGCTGCTCGAAGTGGTGCCGCTTCTTGGGGTCGGGATTCTCGCAGTCGCGGATGCAGATGTTATCCTGCGTCTCGGTGAGCCACGGGCACCGAAGATGTGATGGGGAGAGTGGCAGACCTGGTACTTGGTGAGCAGCGTGTTGCAAACGCCCGTCAACAGCATCAGGCTGATCAGCAGCGGGATGAGAGCGTTGGTCGTCATCTTGACGGGTCGTGGTGATGGTGCTCGCGGATCCTGTGTGGTGTCCACATGAAATAAGACTCGTCTTCAGGCCAACGCGATAAACGTGCCACAATAGGATGTTCCTTTGTTGAGCGCGTGGTCAAGGGACAGCAGTACAGTAGAGGCCGTGGCTCGCGGTCTTTGTTCAGACGTTGTCCGTGTCAGTAGCGTGCTGGGTGGACGGTATCACGGCGCCCGATATGGAGATTCAGCCCCACAGCTCAGGCACCCGCTGCCGCATGGGAGAACCTGAGTCAGTCATGTGACTTTAGTCAAGGATCGACGGTACATAGCTTGGCTCTTGATCTGTACAAGACCTGTCGCTTGACTATCTATTATTATTTACTTACTCGCGTTTCCCCCGACAGTAGCTTGGCTCTTGATCTATACCTGTCGCTTGACGATCTATTATTATGTACTTACTCGCGTTTCCCCTCGTTGAACTAGATCCTGTACGGTACTGTACATACTGTACTGTACCATGATCGTTGCTGCTCTTGCACCTGGATTCCACACCACGGTACCAGATACGACGGATGGCAAGCAGGATCTTCTATGAGAGGATAGCACGACAGCAGCACGTCTCTTAATTGCTGCTGATATCTCGCCCGCATACTAGCCATTACGCTCGTCCATCCCGCCCTTATGAATACCATCGGGGCCCAACTCAACGCTCGACAAAACATCTATACAAAGGTATCTCTAAGAAAAGTTGATAAAGTCCCAGCACACACCGTTGCTACTTGGTTACCTGCGACATTTCGTTCACCAATACGCCCCCAGCCCCAGCAGTCTCCTGAGCCCTATGCCTCCGCTTGAAAAGTCCGTCCCTCTCAGTCTTGGCCCCCTTCTCCTTTGGCTTCTTGGAATCAAGATTGTTGTAGTGAATAATTCCAAGCTCCCTATCACGTCTCAAGCGCTCCTGGTCTGCCTCCGAGACGGGAACCCCTTCCACAGCCTTGACATGCTTGCCCTCAACGAATGACATGATGCCACCGCACCCAGCGACTATGCAGGCCAGTGCAACGAAGAGGCCAGTGCTCCAGGATGGACGATTGAATCGATTCATGCCCCACATGAAACCCGACAGGATTGCTTGGAGGATTGTATTCCAGACCATCGACCAGATGACGAAGTCGAGCTTCCAGACGGCAGTGGGGGGTGCACGATTACCGGTCAGGGGAGCATCTGAAATCTTGCAGACCGGGAATGGAATACTGCGCTCTGGGACATTAGGGAGCTCCTCGACGATCCCAGCAGGCCCCAAGGTCACAGGAAGCTCTTGTGAGCCGGCAAGTCGGAACCAGCCTCGATTGATTCCAGCTAATCTGCGAAGTCCGAGCTCCTTCTTCTGGATGCGATATTGCATGAGGTAGTACAGGTCGCGAAATCTCCATGGAATCGTTCCAAAGCCAGTGACACAGAAGAGGGCGTTCAGAATCTGAGAGTCGATCTCTATCCAGATCCGGCGAGGAGAGTTGATGTCGTTGCAAGTCGGTTTGCACATGGCTGGCGCGGCGTTACATAACAACAGAAATAACATGCCACCCCAGGCCACAATGTTGAGGCCGTAAATGGTGACCAAGAAACCGATTGGCGTGATGAAGAAACCCCATGATACCTTCAAAAATATCGCAGTGGACTCCGCCCACGTGTGCTTTGGAGGGAACTCGTATCCATTGGCAAACGGCGTGGTTTTGTGTTCAGTGGCATCCTTGCCAGACACTGATCGTGCCATGCTGGTTTCACCACTGCCTCTCAGCTCCGGATGTTCCGGACTCTCGCTTTCTGCCGCGGTTGCCATCGCAGAGGGCCCGGCTTTGAGACCGCCGGTGGTCTGGTGATCGGGCGCGTCCGCGGCCTCTACACCCGTTCGCGGTGTCGCGTCTTGGATTGCTGCTTCTCGGGGGCTTCCTGGGGTAGCCGAGCTCTTTCTTCGTGCCTGGGTGGAGGCGTCGGGCGAGGTCCCAGTGCTTTCGCGTCGTTGCTTCTCCGCAACCTGCTCATCGGTGGTGTAGCTCCCTCGTCTGATATCTGATAGCGTGGGCAGTGATGCTGCGATTTGGCTGCTGGCAATCATAAACCCAGCAGGAGGGCTCGATTCCTTGAAGGTCTTGGAAGCGCTCCGCAAACGGCCCTGGATGGTCGAAGTAGAAGATGCCTGGCGATGGTGCGTACTTTCATTATCGATGTTGTCTTCGCGAGGAGTTGTAGGAGAAGCAGAGGTGCTCGGAGGCGAGGATGGGCCATCGGGCATTGGTGTCGATGCCATGATTGTCTGAAGGGGCAGCGACGCCCTGGCCGCAGGTCTGGAGAGTCCGGAAAAGCTGGAAGGACAGGAGTGAAAGGACAGGAAGTGAAAGGACTGGTAATTTTGGTGGAGCAAGAGCCAGCGTGCACGCCGGGGATGAGCGGGTTAAGATTGATTGCGGTCCTCAAGGGTACGTAGTCAATTAGAGGCGAAGCATCGTTATGTGATAGGAGGCGTGTCGCGAGTTGCGACGAAGAGGCCGGGAGTCCGGATGAGGAATTCGAGATTGGTATGATCAGTTCGTGATTCGAAACGTCGGAAGAGCGAGCATCTTGCGTTTCGCAGAGATGGGGGGGCGGGCGACGCGGTTGTATTTGTCTTCGAATCCTTTCGAGGATTGTGTGCTGTAAAAGCTACGCTTTGATACAGACAGTCAGTACTGTACTGTAGGTACTTTGACAGCTCGGTCACCTGACGGCGCAACTTGATTTAGCGCGAGCTGGAAGAACCATCACCAAACTCCGACTTGAGTCGAGTGCCGTTTTCTTGCAGATGACAAAGGGGTCGAACAGAAAAGCAAGTCCGGACACAGCAGCAGCAGCTTACGAACGTCCGCATCGTCAAGCCAATGGCGCCCTCCGCCACAATCGAATTGCCAGCGGCATCAGCTCTACAAGAGATCCTGACGGCCTCCAGATCAAGCTTGGACAAGTCTGCCCAGCCTGCGCATCTCTGCCACCTCTCCTCCGTCGTCGTCCACAACCTGCAATTCGAGCACAATTGGACCTCCGTTGCCCTACACACGCACTCTCCACTCACGAAAGCACGACTGTCACGTCCCATCATCTCCGGCCTGCCGCCCAAAAAGGCTTACGTCCACCCAGACGAGCAAGTCGAAATTCTGAAGGCGCAACACACTTCTGGAGAGACGGTTGAGCTGCGTCCGGAGAGAGAATGGGTGCTTCCCACGCATCTGCAGGAGAAGATGAGTTTGGCCAAGTTCGCGACTGTGTTTGATGCGCTGGATGTCGTCCCGCCGCCTGGACCCGGGGAGAGTGAGGAGCCAGAGAATGGGGCTGGAGAGGCAGTGGGCGCTCGATGGCAGGGAACGAACAGGCAGAAGAGGCTTTTGCTAGCTACGGTGCATGACGATAGTACGGTTGTGTACTACATCATGCACGATGGGATTGTGAAGCCGAGACAGAACTGAGATGTTCCGGTATGAACGTGCGAACGTTGGGCGGGGAAGCCTTCCAAGCACTTTATACACTGATCTTCTTCTTGGTGCGATAGGTGCAGACAGTATCATGCCCGGAACATTCACACAGGCAACGCACAGTACCCAAGTCTCTTCAAGGCCGGCACGGCAAGCATTTGCATGTTCCCCGAATCAATAGTCGGTGCGATATGCAACAAAAGTCGGGAATTCTCTGCAGCTTCCAACCCTGAACCATGCTCGCATGTTGTTGCATCAGAACGATGTACTGTACTTACTGTACATACTGTACATACTGTACTGTACAGTACACACCTATCGATCGCATTTGGACGTCGGGGAGAGCTGGGAATTTTCAGAAACTGCATTTTCAAGTCCTGAAATGTTGGCATTCCCTCTCGGATTTGGACGATCGAACGATAAACCTTGGAATGCCCACCCATGTCCCGATTCTCTGGGAACCAAACAGATAGAGCCAGTCGCTGAGAAGAGTGCATACCGCGGGGTAGGACTTTACCCCACTTGCACGAGGTCGTCAGAGGACCCCAGGCCTTCTTCTATTGCCAATCGGCCTGGACTTGCGCACATACAGTACACTATTGATGCTCTTACTTGAATTAGAGCATTCAAGATCGTGCTCGAATTTTTAGTCGCGGCTCACCGGTATCACCCTATTGTCACTGGGTGAGGCGTCTCGTCGGGTGTTCGTACGGATCAATCACAAGACGAGCATGCGAGCATTAAACCCAACCCTCAATACCTAGAGAACGCTCTAGAAGGGTTCATTCGCTCAATCTTGCTGTCTGTACGTGCCAGGTCCCAAGTCTCGCCGAAAACTCCCGTTACATCGCATTCCCAATCGTAGAATAAGACCGTAAATCACATTGCCACGCCATCCCGCTGGCCAGTCCCCTCCTTCACATGTATCCATCCATCCATCCATCCCACCCCCTTTCCCAAACGCCACGCACGAGGAATCCAAACTCCCTGCAATCGTCTCCCTTGTACACATTTCGCCAAAAGTAAGCCCCCCGGGTCTAGGTGACATTGCAAAGTAGCTCCGCCTCCAGGATGAACTTGCCCTCCTTGTACTTCTCGCTCGCCTCGTAGGCCTTGTCGTACTTCCAGCCGACCGTCTCGTTGCACTGCCGACAGCAGATGTCGCGCACAATGTGCCGGCCCGTCGTCATGTTGCGCTCCGAGGCCTCGCCCGCCACCACGTTGACGACGTTGTTGAAGAGGTACGCTTTGCCGTGCTGGCCACGGAAGTTCTGCCCGCAGCGTCCGAGTCAGTATTTGGGGTCTGCCGAAGAAGGAGAAGGAGGAGAAGGGGAAGGAGAAGGAGAAGGAGAAGGGAAGCGTTGGCCAAAGGGGAGGAGGATGTGGGAGAGGGAGGTAGCCGGAAATCTGAGGAGATGAGCAGGGAAGGGAAGACGATGGACGCACCCGGCTGATGATGTCCTCATGGTTCGAGAGGTGCGCTTTGCAGTTCTTGCAGCCGTAGATCTTGTGGCTGTTCAGATAGACATTGTACGAGAGACCCATCTTGGCTCTTTCTCTGCTCTGTCTCTGTCTCTCTCGCTCTCTCGCTCCTCTTCGCCTCGGATTGTGAAGCTGTTTGTTGGGTGTGGTTGTGGTGTCTGGAGCTCCTCTTCCGCGTCCGTTTCTCGTCCTCGTGTCGTCGTGGGTCCAGAGGTCCAGAGGTCCAGAGGTTCAAGGTGGGAAGATGCGTTGAGGGTCGATCATAGGCAGCAGCCGTGGTCCGACGGTAGGAGCTGCTCCGTAAGCAGGCAGGTGGGCTGTTTGCAGACAGGATGTCTTGGGTTGGGGTTCCCGAGCTGTTCCTGATGTCAGTCATGCGCGATAGTCCGGCCGATGTCAGAGCGGGGCCACTCGATAAGGCCTTCGGTTAAATCTTGAGCATCAACAACACCCCGATGTGAGAGCTGGAAGTACACTCCAGCGCTGAACATTCCATCCCGTACCCCCAGTCCCATTATCAGGAGTCTGGCTGCCACAAAAGAATCGTCTTGCAAGCGCCAGCTTCTGCCCAGACACTCTATCTGCTCGAGGTCTATCAAGATCGCAGTCGAAGGATTTGTAACTGAGGATGAGTTCAAGTCGAAAGCATGATATCGGAAGAATGATATTTGAGCCGAGATCACGAGGTGTATTTGAAGTGGAGAGTTCGGACCAGGCCATGTGAATCTCTGTATTAAGTCGGTCTCAGACGGAAGTGATGGTCTGAGATCCAAATTGGAAGATACGGTTTAGAGCGACGATTTCAGACAACGATAAGTAATAGATCGATATCCGCACTTGGTCAAAATACTAATTTCGAGGTGGTAATCTACAATACCGAGGCCGAAATTGAAAGGTATTATCTAAATGAATTCTTCAGCAAGGTCAGGCGAGTCCCTAGTTCGCCAAGAAAAAAAAATTCAAGTGTAACTTAAAGTCCATCCCGATTGATTTGGATAAAACGTTTTTGCGAAGCAACGGGCTATTTTGTGATTCAGTTGATTCTTTTTACTTAGGTTTTTCTTTTCTTCCAAGCCGGGATATTCTCAAAGTCGTTCCCCTAAGGTACTTTTCTTCGGAAAGGTCCAAGGATCACACTTGCGATTGGTGCTTGTCCTTGCATTCCGTAAGCGTTAAACTGTTTAATCCAATTGTAATCGCAAGGCAACACTGTATTTGACATAGCCAACCAGTATTTTTTCCCAGAGTTTAAAGGATATTAGTAAATGGTTTAATCTCGAGTCTCGCTTTTTAGTATTCATCATTGTAATACTACTCTTCTGCCTTTTTTCTTCTTATCAACGTTAAATGTGATACCCATGTTTTAATTTTTTTTGTGTTATGCAAATACTTATTTGTTAGAAGACTATAGTTCAAAAAGACTTACTAGTTAAAATACAGGCTTCAGAAACGAACGCGCCAGCTCTGCTTCCTGTTTTACCAATAAATTTCTGCTGACAATCTTTTGTAAATTTTGTACATTTGCGCATTGGTTTGTAAGCTTCTCTACTCTTGCCCTTTAGCGTTACCAGCACATTCCCTTGCATAAGCTCTACATAGTTTTCTTTCTGACGTGTATGCTCAGATCTCAGCAAGCTAGGTTATTAAACTTAATGCTTCCTGATTGTGCTGACGGCCAAAGAAAGGTTGCCGATGAAAGTTAGGATGTAAAAGTGAAAAACCCAAGGAGATTATGCTTAATAAGAGAATCTTCAATTATTTGCATGATCTTTCGGGCTGGGTATGGCATGAAAGTAGTAAATATGAAATCCCTTTTGATGTGGAATCATCGCTTTATTTTTTCCAGAACATCCATCAACCATAGATACTGAACCAACACCTTACTATTGGACAAAAATCACTTTTGTTATTTTAAACCAAAGCCTAAATAAAGCCATATAAACCAAGATATCACATTGTAGTGTTTGAATTTAACCATAGTGTTTTGTATTTTGGTGGACCACCCTTTTGCCTTGATACATGCTGCAACCCCTCCCTCTGTACATTGCACCAACTCTGTACAAAAAAGATATCCGTGTTCGGTGTTGCAGACCAAACTTCTTCCAATTTAATCGGGCTTTAAGCTGGGTCGATCCAAAGTTTTATAAAAGTGCGCTTCAGAGCTTTCAAAATGTACACTGTAAAAATGAACTGACATCAGTTGGCCAATGTGATCTTCCATTTCGCCGTGCACGTTTTTTTCACAACGACCACCCGGCGTCAATCACGGCATTTGACCCCGTCACGCTCCTGCTCTTAGCGAAGCATAGGACTTGCTCAGCAACATCCTCTACGGTTGCGAGACGCTTGAGTTGAGTCTTGCCGATGACTGCGTCGATCTTCTCTGGCGGGAACCTTTGGCCCCATTCCTGTACACTTTACTCAGTCACCTAACTCCCAAGACACTCGGTAAATGTCTGAGGACTCACCGTTAGGAGAAGTCCAGGAGAAACGGAGTTCACTCGTATCCTAGGCGCGACCATCGTGGCAAGTGATTTCACCAGGTGGATCTGAGCCGCTTTGGTGACGGAGTATGCCTTAGTAAAAGATTAGCCAATTTCACTGCTTCGGACGAATTAGTAGCTCGGGAGTGGATGGAATGGAGTGGGATGAAGAGCGGAAGAACACTCACGACCGAGCTGCCGCTAGGTCTGACACCTGCCAGACTGGCCGTCGTGACGAAGCACCCTTCGCTCTCATCCAGGTGTTTCCTCGCCGCGTGCATCAGCCACAGATGCGACTTGACATTCATATTCCAACAGCGATCCTAGCAATCGATCAATACCCTCTCTCTTTCTGAATCTCTGGAGCCGAGCCCGAGCACGCATCACTAACCCACATCTCCTCATCCACATTATCGTCCAGCTCGCCAAACCGCGTCATGCTCGTCCAGCCGCCGTTCGAGAAGACCACGTCGATTCTGCCCATCGCTTCAATCGCTTCCTCGACCAGATGCCCGATCTCTCCTTTCTTCTCCAAATCCGCCTTGATACTCACGAAATCTTCCCCTCTCCCATCTTCTTTTGATTTCGACAGCGGTGAGATTTGGGAGAGCTCGCCGATGAGGGCAGCAGCGCGTGACGAGTTGTTGGCGTAGTTGATCGCTACGCGGTAGCCAGCTGCTGCGAAGACTTTGGCAGTGGCGGCGCCGAGACCGGCTGAGCCGGCTGTGATCAGGATAACGGGGGAGGGAGACATTCTTATTGGGATGTTGGGGAATCTGAGGGAGCAAGCCTTGAAGCCTTCGGAGATATCTGATGGAGAGATAGCTGTCAAACACCCGTGAAGCAAAAGGTGGGGGGTTGCTTATTTAGCTGGTCGGAAATGTTCGCTTAGAAGGTTGATGTTGGCACTTTCATTAGAGGCCTCGGTTCTCGGTTAGGAACCAACTTCACTCCTTCCAAAAGTAAATCATTTCGACATGGAAAAAGTGGTAAAGTATCTCTCCTGGACGGAATGAACCTGCTCAGCTACTAGCATCTACCTGAGAGCAATCTAGGTAGATCGACCAAAGTCTGCTGCGCTTTGTGTCTGGAAGCTAATGCTGCTACTCACGCGCTGTAAACCAACCGGACTAGACGACCGGGGATGTCGTTGGAATCACCGAGGATCTGCTGTTGATCTGGGATTTAAATTGATACAAGATGATGTTAGGTTGCAATATCGGTTGCCTTACTGGGATATTCCTCAGGGACTGAAGTTACTTCCACTGTCTTCAGAGACGATGGGAGGACTTCTGATTGAGAAGGGGAGGAGATGTCTTTTTTAATTGCAACTGGGCTTCGACCGTGTCCTAGTGCCTAGATTACAGAGAGTTAGGTGTATGTGAGCAACGCTTTCAGCCGCGAGAGCAGAAGACCGTGAATGTACAGTACAGGTACAAACTGCCACCGGACCAACTAAAATGCCAATGGCAATGACACAGAAAACAAGAGACTAGTAGTGTTACAATGTAAATGACCAAACAACGCTCACGAGGAGCATGACGCCGCCAATGCTTCCTATCCCGGCCCGGATTTTTTCGAACCTCTCCACTAAACTGGCTCATCATGTGTGAGGTGTGGTTTTATACAGCGGCGCTGGAAGTGCCGCGTCGTTTGGGGTTGCTGCGGCCTGGTGCTGCCCGCTTCTTGGGTGTGCTGGCCTTCTGGTCGGTACCTTCGATATATCTCAGGAGCTCATCGATGCTTCGTGAATCAAGAGCCTTGCGAGGATCGCGACCGGAAGTGGCCTGTGCCGTTTGGCCGACCTGTGGCTGCGGTTGAGTACGACCGATGTTCATGCCAGCACGGATGCGGCGAGCTTGAACGTCCTTTGCGTGTTTGGCAATCGATACAGCATTTCCGGTCAATTGCTCCAGCCAACTCTCAGCCTCCTTGGTGTTCTTGTCGTTAGGACCGAGGTGCGTGAGGAAGATGTTGAAGGATTCGCGCATGCGATTCACAGCGGGTCTTGGATCTTGGTCGAGGGCCAGGGCCTGAGCCAGTTGGAAAAGGAGAGTCGCGGCGTTGATAGAATCTTTTCCGTAAACACCCTCACAGACCTTCAGGGACTCTTCAAACCAGATACGGGATTCGTGATATTCCTTCAGATGTTGGAGCATGACGGCAGCATTGTTGATGGTGGTTATAGAATCGGGATGGTTAGGGCCGTAAATGACTTTCCATAGCGCCAGAGCATGCTTTACGTAGACCAAAGCTTGTTTGGTTTCGCCGCTGTTATGCAGGAACAGTCCCAGGTTGAGGTAGCTTAGGAGAGTCTCGGCATTGTCGACTCCAAGAGTTCGTTCGGAGACAACGACGGCCTTGCGAGCAAGTTCGACGGCCGCTTCCTTCTCGTCTAACTGGTAGTACAACTGCGAGAGAGTGTTGTACAAACGAGCGACCTCTGGGTGAAGAATGCCATAGATTTGCTCATGCAACGAGAGAGACTCCAACAGCAAGTCTTGCCCAAGCTTCTTCTGGCCTTGCATCAGCGATATCCGGCCAGCTTCGAGAGCTTCCTCAGCTAGCGAACTTCTCGGCGACGCTTCCTTGATGACGGGCACAATGTTGAGGATATCATCAGGGGTGAAGGTGTGGGGCGTAATTTTTCTTTTCGAGGCAACGGAAGTGGGAGATGTGTCACGAGCTTTCTTCTTCTTCTTGCTGCTAGACTTCTCCCCATTTGTAGCGTTTTCCTTCGCATGTCCATTGACGCCGGGTGCCTCGCTATTGGTGGACTGCACGGTGAAGTGGTAGGTTTTCATCTCCAGTTGCAACCCAAGCTTCAGGGAAACCTCACGAAGGAGCTGTATTGGCTTGAGATCAGAAGACCAAGCTCCTTCGATTGTGTACTGATAGCGTCGAAGGATCTCGAGTTCGATCTCCTCTCGCAAACTCTCTGGGGATACCTTTTGAAAGGTAAGATCCGTTCCCGAGTACAAGATAGCCATGCTTTCGTCAAGATCTGCCTTGGGGTTGGCGTTGAATTGAGATCCCAACAAGCAGTTGAGAAGATGCGAGATGCAAGAAGCAGCAAGCGGGATAGGCATGTACCTGAGGTACTTGCTGGCGACGTGTTTGAATGCTCTGGATACCATCTCTTGGATGATGATGGTTCTCAGTGATTCCAATCTCTTGCCTTCAGCAAGCGTAGCAAGCTTACCAAGGTATCTGATATTGATACCACGCTTGTGTAGCAGTCGACTTAACGATTGGCCGTCCATTGGAAAGCCAACATCACCGTCTTTGAGGTCGGTGATGAGTTCTGGCAGAACGGTATTTCGGAGAAAATCGCATGCGGCTTTGACTTCTTGTTCATCCTTGATCAGTTCCTCTTTGTCCTCCTCAGTCTCCGGTACCTGTCCACTGAAAGTGTCGGGATTGAGCGAGAATGCGAAGTTGGAAATATCAATCCTCTCCTTGTCGAAGTCAGGAGTCTCCTCAGTGTTTGCAACAGTCTTATCTTGATCAGAAGCCTCTTTCTCCACCTTATCCTGGGAGGCATCCTCCTTGACCTCGCCTTCAATCGTCTTGGTATCCGTCTTGCCCGGCTGAGCGGCGCGTCTCTTGGACAGCTCTCCGTCCACCCACTCTCGCATCTTTGACTTCCAGTACGCCTCGATGAGTTCGGGTCTAAGCACGGTCATCCTGTGAGGGTATGCGCTCTTACTAGCTCCGTTGACCTGCTTAGGGCTGCCAATCGCAGTGCCGTATTCCTCCATCCAGGAGATGTCTAACGGTGTTACTCTGTATAGATCAAGCACATACTTACGGCCATCAGTGCCCAACAACCCCTTGGTTTCTACACTTCCTTCGAGCACATGCTTCTTGCCAGCCTTGTCCCATACTGCATGCTTCTTGACCTTCAGGGCTTTTGAAAGCTTCTCGAAAACAGGGACAAACCGCTCGTCAGAGGCAACAACATCCTTGCCATCAATCGCACCATAGTCAATTTGGTTCTCTCCGGGCTCGCGTTGCTTGAAGATGCCAGGCACAATACTTTGACCTACTAGTCTCTTTCCCATGTAGTCGATCACGACTGTGCCAGGGGTAAAGAGACCGTCGATGTCCAGTTGGTTTACCATCCGGACACCCATAACATCTTTGCCCGTTGCAACTCTAGCGGCTTCATCTCCGCCTTCAGAAGCAAAAGTCCCCACGCCATCAGCACCGAAAGAAAAGAAAACATTGTTGTACACGAATATTTGAGCGTCTCTGCCCTCTGTCGGATTCAGAGGAGCGACTTCTCCTCTGGCGACTAAAATAGCGCCTCGCGCAGCGGCCTCGTTGTAGTCAGCAAAGAGCTTAGAAGTGAGTCGCTCACGGAACACGCGGTCCTGGACGGTCTCCTTTGGCAATTCACGAGTAGACTGAAACTCCTCATTCCAGTCTCTCAGTGTTTCCGTATTCTCGATGCCTGAGATCAGGTAGCTCTCCTGAGTGCGTGTGATGTCTGCCGAGTGCGCGACCAGAGGCGATGTCGAGTTGGGTACTACCCATGGGCTTGAAGGCGTCGCATTGGTGATCTGGAAATTGCCTAGAGGGTCCTTCAGGTTGTTGTAATCCTGAAGCTTCTGGAAGGACGCTTCGAACGATGGCGAGATTTCACCAAGCAAATTCAGAAGCGAATGTGCCGAAGCAGCCTTGGGAGCGCCTCGCGGGAAAGGATCGAACTTCGCATTCGAAGACTTGCTGACGAAGAAGCCAGAAACGTGGGAGGTGATCTGGTGTTGCTCCCCTTCGTTGGTGGTCACCACGAGGTACAGCAGATGTCCCTTCTGCCTCAGGTGGTATGGTGGAGGGTTCCAGGGAGACACCGAAATGGACTTCACTGTCTTTGGTGCCGGATCTTGAAGCTGTGGCAAGAGCGTCGAGAGTTCACCAGGGGCGTCGAAGTTAAAGTCTGTCATTGGGTGCGCAGGAGCTGGAGCTCCCTCGGCTTGAGGCTCTCCAGTAGTAACCGAGTCGTGGAGGGACAGTCCAGATAGAATTCCATGGAGAGTATCCGTTCGGTCTCCAGCAGCCCCAATCAATTCCCTGACTCTCACGACATGTAACCTCGCCTCCTTCTCGGTATACGGATCCTCGACCAAGTTCAGCTCGGATTCGGGCGTGAGGCCTTCCACCTCAGATAGCTGGATGAAATCGTTGATTCGTTGTCCCTTGTGCTCAAGATGGAAGCATGAGTACTGGAATGTGCCGGGGGTTTCGATTATGGATTGCCGAACATCATGGACTGCTTCTTGCGAAGAGACCTGGAAACAGTGAGTCTGTGTTGAAGATACCTGGAGCGAAACGCATACCATGATCCGAAGCTTTTTGGGCTCATGGGGGAGGTTGACGGTCAATTGGAAGATGCCTTTTCACGCGTTAGTATGGTCTCTTTGGCCAACTTGTTTCTGCCTCCAAGTTGGAAGTGCAGATATCTCGTACTTTCGCCTTGCTCCTCCCCTTCCGCCTCTCTGTTGGAGGCCGCATGCTCGAGGTCAGTGGCACTTCTAGAGCTCTCCGCAGAGCCGGCGTGCGTTTCTAAGACATGGCAGGTTAGACAGGTGTAGATTCCATGGTGTTGTACGGCTACAGGCCCATCGGTATGAATGGACATTTGGCCATCGACCAATTCGACTTACCAGAAGAAACAGTCTTTGCATCATTGGAATCTTTCATGTTGACACGGTCAAGGTAAAGAAAGTCGCAGATCAAGCGAGTAATGTGCAGTGGAAAAGAGTGACTGTGTCTAAAGGTACAGAGAAGACACCTTGATAGAAGGAGATGTAGAGCAGGCGAGTGAGACTGCTCAGGAGTTGGATGGTACTGTACGTACGTCGATGGTCCTCGACAAAAATTTTGTCACTGGACGAGAGCAAGGCTGTTCCTGGTCCGTGCTCCCGGCGTACCCGCCGTGCTCTGCGGCCAATCGGCGCCTCCGCTTGTTTGTTTACTTCATCCCTCGCATCTATCTCAACACCCTTCTGCTACTAAGAACAACAGCCTTTGCACTGCATTGCTTTTGTATACTTCGCATTGATTGCTTCTGCTTACGCGCGTACTAGCCATGCTCATCACAATTGCTCAATAGGTAGACCATAATCAGTAAGGCACTGAGAAGTACAAATCAGGGATGTTTGTTGACATTGGCCAGGTACTCATGGTGGATTTAGCAGCAGCCTTTCCGAGCATGAATTCGCATTTGCATACCTACACGCCAGTACGTCGTCGAGATTCTACCGTCAATACCAGAAATCTCCACGGTGCCGAGCAAGAGCAGGAATGGACCGCCGCACGATGCCATCGTCTTCTGCGAGCCCTGACATCCAGAGTCGCAATCCTCAAGAAGGACCTTGTGCGATTCCAATCAGCGGGTAAAACCGATTCAGGAGATGGGAAGCTGGGCGCATCCCCAGAATCAAAAGTCGTTGACGCGGACTGGACGAGATCGAAGAAGCCCATCAGACAGACGTATTCCGGAAGAGGAGGGAGAAACGGTCCGAAAGGTCGCAAGAATGTCCCTGTGGCCATAAACGCAAAAAAAGAAAGGAAATCCATATCTCCTGGGGAGGTCACGATCCCAACTCCACTACTAGCCCGAGCAAGAGGGGAAATACCATTGCCTCAACCTTTCCTGACAGCATACGAAGAGCCCCGTCCGGAGGACTTCAAGGTGACGAAGCGGCCTCGAGGACGTGGTCCGGAAGGGACTGTCCAATTTCAGCCATCCGAAACTCTAAGAGAGATACGACAGACAACTAGTGCCGCCCGTTACACCACGTATGAAGGCATTTACAATGGGCTCGAAGGTTTGCTTCGCGCAACGACAAGCAGCGGATCAGAGGACACGACAAGGGGCAAGGGGGCAAGATCGTTGTTATCCATGACCCTCAAAGCAGTCCCGAAATATATCACGCAGCAGGAAGGCTTACTGGAGGCGCACATGGAGGAAACTGGCGGCAAGACTGCTCTCAACCAACGGGACATTGCAACCGAGATATATGATGAATTGGAGTCTTTTGGATCGTCTAACCGGGGTTGGAGAAAGCTCAGGACTATTGTCCGGGCACATGGTATTGACGTCATCAGCGGTGCTATACACTTGGGGCTGTTGGATGATGGTTTCTGTGGTATCTTGATTGCACTTTGCATAAACACTTTTGCTATCGAGGAAGCGCAATCGCTTCTCTCGGCACTCCTATCGTCAAAACCATATCCAGGACCGAAGACTCTTTACGATACACCTAGCCGCCCTTTGAGCATGTTATGGAAGTTTACGGGGTTCACCAGCCGATCCTCGTTTCAGTTTAGAGAGCTCTCGAGCATTTTGACGAACGGGACATTACCCGTGGAGTGGCTAGCCACCAAGGAATTTGGTCCGACCTGGACTACGGCAATTCAGCTTCTCTTTCCTGGCTCGAAAGGCAACGATGCCTTCGATTTCTTAAAAACTGCTCTGTTTCTGCTGTTGCAAGCTGGACAGTCACCTTCGTCGGCAACAAAAGCAGTCACTGGAGCAGTCAAGACTACATTTTCCAGCCTTCTTACCACTCTCACATCGATTTCGATTCTGAGCAGAGAAGCCCGAAATGGGAGCACAGTCGAGAGCTCCGAAGATGAATCTGGCCGACACGCGGTAGCGTTGCTAGAAGGCTGTTTGGCCCGCGCCGGGCTGTGGAGTCCATCCGATGCGCAGATTTCGCTACTCCTGTCAAATTTAATTATTTGTGAAAGTCAAGACATTTTGACGAGAGCCTCACTGATGAATGCGATTTCAACCCAGTTGCGGAGCAACAATCGTGCTTCTGGAGTATCGGCTTACAATGAAGCTGTTGCTTTTATTGGTCAGATCGCGCGTTGCTGTGGGAGAGGCTCTTCTAGTCCAGGGTTTGAACATCTCAAGCAAATACATCTGATGATGGAAATCCTGGCATCGGACAACGATGGCAGCAGTGCCGTGCAGGGATTGATCGTCGACAGTGCATTTGCATTCGCGCAAAAGGTGCCAGATGGTCAGCATCTGGAATATGCTGCCTGCATGGACGCAAAATTCTGCGCAAGAAGGCCAGATGTCGATAGCAGTTGGCACGAAATACGAGAAGGCAACGATTCCGAGGCTGTGAGCGGATATCGTTGGGAGGAAGGCATTGGCGAGTGGGTTACGGCGACACCCGCAGTAATAGTAGCAAAAAGGAAGGCAGCCGCTTTGAGGTCGTTTGAAGACGATTCCGAGTGCGATACTCCATATCGACCTCCTCCAAAATTGCGTCGACAGACTGAGGCCGGGCCAACTTGTGTTCCTGCTGCTATTTTGGCAAGTGTTGTGCAACCGAGCTCTCCTCTTGTCAGCAGTAGCCCCAACTTTGACCATTCGATCGGAAGCAATTCAAGTGAGAATGAAGACAACGATGAGGCTAGCACAGGCATCTTTCATGAGGACGACTTTCCTGTGCAGAGCAATGTTGACACCGCTTCCGACGGCGAGGACTCATCACAAGGCAATTCAGGCGAGGATGAAGACGATAACGAGGCTAGCGAAGGGATTCTTCATGGGGACGACTTTCCCAGTTCTGAAGATGAAGATTGTAATATGGAATCTTCATCCGACGAGTCATTCGTTTCCCACTCTTCACCAGCGTCAACGCCTCCCACGGCCTCGAGAATGCTTCCGCCCATCGCCCGAGTGCCGCGCCTTAGCCGAAAACTCCTCCGTACAAGTCAAGACTGCCAACTTTTTGACGACTGCTTCTCCTCCACCGCGTCGTTAGCAACATCGCACAACGACTCCCTTGTTTCAGAGCGGCGCGAGTTCGTCGACCGCGCACCTCGACTGGGGAGGAAAGCGCTCCAGTCAGGCCTGCCAGATGTTTGACGAGAGCGATGATGAGCTGAGCATTCTCTCGACGTCTTCCCACGCCGAGCATGCGCTTCGGGATGTTGCGAATACCGGTGTTTGCAACGCACGACGCTCACGCAAGACCAGTTCTAATGGTGTGCCGATGACTCGCGCTAGAGCTAGCAAAGTCATCTGTCTTAGCGATAGTGAAGATGAGTTGTGTCTTTGAACAAATTGGGGTTTGAGTGGTCCCAGCTTGTCACTGCTGTTTTCGATATATGTGTAGAACTAGGTAGTAATACCGGAGCAGGAAATCCAATTCTGCCTTTCTTTTTTCTGCAGAGGTTTTGTGTTACGTGCGCCGTGTCTGAGCCGTGTTGCGCAGCCTTCTCCCCAGCTATTGTCCATGTAGATTATCAATCATCAACTCTCTTATCTGTTGCAAGGGAGATTCTGGTTATTCTCTGCTTGAATGTTCCTTTTCTACTAATTCTGTCAAGTTTGATCCCTTTCTCTCAATCGCAATATTTCTGTTAAAAACCCTTAATGACTACTCTGCCGTTGATCACAGAAATATGCATGACAACATGTGTATGGTATTTTTCAACTTGAAAATGAGTTAAATTTTTATCTACGTCCTGGATTTTGATTTCTGAATTTGTTTTTATCTGTAAGGGAAACTCCAAGAATACAAGTCTCCGGATTAGAACAAACTCGTTTATGCATCAGTTGCTGTCCTTTTTCACATCTGCATCTAATACTGTCGTACAACAAAATATGAATCCACACCGCTGTATTCGATGCGCTGTCTCATATCACAACACCCCCCCCTATTGCTGCGACAATTGCACTATCGTTGTTAACATGTACAAAAGTATTCGAGGACTCACTGGTCTTACATATTCGAGTTTTTCCAAGCTTCCCTCCTGTTTTGGCTCGACGTGTTCGTGTACAGCACTTAGCTTTTTCACTCATCTGAAAAATACATTCTTTCCTAATTCAACCTGGCCTATAATTATACCGTATCCAATTGATTCACTGGTTCAACAGACACTGCCTGCGCCATGCGAAGCAGTCAGGCATACGTTCTGACTAATTTGATCTGACAGATGTCCGAAAATAACATCCTGTTCAGTCTAGCCGTCGATAATAGAATTACAACCAACAATCGTATTACTGACGATCACAATTTTGCACTGAAAATAGCATCTGTTTAAACTAAAACAAATCGCATTCTTGCTTGTTATCGTGATTTTAGCCACTGCAAACGTTGTTGTACTGTAATGCAGGCAAACCCAAGTTGCAGGCTTAGCAGGCAAGATTCCAACCTTTCTAATTGATCAACAGCCTGGTCCTCGTCAACCACCGTCGCCACACCTTTGATGTCTATGGAAATCGCACCCAGGTTGCTTATGGGTTTTGTGTACTCGATTTCCCAAGCCTTGTTTCCTATTTCAACCCAGTGAAGTGCCGTGTCGGTTTACTGGCTTTATAGAAAATAACACGTTAGGCAGGTACGACTGCCAGGCAAATAGGTGTGCGCACGTATCGGACCTAATTTGGTCTTTTTCTCTGCCTTAGGAGGTAGTTCCGTTCTAATTATGCTTCTAATAGGAGTTTCGCAAATAGCAGCTGAATGTCATTTAATAGCAGTTGTATAATATAATATCAATATCTGCTTTCTCTGAAACAAAACAGATTGCATTCTTATTTAGAAGCTTGATCTTAAGTTTAGATAGCTTTATTATATCGATGGCCTAGGTTTTGAATAAGTAAGATACAGTATGTTAACTCCTTTTCCTTTATCGGCAGCTTGTCTGGTTCGCAATGCTTGCTTTCTCGCTAAGGAGCATCGAGGTATGCGGTTGCTCGTGGTTTTCTTCTTTCCTGTCTGGGTCTCACGTGTTTTCCCCAATCTCCGTGTAAAACAGTCACGTATCCGTCTTAACCAATATTCTATCCAATTCCGCAATTAATAATGAACTGAAAATCAACCAACGAAATGTGAATAATCATTGTACTCAGTTAACAGTTACTTTTCTCCAGAATGACCCTTATTACTGCAATCTTTCGTCGATACATCGTTATCTCAAGGCACATTCGATTTCCAGTTGAAGAAATGTTTTCCAGGCTTTTTCCTTTCCTGAAAGCTTGCTTCGGCCTTGTTATTAATACCTCTATTTCTGCGCCTAAGAATACGAAAGTACACGACTGCTCGCAGGCCTCATTCATTGCATGTACAGTACAGTACATACTGGATTCCTCCAACCCCTCCCCTCCCTTTCCCCTCCTGCAAGGCCTCGAATCTCAAACTCTGTGCAACGGATACGCAGTTGTATTTATCTAACCGGTTCAACGATTTGGAAAATCTCATTCTATTTCAAATTTTCAGTTCCAATTCACACTACAAATAACAAACGAAACGGGTATTAAAAGAATTATTGGGTCTTTTCCTCGTTTTTCCCCTTCCCCTTCCCAAGCTTACATCTTGACTGTACAGTACTGCACATCGGGATTTCAAAGCATGCCAAACTTCAAATCAACACACACATAACCCACACTTTTTCTTCCCCCCCCAAACCCGCTTTCACATGATGATCATCCTCCTCTCCCCTGTGACGGACACGAAAATACACCGCTAATATTGGGTCTCTGTCACGGAGCGAGAAGGAGCAAGACTCAGTTAGTGGTCTGCATTGACTACGGGGCTCTCAGTCCGAAGGTTGAGCGTTCTGGGATGGAAAGGTGTGCGCCGAGTTCAGTCACTTTTTGATCACGTGATAAACACCCTCTACAGCCTTAATCCTCTAATAGTGGGCTGCCTTCCCACATTTATTCTGCGGGCACTCGAATAATGTGGGGGAAAGCAAGTGTCCCACTGCATCCAAGTGTCCCATCTCAGTTCATGATTTTTTACGATAGCATTTCATATTAAAACACTATTATTTAATTACGCCAAATTGAAAGGTAATAAAAACTGGAAGCTATTTTTAGATTTTAAAATAAAAATTTCATTTTTATTAATTAAAAGTTGTTAAATTATATATTTTCGTTGAAGATTCTATTTTTAATTATCGCATTTTGTATAAAAACATTATCAACGCCAGATATTTAATTATAATAAATTAATAAATAATAAAAACAGAAAGCTATTATTAAATTATAAGTTAAAAGTTCTATTTTTATTAATTAAAAGTTACGAAACGAAATGTTTTGTTTTAACTTGTTATTTTTTATAATCGCATTTTAAATTAAAATACTTCCAACGCCAGTTATTTTATTATAATAAACTGAAGAAAAGTAAGTTTAGCTTGCATTCGAATAGAATTTATAGAAATTATATTAAATTTTACGTCGGAACATTCATTTTTGATTAAGTGAAAGTAATTTAAATCGTTTTTTTACGTATTTCCAATCAGAAATTGTATTAATTAAACGGCTACGAATCTTATAAATACAATATACTTTTATTAAAACTAAATAAACCTTATATTTTCTTTAGCTTTCTAGCTACTTTATATATGCTTTTCAGCTTTTAAATATCGGTATAATATTTATATTCGAAAAATAAAAAACAAAAGGCAAAAGGTAAAAAAACACCGTTAGTTTTGCGAAAAGCTTTTGCTTAAGCGTATAATAAGTAAAAGAAGCTGCTTACGAGCCTTGGATTTTAAATTGTAAAAGCAATAAAGCTGTAAAACAAAAAAAAATCGTATTAAAAATAATAAATTGCATTTTTTTTGGCCGAAAATCTTGATATATAATAAAACGCGAGCTTAATAAAGCTTTTATAATTATCGAATAGCTTATAACCGATTAAAAAAGTTAATCTGAATTATTATATATAATATTTTAATTGCAAACAAATGTAAATAGGCTTTCTAAAAGCGAAAAAGCGAAGAAAAAATTGAAAATGCGTACAAAACACTTATTTAAATTAGTTTCTATTAATAAAATTTAACTTTTTAATTCAAAATCTGAAAATAACTGCTTGTTTTTTATTATAATTTAACTTAATGTAATTAAATATCTGGCGTTGGTGGTGTTTTAATATAAAATGCGATCGTAAAAAATCATGAACTGAGATGGGACACTTGGATGCAGTGGGACACTTGCTTTCCCCCACATTATTCGAGTGCCCGCAGAATAAATGTGGGAAGGCAGCCCACTATTACTCCTCCTCTCCCACTCCCCGCTCGTTCCTGTTTTGGTTTCGTGTGCTACTCGTGCCCGTCACTCACAGCGGATAACCATTCCCGTTCACCAACTAGAACGCAACTTATCCACATCTACCAACCCAGACCCTACAGTAGGTAGGCACCTACCGGTTCAAGAACTACCTCAGCAGCCGAGCAAGAGCTTGTTGCGCAGTATATACAGTAGTGTAGTGTATCTACTGTACAGTACTGTACATACTGAGTGCACCTTAGCCCCTCAACGACACACCACACACGCAAAGAGCAACGTCACCAGGAAGAACCAGAAAACGCCACACAACCGCACCTTTTCCATTCGTTTCCATTCGTTTCGTTTCGTTTCCTTTCTTTCCTCTCCTTCCCCCTTCACAGGACCTTGGAAACCGCCCATGCAAACCATGCGATGCGCGAGCACGTGGAAACGACGATGATCCGGAACGGAAGTCTGTTTGTTTGTGTGTGCTTGTTTCGCCGGCCTCGAAACATCACAGGATTTCGAAACATGATATGCTACTTACTGTACGTACAATACATACTGTGTAAATACAATACAGTACAATACAGTACAGTATCTCTCGGTGTACTTACCGTACCGTATTATACAGTCCCTTACATATGTACTGTACTGTACTATGGTTACAAACTTTGCCTTACCCGTCTGATCGTCTGCCTCCTGCGCCGCTCCTCCGACAGTTCTACAACTTCTGCGTCCTCTTGTTTGGAGCGTTTGGTACGCTGTGCGTTGTTGTGCCTTGTCCTGCCTTGGGGTACTGTACAGTACAGTATGTATATCTCTCTTCCCAGATAAGGTATGTACTGTACCTACAGTACAGTTTGTATGTGAGGTATTGCACAGTACAGCTGTAGGTTCAGGTAGGCAAAATGTCAAGAGAAGGAACGAGCAAAAGGTTCGTAGAAGGTGTGCATTGACTACGAGGTTTCTAAGCTGGAGGTGTCGCGAACTCTAGGATACAGTGTGTGTGGATGATCACCTGATATTGACACCACGTGACGATATCTGAATCGTGACTCTCAAATCACGTGACCAACGAACTGGTATCCCATCCCCTCACACCAAACTACCTAGATAGTTGGCGTAACCGCTTGCGACGGCTTGCGCGTTTGAACAGTATCAGAACATGCACGTCCAACTAACTCTCCATCTCCATCTCCGTTTCCGTTTCATTTGCTTAGCTGTTATATGTATGTACATACTGTATGTACACGACATGTCCGCTGAGATGTTACTCCAAATCATCACGATCGTCAACTCAACGTCTTCTCCATTTCCACACCCCCCCCCCCCCCTCCGCTCATCCACTCTGGCTCGGGATTCGGCCATCGGGTTCTATTCATAGCATACCCATGTACAGTACAGTACAGAACAGCACGCACCCGGTACTCTACTCTACAACACCGTACAGTACAGTAAATACCTTTTCGTGCGGGCGGACTCCACACGGGAGCACGGAGGAAACACGAGGGAGGATCTGGAAAAGTCCCCGACCGCGACGCACGGCTTCCTCGCGCGCGCGTGCCCTGTGTGGCTTGGAGGAGCGGGGGAGGAGCCGGGCCCCTCTTATTCATGACTTGACAGTACCGTACTGTACTGTATGTATGTATTGCACTGACCGTCTCTCGGATTTCTTCCGGACCTGCTCCTGCTCCTGTCAGACTGAGGTGGAGTCGACAGATAGATAAGAGTAAAGTAGGGTCAGTTAGTAAGTACTGTACCTATGGACTGTGCTTACTGTACTGGCTGGCTGTACTGTACTGTATTTTACTGTCCAAAAGCCATGCTGTCTCGTCCACCTACCTCCGTGCAGAGAGAGTTCTGTACAGTACAGTTTGTAGGTTCTGTTGCGTTGGTCGGTGCTTTGCCTCTGCCGACAGAGGATTGCGTACGGCGTACGTGAATGCCGGTGGTCTAGATCTCGACTGCCTCTTACTTGCGCTGGGTGGAAACTCTACTGTCGTTGTTCTCGTGTAAGGATCTCCCAGCTGGGGATACATCTGTCATCTCCAGCTTGTGATGGCGGTGGATAATGGGTAGCACAGTACATACAGTATAGTATGTACGTACACACAGCCAGCATCTGTTCTGGAAATTCGCGAGGGAGAGATTGATGAGTGTGATAGGCGCACGGAAAAGAGCGTTCCTCGATCCCGCCAATGAGACATCGCAGACCAGAGACCCGACGGTCTCGCGAGCCGAAGTGAGATGGGGGGGCTTGGATGTTTCTCCGTATGTCCAGGGGGTGGCCCTGCTGCGGCGTTGCGGTTCGCACGGTGATGAACCGATCACGGCAGCCACAGAAAGCAAAGCGAAGCAAAGCAAAGGGCACGGCACAGAGCAAAGGAAAAAGAACGAACAAAGAAGCCTATCACATCAGATGATCTCCCGCTTCTTCTCCGAGCTCGGGACGGGGAAAGAAAGTGTCTGGTCTTACCTGAACTGCTCGTGCGTGGAAGACGCACGCACAAGCGGCACCACAAGCGGCACCACCAGCGATCATGATAGAAGCGATGGACGGTTCTGCCCGTCATCTATCTCGAACCTGTCAACTCCTTTTGGGCGACCGGGTGAGAGGGAGACCATAAAGGTAGATTTTGTATATCTTAGATTATGTATAGATATACATACAGTACATATCGACATATCATTAGCGGCTGTGCTGCCAAGGTTAGTATGGATGGTATCCCTTATTCATGATCTCCTATATATGCATGGACTGTACAATACACACAGTACATACAGTACATTTAGAAACAACATGTGATAAGCGGTGCCGGGCCATCGGAGATTCGTGCCGCTGTGTCGTTTTGGCGTTTGACCTGGACACCCAGCATGCAGGGAGGCACGAAGCTGAACATGCCGGCGCAACAAGATCGGTCAGGAACCGGGAAGACGGGTCGATTGGACGACGACGTGCGTCGACGACAGGTCAAGGACGGGGAGAAACGGATGTGCGAGAGTGGTGTGGATGGATGAAAAGGGGTCGCGGCGCACGAGAAAAAGGAGGGGGAGAGATGCTCGCCTGTGAGCGCATACCCCGGTATGTAGAGAGAGAGAGAAATGGAGCAGGCGGTGTCTCGGAAGAAAAAGAAAAAGAAGGATACGGTGTAAGCGATATTGGACATCCAGGCCGTAGATGGCGATATGCGGAATCGCGTGTCCGATGTGCTGAGGCTGCTCTCAACACACCTTCTGCCGCGTGGTGCACAGTACGGGGAGCAGGAACATCATGCTGTGTCGTCGATTCAAGCTTGCTGCTGGGAGGCGGGGACAAGTCCACAAGATTGTAGTACAGTACAGTGTTGTAGTGTAGTGTAGTGTGTAGTGTACGGTGGTGATGTTGTGGAGATGGGAAAGTAAACAAAGCAACTTCTCTCTCTGTACTATACGACTCTGGATGCGAGTGGCATAAGTGGCATAAGTGGCACAAGTGGCATAAGTGGTATAACTGGCATCTATGGCATAAATAGCATAACAGCATAACTGGCATAACCGCCCCCGCCCGGCCGGCACACGGGCAAACGAGGCAAACAAACGCCGTCCCCCCTTGCACAGTGTTATGCCCTGCCATGCAAACCATGCAACCTGGAAATGAGAGACCCGAGATGAGACGCCCCAGGCAGCTCGTCGTCGACCCCAACTCACCGACTGCCACCTTCATCTTCACCTTCATCTTCACTTCACCTTCACCTCACCTTCACCATCACCATTCAATCAACACCCTTACCCCCCCGACACCCCACACGCTCTTTACCGACCCAACCCCTTCGATAATCAGACATCCACGTCTGCACGCTCTCACGCTCTCACGCCCTCGAGCCCTCACTCGTTCACTCCGCGACTCCGCGACTCCACGACTCCACGACTCCACGTCTCCACGTCTCCACGTCCCTCACTTCCACGTCCACCTCCTCCTCCTCCCTCAACCTGCTCTCCGATCTCTTGTGCGACGTGCTGGCCATCTCGCAAGACATCCGCTTCTTCACCAGCCCGCACTCGGGCGCCCTCTCGCCCTCTACGTCGAGCCCCCCCGGTCGCCGGCGCATGTGAGGAGAAGGAAGACGAAAACCCTCACTCATGCCTTTCCCGAAGGCCGTCAAGGCCGTCCCGGCCCTCGCCCTCGTGGGAATGGCGTCGGCACAGAACCAGGGGACGATCGAGGCGGAGAAGAAGGCCCAGGTGAAGATGGCCATGTTCAACACGGCTTTCCAGAACTACCTGTGGATCATTTGTGGCTCGCTGGTGGTGGCCATGATCGCCTGGAGGGTCAGCATCGAGTCCGTCAAGTACATCCGCCAGCTGACGTGCCTCAACAACGACACGCAATCCTACTTCGTGGCGCCCTCGATGCGCTTCGCCAGCTTCAAGAAGCACCTCCTCTACGCCCCGGTCTTCCGCAAGAGACACAATCGCGAGTTTCAACTGTCTTCGGCAATCAACGTGGGAACCCTCCCGACTCGCCTTCAGGCCTTGTTTCTGCTGGCCTACTTGGGTACCAACGTGGCGTTCTGTGTCGTCAACATCGACTGGTCCCTGCCCTATGTTCCGACGACGAAGCAGGTCAGGAACCGAACCGGTGTGCTGGCCGTGGTGAACATGGTGGGTCTCCTCTGCGTGCATCTCATCTAGGTCCCGCCTTAACGTCTCGCTCTAGGTCCCTCTCTTCCTGATGGCTGGACGCAACAACATTCTCATTAACTGGCTTAACATCTCCTTCGATACCTTCAACCTCCTCCATCGATGGTTCGGCCGGATCGTGGCCCTCGAGGCCCTCATACACAGCCTGACTTGGGCGATGGGGAATGCTGCGTCAAAGCCTGGGGGGTGGAGCTGGGTTGCTAGTCATATCTTTGCCTCGCCCAAGATCCTCACCGGGGCCCTCGGCACATTCGCATTCCTTGCCATCATGGTGCAGGCAAGCTCGGTCTCGCGTCATGCCTTTTACGAGACGTTCAAGTACCTGCACATCGGCCTGGCCATCCTCTCGGTCGTGGGTCTCTGGTACCATCTCAAGCTGGCCGAGGCGCCGCAAATCAAGCTCATGTACTTGATCGTGGGTTTCTGGGTGGCCGACCGGGCCATGCGCCTCATCACTCTCGTCTACCGAAATGGAACCGGATCCCGCGCCCTCGTCGAAGCACTCCCCGGAGATGCCGTCCGCGTCACGGTGAACATGCCTCGCCCATGGACCTTCCAGGCGGGCCAGCACGCTTACCTCTACATGCCATCTGTCGGCTTGATGACCTCTCACCCCTTCTCCGTGGCGTGGTCCGACGAGGATGATCAGGTGGACGGCGAGAAGCTGGCCATGACCCGACAGGATGTCTTGGCTAGTCGGAAGACCAGCATGTCGTTTGTCATTCGCCAACGCACCGGATTCACGAAGAAGCTTTTCCAAAAGGCGGAGAATTCTCCGGATCAGAAGTTCTGGACGTCTGTTTTTGCCGAAGGTCCCTACGGAGGCAAGCACATGGTACGTCTCCTCCGCTCCCCTTCACATGGACCGTCCTAACGTCACGCTAGATGACCTCTTACGGAACCGTAATGCTCTTCGCCGGCGGCGTCGGAATCACCCACCAAGTCCCCCACGTCCGCAATCTCCTAGCCGGGTTCGCCAACGGCTCCGTCGCAACCCGCAAGGTCGTGCTCGTCTGGGTGATCCAGGCCCCCGAGCATCTCGAGTGGATCCGACCGTGGATGACCTCCATTCTCTCGATGGACAAGCGCCGCGATGCCTTGCGAATCATGCTCTTCGTCACGCGGCCGCGCTCCACGAAGGAGATCCACTCGCCCTCGGCGACGGTGCAGATGTTCCCCGGGCGGCCCAACATCGAGACGATGATCGACCTCGAGATCGAGAGCCAGGTTGGCGCCATGGGCGTCTCAGTGTGCGGGAGCGGCGAGCTGAGCGATGATGTGCGAGCCGCCGTGCGCCGTCGCCAGCACGTCAGCAACATCGACTTTGTGGAGGAGGCCTTCTCGTGGTAATTAATCTCTGGTCTATCTCCCTCCTTATCTACCTCCTTCGAGACATGAATAAATGAACGAACAACGTCATTTTTAATCGTGGCCAAGCGAAGTGTGGACACGATACGTACGGCCGATGTTGAGCTCGGCTGCGCTGGGTTCGGGTTCGGGCCGTCACGCCCGACGGAATTTGAAAAGTCGACATGTAGTTGTGGTTCTGGCCATGTCTGTAATGTTTTTTGGGGCTTCTTTTTCTTCTGTATGGGCCGGTTGATTGGGTACGGTAGGCGCCTTATCTATCGTTGCTACCTCCCACTCACGTTATTCTGTGTACATTATATGCTAGGGCGGGTCAACGGGTCGGCCACGTGAGGCTCTAGCCGTGGTTTGGCGGACGAGACGAACGCGGGAATCAGAACGGAGAATCTCTCGTGGAGGAAGGGCGTGTCTTTGAAGCAGAGCAGTTAGCCGCTTCGCATCTCCCCCTCATATGCACATATCTGTCTGGATGTGCATATGTACATATAAATCATAAATGTAATCATGAACGGAAGGATACGATCTCGTACTCTACGATGTGGTTCCGATGCTAGTGTTATGGTGTTCTTTTTTGTGCATGTCTTTATGCTCTGGGTTTTTGGATAGGTGTTCGTGACGGTTGTACAGAGGTAGGTGGTATGTATGTACATAGGTAGTTAGTACATGGGTAGGAGGTACCTAGGCAAGTAGGTAGGTAAGCAAGTAGGTAGGTAGGTAGGTAGGTAGGTAGTCAGTACATAGGTAGGCATGTGTCCTTTTTTTTTCTTTTTCTTTTTCTTCGTCTGGACGAACGAACGAACTCGTCGTGGGTGACCTTGGTTGCGAGGGCAGGCAGTAGGTAGGTAGTAGGTAGGTAGTAGGTAGGGCAGTAGGTAGTAGGTAGTTGGTAATAGGTGAATACCTACCAGGTAGGTAATGTAAGCAGCTTCCTTCGGTTCTGGCTCTCTCTCTCTCTCTCTCTCTCTCTCTATCTAGTGTCTGTGTAAGTCCGTCCTACTGTACTCCATCCCAGCCCATCCCAGCCTCGCCTATCCTACCCTCCTAGCTTAAATCTCAATCTTTTTAATTTTTGTTTACACCCGTGGTGGACATGTCTCTCTCTCTCTCTCTTTTCTGTACTTGGGTTTGTGTTTGTACATCCATCTATGGGTACATGTGGGTTGGTCGGTCGGTTGGTTAGTGGTGGTGGTGTTTGAAAATACAATTGATAAATAAATGAAGGAGGGAGGGAGAGAGGGAAGGAGGTGTATAGCTTTGCTCTTTTGAATGGATAGAAGATAGGCTTGCTTGCTTGCTTAGATGAGCAAGGTAGGTGGATGGCTTCGATTCTGGCTCTATCTCTCCCCTCTCTTTTCGTTTCTCTCATTATTTCTCACGTGTATGGATGTGTAAGTGCACGCATAATACCTACCTACCCATCTCTATATGAAGCCTACCTATGATTTACATCCCCGCCTGGCCTAGCTCAGCCCACACCTCTCCACCCGTAAACGCGCATCGCTTCAGCAGCAGAGCAGCAGCAGCAGCAGTGGTGTAACGTAACGTATCGTCAGCTCAGGAAGGCCACGAGCGGCGTGGCTTACATCTCCCTCCCCCTTTCGGATCGACGCGATACGACGCGATGCGATGCGGACTGGCTTACTCACTCACTCACTCACGCTGGCTGTCCTTCCACGCTCTCTCCCCGACGCCAACGAAAGAGCCTCGAGGCGTGAGCGACACGCGAGGGCCGAAGGGCCGGAGGGAAAAGAGAGGGCGATGCCGAAAGGATGAGGAGGTCGTTCGTTCGGGGAAGAGGGTGGGTGGATGGATGGATGGATGGATGGATGGATGCGTGCGGTGCAGCGAACCCAGATGCAGATGCAGCAGCAGCCTCGCTGTGTAGATAGGTAGACATGGCATCATCAGGATGCAGAACGTGGCGTGCTGCGGAGAGCGAGCGAGAAGTAGGAAGGAAGGAGGAAATGTATTTAAGAAGGTCGAGCGAGGCTTCTCGCGTCTTGGGGCGAAGAGAGTCGGTTTGCTTTTCACTTGGACGTTGTGAAACCCCCTCTCTTTCTCTCTCTTGTTGAAAAAGAACGAAAGACGGAAGCGAAAGAAAGACGGAAGCGAAAAAAGAGAGAAAGAAAAAAAAAAAAAAAAAAGGAAAGACCAACATCGCGAAAGCGAAATTCGAGAGCATGCCGTTCCCGAGCGATGAAGTGTTGATGAAAACTGCCGAAGATCTGGTAGCAGGTCTCCAAGCCGTCTTTGGATCGCACCCGGGATATCGTCCAGGTGAGGAGCAATCTTCCCTCGCCTCGTTTGTTTACATACCTACACATGTACATATATACACACGCACACACACACATATACGCAGAGCGCAACGAGCCTTGCCCATCCATCTCCCCACATACCCTTCCCCCGTGTACAGATACACGTGCACAGTAGAGGTACATTTGCAACTAACCATCGCCAACGCTTCTCCCCAGCACACGCCAAAGGCACTCTCTACAGCGGCACCTTCACCCCCTCGCCGACCGCGGGCCAGCTCTCAGCCGCACCGCACTTCCACCAGCGCAGCACGGCCATCCTCGCGCGCTTCTCCAACTCCACCGGGCTCCCGCACATCCCCGACGCCGCGCCCAACAGCTCGCCCCGCGGGCTCGCCGTCCGCTTCCAGCTCGGCGGCCGCGCCCACACCGACCTCATCGCGCACTCGACGCCGGCCTTCCCCGCCCGCACGGGGGCCGAGTTCCTCGCCTTCCTGCACGCGCTGCGCGGCGGGCCGGCGCGCGTGGGCGCCTTCCTGGCCGCGCACCCGGCGGCGCGGGCCTTCGTCGAGGCGGCCCCGCCGCCGCCGCGGAGCTACGCCGAGCTGGCGTACTTCGCCGTCTCGGCGTACAAGCTCGTCGACGCCGGCGGCCGGGCGACGCTCGTCCGCTTCCGCTTCGTGCCTGCGGCTGGCGTGGCGAGCCTCGCGGCGGGTGCCGATCCCGGGGAGGGCAGGGCCGCCGACTACCTCCGGGAGGAGCTCGAGGCGCGGCTCGCGCGCGGCCCGGTGGCCTTCAAGCTCGTGGCGCAGGTGGCGGCCGAGGGGGACGTGACGGACGACGCGACGGTGCGCTGGCCGGAGGAGCGGGCCGTCGTGGAGCTGGGCTCGTTGACGCTGGATGCCGTCGTGCCGGACAGCGCGAGGGTGCAGAAGACGCTGATTTTTGATCCGATTCCGCGCGTCCAGGGCGTGGAGCCGTCGGATGACCCGCTGCTGGAGATGAGAGCTGCGGTGTACTTGATTAGTGGGAAGCAGCGCCGTGCTGCTGAGTATGAGGAGTAAGTAGGCTGGGCTGGAGAGGTGGGAGCTTCACTCGAGATCGAGGATAGGGATCTTTAGCTTGGGATGGGGAGACTGAGACGGATGTGTGTGCTTTCTTGCAGATTAGAGCTTTGTGCGGCAGTCGTATGAATAATTCTCGTGGGTAAACAAGCTACTTCTCAGGGGCTCGCTTAGCCTGACGTGGCTTCACGCTGGCAGAGCACGACTTGGCAAGGAAGCGTGCAGACTACCTCAAGAATTACAATGCTTTGATATTTGTCTGCCGTTTCGTGAAATACAGTCAGTACCCATATAACGAGGCAGGCGGTACAAGAAGAACAACATAACAGGAAACACGCATAAACAGCAGCACAAATGCTCACCGCGATAGCAAAGTTGATCATTCCCTACACCTCCAAAAAACGTAATCGTACAAGCCCACCTTATATCCCCAAAAAGAACAACCTCTCCGCCCAAAACACCTTGATAGTAGACACGCTAGATCACAGCACGACCGCAACGTGGTCATCCATGTACCGGCCCACATTTCCAATGAACATCGACGCAACGCACGCCGTGACCCCAAACGCAATCGTAATCAGATAGACCAGCTTGAACGCGCCAATGAAACAGACCTTCGTCGCTCCGACCATGAGCTTTAGGTTCTCTGGCCCCGCGAGCTCGGGCAGAATCTGCGAGTACTCCTTGACGGTCATGGCCGAGAGGCCGCGGACCATGGCTTCGATCTTGTCGACATCGTAGACGCCGATCGTGAGGGCGGCGGGCACGATAGTGGTGTAGGCGTTCTTGGTGACCTCGTGGATGAAGCGGTTGAAGAAGATGGCGAGACCGATGACTTGGGCTTGGGCCCGGAGGCCGACGGTGAGGGCTGTGACGGATGCGATCAGATCGTCGGGTGTGATGACTGTTATCATCACCTGTTGTTCTATCATCAGTGTATGTTCCTGCCTTGCAACGTGTTTGGGGGGCACTGGCAGAATCAAGATGGGCCGTTCTTGAACCGTACTGACCTGATTGGGAACTATGACGCCTCCGACTCCGATCAGTCCCAACATGAGAGGGGCCCAGGCGGTTCTAATATCATCAGGGTCGATGAGAGCAAGACATGCAGAGCCTGAGAGTTGTCAGAAGATGACTCGTGTTACTTGCGCTCCAGCAAACACACCGATGGTCTGAAGAACGCAGAAAAACGCCATCAAATAAGCGACGTAGCCTTTGAAGAAGGAAAGCAGCAGCGCTGACGTGATGGCACCCAGTAAGATGCCAATGCCGACCGGTAATGTATTGATGCCCGTCTGATACCGATCCGCTTGAAAAACAGCAATGGACTCGATGGGCCAGAAGGTGGTTAAGGGGACGAAGTTCACGCCAGCGGCAAAGATCACATAGAGCATGCAAAAGAATGGACGCCGAGCATGGAACATTCGCTTGGGGAAGAGGGGGTAAGGAGCGATGAAGCATTCGTAGGCACCAAACCCTAACAGCGTGCAACCCCCAAGTACCAGGAATGTCAGGACGTGGGCGGAGGTCCAGGGGTAATCTTGCCCTCCCCAGTTAAGTCCGACGAGGAAGAAGAGCAGACCCATGGTGAGGAGGAGGCAACCGACGAAATCAATCCGGCCGATTGTTTCTCTCCGCGTTAAGCCGAGTGTGTTGACACGCGGGGGAGGGTGGTAGAAATATGCGATGATAGTAACAGTAAGGATGTTCCAAAGAGCAATGACCAGTCCGACCCATCGCCAGGACGAAGTGGCAATCCAATTGGCATACAATGGTGACGGAGACCAAGGCAATAGCGCGCAAAGAATCATGGCTGAGTACAGAGTCCGCTTAGCCGTGGGAACTATTTCAGCAACGATGGCGATGGCAAGCAATTCTTGAACGATAGAGCCAATTCCAAGAAGGACTTGGCCACCGATAAACCCGGCGGCATTGGGCGTAGCAGCGCAGGTTATAGCACCAGTGATTGCTACGACGACCCCCGCAAGAAAGATTGGTTTGCGGCCGAAGAGATCTGCCAGGGGGCCGACAAAAGGCGCAAATGCCCCCTGCGCGATGATGATTGAGGTGAGCATCCAAAGAGTCATTTTCGTGGCATGTAAATCGTATGCAATAGTGGTTCCCAGGGTCAAATAGAGTACAGGAACGATTATCGCTCCAGCGAGTCCACATGAGCAGCCTAAGATCGTCATGATAAATCCGGCTGAAGACTGTATTGGATTTCATCAGTGTCGAACTATCCCACCACCAAAGTAAATCTTACAGCATTGTATGTAGTGTGATCTTGGCCGTCTCCTTCGGTTCTGAGTTCCTCGAGTTCATAATAGTGCGGATTTGCCGATAGCCTCGAAAGAGTCCGAACATTCTGCAAACCTTCGCGAGTCTTCTCCTCGTCAGAGCTCCCTGGCTTTAAGGTGGTGCTGCTAGACGACATTGTGTATGTTTAAAATGTGAAATGTGTCTGGAATTTATTATACTCGCTGTAAGAAAGAGACTTTATAAAAGCGACAGTAGACTCTTAGGTTGGAGGGCATGGCGAATGCATAAGTACTGGTGAACCTTTGGAGGAAGGACAGTGATGCTCCTTGTAGCACCAACATCGATTCCAGGAGACCGGATCTCATTCAACGGTCGCTTTCCGTTCACATGGTCGAATCCGTTCGCTTCAAGAACCTCATTCCATGATCGCTACGATTAATGAGGACATGATCTACAGGTCCCAGTTGACCGGAACACAGAGATCTGGGAGTGGCCGGTTTACTTGTGCTCGGATGTGACCCAGAGGAGGGCCCGGACCTCTCAATCAGAAACGCATGAGCAGTAGATTGGTGGTACGTGACGGTAATACAAACGGCAATCGGCGAGCCCTCACTACACACGCAAAGTATGCTTTGGTCCTATAGCATCCTGCCGGGCGAGTCCCAACCCTATGGCTCTAGTGGCGATACACAGAGCTGTAGATCGTGACGACCTTAGCGAGCCGTCGTTTCCCATTGGGAGAGCGTACTTTGTAGAGGTTACATCCTGAGATTGGTACCACTGAACAGGATTAGAGAAAACGGTAATTGACTCGACTGATATGATAGGCTCGTCGCGGGCCCGAAGTAGACGATAGCAGACGAGTCGGGGCCGACACTGTCAACTTCCTGGGTATCATTGTAATCACAAAGACAAAATACAGGTCCTGTCCTACTTTTCTAGATGTATCATACCATCAGCAGTCTTTAACACGTTAGCACATAGACAGTCCACAGGAGTAAATCATATACCGGAATGAACTGTCGCAGACGGACTCCAGCTTGCTTGAAAACCTCCGCTGTATCTCCATCCATACAGTATCCCTGGCTGTAAACGACCTCGCTGATTCCCACTTGCACAATCTTGATACTGCAGGTGAGGCATGGACATGTGTCGCAGTAGAGGACGGTTCCTTTTCTGATCCTTGCCCTACCAGCCTCCAGCAGGGCGTTTTCCTCAGCATGCAAGCATAAGCAAGTGCCCAAACCCACGCCAGATCCTTGTCCATCATTGCATCTTGGACAGCCTCCATCCGTGCAATTCTTGAGGCCTCTTGGTGTACCATTGTACCCGGTGCTGATCACTCTTTTGTCCTCGACCACGACACACCCGACTCTCCTCTTCATGCAATTGCTCCGCTGTGCGCCCAGAGATGCCAGCTGCATAAAATACTGGTCCCAAGTCGGCCGCAGCCGGTCGTTGTTCAAGAACTTCACTTCGGACAGCCTTGCATAGAGATGTGCGATATCTGATGAAGTATTGAGCAGCTTGATCGTAGCGCGAGACATGAGAGGGAGAAGGCCATGGTGCGGATCGTAGAGGTTCTTATCTGATTCGAGGACAAATGCCTCAAGCCCAAGCGTGTCATTTGACGCAACGGCGTTGTTCAGCATTCGGTTCCTAGATCGCTTCCACCGCACATGGACAGGCGCATCTACGCTGACGAGGATGAAGAATGGCCGCTTGTCGAGCTTGTCGAGGATAGCTTCCGAAAAGAGATCTGTTATCAGCCAGAGCCGCTGCCACTTCTTCGTAACAAAGTCCAGTAGGTCATCTGCGGTGTTAAAGATGTGCGGCTCTGGTGTCTTCGTGCTCGTGCCGTTGGTAGATCCGGTCCCCGCAAACCGAGCTTCCTCTATATGTCGGTTTTGCTCGTCACGATTCAAATCAGTGAATCGCCCCAGAGGCTTTTGCCTCAGGTGTAATTGGGTAAATGCATGGTGCTCAACGAGATAGTTGGCGATGGTCTGCTTGCCGGAGCAGATCCCTGAGCAGTTGTCAGTCGTGTCGGCATCGTAGGCATGATCGCCGGGTACCTCCACAGATGCCGATCAGCATTTTGACGTTGGTATGCTGTTGCGATATCAAGGTGGAGAGGTGGAGAGGTGGAGAGGTGAAGAGGTGAGAGGTGAAGACGACTGTAAATTGTATATAAACCACAGTACCAAGCTTGTCGAACGGGCCGACGTTAACCCGAAGCCAGACCTCACTTGACAGTTCCGGGCATTCTTTCGAACTTGGCACGTGAGCTGCATCCAGCAAGTCACCTGCAGCTCCAAGTCCGACTCACCTCACTTGACGGAAACTCATGATCTTGACATGACATGATTGTCCGGCCTGCCAATCTGCCGCCGGTAGTCGAGTCACGACCATGTCACTCACATCAACCTGTTGACACATTCACCGACGACGCCTTTGTCAACGCTGATTCACTCCAGAACACTTCCTTTTCCTCCAGTACTACAGTACCTGGGTTCTTGTCACGGGGAGTTTAAAGAGCAAGCACCGTCAAGTATTCCGCCCTTGCTTCGATTCCTGTATGCCCAACGCGTCGATATCACCTATCACCCCGCTATCTTCTTTCGACAAGCTGGGAGGAAAAACATATCGTCATGTCGTCGCTCAAGTTCGCCCCCTTCAGCTCGGAGATCGAGCTTCCCTTCTATACCGCCTTGTCGCAATTCAAGATCGACTTTGACAAGCTCGACGACTCGGCGCGACCTGTCCTTGGCCTGTATGAGCCACGAGTGACCCCGACACCAGAAGAGAGCTGTCGTATGCAGGTGCTGGGGAATGCCCTTACCAGTGAGGAGTAAGTTCGAGACTTGGATGCTGTGTCAATAGAAGGCGGGCTAATACATCCAGTGTCCCGGCCGGCTATATCCGTGCTGAAGGTAAGATCAAGAATGTGAACACGGTCGAAGACTTTAGAAACATGGACAAGGCGGCCATGTTGCAGACTGCAGCCAAACAAGTGAGTCGAGTCGTGTGGTGGTAGTGGTGGATAGACCTAACGGTCCCAGATCTGGGATGCCATAAACGACGGCACCATCTACTCCATACCATCACTTCTCTCTTCCTTTACAATCCTCTCCTTTGCGAATCTCAAGAAATACACCTTTACCTACTGGTTTGCGTTTCCGGCCCTGCATTCCGACCCGGCTTGGAGGCAGATTGAAACGACAATCCCCAGTCGGCTGACGGGAAAGGAGACGACTGTTCTTGCCGAGGAGGTGGGAACCTGGCGGTATGCCACTGACAAGCGCGAGCACGGCTTCTTCCTGGCGAAGAAGGCTCCAAATTTCACGTCGTCGGATGAAAGGCCAACTACTCCCGGGGCAACAGGTGACGAACTGGGCTACAGATGGGTTGTGGGTTCATTGAGGCAGTATGAGAATGGTTTCTTCGACGGCACTCCCAAAGATGACCAATACGTGGCATTTGTCGATCCATCGACATACCCCGAAAATCCAGGCTGGATGCTACGGAATCTCTTGGTTTTGATCAAGCGAAGATTCAAGCTCAACAAAGTCCAGATCCTCTGCTACCGAGACATCCATGCGAGACGGCATGAGGCTAGAAGCCGCATTATTGTTTTAGAAACGGATAGCCAAGTGTCCGACAGCGACGCGATGCCCAAAGTGACCGGCTGGGAACGTAACAGCAACCAAAAGCTGTCTCCCAAGACTACCAACCTGGCCCAATACATGGACCCCACGCAACTAGCAGATCAAGCGGTCGATTTGAACTTGAAGCTCATGAAGTGGCGCATTGCTCCAGATCTGAATCTCGAGAGAATCAAGAATACAAAGTGCCTTCTCCTAGGTGCCGGGACCCTGGGAACTTATGTCAGCCGACTTCTAATGGGTTGGGGGGTAAGAAAAATCACGTTTGTTGACAATGCTACGGTATCGTTCTCGAATCCAGTGCGCCAACCTCTGTTTGACTTTAAGGACTGCATCAATGGCGGAGCCAAAAAGGCCGAAAGGGCTTCCGAAGCACTTCAAGAAATATATCCTGGAGTAGATAGCAATGGTCATGTCATGTCGGTGCCGATGCTGGGACACCCCATCACCGATGAGCACAACACTCGTGTGGACTTCGAACTACTGGAGAAACTGATGGAGGAACACGACGCCATCTTCCTGCTAATGGATACGCGTGAAAGTCGCTGGCTGCCGACCGTATTGGGCAAAGCGAAAGACAAACTCGTTCTCAACGCAGCCCTCGGCTTTGATACCTGGGTGGCGATGAGGCACGGCGTTTTTGCAGAAGACGGAGGACCAGCAGCACTGGGATGTTACTTCTGTAACGACGTTGTAGCACCTGCAGATGTAAGCATTTCAACCTTTGAAACATGAACTAGGCTGATATTATCTTTAGTCGGTCAAAGACCAAACGCTTGATCAACAGTGTACAGTCACCCGTCCAGGGGTGGCACCCTTTGCATCAGCTCAGCTTGTTGAGCTCATGACATCGGTACTTCAACACCCGGACGGCGCTCGAGCACCTGCTCCGAAGATATCTGCCAGTCAGTCATCGAGTGGAAGAGTAGATTACGAGCGAGAACCCCCGAGCCACCCACTTGGTATCGTCCCCCATCAAATCCGTGGTTTCATGGCAACCTTCCAGAATATCCTCATCAGCGGGCAGTCATATGACTGCTGCTCTGCATGCTCCCCAAAGATTGTCGAGGAGTACAAACGCTCGGGATGGGAGTTCATCAAGCGTGCCCTGACGGAGAAGGACTATATCACTGAGCTTAGTGGGCTTGCAGAAGTTCAACGCCAGGCTGACGCGGCTGCGGGTGACATTGACTGGGACAGCGAGCCGGGCATGGATGAAGAAGAAGGAGAAGGTGAGCTTCTATAACTTGGAAACTAGGTTCGTGAACTGCATGATGCCTACGGGCTTCTGGGATTGATGGCGTCTGGATTCTGTGTATGCATTTGGGCGGAGAGCTTTAGGTCAGGGCGTGGGGGGTTTGCTTCGTCAGGCAGGACGGTGGAAACATACTCAGTCTGCTCCAGGCTGCAGATGTAGATGCTCTATGCACTGGACTTCGTTACTATCACCAATCTGCCTTACTGCAACCTTTGTGTGTCAGTTCCTCTTGATGGCCTCAGATCTTCCGTCACACGTGACTTGGATGTCTCACTCCACTTTTTTTTGGACCACTACATTAAGCTTCGAGGTGAAGCCCAAAAGTATCAACAGCTTCACTCGCAGTCAATTGCTCCCCCACTAATGTGAATCCGTGGGTCCAGCAACTATTGCAGCTCATTGGGACTTGACTAATTGCCATGATATAGCTACAGTGTATAACACACATTCCTCCAGTCATGCGATCCCACTTGACGCGCAGCGTGTTCCGCCGCCTCCTCTCGAACGAGGGCCTTATACTTCATTGTCCCTCTCGAGCCGCGCTGCTCTTGCGGCACTCTCATCGCCATGCCACTCCTTTCATCGCTCGACCTCCGGCTCGGAGAAGCCTCTTCGGCTTTTCTGCCAAAGCCCCTCGCCAGCAAAAAGAGCCGTCATTACCCCCTGGGTGCGGATGATGCTGGAGCTGAGCTTGCACGAAAAGATGCAGGTGCGGCCTCCGCGGGCGCAAGATATAGTCAAGGCCTGGAAGTCATTTTTCGAATTTAAAGCGAAGAGGAAAGAGGGTTTCAACAATATGCAGGCGCGGCACGTTCTGAGGGCTTTCAAGCATCTGCAGAAGCTCAAGAGCGAGGACGAACATGGGCGGCTGAGTATCGAGGATCTGCGGTTGCCGGTGGTTCCCCTACAGAAACTGCCGAAGGAGAAGCTGGAGACGCATGCTGAGCTGGCACGGCTCTTATATGCGGAGTGGGTGGAGGCTCCCGCTACGGACGAACAAAGACACGAAGACTTCCGATGGCTCATAGACATTCTTTCGCGAACTGGGAACGCATTGGAGGCCCGAGAGCTGGTCCAGGCTCGCGATCTGGGAAAAGAGGCGGAAGGTGATAAACGCCGACGAGCGGCCTGGAACATGGTTCTGGATGGGTTCGCAAAGGAAAACAACGAGGCCGAGCTGTTGCAAACGTTGGCGATGGGTGAGGAAACTGCGAATATCTTGTACCATTGGAAGATTCACTCTACCATGGTGCAGTTCTATGCCGCGAGGAATGATGTGGTAAATACCAAGAAGTGGTACTCCAAACCTATCGCCAGTGTTTCGAGGGGAGGCAAGCGTGTCCACCCTGAGACTCTTGCTGCGGTCCTGAATTTCAGTGTGCGGAACAACGAGTTGGACTGGTGCAAGGCTGTGTTCCGCGATCTTCTCGAAACCAATCCGGGCAAGAAGTGGTGGGATGTGATACTTGTCTGGGCAGCTGGTGCTATGGGCAAGGGCGTGGAGGACGTGGAACGCATGATCGATGTCATGATCCGCCGCAGTGATCCCAAGCATCCCCAACAACCCGACATTGTGACTATCAATGGGCTGGTTGAGCTTGCTATAGCTTCGAAAGACCCCTATCTCGCGGAACGATACATTGCACTCGGGTCGAAGTATGGTATTCGTCCTAACGCCAAAACATACATTATGCAAATGAGCTACCGAGCTGATGCCAACGACCTACGGGGTGCCCAAGCAGCGTACGAATCTTTGCAGGTTGAAGAGCTTGAAGATGATGAAGATCTCCCAGCAATCAACAAGTTCCTCCGTGCTCTATGCGCGTCAAAAAAGGATTACTACAATCGCATCGTGTCTATCACTCTCGACCTCGAGGAACGAGACAAGAAGCTTGAAGCAAGCACAGTGTGTGCCCTCACGACAATGTATCTCCAGCGCGATGAATACGAAGAGATGATCGACCTGCTCCAAACCCAGTCTTTCCACTACACGCTGGAAGAACGCGCCAGCATCATCAACACCATCATAGAGTTCTGCATTGAGCCATCCACCAACACCGTACGCTCCTGGGAAGCCTACAACATCATGCGACAGATCTTCGACGAGACCACCCCGGAGCAACGCACGCAGATGATGAACGAGTACTTCTCTCGCAACCGCTCCGACATGGCCTGCCACGTCTTCGGCCACATGCGGCAACACAACGTGCTCGCGCGACGGCCGAAGCTAGAGACCTACGTGCAGTGCTTCGAAGGCATCGCGCGGTGCGAGGACCGCGAGAGTCTGGACACGGTGCACAACATGCTCAAGCTGGACAGCTCTATCGAGCCTACCACCCGCCTGTACAACGCGCTGATGCTGGCCTACACGGCCTGCGACGACGCCGACCGCGCCCTCAACTTCTGGGACGACATCACGAACACGGAGGAGGGGCCCACCTACAAATCGCTGGAGATTGTGTTCTGGGCGTGTGGGCGCAAGCCCTTCGGCGACCGCAAGGCACGAGACGTGTGGGCCAAGATGCGCCGCATGGAGATCGAGGTCACGCCGAACGTGTTTGCCGCGTACGTGGGAGCGCTGGCGGGACAGGGCAAGTTCGAGGAGGCCCGGGACATGACGGAAGGGGCGGAGAAGGATCTGGGCCTCAAAGTGGATGTCTTGACGTGCGTTTCCTTTCCATCCCTTTTTTTTTTTCTTTTTTTTCTTTTTTCCCGTTCACCCCACGCACGACTCACGTCTGGACACACCACCGCGGCGTTCTGGAGATGTACTAACCACGATACAGGCTAGGCACGTTCTACAACTCCATCCCCACGCAGTACAGGAAGGATCTCGTAGAGGCGTGGGCCAAAGCCCTGTACCCGGATGTGTGGAGGCAGCTCTCGGAACTGGGACAGACGACGCATGAGGAGGGCCACCGCCTGTTCAACATGGTCGTTGAGAGGAAGGCGTAGCATGTTCCATCACGCCACATTCAGTTCGCTCTGTAGTATAGCATACTTGACGCTAGGTAGTACCCGAACCGGAATAATTGCTTGTCGATGTAAGCAGTGTTTGGCCTCTCTCGTGCACACACACACATACATACACACACATATATAAATATACATGGGTGGGCTGAGATTTTCGGAATTGGATCTTGCCAAATCGGGATCTCGATCGGAAGGGTATTCGCCGAGTAGGAAGGGGAATGCGTGGGCGCGCCGGGTGGGAAGGCGGGGGTGGTGGGTGGTGGGTGGTGGGGGAGGGGGGGGGGGGGGCTCGCTTAATGTTTGTTCGCCTTTGTTTACTTCACTTCCCGGTGTGTTTGGGACTCTGAAATGGAGGCGAGGGGGTGGGCATTCATTCGATTGGTGGGTTACGAGATGAGTGAGGGTAGGGCAGAGGTGGTGAGGTGGGTGGGTGGGCGGTTTATCGAGAAGAGAAGAGAAGGGAAGAGAAAAGAGAAGCGAAAAAAAAAGCGTTAGATGGCTTAAAGCGTGTGCTCTGGGAGCGAGTGTTGGTGTTTGGGCGATCGATGAATGAATGAATGGATGGATGGATGGATGTTGTTTGCTTGAGAAAATCACCAGAGACGATTCCTTACCACGCGTGTAGTGTGTGTTGTGCCCAAATAGGTATGCTATCGTCAAGGCTGAGGGTCGATTCGATCCCGTGCTCTACCGACCTCGCTCGGCTAGAAGCCAAAACAATCCTTCTCCTCTTCGTATCCCCATTCCCTCAGCGCAGGCAACGCCGCCTTCTGGATCATGGCCGGCGGCCCACACAAGAACACGACACTGTCCCTGCCCCCGTCAGGCGGGAACGCATTCTCCCTGATAACGCGCGCGTCCACATGGCCCTGGACGCCCTTCCATTCTGCGCTCGGATGGCTCAGCACGTGGCAAATGCGAACGCGGTCCGGGTGCTCGGCCGCAAAGGCATCCATCTGCTCCTTGAGCAAGATGTCGCTCTCGCTCGTGTTCGCGTCGACGACGCGCAGCTGGGTGCGATCCGCGGCGTCGGCGAGAATGCGCGCCAGGAGCGCGAACCCGGGCGTGATGCCCGAGCCGCCCAGAATCAGCGACACCTTGGTGAACGTGGCTTCGCGGCCCTCGATGACGAAGCGGCCGTGGCCGTGGTAGGCGATCTCGCCCGTCGGCCCGCGCATCTCGACCTCGGCGCCGAGCGGCACGCAGTCCAGGATGTTGCTCATGGCGCCGCCCGGCTGGCGCGCGTCCGGGAGGTACGTCTTGACGACGAGGTCGAAGGTGCCGTCCTCGTCGGCCGCCGTCACGGGCCGCGTCGGCGTGTAGCTCCGGATCACCATGTGGTCGGCGAAGTGGAAGCCGAGCTGGATGTGCTGGCACGTCTGCAAGCCGAGCTGGGTCGACGAGGGAGGGAGCCGAAACGTGTAGCGCCGCGTGTCGGCCGAGAGCGAGGTGCGCTGGGCGAGCTTGACGGGTACCCAGCGGTGTTTCTGTAAAGCAATGTCGGGGGACTGGGAGGGGGACTGGGACGCCTCCGAGGCGGCGTTCTTCTTGATGAAGTTCGCGGCTTTCTCGGTCACGACGCCGAGGATACATTCTAGTGTTGCGTCAGCATGCGTATCGTTGCGATTTCGAGTCTCGAGTCTCGAGTGAGCCGTCAAAGCGAGCCGACGTACCCTTGAGCTTCTGCTGAGCGTATCCGTCGTGGATAGAGTTGAACTCGTCAGTCGTCGCCTGCCACACCTTGCCGCCGTGTCCGGTGATCGCGGCCTTGCCACCCGGGTGCCATTCCAGGACGCTAGTCGCGTCGTAGACCTTCCCGTCGACGACGATCCAGCAGTCCTGGTCATGACAATGCTTCTCAATTTCTTCGCGGGTGAACTGTCTCTCGGGCGCCCCTGCCGCCTGCTTGGCCTCGTTGATCTTCTCTGCCTCAGAGCTTCATCCACCCGCCATCCTTGGTCCCCGGCTCCACGGGGTGGCGGAAGAGAATGGTTGCGATGCCTTCGTCGGCATTGGATATCTCGGGCTTGACGATGTACCAGCAGTTGTTCATCATGCCCATGGTATTCCACGACGGCTCGCGCGGCTGGGTGTTCTTGAAGACGTTGAAGCAGCGGACGATGATGGACTCGCAACGCACCAGGTGCGCGATCTCGACGTCGAGGTGCCAGTGGAGCCAGGTCCAGAACTTGTTGCCGTGCCGAATGGGCGCCTCGGGGAATCTGCGTATGCAATACAGCCACGTGAGGCCACCGTCCAGGGAGACCTCGACCCGCTGGACTTCGTGCCCGCCGCCATCGTACGCATAGCCTCCGATGCGATACGTCTTGCCTTTCTTCGCGTGATCGAGCGGGATCGTCTCGCCCTGCGCCGGCTTGACAATCACACTCTGGAGGTTCTGCTCGTTGCATGCTGTGCTCGGATGCATGAACCCTACATCAGCGAACTCGCCATCCTTCTCCGTGATAAAGGCTGGCAGCACGCGGTTGTCCCAGATATGGTAGTGCGAGTCGTTCTCGCGCTCGCTGACCCAGATGCGGTGTAGCCACTTGACGTTGCGTCCGCCCACGTACCCGGGCACGATCAGTCGAACGGGATGGCCGTGATCCGGCGGCAACGGCACATTATTCATCTCGTACGCGAGGATCACGTCGTTGGATGGATCCATCGCATAGTCGAACGGGATACACGTGGCGTATCTCCCCTCCGAAGGCTCGTCGGCGCCTTCGAAATTGACCCAGAGGCGGCGGCCGGCGTCGACCTTGTCTGGGATGCCAGCCGCGAGAAGAACATCTCGCAGCAGAGGACCCTTCCAGTACGCACACGAGACGGCGCCGCTTCCCCAGTTGAAGCCTTTGGATCGCTTGATCATGTTAAGCTCTTTTCTTCGGTTTCCATCGCAAGCGAGCGCAACCGCGATGTTAATGGTGTCGAAGCGCTCGACCAAGTCATCCATTCCTAATTCTAATTCCTGGTCTGATTCCAGACCCACAATCTTGAGTCGGTGGAGTTCCCAGAGTAGATGGGGTACTGCGCCATGATTCCGGACATAATGGAATTCGTTGGGCGTGATGAGGCCAGCTTCAAACAACGGTGTCAGCTTCGGCTCACCGTTAAGCGGATGCTATCAAAAGTTCAGCCTGCCTTCCAGTGCTTTTCATCCATGTTCTAGTACTGCTCACCTTTCCCGTGAGCCGGATGAGGTTCGACGACCGCGGAATCCAGTTATCGGGGCTGAACTGATCCGCTTCGTCGATCGAGACGAGCGGGTCCGCGTGCGAGACAGGCGACGTCCTCTTCCCATCATTCTGTGACAAGTTGCAGATGTACTCTTTCTCATGCCGCAGCGACTGGAGCAAGGCGATCTCCTGCGGTGAGTATTTCTCGCGTAGCTTTTCATACTCTGACTTCTCCACGTCGTCACCGCTGGAATCCTCGGCATCTGCAGGATATGCATTGTGATGCTTGCTCCCGCCGCCATTTTCTCGCTTCCACTCATGTTCCTGCTGAACACTCTCATTTTCCCCTTTGCTCTCCTTCTCACCCTTGCCATCATCAATCTGCTTGTCCTTTTCCTTGACGTAACCCTCTTCTTTCTCCTTCTCCTTCTCCTTCTCTCGCTTAGCATCCTCCTCTTTTCGCCTCTTCTCAACATTAGCCGGCCACTCCTCCTCGTTCCTAACCCAGTCCTCCTTCACACCCAGCACGTACCGCCACCCCCTCGAATGCACCTCCGGACGCCTCAGGTGATAATCCTCCTGGGCATTCACCACATCCCTAAAGTTCACCAGCTCTCCTGCCTCGACGCGCTCTCGAAACCTCCGGTACTTCTCGGCCGCCTCCACCTCGTCGTACGGGTCCGAATCCTCGTCGCGCTCATCGCCAGAGTGCGTCAGGCCCGGCACGCGGTTCTGACGGTTTCGGAACCCCACGCGGTGCTCGTGGCCGCCAGAGCTCCAGTCGGGTTCGTCTTGGATGTTCTGGGCTGAGGACCCGGGGTGGTGTCGGACGCGCACGAGATGCGGGATGGGGGGCATGGCTTTTTTTCTACTGGGTGCTTGCGGAAGAGAGCGAATGTGAGAACCCACGCGATCAAGTGGAAAAGTGTGTATCGGGCAATTGCTGAGGTTGATTGACGTTAGCGATTATGTGTATCGAGGTATGGGGAAGGGAGGTTTAAAAACTCCACCATCTCGAATGGTGACGTGACGAGTGGGTGCATAGCGTGTCTTTAGATCCGGGTTACCGAGGCGAGCGAGCGCCACTGGCCTTGTCTAAGAATTATGGACTCTTCCGATGAATTTCTTGTTTGGATACAATAATCGTGACTGATATATATACCGGTCAAGGCCTTGGTGTCTGTCAGCCGCATAGAACGAATTGAGCGATAAACTCCGTACCTGTCATCTTGAGCTCGCCTCACTGATGTTCAAGTCTGCTCTGGTTACTTGTAGCCAGAGGACGATCAACATCGATCAACGAACCTCAAGCAGTTTCGATTTTGCGTCCATTCCTCAATTCGAGACCTTAAGTGGTCAGAGAGTGAGAACCGTTACGATGAAGCCAACCGTCGATACACATGAGCACAGTTTCGTAGCCATCACGTACGCTTCTTCGCACGCATCTCCAGCAAGCTCCTAAGCAGCACACCAATTGATCTACCTCTGCCGTCAATTCTGCTAAGCCTTTCAATCAACTAATCCCGTCTCGGGAAGAAGAGAATGTATATAATGATCACGACGAAACATGTTAAGATCTTGAACCCGCGTTGCATTTGGAAAGTTGCCTTCTTTGCAGTTACCCTTCTATCGCTGTAGGATGGTCACCTCTTCTGGCGGGTACCGGGACAGCCTCCCGGAGAGGAGAAGGTGCTATTGGAAACGTGCCGTATTGTTTGGGCTGACTCGGTGCAGAGGTTGTACAGTACGTGATCCCATCCGGATCAGCATACTGCCGGGTTCACGTTAGGCGTGCCACCTCTGAGGCTCGCGAATGAAGTAAGATCTAGCGACGTATGATCTGGACGGACCGCATCGCACTTCCCGCCTCAATCATCGTCCGAGTCGGAGCCACTATCCCAGCCTTCTTCGTACGCCTCGGCTATCTCGCCCAGGGAGTTGCCAAGCGCCTCACGCTCGTCAACGCCAACGGCTCTGTTGACGATGGACTGGAGGTTCTTGATCCTCAGCGCCACTTTTGTGTCGGTTGAGAGCGAGGTGCTGACGCCGAGCGAAGACGCCGAGCGAGGACTGGTGTAGATGTGGGGAAAGCTGTCGAGCAGGGGAAAAGATAAAGGTATCTTTGTTCTGCAAGTGGTATTTGTCAACAAACAATCAGAGCCCAGAGCAGGGGGAACGGTAGACGTCGATGCGCCTGCATTCTGTCGGGCGTGGGAATTCGAGGTTGGGCTGTAGCCCTGTGAAGGGGGGAGTGTGGGTAGGCTTACTTTTGAATGATGGGAAGACCGGCTGCACGGCGACGTGCCCGTTCATGGCCTGCTTCTCCTTCCTCGGTGCTCTCGTCTGCACTCTCCTTTTGATCGCTGGCTCTGTAGGTCTCGACCTGACCGAACACATGCGGTGATTTAACGGCTTGGCGGTCTCGAATTTGTTCACCTGCTTCGGCAGGGAAGAAGTCCATATCGAATGTGTTCAGTTCTTCGCTCCTGACGGCCCAAGGCTCTTCATCGTCGCGTCTCTCTTGAGATGGGAGTCTAGCATCTGTGATTTCCTGTCGAGCTTCTCGATGATCGCCGTTTGGCTGTGCTTTCTGATCAATGCTCATCTGAAATTTTGAGATGTTTTGGTTGCCATTGACATTCAGAACGTTAACGAGCTGGTCCATCGAGGCACGGCTGTTGTTGTGCAACCTCAATCTTGACGGCAATGTCATCGTTTCGTAAGCGGTTGATAGCAGCCCACCAACGTGCCATTGGGACTTCAGATCGATGGTGACATAGCTGGGGAGCATTGATGACGGAAGTGTCATGGGAACGAACAGAGATGCCTGGGGTGAAATCTCCGAGATGGATCTAGCCACGTTGGACAACTTGATGTATTTTTTCTCCTGTATCCCATCAGTAAACGTCGAACGTATCACGGGATAGCCGTCGTACTCTCGGTATCGACTTGAAAACATCTTCCAATCCCCAGAACTGGACAGTGAGTTTCCCATGTTCGTCACGGATTCGTTCTATGTATCTCGCAGCAAAGCCGCCCCATGCATCGTCAATTCCAGAGATCATTTGAATGCCTTGCATGTGATCGGCTTCCTCGGCGAAAGACCTCAAATCACGGTCTAGGAGATCATGCTCTTTGTCGAGCGAGCCGAACAACTCTTCTCCGACGCCCCAGCTCTCGAACGGCATGAGCGCCGAGCCTAACTCATACTCGTTGAGTTGCACGATCGATTTCGGATGGAAGTAGACCCTGTTGAAATCGGACCAGTATCTGACGGATTCCGTGGTGAGTGGCGGGGGCGCACGTCCGCTGTCGAGGCTCTGCTGGTAGGCACTCTGCTCGATGGCGACTTGTCGTTGGATGACAGGCGGGCCGTTCCTGACCACTTCAATCAAAAGCCATTCGGACATCTTGGAATCTGGCGTGACCTACCACAGACCTTGTGGGGCAACCGGTTCGATCTCATACAGGGCGTTGATCTTCCTCAACGCGCCGAAGCCGCCTTTGAGATCGTAGATGAGGGTCCGCGGCGTGAACGTCTCGGACCCGTCCGCTCCTACACCCGGTCGGAAATGGATGTCGTGGTCGACGAGAGACTGCTCCTCCTGTGAGTAGGTGAAATAGGATTCCTGGAATGTGTCAGTTTCCGATTCGAGAAGCACGAAACGTCCTTACTTGGGTATTCCAGAAATGAGTCGCGAGGTAGTTGCTCCGCTGACCGAGCTGGAGAGTGATGATCTCGTGCATGGCTAAGGCCGGCCAGAGCAGGGCGGAAGGGAAAAGTGACTGCAGGGAAGGGTGGGCTGCTTTCTGCTCTTGATCGCCCCACCGCACGGCGACTGTAGTCGAGGAATTCCCATGAATTGTTTGGAGAATGGGGGGCCGTCGAACCAAGAGCCTTGCCTCAGCTCGTGCTTGGAGAGGAGAGGAGGTTTTGCTTGCCTTTGCTAAGGTGCTGGAGGTGCTGTACGGTAGGAGGTAAGATGTAGGAGGGAGGAAGCTATGCACTTGACCTAATCTGGAATACCATCATAGTCACGTGATAGGTTTTGTACTTTACCGTACAAAATGTACTGAATGTACTGTATATACCCTACTGTATACATTGTACAGTACAGTATATACTTCAGATGCTCACCAACAATATACACAAGTTTTTTTCCCTTTCTCCTATTTCGGTGTAAATCTTCTCCTCACTCGGACTGCTATCTATCTATCTCTTTCGATGGTTAAGGTGGTGTAGCTTCATCCATTAATCCGTGTACCCCGCATCCCTTTCGTCATTGATCGATACGTACTGTGGGCTTATATAAATCTGTAAACATATTTATATTGGTCTCTGTAGATCTCATCAGAACATCTCTCTCTCTCTCTCTCTCTCTCTCTCTCTCTCCTTACCTACCTAAACTTACATGTTCGATTTCTGCCACGCAATTCATCTGTGACCGCCGCCAGCTTCTTCACACAACCACGCAGTTAGCAGTTAGTATCAACCAACCAACCAACCAACCACCATGACCTTCCAACAAGAACTCAGCTCCTGGCTATCCCCGACCTCCCTCGACACCTCAGCCGTCCCTTCAATCAACAGCCCAGCGCCCTCGAGCGACCAGCTGCCTCTCCCCCCCGCCAACGGCAAGCCGAGCATCATCACCTTCCTACGACACTGCGGTTGTCCCTGTGCGTCTCCCTCTTCCCCTCCCCCTCCTTATTATCTCCTCACTATCTCCTCAAACGCAAAGGCACAGGCAAAGTCAAAGGCAAACCCAAACCCAAACCCAATCCCCAACCCTTTCCCCATCCCCATCCCAAAAGCTAACATCCCATGCGCACCCCCCAAGTCGCCGAGAAAACCCTCCTCGCCCTCCGCCACCGCGCCGCCCGCGACACAGCGCAGACGTACAACTACATCGCCGTCTCGCACTCCTCGCCCTCGGCGACGCAGCACTGGCTGTCCTCTCTGCCGGCCTCCGCCTCCGCCGGCGCCGAGGCCGTGCAGGTCATCGTGGACGAGACGCGCGCGCTGCACGCCGCCTGGGGCCTGGGCGTGTCGAGCGCGTGGCACGTCCTGAACCCGTGGAGCCTGTACGCGGTGTACGCGCTGGGCCGCCAGGAGGGCATCTGGAACCGGCCGACGGAGAGCGGGAGCCGCTGGCAGACGGCCGGCAGCTTCGCCGTCGATGCGCGCGGGCTGCTGCGGTGGGCAGCGGTGTCGAAGGCGGCCGACGACGTTCCTGATTTCCGGGACGCGCTGGAGGCTCTCGAGGGCCCGGGGGAGGGGGAGGGGGAGAAGGAGGGTACGAGAACGGATTGACTGTTTGGCTAGAAGAGAGGAAGGGAGACCACGGCTTGACGTTGAATTCCGCCTCATCACCACGTGTGTACCATCGGGCAACGTAACGAAATGCAAGATACAGTACACACAGTACAGTACGCACACAACATGATCTTCCAGCTCAACGCTTCTCCTTCCTCTGGTCTCCTCCCACGAGCGAGCAGGATCTTTTCCCCCTCGCATGGTCAGCGCAAAGAGTGATGATGGATGGATGGATGAACGTTCGAACACCTTTCTTTCTCTACTGTACTTCAACGCACCTACAGTACAGACACACAGACCTACAGACATACAGATAAACCCCTCTCCTCAATCCCCACCGCAGACCAGACCAAGCAAAGCCAGAGAGAGAGATAAGGTAGTAGTTAGTTGTAAAGACACGAACAAGCCCTATCACTCACTCACTCACTCACTCACTCACTCACCTACAGTAAGTACATCACCGACCGACCTAGGTACCGTACAGTAGGGAAAGGTAGGTATAGGTAGTAAGGAAGGGCAAATTCCCTTTCCGTCTTTCTTTCTTTCTTCCTCCTCTCTCTCTTTCTCACAAAACACTTCTTGATTTCTCACAAAACCCAATCCAACCCAATCCAACCCAATCCAACCCAACACAACAACAACACAACACAACACAACAAGTTCAACACCACGAGCCACCCACCCACCCACCCACCCTACCCATACAGAACAACCCAGCAACCATTCGTCAGGTACAAATACAGTACAGGTACAGTACAAGTACAGTATTTCCCACTCCCCATTTTCCCACTCCCCAATCCCCAATCCCCCATCCCCAAAAGACCCCAGAATCCCCCATCCCCCATTTTGGCCTCCCCCATCCCCCATCCCCCATCCCCCATCCCCCATCCCCCATCCCCCATCCCCCATCCCCCATCCCCCATACCCCATCCCCCATCCCCCATCCCCCATCCCCATCCCCCATCCCCCATCCCCCCATCCCCCATCCCCCATTCCCCAATCCCCATTCCCCAATTCCCAATTCCCAATTCCCAATTCCCAATTCCCAATTCCCAATTCCCAATTCCCAATTCCCAATTCCCAATCCCCAATTCCCCAATTCCCACACTCACTAGCACCTAGCACCAGCACCTAGCACCTAGCATCTCGTCGATCAACCAACCCATCACGAAAGCGAAACAGGAAAAAAGAAAGGGAAAGAAAAAAAGAAAGGGAAAAAAATAGGAAAGGGAAAGAAAATAAGTAAGGGAAAGAAGGAAAAGAAAGGGAAAGAAAATAAGAAAGGGAAAAAATAGGAAAGGGAAAGAAAATAAGTAAGGGAAAGAAGGAAAAAAAAAAGAAAAAAAAAAAAACCAACCCAACCATCACGTACCATGCATGCATATAGGTAAGGTAAAGGTACCGCGATTCCAACACAGCACAGCATAGCATAGCATAGCATAGCACAGCACAGCACAGCACGCAAACAAGACAGCACGCAAACAAGCAAGCAAGCAAGCAAGCAAGCAAGCAAGCAAGCAAGTTTGACAGATTGAATTCCCTTTTTTCCTGACCCCCCCTGGTTTGGGAATGTGTTTGTGAACATAATTTGTTTTCTTTACAAGCACGCCCCATTCCCCCCCATTCCCATAGCCGTGAGCGAACTCTGATGCACATGACACCCCACCACCACCACCACCACCACCACCACCACCACCACCGCCACCACCTTCGCTATGCAGGAAGAACGTAGCAGCAGGGGAAGAAAAAAACAGAAAGGAGAGGAAGAGGAAGAAAAAACCGAGAGAGCCAAACACGACACGTGTAAACCCCCGTGTGCCAGTGGAGCAACGCGAACACCCAAGACCAGAACCAACAAGCCATAAACAGAACACCGCCATTTTCGTGATTGGAGCAAAACATTAGCTGCGACGTGAGAGCGTAGACGAGACAGAAGGGAGAGGGTGGGGGGAGGCGTGCTCAAGAACGACCATGGCCAGCGACCGAAGGGGTAGGCGCGTGATAGGAACTGATGCTTTGAAAACCTCTGCAACGAGTGTTAGAAAAAAAAGAAGGGAAAAAAAAGAGGAGGTCGCAAGACAAGGGGTGGGGCGCGTACCGAGTAAGATCAAAGCCTTGATCATCTTCATCCTCGACCTCGTCGGGTACATCGTGCTTGATGGGCATGGTGTGCGGGTGGGACTCGCGGCGGACGTCCTGCGAGCTGGAGCTGGGCTGCTGCTGGGAGGATGAACCGGTCCGGCCGAGCCTTTAACGGGGCTCAGGTCGAAGGCCGGACCCTTCATGGGGGTGCTGCCGATGTCCGCATACTTCCAAAACGGGGCTGGAGAACTTGTTGGCATATGTTGACTCGGCCTCTGAGCTGTGCTTGGAGGAGCAAGACGGGGATGAACACGATGGGGGGCAGGGGTTACGAACGAGTCTTCATGCACCATTGACGAGGAGAGAGTGGGACTTCCAGGCGCGTTGTCCGAAAGACCGAACGAATTTCCTGCCTGCCTCTTGTGTCGGGGGAGTGGACTACCGTCGCCGGGGACGTCCGCCTCCGCGGGCCGCGAATGCGGTCCGCCTCGATCAGGTGTCATCTGGGAGCCATTCGCGGGATACGAACTCAAGGCAGGCGAATCCGAAGGCGGAGAGCGCTTCATCTTCTGGCTGGAATCCTTCTTCGACCCCCCGAAGGCCGCGGGCGAACCGGTGCTCGGCGAGCCACGATGGCCTCCGCGACCACCACGGTAGCAGCTCCGGCCCATCTCCTCGCGCATCTCGGGAACGATGTGCCACTTCATGCCTTTGCCGGGCTCGTCGGTCTCGCGAGCAACCTTGGCAAAGGCCTTGTTGAGCGACAGGTTGTGACGGATCGAGTTCTGGGAGAGAGAAGATCAGCCTTGGTGATCTGGGCTCCAAGGGACGCGAAGCTGGGGACTTACCTGCCAGCCGCTGGGTACCTGGGCGCGGTAATAAGCGTACTTGTCCGTGATGAAGTTGTAGATGCCCGCGAGTGTGAGCTTCTCGTTGTCGGCGTCGAGGATAGCCTGACTGATGAGCTGGGCGTAGCTGTATGATGGCTTCATGTGCGCGTTGCCCTCCAAGCTGTAGTCGATATCTTCATAGTTCATGAGCATGGTCCCATCATAGCATCCAGGTGACTTCCCTATTGCATACGGCACCTTGCCCCCGAAGCCGTTGGGCGTGCCTGGACGGCGGTACCCGATCGGGGCGGGCAGGATAGGCATCTGACCGGGCACGCTGTGGAAGTGAGTCGAGGAGGCCGAGCCCATCGAACCGTCCTGGGTCTTGTCGTCGTCCACGGGTTGGATCAGGCCCGCGCGCTGCAGGAACTTGTCGTGGACGCGGAGCGAGCCATTCGCCGTGGGCATGATCCACATCATCTCCACGCCTCCAATCTCGATGACCTCGCCGTTGACCAGGATCTTGCGGTCGCCGCGGCGGTAGGCCTTGTCGTCGATCTTGACGCCGTTGCGGCCACAGACCAGCAGCCACCAGTTCTCGGAGTCGGAGTCGAAGTAGATCTCGGCGTGCGAGCGCGACACCACCTTGTTCGGGCCCAGATCGATGTGCACGCCCGCCTCCTTGGCCGGCTTCGCGACCTCGTCGTCGTCGCCGCCAATGGCGCCGGGGGGCACCGAGTTCTCGCCCTCGGGGGGGCGGCCCAGCACCACCTTGACCATGGTGACGTAGAAGGACCAATCTTTGCCGGCCAGCTTGGCGTATGCGCTGACTTGCTGGTTCTCGGACTCCTTGAACTTCTCGTTGGAAAAATCCTCCGCGGCCTGAACGGCGCGTCCGGGCATGACGAGGAAGGGCACGACGACCTCGATCAATCGGTCGTCGTCCAAGGCGATGCCGGCCCGGTCGACCGGCAGGGGCTCGGGCTCGGGCTCGGGCTCGGCGGGCGCCGCGGGTTCGGGGGTGGCTTCTTTCACCACGGGCTCTTCGAGCTGGGCAGAGCATCAGCATGATGGCGATTTCTTCTTCTCGAGTCTTGCGCCTCACCTTCTCCTTCTTTCTTCTCTTGGCGGGGCGGGATGGCGAGGAGTCGGCGACGGGGACGTCTTTGTTGACTTCCCGACGCGCACGAGCCGAGCGTTTAGTCGACGGCGGCATCGTGTCGGTCGCACCTCCGATCGCCTTCTCCTGCTCCGGCTCGATGTCCGGCTCGTTCGCGTTCGCGTTCGCGTTCTGGGGGACGGCGTGTCCGGCGGCAGCGGCCGCGACTCGGACGAGACTGGAGGGCGGAGACATGTCAGTGTTGTTGGGAGGGAGGGCACAGGCAGCAGCAGCAGCAGCAGCAGCAGCAGCAGCAGCAGCAGCAGCGGCAGCGGTCTTCGGGTGGTGGAGGCAAGGAGAGGGAGGGCTCGAAGGAAGCACAGCTGCGACAACGACACCTGGAGTGAGGGAGCTGAGCGACCTGCGACCTACCTCGGCGGGGGAACGGTGGCTGCACCACCAGGGCGGTATTTATAACGGACAGACCGTGATGCTGCCGAGCAATCACGACGATTGTGCGCCTGGGCGTGGTGAGGGGAGGGTATTTGCGTGGACGGGGCGAGGCTTCGCGATTGCTGCTGCTTGTTCGTGTTCGTGCACGCGGCGCGTGTGTTGATGGAGACCAAACGGCCAGCCTGGGGCCGTCGACGGCAGAGAGCGCGGAGGGGGGGTGGGTTGGGGGTGGAGGGAGCGGAGGGGGTGGAGGGGGTGGAGGTATTTGTAGTTGTTGTTGTCGTCGTCGGCGTCGGGAAGGAGAACGAGGGCGTGACGAGGTCAAGAAGAGAGGGAAGTCCAAGGGCCGGAAGAGAGTGAGATGGCTCGGTGCCGGACTTGCTTCCAAACAGCCTTTTTCCCTTCGCTTTTGGCCTGACGAAAAGCACGGTACAGTCGCTACCCTGCGCGACGCTGATTGGCTCGACGCTCGCCAACGACAACACGATTCGTTCCCACCACGCTGAGCGGATTCCTCCGGCCACTTCGATGACGAGATTATCGCCGTCTCGACGGCAGGGAGGGGCGAAGAGCAGGCAACCCGCCGTGGAGTCGCATCGGCACGGCGAGCGCATGGGAACAGTGCTGCCGTCACTCTGGATGGCGCCCCATCTCGGCAAACTTCCATCGTAAATATTTACATCCCCACGTGATGTCACCACGCACGGCACGGCAGGGTACGGGACAGTTCGTACGGTCTGCACAGGACATACAGTAAAGTACAGTAAAGTACAGTACATAGAGTAAAGTACAGTACACACAGTACAGTACGGTACGGTACAGTACCGCAGCGTCGACCATCGACTGTACTGCAATGTCCGTCATGTCTGTCATGTCTGTAGCGTCATGTACTGTACAGTAGGCAGAAGGGACACACCCAGGCGGGCCAGATGCGAACGCATTTACCGAAACGCGCCGCCACACAACTTGCTTCGCCGGGCTTCTGAAGAACCGAGTCCTCTCTCGAGCCAATGCCGAGGGCAAGAGCGACGAAAAGTCCTAGTCTGAAAGACTGAGTGAGTACAAGCTCCCAGTCCGCCTGCAAATACGCTCGCCCCGCTGTTCAGCCCTAAGGCTGCTGGGATGGGAACGCGCTGGTGTACAGTAGACCACCCATCTCGGACGGGTTGGGTGACGCTACCCAGAGTACATACAGTCAGTACATGTAACGCGGAGCCATTTGCGTGCGTCCTGCCCGTAACGTTCTCCACAGGGGGTCGTTTCCGCATTTATCGCATCATCAATACTTTATCCACACGATACGTAACCTATAATATGTCGTTGCTACATACGACCACCGTCATCGCTAAATAATCTTCGTTAGTCCGACCCACTGTATGTACGGTGCTGTACCTTGCATTCCAAACAGTTGGCCGCAGAGACTGACGGGTCTCCTTGTGCGCAGGTGTGTGTGGCTCGCTTCCGGCCCGCGTTGTCAACACGCCCTTATCGCCGACCACCAATCCCACCGTAGATAGCCACCCATCTACACCCAAATCGACCAAAAAAAAACCACAGCCCTCGCACACGTCCGAGCATTCGCAGATGGAAATTCCGAAATTTTTGATTTCGCAATTTCGCAATTTTGCAATTTCACAAATTTCGCGTGCGGCCAGGCCCTCGCACTTGCTGACTAGGTACCTTAGGTGCCTGTGTACAGTTACTGTACGTCTTTTCTCGGTAGTGAGTTATTAGTCACTCACCACGTCCGGCAGGAGGCAAATTCCACGCGCGAGGAAAAAACGAGCTAAGATTCGATAAATTTAATGTCGGTCTAAAATCAACTGAGTGATGAGATCACGTACCGCCACAACGAGATTTCAGACCCTCTTAAGCTGTACAGTAGCTAGTGCGACGTTGAGTAGCACCTGTTAGCTCGGTGGAAACGATGTTGAAGGAGTTGCCTAGACGTCCAAGAGCCCAGACCTCCAAGACCTCATACTTCAATTGAAGATGCCAAAATTATCATTATTCATCAGGCAGGGATCAAATGAATGAGAAGAGATCGGGCGAGCGACCTTTCGTATGGGAAACGAATGAAGCGTAACAAAGCAATGTGGCCACGTTCGACGGTTATCAGAAGATCGCCACCTGTCTCTTGTACGTTGGGCGGTGTCATCCTGCTACTGTTCCACCTCCCGCCTGCAAATCATGACCTATCAAAAGGATAACAGACTGAACGGTCTCGACGTTCGTTGTCGACGATGCTTACTCAAAGTCCTAGGTGGGGTCGGTCCGATCACATAATCATCACCATTCCGGAATGCCGCTGTGAGCGATGCAATCCGTTCCCGGTAGTTGTTGCAAAAAGGTGCCGCCGTCAACCATGGCTTCGATGTTTCGTTGATTTCCATCATCCTCTCTCGGGTCCGCTTGGGCGGGGAGAATAAACGAACGAGCTTCGGCACGTGGAGGCCGGAGTGGACGACGGAGATCAGCCGGCTCGCGGCTAGATGTCCACGCAAAGCCGAAAACGCTTGTAGGAACAATAACTTCGACAACAAACACAAGAACAATCAAGTCGACAGACAAGGCGGCAGTCTGCGGGATTGGATGTCACAGAAGAAAAAAAGGGGAGTACGATGGCCCGGGCACAGTAGTGCACCTATAGGCATGCGCTCTGCTCTCCCTGATCAAGATCAACATCACATCCGGATCCATGTGGGCGCCCAGGATGCCGGTTGTCGACTTGGCTGTCGATTTCTCACTTCCTCGTCTCGTCGTAGAGATCTGGGCCGTTGGCATTGCTCCAACATGAGTGAGAAGAAATGAGCCTTCGTGGATGCGGTCGGGTTGGAAGATATCATAGCGGGGTATTCATTTTATATGCCATTGCAGCACTTCCATCTTATGTTCTTCCGAGAACAACAGGTAACACTGTTTGCATACGGCGCAGGAGAAGTTTTTCTCCAGATCTTAGAGCTTTCAGCCCAACTCCGACTACGTCTGTGTTGTGCTACGACTACGCCCCCGTGGATCTCCTTGACATTCCTGGAGCCTCGACATCACCTGACCTCGAGCCTGCGGGGCATAGTTCTTCCGCCCGCCTCGCCTCCAGTGTCACACTGGAGACCTTGAGAAGATAGATAGACATGCAATACGTCTTGACAAAGAGTGCAATCCATCGTTTCTAGCCTCTGGCGAGAGCTTCTATCATACCTCCGGCTCTGCACGACAATCTTCTAATGCTAGTCCTTGTGCTCGCTCTGAAGCCAACGATGGATTGAAGATTCTGCCCGAGAAGAACATTGACGTTCTCCTTCACCCATCTCTACCCCGTGACCTTGGTTGAGACAATGTTCACCAAGACCCAGGAAAACAAAACCGCATTTCCAAACGAAACGCCCATCAAAGGCAGCAGCTTCTTCACGTGGATCCCAGGTCGTCGCTTGCAATTGCCATCCGAAATCAAGTACTTCAGTACCCTCTTGGACACCAATCCACGCTGGAATGGAGGTGCTCGGCCACATCCCGGCTACTCAGCCCAGCGTTCCCATCATGATCTTATCTTTTCTCACTTCATTCTTACCTGCGTTCTCGTCATTGCAAGCTTCGGCGTCACGCAGGATAACGTGCTGGCGGGACACGCCCTGCGACAACCGGACGACTGCCTCCTTCAGCGGCCCCTGGGACGCGAACAACTACTCGCCCGCTTCAAGGACCGTGTCACCAGTGGCCATATTCAACGAGGACTTCTCGGTCTGGACTGAATACCAACAAGGAGCTGACCTGTCTTCAAAAGCTCTTGTTTACGATTTCGGGAAGGAAGTCGGAGGAATCGTCACTGTCTCCTACCAGGCGACTGGATCGGGACAGTTGGGCTTGGCCTTTTCAGAAGCGAGGAACTGGACTGGTCGAGCTTCCGATGGCTCAAATGGACAATGCATCCCAGAAGCCGATGGCGCTCTCTTGGTCTTGATAAAGGAGACCAAGTCGGGAACATACACCATGCCCGATGACCGAATGCGAGGCGGCTTTCGATATCTATCTCTATTTACGACCACCGACCGTTCTATAGAAGTGCGGATCACATCCGTCACGCTTGAGCTTTCCTTCCAACCTACCTGGCCCAATCTTCGAGCATACAGTGGGTATTTCCACTCCAGTGACGAGCTTCTGAACCGGATTTGGTATTCTGGGGCCTACACACTCCAGACCAACGCGGTTCCACCTCGTACTGGCCGCGTGTGGCCTCTGCTGTACAAGGGCTGGAGGAATGATGCTTGGCTGGGCACGAACGGTTCGAGCATTCTCGTTGATGGCAGCAAACGCGACCGCGCTACGTGGGCTGGCGATTTGGGAATCGCCTTGCCGAGTGTTTTCGTCAGTACTGGAGACTTTGCAAGTGCGAAAAATGCTTTGCAGCTGCAGTACGATCTTCAAGTATTCTATCCGAAGCTCATCGCAGAAAAGACCTGACAAGATACAGTCGTTCTCGGGCGAGCTGCCGATGGCTGGACCACCTCTAAATTTCTTCGGATCGGATACCTACCACATGGCTTCACTGATCGGGACTTATGAGTATCTTCTCTACAGCGGAGATATGAGATTTCTTGGGGTCAACTGGACGAAAATCAAAGCTGCCATCACGTACATTGTTAACAAAATTGATCCGGAAAGTGGGGCCCTCTGTGTCACAGGAACTGGAGACTGGGGTCGATATACCCAAGGAGGATTGAACACCGCAGCAAATGCAATGATGTACAAGACTCTCGTGAGTGGAGGCCTGCTGGCAGGATGGATGGGTGAGCCATGCCTAGCTGCTCGTTATAGAGAAATGGCGGATGTCTTGAAAGCTGCCATGAACTCTCCTGCTTTCAATTGGGACCCCGTTGTTGGAGCATTCAAAGATAGCAATACCGATGCATCAGTCTACCCAGAGGACGGCAACAGTCTGGCCTTATACTACGACATGGCATCTCCCGCTCATTTTCAAAGTATCAGCGACACACTTGTCACCAATTGGGGGCCAATCGGAGCCAAGTGTCCCGAACTTGCGATGAACATCGTTCCGTTCATCGAGAGCATGGAAGTAAAAGGACATCTCGCAGTTGGCCAGACACATCGCGCCCTCGAACTCATTCGCCGCAGCTGGGGCTGGTACCTCAACAACCCGTCTGGAACTCAAAGCACCTGCATCGAAGGGTATCTTCAGGACGGCTCGTTTGGATACCGAGCCTGGTCGGGTTACCAGGAGGACTATTCCTACACCTCGCACGCCCACGGCTGGTCGACTGGGCCCACGCATGCACTGAGCCACTACGTCGTAGGGCTGCAACTCGTCTCTCCCGGTGGCTCGGACTGGATTCTGGCGCCGCAATTCGGCGATCTGACATTTGCTGAAGGGGGATTCACCACCCCCCTTGGCAAGTTCTCCGCGAAGTGGTCGTTGGCTGGCGAGGGCTATACTTTGACTTATGATGTTCCAGTCGGCACAGTCGGGCGGCTGGTGCTGCCTTCGGCCAAGACCAGATGGCCGAAAGTCACTGTGGATGGGAAGGCACTCCAGGTCGATCTGTATGAAGCCGAGAAAGGCTTGGCCACGGTCTTGCAAGTGGTGGGAGGGAAGACGTCAGTTTGCGTGAAGTATTGATCTGCCCCTTGTGAGGCCAAGTAGATAGAGCAAGATGAGTTGAGCGAGACGATAGATGCTTAGCGTCTGTATCAGAATCGCGAAAATCCAGTGCGTACTTGGCGATACTCGTTCGATACCCTGACTACTGTTCCACTCCTCACGAGCGCTCTCGTCAAAGAAGTTCGGCGCCGTCATCCCGTACGTAGGCTAGGCTGTGGATGAGGTAGACTGGCTTGCGGTGGAAGAGCGTATCAGGAGGCCGAAGATGACTGCGAAACCTCAAGATTTCTCTCCATGCGAGCGCGCACCTGGGAGTGAAGCCACTCGAAGAGATTGCGTTCTTGGAGCAACGCCAGTAGATGGACAGCAAGTGATTGCGAGCGCTCGAGAAACCTTCTTTTGGAGCATTCCTCTTCCTCGGAGAGGAAATCTCTACGTTGCTTGCTGCTGCTTCCCCTGAGCTTGCACTTGGACTTGTTCTTCGGAAGGCAATGATCGCAAGTACGCAGGGAAAGTAGCTCAGAGCTCTCCGATCGTGACTCTCTACATGTAAGGTACAAACATTGCCTGAATAGATCGGTGACAAGATGAGCTCACTGGTTTTCCGTTTCGGTCCTGTCGGCATTTGGGGAGTCTCAGCAACATCTCATTTGGGCTACGGCGGTCTTGACAGAAGAGGCATGGTTTCCAACCCGGGGATTGGGAAGTGTGGCTGGCCCCATCATATAATCTGTGAACCCAGGACTGTAGCTAGAAGTTCAGAAAGCGTCTGATCGAAACATCGACTGCTATTCCTGTCTGTATCAAGAGGCCAAGGGACTTTCGCTTAGAAAATTGCTATCTCACAGTCGTGAGTCCCCGTCTTTGGTTCTGTTTACCTCGCTCATCGCCCACTCAATCAACCTCTTCTTCCGCATCTCGACCCCGGATCTCGGGCTTCTTTCGTCCACATACATAGCCCATGAAGCCATGGGTGCTGAATCCCATCAACTGCAACAGCTTCTTGGGCACCACATCCAGATCCTCCCACCCCTGGGCCACGGTGAAGTTCTCATACGTCCGCAGCCAGGGCTGGCAGTACTGAACGGTCAAGCTCCGTCGGGGACTCTGGCTTGCATTGGCACCACCGGAGTGCCAGAGCGTGTTGAGGAAATAGACCATGGATCCCGCCGGCATGACAGCAGGAATCGTCTCCGCCCGCGCGGGCTGGCGACCATCGTCCCAGAGATGCGAGCCTGGTATGATGGTCGTCGCGCCGTTGGTAGCTGTGAAGTCGTCCAGTGCGATCATCGTACCCTGCACGCTACGGCATCAGCATCCTCGTCTTCGATTCCCCCCCCCCCCCCCCCCCCCCCCCCCCCCCCCCCCCCCCGCAAAGAGAAACGCAAATGCAACAAACATCTCAACCTACGATTCCCATCAATGGCCTCGGCCTCGGCAACCCAACCAGACCGTCGTCCGTGTGGATTTCCTGTTCCCGCGCCCCCGGCTCGACGTTGACCGTGTGGTACCTCGTCAGAAGATACTTCGGCTGCAGAAAGTAATCGTTCAGCTTCAGCACCGTCTCGTGGATCGGGAAGCAGTCGAAGGCGCGGCTTTTGTCGCACAGCGCGTATCTTCTCTTCGTGTGGAAGCCCCCGAACGCGGTGCGCCCACCGCGGGAGGCGGGCCCCGACGAGGTCAGCGCTTCGAGCCGGCCCAGCTCCGAGTTGGCACGGGCGACTTGGGAGCGTGTGAAGAGGGTTGGGAGAATCACGTAGCCGTGAGCGAGCACTTGATCGATCAGAGGGCCGATGGCGTGGTCTTTGGGACCAGGTAGAAAGGTGGTGCCCACTCCTAACTGGACGCGATCGTGGATCGAGGTCCGGTGGGCATTGGACTGTGGTAAAGAGTGGGTGGTTAGCTTGGAATCCCGCGAAGTGAGAGCGATGTACCATTGTCGCAACGGCCGCAGAGACTGGGGTCGAGACAAGGAGAGACCGGAATCTTGATCGAAATCAAAAGATTGGAGAGCGGAGCATGAAGCATGAGTAGAAACTCGAGTATGGGAGCAGCACGCATGTTCATTACCAAATGTTATACTTCTGTTAGCCACAACCATAAGGACGATTTGTTTTTAAATCAAGACACTGCAGAGCGGATTGCGGGGTGGTCTGGCGCTAATACCTTCAGCAAATCCGAACGAGCCCCGAGCAGAACAGAACAGACCAGAACACATACACACTGTACAGTACAGTAGGTAAACTGGAAGGCCGGCTATTTGCGTAGGGGAATTGCGTGTGGTCTTTCTTAAAGAGAGCTTCGCTTAAGCACTAAGTCTCTCGCTAAGCCCCCCCCCCCCTTAATTAGCGATCTTTGTATGGTTTTTTCTAAGCAAGCCTTTACGACAACACAATGTCGTGAAATACACTTCCAAAGAATGAAGCGTAGTTTGCATTCTTTAATAACAATATAGGATTGCGAAACTGAAGCTGAGTTTGGCTTCATACGGAGAAATGTTTCTTTTGCACGATCCGAGCTTGCTATGATCAAACGACGTCGATGGCTTCTTCTGCGCCCGCACATATTACTATATGTCAATTGTCATTATGGAACTGCGACCGCTTCCTTCATCTCATATCCTTCTTTCGGCTCATATGTCACCTTCTAGGTTGTTTCCCACGCATGAATCATCTTGCAACTCTCTCTTAACAATTGCCAGTTACACAACCCGTCGCCACCATAAACAACGCCGCAATCTCCATCTCCGGGCACGAAGTCCAGCAGATGCGAATTTCCCAGCTCCAAATCGTCACAGTCGGTGGTGTGGTTGCTGTTGCTTTCGCGGCTGTCTCGTTTCTATGGATTCACATAACTTAGCGCTCCCAGAGCTTGAAGCAAGACTTCGGGGTGTCTATCATAACCGCCCCCCGAGCTTGGGACTCTGCTCGCAGGCGATCCAGAATATCCTCATCGATAAGGCCGTCAAAATGCAACAGTTGGCCACCACTCCCGGAGCAGCAATGAAGCCGGTTAGCGCGTAGTACTGCCCGTGCAGGTGGGTTCTGTAGATAGCAAACACCGGATAGATATCAATCATTTTGCAGCAACTCACATCGAACACCTATCGACTGCTCGCGCAACTCGGCGTATCGAAGGCAATGGTATTTGGACATGTTAGCTATAACACACCCACTCTTGTATCCTGAGAAATTAGAAGTGCTTGTTTTGACAAATACGACTGGTCTGGAGCTCTTGGTGTACCTTGCGTTGATATCGGTATGACTTGGACAACGGAGAAGTTTAGCACTTATGGATCGGTCCGGGACACGAACAAGCAACGTACTATGCTGGTACCGGGGACCCGGGCTTTGGCGCCTGGGTCAACATGCTGCTCGACGTGTAGACAGGCAAGAGAGCAGACGAAGTTACTTACAACCAGGTCCAGATCGTCGACATGATACTCACCCAGCCAGTTGTCTTTGATTTCCGGCTCTTGAAGCCCAAGATGCTGCTTCTGGTTGGTGATAAAGGTAATACGGCTATTGGGAAGCAGTGGTCGTCTCCGGGTCCTCAGGCGAAGCTTGGGTATTGTCATGTTCTGGGGCCTGAATGGCAGCCGCCATCCCAAATGCTAACTTAGTGATGTTCGAAGATCTTGGTCATGCATCACAAATCCAGCAGCCGGAAAAATTCAACGCTGCGCTTCTTAAGTGGCTTAGCTGTCAGACCTTTGGGGACTGGAGAATACCAACTTAGTGCCCTTCTGATTCATACATTAGATATCTGTGGCAACACAGCTCTAATGTCCGCTGTCCAGATGGAGATCTCGCCAAATCTTGAATTTTCGTACCCACTGTGAAGTCCTTTGCAGGAATTAGCAAGACTTTGTCGGAACAGATTCATTCGCCTGCACAGGATAAGCATCAATTTATTAATTGCGCACCGATGGAGATAACAAGGATCTAGCGTTAAGACTTCTGTATTCTTTCTCTCCCTCAGCTTGCCTGCTTCTCGTCAAGCTAAAGTCGTTCTCAAAAGCCTGAAAATGAATAAAAATTTAAGAAAAATAAATCTTACTACTGAATACAGTGACGCTGTCCTCCTGCTACTTGTCGTCTGTCTTTTCAAACCGTGCTCGTATAGACGTGACTTGATGCTGGCTGGAGGTAACGTAAGGGAAATGTGAAGATCGATTCGGCACGTGTGTATCACGTGTAGGACCAAGACTCCGGCGCTTCGCGCTAAGAGTATGTACTGTACTGTAGGTACAGTACTGTACATTACTGTATGTACATATCGTTCCCAAGGCGCTTTAGGATAGGAATTATATAAACCCTCAAATGTAACACCCATACTAAATTAGATGTCTCAAACCGGCGCATGCACCACGCCAATGGGACTCATGACTCACGAGAACAGATTCAAACATCAAGGACATGTGCAATGCCAAAGCAGACCTGCGAGCTCGGCTTTGTCCATCAATTGCGACAAGTCATACATTTTCAACTATACGAATTATCAAATTGGCCATCCGAATTATACATCGGCGTCTTGGAGCCAAATCCGGCCCCTGAAATAGCCGAGCCATTTATCATGTTTACCTTCGGCACCCTCACGCATTTTCCTCGCTATACTCCTTTCCCCCGGCACAAGCGACCGTGGTCATCCGCTGCCCAAGCCTCGCTCCCTACGGCAGTCCTTGCGTAGAAGACATATTCTGGATCATAGCGTTTCTTGATCTCCAGCAATCGAGGGTAGTTCGAACCATAAAATTCGTACTGCCAACGAGGTTGCAGGAAGTTGGCCTCGTTCAGGTAAGTTCCAGAGCCTGGAGTTACTGCTTCTAGCGCTGGTACGATGGTGTCTGTCAACTCGGTTTCGCGTGCCGCCATCTCGCTGTACGGAATCGTCCAATCCCAATCTGCAAGGACGATGCAGTGCATCAAGGCCTCACGCCAGGCGGGATGTACTGCATTGGCAGGTACTTGACTGCTCATGGATGGCGAAATGGCAGTGTTCACTTTGAGTCCAACACATGCCATGCGAAAGATTCCACTGTTGACAGTATTGCGAAGTGCTTCGTTGACGGCTTTTGGCTGGCTAGCAAGAGCCTTTCTTGGGAAAAGACGACTGGTGGTTAGTCCGCCGACCGGGAATATTCCTACTGGTAGAGGTCCAAATGCTGCTGAGAACCAATCATAGTAGTTGTCGAAATGGCTAGGAATCCAAAGATACGGCGCAGCTTTCACCTTCAAGCTTGTCAAAACCGGAGACAGTAGAGCCGTGACTTCTTCTGCGGTGCGGTTCGGTGCCGCAACGGCGCCGATTATGAATAGACTATTCGATATCTGATACGAAACCGTGGCTCCAGTGTCGACGATGGCAGGTAAGCTGGCATGAAAAAGGTCAACTGTATCCCAGTATATCTTTGGTCCTGTCTGGGTTATGTTCAGGACCAGCAGTCCACCTCCGATTGGGCCATCCGGATGCAGTCGAGTTGTCATGGATAGCACAACGCCGAAGGTGCCACCCCCACCGCCACTCAGTGCCCAAAAGAGGTCCTTGTGCTCCGTTGGTGTAGCTACAAGGTGATGCCCATCTGCCGTCACGATCTCCCATTCGAGTACATTGTCTGCCCCGAGCCCATACAGCCCGCTGAGACTGGAGTGTCCACCACCTTGCGTATAGCCTCCCGCAAGCCCAACGGTAGGGCAACTGCCGCCAACGACACGGTACCCCTTGTTATGAGCAGCCAGATACGCATCTGCCGCGATAACACCGGCACCCAGTTTCAATGCTGGTCCGGCGTAATGCGGAGACTTGAATTTTTCAATGACATCCATGGAGTTGAGGTTATGCATCCACAATGCGAGACCTCCTTTGCCAGTTGACTTGCCCAGGTAGCTATCTCTACCGTTAGATATCTGACATTAACGTGAGAGATGTTGGCGGGACTTACTCATGTCCAGTGTTCTTTATCACCAACCGAATATTATTGTTCCTGGCAAATTTCAGTCCGGCAACCACATCCTGTGCCCCTGTCACGTTAATCGAGAAGCTGACATAGTTCCCCAGCGTACATGCTTTGGAAACGGGCGTGAAGGGAACGCAGCTCTCGTTTTGAAAAAGTGCAGTCACGATGTCGGCAGGAGCCCGAATACTCGACCCGTGTTAGCGACGCCATCAAATCGCCTTCGAAGAGAAATCCTCGGGGAATGCACTTACTGGGGCAATGGGGTGTCCCATTCTTCTTTCAAAGTCGAACATAACGCTGCGTTGTAGCCTGGATCGTGGCAAACCGAAGCTATGGGCTTTGTGGCAATCAACCTTCCTCCTACAGTCGCATTCAACTTGTCCCATTTCTGCTGCGAGGGCCAACCCGAGTCACCGGGGATATATCGACACGAGGGTGTGCATTCTCCCAATCGGATAGACAAAGCGATAAAAATGAACAAGGCAAGCCTTGCTTCACGTAATCGATAAGTTAACATGTTTTCGGCAACTGAAAATAGCTGTTTCTTCTTTGCGCGCAAGGTACAATCGAAAGAGCATTGGAGACTCGTACATACCTATTCTCATATATACCTGTGTGTGCAGCCACAGAGGCTGCTGGCGGCGTCAAGGGTAAGATCACTGCATAGGTAGTCCACCCCCGTTGCTTGCATCGAGTCACAGAAAGTGGTTGGCTAAGAATGGCATTGTTCCAAGGCAATAAAGCACCTGAGGTGTGTGGGCTCATCAGAGGCTTACTGTGGCATGTCATCCTCGACCTTCAGCTTAGAAGACTCCATCATGTGGTCATGTTGGTAGCTGAAATTAATGTGTAGATATATTCGATAGCAAGGACAGAAACCGCAAGTTACGGGGTTTCGCAGCAAGGCGAACATTTCGCGAAATTATTTCTTGATTTGTTTAATTTGACTGAGGATTTATCGTTGGATAAGAATTTGGTCTTCAAGAGATTCGGATTAGGCCAGGAGTGTAGAGTCACTTAATCTCGACCAAGATTGATGTCCAGCTGGGCTAAGACTGGCAAGTCTGTAAGCTGCAGGGCAGCCACAGTACTCTTGCATGTTGTGTTGCACAGCATCAGCTTCATTGCCAATTGGAGGGTTATGTTTAGCTGAACCTATGATTTCGTTTGGTCTGATGTGAGATGATCGCTCCGAAATCGCCACGTTTGAGATGGTACCTAATTCCTCGGTACCACCACTTATTCGCAAGTAGCGTTGATATACATAGAAACTACGTTTTACAGAAAGCAAATTGAAGGCCCTTCATTTGATTTGGTAAACTCATGCCTTGGAAGGTCGTCATTTGTTTCTTTTACCATGTACAACCCATATCACTTCCGAACTTTTCATATTGTGGTGTTCACAAGGGACTTCACTCTTAGCTTAAAGAGATGACACAGCGTGCGCTACATTTTGAGATATGATCTACCTGTGATATTCTCTGCGCTTTCCTTTTTCTTGAAATTGCCAATTTCGTCATGGACGTCTTTAGGATACCTACAGCCCAATCTGTCGATTGACGATCTGGCTTTGATAACCATTCACATATACCTGCGATTGAGAAGTCAGCATCGGCCTGACCTTGATAAGGTACAGTAGATCAACGTACAGGAATTCCGTCACGGATCTCGTTTGAACGTTGTACTGGTCCTGTGCAGACCTATATCCCTTCTATGCCTTTTAATCTCAATGCCGCTCTTCAGCGTCGTCACTTATCACGGTGGCTCTTTGCCACGTTTTTATTTATGCTACTATTTAGACTCGATCGGCGCGCTGAACTTGCAACGTTACTTTGACAATGTTAGCTGGTTGTCTGCTACTTTGCGCAGGATAGGCTTGTTTCCCACGTAGCTCTGCAAGTTTTCAACAGCGCTATCTTCCCTACTTCTGACCGGATTCTAGCGTCCGTTACACCAGGAGCGGTCGTGCCGCTTAAGACGAAGCCTTTGACGCTCTGGATTGGCCTTACATGCTCCGAAACACCGATTGCGCTGTAGGGAGTCTAGCTCTTCAAGGACACAGAGAAATCAGAGAAGAAATAGCATATCAGCTCGGACTCTTCCGAGTTATCTTGAGCGGAATTGGCAGGTAATATCAGTGTAGCGGAAGATCCGGACCCTGTCGGATACTTGCAAACCTTTTAGCTGCAATATTTACGACCGCAATCTTTTCTCAGGGGATGAATGTTTTTTGGGTAGGAAAAGGACAGATGGGAATGACGATGAACCATCATTCGTAAGAGAAGCGACTGTCCAGATTACCCTCGACTGAAACTCTTCGTAGGAGCGCTAGCTGATCTAGCTCTTTTCTCTCGCCGTGCTCGGAAATAATTTGGAGTCTGGACCTCGGTGAATTTCATTAGTCTCGTGGAAACTTACCCTGCATACATAGAGCATACCCCATCCTGCTATTAAACTCTTACAAAAAGCACAGAGTTAGGCTCCTTGCCCCACTCCTTGCCCCATTGTACAATATCGCTTCGACGACCTTACGAAACATACTCTAATGCCAGAACTCTACATGTGGGACATAACAGAGGTGCTGCAAAATGGCTGACACAGCCTCCGCATGTCTCAATCCCTTCAAATTCTCGATCGCATATGCTCTAGCCCTGCGCTGGGCGGTTCAAGCTTCCGTCCCAGCGACGGCGGCGTTGCCTCATACGGTACCATCTGGCCGCCGTGAGAAAATCAAGCAAGAGAGTGTGTATATCGCATTCCTCTTATTGGCCGCATCCACCCCCTCTCGTTCGAGCCAGAGACGGGAAGCCGGGGGCGATCGGGATGCTATGACCACTGCAGCGCGAAATCCCTAGTGCTTGCTTGGATTTTTCTTGGGGATCGTCTCCCAGGATGGCTCTAGCTACCGTGAGACCGTTACTCCCGGATCCCACGATGGAAAGTCTAAATCTAGATCGGGATGAACCCTTTTTGGAATCGGCAACGTATCTCGACATCGATCGCGCGCTCCGGTTGCGCTTCACCTCCAGAGAATTCTCGAATTTAATTACAGTGCTTCCTTTGATTTACGCTCGCCGCGATCTGCTCTTAGATAGATGAAGGAAGCAAGACATTTGACAAGGGCGGAGGATTAATGACGAGCATGAACTCCTGGGGAGTTTGGAGCCTCAATCATAAACTTTGGCCCGATCTCATGGTGTTCATAGAGAAAGGGGGCAGAATATACAGTGTACAGGACCAACGTTCGCACCGGAAGCTGACCCCATACGACACGGAGAATTAATGACGAACATGAAGCCCTCTCTAGTGGTGGTGGGCGTTGAAGATCGCCACCAACCAACCTCGGCTGGATTCAAAGGGGCGTGCAAACGATCGATAAAGCAGGCAAACATGCAAAGCTCGTTAGGTACGTGCATGGATATGAGTGCCACTAGGGAAATGCAGGAACTGCCGGCATTGTTATTTGAGAGACGGATCTGAGGCAGATTTCTGAGAATGAAAGCCAAGACTCGGTTAGCCACTGTTGTTGACATTGGCTTGGCGAAGCTTGAAGGACGACTGCTGTAGAACAAGATGCTTGGCGTAAACAAACGACTCGGTACTGCTTTGATATGTCTGCAGAAAAGATGTATTCATGAAGATTAGATTTTTCATTAAATTATTCGTATACGCGTTAAGTACCGCATAGTAACGACATGACATATGAACATTCGCTAAAGTATGGATCTTATGATCGGGAAGAGACAGACGACCAAACTCCACTATCCGGCAAGTACTGTGATCCTTGCCTACAGAGTCCCCCACAAATCCACGAGTGCTGTGCTCCTCGCAGCTTATCATGACAAGGTCTTGGATGAGCTGTCAGACATAGCCTTGTTGCTGTTGTTGCTCTTCGTGCTCTTGCCCTTGAAAGTATTCAAGATGTTCCCGAGCGAGAATTTTCCGGCCGTGTCAACTGCCTCCTCCATGCCCTCATGCGCGGGGAACCCAGCCTCGAGGTCAGGCTCGCCACTACGGACTCGCTTGAGATGGACTTCGTCGCCCTCTCTCACACCATCAATGGCCATGCCGACGACACCTTCAGGGCCGAGAACGCTTTGGCGAGGGGTGCTAGCGTCGAAAGCGTTGAATCCACCATTCTGCTCGATGACTCGAATCTCCTCAACCTCAGCTTGGCGCTCTTCAACGACTTGCGCAATCGAGTGCTCTGGGTTCTGAGTTGGGTCGTTCTCGACATCACCTGGAGACTAGGGTTAGCCTGGACACAATGGTGTAGAAGTGAAGTGGGGCACGTACCATCCTGACCGGGGTTCACCAACTCATACTCGAGGAACTTGAAGAGTTTGTAACATGCAACGGCGAGAATAGTACCAATGAAAGGCCCGACCCAGTAAACCCAGTGCGAACTGTGGAAGAGGTGTTGCACAGCAGCAGGACCGAAACTGCGAGCGGGGTTCAAGGAGCCACCGGTGAAGGTGACGGCGCATAACTCGCTGATGAAGAGGGCCATGCCGATGGGGATAGGGGCCATAAATGTAGCGCGATGTTTCTCGACAGCCAGCATGATAATCTATTGTAGTGTTTAGCGTGGGCTCGGATGAGAAGGGAGTGAGTTTGCACTTACGGTGAAAACAAGCATGGCAGTGCACAAAGCTTCAATGAACACGCCTTGAGCATGGCTGGTACCGTAACTAAGGTCCGTCTGAACGCTGAACGGTGTAGGAAACATAACTTGAACCAAGTAGGCAGAAAAGCAAGCGCCGCCCATCTGAGAGATGAACAGCAGCCAGGCCCGGAGAGGACTAATACCTCCCAGAAGACAAATGGCAAGGGTAACCTGTGCTCGTCAGCTTTCAAGCTTATCTGATTGTAGTAGGTAAGGTTACTCACGGCAGGGTTGAAGAGTCCACCACTGATACGGAAGAACACCCAGGCGTTGACCAGCAAACTCATCCCAAAGGCAACCGAGATGTAGAACGTCGTGGCAGGGTTGAAGCCTGCCTCCGCGCCATCTACGTAGACTATCGAAGAATCGCTCGCGACAATGTTGGCCAGTTGAGTTCCGGCAAATGCGAAAAAGAGAAATGTGGTCGTGCCGATGAACTCCCCAATAACCGCTACGATATCTGTTTGATGGATGAGTAAGGTCGCTATGAACGGAAGGGTAGACTATCAGGGATCTCTACTTACTGTTCTTCGTCTCAGAGTGCATGAACTTTGTCCAACGGAGCGCTGGAGCTTTCTTGCTGCGCTTCTGCAGCAAGTTCTTTCGTATTTGTCGCCGGCGGTGGTGAGGATCGCGGTCACCCAGGGCAACATACGAAGGCTGCTGTTTCATGATTCTGCCGTAAATGTCTCTCTCCTCGTCCGAAGAGGACCGGTGGCCCTGCTTTTCGGCGTAGTCTTTTTGAGCCACATGGTTGGGGGTAGGAGTTTGGGGCTTCGATTGCTCTTGCTTTCGTAGCGGGGACCGGGAGTTTCTGTCAACGAGGCTCTGCCTTGGGAGGGTCTCGGAGTCTTTCCGCATCTCCTTGATGTCCTTCTGGGAAACTGAACGTGGGAAATTCATGGCGAAATTCTCGACCCGGAAAGTTTGATGAAGTTGATAGGATAGTGAAGAGATTATCGAATTGCTTGTTGTGTTCTGAGTTGTCGGATATGATGGACAGCTAGGAGACTTTATATCAGCTATGCCACCAGCTATCTCATCATTTGCACAGTAGCCAGCCCAATGACGCTCGTCAGATCATCTTTTCTTTCCCAGTGTCGCTGGGAGGACAGAACATCCCGTGCATTTCCACGAATTAGGAATTCACAATCGTTCATCAGAACGCGATTGCTGCAGAGCCAAAGGTCCGAGCACTGCTTCGGGGCGTCCATTGTTGGGATAGCAGTTGATGATCTGCTCCAGGTTTAAACAGCCGCAAGCTGCTAATAATACAAATTTTGCTCTAGACTTTGCCTGTTCCTACAGCCTCCTGCTGGGACTGTGTAAAAACCCCTCGCTAACCCCTCGCTAACCCCCTCGCTAAAGTAAACGATCGTGAGGTCCGAACCAACCAGGCCAGGGATTGACTCGCCATTCCACGCCGTTTGACATGATTAGAGTTACATCACGGCTCGGAGACGGGCGGCGAGGGCGGGGGCCCGGGAGGAGGGGAGACGGGTAAGCCGGACAGTAAACTATGTACAGTATGTGCAGAATCCGCAGATCTGCAAGGACACGTCCCGGCAAACAGAAAGTCGGGAACCTGTCTTCAGCTCTCTGCAGCTTCACTTTTGGAATTCTATCTCACTGTGGCTATATGTCTCACATTACTGTAATGGTATCCACAGTTGTCGTTGTATCCCATTTTTGTAATGGTAGTCATTTGTCATTGCTTGCAGAGCATCAGCTATAGTGTCACACTCTACCGTATCAACGTTTGTCTTGACTTCCAAAATTCCATACTGATATGAATGAAGCGTGAAGAATTGTCCACTAACAAGAGTGCCGCCAAACGCTCTCTGCCTTCTTCAGCGTGGGTTGTGAACTGCGGGAGAATCAGACGTACGGTCCAGTACCTGACCCTCCCTCTCCGCCACGCTTTGACGATCCATCTTATCAACTCACTGCCCTGTGCTACAGCACAGTATGCTCAGTGCCGACTCGGCACTAGCGCCGTCAGTTGAGGTTGAGACGGAACGACGGCAGCATCGACCCCTGGGCTTGCGCCGTGTGATTAAGCCATCACATTGCTCGCAGCGCGCCGTACCAGAGGCTCTCATATGACGACAGGATCTTCGGTGCCGTTTCTGCATGGTCCTCGGTATCACAGTCGATATGCTGGACTGGTGCTATGCAATGCCACCACAAGCGCCGCGCCAGCGCGCTTACGACCAAAGTGGCGCTTCCGTCTCGTCGACATGAACGACGTCCGAGCTGATGCAGTAGTTCGAGCATCGTCTTGAGCCGCCCTGCCGCGACCTTTTCTCTTCCCCCGCATGAGATCAGTGGCTCTTCTACCTAGCCACGCTGCGAACGACGACTTCCGATTTGTCACTGGTGAACGGAAGGCGTTTGCTGATGGTGGTGAGATGACGAGGGTGCGGTCCGCTTGATATCAGTCATCGCTGGCCAGTGACCAGTGAACACTGAGGTACGGACCGGCCTCTATCACTGCTCAATCGCGATCGGTTTGGAAACGTCTGTAGTTCAGGCACTTCACGCGGCTTCGGAAGAGGGCAATCCAGCCGGGTTGAGCTTGCCATCGTATCGTGTCTCTATGCAAGTTCTTCGCATATCCTGTTGGCCTAGAGATTTTGGTTCCTGGCCCAAATTCAGGACGAAAAGACTCTCTTTTGATCAATGCGTCTTGACATCGAAGGCTAATCACGCACGTTGGTTCTGCTTGTCCGCCTCCCCAAGAAGTAGGTACGGTTGATGCCATAGCCCAGCAACATAATAGCCCAGCAACATATGTGATTCTTCGGCGATGCCGTGAGTCGAGGATGCTCTTCTTGAGCCACTTTCACGCCATTCTTCCAGCTCACGAAAGCTGACTGCACAACCTCGTCACCAATCCTGCCCCACGAATGTGCTAGCCTGCGGTACTGAGGTTCCTGAATCAGTGATCGACTGTGCCTCGGACGCGGTCTCCATGTGATTGGTGCCCCAGGCCGTAAATTTGTCAATTTCTCCTCGGCGATCTATAACCTGACCCGAGGAATTACTAGAAGCAACCCAAATGAAGCGCCATCGAGCCACAAATGCCGACCAGCCTCTTCCTCCCGAGCCCCCGCAGTAGATCCTCTCCAAGCCAGGGCACAATGGGCATTCATATGGACAGAGTCAAACGCAAACGCTTTGACTTTTAAGGGTCCTTGCTGTATATCCTTCCTGCTTAGTGACATCACTTTGCTCTTATGTCAAATGCTCCTGGTATAGGCACGCTACATACGAACGTGGAGCACGATGACGGATGCACATGGTCGCCAGATGAGCACCAATACATAAGATAAGAGAGAAGCCCACCACCCTTCTTGCTAAACACATATTCAAACAACAAACATTCATCATGGGTTTCTTCAAAGCAAAGACGCCGTCTAAGACGAACAACAACTCCACCAGCAACGCCCCCATCAACAACAACAACAACAACAACAATGGTAGCACTGGTGGGTCTCAAGACCTCGTTCGACCAGGCCATGGAAGACAAATGTCGGTAGACAGTGGAACATCCGGTACCGATTCTTCTGCACCTCCCGGCACCAAAGTAACTACAACCACGGTTACTACCACAAGTAAGTAAATCCTTTCCACGTTCACCCATTCAAAGCTTACAAGTTTCTCTCAGCCACATATACCGTATGCAACGATGGAACTACCCAAGAATCAACCCGCAACTATGTTGCCACCAAAGACCCCCCTCCTGCTACTCTGACTGTTGAGCAGCCCAACAAGCCAGCCACTCAGACATCAACTCAGGGTCTTTCATTGCCAGCTTCTGGAGCCACTCCAATGGTACTTCTAGAAGCAGCCACGAGCGGTGGTAACAGCGGATCGAGAGTGACCACGCTTCCATCAACCCCACAAGAGAATGGCAGCAATGGTTCGCGGGACTCGAATGCAACAAGTTACATCCAAGATAAAGATACCCCGAAGCAAGACTTCGGACAAAGCCGAATCGAACAAATCAAGGGTAATGGCTCTCGCAATGATGACCATGACTCCAATAACAACTCGAGGAACAACAATGGTCAATCCTCATCGCAGAAACAAGACCCCAGAGCATCGAACTCCGCCTCGAGTTTCGATTCACAAGCCGGCAGCCACAAATCATCATCAACGTCCGGAACACAGAGGAAGGCGCCTGCTGAGTCGAACGAGAAGGCTTCATCCAAGGCACAATCTGGTTCTTCTAACAGGTGAGATATCATGCATCACCTGAACTATTGGAAGTTGTCTTTCTAACCCTTTTAGATCGAACGATACTGCCAAGAAGAATGATTACTCGTCTTCTCATTCTTCGAAGAAAGACTCTGGGTCAAAGTCATCCAAGGGAGTTACTCCCCTTGCTCCCAGACCATCATCTCCGATCAGCCGTCCAAGGACTCCCTTGTCACCCGAGTACCTTCGAGCTGTTGACCATGCAATGGAACAATCTGAGTCCTGGGATCACGGCAAGAAGAATGGCAACAGCTCATCACGCCATGGTTCTGGTGCTGATCGCGATGATGACCGTCCTCAGTCCAAATCTTCCAACACTTCTTCTCAAATCACCAGCAAGGGATTTAACAACGCCTCGCGCAACGGAGCATCTCAGTCCGGCTACTCCCATTTCACCGATTCTTCGGCAGAGGATATCAATACCGATATTGATGCCACTGCGGATGCATACTCTTCTGAAAACTCCACAACTGAAGATGATTTGGCCGAAGATCGTTACAACAAGAAGCGCTCTGGCGGACATGGGGGGAAGAAATCATCCTCCAACTCCCGAAAAGAATCTCCTCCGTCTAACTCCCGAGACTACTCTCCTCCCTCAAACTCTCGGTCCAAGCAGTCAAACCAGTCAAACCAATCTTCATCGCACCATGGTGGTAATGTCACGACTTCTCGCCAAGTCAAGTCTAAGCAGACCACTTCTGGAAATGGGACAGTGAGAAGAAAGGAGACTACCGAAGTCATTGAAGAGATTTCCGAGGATGATAGATCGCGCCGTTCTGCACCAAGATCCAGAGATGATGATCGCGCCAAATCCAAGAGCAGACGTGCAATTTCACGTGGCAGCGCAAACAATGACGGATACGAGCGAGCTGTTCGATTTGAATCCCCTGAACGCCCAAAAAATGCTGGCGGTCGCAGTAGCAGCAAGCATGCATCGTCCCATGCCTCCGGAAGAAACATCTCTTCTGAACGCCGAGATAATGCTAGTCACGGCAGCAGCAACAGCCACAGCACTGGCAACAGCCACAGCACCGGTAACAGTCACAGCACCGGTACCAGCAAGAACACATCTTCCCAAACATCTGGGAGAAACAGCTCGCCCGATCGCCGCAACAATGTTAGCCACAGCAACCATGGTTCCGTCGACTCCACCGTCAAGGGTGGATACACGTCTCGTGGAGTCTCTCCTGGCCCAGCCATCAAGTCGTCTTCGCCAGATCGTGGATCAGACAAGCGAAAGACTGGCAATGTGCAGTCCGGAAGAGGCAGAGACCGCTCCCCTGAAGATGACCGCCATAGCCATCACAATGATACAGGCCGATCCTCTGACAATGGTCACAAGTCACAGCAAACTTCCTCGAGTAGAGATGCCAACTCTTCTTCCTATGGATCCAAGCAGGATACCAGCCCTTCTTATGGCTCCAAGCAGGAGAGCAACAGCTCGTCCTACGGCTCAAAGCAGGATACCAACACCTCTTCTTACGGGTCCTCCAAGCAGGATACCAATACTTCTTCATACGGATCCTCCAATCAGGATAACAACACTTCTTCCTACGGGTCTTCCAAGCAGGACAATAACAGCTCCTCTTACGGATCCAAACAGGACAAAAACACTCCTTCCCACGGAGCCTCCAAGCAAGACAACAACTCTTCCTACGGCTCTTCCAAGCAAGATAATTACGGCTCAAAACAGGACAGCAATGCATCTTCCTACGGGTCATCCAAGCAGGACAATACCTCCTACGGCTCAACCAATCAAGATAGTTACGGCTCCAGCCAGCCCAAGCAAAACAACTCGTCCAGCTATGGAAATCAACAATCCGATAGCCCCTCCTATGGAAGCAGCGGCCGAGGAGGCAACGGCTCTGTCCGTAGTCCAAGCCCTGACAACTATGCCTTGTCCAGCAGCACCCAGTCCAAGGGCAATCAGCCCCAACTATCCAAGCGGGAGTTGGACACCCGAGGAAACAACTCGGTCGGCAGTGGTAATTCAGGAAACGATGCTTCGGGATTGTGGCGTGACACCTGCAAGAGCACTAAGTCCGGTAAACCAATCGACGAGGGCTACGAGGGCTCGACTTCTTCGAGAACCACTGATGGGTGGTACTAGAATGGTGGTGACGGCATGAGAAGTTGATTCGAGATGTGGCGCGATATTGACGCGAAAATTGACGAAGAAATATTCCCTCTTGTTATCCCCTCCCTTTCCCCGGTTATCATACACTTTTCCTTTGTTGTTTAGCTGCACTATTGCTCTGCTCCTTGCTGTTTGCCAGCATCATTACTCCTTTTCTTTGCTGAAGGACTTGGTTTCGGTTTTCATTCGTGCTTTTTCGTTTTTCGATTAGATGAATACCAACTGTCGCTTACTTAGCTTATCATGAATATGTGAAGGAAGGATGAAGAACGATGAAAGATGAGGAAAGAAAATGTTAATAATTATGTATCATATAATAATGGCATTTCAATTCTGAATTAATTCTGTAAAGTCTGTGGTCTCAGATTTGCCAGTGAAGATGTAACAGAAAATATCTTTTTTATTATGATTATATATCTGAAAAAATTGCATTATCCACAATCAAATTCTTAATTAAAACAAAATTTCAAGTTCTAAAAATTATGTCCTCCAGTACATATCTAGGTCCGAGCAAGCAGCAGTCAATCGCGACTGATGCTTGCGGTAGGCGGGGGGAATAGCATAGCAGAACGCTGGGGAGCAGCTGCAAGCAATTCAACAGAACTTCAAAAAAATAGATTTCTGACAAACGAACGCCGATAATTCCGCTATATCGCCATCTCACAACCATACCCTGTCAATTGCGAGTAATCCACGAGTTTTGACTGTTAAGTAAGAGCATAACTTTCTAGTTTCTCGGGGCTCATTGTGGGATTGCCCGTAGAGCTTTGGAACTGGAATATAGTAGGATAGATATTTACCTGCGCCTCGTGGGCAAGAGAGGAATATGGTGCCTGCCGTTCCCTATCCGCCTTCTACCAGTTCGAGCTAAAAAGACCAAAAATGGAGATTTGCACTTGCAGCCCTACTGGTTCAGTTTATTTCCGCTGCAGGTCTGTTCAGGATCAGCTATTCCCTGTAGCCCTAAAACAAAGACTTCTTGTTTGACAGTTTTCATGGCGCTATTTCCTGTGTCGTCTCTTTCTGGTGGGGAAAGAAAAAAACGTCATGAAAATTGGCTGATACAATTGATGGAACTATTACCCAAGTAGCCGGTCCCCATCTCTCTTCAGCAAGAACGAAATAAGAAAGTGAAAGGGGAAACGGATCTTATTCCTCATTATACAGTCTTACAAGCCATTCTAGATAGTTCTTCATCAGAGTGAGCTTATTTCAATCCACTCCTCTTTGCAGCGCAGGAGAAAGATGCAGCTTCGTAGGGCTGGAGGGATGGAAACGAAACTTCAGGCCGATAGATCTCGCTGTTGCGTCCTCTCAACCCTCCACAAATGAGCTTCTCAACAACGAGTCTCATGAAATTGACCCTCTGCGCGACAGACATGATTGGATTCTCTTTCTTTGTGTACCCTGGAGATCATCAAATGCTTGATTTGTCCTACTTTCGTTTCGCCGCTTTCGACGCTACCCGCTGCGCATTTGATATCACGTTTTTTTAGCTGGGATTCGATCTTTTGCATCCGATGGGCTGGTCTCGAGAATGTCACTCTACGTCGAGTACACCAAATCCGGAAGCTGAAAAGGGAGATGTATCCAGCATCAAAACTATGATTCTGGTTAGGGAGGAGGATAGTGCTGCAGTAATGAAGCTGTGCGCAAATTGTAGGTGATGATCCTTAAAACCCAGCGGCTCAATGGCAATCTTCGTTTTTGCGGTCCATGGAAAGCCTGTCTCTTTCGAGCAAGGTGGGTAAAAACTTGCGTGAAAGCACGTTCTGTACAGTAGTAGTACTGCTAGTTAGGTACATTACAGTCGCTGATGCAGGTTCGTTCAGATCTACTGTATTCTGGCCGCACGGGTATCAGAAAGGCGCCAGCCAAGAGAAACGGCTCGAAATGGAATGTAGTAGATGTCATGGGTCGTGATGGGTGGACACGGAAACGGGGCGATATCTCGGGTCTTTGAGGGCTTGATGATAGGATTGCGACAGCTGTGAGATAGTGCTATTTGGCCAACAGCAAGCAAACAACAAGGGGGCAGAACCTGAGTTTCGCATTGCTGTACCTGGCGTGAATTTTGGGGTAGTAGTTCTGTTGCACGTGAGAGGGATGTGTCCCATGTGAAAGGAGGGGTCCTCAGGGTATAAAAAGAGAGGGGGGAGGGGGGTGGTAAATAGAGTTCCGGGCCTGCCCGTCCCGTCTCGTGGACCTACCACAATAGTATAGTGTAGATCTTAGCATGCGGGTGATCGCTTATCAGTTTCAATCATTCATGCAAGTCAGAGACGGGAAATCTTTTTGCTAGAATGTGTATGTTTGTAAAAACCCAAGGCAGGGTGAACTTCGTTTCTTTGAAAAGGGAAAGCCATAGCGCAGCACCCTCGTGTAATTCTAGACAGAACTAGGGGGCTGCGGCTCATAGTTGTAACGTTTTCGACGCATGGACTTGCACTCAGGTTGGTAGGCTTCTGTTTCCATTCTGTATTCTGTGGCCGAACCTTGAAGCAAGCAGTACACTGTGTCACTGATTCAATCTCAGCTAAAATTCCTTCCTTGCCAGGAGTAAAATCATTGCTTTGATCAAAAGCCATATTTCGACGGGAGAAACTTCTAAAAAGTAAATCGCTTAGCACAATCGGACGTAACGTATGTCACGATCCATATCTGCTCGCTCCACTTTGGCTCCACGTTTGGAAGACGATGATACAACTAGTTACGTAAGTAAATGGAGAGGGGATTAGGGCTCTCGATGGATACGGTTTGCTTCATCGCTTGGCTCCGAACCCGTATTCTAACGCGCTAGAGTAGAAGACGAAAAGCAGCACGTGGCAACGATCGATGGATGGCCAATTGAATGAGACCAAGTGCATGGTACTCAACCTCTTTCTCCCTCTCACCGATCATCGTCGAATAGCTAGAAAACGTGAGCAAACCTGGGCCGCGAGTGGGGGTTCCCGATCAATGCATGAATCCGATTATACTCTGTGGGAATACGAGCCCCTCCTACTCTCTCAAAGTTCGTTTGGCGCATGAACTCCCACTTTCACACAACCGTTCTGTAATACTTAACAGTAATACGTGCCGGTCAGTAGCAGCTCCTGCATCACCTATCTGTTTTCTTCCCAATTCCATCACCAAACCCGCATATCCAAGATGTCATTCTTCAACAAACTGAACAAGGAGTTCGAGGGGCTGATGAAGAAAGACGACAAGCAGGGGCAGCCGCAGTATCCGCCCCAAGACGCGACCAGAGGTCAGTTAGTCAGGCCTTCCAACCACCCGCCCGTGAATCCCGCCAGCCGCTGACGTCCAACAGGTTACGGGGGAGAACAGCAATCCTACTACTACGGCGGAGGCGCCCCTCCACCGCAGCAGGCCTACGGCGCTCCCCCCCAACCGTCATACTCAACCCCTCCACCCGGCCAGTACGGCGCTCCTCCCCAACCACCATACAGCTCACACCCCGCGTACTCGAGTCCACCGCCGGGCCCCGGCCAGTACGGCGCTCCGCCCGCGAACCAGTACCATCCCGGGCCCGGCCAGTACGGGGCACCACCTGCTCCCAGCCAGTATGGGAGTCCGGCGCCTCAAGGCCAGGGCTACCGCCCCGGCAGGGTTGCCGCCGACGCCGCAGCTGCCGCCGGGATGGGCGGCGCTGTGGGACCCCGTGGGCTCGCGGTGGGCGTACCTCGAGACTTCGACGAGCAGGGTGAGCTGGAGTCTGCCGGCCGGCTCTCCGTACGCGGCACCAGACGCGAGCCGTGGCTACGGCGGGGCTGGGTATGTGGGCCAGCCGGGCGGGCACGGGGAGGCGGGTGGTTATGGTGGTGGCGCTGCGCACGAGGAGGCGAAGAAGGGTGATGGGACGAAGAAGATGATGATGGGCGCGGCGGCTGGAGTGGCTGTTGGGGCCGTGGGCGGGATGCTCCTTGCGAATGCTCTTGGTAGGCTTATGTCCCCTTTCGCGCTCTCCCTGGTTTGTTTCGTTGTTGGTGAGGGTACGGAGACTGATGGGTGATGACGCAGATGATGATGATGATGATAAAGAAGGACGCGGAGCACCACCGTTGGATGCGCCGCTCCCAGAAGAGGACCGTGATGGGAGCTCTGTCAGCAGCAGTGACAGGGAAGAAGTCGAAGAGGCGAGAGAGGAGTATGAAGAGGCGTACGAGGAGACGTATGGGTCTGACTGATCAGGATGTCGATATCTTTGCACGATAGATTGAAAGCGTTGAGCTGCGAGCGTTGCTTTCGAGACGTTGCTCTTAAACACTGCCTAGCCAGAATGCAGGCGAGCAACTTCGATCGTGTTATTGATGCGCATGCTTGACCGACTTGAAAGGAACATGTAAATCGAAACGATGACCAAGATTTCTACTCATTGACCCAACGCACCGTAAACAAATCTAGCCCTTCGCTTAGCCCCCTCGGGAAGGAACCACGTAAGCGAGACGACTTCCATCCCCCCTTCGACCACTCAACCGCGCGACTTCATCGCCCACTCCAAACCACATATGCGAGATAATCGAAAACCCTTGCATTTCCACCGCGCCCTCCCTCCACAAAATCCCCGAACAAAAAATTTCCCCACGCGCACCACAGCCCACCACCAACCAGATGCTCCATCCTCAGCATTACGTCTGACCTCGGATCTCGAACCACGCATCGTGGATATGTATGCTTGGATAGGCAAGTACCTAGGTAGATAGATGGTCAGGTAAGGTAGGTCTCTGGATCATATGGACAAACACATGACACGCTAGAATAAGCATGGAGTGAAAGCAGAGATGCGGAAAGGCGAGATGAGATGAGACGAGACAACAAGACAAGGATGGGTGCAAAACGCAAAGAACAAAGAAAGGCAAACAGAGACAGTTTGATCAGTAGGTGTGTAATGCGAAGAGCAGTTACCTACCGACCTACCTACCAGCAGTTCAAGCTTCACCAAAAGGTAGGCACCCGAGCAAACACCATCAGCCCTGGTATCAATCCCGTCGCTTCAAAACACACACATACGCTCATGTCATATCATACATACAGCCATTCGATCATCTCCCCTTCCACTACGCCTTCTTCTTCTTCTCATCCTCTCCTATCCTCTTCAGCCCCTCCTCCGCATTCCTCACCCCCTCCTCAAAACCCACCGTCCTAGCCAACGCCCTCGCCTCCTCAAACCGCCTCCTCGCCTCCATGATATCCCCGTCCATCTCAGCGAACTCGCCCAGATGGTGCGTTGCGACCGCGCACCCGACGTCGCATTCTTCGTTGCGCGCCGGGGGCGTGATCTTGGCCGCGACGGCGATCGCTTTCTCGGCCCAGGCGCGCGCGCTGCTGATCATCTGTTGGCGGGTGGGCGGAGGAGTGCCTGGTGTGGAGGGGGGGAGCTGTTGAGCGAGAGAGATGGAGAGGTTGTTCACTGGGCGCCACAGTCAGCGCGGTTCTACGAGAAGACGAGGGAAGACGGGTTGGGGCTCACTCAGCACAGCCGTGTGGCAGCTTCCGGGCGGACTTTGCGCCAGGGCCTGCAGGAACAGCGGCGCGGCGAGGTAGTGTTGGTTCTTCTCCTCGTAGTTGTGTGCTAACGCTACACACGGTCAGTCACCATCTCCTCCAGCTTCCTCGCTTCGTTTGGGCAGCGAGGATGAGCACAGCGACGAACCTTCGAAACTGGCCCCGATCTCCTCGGGACTCATCCACTCGCCCTCGCCCTCCTTCACGCCCTCCTTCTCCCTTCGCTGCTGCTCTCTCAGCAGCGTCTCCACGGCCCACACCAGGCTCTCCTCGGCCTTCTCCCTCTCCATCACGTACTGATTCGCGTACAGCTCCCCCAGCTTGATGCTCACGCCGACCGTCTTCCCCAGAATGCGCGTCCGGTTTGCCTCCTGGCCCTGCCGGCCGCCGATGACTTCGACCCACTTCAGATTGTCCGACTTGACGGTCTCCAGCACGTCGACAGCAAGCTGGTACTGCTGGATGCGCTCCAGCAGGGCGGCGACCTGGATCTTGATGCCCATGACCTCGGCAGAGAAGGGGTCCATGTGCAGCTCCTCGGCGACGCGCAGGGCCTCCCGGTAGTACTTGATGGCGTTCCGCGGCTCGAGCGAGATGTTGGTGTAGTACAGCGCCTTGCGGAGCTGCTTGGAGACCTCCTCAGGAAACTGCGTGAAGGCGCCGACGAAGTAGGTGTGGTAGAGGTAGTTGGTGTATGCGAGGGCGCCGACGCCGCAGGCGATGCTGGCATTGCGATACGCTGTTAGCTACCTAGGGAACCTGGGTATTTGTCTTTTATATAGCTCCCTAGGGAATCTGGGTACTGGTCTGTCATAGATAGAGCGCGAAGGGACCAGTTCTGTGCTTACATGAACATCGCGGCCGACACGGAATACGGCTGCGCTCGGAAGAGCTTCTTGGAGGCCGTCCAGAAGGTCATCCGGGTCGACTGGTATCGACATTGTCGCATCTGGTGGGAGATGGCATTCTGGCGCAGAGCTTCTCTGCGCTGCTGCAGCAGACATCGTGCTGCCGGTCGCAGGGCCCGAGGACCGAACATCTTTGCCTGCGGACAGGTAGATTGCGAGCGAAGCCTCCGCGGCAGCAGGGACTTGGGCGGATGAAGTTCAATGGCAGCGCGTGGTGCGCTCCGGATGGGTGGCGATGTTGCGAATAGCTTCATGGTTCTCTCGGAGATAGAGGTACCTAGCTACAGTTGACTCCCGACCATCGGAAGTCCAGCCGAAGTTCATGCGAGCCAGGCGCTTTCGCTGCAAGCAACCCCACCCTCTTCCATCTTCACACTTCACATCCCACTCGAGCTTCCGACTTCCGACTTCGACTTCAGACTTCGACTTCAGACCGCATCACATCCATCGCATTTCCACATCACACAATCCTGGTGCCTCCTCCGAATCAAGCTCTCACTCGAGCAGTTAGCCACCAGCAAACATGACAGGCGCCGGCAAGTTCGAGCCCAAAACCCCCGTTACGCTCGCCCCTCCCAAAGACGACCCCATCACCCCGGATTTCCTGGCGAAATGCGACGGTTCGTCTTCCCTCTCTGCACACGTGCACAAGTCCATAGACGCATAGTCAGATCCATACATCTGTGGCAGAACAGAGCGACCAACGGAGAACAAAAGAAGATAAAGATGGCCTTCCAGCTAACCCATCAATCAACCCCGCAGGAACCCAAGCCCCAGACAACCTCTGCTATGTCGCGATTAAGGTAGCTACTCCTCTCAGCTCTGCCCAGTGATTGAGAGAGGGAGAGAGAGAGTAAAGCAAAACACATGCTATCAGCTACAAGCCCGAATCAGCAAGAGAGGCGAAGAGAGACCAGAGAGGAACAATCCAAAGCTGACAACCCCTCCCCCAACCACAGGGCAAAGTTTTCGACGTAACAGGCAACAAGAGCTATCTCCCCGGCGGCGCCTATCACGGTACCTTCCCCCTTCCCCTCTTACCTCCCGTCTCCTCTTCCAAACATTCCAAGCCAGTCTGACACGCACAACCAGTCTTCGCCGGCCACGACGCCTCCCGCGCCCTCGGCCTCACGAGCACGAAGCCGGAAGACGTGCGTGCCGACTGGGAGGACCTGCCGGACAAGGAGAAGGGCGTGCTGGAGGACTGGCTGACGTTTTTCTCAAGCGGTACAACGTCGTCGGTGTGGTGAAGCAGGAGGCGGCAGGGGGTTCGTAGCGGGGTAGTTGATAGAGAAAGAGAGCGAGGCGTGGATTACGAGGGCGTGAGACGAGATGAAAACAGAGGCTCCGAGGTGAGAATGTCAGAGGCGAGAGCGAGAAAGAGGAAGGATGCTTGTGACGGGAAGGGGATGAGGATTTACAGAGTGCGAAAGAGGATGACGAGCTAACATTTGCTGGTTGTCGTTTGCATTAGGTCTGACATACGCGGCGCATTCGTACCTCACATACCTATCTATTCATGAATTCCCATTTATCTATTTCGCTGACCAGTCGACTTCCTTATCCAACCAACGCATGATATGTACCTAGGTAGATAGTATCAACCCGTGTTCACCTCACCTCACCTCACCTCACCTCACCTCACACTTCCTCCCACCCACTCACCCGCCCACTCACATACAGCACAGTACAGTACAGTACCACCCCCTCCCTTCCCACCCCTGCCCACCACCCACTCTACATACATACCTAGGTATATACTGTAACTACTCTCGCACCCCCTATCCCCAATCCCAAATCCCAAATCCCAAGTCTCACATCCGAAAACACCGAATCAAGACCCACGCTTCCTCCCCATTCCCCCCCCTCCTCTGCGGTGTCGCGTCGCTGGACGACCGGCTTTCCGGGCCTTGGTTGGGAGGCTCTTTCTGCTTCTCCTCCCCCTCCTCCTCTTTCTTGTCCTTAGGACTGACAGACAGACAGACAGACAGATACCTTGTACATAGATGGAAAGAAAAAGGCTCTTTGGAATGGGGGGGGGGGGGGTGTATTATATATATTTGTATATATACGTGCGTACTTACGTACGTACGTACTTACGTACTTACTTCATTCGTTCGTTCGTTCGTTCGTTCGTTCGTTCTTCGAGAGATATATGTTGTGCGTGAGGGAGGGAGCTTGCTAGTTCGAGGAGCAAGTGCTGTTTGTCCTGGATGCATGTATGTATGTAAGTAGGTAAGTATGTATGTAGGTAGGTAGGTACCTAGGTAGGTAAGTATGTATGTAGGTAGGTAGGTAGGTAGGTAGGTATGTAGGCATGTAAGTAACTCTCGCTAAGAGGGAGGTCGGTCGGTTGTGTGTGTTCCTTAGATAGCCGAGGCTACTTACTGAGTTGTCTGGCTGGTGGTGGTGGTGGTATGCTGTAGGTACGCTGTGTATAAGCGAGGGAGGGAGGGAGGGAGGTAGGGGAAGGAAATATAGGAGAGAGAAGCGCGGAGATGGAGAGAGATGGAAATTGTAGCGTCGAGAGGAAATGGGCGGTGGAAGAGAGGAAAGGGATGAGTGGGTAGGTAAGTACTCAGGTAAGGAGGGAAAAATGGAAAGATGGAAAGATGGAAAGATGGAAAGATGGAAAGATGGAAAGATGGAAAGATGGAAAGATGGAAAGATGGGAAGGGAATAAATGTAAAACATATTGAGATAGAAAAGAGCGGGAAGAAGGGAGGAAGGAAAGAAATGTATAGGATAGTAGCCCACGACTGGTTAAACTTCATACGTACCGTAGGATACGCTGCATTACATTAAGGTATTAAATCCATCATTGTGAATTTTCAAACCAACACCCAACACCCAACTCCCAACTCCCATACATTTCCTCCCCTCTCCCCTCTCCCCCTCCCCCCTGCCACCTCGTCACCCCACAGACTAGCGCCTCCCCTTCTGCTTCTGCATGTGCTTCTGCGCCGCCCTCACAATAGCATCCAGACACAACTGGCACGCGACGTTCCGCACCCAAGTGTTCTTGACGACGCGCACGCCGAAGCACTGGTGGTAGGGGTCCGTGCGCGCAAAGTGGCAGTGCGAGAGCAACTTCGAGGAGGCGTGCCCGCAGACGAACTGGAAGTCTTCCCACTCGCACATGGCTCTGTTGTTCGTTGGGGTTTCTGTTCGCTCGCCGTTCTGCGCCGTTGGCTGTTGGGCGGGGTGTTTGCTTAGGCGAGGTTCTTCGGGGGAAGGGAGACTTGGTGGTAAGAGGCTTAGAAGAGGTTTTGTACCGGGAGGTGGAACGAACGGGGACGAGAGAGAGGGAAAGATGGAGCGTGGTCGAGGGAGGGCGTTCGGTACGCTTTTGGGAGTGGATTTGGTCCCAGGTTGGGGTTTGAGGAAAAAACTTTGGGAACTGGGTCGCGGAGCTGGGGATTTTGGTGGTGTTTTAGGAAGACTGATGATAGTAAAGCGAGATTGTGTTAAGCGTATTCTTGCGTTCGCTCCTGGGTTGCGACTCGGGAGCGTAATCGGAAGCAGCGAGACACTGCGAATCCAACTGGCGATGAAGGAAAACTGGTGGCAATTCGTGCTGAGTCCATGTCAGCAACTTTGCTTACAACGATACGATGGCTGGACTTACTATCGAGAACCTAGCCAGTACCCACCCAGGACTCGAGAGCAGTAGGTAGAAGCAAAAAATTGTTGTATGGGACTTGTTTGTGAAGCGATTTCCACGCCCGAAGACCATGGCATGCTGGAGAAACAAGCACCAAAAGCAGAAAAAGTAGACAGGACTCGCAGAACTGGAAAGAGCAGATACCCACCGGGAGACAACATCAACTTATGCCTCGAGCAGACGCAGGTGTCCAACACCTGCAGCAAGGGGACCACGGCTACCACGGCCTCATCCACATACCTGATGGTCCGTTGAACATCGCTTGGTCGACACGAATGCCATTTCAGTAGCCTCTAGCGTCTTGCGTTCGTTCTGAGGTATGAGGGCAATCCTGGCGTCAGAAACCGAGGACCACTGTCGCCGGACGTGCACACAAGCTCTCATCGTGCATGATGCAGCAGTACCTGGGGTTTCCGTTCTCGAAGAGCAACATCGTGGAGCAAACGAGATGGAACGGATCGGTCGTAGCTGGCGGTAGTTAAACACATCGATGGCAGCGTGTGGAGCCCATGGACCTCGGCCCCGGCTTCGCATTGGTCGGTGGCGTCGAGGTGGGATTACAACATGGTACGAGCAAGGGTCGCTCATCCGACTCGAAGCAAGCGGTTGAGATGTTGAGCGACTTGCAGACCCCATATACTCGGACTCCAACGTCCTCCCGTAGGGCAAGAAGAGCTCGACATGGCCGAGATGTGACAGCTCACGACGATATATGAGGAAATGCCCGACTTGGGTGGCCTGACATGCAGGACGCATGGAATCTTTTGGACCGTGTTCCACGCCGCCGAGCGCTTTCCCGGTTCACGGAGCCGTCTTGGTCGGCTTGCATGGATGACGGCGCGGCCAGCCGACTCGAGGATCTGGAGCATCTCGAGCATCTCGAGCATCTTGCGCGGGCCGGAAGGGAAGATTGCCCTGTCGTCTTTCAATCATCACGGGCCGAAGCTGGAGTTCCCGCCGCGTGGTCACATATGACCAAATGGCTGGCGGCGAAGGGAACGATGCGCGCCCACTCCTGAGTCGCGGACTGGTTTGGTGATACTGCGGCACTTTGGGGTGTCAGGAGTTGGCTGATGGCATCCAGCACGCAGCCTGCGGAAGAAGTTGTGATCACAAGAGGCAGAGCAGCAAGAACCGACGAACGATGTGGTGAGAGGTGAAGAGAGGAACGAAACAGAAAGCGAACAGCGAGGGGCCACCCGGACATATATAAATGTACAGTATGTGAGTGTGGGTGAGTGTGTGTGTGTGTGTGTGTGTGTGCAGTACATTTATTTGTACAGTACCTGAGGGGCCCGAGTTGGATTCTTTGATATCACGTGATGCTACTAACGATCACGTGTTTTGGGCCTCAGGCTTCAGGCCTTAGCTCCCATCCACCGTCACCACCTCGACTTTCTCATTCTCGCCTTTTCCTTTCCTCTTCCTCTCTTCACCTCTGGATCATCTCGTCTCGCGCATCCATCGCGCACATGAACACACCACGTTCTATCGCATCGATGATGATGTCGTCGCCGCCAACGCCGCCGACAGCGACGATGCCTGGGACCCGGCACGTTTTCTTCGCTCAGGCAGAACAGCGGAAAAGCCGTGCTCTGTTGTTGCCTGATGCTCGCCTGTCCGCCCTACTTTTGCCTTCTCTCTTGCACATCCTTTCTCTGAGCGCGGTATCTATCCAGAAATCTTCTTTTACTCTTTCTCTTCTTCTTCTTCTTCTTCTTCCTCTTCTTCTCCCACGTTATCATTTCGCTGCGTCCTAGGTGTCTTTGGTCTTGGGTCTTTGGTCTTTTGGATCTCATCATCCACTCGGTGCTTCGACCGGTCGCTGCATGTCTGCTGGGCCGAGGCCGTGCTGCCCCGATCTGCTCACCGAGATCCTGGTCATCGCCGCGCCCTCTGCTCCTCCTCGTCTTTCTCCGTCACTGCCTCCCCTTCTCACAAAACATCCTTGTGCTGCGTCTTGTTGGGTGCAGCGAAAAGCCGATTCTTGTGACCATCTTTTGGGCTCCGGAAATCAGTCACTTCACGGCCTCTGTGTCGCCTAGCGTGTGTGAATGTGAGGCCGAGATTATCCAAGGTCCACGGTCCAAGGGCCAACGATTGATCTTCTTCTTACGATTTACAGCTGGATGGGAACGATCCGCGAAAACCCCGTAATTTGCCGAGTCGAAGTTGAGAGCACCGTGCTTGGCTCGGTAGCTACTGGAGCGTAGGACCATGTCGAGCCATTCGATTTACCAGCGGAATGATTGTCGCTCGGTACGATTGATATCCCGCTGTGGCATTCGATGGCGCTGTTCTGATGAGCATGATCTAGTTCTTTCCTTCCCTGCACGACCCGGCACAAGTGTACCCCAGGGAAATGGGACTTTCGTCCCTGGATTGCCCGCCACAGCCCGTGGAGATTGATTTGAATTCGTCCAGAACATTGCCAAATCCATCGGCACCTGCGTCCTTGCAGTGGGACCAGGCTGTGTATCCATCCCAAGGGCTTGGGGATATGTTGTGCGGAGGAAGCCTGCCCAGAATGTCGTCGATCATTGCTAGTGATGGACCAGCCCGCGGACCACTGGAAAATCCCATATGGCAGTGGTATGCTGGGAATGATGGACCGTGGAATCCGACGAGAGTAGTCACGGAATCGGCTGTAGATGATCGATCGCTGTTCAAACAAGCAAGCAATCGATATCCAGGTGCACACTCAGGTCAGTACCGTCAGCAAAACCCAGCGGGATCCGTAGAGTTCCAATTCGGAGTACCACATTCGGATTCGGGTTATGGTACGCGCCGTAGCGTGGGAACCACATCCGTGTTCAGTTCAGACGTCCATGAGAGAGACCAAGACACCCACAGCATGGTCGCTTCGGTGCCAGATTTTCCGCCTTTTCAAGGAAACCAAAAGGAAATATTGCAGCAGCGTGACAGTAGAAACTCCTGGACTTCCCCGTGCTCACAAATCTTGGAGCCCATAAATCTAGTGTGTCCTACTTGCGAGAAGCCCGTCAAGACGCAGTCGGAATTGAAGTACGGCCCTTGCTCCATTGATCTATCCAATACTGATCAAGTACAGGAAGCATGATCTTCGACATACTAAACCGTATCGATGCCAGGTCTCTGGTTGTGCTCGTCAAATCGGGTTCAGCACCACCAATGACCTGGACAGGCATGTTAAAAGCAAGCATCCAGCTGACCTACCGGAAAGCATACCCACAAAGATGTTTCGGTGTCATGTTCCAACATGCAAGTCCAAGGACAAGTCCTGGCCTCGTCTAGATAATTTTAGGAGCCATCTCAAACGAGTGCATAACAGCCATTTTAGGAACGACGAGGAGTTTGAGGACATGGCCCGACGGTATGTGGAGCGAGAGCACGAGACACGTATGTATAGCACTGATTGTCAACAGCGCTGTGTTCTGGGAGAGATCTGATCTCAACTTGGACCAAGAGGTGATCTCCGTGCCATTTTCATTTCCTGGTGCCACTCGACTACCACTTCCGGTGAGGCAGGAGAGCCCATTCAGACATTCAAGAGAGACCGAGTGGAGAGTTCCATACCCGGACATCATGGATCGATCTCAGGATCTGATCGCGCCCAGAGGACCACAAACTGCATTCTTCGAGAACTCGCAAGCCGGCCCACAGGAGAAGTACCCTCGACCCGAGAAATCCCAACCTGCCACATTCCAGCCACAGGAAGTCTTTCCGGTACCTGCTCAGATGATCGAGGGTAGTATGACGTTGAACAGTCTCATCTTGAAATCTCCCAACATCGGGGCATCGCTCAACACATTCCCACAGACACGAGCCCAAGTCAGCCCCCGAGGTAAAAGTACACGTGCAGGCCAAAGCTCCACAACAGACGCAACCATCACAGACGTCATACAGCGAGCATTGGCCGGAGCAAACATCTCAGATTTACTTATATCCAACCAGGGCGCAGATGAGAGGAGCAGTCTACCTGACGGGAAAGTTTTCCCCAGAGCTGCAGGGTCCGCTTCTCCGCGTACAATGACCTTCAGAGCAATTCCTGCTGTGGGTAATTACACAGAAGTACAAGCGGACCCACCCAAGGACGCCGTGGCCCAGAAGAAAGCCGTGGAGGTTCTAAGAAACATCCGCGATCTTGGATATATCGTGGCCAAAGATCCAACACAAGCTCGCAAGGCACAGAACCCAGGCTCAGTAGCGAGTAAAAAGAGTGAGAATCAGGTGACATGTAAGCAATGTGGCAAGTTTACGGGTCGGCCGTGTGAGCTCAAGTGCGTTCTTTCCTCAAAATCCCCTCACTGTGAATAACAGACTTGGGCTGGGGCGGGATGAAGAGCTAATGCCCGAGCTGTAGAAAGCACGTGAAACGCCATACGCGGCCTTACGGCTGCACATTTCGCCCCTGTAAGAAATCCTTTGGCAGCAAGAATGACTGGCGGCGCCATGAGAACTCACAGCACTTCCACCTCGAAACCTGGCGCTGCGACGTGACCCCCCCCTCTTCCTCCCGGGACACGGTCTGCTTAAACGTCTACTACCGCCAGCAAAACTTCCAAGCCCACCTGGAGCTCGCACACGGCCTTACCAAGAACGCGGCTGTGGAGAAGAAATTCGAAACCTGTCGCCTCGGACGCCATTGCCAATCGCGATTCTGGTGCGGTTTCTGCGCCAAGTCCGTGGAGTTGAAGCGGAAGGGCATCGAGGCGTGGAATGAGAGGTTCGATCACATCGACGATCACTACATGGGCCGAAACGGCAACCCGCCGCAGACGATCCAGGACTGGGCTGCTGTTGACGAGAACGAGGCGGAAAGCGAGTTCTTGGTGATGTCGTGTCTCTTGAGCGAGCCCGGGTCATCTTCCTCGTCGGATTCGGCATCGTCTGAGAGCTCATCGTCGTCGTCATCCTCTGAGAAGGTACCGGTGGCTGCTCCCGCCCATGCGAAGAGGAGAGCGGAGGGCAGCGCAGACGAGAGACCGGCCAAGCAGCCGCGAAGCAAGACGCACGAAACGGCTATCTACTGCGTAAGTCTCTCCTTTCCTTCCCTCCCCCCCCTCGGCTCCCATCTCCATCGTCGTTGTAGCGACTGATGGAGGAGATAAACCCCAAAGTGCCAGTGTCAGATCCGCCACAACCCACGTTTCTGCCAGTCCTGCACCCTGTGCGACGATTCGCACCCGTTCTGCGGCGCTTGTCGCACGGAGTCTTTTGTGATTGAGAGTTGACGCCGGTGTTGATGTTGATTTTTGATATGGGGCTTCTTCGCGATTTGATGCGCTGTGAGATGAAGGAAGTGAGAATGAAATTTGCTCCACCATGCCACATCTCATTTGTTGCCTTACTCTTCACGAGACGGTGTGTGACATAGCGATATCCCGGGCCATGAATGAGAACAGAAGTTACCAAATCTGGGCGTACCGCGTGAAGAAGTGCTGCAGTTACCGACTTTCCGGGGTCTCTCTTTTACGACCTCTGATCCCGCAGCTTGCAGAATCGAGAAAGGCAAGGGTGTCACAGATTCCTCAACTTCAAGGCGAGGAAAGGGTAACACAGTTTGAAGCCAAGACTCGCTGCCTGGAACAGACTAGCTACCCCATGGTGTAACTAGACGCCTTCTTTGTCTGTAGCTATCTTCCTCCGGCGCGCGTCCGTCATACTCGCCGCCATGGGTAAGGCTGACGATGGAGACGAATAATGCTCTTATCCCACCCCCATCCCATCCCATTCCATCCCATCCTCACCCGCAGGCCGAAGCCGTACAGTACTCCACCGGGCCAAGCGGTGGTGGTGGCCATGGCAGTGGCACTGTTCGTTTGTAACATGGTGGCACTAGTGCCACGGGCCGCCGAAAGGGACTCGCTCTTCTCAAGTACACTTCGAGCCCCGAGCGCCTTTCAAGGCCGGACGAGGCAGGCGCCGTTGCAGATCCTCGATGCTGTCGTTGGGCCCGTCTGCTGTGCTGGTGCGGGGGGGGGGGGGGGGGGGGGGGGGGGGGCGGGGCGGAGTAGTTCGTGATGGGTTGGTGGGTGGTGGTTGGTGGGTGGGAGGTAGGAGGTAAGGTATGGGTGGTGTGATGGTAGAGAGAGTACTCGGTGTGGGATAGGATATGTACGTGGGTATGTGTGTGTGTGTGTGTTTGTGTGTTTGTGTGTGTATTTGGCGGGTGGGGATCTCTACGCTTTGGCACGGCTACTGTTGGAGGTGGAGGTGGAGGTGCAGGCTCTGCTCTGCTCGTGGGATGTTGGTCAGGTCAGTAAGTGTATCTAAGTTGAGGTATTTTTGTTCCTTGTTTTCTTTGGGGGGGGGGGGGGGGGTGGACTTCTTCTTCGGCTTGTCTTTCTCTTTTCTTGGGCTCTGATTTGCTCTGATCGCTTTGATTTGGAGCAAGAGAGGGAGGGGGCGAGGCAGATAGATGGGCGGTGATAGTAGCATAGTTGAAAAGACTTTGTTTTGTTTTGGAACTTGGTGCTTTGCAGCTGATACTTACGTCGGTAGTGCTTTGAACTGCGGGCATACATGTTCTGTGGGCATGTCTGGTTGGTTGGTTGGTTGGTAACTTGCCTACTTGCTTACTTGCTTTCGAGGTGTTTCTTAAGTCTGCATTCCCTCCAGCTCCTGTCAGCCCATCCTTACTTTGTATTTTAAGGAAACCAAAGTGAAAATTATAGATTATGGAAGTGTGCTTGGGAAATAGTTATTTTTAGTCGATCCTTTGTTAGCATTGCTAAAAGACATCGACTGAGAGATTTGTAAAAGTTTTTTTTTTTTTTTTTTTTGCTGCGCTTGGTTGTATTCGCTCTATGATACAACCTAATATTGCTTTGTACAATAAAATCCTCGATACAATATGCATCTTCTAGGATACTGCAAGTGATATATTCACATTAGCTCTGCTCTGGTTTGTTTTGCCTGATTTTGCCTCGCATTTGCCTTGACCGCCCTCTTTCCCTTTTGGGCCACCATCTTGGCCCGACAACGCCAAATCACGCGCTGTTGCGATACACAACAGCTAACGTACCTGCATCTATAGGCAGCAATCATAATCAAAGTCAAAGACTCAGCAAACACACATCCCTGGACCCGCGCTCATGAATCCTTTACTTAAAGTGAAATCCGTGGTTGTTTTTGGATTCATCTGCGACTTGACGGACTCGATTTCAATCTAGATTATTTGATAGCACGATCTAGATTATTTGATAGCACGTGATCGCTTGGAGCGACTAGCGCTTCCTGCTGTAGGTCCCCTTCGAGATGCAATTCGCCTTCAATCAACTTCCTTTCTCTCCATCTACTAACGACCACGACGGGCAACGCCTCGACGACGAATTCGAGATGAAGTGGTTTGATAACATGGATCCGTCGCTCGTCAACCCAACACTTGTCGACCCGTTGCTTCTCAACCACTCCGACCAGGGTGGCGCCCAGAGACGGCCAATATCACCCGAAGCTCCGCAGCAGATCGACTACCCATCCAAACCCATGTACAGCTTTGAAAGCCACTATCCCGCCATACAGCGCTTTGTGGATGAGCCAGAGCGCCGACTCTTCACAGCCCCGAATCTGCCTCGCAACACCTTGCAACAATGTCCCAAAACCAACTCCACGCCTGCGCTCTCTCAGACGTCATATCAGAGCATGGCTTCCCGGTCGCCGTCGCTCTCGCACGGTCTCCTCTCGAGCAGCGGGGATGCGCAGAGCCCTCTGCCTGAGACAGAGTACAGCTATGTGGAGAGTCGATACCCCATCATGGGTGCTTACAATGGCTTTCCGGAGACACCCTACCAATTCCACTCCCTCCCGCAGTCTCTGGCACGTGGATCCCACCACGTTAGCATGGGCCAGGTGCAGTCTTTCGCCGACACAGAAGATGCTTCTCTCGGGAGCTACGGGGATTTCGGCAGTGCGTCCCTGAAGCAAGAATACAGCGCGTCATATGGACGAGCCGACCAGCAATACTTTCACCGATCAGACTTGGAGCCCACAGGTGATATCAACACCTACTGTGCCCCCTTAGACGCAAGCTTCAGCACATCCATTCAAGGCTACGCCTCTCCACTCACCACCAACTCTTCTGACATAGACGTTAACTCCCCAGCTACCGAAGACCCAGAATATACGCCCCGCTCGGCCCGAACCCGCAAACGCGGCACCTTCTCCAAAAAGCCATCTTTCACCTCTCCCCTCCCCGGAAAACGCCGCCGCATCTCCAAGGCCGAACGCAAGAGCACCGAGGGCCTATCCTGCAAGATCTGCACCCACGCCCCCTTCAAGGACGCAGCAGCTCTTCAGCGGCATGTGGCCTCGGCTCACACCCGCGCTTTCGTGTGCGTCTTTGCCTTCGCTGGCTGCGACGCGACTTTCGCTAGCAAGAACGAATGGAAGCGGCACGTGGGTTCGCAGCATGTGACTCTCAACGTGTGGGTGTGTGAGGTGGATGGCTGTGGCAAACCTGGCCGTCCGGGCGATGGCGAGTTTAACCGGTATGTTTTCTCTTTGCACTTCACTACCTGTTTCTGCCCCCCCGCCCTTCCTTCTTCTCCCTCTGTCAAATCGGTCATGTAACTGCCCGTCCCCTCCGCACCTCCACCCAGAAGCTGTATCACATCACTGACGTCCTTTCCCATTCGCTTTCTCTAGCAAGGACCTCTTCACGCAACACCTCCGCCGCATCCACTCCCCAGCCCTGACCCCCGGGGCAGCCGCGTCGAAAGCCAAAGACCCCGCGTGGGAAGAGCGGATTCGCCGCCTGCAGGATGAGTGCCTTCGAACCAAGCGGCAGCCGCCGCAGAAGCTTGGCTGTCCTTCGGAGGAGTGCCGTGCGGGCGGTGTCTTTTTTGAGGGCGGAAAGTGCTGGGATCAGTGGCTGGAGCATGTCGCGAGGCATCTTGACGGCGGGGAGGGGAGTGTGGACGCGGGAAGGGATGACTTGCTTGTGAATTGGGCGCTGGCGGAGGGGATCGTATGTTGGAAGAGCGACGACGGCGGCGAAGGCGGTGGGGGAGGGAGGTTCGGGCTTGGGAATGCTGAAGCTGATACTGATGCTGATGCGGGTGCTGCTTTGATCTGGCCGAATGGGGATGAGCATCGGGGTTGGGGTTGGGATGAGGGCGAGGAAGAGAATGGATGAATGCGATGATGATGGATGATTGGGGTGTGGGGGGGGATTGACAGGGCGTTTCCTTCTGCTGCGCTGCTGCTGCTGCGCTGCTCTTTCTCTATTCTGAACCGCATTTCAAAAGGCATAAATTCGACTTGAATTGGCTTGCTCTCGTTTAGCGATGATATCCATCCATTACGCAACAACAAGAGCATGTGCCGGTGTACCTATGTAGATAGGGAAGGAAACCCATTTCACCATAAACCCCTACGGTTGTTTGATAAATTATGCTTTGGATAGGTTCGTTACTATTGATGCATTAGCTCGTCGATGAATCGATGTAAACTGAATAAACTATGTAACCTATCGATCTTGACCTATCTATCTAGCTAGATTCAGTGCCTGCGAAATGAACTTGGACTCGCTCACTCGCTTGACCAATTTGCCAAAGGAATGAAATGAATTGGAGTGAAATTATGTAGCTAGGTTCTTTCTTAATTGCAAACCGCTCGTTTCTCTTTTTCGATGTTATTCACATGTTAGAAACCTAACCATTTTTTTTAAACACACACAAAAAAAAAAAGAGATACCAGATCTTCCCCCTATCCCCTACTCCCCGGTAAGCTCGAAGCGCGCTATATTTGATACACATATCACATCAAACATCCGAGCTTTTCATAACGGAAATTCTCAACGCGAGCCGGTGAGCGAGCGCGCAAACAACAACGCACGCAGCTGACCGAAATCCTGGGAACGCGAACTCGGTGAGCTTATCAGGTACTGTAGGTACCTCTGTACATACCTTCGTACAGTACCGACTCTGCGTAAACCGTAGATACGTAGGCACAGTACGTTACCTAGTAGGTGGTGGTACGGTATGTAGGTGTGCATGCTCCACGAGTCGCGACGTCCAACACACGGACAGGAGACAGCGACGGGCGAGAACCAGACACGACCGGAAGCAGAGGGAACTACTGCCGCTCTAAGCCTGGCGGTCTGTACACAGGTACTGTAGGTAAGTACGGTTCTCTTCATTCTTCAGGGGCTTCAGCCAGACATCATCAAGAAAGAGTAAGTAGCGTCCCTCGTCCGAGACTGGGAAAGGTCGCCCGCCTGCTCGCTATTTCATAATCGGTCTCTGCTCTGCTTTGACTGTTTGAATTTGTTTGCTTGTATAGCACTGTATGAGAACTAGGAAAACCGAACCTTTCCTCGCCGAGGGGTGCGTTCAGGCTGAGTTGAATGTTTACGTTCGTTCGTACGTACTGTAAATGCTCGGCCCTGGTTGTGACAGGCCGTTCCACACCCTTTTCCTAGCTGGACGAGTCATCTTGCTCAAGGGAAATCTATCGGAGTCTCGGAGATCTCTATCACTTTAGACAGTCGGCCGGCTCGCGGCACGAACACAACACGCGACGGCCACACTATTGACAGTTTGGTGCCGGCCGGCTGCGCACAGGATCCCTGCGACCTAGTCAGGAACCTCTTCTGTTAAAGCGAATCGGTTCGATATGTCCTGTGTGTGCCGTACTGTGGTTGGTACGTAGGTACCGTACGTCCGCCGCCAAATCCAGCCAGCTGGCACGGCCCTTCCACCAGCCGGTGTGTTTCACCCTCGCTAAATTCAAGCTTTTTCGGCTAAAGCTCGAACTAAGCATTCTCGCTAAGGCGGGCGTTTGTTTGTTTTCGTCGACTCCTCTACCTCCCCTCGAGCTTGCATGTTCGTCAGCACACGCTTGGACGAAGGTATTTACCTACCTACCTACCTACCCACCTACCTACCTGCCTACCTATCTGTATCGTCGATCTCCTGATCTAGAGCTGGCGCAGGTGTGACGCAGTACACCAGGTGGTGCTTTGCTTCTTCCTGGATGGGTCTTAGTCCTGCTCCGTTCTCGTCCCGTTGCAACGTTACACGCAACGCGCAGGCGATGGGCAGGTCGGGCTAAGCGCGTCGTGCTTTCGGATTGGTAGTTTTTGCTGCTTTACACAGCGGCCCGGGAGCCGTTTTCTTTCTCTTTCCTCCCTTTTTCCCGTCCCACGTCCGTCCGGCGTCCCATGTGCCCGGTAGAACGTCCCGCGTGCAGAGCTGCAGGGCCAGGAATCACCTCTGCCCCAATGCAATGGCCATGCCATATCCGACTTAAGCGGCCTCTCACCTCCTGCATGGAGATCTCGAGAAGAAGGCACTTACCTTAGCGCTGGAGAATCCGTCCCATTATTTGAAGCTCGGAATCTCCCTGTATCTTCCCAACTTCTCATCAGCCCGTCTTCTTCACACAGCCGTTGCTCCCGATCACTCGTTGTTTCTCCACGCCGTCACTCGTTCGTTGTCAACACGCTTCACTCGCTTAACGCCCTCCGCTCGCTCCCCAAATCACAACTTACCCTCAGCACCATGCGTGGAGTTTACATGAGCCTGGGAGCGCTGCTCTCCACTGTCCATGCCTGGTCATACCCTGACTGCGTAGGTCTTTCCCTTCAGCTCGTCAGCCCAACGCGGTCTCCCGACTAACACATAAACCCCTTCCAGGAGCACGACAACTGCTACCGAAACCTCATCGATGCGCGCTTCGCCGGCGTCGTGGCGCCCTTTTGCGTCCAGTACCTCGCGGGCTCCATCAGCTCTGTTCCGGCCGATTACGCCAACTGTGAGCCGAAGCCTCTGAGCTCGGCGTGCAGCTGTATCACCTACACGGCAACTCATGCCTCTTCGACGACGGCGGCCGCAACCTCGGATGCCACCAGTGCTCCCTACGCCACCAGCGCCGAGACGACCTCGAGCTCTTCGCCGGCCATGTATACGCCGTCTTCGTACGAGGCGAGCTCCGAGTACCCTGTCTACCCTACCGACTCCAGCTCCGAGTACCCGGTCTACCCTACCGACTCCAGCTCCGAGTATCCGGTTTACCCTACCGGCGTCAGCTCCGGGTACCCAGTCTACTCTACCGATGCCAGCTCCGAGTATCCAGTCCACACGGCGAACTCGAGCATCGCGTACCCCACTGACTATGCTACTGCTCCTGCCGTCTACATCACCACGACGGAGACCTACAAGACCTACACGACCTACTGTCCCGGGGCGACGACTCTGACCTTCGGGAAACAGACGTACACCGTCGCCCACGAAACCACCCTGACTGTCAAGGGTAAGTTCGACTTTGGGCGAACCGATGCTTTGATCCCCGAGCCACTCACTATATCAAATGGAAACGTAAAACGTACTAAAACCTCTCAGATTGCACTCTCACCGCCACCTACCCGGCAACGACGTCCACCGTCGTCGTCGGAACCACCACAACATACTGTACGTCTCTCTCCCCCTCCCTCCCCTCTCCCCCTCCCTCCTCTCTCCCCCCTCAACTTCACAGCAATGCAAATCATCAATGTTAACATCCCAACCCCAGGCCCCAAGTCGACCGTCCTCACCATCGGCAAATCCACCTACCCCGTCACCGCCCCCGGCACGGTCACCTACCCCATCTACAGCACCACCATCGTGCCCATCACCGTCCAAACCCCCGCCCCGACCCCCGTGACGGCCTTCGGCGCCACCACGCCCGGCACCGTCGGCGTGCCCGCCAAGACGCCCACCCCGTCTGGCCTCGAGGTCACGGCTGCTGCGGGCCGTCTGGGCGCTGGTCTGGAAATCGTCGTGTTGGGAGTTGGCGCTGTTGCTGCTGTGCTCTTGTAGACCGACGGATCTATCGGCCTACGCGTGCGTAACGTCCTCAGCTCTATTGCATTAATCTCGTTGCGTCATGGGGTCTTAGGGGAGGGGCTGGCGGGCTGGTAGGTAGATTTGCATCTAATCTAATCAGAGAGAAGTCAAACTTTGCACCGAGATCATATGTAACACACGTGCAGTAACGTGACATGTGCCCCAGGTACAGTAAGTAGCACCATAGACTGTAATGGACATAACCAGGTATTACATGTTCTAGTAAGTTACGTACTCTTCCTTCTTTCCCAACCCACTCCCTCCCATCTTGGCAGCCAAAACAGCCTAGGTAGGCTAGCTGGCCGCTTTTAATAGTAAACAAACGTCTGAATACAATACATACATCAAGATTATGTATACCATCCTTCAGCTCCAACTCCTGCTTTTACACGATCTCCATTAGTGATAGCTAATCTACACTAACACGAAACTTCATTATCAACATCATGCCGCGCTTTTCAAGCTGTTTCAACTAACGCGTTTGACGTTTGGTGTGTAATGAAGCGTGTTCGAGCTCGGGATGCAATCGATACTTACTGTACCATTCCGCGTTCACCGATACCCCAAGATTCTCAACCGGACATGATCGAAAAATCACGAAGGCCCTTTCATCCTTCGAGCAAGATTAGCAGGAGAAACTAAGAAGTAAACAACAGTGAGCGAAGCTACAGTGTAACAAAAAAACGTTGGAAAAGCAGCTATGCATACATATCACACATCTAAACGGTGCTTTACTGTACCGTGCACTCAAAGGACCAGGAAGCGGCCAGCCTCCCTCCTGCGAAATCGAATACACATAGCCTAGGCTGCCCACGGGAGGAGAGTGTTTGGACTTTTTGCACTCTGCCGTAGGCAGGTAGGTAGGTAAGTGCAAGCCAGCAGCAAGCCATCTCCCCATCTGGCTCTTTCTCGCGGAGAAACACACCCATCCACAACCCGACCAATTTTCTGAGCCGTTTTTCTGGGTTCGAATCATATTTGCAACCCGAGATTCAACCACAACGTGATCCGGAAACAGCCACTGCCGCTACCGCTCCCATCACCTACCTACCTACCTTACATAGCGCGTGGCATTCATTTGATTCAGCGGTACGCGCTCCACGAAAGGAATGCGCTCTGGTTCGCACCGCAACAATGCGTTTCAGACGACAAAACATTCCTTTGTCTCTCTCTGGTTGGTGATTGCGTCGCCATGCAACGAAACCCGTTTCGAGAACCTCGCCGTCCTTTGTCGGGTGTGGTGTTTGTTCCGTCTCGGTATGGCGTTTCTTTGTTCCTGGCCCTACTTACTTACCATTTGCAGACACACATACACACACACACGTGTAACGTGTAACGTCCGCTCCCTTGTCTCATTGGCATCCGCATCGAGCCTCCCTATTTTGAGATAGGCAACCCGTTCATCTGCAAGCGGATACAAACGCATCGCCTGTCCGGGCCACACGTCGATTTCGCCTGTCCAGACACCCGGTACCTACCTAAGCAGGAGGTAGCAGCTACAGCCCCCGTCCTCTCTCGACCAGCGAATGCCACGCGTGCGAGAGGCGAGGAAAGGGGGGGGGGGCGGGGTTTTGGTCAAGGCTGCGACGGTGATGAGGGAGGAGGCAGCTTGTGGCGATGAACTGTTGGTGGTGATGGAGTGGGTGGGTTTGAGGCTGCGAGTGGGATTCGGGGGTGGTGTGTTGGTGAAGCGGGATCTCGGCCGTTTGGGAGAATGGCGGAACGGGAAAGGGGGCAGTCGCACTGACAGATGCAAATACTGTAAACAAGCCGGCACAAGCCAAGTGATGCTTCTCATCTCGCCTAGCAATGACGCGCGGGAGAGGGGGGGTGTAAATCTCCTTCGAGCACAATGGTAGGTATACATTACACATGGGATGTACCGTTTCGCTACAGGCCGTTGTTGCAGAAGGACGACGGGACTTGGGAAACAGATATCCGAACCGACCGTCAGATCACCATGTCACAAATTGTACACTACGGGATTGCTGCTGTTCTATTGCAGTACGTCGTCATGTAAAGCCCAGCATGCTGTCATGTGGCAGGAGTCTGATATCCCCAACCCCCGAGACGAATTTCCGTTGTCCTTGTTGTTGTTGTTGTTTTTGTTGATGTTGCTCTTTCCACCTCACTCCAACTAAGCGAAGCCATGCTCCCCGCCCATTCCCCCAACCATCCCATGCCGTTCAAAACCCACGCCAAAAGCATCACCCTCCTTACCCCCCCCCCCCCCATAAAATCCTCTTGTTTGCTATCCCTCCCTCCAATTCCGTTCCATGTCTTTATCCATCCCAATCCCCATCGACGCATGCAAAAGTCGCTTAGAAGCAAAAAGTCGCCGCATCCGTCGATGACCCGTCAACAAAGGAGGCCTTCTCCTTTCTCGAGAATGTCAATATTGCGCCCCCCCCCCCCCCTCCTTCCCCTCCGCTCACAATGTACCAACGCACGAAACACACCTCACGTCGCGAGAGAAGAATCGCTCGCGCATACCCAACCAGATATAAATAAATAAAACTGTCCAAGTGCACAAGGATTCGCCGCGGCGGCATTCCAAGGCAAAGTTTGGAGCTCGCGCGCCGTTAGTTAACCGAGCAAGCCAGCAAGCAACGACTCGCTTGACAGGCAAGTCAAGCCAAGATGTCCAGTCCCAACGATCTCCACCCAAGCGGTAAAACCCCTTCAGAAAAAGATCGCGAGACCGAGAGGGAGGCAGAGATAGAGAAGGATGCCGGAAGCGGGCCATCCCTCCCTCGCAGCCGCAACCTCGCAGCCGCAGGCCCCTCCGGTCCACCTCCCAACGCCCCTGTGCCGCCCATCCCGCGCCAGCACGCGTCTCTAAATATCCTCTCTCTCCCCTCTCCCACAACCCAAGACGCCCAAAACGCAAACCAGAAGCAGAGCCTGGACCTGGACCTCGATGCTCTCCTCGGGTTCTCTCTCGTACCCAACACTACCACCCGTCTAGGCGATGACGTCGCACCCCAGACGGCCCTCCATGTGTCCATGGCGTCGCTCCCGCCTTCGGATCTCGGCGCTGGCGCTAGCTCAAGATCCAGAGATGGAGATGGCGAGGAAGAGAGAGAGGAAGAGGGAGAGGGAGAGGAGGAGGAGGAGGGAGAGGGAGGGAGAGAGGCGCACCAAAACGCGCAATGGAGCGAGGCCGCGCCCGACTCGCCTGCTTTCCCGCTCGGCGAGAGGGCCGCGACAATGAGCAGGCGAGAGCTGACGCCGGACAATAGGGAATCCAAGGAAGGGAATGAGGCTAGGGTGGCGGCGGAGATGGAGGCGGCTGTGGGGGAGCAGGGCGTTGGAGTTGAGCATGAGGAGGAGACTGGGGATGACAGGCCGGAGGAGAAAAAGTTGGTGGTTAGACCGAGTAGGAAGGTAAGTTTTGGTTTCCAGCTGTGTTTTTATCTTGAGGTGGATCTTGTGGTATCGGGTTGGTTGTTCTTGCTCGCGTGGGAGTGGAGCTGGTTTTGCTTTGTTTTGCTTCGCAAAGCGAGGCGGGAAACGGCACCTGCTCTTGTCTCCTATACCTTGTGACGGGTATCGGGATTCTTTCTTGAAGATCCGGTGGCTTGGGGAAGAGGAAACCACTGGAAGAAGAAACCAGTGGTTTCTTTCCTACCTCGACGAGCGAGTTGCTTCCACCTCCTTTCGCCCGTATCCTTTATTCTCCTTTTCATAAAAGCACAGCTAACATCCCCCGCAGCGAATACTCCCAGGAGCTGTGACGAACTTTCTCGACTCACTCAAAAAAAATCCAGAGTACGAGAACGTTGTTTTTGTCAAGAAAGCCGTCGCCGCCATCGACGCAGCCCTTGACGACACACAGGGCCCCTCGTACGAGCTAACACAGCAAAATCTGAAACTCAAAGTCCTTACCGAAGCCCAGACCGCTGCGATCGATTTGCAAAACAAGCTTGCAAAAGCGCAACAAGCCGAGATGACGAAGATGCGCGCGTCCTACCTGGAGGTCAAGAACCAGCTTGCGGCGGCCGAGGAAGCGAGGGGCGACGAGCTCGACAGCGACGTTGCAAAGTGCAAGAAGAGGGTCCAGGAGCTCGAGGCGGAGAACAAGAGGTTGCAAGAGGCAATCAATGAGTATGAAGACGGCGCTTTCATGACCGAGGATGAGTGCGCGCAGATGAGTGCTGATAAGGACAGGAGACACCAGGAGGACATCAAGGACTTCCAGGCGGACATCACCAAAAACATCCGCGAGAAAGCCAGCCTGGAGAGGAAACTCTTAGAGGTGCAGAAGGCGCACGAGGAAACGCAGAAAGAGCTGGAGAGCGAGAAGAAGCTGAATGCGAGCGTCCTGGACGAGAAGTCGGGTGGTCGGACTGGGACTGGAAGCGACGAGTTGATTTCGAAGGACGAGTGCAAGGCTCTGAACGAAACGGCGCTCAAAGAAGCAGCCGACAGGATGAAGGAGCTCCAAGATGAATTCGAAAAGTTGGGGGCCTCACCACCAGTCGCCTCGGACCCAGAAGCCAGGGAGCAAATTGCGCGTCTCAAGAAAGATCTCGCTACAGAGATCGCTATCAAGGAATCGTTTGCGAAGCTGATGGTAAAGAACACCTCAGCCTTTGAAACCAAAACGGGTAACTTGGAGAAACGCATCAAGGAGCTTGAGACGGAGCTTCAGGATGTCAAAGAGAAGAACAAGAGACTACTTGACCAGCACGCGAAAGACGACGCGGAGATCCGTGATCTGACAAAATATAGCTCAGACCTCGAGACGCAGGCCGCAAACCTCCAAAAAGCGCCTGATGCCGCGTTACTGACGGCGGAGGAGTGTGCCGCGCAGAACGAAGCCGCGAATCGGAAGCTGAAGGAAGAAATTGCTAGTCTCAAGGAACGGATCAAGGATGCTGCCGAGGGGGCTAGTACGAATCTATTGGGATTCGAAGAGAGAAGTCAGGGCAATCCCGATCCGGGATCGAATGGCGAGGACGCGGATCAAGAAATCGCAAAACTAAATGCTGAAATTTTGCACCTCAAGGAAGTGGTTGAGGACCTGATCTCCAAGAAAGCAGACAAAGCAGACAAAGGAGGAAAGAACTCAGAAGAGGTCGTCGAGATCACCGCTCTCAAGAGACAGATTGCCATTCTCGGATCGCTCAAGGGCGAAGACTATGTCAAGAAGTCTACGTGTGAAGCAGAGAAAAAGGACTATGCCGACGAACTCAAAACGCTGCTCAGCAGACTTGACAAGGAGAACAAGCAGCTGAAGAAAGAGCTCGACGATGCAGGATTCGTCACAATTGAGGAGTGCAAGTTTGCGCAAGCGGGTAAGATCCGCAAGCTGAACAGCAAGATTGAGCTTCTCGTCGAGGAAGTTCGATACCTGCGCGGCGATGGCCCGCGCAGCGGCGACGACACGAAACAGTCGTCAGACGAGTCGGAGGAAGAGGTCGACGAAGTAGAAGACGCCATCGCGAACTTTCCCCGCACCAAGCCAAAGAAGAAGTACACCGAAAACGAGTTTAACGCGCGTCTTGGGGAGCATATCCTTTTCGAGAAGGCGGCGGTAAGGCGACTCCAGGAGAAGCTGGCGCTTGTGAAGGCGGACCCGCCGTCCGGATGGGTGTTGGAGAAGGATATCGAAAAGAACAACGAACGGATTGTTCGGGCGTTGCGACGACAGCACGAGTTGACGCAGAGAGAGAGCACTAAATACCAGTTGCAGAACGAGGGCCTGATAGAACAGGTGCGAAGTCTGAAAATGACACTCGAGGAATGCGAGGATGGCAAGAAAACTGCCGAAGAGAGAGATCTGAAGAAGGAAATCAGAGAGGCGAAGCAGAAGATCGGGAAATTGAAACGGGAACTGAAGGACGCCCAGGGAAATTATTTGCCAGAGAGAAACCGCCTGAGGAGTCAGGTCGAACGCTACAAGAAGGATCTTGACGATTGCGAGCAAAAGTTGAAGGCCTGCCAGAAAAAGTTGGAAGACTGTGAAGCGGGAAGAAAGAGAAGCCGGATGGGAGAAAGACGCTCCGGGAGCAGATCAAGGAAATCGCAGAGAAGGTAAGGACCAACAATAGCATGGTCCATGGACAAGCCGCGGGGCTCAGTGAGATGGGTATTGCGACAGAGCAGCAGCAGACGGCATATCTGGAGCAGGAAAACAGGAAGCTCCGAGACCAGATCGAGGACTTGGAGAGAGAAAGATTTGAAGAGGAGCCTGAAGAGGAACTTGAAGGGGAGCCAGAACTTGATCCTACCAAGATTGGATATAGTCCCGAGGCGTTCGCAAAGTACCAGGGTTTGCGAGCAGAGATCGAGCGATTGAACGAAATCGTTAGAAATCAGCATCCAAAGGCCGAGGAACTAAACCGAGTCGCGGAAGAGGCATCTAGAAACATGGCAGCGGAATATGAGAGGAGGATAGAAACTGCCACGGCCAGGGCGAAGAAGGCTGACAAACAGGAGAGGAGACAACAAAGGGCGCAAAAAGCGCTTGAGAAGGCGGCTGCTCGTAAGCAGAAAGCTAGGGACGGGAAAGTTGATCCCAGGACCGTAGGAGTTCTGGCGAAGATTCAGAAGAATTCCGAGCTTCTCAAACGACGAGACGAGGAGAGGGCCGCGCGACGACCAAGAGCCAAACAAGCGCAGCTCGACGAGGTGCTTGCTCAGCTGCGTGAGGCGAGAGAAAGGGATGCCGCGAACCTGAACCCGTACCAACAGTGGCTCAAGGACAGTAAGTCATGAACGAGCGCCCCTGATACGATGAACGCGCTGACGGGGGGCACAGAAAAAGCAGTCGGTGACTACAGCAACCTGACGGACTCGGAGAGAGTGGAAGCCCGAGCACATACGCAGCACGCCCTGGCATGGGCGAGAGTCGACTTCGTGATCTACGCCGTCGACGACGCCTTGCTCAAGATGCAGGCCCAGCGCGTCCTGCGAGGCAAGCAAGAGGGCGACTGCGCGACAGCAACCGAGTTTGCGAACTTGGCTAGGAGACTGGCAACGGAATTCAACGAGAAGTTCGAGGAGCGGCAAGATCCAGGATTGACTGCGAGGAGCGACCTCTGGGCAGCTATTGCCTATTATTATTCGGGCGACGGCGCGACGGCCCAGAAGAGCCTCGACGATGTCAGGGAAAACGTCGACTCCCTTGGCGAAGCAGACACCATGATTTACAACAAGTGGCTGCTCGTAGACATGAACGACAGGCTCGTCGAGACAAGAGCGAAAGGCGATCGTAAGGGATCGAAGACGAGGAACGACCAGTCAGAAGACTCCGAGGATCGAGGGGATCAAGGTTCGGGCAGCGCAGATTAGGAAGATGTGGCTCAGAGGAAGGAAATTCAGGAAGCGCCCGAGGAGCCTGGTGGTGAAGCATGATGGACTAGTGTCTCATCTTGGTAGAAGCTGCAACAGCGATGTCTGGTATTTAGTCAGCCTTGGGTATTGGGCGTTCTGTTTTCATGTCTTGAGATATAATGATATTGATTTCGTTTCATTCATAGTCCAAAGTCCCGTCTCTACACTGGTAAAATGCTGCTGAAGGGAACATTCCAGAACCAGCTTGCGATTCCCATTGCGCCGAAGCTCATCGTCAGGGCCATGAGAAAATTGACCTCGTTGTTGTCGAGGATGCCAATCAAACCGCTCTCCACAACCCGGCTGGGCTTTTCGTCGCCAAAGCTGGGTTTCCTGAACTTCTTCTTGGCGTCGTATCGATCTGGACCGCCCATTTTCTCGTCAAGTTCGTGCTCGATGCGCTCTTCCGCAGCTTCATCGGTAGCTGGCTGAACGACCGAGTCTTTGCCCTCGCCGCTGAGTAGGGTGGCCTTCATCTCGGCCCGTTTCTTGTAGTGCATGCTGTTCGGTCCTGATTTCGAGACGAGGACATTCCTCCCTCCCGGTCCTTCGACGATGCGTCCTGTACGGGTATCCACGACACTCGGCTGTAGCCAGCCTCCGAGGAGGCTGTCCAAGACGCTTCCCAATGCGCCCCAGATCGCCATCGCGAACGCGAAGCGGTTCCGGGCATTCAATCCCCAGCCTCCCAACCTCGACGGGCAAAATGGGATCAAGGCTACAGACGCAGCGACAATGACGAGAGAGCCCAGGAACCCCGACGCAAGTCCATGCAATGTAACGCCACCGTTTGTTCCCGGGGGCACCTCGCGCAGGTTCCAGCTCGTGATGAGACGGGGTTTGCTCTTCGACAGTATGCCCAGCTCGGAGCTGAACGTGTCGGCGGCCACCGCAGCATAATTCGCCACGATCCCAACCACCAGGAGATCGCCCGGCCACGCGTAGCAGTCGGTCGAGCTTCGGGGAAGGACGCCCTCGTTCCGTTGGTGTAGCTGGTACGCATGAAGCAGTGTGAGAACAGATGCAACGCCGGAATTGGCGAGGACTGCGGAGAAGGATTCAGGTCAGCATCGCATCAATGCAACAGAGAAGTCGTTTGCGTCGCACCTTGGACGTGTGTTCGTGGCCCTTCGCCGCCAGACGCGCCAGATGCAGACAGCGTCAACTTCGCCTTGATATCATGTTTAACCTGCACACGTCAGCAGGACATTCACACTGGCAGAAGCTGCACCGACCTTCGTGACTCTTGTGCCAGCGAGGAAGAACACTATGAGCAGCATGAAAGGGAGACTCCATGGATGCACCGCATGCGCGACAGCTGTCAAGGCGGCCACGGCACAGCCTGCCGGGGTGAGGGTGTTGTGAGCGTACGCGCGGACGACCATGAACAGGATGATCGGCGCTGCAATGTAGGCCTTCATGTTGACAATGGGGATAGTTGTCGTGGTGTTGTGGCTGCGGAAAGGGACATGTTAGGCCGCTGGTTGAGTTGGTCGGATTTCACGAGGTCATCCGTCTCGACGCCCGCTTGTGCCACCGGAATGCTACTGTATCACACACCATGCATTTTTGTTATCATTGGTATCTTCCAATCCCAAGTATGATTTACAGCTTACGTCACATCACATTTGCAGTCAATTGCATTAGATGTCTTCTTGATTTTCATTCTGATTTTTCTGTCAAGTGTAGGTATCCGGTTTCTGGTCTGTTATCAGTTTCTCTGATAATCACGGTCACCTTATTGGGAGTATCATATTCGCAAGGCATTACATAGCACAAGCCTAAATGCACGTTTGGGAATTTTGCGATATCATAAATCGGACATCTTATCCATATGACAAGTCAATTTTGGATCAGATATTTTGTGTTTCCGGTGTAGCTGCGCTGACCAAATAGACATAGCAAAAATGTGCAGCCTGATAAATATGTGACTGTTTTATAGAACAGGAATACTGTAGAACCTTACAGTACCACGTTTTGTTTACGTTGTATTTCGTAAATAGGTAGGCATGTTACGGTAAAGTATCATGCTTTGTTTGTTTAAGCTTAAATAGCACACATTACTGTCGCAAAGCGGTGGTGTAAATGGATTCTGCGCCCGCGTCAAAACTTCAATCACTCGCAACGGATCCACGGCCATTGCGTAGGATTCAATACGTTCAACGGCTATCGTTGGCGTAGATCCAGTATTATTTAGGTCTCTTCGTCGGTGTTCAAGACATCATGCGATTCGCGTAGCAGCGATTACAATCGCGCTGGGCCGAGGTGAGATTTTCAGTATCAGATGTTTTCAAGATTTCCCTTACACCAGAGCCTCGTTCTTCACAATGTACCTCAGGTGCTTTGGTCTTACTTGCTATACTTCAATACTTAAAATCCTTCAATACTGACGTTCTCTCGTGCCAGCTACCGAACAACACCTCAACGGTCCGGTACAGCCGTGTTTCTAGGCCAAGTCAGGCCATAACTCATGGTGGTACAGTGCTACTATCTCCTGTCCTACACACCGTATGCGTCTATCATGCATCTGCCGATCATCACCTTGGGGAGGCTGAAAGCCAATGGGATGTTGTGTTCCTCAACCTATCTCAATCAGCATGGTCTACTGGTCTGAGCAGATCGTCGGTCTACTTTCACCAAGCGTGCCACCCACTCTCCTCTGTCTCGCGTTCTCCGCGTTTCTCACGGTCCCTTGGGCGTCATGTTCTCAGGGTCCTTCATCGGAGTGATCGTGGTACTCAGTGCCTCAATCCAATTCTGCAGAAGCTCTGCTGCTGTCCCCAGCTTCTGCAATGGCTGCCACATCGTCGAAAGCCAGACTCTGGAATCACCACATCCCTATGAGTTTCCCGCGCTGCAGAACGGCTCGAATGGCGACAGCGGGCAGTTCCCCATGCCGAAATGCCATGGGTTCCAGCTCGAGGAGGCTACCATCGATCAGCTACAACGCGCTCTGTCGAAAAACGAGTTGTCGTCGGTGCAGATAGTGACGTGCTACTGGCAGCGAATGCTTCAGGTCGACGAATACATACGGTCGGTTATGTCCTTCGCACCTCGTCGGCTTCGTGTCTGACGATGGAAGCCAGCTCAGTCATGGAGTTCAACCCCGACGCACTCGAGAGCGTCGCGCGACCGGGAGCGACAGCGCGGATGCCTGCGCGGCCCCTTGCACGGCATCCCCTTCCTCGTGAAAGACAACATAGCCACGAAGGACAAGATGGAGACGACGGCTGGCTCGTGGATGTTGCTGGGCTCCGTCGTGCCGCGCGATGCCCACGTCGTGCGAAAGTTGCGGGAGGCCGGCGCGGTGCTGATGGGCCACGCAACGATGAGCGAATGGGCCGACATGAGGACCTCTTTCTACTCCGAGGCCTACTCTGCTCGCCGTGGCCAGGGCCGGTCGCCGTACAATCTCACCATGAGTCCGGGAGGGAGTAGTTCGGGCAGTGCCACGGCGCTGGCGGCGAACATGGCCATGTTTTCGCTGGGCACGGAAACCGATGGGAGCATCGTCAACCCAGCCGAGAGGAACGCTGTTGTGGGCATCAAACCGACGGTTGGCTTGACATCTCGAGCCGGGTAACATGGCCTCCTTCCTATGCTCCTGGTGGACCTCAGCTGAGCAGAGCCAGCGTGATCCCCGAATCTCACACCCAAGACACGGTGGGCTGCTTCGCCCGCACCTTGCGAGATGCCACGTACTGTCTCGATGCCATCTACGGGCCCGACCCCCGCGACAACGAGACTCTGGTCCAACCAGCCTCCAGCAGCGGCTTCTCCCAGTACCTCACCACCTCGGCCTCGCTCAAGAACATGACCTTCGGCCTCCCCTGGCTCTCGTTCTGGCAGTACGCGCCCCCCTCCACGCTCCCTCCCCTCCTCGCCCTGCTCTCCCAGCTGGAAGCCGCGGGCGCCACCATCATCAACGGCACGGAAATCCCCAGCAGAGACCTCGTCGTGAGTCCGACCGGCTGGGACTGGGACCACGGCCGCGCGCGCGGCCACGCCAACGAGTCTGAGTACACGGTCGTGAAAGCCGACTTCTACAACGACATCGCGTCCTACCTCTCGGAGCTTGGCAACACCGCCATTCACTCCCTCGCCGACATGATCGCCTACAACATCGTCAATGTGGGCACCGAGGGCGGGCTCCCGGGCGTGCACCCCGCGTTCGCCAGCGGCCAGGACGGGTTCGACGCCGCCCTTGCCTGGGGTGGCGCCGTGAACGAGACGTACTGGCAGGCCTGGAACTTCATGCGGAAGGCCACCCGCGAGAATGGCATCGATGCCGCGCTCGCGAACGGGGGCGCGGCGCTGACGGCCCTGTTGGTGCCGAGCGACGTTGGACAGGTCACGAACGTCGCGGCGCAGGCGGGCTACCCGCTGCTTACGCTGCCGGCGGGTGTCAGACCGGAGACGGGCATGCCGTTTGGGCTGTGCTTGATGGGAACGGCGTGGAGTGAGGGCGTGCTCATCGAGGCCGCGAGCGCGGTGGAGCATTTGCAGCTGGAGCGAGGGGGAGGGAGGACGAGGCCGAAGTGGTGGGACTTTATGGCGAGGAATCTGCCGGTTTATAATGCGTAGATTTGCGAAATGATGCTGAAGTCTGGCTCCCACCGTTTTGCGATCTCATGCTTTTGACTTGTACACGTTCACATGAAAATCGAAACGCCAATTCCTACATTTAGAAAAACGCCTCGAAGTTTCAGGCCTGTTTGTGTCGATCGAGACATTCGTCGGTTGTTGTTGCTACAATATCACGCTTTACGAGTCCCATTTACTGTGCGATGCATATACGGAGACATGTTGGTACAGTACATCTGATCGATTTGCTCGCGTTAGCTTTCGTCTGTTTTGTCTTACAGTACTACTTACCAGGCACTTAAAGTTGTTTGTTTCTACTGCTATGTAGATGTTTGTACTTTTTATCGATTTTCCCCATATTAGCTTTCGTATGTTTTGTTTTATTAGGCATTTACAGTCGTTTCTACTGCTACACATTTGTTGTATGTCTTGTCGATTTTGCTTATATTAGCTTTCGTCTGTTTTGATTTACTAAGCATTTGCAATCATTTCTACTGCTTACATTTTTGACTTTGAATAAAAATCCATGTTCACATTTCACCCAGGGATAAAAAGGGCGATACTGCGCTGATCAGCGTCGTTGTTACAGTACCTACAATGCTTGCGCTGCTACCGAGGAGAGCACGTTCTAGTCACGTGCTGATGTGATACTCAGGATCTGTGCTTCAATCTGATGCCATCTACACCCTAATAAACCTAGTGACACTTGCTTTTTATGTGACCATGTTTCCTGTGTTGGCCATAACCCTGGTCTAACGTGGCCGTTTCACGAGGATAGAATCAAGCGTTATGTGTGCTTTGTGGAGGAAGTGAGAGCTCTGGATATAAGAGTAAAGGGTTGGTCTTGGTAGTGCGTGATGGCTCAACTGTAAGGCGTATGGGACTTTCCGCATCCCCATAAAGAACTGCATATGCTGGGAAAGTGAACCTACGATTTGGAAGCGAGGTCAACACTTCAAGAATCAGTTCGAACACACGGCACATACGTGGCTAACACGTCTAGTCCTAGGATTTCTCTGGGATCTCTTTTTCCTTAGCCTGTAAGATGATCGAAATTTTCAGCAGAGTAATTCCGGGGTTTAGTCCTTGGCGTCCGCAATATGTACTTCGTCCAATGCTCTCGCTTTCGCCAATCGCTCCTTGCTCAACCGATAGGCATCCGGCAAGTCGACATCTCCGTCTTTCTTCCCCAGGATCATATCGACCGCGGCCTTTGCACTCAGACAAGCGTTTGGCATCCCGTGGCCCGTGAATCCAGCAGACAGCCACAGTCCACGTCCGCCACCCAGGCCCAAGTCTTCCGTCACTTCTCCCACCCACGGCCTCTCGTCACGGCTGTATCCCATGATTCCGCTCCACTCGTAGCTAGCCTTCAACTCCTTGTCCTTGCTCTTGATGTCGACAACATGGTTTATCTCGGTTCGGAGGTACTCGGCTGCAGGAAGGTCGATTGACGAATCGTCAGATACCCCGACTCCAGCATGAGCAGCGAAGGAGCGACCACCTCCGAACATCAGCTCTCCGCCAGCGCTGTCTCGCGTGTATGGCCTCTGGATCAGGTAGTCATCCTGGTGTCTGTTTTGCTTAGCGTTTCCGACGAAGCTGTAGGAGTAGTCGAAAGGCCGGTTCGAGCTCCCCGGCTTCATAGTCGAAGGGGGAACAAGGCTGCTCATTTCTCCCCTCACGGGAACGATCAGATCGCTGAACTGGGGAAGCAAGTGCGAGGTGTAGCCATTGGCAGTCAACAGAACCTTCTTGCTGGCTATCATTCCTCGCGGTGTATGTACATTCCAGGTCCCGTCGTCCGTTTTCTGGAGGTGCGTGACGGCCGTGTTGGTCTGGAGATTGAACGCCGGCGCCGATTTCGAGTTGGCTTCCAAGAGCTCCTCCAGCATCCAGGCCACGAGCTTGTAAGGCCACACACTGGCCGCGTGCTTCTGTAGGAAAGCCCCTGCTGCATTCGGGACTCGAAGGTCCCCCAGCGACGGACCTGCCGACGTCTTTTCGACGACCGTCACAAGCTCCGAGATCTCAGGATCCTGGCCGAGGAGGTTCTTGAAAGTCGCTAAGCTGCGCTCGAACAGCTCGGGACTCATGTATGCGTGGACGACCGACAGCGTTCTCCATTCGCACGGGATCTCGTGCTTGCCAACGAATTCTTTCAGGTGCAGATAGTTGCGCATCTCGAACGCCGCGATATCAGGCGGGCTCGCGTACACAAACGGCTGGCAGTGGCCTCCGTTCTGTCTCCCGGTCAGTCTCGGGCCTCGGTCTCAAGTGCGAGCATGTACACATACTCGTCCCGTTGCGCCCCAGCAGGCTTCTCGGGCATCCAGCATCACTACTCTGAGCTTCTTGCCGACTTCATCTTCGCGCAGAAAATGAGCAGCGCTTGTTCCTGACAAACCGCTTCCAACAATGACCAGATCCGTTTCCGCCGGAAGGGCTTCTGTGGTACGGTGGCCAAGGAGGGCAGTGGAAGGCTGGGTGTGCCAGAAGGACTTGGTGGCATTGGGGGTTGGGAGGCCGGACTGGCCCAAGCGAAGCTCGCTAACTGTCATTGTTGTTCTGGGAAATCTCGGAACGTAAATTTGGTGACCTAGATAGAGAGTGGAGAACAGATGCTTGGCTTTTGTTTTATAGGAGTAGCAGGATGCCTTGAGTTGATACAAGGTTGATTTTGAAAAAAAAAAAAAAAAAAAAAAAAAAAAGAAAAAAAAAACCTGATTGGCTGGCTTGCTCTGAGCCCAGCTTACCCCCATCCGTGAAGAGTGGGGTGGCAAGAGTTGATGGCCCAGGCGCGGTTTCTTGAGTCTGGCCTGGAGAGCTTTTGACTTGGGTTGACACAGGGCATATGTATACGGGTATCAATAGGATCGATGCCCTTTCCTAACTAGGTCAACATTGCCGATGTTAAGTGGAAACTAAACTCAATGACTGCGTTAGAGTTGATGCCCTGTAGGCGTGACATCACTTCCCCACCCTATTGTTTACACGCGATGATCAATTCAGTATGATCAAGAAGGGAACATCGGTGACATGCCAAAGGAAACAATCATCTCGAAGCCACGGCAGGAAACAGTATGATCCAGACTTAGTTCAGAACAATGGCTAAAATTAAGACGCGTTCAAATGAATACATATTTGTTTGGCCCGTGAGATTATGATAACCCAAAAGTGAATTCGGTACTTATGGTAAAACCGAAATAAATAATCTGTTTGAACAGTCATCAATTTCACATGAAGCAGATTTGTAGTGTTGTGTCTCGAGAGCTTGCAGCAATAGCGCAAGCTCGTGTGTTTACAAGTCCAGGCAAGAAAGCGTCCAACTTCCCATCAAGGATTATTGAAGAAGGTGTTTCACTTTGTGAATCACTACTTAGCGTCCTCACATGTCCTGCTTCCTTTTGACCTGTTCGGCTTTTGTGGCCATCGATTCGTTATATTCATTTTGCCCGATAAACTGACGTGTAAACAAAAACTTCATGCGTACAGAAAAGAAGCAAAAACAAAGCAATGCCCAGGTAGTCGAGCATTTACAATGCATGATGGCTATTCTCATAATACAGAATGTGACGATCACCCGCAGGCAGGTCGAGGACTGTCATTTGTGATCGATAGATTGGGATTCCAAATGCGGTTCACCCCTCTCCCCTACCCTAGCCCAGCAATAGTGTTGCCGCAAAGATTCCTGTGTTGATCAGTGTTGGTATCACAGGTTGGTGATACAGAAACGACTTGTCATAAATGGTGGGTGTGAAATCTGTGTGCTTTCTACTAATTGTGCGAATGCAGGAACATGGGGTAGTCGTGCGTCTGCCAGTACGCTAACACGTGACCGAGCTGCTATATTATGACCTCACGTGACCATACAGTTGGGTGTTCTTGCATTTTCTTTGCTGGAAGTATTTATATATAGGTGGTGGGCATTCAGTTTGTGGGATAACAATGGAGTATAACGGTCAGATTTCTGTCACGTGATGTAGAGCTGAGGGCTTGCCATTCGAGCTTTCGCACTGCGCACCTCAGGCAGAGATCAGTCAATACAGACTTCACACCTCTATTAAAAATAATACTTTGCTCTATCAACCCTTTGTATTACCAGCACCAATAATCTCCGAAATGTCTTGGAATACTTCAAACCAACAACCTGCGTAAAAGTCTACCCCACATGCTCACGTATGAAGTTTCATCTTCCAGAGACGACTCTGCAATATAAACTTACAAACGATCATCGAAGGTTTATACCACGCTGCATTTAGCTACGGAAAAGAGTTTCTCGCCCCTCATGTTATCCCCCGCTTTGACTGTGATTCATCACTGGATCTGCTGCGCTACATCACTAGCACCACAGCATCATCGCCGGAGGCTAGTCATCTCACTATCGTAAGCACCTACTTCTGATCCGGATATACCACACTGTCCCCAGTTTCGTACCTCGTCCGTCCCATACGGTTTTCTCTTGTCCAATGTCCAGTGTTCAATAACCAACTACTTACAGGCTTGAAAGATCTCCATCCCCACCTTAGTCAAATATCGGACAAAATGGTTCCGGAACCTGTGACCATCGATGAACTGCTTCGTCAATGTGCCAATTCGAAAGAGCGAGGCGATAAACCAACTGTGTTTTATCCAACTTCAGGAACCGATTACGTCGGACATTCTTTTCGGCAGCTTGATGTTTGGGCCTTTAGAGTTGCCCAGAGATACAAATGTCTGTTACCACCACGAACGTCGTCGTCGGAGCCTGAAGAGGTGGTGACGCTCCTTGGATTCTCCAATCTCGAGTTTTTAATCAGCATGTTTGCCTTGTCCAAGCTAGGATACGCAGTCCTCCTTCTGTCCCCCCGACTTGCTGTCTCTGTATCTGTCCATTTGCTGGAGGCTACCCAATCAACACACGTATTCGTTGATCCTTGCTGTCGAGAAATAGCATCGGACCTAAAGAATACTTATCCGTCAGGGAATATTTACGACATTGCTGATCACGCTTGCTTCGATGCTCCGATACCCGACAGCGAAATCGAGACTGTGATGACTCCCCACCTTGAACCAGCGCAGGAATCAAACAGAGTTGCTTGGATACTTCACTCCAGCGGTACTACGGGTCTACCAAAGCCGATCTATTTACGAACAAAATCGTTCTTGAATGGGCTTCAAATCTCCTCGATCCCAAAAGCGACTTCCTTTACAACGTCTCCGCTCTACCACTCTTCTGGAATGGTGGGACTCTTCAGGTCTCTATACGGGCAGAACAAAATTTACCTGCACAACCCGAAGCTACCTACTAGCCACGACAACCTCCTCTGTGTCCTTCAAAACAACGACATCGAGGCCTTTGCCACTGTCCCTCATTCCTTGAAGATGTTAGCCGCGAGTTCACAGGGCATAGCGGCGCTGGCTAAGCTGAAGGCTGTTACCGCTTTCGGAGCGGCATGTCCGGATGAATTAGGAAACCGACTGGTTGCTAATGGTGTCAACCTCATAACTGGCTATGGATCGTGAGTTCAAGGGCACATGGATCCTCGTTTTGAAGACCATTACTAATACTGTGAAGTACCGAGACTGTCTGGCCGCTCATGTCGTCTGCAAGGCCAGCGGGAGACAAAGCTGTAAGTTGCAACTCAATTTCCTTCCATTCGGATTTTGTTTTCTACTCTCAAAACATGTGGTTTAGAGCAGGGATCTAGAGACGCATACAAATCTTGGGATGTTTAAGTGAGAGACTAACTCAGACAAAGTGGAATTATTTCCGAGTCACTGAGGAGTTGAAGCGGTTCATTCGCTTCGAAGAGCAGACATCTGGAATCTACGAGCTCGTTTTGCTTGACACTTGGCCACCAAAAACTGCGTCGAACAGACCAGATGGGTCGTACGCGACCAAAGATCTGTTTAGTCCTCACCCGCAGATTGCGGACGCTGTAAGTCAGCCAGGGATCTTATTCCTCCTCCATTATCACGTCCGAGGATTCATCCTTGAAACGATAGCGAACCTCTTCCTAGAACATGCCACATAGATCGAGTACTAACTCCTTCCTTTCTAGTGGAAATACCATTCCCGGGTAGATGACACCATAGTCCTCATAACGGGTGGAAAAGTCATTCCAACGACATTCGAGCAGTCTTTGAGGACGAAAAGTCAGGTGACTGAGGCTGTTGTGTTCGGGAATGGCAAGACGCGAACCGGTTTGATGATTGTCCCTTCGGCAGCTGCTCAACATACTCATGCGGAGGAACTCAAGCAACTCCTCATGCCAGCCATAAAAGCTGCCAACGAAAACATGCCGGGCTATGGTCGGATTTGCGAGGACATGGTTGGCGTTCTGCCTGTGGGTACCGTGTTTCCAGTGACGGACAAGGGGACCGTAATGCGAGCTGCTTTTTGGAAGCAGTTCGAGGACGAGATTGAGAGCATCTATAGAAGGACTGATGACTAAGCAAAGAAGTGATAAGAATGGTAGTTACCCTAAATCACGACAGTGCCGCCACCTTCCCAGTGTTTGACGACATGAAGGGGCATGCATCTCAAGGATCGAGTGGACAGCGTATCTTTGGATATTAGCTGGAGCCTTATCCCAGCATTCGATTCCTGTGAGTTGATAGTTAGCATATCGATCCCCCACGTTTTCCCTTCCTCCAATGCTGCGAGCGTGGGAGGCTCAGCAACGCATGTGCGGCATTTCGGGGTCCAGGTCCGGACCAGCATCACAAAGCTAAAACCGGGAGACTAGAGTTTGTTTCAAATGACTTCCAAGAATCCGACTGCTGTTTCGAGATGTCGTTCATCTACGCTTACGGATATCCTCTTAGAGAGTTTGCTTAGCGACAGCTCCTACTGGCCTAGTGATTCTTCCTAGCTTTTTAATGCTTCTTGAGTTTCCTCGATCGGTCGAATATGGCGTAAGCACTATCGGGTTCGCGAAAAGAAGATCCTGGGCATGACGGAGACTGATGGCAACCTGGCTTCGAGCATTCTTTCCATTCATGTCGTTCAATGACTCGTTATGAACGTCTTGGCCAGACAGTAGTCCAGGAGGGAGTTGGAAATCCGTAGTCATTGTACCTCTTGGCCCTCGGACTGGCTTCACAGAAGTTAGGGTCGTCACTCTGGGCTTCAGCGGGAAGTTAGCAAGGAGCCAAGACTTTGTGCCTGTAAAAGTCGCTATCAGTGCGTGGCTTGCATACATGGCGTTTAGCTGACTGTGGAAGTCTCGCAGAAAGTGAATCCATCGAGGACAAGGTACAGTACTGTGCTGCACAGCACAGCACATGCTCGAAATACTGTTAATTCTAGGTCTGAGCGCTTTTCTGGTCCACTCTAAAGGTTTCTCTTGCAGAGCGGCTTTCACAAAGGCACAGTATGTACCAGTTTCTGATCAGCATCAGCAGAGCTATGGCTTGCGCACTGACTACAATTCTACATCATACGTTATTTGTCCATGATACGAAGATTACACATATCTGTCCGAACGTGCAGCGGTTATCTTTTGCTCCCTGTTTCTCTTGACCATTATTTTGATTACGCAAGCACAACAACATCTTGACTAACATTTTAACTATGCAAACACAACAATTTAATCCGAAGAACTGTACGGAAGATTAACACGAATGCTTTTCCCCCATGATTGGCGAGTCTAAAGCTATTCTTCCCATTTGATTTTGACGCGTTTGAAGGAAGTTGCATCGTCTTTAAGTTGAGAGTTCTGAGGTGGCCTAATAGTGGGCTGCCTTCCCACATTTATCCTGCGGGCACTCGGATAATGTGGGGGAAAGCAAGTGTCCCACTGCATCCAAGTGTCCCATCTCAGTTCATGATTTTTTACGATCGCATTTTAAATTAAAACACCACCAACGCCAGATATATAATTATATAAAATTAAGACATAATAAAAGCAAGCAGTTATTTTTAGATTTTAAATCAAAAATTTAAATTTTATTAATAAAAACTAATTTAAACAAGTGTTTTGTATGCATTTTCAATTTTTTTTTTCGCTTTTTTTTTTTTCGCATTTAAAAAGCCTATTTACATTTGTTTGCAATTAAAATATTTTATATAATAATTCAGATTAACCTTTTTAATCGGATATAAGCTATTCGATAATTATAAAAGCTTTATTAAGCTCGCGTTTTATTATATATCAAGACTTTCGGCAAAAAAAATGCAATTTATTATTTTTAATACGATTTTTGTTTGTTTTACAGCTTTATTGCTTTTACAACCTAAAATCCAAGGCTCGTAAGCAGCTTCTTTTACTTATTATACGCTTAAGCAAAAGCTTTTCGTAAAACTAACGGTTTTCTTTTACCTTTTGCGTCTTGTTTTTTACCTTCCGAATATAAATATTATACCGATATTTAAAAGCTGAAAAGCATATGTAAAATAGCTAGAAAGCAAAAAAAATTATATAAGCTTTATTTAGTTTTAATAAAAGTATATTGTATTTGTACGATTCGTAGCCGTTTAATTAATACAATTTCTGATTGGAAATGCGTACAAAAACGATTTAAATTACTTTCACTTAATCAAAAATGAATATTCCGACGTAAAATTTCATATAATTTCTATAAATTCTATTCGAATGCAAGCTGAACTTACTTTTCTTCAGTTTATTATAATTAAATAACTAGCGTTGGAAGTTTTTTAATTTAAAATGCGATTATAAAAAATAATAAATTCAAACAAAACATTACGTTTTAAAACTTTTAATTAATAAAAATAAAACTTTTAACTTATAATTTAATAATAGCTTTCTGTTTTTATCATTTATCAATTTATTACAATTAAATATCTGGCGTTGATAATGTTTTAATACAAAATGCGATAATAAAAAATTAAAAATTCAACGAAAATATGTAATTTAGTAACTTTTAATTAATAAAAATGCAATTTTTAATTTAAAATCTAAAAATAGCTTTCTGCTTTTATTACCTTTCAATTTGGCGTAATTAAATAATAATATTTTAATATAAAATGCGATCGTAAAAAATCATGAATTGAGATGGGACACTTGGATGCAGTGGGACACTTGCTTTCCCCCACATTATTCGAGTGCCCGCAGAATAAATGTGGGAAGGCAGCCCACTATTAGTCGACAGGGACCAAAGAAACTTTACTAAGTACAGGTACAGTACAGTACATAGTACATTCACCCGCACTATTCTGTATAGGCCCTAGATAAAGAAACGAAACTATGCATTCTAGCCTTGCAAACCATAAATCAGCAAGCAAGCACGTCGCTAGCGGCTAAAATACTTGCTCGCTGCAGAAACTTTCTCTCGAACTCTTATTTCCATCAGGGCTGCCTCAGGAGCAGGGTCCAAACCATCTCGGAGGCTGAAGGAGTGATGTTCATGTCGAGCATAGATCTTCAAGAATAAGAAAAAACATAAAACTTTCTGGGCTGGTTACTTGGAAAGCTCTTGTGGTTATTAAAAATTTGAGGGAGTTAGTACGTAGTGAGAATGCGAGAATCAAGTGAGAATAGGTCCCAAAGGAAGCAGAGTAGCTGGATCGTAGCCAAAGAAGCTAAGTTAGATAAGCTAAGTTTAGCTTAAATATCACAATTTGAGATTGAAAGATGTCCGAAAGCCGGTGACTAAGGCTGCAGCTTTGAAGGGAAGATTCGGTATTTCAAAAAGTAATGTTCGTTACAAGACAGATAGTTTAAGAAGTTTGCTGTTGTCTGCGGTAGACCAACATGTGAGCTAGCTCGAACGTTGAAGTTTTTGCCTCGATTTCCATTTGATACGTAACATAATACCCTAATCGTCAATCGTAAAAAGGCCTGATCATATTCTCCTATTGAGTTCCGTGTTGTTGACCGGAAAATGGCCAATTCTTCACTTCCACAGTCTTCGTGACGAACACGCCTTCCTTTTTTTTTCTCCTCGGTGTTTTCTACGCTGTTTTGGCGTGTCCAAGCTGACAACACTACCACCTCTGCCAACCACTATGGTGTTGCAGCTTTCGATATCGGCATATCTTCGTTTCCCATTGAGCTCATAGACGCCATCTTTGGTTCGGGCTCGTCCCGCTGACGGATAGGATTCGTCGGAATCTGATGCGCTGGAGCGGAAAACGCTGGGGAGGAAACGTGTGAATAAAGGCTTGAGCATCGGGCTGGATGCGCAAACTATAGTTAAGTGTGCTTCGAGGGTGGACCATATAAGAACCTCCGTTGTGTCCCCTACAGTATTTTAGTACAAAGCTCGAAGGCGTTACAAAGATATTAAAATCCATTGGTAGCCACTTACAAGTGACATCTGACGAATATAACAGATGTGCGACAGACTTTAGCCGAATGATCGAAACAATGAAAACACTATGGTAAGATCAGCTTCTATCTGACGAAGACCTTTTGTGTTGTGCGACTTACAAAAACCCAACGCAGAAAATGGCCATCAAGGACAATTTCTGCCTGCGAGGCATTTGCAGTTTCCATATTTCTCGACATGGGAGTATAATGATCACAATGTCAGAGAAAATGTTAAAGGCGGCGGTTGCGAGATAAGCGGCAGGCCGGTCAATACATTTCGTAGTCGGTAATGCTGCTAAAGTAAGGTCCCAACTAGCTGCAACGGGAAGGCAGGAGAACACGATGACAAAAGGACCCGGAACCACGTAGCATACCACAAACCCGAGGGTGAGGTAGACGAGGATTTGGAATGATCTTTTTGTAAAGACTCGGACGTAAAACATCAGAATAGAGGCCTTGGAGACACCTAGGGTCGCATTGTAGGCATTGCCTACAACCATTTGGAGCTGAGAGGCAATGAGTGACTGGTTCTGAAGATAGCTGGACCGCGTTCGAATCCACTTACCTTGAGGAAAGTTGTCGAGTCGTTGGGCATGAGCTCCCATATGTGTGTTCCGGTTCCATATTGGCATTGAATTATAACCGATATACTCAGGGTAGCGGCAAGAACCTTAAAATCGTCAGTTGGTTGGCCCTTAGCTAACAACGATAGATCGAACCGACCCAAGCCACCACTATGAGATAATCATCTACACCAACAGCTTTGGTAATGCGCTGCCGTGTCCAAAGACGGAGGAATAGGAACAATGTAGAAAGTCCCAGGGTAACAGAGGCTGTAACCACAAGTTTCCATCCTTTGTGGGCACCAAAGGGCTCATCGTAGTCCTTTGGCTTTAGGACAGCCAGCGGACTTGTTTCCATCACGGGGATCGTAACGTCGTGTGTGGTGTTCAAACTGCGTAGTGCTTACTCCGGATGAAGTCCGAAATGAATGCGTCCAAGTGAATTCTAAGGCGTTGCAAGGCTTCGTAGACTACAAGTTCATTATATAGCTGTATACGAAGTCTAGGCTGAGGGGAAGACAAGGATACTTGAAGTACTTTGGAGGTGATTCCAGGGTCAGAATGATCGTAGCAGACAGACCCTTACCATCTAGTAGCAAAGTAGTATCATGATTTACACTTCACTTCTCAGCGGAAGAAGACAAGGAATGATAGGCTTCAGATATCGTCAAAGTATAAAAGTTGTCGACCACTACAAATCCCGTGTTTCACTTCACCTGGTCTTGCCCTTCTTGTCTCGCTTTGCATCCTCGCTTAACTTCACTTGACTCTTGTCATACTTTATCACAGAGCAAGGTGGCTGGCACACCTAACTCTTTGCGAACCCTTCCTCTCTGTAACGCTATGACTTCTGCGGAGATATGCAGTTTCACAAGGCGATTGACTCCCGAGAAGTTTTTACTTCCTGCGTGTAATCAACCTTTGGCTCGTGCTTTGAACGTCTACCCGTGCAAGGGAATGAACGCTTAAGGGATTCAACCAGTTCCCACCAGTGCTCCGAAATTCAATCTTCGCGAAATGCCGATTGAGGATAAATCCGGCGGGGGATTGAGTAGACTCACGCGGCCTGGTTGTAGAATCACTTGTGAGGAGGTAATGCTGTGAGCAAGCTTCTACGGAGTGCTTTGCATAAGTGCCCATGTCCATTAAGACCAGCGTGTGGGGTAACATGGATATAGATAAGTATACTACCGTGCGAGAGTGATTGTAAGTGCGATTTTTGCTTTTGGTCGACCTCCACTTACGTACGTAAGGGAAATCTCCCGCTGACGGAGTGGATCACCTATCATCAGCACTACAGCATCACCCCTTATCACCAATTCGCGCACCTCTATGGCCCAAATTGAAACGAACAATGCACTGAGGCAGACAGGGTGAGAGTCCGATTTATGCCACGGATTTCGACATTTTCATAAACATAGATGAACGAAAAACAAGAAGATGAAAGCTCTTGTCCTCGGGCATATGCAAGAAAATCTCGGGATGGCCCGCACAATGTGGTGAAGTGCACCAATCATGCTCGGCGTAGGACTGCGGGTGTATGGAAAGAGATGAGAGCTGTCAAAGTGAAGTGGGTCAGGACCTGTACTCCGCTTGGGACCCGCTAAGAAGTAGAGTAGGATCGTGCGAAAGCGCAGGGTGGATCCAATGGAATTTGAATTGAGACTATTCAACATTGTTATCAAGCTGCACAGTCCGCCACAACTATATTAAGAATTATGTCTTTAGGGGTTTTGCTCAAAATGGTTGGGAAAGTTTCCCGTTGGCGCTATGGCTTTGTTAAATCCTGTCACAACACGGCCTGAGGGAATTGATTAGAATTTGAATGAGGCCATAAGGCATGCTCTCTCTATACATACATTTCAATCCTGGTCCTCAGGGATAGGGTAAATGCCACTTTCCCACGCTACGCTTTGAATCTGCTGTAGCTCAGCTATCTAATCATCAGCTGATAGATCAATGACATGATTTCGGTTCCTTCAAGACAACTAACCAGCGAGCAAGAGTGACGTTGATGGGTTTTGATAAGATACTTGTGTCTGCACTTGTGGCTTCAATGCCACTCTGACCATTCCATTCTGATTCGGCTTCGGCTCTCCTCTGTAAACAGTATAGAAGCCACCGTGAGGTCGAAAGTCCGGATGCATAACCCCCCCTGGTCCGGAGTCCGCTTTTACATTATTAATTGCACTTGCAATAACTCGAAATTTAAATGATCGAGCCATGAGACGTGAAATTCGAAAGGGCAGGAGCTGGCCATTCGCAGCCGCGAGACCTTCTATCCATCGGATATTAGGTTCCTGATCCTACACTCCTACTTCGTTTGCACAAAGTGAGGGCTATCGAGGGCTACGATCTCTGGGGTTGGTCTCGGCCAAGCCGAGAGTTCCGAATCCTGGAAAAGTATGAAAACACGAACCTTCTTCTATCTCTTCCCGCAGCACACTCGAATTCGCTCTTTGATCTCTTCGGGCTTGTTTTTCCTACCGGTTTCATCATGAAGATCTCCTTTGCCGTGACCTTGCTGGTTGCCACTGTCGTTGCCGCCACGGACCCCGAGGATGATGGAGTCTTTGCCTTTGAACCTGGCTGGAGAGTCCAAGCGCAGCCATCTCCTAAGAAGAGTGCGAGACAATTCAACCGCAATACTATGTGTGTGAGTAAAGGTTCTGCACCCCGTGCATGTTCATGCGTGTTGACCAAATACTAGTGCGGCAGGCTGAAGAAATACCTTACGTCTGCGACCATTCTTTCCCCTGACCCGCAGTACAATGTTTCTATGGAAGGGTTCTGGTCACTGCAAACCACTTTCGATAATCCATGGTGCATCTACAAGCCAACCAGTCCAAAAAATATTACAGATGTCATCCGACACCTTACTATCGGCCGATGTCCCTTCTCTATCAAAGGTGGTGGCCATACGGCCTGGGCCGGAGCCGCTTCTACCAGTGATGGAGTCATGATTGACATGACGAGAATGAATGAGGTTACCGTTAGTGCTGATAGAACAGTTGCTTCGATCGGAGCTGGCGCCCGCTTCGGCCAAATCTACCCAAAGCTTGAAGCCGAAGGTCTGATGGTAGCTGCTGGCCGTGATGTTGATGTTGGCATAGGAGGGTTGGTCCTTGGAGGTGGCTACTCGTGGTTCACTTCGACCATGGGCTTCGTTGCTGATGGCCTGGTAAACGTTGAGTTGGTCGATAGCTCGGGGCTCATCATCAATGCCAACTCGACCCACAATGCAGACCTCTTCCAAGGGCTCAAGGGCGGTGGAAACAACCTCGGGCTCGTGACCCGTTACGATCTGAAGGCATTTCCATTTGACAAGATGTGGGGTGGCATAAGAGCCTATTCGAACTCCACTCAGGATCAACAGATATCTGCATTTGTCAACTTCACTAACCATGCGCACACTGACACGCGTGCCAACTTGATCCAAATGTCTTCGTACAGCTCTGCCACTGGGCTCCACACCAATGCTCAGGTCCTCGACTATACGGCCCCAGTTGCGAACCCTCCCATCTACGATGAGTTGAATGCGATACCGGGTGCTTTTGTGGATACTACACGAATCACAACCGTCTCCGATCTCACCACGGAGCTTGGATCTACCAACCAGAGAGTGAGGTACGTTTCTGAAATGTATACTAATGTTATGATATGCTCACAGGCGTAGGAACCTCTTTGTGACACTCACCTTCGCCAACGATCCCGCCATGTACCGGTCCGCTGTTGACATCTCGAACTCTCATCTCAAGCCATTTTTAGAAACCGCTGGGCTTGAGTGGACCACGCTGTACCAGCCAATCCCAACGATCATTAATGATGCATCTCTTGCCAACGGCGGAAACGTGATGGGCCTTGACCGCAACAAGGATAATCTCATAAGTACGTACCACAACCCCCCCCCCCATCCTCTTCCCCCACTTTCCCCTTCCCCAACCGGTCGCTAACATTTCATGAACAGTGTACCTCCTTTACCTCTCCTGGCAGGACAAAGAAGACGACGAGGCTCTGACTAAAGCCGCTTATGCCTGCATCCATGAAATTAAGACCCAGTCCCTTAAGACCAAAACTGACAACCCCTTCATCTACCTGAACTACGCTGGGCAGTACCAGGATCCGTTAGGGGGATACGGGAAGGTGAACGTCGCAAAGCTCAAAACATTATCTGAAAAGTATGACAAGCTTCAAGTCTTTCAGAAAGCGGTCACAGGCGGGTACAAGATTAACAACGCTCGACCAACGACGCCATAAGCACAAGGGTCTTGTAGCATGTATAACTTTGTGAAGATTGGTGAATGTTTTTGTGTTCGTGTAAATGGTTAGCTGCACTGATGTACTGTAGAGTTAGCTTGCATCAGGACTGTTGTGCTCTCAAGAATGCCATTGTTCTTTAGTAATACACATATACCCATACAGTCTCTGACGATATGACTGAATGCTAGCCGGCTCTTTGATTTGTTGGTCGTCGCTATCCAGCCAGACTTAGAACTTAGAGTTCTAGACTTACATGCTCGCTCCCATGTTGACTTGAATCTACCTACATGGCTTGATAACAGGCCCGGTTCGCTCTCAACTTAATCGCTGATTTGCGACATCTTTTGCTATAAGCATTCAAGCCCTTCGGCTGATGTAATACGGTCCTTATCTCGGATTCCGTGACGCCGACAGCCGTCCGAAACCCAGCCGACGTACAGTATTGCAGTTTGTACAGTACAAGCCACTACAACAATCAAACATCGATATTTCTCATTTGAAAATGTATACACTGATGGGCTTTTGATTGAGATTCTTTCAAAATCAGGAAAACCTTCCCTTGCGGAAGGTCACCAAACAGATAGGTCCAAATGAAACCTCTGCATGGGCCCACGATAGGTGATCTAAATGTCTTATAGATAGCCGAGCTATCCGATCCTCGCATCCACACCCCTCCCCCTGTTCTGTGTATATTCCGTCGTCACTTAACGCTGATTCTTGCTGATTAATATCCGACGGATCGTTGTTTGTAATTTTCTTCTCATCGGCTCAGATTCAACCTGTTCTGTTCCAGCGCATTGTTTCTCGCACTCTTCTCGTCGTTGACGGGCTTTTTTTTTTTTTTTTTACATAGGAACACGATTGGGGTAGAGAACAGTCGGGCCTGAAATGAGCCGGAGAATGGATCTGTCAAGCTCCTTCTCCCGCTCGCAACCAATTTTAAGAAATACTCTCGATCGCAATTCAAATGAAAGGTTTAGAGGAGCTGGTGAAGGAAAGTATGTACTGACGATTCATATGACAGAAAAGGCAGGTAAGCACGGAAAATCGTCAAGCGGCGAAAGTCTTCCTTTAGAGTCAATTTTAGCAAATTTCACATTCCTACGGCGAAAATCTTCACGAACGGCCATCTCCGAAGCAGAAAACTGATTATAAAGGCGAGCTCACTGTCCCTTCAGCGTTCGATTTCAATTCTATCTATGGATTAACTTTCAATTGTCGCTACTTGTTCAAGATGCGCTTTTCGGCTATTATTTCCGCTTTGGCGCTCACAAGCCTGCCACTAGCAGACTCTCGCCACAGCTACATAAGGCTCTTGTCCTGGAACCTTGCTGCCAGTGATGCGGCTTCGCTTCAGTCACCCTCACTTGCCCCCTGGTGGGATAGTTTTTGGATGAACATCAATGTGGGGAAAATAAGGTGCACAATAAGGCCTGCCAGCTGTCGACGATACCACGCCATCAAACTTCTCAACAGACAGGCAATCGAAACTTCAATCATTTCCTTGCAAGGAATTGATCATAACCAGGTGAAGGAAGTTATCGAAGGCCTTGAGGGAGAATGGGAGACAACAAATCCTGATAATTTCTGGGGTGATGTCAAGATCAATGATTACAACCCGATCTTGTATCGGCCCGATCAATTGGAAGTCCTGCGCGTACTACCGGTCGCTTTGTATAGTGAAATTCATGATCACCATGAATTGATTGATTACCCGGGGTATCTAAATCTTGTGTTGTTTAAAGACAAGAATACGGAAGTTGTCTTTTGGGTCGGTAACACGCACATTGACGATCGCGAGCAAAAATTTCATATTCGCGTTGAAAAGCTTGCGATGACACTTCGTGCGATCCAGCCTCAGCTAAAGGGCAAACCTGCTATTTTGTCAGCTTCCCTTAGCTCTCCACCGGAAGCCCAAGCATATAAAAATTTCCTTCGATTAAAATGGACAGACATAGGGCGAAACAGGACCAAAGATTTCATTGCGACGGAAACCACTGAGCGAGGGAGAGATACTTGGACTTCTGATTTCTTATTCGCAGCTGAAAACAGCTTTCAAGTGCGCCCAAGGGTATTTGTGGTAGCAAAGAATAAACCCAAAAGAGGGCCGCTTACTAGTAACCACAGGCTGTTGTTCTCGGACATGTGGATTGATAACGATGCAGAGGTACATGGAAAGCGAGGCGATGCTGTATTTTAACAAACGGCGGCTTGTACAAATTGCGAACTAAGCGGATAGAACGCGGCATTGTTTGTATGATCAAGGGGGAATTTTAGCCACAGACCATCAAATTTCCGCCAGCTTTTGAGAACTTGATTCCCTCGCGTGAAAAAATTTGAGCATCCGCGCATTTGAGAAGCCATACCAGTTTCAGCATTGTCAGCGCGAGCTTGCGAGCTTCTCATTGCTCTGTACTCTTTCCCTTGCTAAAAGAAACACCACGTTTGTGATGATGATGATGATAATAATAATAATATTGTTTGACGTCTGGAGGGGGCAGTGAAACTGCGCTACCTCAAGCCTCCCGCAAGGCATTGGAGACGTGCTAAGCTGGGGATTTTTTCATATCTAAGACCCTCGAAAAAGCAGTTACGTAGAAGAAATGTGTGACAAATATCCGCTATTTGAGCCTTTTCCCTACAGGCGGGATAGTTTTCCATGGAATTTGTGAAATGGCCTTCGATAAATCAAGTGATTAAAGCTGTTGAAGCCGAGTGTTCTGTGGGTCGTATCGGACCGGTGTGTCCAGCAAAAATAAGGCAACACCACGTTTACAAAGACCGAACGGAGCAAATCAAGTCAAATATTAACAGTAGAATTGTAAACCAGTGTTTGAAATTTAGAAGAAGTGCACTTCCAAGCTCGCTTCGGTGCCACGTAACTGCCTCGCAGTAAGGTAGTCTTATGATACTGCGTTTAAAACTGCGCTCTCGTAATTAAGTCAGCGTTTCCTAGTCTGGAACACTGCCCTCCATACGATGAAAAAGCTGCTGGATCGGATCATTATCGCTAAGTTCGAGAGGTAATAGCCGATGGCAGGGCTTTGGGTACAGGTATGAAGGAATGGCAGGCTGTCAGGATTGCTGGGTTGAACTATCTGAGGAAGAAGAAGAAGCTGGATCGTCGATGCGACGGCCAGGGCAAATTTGATCAAAGCTCGGGTGCGACGAACAACCTTATCGGTGGCAATAAGACTATACTGTGATCTTAATGGCGATCCAATCTTTAAGAGGGAGTCGGACTTGTGCTTGAGGAAATGAAGCTCAAAATCATGTATGTCCAAACATTGCCAAAGTACTTTTGCCGTGTCTTTTTCTATTGCCTACCCCTCTGGGAATGGCCCCAAGTGTTTCCAATCGCCTTCTTCAAGAAGTGATCCATAGGATCAGCATGCATCATAATACAGTGGTGTGTCCTCAATATCCTGGATACCACCCGGAAGTTTCCCAATCGATTAGACCCACGATCTCATTGCCACGAAAAAGGCAGTTCAGACTACGTAGATCTCCATGCGTAAACACGGGATCCCCACGGTGCTTGTCCTGCATGTGGTGTGCCATAACGGTTATATCAGAAGAGCGACCTCGGGGGCCAAAACAGTCCTCCGAAGATTTTCGAGACACCATGTCCGCTCGGTGGCTTCAAGTTACGCAAATCGTTAATCGTGCCCTTCAAATGGTCCGATATTTGACACTTCTCCCTGTCATTCCTGTCACTCCGGCTCACTGCCAGCATCTTTCCTCCGATCCTCTCCACGGCAGTGTTTGTTACCTTTGTGTCTAAACGCACATCGTACCATCGGAACTGGCATCGAGGTGTTTTCCGCTATGAATTGGAGAGTCGAGGCTTCGGGCAGGTACCGAAGGGACCCATACTCGATGCAGATGTTCCCTTCGACTCTCCCAGGAACTCTCGGGCGCTGACATGAAGCGTGCCGTTGGTTGTTATGGCCCAGATATATCAGTTGCGGCTTTTGATATCGGTAAGACTGGAACTGACAAGAGCTGCAGATAAAATTGCAGGTCATGTAGAGGTTTGGGATAGACAACTAACCGTAGCTGCAGTTGAAGAGTGAGAGTGATGTGAATGTGAGGTTCCGGGCGGCAAAAGTCCGGAACAACAACACACGCTAACGAGAGACCTCACTTTCTGTGAAGCTATCACGAACGACAGACAGTCCCACCATTTACATTTGTACCCTGCCAGCAAACGGGCGTTATTATAAGCACTTCAAACGGACTTGTTTTGTCTGTTATACAGCTCTCTGGGCCAACCCACAGCTTGCCCACGTCTTGGTACGAGTGCTAGGCCTACGATTCCCTGCCCAACGCCATTACTACTAGAATATTTGCCGAATTCACCTTCTGAACTTACTCGCTTTTATCAGCCACTATAATATACGAATATCAGCTTCCTCCACCAGACTTTCCATGGTGGAACGTGTTATCGATCGAGATACTCAAGATGCTGGATTCAGCTGACAGCCGAAATGGTCCCAATGCCAACGCACATGAAGAATTCGAGTCACAGTATTCCGTTTGCCTCCAACGATGAGGGATTCGGAGGCACTCATACGGCATCTTGCAGTTTGTCGCTAGAGTATTCCATGCCGTGGTGCAGACTTCCGAATCACTTCAAACTCACGCGTGTTTGTCAGGACCCCTTGCGTGTTTGGTCACCAAAGTTTATCTCATCAAATTTGGTATTTGACTTGATTTTTAGCAACCTCAGAACAAGAGCACTAGTGAAAGACATCTCAAAGGCGCTACAGTCATCCCCAAAAGATATGTAGGATATTTGAGATCGCTTTTATTGCGTTTCAAGCGCAATTTTTTGGCTTTTGTTTCTCTTTCAGCACGGCTCTTCGGTTTGCCATTCTCCCTTCACGATATGCATATTTCCGCGCCGCAGATTCCGCCTCGTGGGGCCAGAGAAGATATCAATTCCTGCGTCGATCAAATCTTTGTACGGCCTTGTCTCATTTTAATACACCGAGAAGGTTCCCGCTGGCTCAGAACGCCGCCTTCAACTGCGGAGGCCCATTAAATAGCCGCTTTCCGTTGAGCTGGTCTTCCAGCGATGATCAACTCCGTGTTTTCTGTGTTTAAAAAACCTCGTACTCCATTCCAATACACGGAACACCAATTCGAATCTCATCCTCAAGGTCTGCTTTTTACAGGCGTCCTCAACGCGACACCTCAGCAGCAAGACGGTATCGAGGTGCCTGTCCAACCAGAAGTCGCCGAAGAAGTCAATCAACAAACCGTTCAACAAATAGACGACGATAACTTAGAAATTCCCAATCCCACTGTTGAAATGCCAACAAAAGTCGATAGCACCAAGCTAGCCAATAGCAACGAAGAAGATGCCAAGGAGATGAGCACGACCGACTCTCTTGAAGACCTCCAGACCGACGAGCAGCGTCGGATTCTCGACACTGTCGCCCAAGTCCGGAAGTGTGGGCTTGATAGCATTCTTGCCCTGCCACAGCTCGTTGTTTGTGGCGATCAATCCGCAGGCAAGAGTTCCGTTCTTGAAGCTCTGACCGAGATCCCATTCCCACGCAATGATAACCTCTGCACTCGCTTTGCTACGGAGATCATCCTGCGCCGCGCCCCGCGGGATGCACTGACAATCAAGGTCATTCCCGATGACCAGCGACCGGCCTCTGAACAGGCTAAGATCAGAGCTTTTGAAGAAAGCATCACCGACTTCGATGAGCTTCCCGACATCATGGACATGGCCATGGAGGCTATGGGCATGGATATCGATGGCAATTCCAAATCTTCAACAGCTGCTTTTGCGCGCGATGTGCTGAGCATCGAGATTGAAGGACCCCACCGACCGCAGCTCACACTTGTCGATATTCCTGGCCTCATAGCCAATGCCACCAAAGGTGTAACCGACGCCGATGTCAAGATGGTGGCCGAGATAACGGATCGCTACATCGAGAACCGACGGACCATCTGCTTGGCCGTCATCTCTGCCACCAACGATCACGCCAATCAGCCAATTCTCACCAAGGTCCGAAAGTACGATCCCCAAGGTGATAGAACATTGGGTATCATCACCAAGCCAGATCGCCTGTCGGCCGGCTCCGGCAGCGAAAAGTCGTTCATCTCCCTTGCTCAAAACGAAGATGTTTTCCGTCTCGGCTGGCACGTCCTGAAGAACCGAAGCTTCGAAGAAGGTGACAGCTCCTTAGCCGAGCGAAACATCGCCGAGAAGACCTTCTTCCGCACCTCTAACTTCAAAACTCTCCCTGAGGATTCCGTCGGCATCGTCGCCTTACGAAGCCGTTTGAGCCATCTCCTGTTTGAGCATGTCAAGCAGGAGCTTCCTAAGCTTCGACAGGACTTGGAGGATGCTCTTGCCGACACCAGAGCCCAGATCGCTATCCTAGGCCAACGCCGCTCCACCCCTGAAGATTGCAAGGCCTATTTGTCTCAGCTCAGCCTGGAGATCTACGAGATTTCGAAGGATGCTGTGGACGGCCATTACGAGGGCGAGTACTTCCATCGCGCCCAAGAGGCATTTAAGGACGACGCACCGCTCGTGTCCATCAAACGCATTCGCGCGGTCGTGCAACGCCTCAACTCCGAGTTCTCTGTAGGTTATGATCCTCCTTTCGAGCGCTCCTGTCTGTAGAGCGACTCCTTTTGGCGAGTATCGCTAATTTCACCCCCCAGGAGCACTTCCGGAAAAACGCTCACCGGTACCACATCGATGTCGAAGAGTCCGACGGCCTCTGGCCCTACGACCCAAAGTCCGTCGAAAGCACCGGGCACTGGCTCGACGCCAGCCCACCAATCCGCATGTCGAAGCCTGACGCCCTGAAATGGGTGGCTCACGTGCTGGCGCGCACCCGCGGTCGTGAGCTCGTCGGGAACTACAACCCCCTGTTAGTCGGCGAGCTCTGGGAGCAGGCGTGCAAGTGGAGAGTCCTGGCCTCGAACCACATCCAGCACGTCGCTGCGCAGTGCAGCGACTTCTTAAAGACGCTGCTGAAAGATAAGTGTCCAAAGGACGTTGAGGGCCGGCTGTGGGAGGGGATCATTCACGACGCGTTGAAGGAGCGGAAGGCCAGGGCGGAGAAGGAGCTGGAGGCCTTGATGGAGGACGTTGGCGGGTATCCGATCAATTATAATCATTACTACACTGAGAGCATCAAGGCGCGACGCCAGAGGAGGCAGGATCTCGCGCTAGCGCAGACGATCAAGGACGCGAACCAAAGCGCAGCGGTATATACCCTATCTCTGCCTGTGTACCTGCCTTTTTTCTCTACCTTACCCGCAGCATCCCATTGCCCACCATACCCACGCGAGAAGAAAACTAACACAAGCCCAGGCCAGAAGCAAAGAAGACCAAAACGACGAAGATGCCAAGGAGACGTTCGTCTTGACAACCGCGATGGACGTCGACAAAGTCGTCGCGGCCTGGAACCGCACCTCCTCACAACACATGGAGTCCTTCTCCTCCGAAGAGGCTCTGGACTGCCTGCTCGCGATCTACAAAGTGTTGCAGAAGACGTTCATCGCGAACGTCATGACGCAGGTCATCGAGCGGCACGTCGTGCGCGGCCTCGAGAAGATCTTCTCGCCCGTCGTGGTGAACGGCCTGAGCGATGCCGAAGTCGAAGGCGTGGCGAGCGAGCCCGTGTTCGCGAAGAGAGAGAGGGCCTTGCTGGAGGATCGCGTGGGCAAGCTCAAAGATGGATATGAGATCTTTAGGGGCCATATGGGGAGTAGGCAGTGAGCTGATTTCAGGAAACCAAAACTTGGGATCGGGGAGCAAGTGAAGTTCCTGTATTGAAATCACGTTATTAGAACATCACCTGTGGTTTTAGAGATCTGGTGTTGCCCCTTCTGTTTTCTTCGCTCTGATTTTGGAGACCAAGAAAGACAAGACACATCCCGCTTCGACTTCTCTTACACCAATCCTATTTCAGCCAGGTTGTTATTCGTATCAAACTATCACGGTACATCTTGAAGGTGCCCTCCTAATCACACCCCAGTCAATCTTCTTGCTTACCCAATTTTTTTCGGGTAATTTTCTTGTCAAGGTCAGGGATGCTTATTCCATCCTCACTTTCGCATTCAATTACTCATTACCTATCTGCTCATATCTACGTACCTGCACATGTCTTCTCCTTTTTTTCTCTCCTGTTCGCACTTTCATATTTATTATCGATATGACATAAGCATCTACAGAGTACATCTACACAAGAACAACAAGCACTTCCAGTCTTGATTCTAGCAATTGGCACTTGATAAACCATTGACTGAAATGCACATACATATACAGAATATAGGTTTCCTCCCTCTCCACGCGAAATAGCCCGTTGGCTTTATAGCGGCTGTGTGGGTTTTCAACAGGCTCGACAAATGTACAGTACCTGTCATTATTGATGTTTTGATGTGTCGCTTATCTCGGTAAGGCCAGAGTTGGGCGCACTGGCCCTTAAACGTAAGTATTTGTAAGTAGTCATACAACTGCGTTCCTTCGCAGGAGCCTTTAGCTTTTAGCCCTTGGTGAATACGATACAATCTCAAGCTAAGGAAGTACCAAATCCTTCTATTCTCCAAGTTGGGTATGTGCCGATGGCGGTGTGCAAAGTGGCTACGGTTCTTGGCTTTCCTGTGGGTTTGGCCTTTGTTTGTTGCCTTTGCTGTTTTGCTTTGCGTACCTACAGTACCCGCAGAGTACAGTACGAAGGATCCTTCTTTGTCCCTGATCAAAAACTCTTTGTGATTTGAGTTTTGGCTCTTGGATATCAAACATTGAAGCCGCTTTCGGCTTTCGAGGCTAACCTCCATGCGGCCAAGCCTCGGACCTCTCAGCCTCTAGCATCCGACGAGTCAGGTCTGACCTCCGACGACTGACCTCCAACCTCACTGGACACTCACCTCACGACAAGGAACTACCGACGCATCAAAGTTCAAAGTTTACGTGTAGCTGGCTCTACCCGACCACCTCTTGTCTTCTGCTGTAACTATTCCTGTCATCTCTTCTCCCAAGCCGAGAGCCACATCTGCTGGTTCGACCGATCCTGCGTCGTTCCTCGTCTGGTTGCTGCTCGTATAGTACATACAGTACAGTACAGTACACCCCTCTTCTTTATGTTTACATATCTCTACATATTGACCTTGATTCGCATCTACAATCTCCAGCAGTACCCCCCACACATCGCTGCGCCTGTGCCGACGAGCATGCTGCCTCCTATTACACGACCTTGAATCTCGAATCCCCCTCCATCACCACCAGTTAGAGAGCCCTCATCCGCCGGCATGAAGTTCCTCGTCCGCGGCGGCATCGCCACCCTGCTCATCGTAGCCTCGGTCTTCGGTCTCTCGGCCCTCAAGGACCATCTCGACCCTAACGAACACAAGTCCGACGAGCAGCGCGAGGATCGGGTTTGGATCTCCACGTCCAAATACTGGCTCGACCGCCAGGCATGCCGTTTCATCGGCCTGTGCGGACTCGCGCACTGGCACCCGGATCCGGCGGTGCGGCCGTGGACGAAACGGCGGGGTGGCAACCGCCGCGAGATGAGGATCAAGCATGAGCAGGAGATCCTGATGGAGCAGGAGACGGTGGATGATGAGCCGGAAGAAGGAGATGGCGAGGACGTCGATGCCCAGTACGTGTGGGACCAGATCCCCGGCTCGGGGGAGCGCATGAAGCCGGGGGACTGGGAGGGCGACGCGAGGGTCTTGAAGGAGGTCCCGCGGTTCGTGCTCGACCACGCGCCGCTGGTGCACTTGTGTTCTCGAGAGCAGTTCTGGCCGAGCGATATTCGGGAGCATTTGAGGCATGTGATGCCGTATTCGAATTACACGGATCTGAACATAACCGGCTACCAGCCGGACGAGTATAATTTGCTAGAGTTGAACGAGGGGAGGAAGGGACGGTATGTGTTTTTGCAAAGCAAGGACGATGTGGAGGAGAGGCCGGAGTGGTTGAGCAGTGCCTTCAACAAGCCTGTGCCGTATGATGCCGAGGACGAAGAGGAGGATGACGAGAATGAGGAGAGCAAACTGGAGTCAAAAGAGCTCGTTTACGAGCAATTTTCATCGGGGGCTGTTCCCAACGAAGAAGACCTCGAGACGTGGTTCGATCCCTACGGGCCCAAGCACAAGGTTTCCGCGCCCATCACGTCTACCTTCCAGTCTCAGGCTCGGCAACAAGCCAAATTCAAGGCCTCTTTCCGCGAGGACCTCAAGAAACGCAACCCAACCCTTCAGAAGCCAGGCGGCTACTCCCCAGCTCCAGCCATTCTCGTCCTGGTCGACAAAGGCTCCGGCATTCTCGACGCCTACTGGTTCTACTTCTACTCCTACAATCTGGGCACCACAGTTCTCAACATCCGCTTTGGCAACCACGTCGGTGACTGGGAGCACTCACTCATCCGCTTCCATAACGGCGTTCCCAAGGCTGTCTTCTTCTCCGCGCACTCCGGCGGCCTCGCCTACTCCTATGCTGCGGTTGAGAAGGGCAAGGGAAAAGGCCGCGAGGGCCGCCCCGTCATCTACAGCGCTCTGGGCAGTCACGCCATGTACGCGCAGCCGGGCTCGCACCCGTACGTGCTGCCCTTTGGCCTGCTGGCAGACGTGACGGACCGCGGGCCTCTGTGGGACCCGGCGCAGAACTACCTGGCGTACCACTTCAACACGTCCATCACGCACGGGGTGGACGCGCGGATGATGACGACGAACCTGCCGCGAGCGCACATGGCGGAGTCGCTGCAGCCGGCGCTCGACAACCCGGAGGCGCCGATGGGCTGGTGGTGGTTCAGCGGGCGCTGGGGCGACAAATTCTACAGCCTGGGTGACTGGCGGCAATGGCGCTTCGTCGGCCAGTACCACTACGTGAATGGGCCGCTGGGGCCTCGGTGGAAGAATCTGGGCCGGAGCAAGGTGTGCCAGAGTCATGGGAAGTGCATAATTGTGGATAGCCTGAAGGAGGGGAAGAAGCGGAGCTGGGTTGGGTAGTCGCAAGGCAAAGTCAAGGCGAACGTGCCTGCGAGCCTTGCGAGCGGTCAGACGAGGAGACGAGTGTAAGGGACGAGCCAGACGAGCAAGGCTGCTAGACGGGCGAGCCTATCGAGGGGGCTTTGCCGGCCTTCTCTCGAACACGGGTGAGCCAGCCATCCGAGTTCGCCTGGCGAGCGTTGCTTAGCAGCCAGCCATTCGGGCGAGAGTTTCTCCGAGCAAGACATGGTGCGGAGGAGGAAGCTGAAGTTCGACTCTTTTTCTGGTTCGTCTTCTTTTTGGGCGTGCGTTGGAAATGGCGTGATGTCTAGAAACTGGTTGCGTGGATGGGGATGTGATTGGATAAGGATGAGGATGGGAATCGCTGCTTGGATTGCATTGGATTGGATCTGGTTGGGATCTCTGGAATGGTGATTGTAATGATGATGTTGATGTTGATGACAATGGGAAAGAAAGGAGACTTCTCTGACATCAATTTTGCGCCTGAGAAGATTCTCTTAGCGTTGAAAGAGAGGAGGAGAGTTGCGGGTTGTGGATTGTGGAAGTGTTTCAACAGAAATGTGAAATAAACAGATCTCCCTAACATACCTAGGTAGTAAATTTTAAAATAAAGAAATAGAAATCAAGCTAGAGTCATCTCTGTCTTATCACAACCGTTCCTACAATAATCACCATGGCGTTTTGTTCTCAACCCCGATATTGCGCATGTGTTACGAGGAACAAGATCCTAACCGTCCAAGAACAAATGCTTGCTTAGTTTGACATCTCCCTAGAAGAGTCATAAAGTAACAGAGGATGACGTGACGGCAAGGCGGCTTGTAGAAACCACACACAGGGATTCTACTTCAGAATTCTTGCTCGTGATGTCTTTCCGATTGTGTTGGAGAAATGGACCAAAATTGAAACTCGCTTTAGGTGAAAGTTATCTGCGTGGAACTGTCCACGTTATCCTAGGTCAAACGTCTTCGATCACACCCTAGACATTAACAGCAGATCTAGAATTGGCAGCAAGAATTATTAATTGACCTCGAGACCGGCTTTCCTTACGTATCACAGGTGTCCAAATGTGAAAGGAGGGGATTATGCAAACAGATGACTGCCAGGCCATACCTTAGTCGGGTGATGGAGATGAACCTAGCGATCAGACGTGTTAGCCCAACGATTTGCTCGGAGAGAAAAGGTTGAGCGTGGCTCTGGGTGAACCAATCCCAGTTGAGAAAGAGGGCAAGCGCAGGGAATGATGCCACTTCACTACTGTCGCGTCTTTTCGACTCGACAATCACATCGTCTTCGACTCTCGATCTTTGGTCTGTAGCCTCAAGAGATAAATTGAGGTTTGATTGGAGGGCGCCTTCGAGAAACGGAGAAATTGTTGGCGCGGCAAGGACGAGGTCGTCGAAGAGGATTCCTGTCTATGGGTGTAGCATGGAAACAGCCATCATGAAACTCCCGCTTGAACCGAACTCCTTACAAGAGGGCAGTGAAAGGCTCGGAATCACATCATGCTAAGGTATTTACATCTGATTCAAATCTCAACGTATAAGTCTCACACCGAACTTGGGAAGTTCGCGTTACCTGAAGTCACCGTCAATCAACCAGGAACCCATGAACAGCAGAGTACATTCCTGCTTCACTCCGAATCACGATTCATACAGAGACTGGCCGACTCCTCCTCGCCCAGATCCAAAACCACAGCGCGCTCCAACCAACCATGCAGAGACTCGCGCCAGCGAGCCCTTTGAACTGCTCTGGTCTGCTCCACACGACCGTGGCAGCCCAGTGCGCAAGATCAAAACACGAACGGATGGATTGGCCCGTTCCAGAGAAAGTCGAGCGCTGCGACGCAGGCACTTCACTCTGCTCGATCTCTTGTTCCATCAGCGAGTACGTCCAGTGGAAGAGTCTCGACAGAGAGAGGAAGCCGAACAGGGTGAGGGTTGTCAGGATGCCAATCTGCGCGGCGGTGGAGGAGGTGCTGCTGCTGTCTGCCGTGGCTTCTGGTGACAGATTCCACAGCACCAGAACGACGGGAATCTTGCTTGTTAGCAGGCCGTCACATTGTCAAGTGGGACTGGCAGCTAGCTGGCTTACCAAGGCGAGAAATTGTCCCGTTATCCCCCAGGAGCTCAGTCTCCGAGTGATGATGCCTTGCGCGGACCCTGCCGGCAACCTTCCAACCAAGAACTTGCTTAGTCTGGGAGTGGTGAAAGTGGCGACGAAACCCATCAAGCTCCCGGAAGTCCGGGCGAGAGTGACAACGCTCAAAGGAAACCCTGCGTGCAAGAGATACGTGATGAGCGCTGCCGAGTAGACTAGGACGGTGAGGTAGAGGAACGCCATAGTGATCGAGGCTGGCCATACCGCGATCGAGAAGAAGTGTCGGAGGCGGAGAGCCGGTCGATGATACAAAAGTCCTGAAGCCTGTGAAAAGAAGGTCGCCTCAGTGCCACAGCTTTCGTCCCTCATGGCATCGTCGGATCTGAGTTCTAGATCCCTCGGGGACATCAAGCAGGGGTTTTCTCGGCAAACATCATGGAGACAATACATCTCAGCGACCCAGACGGCCACGGTAGTCAAGCTCACAAGCGTGATCCAGGAACTCCGCGAGTATGCATTTACGATGATGGGGAGCAGTGATGGGGATGCCACTTTGCAGAATAGGTCGACTCTCGCGATCACGGCGTTGACTTGTGTCAGCGAGTGTCCGGAGCTTAAACCCACATCAGCCAAAGCCGGGATCCAGTCTCTGCTCAGCGAGATGCTGTTACCGGTGGCGCTTAGTACCTGAAGAACATCGAGCACAAGAATGATGGCGAATAACATGTTCCTGCCAACTGTCGAACGTTCGTCAACGACAGCTGGCCAAACCATCCATGCGACATAGGTGAGAACAGTCGCGCCGTGGTTGATCATGATGCTCCGATGTAAAGGCCTGGTTCGATTATGCGATTGATCGATCCAGGAGCCTACTGAAGAAGCAAACAAAATCGATGAGAGCGTCGAGACGATGCCACTGGGTATCTCAGCACGTGATCTCGAGCTGGGTTACATGTAAACAAGCTCACCGGATCGAAGCCGCCGTGAGACTGCTGGGGAAAGCTGACGCCAGAAGAATGATCTAACTCATCTCAGTAGATATATCGGGCCAGAGTTCGGTGTTCGTGCGTACCGAGACGTATTCAAAAGTCCGCGTATTCCACATAAACAAGAAGTGTAGGACGTATAACTTCCACCATCGTGTTTCATTCACCTGTACAGGGAGTTCTTGCGCGGTGTGATCACTCTGTGCTTCGTCGCCCTCGAGAAGCGCGTCGAGCGATTCTCGGTCATGTTCCATGCTGCCTCGGAACAGGATGTCGTGTTGCCGGGTCGGTACTTCGCCCTGGCGTCCGACGGAGCTGCTTGAATGAGAGATCGGGATGCTATGTAACTCGATGAGCGGCTGTGGCATCTCAAGGCCTTTTCAGTCTGGCCTGGTTGTTCTATCAAGGTGTGGTTCCGTTGTTCCAGCAAGGTTGAATGCGCACGGTTTGGCAGCAGCAGTATTGATTGCATGGTTCTTATTCGCCGGGGCAGCAGTCCCACCATTTATTTGGCCGTCCCGAACCGAAGAATCGCCTCGATGGGAGAACCAAAAGCTTTGGAATAGCTCTAACGACGTCAAAGAAGCTGACTTACACCGCGCTTTGGCACAACACTCAAAAGAACACTCGAAAGAACACTCAACAGGATATTCTGTAGAACTCAAGCCAAGCCTTGTGATAGAAACACGATGCTTGGATGTTTTGGAAAGATCGGTTAAGCCCGTCACGGATTACGATGTGGGATTTTTCAAGCTACAGCCCAAGAACAAAGGCAGTTTCCTGCATTTCCAATATCGTTCGAGGCAGAATGCATCGGCGAGCAAGCTACACTTCAGCCACAGATGCGGCCTCAAAGATACGCTGTTGTCGGTCCGAAGACTTCCAACCCATCACCACCACTTGAAACGTGTTTCTTTTTCTTCAGAAGTTTCTCTCCAGAAATGAGTGTTACTAACATCCAAGTGCTATCAAATGAAATCCCTGCTACATTTGTGACGTCTGTGAAATGTTTGGATAAGCGAAGAGGTCAGATACAGCTTTTGCACCCGCTCAAGCCGCTCTCGTAAAGAGCTTGCCAAGTATTAGGTCGTTAATGCAAGCAGGATAGTCGGTCTCAGAGTTTCGTTAAAGATTTGTGTGAAGATTGATTCTTGTGATACATAAATGTTATAGCATAGGTTGATGTTGGTGGTTTGACTAAGTCCGCAGAGATACAGTATCTACAGTACTACTCTTTCCCCACCGAAATCCATGAAAACCCGACCATTTTACAAGAGGGCAAGGCGTGCATCTTGGGAGGTCTGAGTTGCTTTTAGCTAATGAACTCGAGACAAGCAGATACAGTGACAGAATCCACTCCGTAGCACACGCAAGTCCAACTGTGTATTTGACAAGCGGTTGAGTCTTGGGAATTCTAGTCGAAATAACATTCCTTCCGGAGGTGGGAGGATAGTTGTACAGTACTGTCATCATACATACCTTACTGTACAATACATACGTCTCTTAGCACTTGTCAGACATCACCGCCGGGGCAGGCTCAGACTCTCAGGCACACTCCCAGTACTGTACATGCAGTCACGTGTTCTTCAAGCCCCTGAAACCCCGAAGATTCACACCACACCGCTTCTGCGAGACTGCGAGTTGGACAATGTGACGACTTACGCAATAAGTGGAGCAGCGTGTCATACCACAGTTTACCCCAAAGAACTATGTCAGTGAACTCGATGGTCAACAGCTGAAATCATATTGATCGACCGACGATCCTATCTACAAGTCCTAGCTCAAATAAGCGAGGGTTGGAAAAGGGGCAGCGTTGAAAATCTTACTTTCCTCCTCACGAAGCGCTCCGGTGTCCGCGACGTATTGACCGCGCAAAGGAGTCTGCGAGCGAATCCCTTTGCAACTTGACATCGTGGGAAAGCGATTGTCAGACGCATAGCTCTCTCTCTCTCTCTCAGCTTCGGCGTTTCCAGCAAAGATCAGGGGCGTCTTGGACCATTAGATGGAGATCACAATCCCCTTCTGCGGCTCTTTTTCTCCGAGCCGCCAAACTGGCATGACAAGACGTTGATCGAACTTGACTTTTTGACGGTCACTTACTCGTACGGCCAGAAACTCTGGGGTCCGTGGCCAGGAACTCCGGGGTCCCCAGAGTTCCTGGCCACACGAGTAGCATTTGCTTCACGCATGTGTACGTGCTATGTATCTAGGAAGCTCTTCTGCTGCTCACGACGTCATCATTGGGTAGGGGTGACTTCGGTGCGGACGGAGGAGAGAACATATATACTCATCCTCCTCGGCCAGGGAACATCTTTAGAACTTCTACTGCTACAAAACCATCATCACTCTATTGTCTTCTCTCGCCGATTGTCAGACCTTCATTTCAATCATATTTGACGCTCATTTCACAGCAAACCACACTACACCTACAGTATCCTCTCACCAAACACTGTTCTCCAACATGCAATTGTCAACCATCACCATATACCTTGCATCCCTCGCTTTTTCTGCACAAGTGATCGCGGCACCCGTACCATACATCAAGAAAGTCACGGAAAAGTCCGGAAAAGTCAAGTCCGTGTGCGTCGACTCCGACTTGACGTGCTTGACCAAAAGGGTCGAGTCGGCAATCGCGTCTGCGCCTGAAGTTGCGAGAGGACTTCTCGGGCACGTCGTCGACTCTTCAGCGCGCACAATCGGCCATGCTGCGATGTTGTGAAGGGCTGGTCGGGACATGATCACAAGGATGTAACGTCTTGGAAAGGTATGGCGACCGACATCTTGCGAGTGGAACGCTGCTGACATGGTGCTTGCTTAGGTACACAGCAAGGTTTCCATCTGTACTGTACCTCGATCAACACTTCGATCCTGGGCGACACAGAATCGAGGTTCATCCGCCACCCTAAGCGAGGGGAGGTCGCATCGGCTGCAAAAGATGTGGGTGGCATGGCGCCCACACGGTTTCGAGTTGCGAACTATGGCACTTGCTGTCTGGAACAGGAGTACAGGCGTGTGTGTGTTGAACGTCTCATCATCGACTCGTCTATCAACAACCCACACTACCTATTACATAGAACCGGGAAACACTGAGTCACCTTCAATGAATGCCTACCCAGCCCAAAACATGGAATGCTTCACTCAATTCAGTCTCTTTCTGTTCTTTTGCGTGACCCCCATTGGCATGAGCTGCTGGCACCGTCGTGTACGCAGACGTACAGTCCAGTACCGTACAGTACAGCAGCATCGTAATTGCCAAGTGCATTACAAACCCAAACGTCGGCCCAAGAACATCGTGGCCGGCTGCCAGGGCTACGGAAACGCGACTGCAAGCGGGCTGGTGAGAACGGCCCACGCCAACCACACCTGAGCCCTACTCTGCGATTCTTCGTGTCTGCCAGTTCCCTCGCCAAGTTCTAGGACGGCGATGTGAGGTTCGACATGCAATTCCTATGAAAGCTTTTGGCCACGTCCGTCGACCGTTCTTCGTCTCTCTAGCCTCGAGTCACGTCTCGGGCGTGAAACCTGCCCAAGGAGTCAGGTTTCCATCGCTTGCCGTGGTGTTGCTCATTCACGCATGCGGATGAGAAGCCCGTCGGGGAGATAAATGAAAGGGGCTCGGCTCCGCGATCCACGCACGTGGTCGGCCACGCAGATTCCCAGTCGTGCACTACGGTGGGAACAAGGAGCAAGCTGGGGAAGTTGAGGCGATCGGATTCCTGGAACAGGGCACCCGCGTCGGAGAGGCCTGGATGTCCATGTCTACGATGGTGGTGCGGCGGTTAAGTGTTGTTTCCGTCTGACAAGGGTTCCCCGGACTTCTAGATGTTCAATGCCAGATGATCTTTCCAATTTCTGCTAGGATGAAAAGACACTTTTCGGTGCCCGCTGAACACGGACTTGGATGTTGGTAAAGATTTTGTGCCTTGTTTCAGTTCGTGTTGTTGTGACTGTTGTTGTTGTGGTGATGGCAACGTTTCCCAAAACTAGCCAAGAATTTACAGGGACAACACTTGAATGCTGTGCCTCTGTAGGCTTCTTCTGAGAGGAGACCCTCCTGGCAACCAATCAGCAATAAACGACCTGTGGAAGCCGCTCCGGAGACATTTTTACAGGTCTTTATCCATGCAGGTGCCACTGCAAGTTTAGGTGGGTGCAAGATGAACAGGTAGAGAGACAAGGACCCTGGGGTCCATGCTGTATCTGTACAGTACCTAGCGCATCCATGCTCACCCCCATAGTCATTCCTCGCGGTTCAGTCTCGATACCGCACAGCCCGTGTTTGTTCCCTCCACAGCGCGCCACGGTATTGATCAAATCGTCAACAGCGAAGCGAAGCGAAGCTCGTCAGGGGCTTTAGCGAGACGCGCCCTCCCGCCATCCCCAGCTCAGCTCAGCCCTCACCACCCAACATGCCGTCAACACCTGATCCCCAACTCGTGCTCTCACGCGCGCCTTCGGGTAACCCAAACACCACAAAAACGGACGCTGGGCTGGCACGAGAAGCTGGTCCTGGGCTCCCGGGCTCGCCTGTGTCCTGGCATCGCTCCACGACCATCTGGATAGAGTCAGCCTTTTCGAAGCCGTCGGTCAGAGCGTAGAGCCGACACCAAGCGCGGGTGGTAAGGGGTTCTTTCCGTATCGAGATCAGCAATCCGAGGTTCCGTGCTCGCGTGGACGGTGGGCATCTCCCGATGGGTTGCTTGGTCGTGACATCGTGAGTGAGTGACTTCGCTACACTAGAAGCCCATGATGGAAGAAACGATGTTGTGGACGCAAAGCGTCGGACGGAGGGAAAGGGCAATGACATCTCAGCTCTCTCCAGAACGAAGTATAGACCATGCCACCCATCACATCAGATCCGTGTGGATATCACCGCGTGTATGTATGTGCTCATGTCCTACGCGAATGTTGCCATACGGTCCTCGAGTTGTGACTTAAGAACCCCTCTAAACGCCCGCGTATCGAGCACTCACCGATTCGACCACGGCTCTCAGGTCATACTTTGTCACTGTCACGCTATTCCACCATGGCAAAGGGGAAGTTTGAAGCTACACCGCGTTCGCTCGGCAACTTCCTCAAGGTTGCCGTCGCCGCAGCCTCCTGGGGAAGCAATCGGCTAGACATCTTCCGCACTGGAGACGGCGCTTCCGATCTTCAGCACCACTACTGGGACGGCAACAGAGTATGGCCTATCCGGTGGAGAAGGCGATAGGGATGCCAGCTAACACGCGTGCGTAGTGGGGAGGTGTCGAATCTCTGGGAGGGGATCTCACCAGCGTCCCGACGGTGGCCGCATGGGGTCCTAACCGTCTCGACGTGATCGGCGTGGGCACTGATAGTGCCGCATGGCACAAATGTAAGGCCGAGGATCGCACTTCCCATCCCGTCAGGACTGACATGGCCATGCGCAGGGTGGGACGGCACATCATGGTCCGGCTGGGAGTCTCACGGCGGTCTTTTCGAGTCTCCACTGGATGTCAGCAGCTGGAGCAGCAACCGACTCGATCTCTTCGGTCTGGGTGCCAACCACGCGGCCTACCACCAGTCGTGGAACGGGACCGGTGTAGGTTGTCCCACGCCCCCACTCGCTTGTTGATGAGAGAAGCTGTCCTGACCTGTCTCTTGCGGTAGTGGAGCGCCTACGAATCGCTGGATGGCGTCCTCACTTCTGCTGTTAAATCGGTCTCTTGGGCTGCCAACCGCCTCGACCTCTTCGGCCTCGGCACCGACTCCTCGTCCTACCACCGATGGTGGGATGGGACTCGATGGAACGGCTGGGAGAACCTAGGTGGCACTTTCACCTCGCCCCTCGCCGCCGCATCCTCCGGGCCTGGGAGTTTGGCCGTGGTCGGCCGAGGAACCGACAGTGCTCTGTGGATCAACCACTTCAGCGGCTCCTGGACCGGGTGGCAGAGTCTGGGAGGGGTCTTCATCTCGGAGCCCAGCATTGTGAGCTGGGGCCCAGAGCGATACGATCTTTTGTAAGCCTTGGGGCCTTCTTCCCACTGCCTCCTTCATCATGTTCCCCTTGGGCGTGTGGGCGTCAACGGACTAACAACGGTCGTGCAGTGCTACCGGAACCAATGGTGCCGTGCACCACAAGTTCTACGCCGGTGGCAGATGGTCTCCTACCTGGGAGAACCTAGGCGGAGTTCTGATTTCGGCCCCTACTGCCGTGAGCTGGGGCGCGAATCGGCTTGATATATTTGCGTTGGGGACAGACGACGCTGTCTGGCACAAATGGTGGACTGGTAGTGCGTGGGGAGGTTGGGAAAGGTTGGGGTAACTCATATAGCTGTGAAGCTTTTGTCAACAGAGGACCTTTTGATTTGCGGATGCTGTGATAGCGTGGACGGTCTGGTCTGTCTTTCCGTCCGACACGCTCTCTTCGAAGATCTGCCTTCCATCGATGATAAATGGAAGTTGACCTAGCATGAACTGTTAAGCTCTGTTTAATATGAAATCATGAATTTCCATACCCCGTGAAGTTCGACTTATTCTAAGGCCCATAGCAGGCTACACGACGTTCGCAAACAAAAGATGGCGCACAAGCTTGCATACAATCTTTCTACCTGTACATCTCTGCTTTCAATTCTTTTTTTGCCTTAGCGAAAAAGCCATAACTCTATTTATTAATCAAGTCACCAAATCTAGTAACGATGAGATTTATCTACAGTAAAAGTCAAATATACAAAAAGTAATGATGTTGCTGCTAAGCAGGACTCACTCAGCTTGAACCCAGTGAGAAGGCGGCCTTAGTCGGCTCGCTTATACAATACATGCGCAAATTTTCACGACAAATTTCGGTACAAAAAAAGTGCAAAAATGAAAGCCGCGAACGGCATTTGTAAAGGGGCGCATCCCGGGATTGAACCGGGGCTGGACTACGTTAGCATGTGAAGAAGGGTTGATATGCTCGAATGGCAACTTACACCTCTCGCAATCATGTTTAGAGTGAACCCTAAGCGAGAATCATACCGCTAGACCAATGCACCTTGAATCGTGGTCGATTCTAATTGATGCCGTTGAAGCCTGTCGCTGCTTACATATCGCAATGCAAGTTTTGTGTGACTAGCGCTTTCGATAAGCGAGGGAGGCCGGAGCGACAACTCGGTCACCACAAGCAGAGCATTTCATCTCAAGGGCTTCTTCTGGAGGATGAAAGAAAGATAGGAGAATACGCAGAGAAACACTCTACTTCATTTCAGAACGTCATGCTGATAGAGACAATCACAATCGCGTGCAGGTTCTTGCGAGATTTTTTTTTTTTTTTCTTCTTTCTCTTCGGGTCTTCCCCCAGCCCAGCCCGCGAGACCTTCTAAGCGACCCTGTGCCCCTGAGCTGTCAACAGTCGAGTTGTGATGCTATCCAGTGCCGCGCCAACATTTGGGCACGACGCGTTTACTGCTCGTGGCCGACGTTCTCTCCTTTACTCGCGATCGCATGCTCGACGGTGATTCCAGATGTACATCGGCGCAGTCCTCATGTATCTCTGCGTGGACAGCACGCACAGCAGTCCAAGCAGCCTGTACCGCTGGCCTCCTGGTTGATCCCTAAGCCGACGATGCGATGCTGCGAACAAGCTCAACTGGGTCGGGCAATGGACTCGCGGTAAGGAAATGTGCTTGGTACAGATCTTCGCTTTCGCCAGCACCGCCGACAGCGACGTCTACACAACATCCGACTGCCCGAAGGCGACCACAGACCAACATGAAGCCATCACTTTTCCCGGCCCAAGAGCCAGCTGGGTCAAGCATCAGGCTCCAACCGCAGACTGCGAGCTCAGGTCCCAGAACCGCGTGCAGAAAGAAGCTACTACACAATAAACACGCAGGGGAATCACCGGGCCCGGTTCAAGCCAGCACCACCGCAAGGGCTGTCGCAGGCCCCGCGCGCGGCTTCCGGCCAACCCGGCACATGCACCAGCCTGCTACTCGACGACTTTTGCTTCTCGATCGCGGTTGAGGCTCCTTTCCGACCCGGCCGTGCTCCTGCCATCGTCGGACGATGGCCCCCTGGCTCCATGGCTCCCGTGTCGGGGCGGGCCTCGGACACAGGAACGTCCGTCGTCGTGGCCCACGACCGGCGCAGCTTGGCTCCAGCCTCGGGGTGCGCGGTCGTACGGGCACACCTCGCCCGGCTGTGTCAAGGCAACGGGCGTGTATGGCGGCGACGACAAGGCGATCAGCGGCACCGTGATGGGAGAGGCGTGGAGCTCCAGACGCAGACGAGCCGGGGCTCGGCTAAAGCGAGGTCGAACGGCGGGCTGTCAACAGACGCTGGCTGGCTCTTGGTGGACGCGAGCAATACATGCGACAGCATCCCGCTCTCCAGGACGTCTTGCGGCCGTGACCGTGGAGCAGACGCTGGCCGGCACGTAGCTCCCATTCGTCGAGGACTCGGGAGTGTTGCAAAGCAAAGCAGCACTCCACACGCGTTAGGTGCCGTTCCGTCTGTCCGGCAATGCTTTCTTGTCACCACGCCTCAGATAACCACCATCTGCAAACGACACCTTATTCAAGTAAGGGAAAAAAGAAGAGGCTTTCCCTATGTGGCGTTCGTTGTCGTTCGACGTCCCTTGTTTACGTCCCGAGTCGATATCTCGGCTATTGATTGTTGGGTGGAAAGTAGATGGTGTGGAACGAAAGAGGACGTGGAGGGGAGGGGAGAGGAGGGGGGTCCTGGTTTTACAGACAGAGATACAGATGTACATACACATGTAAATCCATACATACACACATCCATCCAAATATCCAAATAAGCCGTACACACCATTATAATACAAAAACACACCAGCAAAGAGGAAGCTTGAACACGAACATGAACACATGTACAGCATATGCGCGTGCACTTGAAAACGTCCCGCGAAAACATCCCGCAAAAGCAAAGCAGGAGCAAAAGAAAAAGCAGAACCGGAGCCGGAAACCCTCTCGCTCGCCTGCCTGCCTGAGCAGGAGAAAGACAAGGTGAAGTGAGATGAGGCGAGGGGAGAAAGCGAAGGAAGAAAGGGAAGGAAGAAAAGGGAAGGGTACCCAATCCAATCTAGTCCAATCCAATCCATTCGAATGCTAATACAGATATCATATCAGAACTACGGAGCAATTGCCTCCCCCCTCCCAACCCTCCCCTTCCCACTCCAGTCCGTAGACGGTCCATCATAAAACTTGGCCTGTCTCTGCACTAAACCACGATATCTCTCCCCAACACCGGACTTGCAAGCTACAAAACATGCAACGAAGAGCGCCTACTCCGCGATACTCTCCTCCCCACTCGGCCCCACCGCCACCTCTTCCTTTTTCCCAAACGCCGAGCTCGCCCAGCCCATCCAGCTCGCCCTCTTGGCCGACTTGTCGTCCTCGCCGCCGCCCGCCTTGCGATTCTCCGGGTGGCCCTGCACCAGCCGCAGCGGACGCGGCTTGTTGCCGGCGAACGTCGTCGCCTTTTCCGGCCGCGGCGGGCTTGCTCGGCGGCGTGCTGACCTCCCCGCCGCTGGTGCTGTCGCTCAGGATGCTGCTGTTGCTCTCGCTCCGCATGCCCGGGAAGTTGCCCGTTGTCGGCACCTGCCCGGTGCTGGGGGCGCGGTGCACGGCGTTGGGGTTGGCCCCGGAGAGCGGGGGCGCGAAGAAGGACTGCGAGTGTCGGGGGGATTGGGGCCCGTGGAGCGGCGGGGACCCAGCACCCCCTTTATACATCTGGTTGATGACGTTGGCGGCGCCCCCGGTGTACTGCTCGCTCTTGGGCCGGCCGGAGCGGTAGCTCGAGGTGCGGTTGAGGCCGAAGGGAATGCTGGGCGCCGTGTCGGGATCCGTGAACGCCGAGTGGGTGGATGGGGGCATCACGGACTGCGGCCGGGGCCGGCGATTCCCACCCATCGCAACGGTCTTGGCGCGTTGTAGGATGGAGGCGCCGCTTGCTTGAGGCGGAGGCGGGAGGTCTTTGTCGAGGTTTGGGCTGACTGCCGAGCCGGGGGGCATGAAGTCGGAGGATTGGTCGAGGATGGCTTCGAAGTCTTGGTGCTGAAGCAGACGCTCGATGATCTTGTTGATGTAAAGGGTGAGGGCTTTGTTGGAGTCCTTTGCGGACTTGAGCTCCGATTCGAGACGGCGGTAGTTGTCGCCTTCGGCGTCGTCGGCGGAGGATAGTTCGTCTGCCAGGCTTGCGGGGGCACGACCTTCGAGAGCGCTGAGGGCGTCGGCATTGTGGGATGCCGATCCCATGAACTCGCTCTTGGCGAAGTCGCCGGTCAACGTCTTCTCGGAGAGGAGCAGCTGGTAGCTTTCGTTGTCTTCCATCAGCCGTGCATTGGTCATGCGTGCTTCGAGCAACAGTCGCTCAACCTCTTGCATGCGCCCTCCGCCCAAGTTCTCGGATTCCATCATCTTGATCTGTGCCTCTGCTAGTTCTAGTCGCAGGGACTCGATCAATCTGTCTTTCTGTAGCAGTATCTTGGAGTTGTTTCGGGAGTCGCTGCGGTTCAGTCCGGACGCAGGGGCGAAGTGGCTCTCGACTGGGGATGAATTGTTTGCTGCCATGGGTGAGCCAGTCATGTCACGCACTGATGGATCGCCAGACTTACAACGCCTCGACACCCTCCCTTCCTCGTCCACGTTCGACCTCGCGTTGAGAGAGTCCTTCAAGCGCTGGATGATCACCTGCATCTCCTCTTCGCGGTTCGCGGACTCCTCCCTCTCCTTGGTCATGGCGCTCCTCTCCGCCTCGTAGATGGCCTCCATCTCGCGCTTCTGTCTCAGAGCATCCCGCTTCTCATTTTCCAACACCTCCAGACGCTCCTCGCTCTCGTGCAGCTTCTCTTCTAGCTTTCCCTGCTCCTGCACGGCCTCGTCCAGCCTCGATTGCAAAACCTGCGTCTGCTTCTGGAACTGTTCGGACGCCGTCTCCGCCTGACGCAGCCGCTCCTTCAGGTCGTCTAGTGCACCCACTGTCTCGGCGCGGGCGGCATCGTCTCCATCGGAAGCCAGACTGCTGGAGCTCAGACTCGACGAGCCGGCGCCAGGCCCGCGCAAGGCTGCTCGCGCCGACATGGGAGATCCATTACGAACCGAGCGAGTACGCGCGATCCCGCTCGCCGATGCTGCTGGGACTGCTGCTGCTGCTGGAGCGGTCGAGCGCGTAGGAGGGCGAGCTGAGGCCGATGCGGTCGTGTCGGTGGATTGCTTGCGGCCCGACGCTGCTGTGCCCGTGGGCGGCTTCTTGGTTGCTGCAGACATGTGTTCTATACTATCATACAAATGAGGCGACGAGAGGGCGAAGAAAAGAGTTGTTCTTGTATGGATGGGTGTATATAGATGTTCGCAGGTAAGGTTCGGGGAGGGGGAATGTTGCTTGCTGTTGTTGTTGTTGTAGATGCACTTGTCGTCGGGAAAACCCAGGGCCGAGTGTCTGGGCGTTTTTTAATTTGAGCGATTCACCGGGTTCGGATGTAAGCGAGGGATCTGTAGGCCAAAACAAGCTCGTCATGCAAATACAAAAACCAATACAAATAGCTACTTTCCACGACCGGACTCGAGATAGGTGAGTGTTTCTGTACCGTATCGTGGTGGTTTTGTTGTGAGCGAGGTGGCCTCTTACCTCGCGGTTGACATGGAGATAGGATAGGCTTAATTTACAGTATTACAACCTTCGTTGCGCATCGTTCGTGGCTCACGTCCTGTCTGCTGTACTGTACACAGCGAACATCAGTCAGTAGCCAGGACCTGGGTCTGAGGCTCTCGCATATCATCATGGTTCAGTCGGGAACCATAATGGGAGATTGTTTCCCGGCCATCATTTTCCATCCCTCATCCAAAGGAAATAAATAGCACGCATCCAAATCGATGTCGGGCACGTAGCATAGGCCTGATCCTGCGGGATGATCCATGTACATGGGGTCCAAGACGGTGGAAGCGATTACATTGGAACGAAGACACGAACGGAGAAGGGAACGCGATGCGAATACGTGGGTAAGTTGGACTTCGTCGATGTGGAAGACAGCTTTGGTAGAGTACTTGACGTGGTGGTGTATGTTCTGTATGTACTGTATGTACTTGATGTGTGGAGGAGAAATCACGATCAACGTACTGGTGTAAGAACAGAGTGTTGAAATCAAGAATCAATTGAAGTCTGCTTTCTACCACAGTGGGAGCAACGAGCATCTAATATACATAATAGAACCGATGATGGCATACTAGACACTTGATCGAAGATCATAGGTCTGAATCTCATATGAGCTATGATAAATGATTTCTGATGATCATGATCAAAGCGTATACTAAATACAGAGTCATAGCGACCATGATGTTAGGAGCGTCAAGTGATAGATGATGTGCGGCATGTATTAATATATACATTTGTATAAATTTTATATATGTAAAAAACTTATCCGTACTTACGGTACGGTACAGATAGAGCGACACAACTCCGAGAGAAAATGCATATCACGTGATGTGCCACGCTAGGCGATTAGCCCGATACACGATCCTGTCGGTCCGGTGCAGAACTTCTCACGGCCAATTTTTTCATCTCTGCACCTCTTTTCTCCTCCCATCCACCACCCCGCCGACAACACCCCGCCCGTCGACAACAGCACTTCCAGGACGCCCCGAACCTTCAAACGCAACAATGGCTCCCACAAGAAGTCAAAGAAGTCCTCCGACGGCATCAACTCCCGCCTCGCGCTGGTGATGAAGTCCGGAAAGGTCACGCTGGGTTACAAGTCCACCCTCAAGACCCTCCGCTCCGGCAAGGCCAAGCTCGTCATTATCGCCGGCAACACCCCCCCTCTCCGCAAGAGTGAGCTCGAGTAGTAAGTGAACGAGCGTCCTTGTGCGCGACGTCAATTCGATGGTACATCTGCTAAGTCGAGCCAGCTACGCCATGTTGGCCAAGACCAACGTCCACCACTTCAGCGGAAACAACGTACGTCCCTCCCCTTGGCCCCGCGTCGGCCGGATGAAGCCTGCTTCTCGGCATCTCAACGACCAGACTCTCGGGTCCGCGAGAGAACCCGCCTAACGATAAAGTCTCTCGGACTTTGGAGGGCACCTTGTGCTTACCACTTTCTTCTTCTTCCAGATTGAGCTCGGTACTGCCTGCGGTAAGCTCTACCGCTGCTCGACCATGGCCATTTTGGATGGCGGAGATTCCGACATCTTGAGCTCGCAAGCCGAATAGATGGCGCGGGTGGAGGAGGGAGCGTGGAGGATGATAGGACGGGACTGGGCTCGACGCGATCGATGTACGTTCTGCGGAGCTTCTCCTAGCATAGCGAATGATACCTACCACCTTTCCGGCCTCGATGAACCAGAACATGGAATCTGGGATGCGGAAGGACGAGAGAGGATGCTCTGGGGATTGTATGATCTGATCTGGAGCATGTCACGATGGTCCTTGGGACAAGTGCACCAAGTGTGGCCGCGCCGTAGCAGTCCGAGAGTTGCAATCACCAGAACTATCCTTTCTGGATGCCTCAAAGCAAGTCTAGCTCATCACATACGAAACCCTCTCGATGCGTGTGAAGCAACCATTGTGCCTTTGCCCTTTCTTTGCCTTTGCTCTGCCGCTGTGATGTGTAATCCCGACTGGCCATGGCTCGAGCACGCCAATTCTGCAAAACCCGGCTGTGTGCGGCGAAACTTAGGGCTGCTGCTCTAAGCGAATCATTAGCGCCCTTTTGCTGAGAAATCCATTCCGGCCGGCCCTCAACCTCAAAACCAAAGCTCGTCCACCCCTCTCCCTCGACCACAACCCCCCAACGACAGACGCCTCGACCAGCATCCTTCAAGATGGCCCGCCGACCTGCGAGATGTTACCGCTACTGCAAGAACAAGGTGCGTGCGATCCGCGAGGAGGAGAGGGACGGCGACGGCGACGGCGACGGCGACGGTGATGCGCGTTGTGGCGACGAGAGCGCCCAAGACCGGCCAGCCTGGGTGGGAGCGTGCTTGAAGGGGCGGAAACTGACGGTGCAATAGCCATACCCCAAGTCCCGATTCAACCGTGGTGTCCCAGACCCTAAGATCAGGTAGATGGCGCTTCTCCGGCTTGCCATCGCCTCGGAACTGACGTGGAACCAGAATCTTCGACTTGGGCCGCAAGAAGGCAAATGTCGACGACTTCCCTCTCTGCATCCACCTGGTGTCCAACGAATACGAACAACTCTCCTCCGAGGCCCTCGAGGCTGCCCGTATTTGCGCCAACAAGTCAGTATACCCATCATCGACAAGGCATGATCATAGTGGGGTCAATTTCGAACCCGTCGTGACCAAATGAGGATTTCGGGTTTCGACGGGTGGACAACGACCACAATCGATGGAGGAGGAACGCAGCGACCCACCAGCTAACATGATGGGCCAGGTACATGACCAAGACCGCCGGAAAGGAAGCCTTCCATCTCCGTGTCCGCGCCCACCCTTATCATGTCGTCCGTATCAACAAGATGTTGTCTTGCGCCGGTGCCGATAGATTGCAGACTGGTATGCGTGGAGCCTGGGGAAAGCCTAACGGAACCGTTGCTCGTGTCAACATCGGTCAGATCATCTTGAGCATCCGCACTCGTGATTCTTGTAGGCTCCCCCCTCTCGTTCCACTAAGACGAATCAATTTTAACGCAACACCCAGTCCGCCCCAACGCCCTCGAGGCTCTCCGCCGTTCCCAATACAAGTTCCCCGGTCGCCAAAAGATCATCGTCTCCAAGAACTGGGGCTTCACTCCTCTGCGTCGTGAAGAGTACATGGAGAAGAAGGCCAGTGGACGTGTCTTGGTCGACGGCGCCTACGTGCAGTTCCTGAGCAACCACGGCAAGTTGGCTGACAACATCAGACGCTTCCCCAACGCTTTCCAGGAGGCATAGATGGATGGACGTGACCAGGGTTTCGCGCGTGGGGTTAGTGGGAAGGAAGGACAGATAGGCAAGGCGCACATTCGCACCGGGGCTGAATGGACTGCGCAGAGGTCTTCTGGCATTTTGCTTTTCTGATCCGGTGTACCTAAGGAATTGCTTATGAATCTTGCGACGCCACCTCGGTCCGCGCTTTTGGCGTGATCCATAAGGAGAGGAAGAGTTGTTCAGCGTGACTCGATTAGCTGACTCTGTGAGATTCTCTCTAGACTCTGTGTGAGATTCTCTCTAGACTCTGTGTGAGATCCTCTGGTGGCACCCTTTTTTTCCTATCAATCAATCCTCGATAATACACAGCGCTAACAAAGTTTGAAAAGGAGAGTTGAGACTGAGACTGAGATCTTCCACGTAGACAAACACTCACCTCATTCCATCATTCCCTTTCCTTCCCGTCCCCTAACCTCATTTCCATCTCTTCTCCATCTCCCCCTCCTTCTCTCCACGCCCACGACAGATAACCACTCACAACCACACGCCCGCACTTTCCTTCTCTCTTTCATTTATGTATTTATTCATTTATTTCTTTACTTGTCTATTTACTAATTTATCCATTCATTCATTCATTCATTCATTCATTCATTCATTCATTCATTCATTCTTCTGTCCACGCTTGGGTCTCACGACCCGCCAGGCGTGTGTTGCTGCTACCCCTGGGCGTCGGCTAGGGTGGCAGGCACAGGCACGGGCTGCTTGCCGCTTGCTGCTTGCTGCTTGCTGGAGGGTGGAGGGTTTGTACTTGTACTTGTACTTGTTTGTGTACTTGGCGTGCCGCGGTTTGTGTATGGCGGGCTTGCTGGAGGGAGGCATTGTTTAGGGGAAGAGAGGAGAAGGAAGACTCGACGTGGTTTTGGGGGGTGGTGGGGGGGGTGGTGGGAGACGAGTTAGGGAGGAGGGAGGGGGTCGAGGGAAAGGGGGAAATCGGGGTTTGGGAAGAGCATGAACGGGTTGGGGATTGAAAGCGACGAGTGGGATTGGGAGAATAGGGAATGTACAGTAGGTAGGTATGGATGGATGGATGTTTGCTGCGACTTTCGAGGCTGCGTTGGATTGGCTTGGTTTGGGGTGGGTTGTTGGACTGGATGGCTGGCTGGATGGATGGCGGGTTTCGCTGTGTACTTGTGTGAGCCATCGGTGAGGTGAGTTAGGGGGAGGTGAGTTCGGGGCAGGTACAGTATAGTAAGTCAATCGTTGTGCTACCCGCGGCGAAGAGAGGGTGTCCATTACAGTACACATAGCACATGAAAAGACGAGGAGGCTGTGTGATTTCCGCTACGTCTTTACAAGATAGATAGGTACCTAGGTAGGTAAACAAGCTCGCTTCCGACCCTTCCCGACACAGCAACTCGGCATTTCCCATTCCCTGTGTCCCAGCGTGCTCCATCGCGTGTTGGTTTAACCTTCTCGATTTCCGGGCATGGATTTTGGGAAAACGACATCCATTACACAATTCCTCCATCACATCACATCACATCACGTTTGCGTTCGCGAGGTGTTTTGAGTTCCCGCCGCATCAGATAGCTGCTGCTACAAGCTTCGCGGCTTCGTATTTGGATGGATAACTTTATTTGAATACGAGTCGTGTGTTACAGTACTCTACACTGTGTGGAAGCGTGAAAGAAAGTGAGTGCGTCATAGGCAAGATATCACACGGTTTTGGGGGTGTTCCCTTTTGACATATGGTCTCCGATCCCCCGAGTAGCCTCAACGGGAGGCTCGATGGAGCAGCGTTCTACTCGTTGATTGGGAGGTTTGGAGACCGCAGTCACGGCACCGCGTATCTCCCTCGTCTACTCTTTCGAGATGCGTGTGGGCTGGCTTGGCTGAGAGGTGTGGCGTGGAATGCTGTTGTCGGTTCTTGAATGTGTATGTATTTACCTGTTCATGCTGGCTCACTTCCCATCGACCCATCTCGCCGACCAGAGGGCCGGCGATGCCGAATCCGCTTTGAGGTTAGGGGTACATCTTTGGGGTGGCGATCACGTGGATGCACGTGATGCTGTGGCTGCGCCAAGCTTGCGCTACGTTGCTGCACGCTAGGCTGCACCCCCAAACATATTCTACCCCGAACAGACCCCATCGCAATACAACATACGTACAGTTATTGCAACGTCTCAACCGTGTATTACACAACCCCCCTGGGTGAAATCAACAGCTGTGGTCAGATCGTTTTCGGCATCCTGCTTGTCCTGTCGCATCGCTCTCTGCCACCCGACCAACGAGCTCGAGACCTGCCTAACCAACGCCGCCATAGAACTCGAGTGGGAAGGCATCCGTACGGCGCCTGGAATAGGAATCTCTGGGCTCGCTGTCCGTCTCGTCCCGAGCCGGTGGGAACTTTAATCCCAAACCGCCCGCAGACGCTGGCACAGGCGGACGCCCATTGATGCGTGTCCGCAGCCACGGATCGAAGAACAATGGCCGATCTGATATTCCTTCTGACCAGTCCGCGGACCGGCGGCGTCGAAAAAGACACCGAAGGATGTCGGCGACTTATGCCCTGATAGGGATTTCCTTCCGTGCCGTCAACCACCACGACGGCTTGGTCGACCCGCGAGCCATCAAGCAAGCAATGCTTTGTGAAAGAGATGAAAAGAGCCGCTCTCGTGCGCGAGCATTGAAGGCTCATATTCATTTGCGTAAGTAGCTTCAATGCTATCTATTTCAAGTATCTCCGGCATGCTTGGGTACTTTATTGACCCTTGCAAAAGCCCCCCTGCAATGTAAAGCTCTGCTCGGTGGAGTGAACCAGAATAGCCCTCGCTGACCCATACTTAGGAAATATTTCGAGCTTGTACGTAACGATTTCTGGCAATTGCCAATGTTTGCCACAAGAATGGCTCTCACCATTGCCACAACACGGCTTCCGAAGATGGGCGGCCCGAGATGGGCGGATATATCTATGAGTCCTGCCGCCGCCCGCCAGCAAGAAGAAGAAAGATCATCATCGTCTTCATCGTCTTCCAGTGACCGTCGCTCTCTTCTCCTGGCAGCAATCTCTGGCACTCGCTTGCTCCTCGCCTGTCCTTACACACAAACACTCGTTTTTAGACGTTTCGTCCTCAGCCGCTCCTTATCTTCAACATGCGTGTCTCTACCTTGTGGCCCGTGGGAATCATCGTGAGCGTGTCGAACGCCGCCGTGACCGGCTACGCCAACTGGGACGACGCGCCGGCGAAGAATTTCATCTACATCGTTCCCGATGGCTACGGCGTCGCATCGCAGGTGATGGCGCGAGACTACGCATCCTTGCTCAAGAACGGGGAGAACCCGGCCCAGCCCAAGACTTACCAGCTGCCCGCGGATGAGTTGGTACGTAGCGATTCCTGGTGCTCTTGGATCTCGGGGTCGATGAGCAATGCTGAGAAGAGAACAGCACGTCGGCACGGTCAGGACGCAGTCTTCAGACAGATTGACCACCGATTCCGCCGCGGCGGCCACGGCCTATAGTTCGGGCTTCAAGACCTATGCCGGCGGTAAGCATGGCCTCCCCTCTTGGCCCTGGAAAGGACCGTCTCTGACAGAAAGGCATGTGCAGCAATTGGTGTCAACGATGACATCGAACCCGTCGCGTCCATCCTCGAAGCGGCGAAGTTCGCTGGGCGCAAGACCGGCTTGGTGGTGACCTCCCGCATCACTCACGCGACACCGGGGGGTACGTCTTTCCTGCCTCTTCGCATGTTCTGCTCCATGCTAACGACGAGCAGCCTATGCCGCGCACGCAGGGAGTCGTCACTCCGAAGATGATATTGCGCTGCACCAGATTGGGTATTCGCACCCGCTAGGCTCGGTGGTAGACGTCCTGCTCGGAGGCGGACGCTGCTGGTACACGCCCAGCACCACGGAGGCATCGTGTCGGACCGACGACATCGATCTCCTGGCATTTGCTAAAGACAAAGGCTATAACGTCTTCACGGACCGTGCCGGGTTCGATGGGCTGAGGGGTGGTGAGAATGCGCCGTTGCCATATCTGGGCCTGCTTGCCGACGGTAAGATTCCCTTTCTCCCCCGTTGCTTGCAGTTCAGACCCTGACAGCTCTCTCTCTCTCCCCAGGTCACATGTCCTTTGAACTCGACCGAAATGCCACTCTCCAACCCAGTCTCTTGGAGATGGCCAAGACCGCCATCACCTCCCTGGAGAATGCCACCAAGAACTCCTCCATAGGCTACTTCCTCATGATCGAGGCCTCCCGCATCGACCACGCCGGGCATAACAACGATCCCGTCGGTCACCTGCACGACGCGCTGATGTACAACAACGTCCTGGACTTCGTGCGATCCTGGATCAACGAGCACCCCGACACGCACATGATGGCCGCCTCGGACCACGAGACGGGCGGCTTGACGCTGCACCACAAGCAGTACAACCCGCTCATCCTGAAGCCGGCGACCAAGACGGTCGAGGTCCTCGCCGAGCGCTGGGCCGCCTACACCGGCGACGACGCGGCCACCTTCTTCCGGACCGATATCTTCCCCGACTACGGTCTGACGGACGCCACCGACGCCGAGTGCGCGCAGCTCGCGGCGCTGAGGGGCCCGGACCTCGAATTCAAGTGGAAGAACGCCTTGGGCAGCATGCTGAGCCAGCGGGGCAACATTGGCTGGAGCACGAACGACCACTCGGCCGCGGACGTCGCGCTGTTGGCCTACTCCACCCGGGACGAGGTCAAGCGAAACATGGCCGGCAATTGGGACAACACCCAGCTCCCGCTGTACCTCGAGAAGCAGCTGCGCGTGAGTCTGAACGACACCACTGCGGCCTTGAGGGCGGGCGGCACCGACTGGGTGAGCAAGGAGCTGAAGGAGGCGCCCAACACCTTCACCCGTCGTCACGTCCATTAGGAAGGGCTGGCTGCAAACCGGGGCGATGGGGCAGGAAAAGCAGGTGTTGATTTACAGGAAAGGTATGTACATATCCGTTCACGGGACACAAAAACAACAACCACAATAGGAGTTTAGCATAGCGTGCCAGGGAAAAGATTGGGAAAATATAGAAAAAAGAAAAAATATAAATTTATACATTTCTATTTGAACTCTTGCTTGCCTGGCTTGATGGATGTGATCGCTCGCCCTCTTGGGCACGGATGTGAGGGTGAAGAATCAATCAATCGCCTGGCCTGTCGAACTCATGCGCCTAGGTACAGTACGTACCTACCTTCGTGAGTGTGAATGCACCACCACCACGCACGCACTTACACCACTGCACCTCCCGCGTAGCTCACAGGCCCCAAAGAGCAAACCAGACAGATAGACAGACAGACAGACGCCGTACGGCCGAACACCCTCGTCTCGAGACGACGAGCAGACGCCGAGCAGACCGCGTCGAGCTCGAGCGGAGAAAAACAAGTCCCTCGGTCGTGCGGCGGCATGTGTGTCCTCGCTTACGTCGCTGCGAGCTTAGCCGAGAGGGAAGGGAAGCGAAGCGAAGCGAAGGGAAGCGAAGGGAAGGGAAGCGAAGGGAAAAGTAAACAAAGACATGCTGAGTGCGAGATGAGGGCACGTGTTCGCATTCGCATTCGCTATGCTATGCTATGCTATGCTATGCTATTATTTACGTGCTTGCTTGCTTGCTTGCTTGCTTGCTTGCTTGCTTGCTTGCTTGCTTGCTTGCTTGCTTGCTTGCTTGCTTGCTTGCTTGCTTGCTTGCTTGCTTGCTTGCTTGCTTGCTTGCTTGCTTACTTGCTTGCTGCTCGTGAGCCGCGAAATAAAACAAGACCTTCTCGCCATGATGTGAAATGTGAAATGTGATTTTCCACGTTGCCTCCTCCGCATACACACACAAAAACACACACACTGAAAGCCAAAGCCAAAGCCAAAGCCCCCGCCCGCGCACATCCCCTCTCCATACCTAGGTACCTAAGGTAATAAGCTGCCTGCCTGCCTGCCTGCGCGCGAATGCGAAGCGAATGCGAAGAGAAACCGACTCGCGTGTCCCGTCTTCACCCAGAGAGGACGTCGGACTGCCACCAGCCCACACACAGAAGCAGCAGCTATTTGCCACCCCCCCCCCCTTTCAGCGCACCAGCGCCAGCACCCTGCGCTTCAGCAGCGCGTTCTCGACCCGCAGCATGGCGAGCCGATGGGCGAGGGCGCGGTTGTACGCGCTGAGGGCGGCGACTAGGCGTGGGAGGTCGATGTGGAGGTGGCCGTGGGGGGGGCCTGCTGCGGCTGGGTGGTGGGCGGGGTGGTAGTAGACTGGGTGCGAGCTTGGGACTGGGACTGGGACTGGGAGCGCGAAGGCCATCTGTGGGCCGTGGAGGGGGTTTCTGGGGGGTGGGTTTGGGTAGTTGTTGTTTGGGTTTGGGTTGTTGGAGGGGTGTGGGTTGTTAGGGAATGGGGGGCTGAAGATGGCGCCGTGGATGGCGGGCGGTGGTGGGTTCTGTGGGTTGGTAACGCCGCGCTGAGGAGGAGTGTATTGTGGTGGTGGTGGTGGTGGCATGGCAATGGTGACTTTCTGGTCGTTGTTGGGAGGCTCGATGGCTGGAAGTGATGTGTCTTTTGGGATGTTGATCGAGGAGTGATATTTTTGGGGATGGGAGTTGATGAGGGTGTTCTGGGGGGGGTGGGAGGAGGCTTATATACCCTCTGGCGGATGGGAATCTCATAGAGAAGATTTTGGGGCCGCTTGATTTGGCGAAAATTATCGTGAGGCGTGGGATTGCAGAGGCAGAGTCAGAGGCAGAGGCAGAAGCAGAGGCTCGGGCAGAGACTTGGGCAGAGTCTCAGTATGGTATCTTGTCGGGAGGGTGCCGGCATATTACAGGCCAAGGGGACAGGACAGGCCACTGGAGAGTTCTTTGCTTTAAGGGTCACGTGGTCACTCGTTTGTAAACAGATAATCTTTTTCAAAGGTTTGTATAAATGCGTGTTATATTTACATATGTGTAGATATGTGTAGATGTGTGTAGATGTGTGTAGATATGTAGATGTGTGTAGATGTGTGTAGATATGTGTAGATATGTGTAGATATGTGTAGATATGTGTAGATAGGTGTAGATATATGTAGATATGTGTAGATATATATATATATATGTGTTTGTGTGTGTATGTGTATATATGTTTAAGTGTGTTTGCATGTAAACACATATTTATGTACAAAAGTATATATGTACATGTCTGTGTATTTGTGTATATAAATATTTGTATATGTATATGTATATCTACATAAATACATGTATGTTTTTGTACACAGTTGTAAATTTGCGTGTAAAGGTACAATCTAGTTATGCTATTGTGTACACTTTTAATCTGAATTATTTCTTTTCCAATTCAGTGTAGCTTTAGATCTGCTGTACAAGTATTTCTCTAGCCAGCCGTCATACCAGACATTCTATAGCAAACTTCATAGAGTGAGAAGGCGCACTCTTTACTGTCTGTTTCAAGCTCATGTGAAATAAAAAAATTGCTTTTCTAGCAGAAAGCTCCTTGGGATTGAGATTGCGCTCAAAGGAATAAATTAGGATTTTGTATCCCGTAGAAGACTTATACTCCCGGGGCCTGCGCAGAATTGTTGCGTCCAAAGGGGATTCTGGTAGATTGGTTTTTGCGCCTTTTCGGCTTAACTGGACGGTCTGTAGGACCCAAAGAAACACTCAGCTCTAACAGCTTTGACACTCTTATCTCTTCGAAGGTGGCTTCACGAATACAATGGAGAACCATTCCGCTTGTAGGGGAAGGGCTTATATAGCGGACCATTTGTCACACATTTCTTTTATATAACTGATTTCTCGAGGTTGTTTTGTATGTAAAAATCCCCTTTTTAGCACTTCTCCAATGCGCTGCGGAAGGCTTGAGGTTGCGCAGTTTCACTGCCTGTTGTGGCCTGAGGCGTCAAGCGAGACTAAGGGCACGGACCCGCACAATCTGTACTTAAACTTTCCTGAGACCTCCACTCTTTTAGAAGAATACATCCCCGATCTCAAGAACTACCTTGTCCCATTCTTCTCTGCCCCTTCCAAACGTTAAATAATATCATTATTATTATCATCATGGTAGATAGTTCTACGATGCAGAATTGCGTTTTCACAGCCGTATTTTCCCACTGACCGCGAGCAGCCACTTTTAGCGTAGTAATAGTAGCAGTAGTAATAAACTTCTAGCGGATAATAAAAGAAATGTACAGTCTAGGACCTTCCCAAAGGGGTACAGAAACGCCCAAACTGATATTTGTACGCAGAGTTAATACGCGGTAACGAAGTAAAAATGTTGCTAGATTAAGTGTCACGTGTTACTCACATAACTGGTTGCCAAGACAACTAGTTCCCGAGTACCGTGCACGCCCCATAAGGGCGCACACCCTACTTAGAATACTACCACAAATCAACCAACCTTATCGTATGCATTTATTGCTTCCTCTGCCTACTAGTCAAATACTAGCAATAAGTTATAAGCTCCGGCAATAAGTTTGTTACACTTATCTTCGATATTCCGATTTTAGCGCATACGCGTAAGAAATAATCGAACCCCTCTTTTCGGCGCGAACAATCACGTCGGAAAACCGTCAAAATAGCAGGCAACGCTAAAAAAACGCTCTGCTGCTGAAACTGCAAATGCAGCTAATAAAAAAGCTCCATCTTCTAAAAAAGCTGCAATCAAAGCGAATACTGTTTTAATCTCATTTAAAAAAAACGATAGCAAAAAAGTCAGATAAAATAGCAGAAACTAATTCTGCCGGACTTTTATTTACTTTTGCTGCTATAACTTTTCTTAAATTATTCCTTTTTTCACTTTCCGATTTACAATCTCAACTGGATAATTTAATACGAGCAAAAACCAAACATATTAGCAAAAAAAACTCCGATATTAACGAAAAAAAAAAACCCTTTCTTACTTTATTAAAGGACGCTTTTAATTCTTCCGATCGCATTTAAAAAAAAAGAAAAAACTCGCGTAGTAAATCCTTTACACCTTCGGAAATCGACGTTGATTATTTAAATATTCGAAAATCATAAACACCGAATTCCCTTTTTTAAAAATCACAAAACCTTAAGCTAAATCACGATTAAAATCCTAAAAAAAAAAACCTTTCCGAAAACCCTTTTTTATCTGGAAAATCATTTTTTTTTTTACCAAAACCTTTCGAATCTGCGCGCTCGCGCAAAAATAGCTATAATTTTTATAAATTTTTTTAAAGCTATAAAACTAAAAAGCGCTAATAATTATTAATTATAAAAAAACAAAATTATATTTATCGCAAATACAAATTATTTGGCCAAGTTTTTAAATCTAAAATCGAAATTATATACTTCGGCTAAAATAAACGAATAAAATAAAAACCATTCCGCTGCTGCATTTAAAATATAACAAAACTGAAACTCCGATAACTTTTAAATAAAATTTATAATATTTGCGAATTGCAAAGCCTGGCCCAAAAAAATATATTATTAAAAAAAAAACTGCTTTTGATATATAAAAATTCTTATAATAATAATATAAAAGCTTTAAAACAGTTCTGAAATACAACGCAATTCAAAACTACGTTATTATTAATTACGACGATTACTTTTTATTCGAAAAATTTATTTAAGCCTTCCGACTTTCTGTTACGAAGCTAAAAGCTTTAGATATCGCCCTACTTATACAATAAAACCCAATTATATTTATTGCCGCATATTTAAAAAAGTACGCCCATATAGGCCGAACGCTAACGATTTTTATTTCGAATTTTCAAATTAAAATTTAAAATTACTTTTAAAAGTTTAATTAAAAACATTACAAATAAAACTCGTACGAGCGAATCTATTAAAATTAACAGCGGTTAAGCCTTATATAATAACAAATCTAATTTTGCCATTAATAAAAATAAAAGCGGAGAAAACAACAATTAAAATAACAACGCTAACGCTAATAAAAAAAACAATAATAATAAAACAAAAAAAACACAATTCCAAGCCATTTTACGCTATTGCATGCAAATACTATAAGCAAAAAAAGCTTTGGCATAAATATAACGATTGCTTTAAAATTAACAAAAAAAAGCGAAAGGCTTAGGAAAAGCGTACAAAAAAAAAGTATACTGCTTTTAAAAAACACGTTAAAAAAAAAGTTTTTTAACGACGATAAAAAAAAAAAGTGTTCGATGGACTAATAATCCTTACTAAATTGCTTTTTAATAACGTTATTGCCTTTGAAAACAATTTTTTTTTTATATTTAAAAAAAAAAAAATCGCTGGCTTTATAATACAAAAGCTACAAATCATATTTGCAACGATTTTTTTAGATTTATTTTTTACAAGCTCAGAAACGATTTACTTCTTATGGCTATTGCAAATAAGCTAATCAAACCTTTAGGTCTAGGCATTTGCATTATTCGTACGCTTAAAACAAATGGTTCTGTACGAATGCTAAAATTGTATAATACGGTTTACATGTTTTTTTACTTTGTTTCGCTTTTTTCAGACTTTAAGCTTAATAAGCTTAAAAGCTATCTAAAATCGAATATTTTTTATACAATTAATAATAATAATATTTGCGCTGTTAATAAAAAATTATTTATTATAAAAAAGCTTTTAATTAATAATTTAACTTACGTCGTAATATATACTTTACCTGCTACTATCGAAAAAGCTCTAATTGATATCGAACTTTGGCACAAACGTCTTTGTCACTTTGGGCTATAAGCAATTCGAAATACTTAAAACAGTATTATTAGTATGAAATTCAAAAAAACTAAAACAGGCAGAATACGTATATATCAATCTTGCGAACTTAGCCGATCTATCAAAAAAACGAATAAACGTTCGGCTCGCGTTAGACTTATTAAAACTTTCGATAAATTGCACGTTGATATAATATATCTTATTTTAAATAGTATTCACGGCTATAAATATGCCTCGATCTTTACCTGTTTTACATTTATGGCTCGTTGGGATTACATATATTTTAAAAAAAATAAAGCTTTTCAGGCTAATAAAAAAATAATCCGCTTTGCTAAAATCTAATACAATCGTACAATTAAAAAATGGCGTTATAATAAAAACAAAAAATACAATTTTACGTAAATGCGAAAACTAGCTAAATACTTTGAAATAATTCTAAAAAAATCTACTTTTTACATTCCAAAGCAAAACGGTCGATCAGAACGTTCGATTCGCATTTTAATAAAAAAGCTCCGAACTGCTACAATTGATCAGGAAATTCCGGAGTTTTTATAGCCAAAGACTTTATTAACTGTAATTTATATTACTAATTTTACGGCTAATACTTAATTAAATAATAAAACCTTTTATTAAACCTTCTAAAATAACGTTTAGCCAAAAGTAAAACATAAGCTTTCGGTCAAACACTTTCGAATTTTAAGCTGTAAAATCTACGTTTTTATCGAACTTGAACGATATATTTAAAAAATCGCAAGCTTGCTTTTAAAGCCGAAATAAAAATTTCTTATTAAATTTAAAAAAAATAACATTTGGAAAATTTACGTTTTTGCTAAAGCTAAAAATAAAATTATCAAATCCTTCCATATAAAATTTAATAAAAATAGTTTTATCACCGATCTTACCTTTCAATTCGAATCTAATTAATCTAATATACTTTTAACTAAAAATAATTTAAATAAAAACTTTATACTAAACGATTATAATAATAATCAAGTTATTAGCGAGAAACTAAAAAAAAAAAAACAGTAATAACGAACTTTCTGAATCATACAAAAAAAATCAGCAAAACGATAACAACTTAAATAATGCTATCGCATCTGAAATAAGCGAAATAGCTGTATTATTACTAGCTTTTATTATTAAAAAAAATAAAACTAAAAAAGTCTGGCCCACTGTTTTTTCATCTGAACGAATTAATACACGCTCCGATAAACTATTTGAAAACGTCGCATTTAATTTTAACACGTTTTCATATAATTACGCTTTCGCCGCTGACTTTAATAAATCTTCTTTCATAAACGACTTTTATATTTTTAAAAAAGCTTTTGCTAAAACTGACGGAAATCAATAGCGCTTTGCAATAATCAAAAAGTACAAATCACTTTTATACAAAAAAACCTGGACCATTATAAAAAAAGCAGACGTTTTTAAAAGTTGTCGTTGTCACAGCTAGCTTGAGGGTGATCAGAAGGGTGATATGGACCAAAAGATACGCATGTAAATTGAAAGAAAGACACCGAGCTAGAATGCTCGGGGTCGCGAACTTTATATACAGTGGGTTGCGCTTGTGGGTCACGTGACTTAGCGCGAGGCCTAGTGGCCGAGATGGTCCGTGCCCAAACCTTAATCCAACACCACCAGCATTCATACCACTAGCAATCATACCACTGGCAGCCATACCACTGGCAGCCATACCACTGGCAGCCATACCACTGGCAGCCATACCACTGGCAGCCACCACTAGCCAGGCCAGGGTCGTAACACTACCCCCCCCCTCCGAAAAACTGCGTCCTCGCAATTGCAGTCATGGGTCTATCGTCCTCCAACTTAATATAATCCTCCTTGCCTCCGTTGTAAGCTTGCAACCACGCGGAGAGTGCTTATGAAAGGCCTTTGACGGTAGGGTGCGATCGGTGGAATATCTGAAAAATGTAAAAGGCCGTTATAGCGTCAAAACAAAAATACTATTCGAGATTTTTATCAGCGCCCTTTCAATTAACCTGGTATTGCAATACTCCTTTATGCAACCTCGAACCCATTATTCCTTCGATCTCCTATTCCGTTTGTTCAGAAAGTAGTTGAATAAGGGCTGGTTCGGAGCGGCGTTGACCAGGTAAAAGGTTGCTAATATGCTTTCGGAGCGAATATAAATGAAAAATTGGGTGAATTGACCAGTCTGCGAGAAAGTCAAGCTTCCAACTTTCTCCTACCTTATCGACGATCTTGACTGGGCCGTATCATTTATCTGAAAGCTTCCGGAAAGGTCGGTCGAGCTTTCAATTCTTAGTATTTATCAATACCTCGTCGCCCATATCCCAATCTACTAATCGTTTGTGTAGATTAGCGAAACGCTTTATTTTAGCTTATTATTGCGCAATAAACGATTGCGCGTATTTCACAATCTCTTTAGCTCGGGAGGCCAAATGCAAAGCCTCGTCGCGGTTAAGCTTTTCGATGGCCGAGCGAAAAGAACGGAAATTATTCATATTTTAAAATATGCGAGCTTCGTATCTATTTAAGATTTGAAAAGAAAAAACGTTGCCGAAAAACTCGTGCGGCAAAGTCAATTGTGTAATATTTATTAAAAATAAAAAGCGTCCCCAATTATTTTAGTAATAGAAGCAAAAGGGGCGGAAGCGTTGCTTAATATATTGGTTTATTATTTCGGTTTGCCTATCGATATTAAAGTTGTACGCAATAGTCAACTTAACTTTGGTTTTTAATATACGGCAAAGTTTTTGCCAAAAGACCGAAACAAACTAAGCTTTTCGGTCCGAAACAATTGAATCCGGCATGCCGAAATGGCGCATCCAATGAACCAAAAACAAAGCTGCCAGCTTTTTCGCTGTGATAGTTTTGTGGCAAAAAACTGACAAAAGCTTTTTAGACAGGCGATCTATTATTACGAAAGCGAAGTCGTGATCATTTTCGTTTAATAGGAGCTTCGTAAAGTCCATCGTCAAATATTAATAAAGTCTGCTGGATATGGGCAAAGGCTTTAGAAAGCCCGAGGTTTTGTCGCGCCTAGCTTTTATTCGTATGCAACGATAATTCGAAACGTACTGCTGTATATCTGCTTTCATAGCCTTCTAATAGTATTTGCGACCGACCAAAAGCTTTATTTTTTCTATCCCAACGTATGCTACGCAAAACTGTTCGTAGATATGTCGGATCAAAAAGGTTCGCAGTTCGGAAGATTCCAAAAGCATTATCAATCTGCCTTGAAAAAACAACTTATCCTGTCGCAGTTAATAATTAAGGCTATGGTTGCGGACTTGCGCTCGTTGCGCTTCGAAAAAGAAAAAGTTTTTATTAGTTTGCAGCAAATCGTTTATAACTATATAACCATGCATATCGTACGCGATTACGAAAATTGGGTCTGCGGGTTCTTCTATAAGCATTTCATCCTTTTCGTTTTTACTGTCTTTTTCGTTTTCGGAAAAAATGCTGTCGTTATCGCGCTTATCGGACGCTATTTCCATAAGCGCCAGCGTAGCTGTGCTTTTAGCAACCATTTCCTTTAAAATCTAGGAATCCAACTTATCGTCTGAAAGCATTTGCTGCTTCCGAGCTGCTCGCTGTTGCGTTTTCAATAGGGAAATATCTTGATCTTTGCGAAAAAAAGTATTAGCGAGCGTATTAATAATTCTCGACCGATATATAATTGTAAAATAAAAGTCGGCGAAAAACTCGGCCTATCGGGCTTATCGGGCCGAAAAGTTCTTAATTGTTATAAAGTATTTCAAAGCGCGGTGATCGGTATACATATATACGTTTTTTTAAGCGCTTAACAGCTTCGGTTTGTAATTTTTGAAAAAGCGAAAAATAGCGAAAAGCTTTTTGTCGTAGATCGGATAATTAAGCTCGGCGTCGATTATAGTTTTGGAAAAAAAACCGACCGAATAATAAAAGTTATTCTTTTGCAATTACGACAATACGCCAGCCATTATCCTATTAAAAAAGTCGGTTTCCAGGCGCGTTTGCTTATAAGAATCGTAATAGCACAGGATGGAAGCATTTAGCAAAACTTTGCGCAATGCCTTCCATGCGTTTTTCTGCTTTTTCTCGAATACGAAAGAAACGTTTTTGCCTGTAAAAGCAATAAAAAAGCGGCAAATACGGTTGTAGCCGGCTATAAAGCGTCTGTAAAAATTGCAAAAACTCAGAAAGCTCTGCACGCCTCGTATATTCGCTGCATATTGCCAATCTTTAATAATAGCGATTTTTTCCGGGTTCATTTTAATACTTTAAATGTTGATAACGAAACCCAAGAACTTGGTTTTCGTAACATTAAATTCGCACTTTTTAATATCAGCCTCCAGGCCGTGTTTTTTCAGGATCGATAAAATCTTTTTGACGTAAATCTTATATTTCAAATCATTTGCGAAGTAAATAAAAATATCGTTAAAATACGCCGAGCAAAAATCATCCAAGTGTTTTATAAGAATATTATTGATAAAGCGTTAAAATATAACGGGCTTATTAATAAGGCCGAACGAAAGAACTTTATACTTATACATGCCGTATCGGGTGCGAAAACTGATTAGTTTTTCAGATTTTTCGAATATCCGAACTCGATTGAATACTTATTAAATATTAATCTTCGTGAATACTTTGGCTTTAATGATTCGCGCCAGTATTTCGTCGATCAAAAGCAAAAAGTAGGAATCCTTTTTCGTAAGATCGTTAAGCTTGCGATAATCGATACACAGGCGCATAAAGCCGTCTGACTTTTTAATGAATAAAATCGGAGCGGCGAAAAAAGCATTAAAAGGTTTAATAAAGCCCTTGTGCAAATTGTCGAAAATATAGCTTTTAACTTCTGTAAACTGTTTATTCGTGAAACGTTTAAATGATTTTATAGAAAGCGTATTTTCCGTAGCAAGGTGTATCTTGTAATTTACACCGAAGCGGCGGAAAGCGAGCTTGTCGCTTTTTTGCTTGTAGAACAGTTTTTCGAACTTCGAATACTAAACTAAGAAAAGCTTTTTTACAAAGACCACGTTATCGTTATATTTGGCTTGCAAAGCGTCGGGGACGGGAATGCCTTCTATTGCCGCGAATTGTATAACTTTTTTAGACTCGGCGATTTTCGCACGGCGGAAACGTTTTCTGTTTATATCGTACACAAAGGTAACAAACGTGCAATCGCTGGATGGTAGTAACCTTTTTTTTTTTACGGCTCGCATTCGCTTTTCGTAGCGTGTTTGTAAAGCGCTGAATGCAAAGGCAGAAATACAGCTGATATTGCAATTGAAAATAAAAGGGATAATTAGCACGGTTGAAACCGGCTTGGTCGGTTCAAGGCTGCCAGTAAAAAACTTTTCCATTTTATACAAACTGCTTTTGAGGTCTCGCATAAACGTGGAGGGTCTACCAGCTTCAAAGCTTAAATAGGCCTTTTTGATCGTCGTAAGAATGTTGGCAAAGGTATGTAAAGCTCCTATTGCGCTGTTTCGTCTGTCTGCATCCTTTTAATGCATGCGACTAAGCACTTTAGGCTCTGTTCGCTGATTAAAATCGATAAACAACTGCTCGTTGAAATAAGAAATAATGGGCATATCGAATAGCCATTTTATTTTGTTTTTTCTTTGGCTATACGCTTGCTTTAAATCGTAGTGCTATAGAAATTTGCGACCAATAAAAACGTCGGTAGAACCCAGGTTTGTGACCAGAAAAGGAAAATTTACACGACGTCGGTCAATCGTAAAAGAAAAAAAAATAGCAAAAAAAATAAGCTCCTCCGGCTCGCTATTATAGCCGGTGAATATAATAGGCTTGTGCAGCCGAATAAAACTTACTTCGAAACGTTAAGAAAATTAGTACGCCAAAAAAGTTTTGATCGCACCGAAAATATTAGCTCCGCTATCGATATATGCAAATGTTTTAATATATAATCTATTGCGTGCTAATTTTATAAAAACTAAAAACTGTCGCCCTTCTATTAAAAAGCGCTGGTCAAACTTCAAATTCTTTCACAAATCGAATCCTTTGCCATAGTGAAAGTCTTTGCCACGGCTTAAAAGTTTTTTGACAGGTCGTTTTGTTTTTCGTCGATAGCTATTTCGGCGATTTTGCGACTGAGCTTGGCGTCGGGGCAAACGTCTGCGAAATGGCCGGGTTTGCCGCAGTTATAATAAGCGCCAAAGGAACGCGCAGCTAAGCGGAAAAAACCGGAGGTGGCAAAAGTAGCAGCCATACGCTCGTAAGAATTTTTACCAAAAAAAGGAAAAGCCGTGCGAGCAAAAGGGGCTAAGAAGGTAAAACGCTATAAAGCTTTAAGGATACCGGAAATACGCCTAAAGTCCTGATTAGCAAAGGCTATAGCAGAAAAAGAATGGCTTATGCGACGGACAAAAGCTATTTTTTCAGCTCGGATATTGCGTAACTTTTTATCCGCAACGGCCAAAAACTCGTCTAAAGCAGTATAATCATTATTCATTTTATATTTTTCTATTCGAAGGTCGTATTTAAAAATAAAAGTGATCTTTTCGCATATATTCTTAAACCAACGGTTCTTAGCAACTTTGCCAATGACTGCGTAGCGAATAAACAAAAAACGAAAGTTATTATAAGTCTGACCGTTGTTTATATAAAGCTTATTATATTGCAACTTAGCAGACTAAACGCGATTATAATCAAAAAAGCGCTAATCAAAAATACGAAGGACGTTTCGGGCCGACTGAGCTTGGTTAAAAAACTCGGGATTTAAATGCTCCAAGATAATAGTTTTTGTTTTTCCAATGATGTACTTAAAGTATGCCTTGGCTTGGTTTATATCTTATATAAAATTCTTTAAATACTCTTTAATAAACAGCTTTATATCCATCTTCCATGCGTTATATTCAACCTCTTTTTAATAATCGCTGAAAGCGTAGCGAAAGTATTTGACCTTGGATGGTTCGACTCGAAGGATAACTGAATCGAAGACGGGAAGATAATACTCGGAAATTGATTAAAAATCCGCCGTAAAAGCGCGCGAAGCTCGGAGTGGAAAGGAGGCGTCGCGAGCGATATTGGCGAAGGCTGAAAAATAAGCGGCGGCGATAGCTTAAGCGATTATCTGAGCGATTTGAAACTGCTGGGCCGCAATAAATCCTTCAGCATTGACAAATATGCTAGGCAATCGTAAAAGCATTCGTCGGTTTGAAAGTATTAAAATGTCAGCGTCGTACAACTCGACTTTAGGTTCGATAATAAAGCGAAAGGATCCAGCAGATAATTATGATTTAGTAAAAAAGTCGTAAAATGAAAACTCGCTGCCAAAGTCGTCGAAAAAGCCTGAGACGAATGGAAATTCGGAAGCGCCAAAAGCAAAAGCAAAAAGTAGAAGTGCTGACTCGAAGCCGAATCGTACGGATTGCGTTCGTTCTCGAGTGCTACGTCGATTCATAAAAAAAGCATAAGGTGTTGAGAAAAGATGATTCGAATTGCAAAAGCAGATCGAATTAATAAAAAAGAAAGATTCCAGCTTTTTCTGAAAACAAAATCAGTAAAAAAGAGTTCTAATCAAAGCACCGATAAATAAACGTCGGTACGGACGGCCTGAAAAAAGTTCGAGTTACAAAAGCAAATCGAATTTTTAACCGTAGATACAAAGCTTCCCAGCGAAAGTTGTTTAGTTTTTTTTTATATCATAGCTAGCTTAAGGATAATCAAAAGGGTAATATAAACCAAAAGGTACGCATATAAATTGAAAAAAAGACACCGAGCTAGAATGCTCGGAATCGCGAACTTTATATACAATGGGTTGCGCTTATGGGTCACGTGACTTAGCGCGAGGCCTAGTGGCCGAGGTGGTCCGTGCCCAAACCTTAATCCAACACCACCAGCATTCATACCACTGGCAACCATACCACTGGCAGCCATACCACTGGCAGCCATACCACTGGCAGCCATACCACTGGCAGCCATACCACTGGCAGCCACCACTAGCCAGGCCAGGGTCGTAACAGTCGTATTTTAAATTTCAGATTATTATTTAAATCTAAAAAAAATAAAAACGATAAAATTAACAAATATAAAATTCGATTCGTCGTTTAAAAATTCTTTTAAAAATACGATCGAAATTATAATTAAATCTACGCTAATATTTGCAAATCGGCTGTTTGAAAAATCGCTATTAATATTGCTATTATAATAAATTACGAATTTAAATAATACGATATAAAAACTGCATTTTTAAACAGTAATGCAAACAACGATATTTACGTTAAATTCCCTTTTGGCTGGATCGAATCAAAAACCAAATTCATTTATAACTATTATTTCAAATTGCTTAAAGCTTTGTACGGTTTTAAGCAATTTTTACGATTTTAGCAAACTAAATTTCGTACGAAGCTAGCTAAGCTTAACTTTTATTTTATAAAAACCGATAATTGCGTTTATATTAATAAAACCACTAAAATTTGCATCGTTACTTACGTCGACGATTTCTTAGTACTGGCCAAAAAAGACTGTCGTGCATAGCTGAATAGTCGGTAGGAACCTTCACCGGAGGATGGAACGGATGAGTTGTATGCAGTAAGATGTTACTTGTATTGTTCTAAGTCTGATTGGCGAGCTTTCTGCAAAAAACGGAAGGTTCGGGCTCGCTTAGTCAGTCGCTCGGAAAAACTAGTCTCCGAAAAGGCTCGTTATCATGTGACTACGAGCTTTTCCGAGCTTCAGGAACATTTAACTACTGAAAGCGTACAGGAAAAATAAATCTGAAACAAAAAAAATAAAAGAAAATAAAGAAATATAAATATAGCGCAATATATTTTTTAGCTGATTGCTAATCCGGCGATCAGTTATTTTCAAAGCGCGGAAAGATTTTTTTGTCGTCCGAATGCGGCCGTAACGCGATATTGCAATATTTATATGGCTTGTTTATATTTTTTATCGTTGCGAAGCGTGAATAAGGCCAATTTAGCTTAAATAAAAGTCTCGTCGCTTTTGAAAACCTTAACTTTTTTATTTTTCCATTAGTTTTTTAATGGATTTAGGCTCTATTATTTTAATCAGAAATATCGATATAGCCTTTTTTATATCCAAAAAAGGTCGTCCGCGTGGTTTTACGCGACCAGTTGGCCCAGCTCCTCGGACTTCCAGTCTTCGGCGTTTGCGTAATCGAAGTTTTACAAAGTCCATTTTGCGCAATCAGTCGGCCTTTTCGGCCAATTCGTTTTTTTTTAACCCTTTCGAAAAGGGCGACCTTTTCGATATTTCGTTTTTAAACGGTTTTTTCGGAGATTTATATTTGTCTGGCTTCGAGAATGCCGATATGGCGCCTGAAAATGGAGGAAACGCTGTTGGCGGTAGAGGAGCTACTAGCGGTGGTCTCGGTTCTGGTGGCATTTTCGAAAAAGAAGGGCAGAACACTGGCGCTTTTGGAAAAAAAGCGGCCGGAAGTTACTAGAACGAAGAAATTGAAAATAAAAATAACGACGATAATTGTTTTTCAAAACGCGCTCGCATTAAGGCCAGAAAGCCTGCTATTCCTGGGCCTTTCAATTTTATTTTTTATATGATTTATGTTGCTCGCGAAGCAATTGAAAACTTAGATTACGACTGTTTATCGAATCTGGCTGAAGCTCGTTGCTATCGGTGCTACGCAACCAGCACGTCGTATATTCCGGCCGACGCGAACGTTTTGGCTGCGTAGTTTTTCGTTTTTAGCTCGGATTAATAAGATTACTAAAGCGGTCAGTTTTATCGAAAAACTTTGTCGTTCCTGCTAATCGATTCTTAGGATATAACGGTTATTTTTTATCCTACGGTCAAAGCGGTTTTGAAAATGCAAAAAAGTAAGTTTTTAAATCGATCGTAATTCAAAAGCAAAACTAATAAATACAAAGCGTATTATTAACGCGAAGCTCGCCGCGGCTCGTAGGGTTTTTCAGACTTTTGCTTCTGCTTTTCGAATGGAAACTCCTACCCCTGCTTTACGTACTAGCGGAATAGGGCCTGGCCACGACTTATCAAAAAATGCTTTCGTTTTTGAAAATTCAGAAAGGAATTTCGCGGCGATCTTTTTACTAAACGTTTTTGGTTTTCAGCTTGGTGAAGTTTCGCAAAAAGAAAGGAATATTTCGGCCGTATAGCCGGCGGCAGCTGTTTTTGGAAGGGCTATCGGAGGGTTTATTTCAGGTTTAATTGTCGCGGAGCGTCGGGCGCGGATTATTATTTTGGCGGGTTATATTTTTAATCTTTTGCAAAGTTGAGCGGTTTGGTTTTGGGTTTTTGGGTTTGCGAAAGGTTCGGATTTCTTTTGGTTAAAAGATGGTTTTGTTATGTTTTAAATTTTAATAAAAGTTTGTTTAAATAAATATACGCCTGCAAAATGCAAGCTTTTTAGCTCGATTGGTCGAGCTTTTCGATAAGGCTCCGAAAATCCCGTAGATTAAAAAGTTTAACGAAACTTTCGTGCTTTTGTCGGGTCAGATTTTTAGTAAAACCGTTTGCGTGTATTTTATTTGTTAAAAAATATATGATTTTAAACTTTCCATTTTGATACTTTTAGCGAATCCATATATTATTTATATCGACGTGGCGGAATTTCGTAGAAATTCTTTTTTTGTTTTCTACGATTAATCTGATCGTTTGCTAATTGTCGCAATATACGTTTTATTTAGAAATAATATCGAGTCGAAGCTTTTTAAAAAAACGTTGAAATGCTATTATTTTTTTTACGGTCGCTATATAAGCAAATAGCTCCGCTTTAATAAAAGAAGTGGTGATTATGTTTTGTCGTACAGCTTTTTATAAAATAGCATTTTCGAAAAAAAAAAAGATATAATTTTAAAAGGATTTTCGAGTTTTTAGGTCGTCGGCGAAAAAAGCGTCGGTGAAAATTATTAATTGGTTTTTCCGCTTTTCCCGATTGTAAACGATTTTTAGGAACTTTGTTTTATAAAAATATCGAAGCGTTTAATTAGCTGCCTCGAAATATTAGAGACTTGGGTTAATAAAAAAGTAAAAAAGCTGAGAGGCTGCGAAGGCCACGTCGGGTCGAAGTATAATAGCCGTGTATAAAATTGAACCGATTTTTTTTTAATACTTTTTAATCTGCGGAAGCGTAGCTACGCTTGGGTTTTTAATAAATTCGCAGATTAAAAGAGGCGTGCTTGGAAAGCGCCTTTTGCATGCATTAAACTTCGTAGCGATTTTTTCGATATACGAGTCGTGGAGCAGAAAGATTTTCTTTTTTTGTTTGTTTCGTAGGATACGGATTTCGAAAAAGTAATTTAGATCTTTTATGCTTGTAAGTTCGTAGGCCTTTTTTAGACCGAAAATAATTTCGTCGGCTTTTGACGAATGGGAGGCGTGGTATAAAACTTAAATATCGTCGACGTAAAACGTTACGTATACGCTTCGCATCTCGTTGGCGAATATACAAAGCTCCTCGCTTATTAATTCGAGCTTTAGTTTTTTTAAAATATTAGCAAATTCGCCGTATTATAAAGCTGAAGAGTTTCTTAACTTATACAAAGCTCGGTCTAGCTGTATTATTATACTTGGTTGTTTGAATTTATTAAGCAGATAGCACGTAACTGGCTTACTTTTGGAGTTTCGTTTTGCATTAACGAAAGTATTAATTATATCGAATTGCTTGATTTCCAGGTCGAAATAAGCCGCCAGCGTTATAATCGTTCGGAAAAACGGGCTGCGAATATAGCTGCGTATATAAAAAAGATTAAAGCTTCGTTTTGAAGGTTTTCCTTTACGATTAGTTTCGATTTGCACCGTTGCAATTCGCTTGAGCTGTTCGTTTTATATATGAAAACCTATTTGAATGGAATGGGTTTTATGGTTTTATCTTTTTTGACAATTTTCCAGCATTTTTTGGTTTTCAAGTTTTTGATTTCGGTTTTTGCTTTTTTTTTGAATTGTTTTTTTATTTGGTGGTTTTTCAATTCGTTTCAGTTTCTTAAAGTTTTCGGAAGGTTGTTCCGATGTTGTTTTTGGTCGGAAAATTGAATGTTTTTTACCGACTTTCCTTTTATCGAAGCCGCTATTACTACGTAGACAGCTTGGAAATCTTTTCCATCCATTTGAATCGGCTCGTTTGTTTAAAACGTATAAACGAATTCGTCGATCTGTTATTTGATGGATAGAGCTATTAGTTAAAAGATTTCGTATACCGTAGCGTATATTTTCGGTTTATTCGGCTAATATAAAATAGAATTTATACGATTTCGTTTGGCAGTTTTTGAAATCAGCTGCTTTTTATCGTTTATCGGAAACTTCGATTTGTTTTTTTTACTTTTTTTGAATAGTGCTTTTTTTTTAATAGTCAGCTTTGGAAAAGCTTCTAAAAGCAAGCGTTCAGATGGCTGCTTTATTTTAAATCGATTTAGCGTTTGATTTGCCGGGCGATGATTTTTAATTATAATTTAAAAAGTTGAATTGCGCGCTTTTTTGTATAAGGCCATTTTTATGCTCGCGCCGGAGGACTTTTTAAAGCTTTGCTCTGCTTTATTTTATTCTGCAGTAATAAGCTTTGCTAATTTGTTATTTTTTTTTGAATTTTTATGATTTTCTGACGCTTTTATCGCGTCGGTCAAAATGTTTCGGATATGCTTTGCATATTTTCGATTAATAATTAGTTTTAAAAATTGAAACTGGTCGGTAATAGTTTTGTCGAGAAGGCTTTTATAAAAGATTATTACCTTCGAGCTCTGAACGTTTGAATCGACCGTAAAAAAAGGCTCGATCGCTTCGATTTTTATTAAGTTTTCTATTTCCGAGGATTTGGCTTTCTTTGGGATGTTTAAATTCATTGGTATTAAAATGTCCTTCTTTTTTATCGTAGGTTTTGAAAGTTTACCAAGAGGGTCTGAAATCGATTTTGGTTCTGATAGCGGCTTCGGTAAAAAAGGATTTTTATTTTTTTTTATAAAGTTTGGAAATTGTTCGTTTTATAATAGTAGCTTTTTTTTTGTATTATTTCCCTTTTAGCACACCGAGTTTTGCTGGTCTGCGCCGCTACTAAGACCGCCCGCTAGTGTTTGATATTCAGCGTTTTGAGCTTTTTCGTTTTCCGCGTTTTCGATAAATTCCACGGTTTTTTAAAATTTTAGTTTAGTTATAAGACTTGGATTTTTAGCTTCCGAAGAATAGAACTTGGATTCGTTAAACACTACGTTTCGGCTCGTAATTATACGCATTAATTAGGACATTTAAATTTTGTAAATATTAGAAGCGTTATATTTAATTAAATATTCGATGTGTTTTTTCGAAAAAATTTTAAATTCTTTTTTGTGTTTTGTAACTTTCCGATTTTTTATTATTAGATACGTACGAGCTTCGTACGCATAAACTTTGTTTCAGTCTGGTCTAAGATCGGCCGTACGCGCTTTTATAATAGCAGAGTCGTAATACCGAAAATATTGCCTAAACTAATTATGCAAAATTTTATTTAAAAACTTGAATTGTTTCTTAGCAAGCGGCGATATATTATATAAATGCGCTGCTGCTTTTATCGTTTCGGGCCAAAGGGAGATTGGAAGTCCCGCTTCAATTCTTATTTTTATCGAACGCTTAATTACTTCCTTTTTTGCTCGTTCGATCGAACCGTTGGCTGGTGCACGTAGAATAAAATTAATTTCAAATCGATACTTTCGCGCTTCGCCTATTTTTGATACTTCGAAATAGTATTTTCTTATTTTGGAATTATCGACGATTCGTTATTTTATCGAATTTTGCAAATGGAAAGGTTGTATTAGCGTTTTATTTATGCGTCGAATGTTTGAAAACGATTTAAAACGACTTTTATATTTTTCGTTCTGGTAGCGGAGGCTTAAATCTTTTTATTATATTCGTTTTTTATTAAAAACATTCACGTCGAGCCGTTGTAAATTTCTTTACGATTTTTAGAATAGTCGTAAAAGTTTTAACCGATGCGAAAAAAAGATCTGGAAGATTTGTTTTTTAATATTGCTTTTGAAATCACCTGTTTTAAATGCGTAATAGTATACTTTTCGCATTTTACTTTGGTTAAGCTTTTGATTTTTATTTTACGAGTGTTTTCGACCAGCTTTTCGAACGCGTTTTTATTTAAATGGCCCGAACGAAAATGCTATAAGCGCGCATCGTTATTCCGATCGTACGTAAATACGTTGCTTTTTTTAAATTTATGGCGCGTACGACGTTTCGGAATTATATAAATTATTAGGCCGGGCGAATTACGTTTTAAAAAATGCAAATTATTACGTAGGGAATGCGAATAAGAAAAGCAATTGACCTTGATGTATTTAAACATACAAAGATCGGCGATCGTTTGATATTAACGTTTCAAAATAAAGCTTTCAAAGCTTTTAGAACGAAAAGTATTATTTAACCTTTGGAACTAATAACCTTTTTTAGCCAAAAGACTAGCGGAAATAATATTGGTGGTAAAGTCTGGAACGAACGCCACGTTGTTAAGAATTATATTTCAAAGCTTTTTATTTTTTTTGCGAAAGGCTTTTTTTATTAGACGACTTTTTTTCCCGACGATTAGAAAACTTTATATGCTTGTATAAACGCTATTGGTAAGGTTATTAATTTTTTTATAAGACTTTTCGATAAAAAGGTTTTTGTCGTTTATTAAATAAGTTCTAGAGCAGTTATTAAAAAAGGTATTTTTGTTCAAAAGGTAATACTGACCAGGTTTCAGAGCCAAAACGTTGATTCCGAAATGCTTTTTGATCGCATCAAAGCAAAGAAAACAGAAAATTGCGGTAAAGATTTTTTTCTGATCGTTTTTAGAAATTGATTTTAGAATCTGTTTTGGCTTAGTTGTTAGGATTTTAAGGATTTTGTTAATTGCGACTATTTGAATACCTTTTTCATTTAAAGCTTTTAGAGTCTTTTTGTAATTGAAAAACAGCTTTTTTCGCATTTCAGCGATCTTTTACCTGTCTAAAGGGTTGGAAAAAATCTTTTTTTTACGACGATTATTTATTGCGTACAAAAGCTTTTTACAATCGGTTGAGGGATAGAAATAGCGCTTTTTGGGAGTGTCGTATAGGCAGTTATACTTTTTTCCTTTTTTTTTTTTGCTTTTTCTTTTTTTTTCTCTACGATTTTTCGAAGTATTATTGTTTTTAGAATCGAAAAGAGAAGTGGCGAAAACTCCGACCTTTCGGTTTGAATTGTCGAATCTTCGGTTGTTTTTAAAAGAAAAGATTATAAAGCTTAGTTCGATTAAAATCTTTTTTATAGAAAGGCTAGCAAGTTCGTTTTTTAGATATTCAGCTTTTTTGCCGTTCGCTTATTATAAATTAATATATGCGGCGATTGCGTCGAGAAAATCGGTAATAGCGTGGCGGCCATTTATATTAGAAATTTTGTATTCGACAGCTGTTTTGTAAGCGGTCTGCTATTTTTTTACTTATTCGATTATATTTATCCTCCCGCTGTACGCTTTGCGGAAAGTGTTTTTGTAGTCAGATTTAACGGAGCTAACTACGGAAAAGTATGCAAAAGCAATATCTTTTTTCAAAATACGAACGAATGCTTGGAATGATTTTTGCTTCCTTTTATAATGTGAATCTTTGATTCTTCGCATACTTCTATTTATCAACGAATTTTTTTGCAGGTCAGTATGAAAAGTGGCGTACGCTTTTTTATTATTAATAGCGTTGATTTTCGATTAAGCGATTGCAAAGTTTATTAAACTGGTTTTTATAATTGAAAAAACCCAGTCGAGCAACTTTTGATAGGCAGTAACGTATTTTTGTTATTTCTTAAGCTTTTTTGAATGGTTTTTGGAAAGATAATCGATTTTATTTTTCAAATCGTCGAAGGTCAGATTGGCTGGTCGAGATCTGTCGGAAAAATTATCAGTCGTAACGGCGGCTTTTTTTGCCTCGGTTATACTGTTGTATTCGGCGCACTTTTTGTCGTAGTCTGCTTGGCGCTTTTTGTTTTTTTAATCGATAAATTAGTATAGCGATTGTTTTTGTGATCGTTTATTAATAAAAAAGCGAAATGGAAAATCAGGATCGGTGTAATCGAAAGGAAAAATCCCTGATCGGTGAAATTTGTACGCTTTTAACTAGAAGATCTACGATTTTGGGTCGTGAAGGAAAACCTTTTTTTTCGTAGAAGCCGATATATTGTTTTCGTTGTGAAAAGTCGATTGACTGGGTTGAAAAAAGTAGAAAAATGAGAATGAGATTTGTAGGTTGAAAAGATCGAAGAATTAATGCTTTCCGCATTCTTAATAGCCTTTTATCGATTCGTGGCCTTTTGCCAAGTGAAGAAAATTCTGCAAAATATAACCTTCTACGAATATCTTTTGACAATTCGAATAGATTGACCGGTGAAAGCTCCCAACGAGTCTTCTAGCGTATGCATTGCAGAAAGAAGCTTATTGATTAGCTCCGGGGCTTATAACTGTCGTGTATAGCTGAATAGTCGGTAGAAACCCTCACCGGAGAATGGAACGGATGAGTTATATGCAGTAAAATGTTACTTGTATTATTCTAAATCTGACTGGCGAACTCTCCGCAGAAGACGGAAGGTTCGGGCTCGCTTAGTCAGTCGCTCGGAAAAACTAGTCTCCGAGGAGGCTCGTTATCACGTGACTACGAGCCTTTCCGAGCTCCAGGAACATTTAACTACTGAAAGCGTACAGGAAGAATAAATCTGGAACAAAAGAAATAAAAGAAAATAAAGGAATGTAAATATAGCGCAACAAAGACCTTGTTTTCGATAAATTTAAAAAAAATTTGCATGCTTTTTTCGATATGCAATCGCAAAAAAAAGCAAAATACTTTTTAAATATTTGTATTATTAAAAATAAAATAACATATATTATTTTTTTTTGCTAAAATGCTTATATTAATAAAATCTTAGACAGATTCGGTATATTTAATTGCAAAAGCGCAACTACGTTTTTTGCGTCGAATTCCGAAGTTTATATAATTAAATTCGAAAGCCAAGCCATATTTTACGATATTAAGCTATATCAATCGATTTACGGCTTTTTTACAATATCTCGCCACTTAAATACGCTAAAATATTACATATTATTATTTTATTCTAGCTAAATTTCTTATAAACCCGTTTTCATAACATATCGCCGCCGCCAAACGCGTAATGCAATACTTACAAAAAACAAAAATATTTTGCTTAATATTTAAAAAACAAATCACGGACAAAGCCAAAATAAAGCTATATAGCTTTTGCGATTTTAATTAAGCTAAAGCCCGAATAAATAAAATATTATACAATAATGCTGCGTTTTTTTTGCAAAAGCTGTTTTTGCAATTATTTTAAAACGCCAAACCATCGTTGCTTTTTCCTCTACTAAAGCTAAATACGTTGCTATATACAAATTCGCTCAGAAAGCCGCTTGGATTCGCTAAGTTCTATAAAAAATAAATTACAATCGCCCAAATGCTTAATATATCGAAATAAATTACGACAGCCAGAAAGCTTTTTTATTAGCTGAAAACCCCCGAATATTACCAACGCACGAAGCATATTAATATTAAATATTATTACGTTCGTTCCGAAATTACTGCTAATAAGCTAGATTTGTACTACGTTTAAAACAAAAACAATACAGCTGACGGCTTTACAAAGCCACTTTCGGAAACTAACCACGTTGCATAATATAAGCTGCTAAGCTTACAATTATTCGATTTGAAAATCTAGTGCATGGAAAAAAAAGTGTATTATATATACAAATATAAAAGGTTTTACAGCGCTTTTTAAAAACGCTGAGTTTATTCTTAAAATATACAAAATGGATAACGTACAAAATATATATAACGTCATAACTAGTTTTTCTTTACTAACAGGCGCACTGCAATTAGCTTTAAAGCTGCTACTGCACGCTGTCAGAAAAGTATGTTGCTAGATTAAATGTCACGTATTATTTATATAACTGGTTGCCAAGACAACTAGTTCCCGAGTACCGTGCACGCCTTATAAGGGCGCACACCCTACCTAGAATACTATTACAAGTCAACCAACCCTATCGTGTGCATTTATTGCTTCCTCTGCCTACTAGTCAGATACTAGCAATAAAAAAGCAGGATTGGGAAAAGAAAATTTCAATACTTATGATCTGGGGTTTCGATCCTGCGGTATCGTCATTTCTTACAATGCCCTTAAACACAATTCACAATCGAGCCAACCCGCAAGTATCATCCGACACACGTATCGTTGGCATTGATATGCCACTCTTTGCTGTAATTTACACAAATGACACCAATATCCCTCTTCGTCCTTTTACTTGTCAAAATAAGTAGCTGTGATTTTCTGAATTGCCTTCGGGTCATATTATTTGTAATTCCTTAGCTTGGCACGTCTCCGTACCCCATGGGAGACACAAATCAATACTACTTCTACTACTACTACTGCTACTTGTCAAGCAGAACAAGTCATCTGATCGATAATGATTGCATGGTGTTACTCCGAAAGCGCTGCACCAATAGTTTCAATCTGTTCGAGCTATCGTGATACTTAGCTGAAGGGTTGCAGGGGGGACCAATTCCGGTAGGGCTGAAACTGATTCTCTATTAATACAACCCTTGTTACATACAACGTATTGTAATTAAATAGACAAGTGCTTGTAGTCATCCGTCCTTTAGTCATCCGTTCACAGGATCTTGTAATAATAACTATAACGTATCAAACTATTGGTATTGTTATTATAAAGAAAGACAATCTTTTGAAATTTTCTGCAGATTAGAATTAATCAACACGGCACGTATTTGGTCTCGATTTTACTTATCTGCATCTGAAAACAGAAGGCGAAGTGGACACTTATGTTTAATAATATAATACAATCATCTGGAGCAAAGATATTATTATCATGTTTTATTTGCATATTAGATCTGTAAACTTTATCGCAGATCTGTTCAACATAATATAAGTCTGCAACCACTTGAAGCCTACCTGATAATAACGCTGATGATATTGGTTTGCACCAGGGGGGTCAAAGCCATCTCAGCCTCCTGTAGGTCATAGCATATGCTGAGCCGGACATTTTTTACTTGTGAAAGACTTTCAAGAAAGCATGCATATGAAAGAAATGTTTGGCCAATAAGCCCGCTAACTAAGCCCCTCTTGTACACAGGCAGGATAAGGTTTTTTAGTAGTTGTGAAATAACCTTCAATGGTTTTAAGAATTACAAAGTTTGTACGTATTGTATCATAGCAATAGGGGGGGGGGGGGGGGGATGTGATATGGGACAGTGCACCAAATAGAGCGGTGTGAATTCACATTTTGCTATACGATATTGTAATGGGCTGCCTTCCCACAATTGTTAGAAAAGAAAAAAGCATAATAAGGAAAAAAGCTTTTAACACGCATGTTCCGAGTCTTTGATCCAGCGTATCGCAGCTTTTCTAAAATGCTTGAAAGCATTTAATTAAAAATTCGACATTTGGCGACGCCGAGTTTTGATCTAACCGTCTATTTATGTACGCTGATATCATCGACGTATTGTAAAACGGTGATACTTTGTATTCGAAGGACTTGGTGGATTTACAGACATAGCTATGGTTGAGGCATGGACCCCTTTGAGAACCCCTGCCATTGACTACCTTCAACAGGTATAAGAGCAAAGCACCCCCCTTAGATAGTACAACAACTACGCACTCCAATTCATACCTTCACTCGTTCTTCTTTTCCTTTCTTCAGTCTCTTCTAGGGCATTCCCTAGACTATCTTACCCACCGATATGTGGCCGTATCAGTGTGGTTTTCCTACCTAGTTCTACAGTATTTGTGCCCCCGACACCTTTTCCTTCCTTTAATATGCTGTCAAATCGGTTGTGTTCATTAAAACCGATGTTCGAAAGCGCTTTACCGGGGTTTTTCAACTTTCGAGCTTTCTATTTTTCCGCCTTTTTTTTTTTTAATACAATTCTTTTGAGATTCTCAACAAGTTTGTTTTCGTTAAGTAAATCGTAGAAATATGTGTAACGTAGCTCGGATCGCCGATAAGGGATTCCTCAATTTTGGCTCTTCAAACTATTTAAATACAACCGTCTTGTTTTCCCGCAAAAGAAAAAGACAGTGGTAATCGGAAAGCTGAAGGTTCGTATCAGGCACCGCGTACAAATTTTAAGTCTAGCCCGCGAAGTCGTCGTCGTCGAAGGCCTCGCACCCCGAGGGGCGACTTGAAAACTACCGGAAATAGTGCTAAGAAACAGTCAGATAATTAATCAGCTTATTAGATACGCTTTAAAATTGATGAGAAATGAACTATTTTGATACTGAATACACTCTATCATATCATCAGTTCATTGTAACCGGAGTTAGACTACCTGTGTCAAATGCTCAATCTAGGTGATTGGATAACTGTGTATAAGACGCGTTATACACATTGAAACGCAATTTTGAGTAGGAATGGTTTGGTTCCATGAAGCAGAGAATCGACTCAAGCGATTAAATGATCTGAGAAAACAACATCAGATCATATCTAAGCATCCTTCGGGTTCAAGGTAACCGTAGGTCTCGTGAGAACAGAGATACGGAGGCTACAGGGTCCACGTTCGGCCTCATCGTATAACAACCCGATCCTGGCTATCTCAACTCGAAGTCCGCAACCTCAGTTCTTCGGGGACACGAGGTCTAGAAGACAGGTTCGATGCATGCCAGACAAGCAAAGCTCAAACAGCACCAGATAGGATAAAGTAACTCAACGGAGCACGCCATAGAGTCCCAAGAGTAATGTAATACCGTCGGTACAACCAGGTTCTCGAGATTGTCCAGTTTTCTTTCTGGCCAATACACTATCGATCAAGCTTCCTTCCTCACTCAGACCAGCCCGCGACTACAGCGTCGATCAATCGCGCGCGCAGAGCAGACGCCAGGTTCCTGCATCCACTATCAGCTATAAGTTGCTGTTGGACCGTCAATCATGCGCCCGTTGGATCTCCATGTCAAGAGCTAGGACAGATCTTGGCCCTCTACCGACGGTGCTTGATTCCAACCTTGTCTCAATGAGGCAGCTGCTTGCATGCTTTGCACACAGTCTCAGGAAATGCTTGTTCCAGAGTGGAGAAGCTGTGTAACAGCACAGCGTCAATCCAATCGCCGATACCAATGAAGAGGTTCCATATCAACGCTAGAAGCCAAAGGCGGTCCTCCGATTTGGGAGGGTCACAAGTGTCAGATTGTAATGCATGTATATGTACATTCAACAAATACCTTGCCAAGGTTGCCCAGCGATAAGGGCTACGGATGCTAGCATACATTGCCTTCTTCTTCGGTTCGCAATCCGTGTAATCAAGCATGCCGTTGATCTGTTGGCTTCCGTTTGCTTATCGAGTTTGGAAGCGAGCTGCCAGAGCGGAATCTTGAACCTCTTGAGGCTCGTGTAGTATTATCCGTTCTGAATACTCGTCCGGCCAGAAATGTCGTCCCATGTCTGCATACCGCTCTTAAGCAGAGCCGGCCATAGTCGTGCCTAGCCAACCACTCGAGATATCTCATCCAGGTCCAATCCGACTGACGGGGATGCTAGCAGCATGGGGACTGAACTTCTGGCTGCACGAGTCCACAGATACGGACTTCCTTCCCACTCAGGATGGAGTTTCGTCTCGTAGTCGTCTATATGAACCCAATCGAGTTCCTCCCAGAAAAGTCCAACCATCCGCTCACTCATCTCATTTCATTCTTACTCCCAGCTCTCTTCATACACCCTTCATTCTCTAGCCCACCAGCTACTGTCACCAGCAGCTCTTCAAGATGGCAGCACAATTCCTCGCAGTGCTCGCTTTGGCGATCTTCCCAGCTCTGTCTATTGCAGCCGCGATTCCTGAGGCGCTCCCACAATCTAACGGCGTCGACAGTAAGATCAGCTTTCCACATCAAGATTCTCGAGTCGCAAATTGAACCCGGAGCACTAACTTTGCCACAGTCGTCGGAGGCTCAGCTGCCGTTGCCGGCCAGTTCCCCTACCAGGTTGCCCTTCTCCGCAGCGGCTCCCTGTTCTGTGGTGGTGTGTTGCTTGACTCCGTCACCGTCTTGACTGCTGCCCACTGCTCCGTGGACTACGCTGCGTCTGCCGTTACCGTCCGAGCAGGTTCGATTGTAAGTGATAAACGCCCATCTGATTTCTCCATTCACAACCTCTCGCGATCCGAGAAAGAGCAACGATTAACTCAAGATAGCGATACGCATCCGGTGGAACCAACGTGGGAGTCTCCAGGATCCTCGTCCAGTAAGTAAAGTAGCGGAGTAGCCCAGCTTTTCACCTTCCCGAGAAACACCACGGATCTCTTGTCTCCGTCCCGAAGAGCTCCTAGATACCAGACTACTGACTCGCCGTGTTCGCTTAGCCCAAGCTACAGCGCAAGCACCACCAACAACGACCTTGCGCTCTGGACTCTCTCGACTCCCATCCCCGCTGGAGGCAACATTGGGTACGCGACTCTCCCTGCCCAGGGCGCTGACCCAGCAGCTGGGGTTAGCACGACCGTCTCGGGATGGGGCACGACCTCGGAGAGCGGAAGCTCTCTCCCGGCCACGCTCCGCTACGTGACCGTCCCGGTCGTGTCCCGCGCCACCTGCCGCGCGCAGTACGGCACCTCGGCCATCACGACCAACATGTTCTGCGCCGCCGCGGCCGGCAAGGACTCGTGCTCCGGCGACTCGGGTGGACCCATCACCATCACCAGCACCGGAGTGTTGGCTGGTGTTGTGAGCTGGGGGAATGGATGTGCTCGCGCTGGCTACGCTGGTGTTTACACCAACATTGGTCCATTCGTGAACTGGATTAACTCTAACTGAACGAGTCCGAATCGCAGCGGTAGAGGTAGGTGGGAGAATTGGGGGGTTGTAGATCATGATGAGGGTAGTCTTGGGAGTGAGATGAAGCTAACCTCTTTGAGATCGATGAGGTCTTTGGTACTGACAGCTTAAGCGAATTGAATAGCATCTAGTTACTAGCCCAACAATGACTTACAAGTATATCTTGAAATGACCAACATCCGTCGCTTATGAAACGATCATGCGTAGAATGGACATGGGGCTCGAACACTGTCATACTCGTCGGTAGCAAACCTCGCTAAAGCAAAAGTAGCCAGAATCTTCATTATCACAGAGCGCTCCAGCATCTACGCCTCTCAAAGTGAAATAATCAGAATTCAAGAGAAAAAATAAGTACATACGACTTGTACGCCATATGCGGCGGGTACATGTACCAAAAACAAAGCACGGGCATGGCAAGAACGTGCATGAAACTCTGCCCTGAACTCTGAAAACTATCCCAGAAATACCATAAGTTCGACTCCTATCCCTGTACAAGCCGACAGCGCTCGAGATTCAACACAACCACAATTTCATAAATCGATACAAGCGAAGAATCGTAGAAGTAGAAAGGAGGTCGATTGGAAACGCAAAGCAGGAGGAATTTCAATGGCACCTGCAAGGTCTCGGGGTTCGCCTAAGCCACATTTCCCAAGAACAAGATAATCGCCCATGGGAGGGATGAAAAGTCTGTTTTAGAAAGGGGACACGCGACGTGACAGCAAGAACAGAAACATTGCCAAGTAACAAAACATACAACCATAACGAGATGTGATGCCTAAGAATGCTTTTCAAATAGCACTTCCAGAGTCGACAAGATCTTTGCTGGCCGTGCCTGGTCGAGAGGTGATTCCAGAACTCCAAGCGTTGGGAACACAGAAAAAGCAAAAGTGATACGCACAAATCATGGCAAAGATCAAGTCTTCGCTCATGATAGGATTCCGCGACTGAGAGAGATTCTCGATACGCAACCGCTCTTCGAAGTCGACCTGCACCGGATAAAGAAATTCCCCCGAAAATCACATTGCCGTGGTAGGGGTACAATGTCGGGACGAGCCGGCACATCACAGCTTGAGCAAACTCTCTCAAGACCCCCGAAGGCTTACCTGCAGCCCCGGCCGAACTTGACGGACGACATGCGGAAACCAAAGGCTAGAGATCCAGCACTTCGTAGTCTGGAATGAAAGTTGAGGTGATCAAAATGCCGGGTGCATCTCCAGCAATAGCAAACTTGTCCCCTTTGTGCGCGGGTCAGTTACGGTATGTAGTACAGTAGTAAATGCTTCGTCGTCGAACGCCCACGAAGCCCCTTGCAGCGAGCTAAAATTCTCTTGCTCACATGCTACTCTTTGCATATTCTAGGCCCAGGGGCATAGATTGCGACTTTTTGAGTAGCGAACAGAGGCGTCATTCGACTCCACATTTAGGGCGACATGCAGACATGGGGAACCCACTGTACAGGGCCAGCATGCCATTGCTGTCTTTCGATCGATTCAAACGATCGCCGCGCGATCTTCACCATGTCGTCGACATCCCTCGTTTTGCAAAAGAAAAGAAGAAGAAAATTCATCAGAAATCACTCACCCGGCACGGGAAAGGGGAGCACGCCCAAGACCAAAAAGCCACAGCTGATTGGTGACTTCTTCCCCCCTCTTCTCAGCCGCCACCAATACTTTGCCCCGCTGTGATGCCAAGTTCCTGGCTATCTCTCTCTACGGAGTCTGGAGCCTTTTCTTCTTGAACCTCCGAATATCGCCCATAAGCTTTCTTGCGATCTCTCTTTTATCGATCGAAGTTCGAATTTCAGAAATCACAGATTGTGAAAATTTTATCGTTTATTTTCTTGGTTCTTCGTCCCCCCGTCGTTGCCACTATCAAACAGTTGCTGCGCCACAACTGCTTGCTCGGTCGAGAGCCTCATAGACACCACTTTTTGTCCCAAAACTTGCAGAAAGCTAATTCAAGCTCTATACGATGGCTTCGAATGTGCACGTTTTCGATCCGGCAGGAGATTTGACGTTCGTTCTTCAGAGTCGCGTGAAGGAGCCGAGAAAGAGCAGCTCGTTATTGTGCGTGGTCCTGATTGTGTGACCCTTTGCCTGACCAAGTAAACTGACCGGGAGATAAAAGATTGTACCGGCACCACACGAGGAAATTCGCCAAGGTGTATATGCGCGTGTCGTCAAGACGAGTCATGCTTGCGTCGCCGGTGTTCAGAGCGATGCTGAAGCACAGTTTCATGGAAGGGACGACGCTTCGTGCCACGGGAAAGGTAGAAATCCCGTTGCCAGATGATGATCCATTGGTATTCGCGCTGCTGATGCACCTTGTGCATGGGACCAGAAGCCGAACGTCTCCTCTGATGGACACCCTCTTCTTGACCAAAATCGCAATCTTGGTTGATAAATATCGATTACAACAGTACATTGCACCACACTCAAAAGAGTGGGTCGAATCCTTGAGAGGAGAGATCCCTCAGACGTTCACTGCAGGCTTGATCCACTGGCTCTGTATATCCTGGGTGTTTCGAAGGCCGAACGAATTCAACCTCGTGACACGGATTGCTGAAAGGGAAAGCCTGGGCCAGGACCTAGACACATATTCTCCTGCACTGAACGAGAACTTGCCCATACCGCAGAGAATAATAGGTATGCGTCCCTTACCAGAGCGGATCGAGTATCCCCGTCTGACATTGCTCCAGACTACATTCTGGCTAGACGACTGAAAGCAATTCGGAATTGCTTTGACATCATCGAACGATACATTCACATCCTGCAAATAAACAAACCCCGTTGCACATCTAGTCGGAGCGAATCGCATAGATACACTTGCAACAGCGTCCTATTGGGATCTCTTCTCGAAGGCTCGGCAAACTTGGGACTCTGGCCCCCGCCTGACGCTCCGTACCGGGACCTGAATTTCAAATTCGTTGCCCACGAAGTGATGCAGATCAAGATTGTCTCATTCTGTAGCAAGATGGGATATGCGAATCAACCGACCGGTTCGCATGGCGTGAAGGCTGAGATTGGATCGGCGCTTGAAAAGCTGAAAACCAGATTCTCGGGGCTGAATCTGAGAGACTTTGACTAGCGAACCGAAAGCATCGACTGGTCAATGTGATTGCCAGATGATAGATACTGCACAGTGTCAACGATACAGGAAGAGAACCCCATTCGCAGGAATTGATCCCGCGTGCAAATCTTTGAGGGGCAAAGGCACATTGACTTGAGCTATCTCACCAAATTGCTCTCGCTGCAATGACCTTGGAATACCTGGAAGGTACTTGGAAAGAGCCAGATCAACGAAGACAAAGCCTGGCATCGATACCCAACTATGCGGGCTTGAGGAAGGTCGCTTTGGTGCGCCCGTAGGTCGACGCTAGGTGCTGATATATCTGATACATTACTCGAGCCGTCTCAAATTCAATGGCCCGTTGGACCTGGAGCAATAGTTTCGCAAATCCAGTCCTGCTTTTCAAGAACACCAAGAGATGTGTGGATGCTGAGGAGGCGAGAGGGGCGCTGCGCGACGGTGTCAGTGAAACACAGTCATCTATCCATAGAGTGCTCTTGCTAAAATTCGATCGATTTGCATGATTCGTTGAATGTAGAGCCAACAGGCATACTGAATGATCGAGTATCGGGCGCTCTGAAGCCGCAACACTGGCATGAAGCTCTTGGTGGCTTCCAAGCCGACTCATTTGTGTGGATGCTCGGCAAGATCAACCCACTCTGGATGAAATGGGAAAAAGCAAAGAGTACAAAGAAAAAATAACAGACAAGAAAACAGAGAGGCAGAAAATTGAGGTCTAGAGGCTCAAGTTGAGAGTTGAGGTTCAAATAGAAGATCGAGGCGAGCGTAGCGGGACACTAGCGCGGTGATTAGCTCAGCCTCTCAAAAAGTTGGGAACTTTTTTTTTGGGCCCGAGACGGAGTTCAAGCTTGACCGACCCTCAACTTCACAACTTCACAACTGTCCCTCTCGTCCATCGCGCATCTCACCGCGCCGACACGATGTCGCATCCAGTTCAGAAGATCCAAGCTTCCAAATTCCCCAGCGGACCGTCGCCAATCACCCCCGATCAGCGATACTGGAAGTCCTTCAAGCATTCGCAAAATCTACCCTGCCAGTCGCCAGTAACCCACATCTCCTTCCCCCCGCCGTCTCGAAATCCCCTACAGCCCTCGAATAACGACTCGTGGGTGGTTACTGCGGGCACAAGAGTGCACATATACTCGATCCAAAGCCGAAAATTGCTCAAGACGATCACTCGCTTTACAGACATTGCGCACAGCGCCGAGGTCAGACGAGATGGCCGCGTTATGGTCGCGGGAGACGACTCCGGGAGGATACAGGTCTTTGACATGAAGGAAAGGGCAATTCTGAAGACATGGGACGAGCACAAGCAGCCAGTCTGGACCACGAAATTCTCTCCGTCCGATGTAACGACCCTGATGAGCGCAAGTGACGATCGCACAGTCCGGTTGTGGGATCTACCAAGCCAGGAGAGCACCACGAAATTTATTGGACATTCGGACTATGTTAGGAGTGGGTGCTTTCTGCCCGGCACGATGTCGAATATGCTGGTCACGGGGAGCTACGATACCACCGTCAAACTTTGGGATCCAAGGATAGCCACGAAGGCGGCTATGACGTTCAAGCATGCCGCGCCAGTTGAAGCTGTATTGCCGTTACCTTCTGGTACCACAGTTCTGGCTGCTGCTGACAACCAAATTTCTGTGCTCGACCTGATCGCTGGAAAGCCGTTGCAGCTCCTCAAAAACCACCAAAAGACCGTCACATCCCTATGCTTAGCATCGAATGGAACCAGACTTGTCAGTGGAGGATTGGACGGCCACGTCAAGTTCTTCGAGACCTCAGAATGGAACATAGTCGCCGGGTCGAAATATCCATCTCCAGTTCTCTCTGTCAATGTGATTGCATCGGGCCCCCACCAGGAAGACAGGCTTCTAGCAGTTGGAATGCAATCAGGAGCACTTTCAGTGAAGACTCGCCTGAAAGGGAAGGAACAGGCCGAAGCGCGGGAGAAAAAGAAGGAAATGGAGGCTCTGCTTGAAGGGACATTGGATGCCTACGACGCAAACAACAAGAAGCGAAAGAGGGCCGAGGAAATGACAAAGAAAAACAAGGAAGTCGTGAACCGCGCTAGCGCTGAGCAGTCAGCAGTGCAAAAGATCCATCTCGAGGTGGAGCGAAAACCCGTACCAGAGACCGTCTGGGAGAGATATATACGCCAAGGCAAGTTCACGCACGCCTTGGATTCAGTGCTCGCGCAGAACCTGCCATCGTCCAAGGTCTTTGAGGTACTGCAGGAACTGCGGTACCGAAATGCCCTGAAAGCCGCTCTGGACGATCGGGACGAGGCGACCATTCTGCCGATATTCAAGTGGGTGACCAAGTTTCTGCCATACCCGCAATACACCAAAGTCACCCACGAGGCGGCCGATTATCTCATCGAACTCTATCGGGAGCGAATCCTAGACTCGGAACCCATTGAGAAGTGTTTCAAGGCTTTGCATCGAAGCGTTAACAACGAGGCAGAAACGATCCAGCAAATGCTACAGGCGCAAGGGATGCTGAAGCTGTTATTAACGCCTAGACCTTGAACGGGCAATGTGTTGGCATCCAGGGATATTGCTTGTTTTTGCATAGCACTGGCGTTAGGGAAGAAAATCTAAGGGCGGGAGTTCAAAAACCATAGAAGCATCTGTGAAAAGGATGCCATCGTATACAAATGCAGGCGGAGACTACAAAGGACGTAGCTAAGCCATGTACATGTGGATACCGCAGGGGAGAAGAGGCAGTGCTTAGGACCTACGTAGCGACCGCGGTATCGTTTTAGCAAGAAAGGAGACGGGTGTTGCACCACGGGGACGGAGATTTTGGCTCTTGGGGGCTTGGGCTGCAGAGTAGGTCTGGACAGATACAAAGAAAGACTTCGAGTACTCACTCTGAATATCCCACAGCAGGTAGATCAGGAATAAATCACCCTGGACTTCAATCCCTCACCCTTCTCCCACCGAGCTCACATGCATATAACGCTTCTGGGATATTGGAAAGCGCCGCTGTCGTTGTTTTGTAGTGGCACTCTGCTTGATCTGCATTTGTATTAAGTGCATCTCAAGATTTGAGGTTCAACACTCAACTTGTGGAAGTGACTCCGAGACTGATGGGCTACACATGCAGATCACATATGCGCCGTAAGATCATCCAAATTGTATGTTTGAGGGCCCTGAAACGAACAAGAGGAAAGTTTCTAAGAGCGAGGGCCAAGCGGGAGATTTTGACTCAGCAAAGACATATTACATCTGAGAAGAAATGAGGAAAACTTGGTTGAAGAGGCGCAGATAAGAATTCCTCGATGGCACAGACAGTAATTTACACAACGCAGGCTTCAAATCACCAGGAATAGTATTGTCGTTGAGCAGTGATCGGTCTGTTTGGCAGCTGTACCCAAACCTTGCGATTTGCTTCTTTCGCCTCCCGTTCCTCGTGGAGGCGGATCCGTGTCTTTTCTTCCTTCAACACAAGAGTCAAGGCTACGCATGTTAGCAATGTCCCAGTTTAGTTTGCTAGGGGCACATACATGTGTAAGGATTCCTCAGTACGAAAACCTGGCCTCTCGCTCTGAAATCGGGGGACTTTTGGTACGGCCCTCTTCCGCACCAAGCCTGCTCTACCCACATCGTGGTAGGATCAGTCACCTTGACTCTCTTGCCATCCTTGGTCATAATGACCCTGGGCTCAAACTTCCCATCAACACCAAGGCCCAGTCCCATTCCCCGTTTCACAATGGCCTGGTTCTTAGCATACTCGAGATGCTCCCTGACGTCCTTTGCCGCTTTCTTTTTCGAGAATCGCATCTGCACAATCGCGTCTTCCACCGTTTTGCCCGTGATCTGCTTCGCCAGGGGAAGCAGTTTCTTGACGGAGGTCTTGAAATCGTGACTCGCCGACTGCAGGACTCGCTCCTCCTTCTTCAGCCGCTGTGCCTTCGTCATCCGCCCCATCCTGGTGATGTCCCGAATGACCATTTTGCGCTCCCATCGCTCTCTGCTCCGCGGGTCCGGGTCCAAAGCAGCAGCCATAGCGTGACGGTTTCGCGGAGTCTCCTTTTTCGTGGCTTCCGAAGGCCCGTCTGGTCCGACAGCTTCCTCATCCTCGAAGATGGACGACGAAGAGAGCTCACCCAGTTGTGGCGTGGCAACCACAGGCTTTTTGCGCAAAAACTCCTCGGTCAATGGATTCGCAAACTTGTTCGTATTGGCAGCGGAGAAACTGTGGTCTTTAGGTCCGAGACCAAAGAATGATATGGACCGTCGTTGGACTGGGGATAGGAGGACGGCACTGGGTACTCGAGAGGATATGAAGATGGCGGCTATTCAATGATTAGCTGTTGAACATACCCGTGCCAGATCTGCGGTACGTACCAGACCTCGCCAGCCGCCGCGGGGGAAGATGTAAACTCATTGTCGCTGTTGTGAAGCTGTCCAAATCATCCAAGCTTGATGCTCGACGTTCCAAACGCGAAAAGAGATATGTGGTCACGTGGTGATTGCGATCTGCCAGGAAATACAAGCGCCAACCCTCTGGCGGTACCAACACGTCGACGCGCGCTTTTCTTCCCCAGAAACAGCGGTTCTTCAACACCCGTTCGGAGTACTTTATCAGTCCTGAAATGGTATTCAAGCTTCCCAGGTAGCTATCTGGACGGTGATACGAGCCTTCGATCTGCGACGAGACGCAACAGCAGAAATCGCCCAAGCCAACCGTCGATATGCCTGACCCGGTGGGGGAAGATGGATGGCTTGCGCTCGTCGACGAAGCAAGCAGAACCGCCGGCGACCTGGAGATGAGGGTCAGCGTCGTAGAGCTGTACAAGAGCCGCGCGCTCGTTGCCGAGCCCTGGTCCATCAAGCTGTGGTTGGCATACTGCGAATGGTTCTGGTCTCTCCACACAGACTGCCAGAATGGCGACGCGGGGTGGCCCAAAGAAGAACAAGAGGTTGGACAGGAGCTGTTCCCTCGCCGGCTCGCGATGGACATATGGCAGCAGGGAGCATTGGCGACGCAGTACCGAATTCACGACAGCCACGAGCTCTGGGATAGATGGGTCATGATCGAACTTGCACACCTCGAGCAAAACCCGACTAGAGAGCAGATCGCGCGCCTCAGACAACTCTACCTCATCCGATTGCAGATACCGCATGCGACCTGGGAACAGACCTCGCAGATGTTCTCGTCATTCCTCACGAGGTGGGAAGAGCCTACTTGGGAGGCTACGATGGTCGAGGTTACCAACCTCTCGAGGCAAGCAAGACAACTGTTCGAGAATCGCGAAGAACACGAATTGAAGTTGAAGCGAGCCGTTGAGTCCGGTGATGCGGAGGCTGTCAAGTCACGAATGCTAGACTACTTGGCCTGGGAGTCTATTCAGCAGCACAAGAAGAGGAAGCCGGGAGAAAGAGGAAGCCCTATGGTCCTTTTAGTTGCCTTGTACGAAAGAGCGCTGGCCGGGACCTCTCTTGGCTTGGATCCTACCGTGTGGGAGGAATACATCATTTTCCTCACCAGGAACAAGCTTCGCGCCGCCGACAACCAGTTACCCCGCGTACTATCGGTAGTACCCCGAGCTACAAATCACTGCCCGTGGTCTGGGGCTCTTTGGGCGCGATACATCCTCTCAGCGGAGGCCGAATCCTTACCCTTCTGTGACATGGAAATCATCAAACATCGTGCGACCAACTCCCGTGAGCTAGATCGCGCCGGAATGGCTAGTGTCATTGAGTTTTACACTGCATGGGGCGGATATCTAAAGCGCTTGACAGAAAATGCTCGGGCGACTGATGATGACAGGGACATCGCCGACATGGGTCTACCGACTGCAATAGAGGATGTCCGACAATGGGGCATACGACTGGCTGGAGCGGAGCAATGGGGAGGCGATCCTCTGTTTCGTCTGGAGCACATCTTCATTGAACATTTGACCCGAAAAGGCGCATACGAAGATGCTCGGACTCAATGGAAATACCTTATGAATACTACTGCAGCTGATGGGTTTGAGTTTTGGCAGCAGTACTACTTGTGGGAGATGGTCGTCCGAGGTCCAACTGGCTCAGTTTATCGGGCTACCGAGGTTTTGACTCATAGCATTAACCGTAGGACTTTGGACTGGCCAGAAAAGATGATGGAAATCTACCAACGACATTGCAATAATTATGAGCAGGTTGAGACCTTGCTGAAGGCAATGGGGGTCATGAATAAAGTCAATCGGAACATTGCCAACCGACGCAGGAAAGAAGCTGAAGATGCCGCGGTCGCAAATGCTCAGCAGCAGATTCAAGCCCAGACAGAGCCCTGTGACGAAAACGAGTCATCTGGAGCCTCAAAAAGGAAACGCGACGTAGCGACGGACGACTCTGAAGCAGGCGCCAGAAAGAAAGCCAAGAGCGTTGACCAAGATGCCTCGCAAGAGCAACACTTGAAGCGTGATCGGGAGAATACGACCATTCTTGTCGAAAATCTACCACCTGACGTTACCGCCACAAAATTCCGGCAATACCTGAAAGAATACGGACACCTCAACAACGTCACGCTACGTACTGAGGCCGACAACCAATCTGCGACGGGCATGGCAGAATTCAGTACTTATGATGAAGCACAGTCGGCTCTTCTGCGCGATGGCAAATTTTTCGGCGACCGACAAATCCGAGTCACCCCTGGGACTGGCCTGACTCTGTATGTGACGAACTACCCCCCGACCGCTGACGAAGCTTACCTCCGAGACCTCTTCAAAGACTGTGGTGAAATCTTCAGTATCCGTTGGCCTAGTCTGAAGGTCAATAGCCACCGAAGATTTTGCTACGTTGCTTTCCGAACCACTGCTGCTGCAGCAGCGGCCACTAAGCTGGATGGCCAGTCTCTCGGGGGTGCTTATAAGCTAGTTGCGAAGTACTCTGACCCTCCCAATAAGCAGAAGCGTCAAGGTGCTTTAGCAGAGGGAAGAGAGCTTCATGTGACGAGTATAGACCTTGACATTGGCCAGGGCGAGTTGGAGAAGCTTTTCTCGAAGTACGGAAAGGTCGAAAGGGTCAATCTCCTGACAAAGCCATCAGGACAGAGTAAAGGAGCGGCTTTTGTCTCTTTTGCGAAGAAGGAAGAAGCTGTTGCAGCTTTGGACCTGGACAAAACGAAACTGAAGTCTAGAATTCTCAATGTTGAGATGGCAGGATTCAAGAATTACAAGCCCACGGCAACAACCTTCGGCAAGGGATCTTCTGCCTCGCCAGTCCCAGATGGCGATTCTGTCATGTCACCTTCACCTGCTTCCGAATCCCATACAAATTCTCACGCTCAGCATGCTCCCGGCAGCGGAACATCAGATCGAACCGTATGCCTCTTAAATATTCCCGACACTGTGAACGACGCTCGGGTGCGAGCCATCACAGAGCTCTACGGCGAAATTCTCAAACTATCTCTGCGGCTCGATCACCAAGGAGCGATCATCGAATACGCCGACGCTGTCTCGGCAGGCAGAGCCGCTCTCGCACTTGAAAACCACGAGATTGTCCCTGGTCGGAAGCTCCGAACGGGTGGACTGAAGGACCTGTTTGCAGCGAAGCAAGAGACGAGGACTGATAGAATACAAACCGGCCAGGCCAAGAAAGCAGCCGGGGGGCTTATGCAGCCCGCAGCTCCTGTTCGGCGACCTGTTGGCCCAGGTGGTAGAGGTGGCCTGGGACAGAAGAGAGGTCTCGGCTTCGGTGGCCCGAAGACTTCGGATGCGAATAGTACGCAAGCCACCGGCCAGGAAAAGGCTGGAAATGAAGAGGCCAAGAAGCCCAAGACCAACGCAGACTTCAAGGCTATGTTTGTGAGTGGTGGAACGTAATCACTAATTGTATTAACAATCAAAATTGTTTTACTTGCAAGCTTTGGATTTGAATCACATTTTGCTCTTCGCTCGCTTTTCTCGGATTTAGGAGACGAAACGAAGTGAGTGTGTCGTTTCTTTTCTAGTTAGGTGAAGTTTCGGGTTTCTGGGTGTTGATCTGTTGATGCTGCAAGCGGCTATCAAGTGAAGTTAAGCTTTCAGCTTCCACCGCCCCCCCCCCCCCCCCCCCCCCCCCCCCCCCCCCCCCCCCCCATCGAGCTCGGGTGGGTAACGGCCGAGACGACATGCCCCGTAGGACACGACTTCATGAGGACCCGATGTAATGGGAAGAACTGTTGCATTGCGCATTCAACCGTGGCCCCGAATCTCGGCTCCCTCATGCAGCCCGAAACGAATGGGGGCGAAAATCTAGCATTTGTAAGTCCAGCAATATGTGGGAGATATAGTAGGCGACGTAGAAGGCACTGTCAAATAGCGGAGTTGAGCTTTGCAACCTACAGTACAAGGTCAACTAGGATAGCAAGCCTGACAAGAGCTAGCCAAGAGCCCGCGCTGCTGTCGCCTGGTAGGAGTCTGCCCACCAGGCCCTGGCTAGCAAGAATAGCTCCCTCCTCCGTTTCGGACCGAGCATTGAGCGGAATGTGGAGGTTACTAGGGCCAGGTTGTGAGGAGACATGCGCCCATGAATAGTCATGCAAGCCGTCTGAACGTTCTCGGCCCTCGGTGCAAGATCCGGCGCAGGCAAGAAGCCGCTCAACTCAGCATGTTCTGGGAGATATAAAGTAGGTGTGTCAGGAAGATCTTGTCCTTTTCTTGATCCATCTCATTGTGTGCAAGGGCGAGACAAGATGAAAAGGATATTTTCATTTGGGTCAAAGACACGCAATGTGCTCCGGCGTCGGTCAAGATGAGGGCCAATTGCCTGCCGTTATGCGAGGAGGAAGATGTAGCCAGGTTTCGATCTTGGGCGCACAGTCGAGCCGAGGAAATTGCCAGAAGTGTCGAAGGTGCCCGGTCGTCAAAGGCAGAGAACTTTCGGAAGCGGAGGGTTTCGAAAATGGAAATGTTGTCGAAGGCGACATGGTTGTCTGGGGAAAAAGCGAGTTGGAGGGTACGATGTTGAACTATGACAGACTAGCGCAAGTCGATCAGCCGACAAGAGCCCCCTTGTCTCTTATTTCACTCTGGTTTTTAGAGCAGGAGATGAATCCTTTCTACTATTGATTTTTATTTATTACTACAATTTCCCTTTTAGTGGTTTGACTAACTACATAGCGGGGTTTCGTATGTGACGAGAAATGGCATTCACCGGACGGCAACGCAGAACAACCTTGTGGACAGCACATCGGAGGATATCTATGTGTGAAGCCTATCAAATACTAACGCTTGAAGAGTGAGAAGATATGAAGTCTATTAGCTGCAGACCAATCAGGTTGTTCGAAATCTCAGTCAACTTGACGTCGATTGAGGCTTGGATTCGGTGAATGTCGTTGTCGTTGGCGTACCCTTCGATCAGGTTACAAGTGGTGAATATCTTTATGCCCTTGATCTCCTTTATAAGCCGAGAAAAAGAGCCTTCGTACTCCTTCCGAGCAGGCAATATCTGGAGCTGACTAGCACCTCTGATAAGGGAGCCCAAGACTGTCGCATCGCAAGCTGTTTTTTTAGCCTCGCAATAATGGCGGTTGGTGCACATGAAGCCGGGGCCAGAATACTGGGAGATGAGATTGTGGATGACGCCAATGGCGTCTGATTTTGCCTTGTCGCGCCGACTTTGAATAGCATCTATACGCGTGTCATTACGTGCCCAAAGCAAAGAGTTCAGCAACGGTGGTTTCATATACCTACCTAAGATTGTCTGCGGGATCGGCAGCTTGTCAGCCTCTTCTTGTTCCAGCTCTGAATCGACTCCGTAAACTTCTTCCCATTCTGCATCAACTTCGCCCAAATGTTGTAGAGCACGTGTTATTGTAGAGAATTCATTGGACTTCCGGAACACCCAGCTTAGCCACAGGTGCTTCATAGCGATGCCATGAACATATTTGCCGGGTTCTTGACAGGAATCGCCGATCTCGAAATCGAAATCGAAAAGCCAAACATCGAACCACATATCGACAGCCTCGAGGATCTGATAGTAGTCTATGAGACTCGCGAGTTTTATCAGCTGACCAAAGCCCAAATAATGCGGTACTCTTCGGGTCTTTCCGTGGATGATATCCAACAGGATAATCAGGGCATCGGGGTCATCCTCCGGTAAAGGGATAACGACGGAACCGTTCATTTGTAGCATGCTGGCTTCTTTACACCCAGAATCTAACATGCCGCAGAAGATTGTAGACGCAAGAGCCAAATGCCGTGATGATACTCGGAGATGAACATTCGTATGCACTGAGGGCTGATGGGATGATGCTTGTGACATGCCGTCACTTTCATTGTCATCCGTGTACCTGTATTCCATGCACTCCTGGGTTAATAGTTAGCCAGAGGTTACATTATGATAGATGATTAGCCTGGTGACATGAGATAGCCGTCGAATGGGCAGAACCTGATCTTTCTGGGTTACTCACGCCTGAGACGCAATCCAGTTCCAAATCCTTCTTGAGCCCTTGCAAGTCAAGTTTTTTCTCTCACCATTCTCCTCAACATTCTCCCCCTCTACATCGCCATTTGTGACGATTGACATCTCGTCTTCGGAGTCCAGTTCGTCCATCATAGAATCTATGCTATGGCGCAACAGAACCAACAGCACATCCCCTTTAGGATCGAAGATGTGCAGCTCCTCCGCCGCAGGAGGCCAAGTTGCAGGCCAGACGGACCCCATTCTGATGCGGACTAAAATCCCTAGATGTCAATGAAAGCTTGACCCCGTAATATTCTGACTTGTATTCGGCGGATTCTGTTGATCCTTGAAAGAGCTCTGACGAGGAGTATCTGACCACGCGTCCTTGTGCGAAGGTTGGTAGGTGACTAAGTTGACGCGACTTTCGGATTGCGCAGTCCCAGTTCCCTGTTGCAATCCTCAGGGCGGCTGAGGCGGGCAAGTTTGGGTAGGAAAGGTTCTGCTGGGTTGAAGAAGTTGGAGGGAAAATAGCGAGTGGGTGGACGGAGGTGGTGATTGAGGTGAGGGAGCCTCAATTATATACAACGTCGCTGGCACTAGTAGCACCTTCCTAAGAGTTCGCGGCGAAGCGAGAAACGCTAAACTACAAAGAGCTAGCGGGCTCCCCACCTATCATCCTCCCGCGTCTTTGAGCTTTCTCACTTCTATCCCCATCGTAGCACCTGTGGAAATACAGCTTTACAGAGAGGAATATGGACAGATTTGAAACCGCAGAACGCAAAGGAAACGTGTAGACCTTCTCATGTGCGCTTTTACAGATGCAGATGTTAGCACAAACTCGGGACGGGCTAGCTCGTCTGTTCTTCAAGAGCTTCTCATTGGAAGGAGAAAGCTCTCTTTTGTAGTAGGTAAAGCTTAATATCATCGACTTCAACGTCCTAAACAGCGTCCACCTCTCTGTCCTGAGGACATCATACTACCAGCACCACTTCACCCTTCTAACAGGATGTGCCTCGTGACCTATCCGGTACCTCTCCAAGTCAGAAACTTGATGCTAGGTAGGTACGCAAGTTTCAATTCCTACGTATTGACTCAATGGACAAGTAAAACACCAGATATCATACCCAAACCGCATATTCATTAAGCACGCCACGCGTCTTCCCCTGAATCGCCCAACCGGTTGAGAGAAATTGCGCGAACAAGACAGACGGACAGCCTTTCAAATTACCCATTTAATCACACCTCAGCGACTAGGTATCAACCGGGCCTTACTACCTACCTACATACCAGCCACTGTAAAAACCAAGCCAAAACCAGTCCCCACCACCAAGACTCCCCGCCCTTCCCCAACCCTATCACCCCATCACCAACACCCCCCCACTTCCTCCACCTCTCCAATGTTCCAAACCACCACCTCCCCATACTATCCCTTCCATCCACCTCACGCCCACCACCCCCTACAGACTCAAGCCTGCCAGCCTGCCAGCCTGGTATATATCAGAGACATCGACCTCACTTCACTTCCCCATCCCATCCCACCCCTCCCCTATCCTAGGAGAGGAGAAGTCGGCAATAATCGAGTGCCAGCCACCACATTACACCACATCGCGTCTATCCGTCCCATCATTCTCAGCCTCGTTCTCAACAGGCACACAAAAAAGCGAGCAAGGGAACCTAGATACCTGCCTGCCTGCCAACATTACGGCACATCAACAAGCCAAGACAATTAGCGAAGCGAGCCGTTTCTGCCCCTACTGTAGGTATAATTATCTCGTACCTATCCTATCTGCCTTTCTCCCTCTGCAACTTCGTTTGAGGGATGAATTCTGCGTCAGCTCTGTTCTGCATCAAATTCGACATCGGATATCGGGTCGTTGAGTTGTACTCCCAGAGAATCATGCGGAGAATCTCCTTTGGAATTTCTGACTCCTACCAATACTCCTACCAACGATACCCCTAGAAGTAATTTTTGTTTTCGTTCTCGGAACTTGGTGCGCCAAGTCCCCTCCACTAATCCACCACCCGGATTATATAAACCAAAGGAAGAAAATAAAAAAGGCATACCAGAAGAAGAAAAAAGAAATGACCTCCTCCCTTCCCCTTCCATCACGCCGCGTTGCTTGAATGCTTCCGTTTACGCAATCACATCCTTGACGCCCGGAATGACCCTCCAACACCAGCCGCACCAACTCCGCGCAACGCCCTCTTTCTCCCGAACCAGAAACGAGCCCGCCTCTCTCTCGTCGCCCCACTCCGGCACACACGCGCCGACCTTCACCATCCTCACCAGCTTCCTCTTCACGACGCCACCGATGCCTTCAATCTCGTGGCGCGCGTAGCCCGGACCCAACATCTGCCCGCTGCTGCCACCGCCACCCCCGCTGCTATGCACGCTGCCTGGACTCGACGCCGGACTAGCTGCGCGGCTGTGGATGTCGATCTCGCGAGCATCTTCGGCATCGCAGTCAATTTCGCTCTCGACTTCCCGGGCAGCGACGCACTCGCCACCGCGTCCACACGGGACGCCGCGGTCACCTTCTCCGATGCCGACGCCCAAGCCTCCGAGCGAGGGGAGGTAGCGAGTCCGCCATTTCCAGATGCCTTCGTACTCGTTGTCGGCGCTGCGGAGAGAGCGGCCGCAGGGCTGACAGAGCCAGACGCCCTCGCTAGGGCAGTTGCAGGTCTGCTGCTTGAGAGTGTCTGCGCCCGGAGGCCGGAAGGAACCCACCTTGGGAGAAACTTCCTGTGAGAGGGGAGAGATGCTGCCGACAAGCGAGAAGAGCGGAGCTTTGGAGCATGGTTTACAGATGCGACGGTGCCGATGGTGGAGCAGAACGGGGGCGGGGGGCTTGATGGTGCAGTTCTGCAGCACCTATTAGCCTCCCACGTACGTATCGTAGACATGGATCCTCCGCCCTTGCTTTGGACCATGGAAAGGAAGAAAGGAGCTTACCCTGCAAACTACCCTCGCGCACCTCCGGCACTCTCCTACCATATCCCTAGCACAATCCCCAAACTTCCCAGCTCCAGACCCGATGGTCCCTCCTTCCACGAAATACCAGTCCGCGGCCCTTGCTCGATAGCGAAATGTGTGCTCGGGATCAAGCTCCACGTCTTCGTTCTCGCAGTGCAGCGTCGAGGTCAGGAGGTGAGTGCGATACTGCAGGAGGTTGACGCGGATCTGGCGACAGGTGAGAGACAGAGCATCGAGGGTGTTGAGGTCAATGCTAGAAGCCAGTGCCATGATCACCCTGTCAATGTGGTTTTACTGATTAGCGACCATCTCATGTCGACAGCGCTGACAGGAATGATGGTGGTCGTACGGATAGCACGCCAACGCCTCTGTGACCGCCTTCTTCTTATTTGGGTTCTCCCTTTCCATGTGTAGCTCGTCACGCCCGTCGGTATCGCGAGAAGTGATGTCCAAACGCCGCATTGCGCCTGCGTACGCGCGATCATGATGCCGCCAATGTCCCTGCAGCTGTTCCGGTGGCTCAGCTTCGTCTTCGAGATCCAGGAAGACGACCATCTTGACGGGAACGGGCTGTTGATAATGAGCGAAGAGATGACCGCGCAGGAGCAGAGAATGAGAAGCAAAGAGCGAAATTGAGGCGGCCCATTGAAGCTGCGGGCAGAGAGAGAGAGATAGAGAGGATGGTTTGGGCGAGAGAAGGGAGAGTCCAAGGACGTTGATGTGGTACAGCTCAGCCCCACTTTTTAGGCGGGGTAGCTGATAAGTAAGTCTGGCCGAGGGCAAGAATACGAGCGATGTCAGTGGAATGAATCCAATGTAAATGTGTGAGATGATTTCGCCATGTTAATGCCTCAGCCAGTACCTATATGTCCTGCTTGTGTATCGAATCCACCAAGAAATTTGGTAGTTTTGTGGATTGGGAATTGTGGTAGTGGACAATGAATAGAGCTCACCAAGTCACACACCTCATCTACCATCGTATGCTGGTACGTTCGTGACGTTTTGAGATCTCGCCATACAGCCAGAAATAGCAGATGGGGTCAGATGGCGACGGCGGGTTGGCACACGAAGCTTGAGATGCGTTCAGCTCCAAGAAGAACGGGATGGCGGTTGGCTCGAATGCCCGTGTAAGCGAACGGGGAAGAAGCGAAGTAAACACTAAATGGACCCACTTGCCAAAAGGCGGCAGCCACCTTAAGGTACTGTAGTTTAGGTAAAGGGGAGGGGATCCCAGCATTGAATGCATTAGCCGATTGGTTTCCTCCGACTAAGGGCGCGTGTAAAGGATGCACTATCTACTTTACCAAGAAGTAAGCCGATTTCGTCTGGCAAATGATGCGGTGGTAGCGTCAAACCCCATGTTCAATCGTTCTTCCTGGTTGCTCAGAGTAATCGGTGGACAGGGCGCCTCACGCATTCAGGTTTCCACCAACAACTGCTCTTCTTCTTCCTCCACGGTCGGAGCCTGCCTCGTTCTCCTCGCACCTCTGTCACTTCCATCACCCATTCTCATCTTCCGGCTGTGCCATTCCGCCCAGACCTTCGAAGCCTGGTGAGAAAAGTGACACAGCATGCCAGCAATAAACCCAACGCCGTCGTTCTTAAAAGCAAGCAAGAAGCCGACAGTTACGAGCATGACCGTCCATCTCTCCTTTCTCTCCTCATCCGACAGCGTCCGCTGCTGCTTCAAACCCTCTTGATCAGATTGCTCGCCTCCCACCGGTGGATCCGAAGCTTCCCATAGATCCCTCGCGCCGTTGTTCAAGCTTTCTCCCACCTTGGCGAGTTCCAGCCCGGCTGCTAGAACCATGATGCCCAAAAGACCTTTCGGATACTCACGAAGAAGCCCTATAAGACTTTCGCCAAACAGAAGCCCTAGCACGATCTTGAACGTCCCGAGAAGAATTATGCTAGCCCCGCTTCGTGCACCGAAGCGATACTGCGCGGCGAGACCGCCTGAGCCGTGGCAAACGGGCATTGCACCGAACCAACCGCCAATCAGGTTCATGAGCGCCACGCTTACACCGACTTCCGTAACTCCAGGAGTCGGAATGTGAGGCAAGAGATCTGCGGAGAGGTGTGTAACGGCAATGATGGAGTTCAAGGTGGTTAGCGGGATTTGTCCAAGTCCGGCATCCAAAGCTCCGGTTTTGAAAGCCGTCCAAGAAGGCACAACAGTTGTCGGGTGCCAGAATCTACCTAATGGGAGATTTCGACCACCAGCAATGAAAAGTGAAAGAGTCAAGCCCAAGACGAAGTTCAAAAGCGCAAACGGCACTTTTTGTGATTTCTGCGTGACTAGGAGAGAAATGAATGCGAAGAGTACCCAGATGAGGTTGTCTTCCGCATTGGGTGTCGTCCATCCGAGTGGCTGTAAGAGGCCAGTGCCTGCCGATAAGACGAGGGAGAGGCCTGCGCCCACCTGAATGCCTTTGACTACAGGAGTTGGAATGACACGAGTGAACCATCTCAGCAGGCCTGTGACGCTGAAGAGAAGGACAAAACCCGAAGTGGTGAAGCCTGCGGAGATGGTTTCTTCTACGGAGAACTTCCTGGCGATCGCAACCGCTGCTATTGCCTGTAGTGGTTGCTTTAGCTCAAGTCCCGATGGTCGGAAAGCTAGACTACCTTCATCGGCTGGACCGGAAGAGGTATACCGAAGAGCACTCCTGTGACGATGTTCCACAGTCCAGAGAAGACCAAAGTGGTCGAAAGCGATATCGAGCCATTGACAGCCAAAGCTATCATGAGTGGGAGGAGAGTTCCGAGGTCTCCTAGTGATCCGGAAATTTCGGATAAGGGAGACCTTCGCAGCGTAGAAGCATTATTGGCGTGCAGGCGGCGGATATCCGAGAAAGCCATCAAGACGGAACTTGACTGTCGACCCGAGAGAGGCAAATGAAAGCGCTCTGTCTGTTGTTTGAAGGATCAATAGGTTTGAGCACAAATCGTTTCGCCTCGTTGATGCTATCAACGGGGGCAGCGACTCTAGGTGTAATTCAAGAGACAGTTGTAACGATAAGAAAGAAAAGATAGGCGAGAAGAAGAAATACTTAAGAAGCACGTGTGTAGTGAGGGAGGTACTGTACTGTAAGAATGATATGCACTCGGCGTAGACTTCTTTACGTTCAAGGTCGGGGCGGGGCGGGGCGGGGCGTGACGGAGCGGGGCGGAGTGGGGTGGAGTGGAATGAGCAGACGCCGAGAGCTTGGCGCTGTAGCGCGTCGTGTCGCGTTGGCGCGGACGCGATCTCGCGTTGAGTGATCTACCATCCAGCCTCATGGTTTGATCAAGTCCAGATCAACATATAACTTTTCCACAACATGCAAATTTCGCCCATATCATTCTCCCAGGCATTTTTGATATTCTCTGTCGGCTATTGATATCGGATCTCGAAATCAATTGTACACCTCCGCAATGCCTTCCACAAGAGCTTCCTCTCCGATGAGCGAGTCTGACGCGACTTCGCCAGCTCCATTGACGCCCACTTCCAAGGTCAAGGCATTAATGGCTGCTTTCGACGATGATTCTGACACTGAAAGCATATCTGCTGGTCCTGCGAGAGCGAGGATAGCGGCCAATCTGGCTAAACTATCGCCGCCAAAGGCCAGTACATCCACTGAGTCGAAATCCGAAGAACTACAGCAGAAAGCTACGCAGAAGGCCTCCGAGAGTGCCTCTGAAGACGAGGAGGATGTTATAGTACGACCTAAGGGACGAGTGGCTGCCAGGATGCAAGCGAACAGTGATAGCACCGATGAGGGTCGCGAGCCAAGTGCTAGACACGCGAGGGAGAGAGTCAGTAACATGCTTCTCACGAAGAGCAAATCGCCAACACCTAATGCACAGGCCGAAGAAACACACTCCAGTAGTGAAAGCGATGTACCCGTCGTTTCGCGGAAACGGAAACTACGCGTCGCGCGTGATAACGCCCATATTGACGATACGTCCAAGTCGAGCCCTGCCCGAAGATCCGCGTCGCCCGGCCTATTTGTCTCCCCCTCCAAGCCTGTAACATCTGATACGCAAGCAGCCGGATCCGACTCTGACGTCGACTTGCCAGCTACCGGAAGTGCGCGGTTCAATGCACTCGTTGCAAAGAAGAGACAGGAACGTCTTGCGAAAGAGGCAGAGGCTGCGAAGGAGAAAGCCAGACACGCCGAAGAGCGGAGGAGAAATGCAGAAGCGACTGAGGGGGATGGCCTGGATGACAGCGAAGGAGACAGGCGTCTTACACAATCGTCACGGCCAGCCCGTAAAGCCAGCAAGAAGGCACTGGAGGAAATGCACAGAGAGACCCAGCGGCTCAGCCGGAACATGCAATTGGCGCATAAAGCCACTACGAAGAAGAAGTTTACGAAAGCCGATTTCTTCGCGAAGTTCAACCAAGGCATTACGAAGGGAGAGAACCTTGAACCTACTCGTCCTACCAGCTCGAGCTCTGCTGCACCACACTCGGATTATGAACACAAGGATACGCCACCCAGTTCGCCTACATCTCCTGCTGGCCCTGGCGAGAAGTCGGGTGCGCCGGCTAACCGCCCAAGAACCACGGAATCTCGGGACAACGAAGTAGTAGAACTGCCCACTTCAGAAGAGGCCATGACGATCCCATCTTCTCCACCAACTAGACTAGACAAAGGCAAAGGAAAAGCCATCGAGGAACCAACCCCGGAGATTACAATGGAAGCGGAACTTATCAAGAAGCCCTTGTTTACCCAAAGACCTATCCGCGTACGGGTACCAAAGGTACATGACAGAAAAGCCTCTCCATTGGATGACTCCGACAGTGACCTCGAGATCGTCTCTGTCAAGACTATCGGACGAAAGCAACAATTGGACTCCATCTTTGACCGCGTACCAGCCAAGCTTGCAAAGGAGCCTCACTCTCTTCACGCTCTACGTATGTTGGCAGGCGTAAAATCACCCGGCAAGCAACACACCTCCGAACGGAAATTTGGCCGGAGGACGAAGCTGTCAATGACAACTTCAGAACTCCAGATGTCACTCCAACAGCGCGCAAGACAGCAAGCTACCCGTGATAGGGAGGAACGTATCAAAGCTTTGAGAGACAAAGGTGTTGTCATTCAAACCGCGGAAGAGAGAGCGAAGGACTTGGCCGAGGTTGAAGATATCGTTGCCAAAGCCCGTCTCGAAGGAGAGGCAATCGCAAAACGCGAAAAGGCGCAAGCCAAAAAAGAGAGACAGAAGACGGGTGAAGCAGACCCACTGGGAGACCACAGTAGCGACGATGAAGATTACGAAGAGGTTCAAGGAGTGCCCGAGGAAGAGGTTTCTGGATCTGGATCTGGATCTGGATCTTCCGAAGGAGAAAGCGAGGTTGAAGAAGCGTCGGCTAACGGAAGCGATGAAGAAGAAGATGAGGAGATGGTCCTTGGTGGGCAAGGTTCAAAAACCGAAGTTACCAATTCGATGTTCGACACTCACGCAGCGGAATCCGAGACCGAAAAATTTGATGTCGAATCCGATCTTGCTATGCACAAAGATGTTAGTGATGTGATTGGTGAGGAAGATGAGGACGAGGAACTTCCTCCAAAGCCGAACACTCGAAGATTTCGAAACGCCAATGTCATCTCAGACGATGAGGATGAGGTTGTCGAAGAGGAAGAGATGCAGCAAACGCCAGTGGTGCCACAGGTTTCACCCCTCCAGCTCAGCACCAATTCCCCTGCTGAGCCGAGCTCTGTCCTCCGGTCGGCAACGAAAACCTTCATTCCAGGGGTTACTGTCGCAGGACCCGCTGGCCTGGGATTGACGCAAATCTTTGCCGGTACCATGGACGACAGTCAGGCCTTCGGTACTTCTGCAACTGCGCCTAGGTCCGAGTCGCAAGCAGTTGTGCCCAATCAAAATAATCTAGACTTTTTGCGGCGTCTCAAAGGTGCCGAACTCCCGCCCTTCGTTCCAACGTTGGAAGAAGATACCCAGGACGCCGACACCACCAACGCGTCTCAGCTCACTTATATTCCCAACTCTCAGCCTGTTGAGACAGAAACTCAGGGTGATGAGACTCAAATTCAGCTGGACTTTTCCCAATCTCAGATACACGGATTCGATAGCATTCTTCAGGGTACTCAGATGTCACAATTCCCCCCCACTCAAGATGTTGGCTACCAGCGCATGACCCCCATTAAAGGTAGATTCGTTGACGCTCCGCCCTCTACGGTCGACACTGTTCTTCTCGAGCCAAATGATCTCCCTGAGACTATGGACGAGACCCCTGTTGTCAAGAGAAAAGGCAAGCTTCGCCAGAGAGTGCATGTTCCTACCTTCTCTGATGACGAAGATGTTGAACAGCCATCGGAACAGACAGCTGAGGAGGAAGACCTTGATATTACTGCAGATGTGTTCGATGTCATGCGCAAAGCTGCCACGAAAGCAACGAAAAAGGTCGTTGATGAGTTTGACAAGAAGAAGAGCAAAGCAAAGGAGATGGTCAACGAGCAAGCCGATGAATCCGACGACGAGTACGCTGGGCTGGGAGGTGCAAGTGACGACGAGAGTGACGGTGAGGCAGATGAGTTTGTGAAGGAGATGATAGATGATGAGGGCGGCAAACACTTCGACGAGAGCAAACTTGCTGCGTTCTTTGCGTAAGTCTGTACCGAGATTTGTCTTGAATTTCTTGCTAATGGAAATAGTGATCGGGAGAGAGCCAGTGATGAGAAACAAGTCGAGAAACTCTACAAAGACATCACAAACGGCATGCTCCGCCGAAAGCGAGGAGCCGACTATGACCTCTCTGACTCTGACGATGGTGGAGAAGCAAGACAACTGAGAAAGCGCAGAGAGTTTGCTAAGATGCGTAAAGCACTTCTTGCTGACGAGAGGATCGGCAAAATAGCCGAGAACCCTAAACGTCAAGCTTTCCTGCGCGCCATTGAAGACCGCGGCAGTGAGGATGAGATGGACTTCTTGGAAGACTTTGCCGAGCAGGAAGAGGGTAGCGACTCTCAATCTCAATCCCAAGCAGAAAACGCAGTCGTGCCAGACAGCCAGCCGACATCCATGGGACCACCCAAAAGAAAGCACGCCGACGACGCGGCAGACGTTCAACCTAGAGCTCCTCCCCATCTTCGGCGCACCAAACCCGCGAAGAAGCCATCTAACCTTTCCGAGATCCGCGAATCCCTCTCGAGCCTCATCGAAGAGCCCAACGCCCTCCTCGCGCCCTCCGACTCGGGCTCCGAGTCAGAAGACGAGCTCGAGATCGAAGAAGGCGACGATGACCTCAGTGGTCCCCGCAAGGAAAAGAAAGAGAAGCGCGACCCGTTCGCGCTCCGCCGCTCCAAGACCGCCATCGTCGACCGCATCTCGCTGAAGCGCGAGTCCTCCAGCTCCGTCTCGAACACGACCAAGCTCGCATTCGCCGCTTCCTCGGCGGCGCAGGGCTTCAAGGTTCCGGCCCTGCTGAGACGCGCTACGACGAACAGCAGCATTACATCGACCACGAGCTCCAGCGTCAGCGGGGGGTTGATGTCCGGGACGGAGCGCATGGCTGGCGGCGCGGGCGGAGACGTCATCAAGCGTGGCGGGGGCAGGAACAGCGGGATCAATTTCGCGGCTAGGGAATTTGAGCGGAGAGCGGCGGTTGTCAAGACAGATAAGAGGAGGGAGGAGAAGATGGTGGGGAGGGCGCAGAAGCGGAGGAAGGTCGTGGGTGGGCTGTTTGGCAGTGGCAAGTTTGAGTAGCGAGTGAGCGATGAAGGCTTCAAGTGTTGAGTTGTAATGGATGGGATGCATAGGCCAGGCTGAGTTGAGTTGAGTTGTGCCTATGATAGGCTGTGTATTTAAACGTGCTTCTCTCAGGCTGGATAAGAGGGAAGAAGAAAGTGTTTGGAGTCTCGGGTTGGGTATGGCAGAAGCAGAATGCTACCTTTTCTTTTACAAGCGTACTGTGGTATTTGATTGGGTTCCAACAATATGAGCGCGCGACAATAACGTCTTGATACCTCCTTCTCTTCGGGACTTAATCTGGTCAACAAACAATGCCGCGTATCTCCTCATAACCGGACCTTATCAGATAGAGTAGTTTCTACTTCTGATACGTTGGGTTGCGAGGCAGCGGCTGGACTCTATCTGGTTCCGAGTGCCCAGATGGAGCATGTACGTCCCGTGACGTTGCGCCATGTCTTGATGAAATTTGATGTCCGTGAGAATTCCGACAATCGTCGTGTTTCGTGGGAGATCCAACGGACGACCACGGAATTATAACAAGGGTTGTCAGGACCTGAACTTGAAGATTTGAAAACCAGTATTTCGACTGACGCTCGGCTTTCGTGGTAGTGCAGTTTCACGCCAAGTTTTGACGGAATGAAATATGCAGAAGTGCTGCCTGGGACACGTTAATTCATTATCAGTAACGGCTGTCGAGCATTCACAGACAGTTATCCAAAGAACGAGATGATGTTTTGTGCTAGCTAATCAATCAAGATTTGTGAGCTCTTGTAGAGGGATGATTTCAATTGCCAAGACTGACCGATCCCAGCTGCCAAGATCTTGTGTAAACAATTTCTCTATTCTACTTCTATCGGTCTGATAACTCCATCATGCGCGAGAGTGCAAATGATCGTAAAATGTGGGCTGTATATTTGGCAGGAAACAGAAGAGTAGTTCTGACACTATAGAGGAGGTGATGATATTTTCTAGAAGCTATTCAGAAGAGAAAAAGTTCTAACCCTCAGATGGTGGTCGATGTGTTCCACAGATAGCCGAGGGCTACCGAGCCATTACAGCGGGGTACAGTTATGCTGGCCGCTCTTTCCAAATTTGACAGGGCAGTCCAGCTCAAGCCTTTGTCATCTTTCTCGCTTGGCTCCTGTTTAAGGCTCGAGAAAGTAAATAAACAACCTGAGATTGGCATCAAAAGATCCATCGTGAAGTCGTCACTGCGCTATCGGTTGAACAAGTGTCGGAGTCGTTTCCCCGGGTTGAATGATCGGCAGAAATGAGATCTTTTACGCAATACAACGCACATACGTAGAAAAAGTGTCAAATGATCTCCCGGATAAACCGTGCAACGTCCAATCGCTCTTTCGTTGTCCCGATGCCAGAAGCTCCCTCGTTGCCGTGCATGTTTACCCCGCCCTGCGTCGTGATGACCGGAGTCCGCCTTTCGAATAAATACAAGACGCTCCAAGAGAACTTCCATCCTCCATTCATATTCATCTCTCTTAAGCCATGAAGTTGTTTCTGTTGGGTCTGTCCCTGACCGTGGCAGCACAAGCTGTGCCTCAACATCATGTTACTTCCAGCACCGGCACCAGCACCAGTTTAAGCTCAGTACACACGCCTCCTCCCTCGAACGCTGCCACGACTACGCAAAAGAGTACCGTGGTCTCTGATACCACGGTCGTCACGCTGAACGTGGATGATCTGTGGAACTTGTTCGTCGGCCCAGTGTCCACAGCAGAAATCACCACCACTGTATCCGCCACCCCGGTCCCAACGCACGAGCTCCTCCCGCCTCCAGGTCTCTACTATGACCCGTTTCCAGCAGGCCAGCAAGTCCCCATGGCCATCAAGAACGAGAGCTGGAGCTTCCCGGCTGGCTTCTGGTGGGGGGTGGCGAGTGCAGCGTTCCAGGTCGAAGGCGCTGTCAAGGATGAGGGACGAGGACCTTCAATCTGGGACGTGCTGCTGCATCGAGCCACTGGGTACTCGACTGCCAATGAGACGGGGGACATCGCCACCAATCAGTACTATCTTTACAAACAAGGCTCGTCTTCTCAACCGCCCTCGCACCATGACGGACTCATCGGCTAACTTGAATCCAGACATTGCCCGGATCGCGGCTCTCGGAGTCAAGACGTATTCATTCTCTATCAGCTGGCCACGAGTGTTCCCATTTGGAAGCGGTCAAGTCAATGAGCTGGCGCTGGCTCACTACGACGATGTGATCAACACCTGCATCGAGTACGGTGTCGAGCCAACCGTCACCCTCTTCCATTGGGACTTGCCCCTGAGCTTGCAGAACGCATATGGCGGCTGGCTCGGGGCACAGGTTGTGGAAGATTTCGTGAAGTATGCGGAGGTGGTCTTTAAGCGGTACGGAAACAAGGTCCCGCGATGGTTTACCATCAACGAGCCACTCGTGTTCTGGTAAGAAAATGCAGTGATTCCCTCGCCATTTGCTAACCCAGCAGCGATAACTACCCTCTACCTGACGACTACTTCACCAGCTCGACCATCCCAAAGAAGCATCAGCGGTACTGGTGTGGACATCACGCTCTGCTCGCTCACAGCAAAGCATACCATTTAGGCAAATCCCTCGGGTTAAATGGAACAATAGCTTTGAAGCTTAACGGGGGATACAAGATTCCTCTCACGAATTCCAGCGATGATGCTATCGCTGTACAGCGAGCTTGGGACTTCCAAGAAGGCTGGTTCGCCAATCCAGTGTTCCTTGATGGTGATTATCCCCACTACCTGAAGGAGTTCGTCTCGGCATTTCTACCAGAATTTACGGCAGAGGAGAAGAATATGATCAAGGGCAGCTCGGATTTCTTCGCGCACGACGCATACACCTCTCAGTTCTACATGGGTAGGTTGGCAGAGATCCGATCATGGTTCTCATGATACTAAGAGCCGCAGTTCCCGATTCCGGCTTCGCCGCCTGTACCAGCAACTACTCGCACCCCTTCTACCCGACCTGTACCAACGCTACATACACGTACGCCGAGCATTCGGGTGGCTGGAACGTCGGTCCTGCCGCTGATCCTCTCTCGCCGTGGCTCCACAAGACCACGGACTGGGTCCCGGCCTTCCTGCACTACATGCAAGACACGTGGAAGCCGGCAGGCGGCATCGCCATCACGGAGTTCGGTTTCGCGGAGCCTTTCGAGGTGCTGAAGACCCTCAAGGCCGATATCCTGCTCGACACCATCCGCACCAGCTACTACCACGATTACATGCGCGCCATTCTCATGGCCATGAGCGAGGGCGTGCATGTGGTCGGCACCCTGGCCTGGAGCATCCTCGATAACCTGGAGTGGGCGCAGGGCTATCAAGCGCGATTTGGCATACAGTACGTTTTATTGTCTCTGTCTGTCGGCGGGGGGCGGCAATGCTTGTGAATGGAGGGGTGGAGGCTAACGGGTGGTCCAGATATGTCAACTTGACGACGCAGGAGCGGAGCTACAAGGCGAGTTTCTTCGAGTTTGTCCACGCGTTCCAGGTGTATGGCACGGATCCGGTCGTTCCTCGCTATGTTCCTGCCTAGGGGGGGAGGAGGGTGATGGGTCTGTCGATGATTAAGGTAGCTTAGTATTGCTTGCACATTCGCCTGCAGACTCGAGCCAGCTCTCACTCATGATATATACATTGGAAATCTGCATCTTTCGAAACACTCGTGATGCTGATGTTGATTTGCGTGGGTCCTCTCGTATGCTTCCTTCTTGATCCAATCTCCTCACTAGGAGGTTGTTATACAGAGAGAAAGGGGTCCTCCGATCAAGAACCGCCTGTCAACTGGACTGATTTCGGTTTCTTTCACCGTCATCATCACCTAACGTTAGCTGGTGGAAAGAGCCATCTTACCTCGACTTGCCGCATACTGTGACGGCTAGGTAACCCAACCACTATAGTACCAGTAGAATGAATAATTTCCACCACTAGGCCAACAGACCGATGGCGGAGACAGAAGATGCAAAAACGGATTGGAAGTCTGTTCACTATCCTACTATGTAAGGGTTCTTTCTCTCCGCTAGACGTTAATCAATACTACTACTACTACCACTACTACTACTATATAAGGGTTCCGGTTATGTGCCGGGCACAACCGTATCACATCCACAACCTCTTCTAGCAGCAGCCACACTCCTTTCGTTTCCTGCCTGGCAGCACAGCACACCCGGTTGGTCATCGGCTACGCGCGCCAGCGAGACACCACGTATTCTCCGCCCCCCTTATCGTTGAGTGTTTCTTTCTTTCTTTCTTTTTTTTTTTTCTTTTTTCCAGATTTGCTCTTCCTCGGAAGCTTTGGTGGTATTGCATCTGATTCGTAACCGGGAGCAAAGCGGGTTTCTGTCTCTAAGAATAACTTGCATCAGCTCGTTTTCAGGGATCCCAATTTCTCACTGCGGAACTGATAATCGATATACAGTTCACCATGGATGTTGAACCGAACTGACGGTCGGTGTTGTGCCTGGCGGGTTTGAGCCCGCTTGGAGGCTGTTTTGTTTGCTTTCTCCTCTTTAAAGCGCTTCGGCAAGCGCAGCAGCTCGGAGAAAAGATGTAAAGAAAGAAAAAACAGAGGAATGTACAGCCGTCGGGTTTGCTTTTGTGAGAAGAGAAGGAAGGATTTCTCGCTTGGATGATAAAAGCTATTGTTTTTCGCTCTGTTATCTGGGCTTTGGTGGAAGGTATGTACCTAGGTATATATATCGGTCGGATATCTTAAAACGAATAAAATACTGGGGAAAAGCTGATTTTGATATAGACATAGATTAAAATGGACATCTCGGATTAACGTTTGTATTTCCGAAAAAAAAAAAAAACATAGAAAAAAAAGAAGGAAACGGTGATTCACAATAAAAATAAAAATCAACAGTCGATATAAAACCCACACTCACCCACCCACTCACTCACACCCCAAAACCCCAAAACGGCTCCTGCCAAAACCGGCAGACAACCGACGATACTACCTACCCCTATCATCTCCAATCTCCACACTCTCACCATCTCGCCCACGCCCCCGCCCACGCCCAACAGAACCACACCGCACCGGATCCCCCCCTCCCAAACAGCACCCATCCTGCTCAACGCGTGCGTGACACAGCCCCTCTCTCTCGCCTGGCCCTCCCCCGCCATACACGACCGTGCTGTTGCGATCTGATGTGATGTGGTGGGCGAAAGGCTTGCTGGGAGAGAGAGAGAGAGAGCCTGGGTGTGATGGCCATCGGGGCGCGGGGATGGATGGAAGCGAGATGGATGGAAGCGTCGGGGGTGGGAAGAGGTGTGGGAATACCAGGATGGGATTATGCCGGGCCAGCCAGCCAGCCAGTGCAACGTGGGATTATGGGGGGGGGGGGGGTGCGTTGCGAACTGTGTGGAGCGGGAGCTGTGAGGATATTGCAGTGGGAGGTCACGTGATATCATCCAGTGAATGATCACGAGTTTGTCAGATGATGCTGTATTCACGTGATCGTGCATGCGCTAGCGTGGATACCCCGTATCTGTGTTTGTCCGCGCTCGCTTAGCGGGGACTGTAGGAAAACATACAGTACAGATCAGATTTCAACCCATGAGTTGAGACAAGCGAGGCTTTCCGGTATCATCGACCTGTGATAGCCACAGAAGGGGGGGAGACGAAGATGATGATGATGATGATGATATTGTTTAACGTCTGGAGGGGGCAGTGAAACTGCGCAACCTCAAGCCTCCCGCAAGGCATTGGAAACGTGCTAAGCTGGGGATTTTTACATACAAGAAACCCTCGAGAAAGCAGTTATATAAAAGAAATGTATGACAAAAGGTCCGCTATTTAAGCCTTTTTCTTACAGGCGGAATAATTCTCTATTGTGTTCGTAAAATAAACTTCGAATATAATCAGAGCCAAAACGCTGAACGTTTTTGTTGGTCGCATGACTATTGGTCAAGCCAATCGGCGAGATTATATAAAACAAAGCAAAAACGCGAAAAATCCAAAACTTTTCGACCCAAACCTAATAGTGGGCTGCCTTCCCACATTTATCCTGCGGGCACTCGGATAATGTGGGGGAAAGCAAGTGTCCCACTGCATCCAAGTGTCCCATCTCAGTTCATGATTTTTTACGATCGCATTTTATATTAAAACATTATCAACGCCAGATATTTAATTACATTAAATTAAATTATAATAAAAACAAGCAGTTATTTTCAGATTTTAAATTAAAAAGTTAAAAAGTTAAATTTTATTAATAGAAACTAATTTAAATAAGTGTTTTGTACGCATTTTCAATTTTTTTTTCGCTTTTTCGCTTTCAGAAAGCCTATTTACATTTGTTTGCAATTAAAATATTATATATAATAATTCAGATTAATCTTTTTAATCGGTTATAAGCTATTCGATAATTATAAAAGCTTTATTAAGCTCGCGTTTTTTATTATATCAAGATTTTCGGCTAAAAAAATGCAATTTATTATTTTTAATACGATTTTTTTTGTTTTACAGCTTTATTGCTTTTACAATTTAAAATCCAAGGCTCGTAAGCAGCTTCTTTTACTTATTATACGCTTAAACAAAAGCTTTTCGCAAAACTAACGGTTTTCTTTTACCTTTTGCCTTTTGTTTTTTACTTTTCGAATATAAATATTATACCGATATTTAAAAGCTGAAAAGGATATATAAAATAGCTAGAAAGCTAAAGAAAATATAAGTTTTATTTAGTTTTAATAAAAGTATATTATATTTGTACGATTCGTAGCCGTTTAATTAATACAATTTCTGATTGGAAATACGTAAAAAAAAAGCTCGATTTAAATTACTTTTGTAACGATCTAATCAATCGGAGGGCTGAGAGATCAGTCAACTGGTCGCCGTGTTCACATGGTATAAAACAAGCCTTTGGTTCTGTAATAAAAATATTCACTTAAAATCAACAACTGCAAAAGGCAGAAGTTGCTAAAAAAAAAAAGCCTTATATACATAATAGTCTCCACAGTTAATAGGAAAACCCATCAAAAGACCAAAAAGCTTGCAGCTATACGTAATTGCTGGAAAGCTTGCAGCTATACGTAATTGCTGGGGTAACACGAAAAGTGGCAACAGAATAAATCGTCACACTACCCCCCCGTCCGAAAAAAGCGCGCCTTCGAGCTTTTATCCATTAGTACGTCACTATCCAAATAATCGTACGAATCCAAACCTTCGGAATACGCCTTCAGCCAGTTTACAAGTTTTACAGAAAAACCGGGGAACTTTTTATGCGCCAAATAAAAATCGCGCACTTTCAAAAAAGCGTATATAAAATCAAACGCGGAATACCACGTAAAATCTTTATTTAAGCCTACCCAAAAAGCTTTGTACTAAAAGGTTTTCCGCTACACTCGACAAGCGATTAATTCTTCGATTTCGTATTCAAGCTTATTAATTATATTAATAAATTCAGAAGCTAAATTAATCTGATTTAAAAGCGCGTCGTTAGCTGCTTTACGCAATCGATTAACGTAAAAAACTGGATGTACGTTTATAATATTAAAAAGGTCTAATTTAAAAGCGTTATCGAAAATTTTGGCTATAATTTTAAAAGGGCCGTTTATAAAATTGTCGAGCTTGCGAAAAGGCCGGAAGGTCGGAAATAAACGCATATCGAGCCATACGTAATCGCTAACGTTAAAATCGATCGCGCGGCGAAACCTATTCGCACTCTTTTTTATTTTGTCGTATATTTGTTAAAAATGCGATTTGGCAAGGTTTCAAGCGTCGTAATGGCGGCGAGCGTACGCACGAGTTTCGTTTGCGTTTAACTTGTGTAAAAGGTTGAAAAAAAAGAAAATATCGAGCTTCCAGTTTCAATTAATATAAGAAGTGTAATCGTATACAATTTTAAAAAATAAAAAGCCATTTAGATTTTCGTAAAAAAGAATTATTTAAGCGAAATTTATTATTAAAAAAAATTCGTTCTAATCGTTTTGATAAAAGTTTACGAAAAGTCGAAAGCGTTTTTGCAGGTATTAATTGTAAATTTCGGTTTAACCGTCGGTTTTAAAATAAGCGGCTATCGAAAGCTTCAGTTGCGTACCGAGTATTTTGTTTAATTCAAACCAGAAAATAAACTAATACTAAAGGCCACGATCGCTAATAATACTTTTTAAAAGGCCAAAATACTTGTACACGTGGAATATATACAATTTAGCAAAGCTTCGAGCGTCGATATTTTTATAGCAAAAAATCGAAATAGCTTGCTTAAAAAAGCGATCTATTACTACGAATACGTTGTCGTAATCGTATTTGTTTTTATTAAAGCTGCAAAAGTCTATTATAACGTATTTTCAAAAATGGTTAAAAACAGAAAAAGGCTGAAAAAAGCCGGAGCGCTTATTTTTTGAAACAGAATTCTTTCGATAAGCGTGGCAGTTGCGACAGTATTATTTTACAAAAGCTGTTATATCTCGCTAATAATATTAATCCGAAAGCAATTGCGTAATTTTGCGAACGCTAAAATAAGCGGTAGAAATCTGGTCGCATTTTTCGTATAAAAGTTAAACGAAAATAATCGACGTCTGGTATTATCAGGCGACCGTAATATAATAGCAGATCGCGTTTAAATATATACGAAATGTTGTTATCGTTTTTTTTCGTAGCGTTTCGTACAACTTTTTTTCGAAAAGCTATCAGGCTGCTAGTTATGCGATTAGCGTAAAAAAGCTGGTCAACGACACGAAGTGCGAATAAAAAATCAGCTATTTCAACGATAAAAACAGCTATTTCGAAAGCCGTAGGCGGTCGAAGTTTTTTAATCAAAAGGCGGTGATCGATCTGATCGGCTCGAAGAAATATTTGCAGGCGTTAAATGCGTTTAAAAGAGTTTTAGCGGTCGAATTCGCTCGTACGACGTATTAATGCGTCAGCCAAAAAGTTATGTTTACCTGGTCTGTACGTAATAAAAAAGTTGTAGTCGGCGAAAAATTCGGCCCAGCGTATTTATCGAGCGTTTAAAAGTTTAAAAATCATAAAATATTCCAAGACCTTGTAATTAATAATTATTTTGATTTAATAAATTAAATTAATTAATTCAGCACGAAAATTGCCTAAAAATTTCACGATTGCGAGCATTTTTTTATCGTATACGACGTAGTTTAGCTCTGCGAAAGCTATGGTTTTGCTGAAATAAGCGACTGGAAGCTAATCGTCGCCATGAAATTACGAAAGCACAAAAGCTACTACGCCGTCGAAAACGTTAGTTTTCAACATGCAAAAAAAATTTTGCCTGTAATATTATAAAACTAATGCAATAATAAAAGCTAGTATAAAAAGGTCGAAACTCTCTTGACATTTAAAAGTAAAATTAAAAAAAACGTTAGCCTTGGTTAAATAAACCAAAAGCTTTGTAATTATACCGTAGTCTCGAATAAAACGTCGGTAAAAGTTATAAAAACCAAAAAAGCTCTATACATTTTTTACAATAATAAAAGGCTTTTAATAAGCGATTACGAAAACTTTTTCTAAATCTACCTTTAAGCTTTTAATCGAAATAATAAAGCCTAGGTAACGGGTCCGTATAACGTTGAATTCAAACTTTCGAATATCGGCCTGTAATCTAGCGTTAGCGAACCTTTGGAACATTTTGCGAACGTATATAACGTGTTTTAAAAAGTCGAACGAATAAATAAAAATATTATCCAAATATACAATGCAAAAATCGTTCAAATAATCGAAAAAAACGTCGTTTATATAGCGTTGATAAATTGCGGATCTATTAATAAAGTCAAAAGATAGCATTTTGCATTTATAAGCGCCGTAACGCGTACGAAACGTCGTCAGTTTTTTATTAGCGGAATCTATTCGAATTTTATAAAAAGCTTGACGAATATCGAGCTTCGTAAAAATTCGCGCTTCCGAAAAACAAGCAAAAATCTTATCGATAAAAGGAAAAGGATAGCGATTTTTACGAATAACATTATTAAAAATTCGATAATCGATACAAAAACGCAATAAACCGTCGGGTTTTTTAGCGAAAAGCATTAAAGCAGCGAAAAAAGCGGTGAAAAATTCGATAAAACCTTTATTAAAATTGTTTTACAGATAGATCTTAATAATTTCGAATTTCGGAATCGACATCTTATACAAAAAAATGTATTTTAGCTTTTTTTCATTTATAATAAGCTCGATCTTATAATCGTAGGGCCGGTAAAAGGCTAGCTCGTTACTAGCGGCCTTAAAAAACACGTATTCGAGGTTTTTGTATTCCGGAAAAAAAAATTCGAGGAAAGGTTTATTCGAAATTAGCTTTGTTAAATTGATTAAAAAGATCGAAATCGATATTTCATTAATTCTGAAACGTTCGAAAAAACTGTGAGATTAGGTCTTAAAAAAAATGTTATACGTAAAATCGTTTAATATTTTATCGATCTTATATAAAAAGATTGAAAACACTTCAACTGTTTTCTTTTTGAAAATCAGCTTAAAAGCGTATGCAATAATTTAGCAAATGAAAATTAAATAAACAGTAGGTTAAGGAACTCGTCTTCGAACTGGTCGTTTAAAAAGTTCAAAAGGTGGCTTATTTGAATTATCGATTATATTAAGCTGAAAAGCTATCGCGGCGAAAGCTTTTTTTCGGTTTTTAATATAACTGTTTTTCGTAGAACGAAAAAGCTGTTTTAACGAAAGGAAAAAAAAAGGAAAAAAAATAATAAAAAAAAAGATCGGCAGCCTGGAAAAGTGGTATAATTTTTTATATTATCCTACTGGCGTCGCCATCGAAATTAGCACCGCGAATAAAATTCGACCTTTTCGCGCTTCGCACAGCGTCGTAGATCTGCCACAATTGATCAAAGTTCTTGTCACGTTTTACAACGTCGTTTTAATAACGAGATTAAATCTTTCGGAAATGCAAATAAAAGACTTTAATACAATAAGCGTAAAAGGCTGTGAAAAAGTAAAACTTCGGCCAATAAAGCTTGCGTTTATTACAATTTAGTAGAATTTAATGTTCGGCCAACCAAACTCTTTTTAAAATTATATTATAATTTCCGAAATTAATAATCAAAAAAAAAATAAACGATTATATTCGATTATTAATAATAAAATTAAAAAACGTAAAATATATAATTAAATAGCCACGAGCTTTATTATACCTTTTTACAAGAAAAAAAGCCGGAAGAAATTAAATCAAAGGTTTTAAAAAAAAAAAAAAAAACTTAATTAGCGCCGAATCGATCAACGCATAACCGTTCGTTCCAAAATCGGCGAACGCTTTTATTTTATACGAAAGCTATTTTTAATAAATATAACGGAAATTGTTAATAAATCGCCATCAAAAAGCTTTCGAACGTTAAAATAACGCATATCGCGCAATACGCCCAAAAAAAAGGTTTTACTTAAGCCTGGACGTTTCTCCGACTAGCGGAAAAGCCTTCGACTTTCTCGTGTGCGTCTTAGAAATCGTTTAGAAAAAGATTTTCGTTTTTACTACCACTATTAAAAGGCGAATCTTCGGCCGGTTCGATCTCGTTTATATCTACCAGTCTAAAAAAGCTTTTGAATAAAACCGAAAATCGGCCCGTAAAAAGTCGTACAGATTGGCCTCGAATCTTTTAGTATGGAATAAAAAACGAGCGTTATCGTTGGTCCGATCGAAAGGAAAAAACGCCAAAAGGGGCGTTTTGGCGTAAAAAAAAAAAAAAAACAAAAGGCTGAAAAAAAGCCTATAAAACACTTAGACGATTTTCGTACGTACGATTTGACTCGTAATACGCTTTGGTTAAAAATCTACTACTTTGATAAATAATAAACTTGGTTAAAAAGCGACTCGCGTATAAAATTCGTTCAGTTAACTGATCTTGTTTTTTTTAACGGACGGCGGTAAGCCAATTCTTAAAAATCGTTGTACGCGCCTATTTCAAATGCAGCTTTTTTCGTAAACGCTTTGGTATTTTATCGCGAAAAGCGTTTCGAAACTGTTTATTAGTTCGTATTTAAGCGTTCGCTGCGAAAATGGAAAATCGCAAATAAAATCGCCAAAAGTTGTCGTGCGTATTTATTGCAAGCATTTTAAACTCGTTTTTCGCCTTTTAAACGTTTAAAAAGTCGGCCAAAAAATCGGCGACCTTTTTCATTAATTTTTCGAAAAATATAAAATCGGAACGGTCCAAAATACGCGGAGTTAAAAACTTCCTTACTACGCCTTCGGTTTAATCGAATATATAATTCTTACGAAATCGATCGCTAGCGAAATAATCGTAGTAAAGTTCGAGATTGTCGAAAACTCTAGTCTTTTAGTGGCGTACTTTGTAATTTTTATTATTATTTAGCTTAAACTCAAAGTTCGAAACGCGCTTTATACGAGCTAGTCGAAAATCAGCAAATAAATAAAAATTATAGCGTTTAAAAAGCGCGCTAAAGTTTTGGCCGTTAAAAAAAGATTTAAAAAAGTTCGCGAAAAGCGTAAAAGTTGGTTTGCAGCGTCTGTTGGTTAAAATAAAACGTTGCGAAAAAGAAAAGGAATAGCAGATTCGCGACTAGCAGAAGCACGTTCGATAGATTTTATCAAACGCTTTGATTAAAAAGTTTGTCGCAATCGCATAGCCTTCAGAAATTGTCGTTCACGCTTTTGCGCTTTTTTTAATTGATTTTGCAAAAGTCTCAATTAAACGCTTTCAGCGCTAGGCTGGGAGATGGCAGGCGAAATAGTTAGCGCTCTGCCTTTTCTTTTGTTTTTTTTTCTTCGAGGAAAAAACTATTTTTTAAAAAAAAAAGCTTCTGAAGGAGGTTGCTTTTTCGCTGATTAAAAAAAGAAAGGAAATTGAAATGTAATAGCAAAAGCTGAAAAACTCTGCTAAAAAGAAAATCGTTAAACAAAAGCCATTTTTCGCGAAATGCGGAAATAAACCTTTTTACGACCGGTCGATCACCTTGGTATAACCCGTAAAAAATTCGAAAGAAAAAATAGTTTACGCCGTCGCTAGCGTAAAAAAAGAGTTATTAATAATATAACGATTTAATTAATCGGAAAGCTAGGAGATTAATCAACTGATCGCCGTGTTTATATAATATAAAACGAGCTTTTAATTTTGTAATAAAAATATTCATTTAAAATTAACAATTGCAAAAGACAAAGATTGCTAAAAGAAAAAAGCTTTATATACATAATAATCTCCATAGTTAATAGAAAGACCCACCAGGAAACCAAAAAGCTTGCAGCTATACGTAGTTGCTGGGGAGCTTGCAGCTATACGTAGTTGCTGGGGTGACACGAGAGGTGGCAACAAAGTGAATCGTTACAACTTTCACTTAATCAAAAATGAATGTTCCGACGTAAAATTTAATATAATTTCTATAAATTCTATTCGAATGCAAGCTAAACTTACTTTTCTTCAGTTTATTATAATAAGATAACTGGCGTTGGAAGTTTTTTAATTTAAAATGCGATTATAAAAAATAACAAGTTAAAACAAAACATTTCGTTTCGTAACTTTTAATTAATAAAAATAGAACTTTTAACTTATAATTGCATAATAGCTTTCTGTTTTTATTTTTTATTAATTTATTATAATTAAATATCTGGCGTTGATAATGTTTTTATACAAAATGCGATAATTAAAAATAAAAACTTCAACGAAAATATATAATTTAACAACTTTTTGTAAGGATTGAAAGGCAGGGAAACACTAGTTCAGATAATAGAGCTCAGATAAGGTTGGGTTGATAGTCAGACTGATTTATCTTCTACATCTCTAGTAGAAGGCGTGTATAAATACAAAAGGAGGGGTGGAGCCCTCGAAAAGAATATTTCCCAGGAAACCAGGCGAATCTTATTTAGTATGCTTTCCAGCCCCTATTCCGACCTTTTTTCAATCCTTTTTAATATAACCTTAATAATTGGTTTTTTAATAATTATTTCTATAAAATGTTTTATCTAAATGTTATTTCCAGCCCTTATAGTATTATCCGGCCCCCACGGCCTATCCGCAGAAAGTGCTATTCGAAAGTTGGTAGGAGGCAAAGGGTTTTGGCGGATTATTTGATTTATACACGTGATATTGGTTTCTGATATTACTCCCTTTTTTAAGCTTTTGGTCCCCAAAGGCGACTGATTTTTTTATGCGTATAGCGTGCGTTACGCTTTCGAAATAACGTGCGGTTTCTTTCGCTTTCGGTCGTGAATTATAGCTGTTTTTTTCGCTTTTGGTCGTGAATTGTGGCTGTTTTGCTGTTCTGTTTTTTTTGTTTTCGGTAGCGTTCGCATTTTCGTTGAAAAAGCCTTTTTTCTTAAAATGGCCGTTATTTTCCTGCTTAACTTCTTTTTTTTCTTTTTTATTTTTATTTTTTTATTAGCTTTTTTCTATTTTAATCAATTGCTTTTCGCCGCGTTCGCCGCGAATTTTCAAAATGCTTTTGATTTCTATCTGTTTTCGGTACGCCCGTCTGATTTTACGCGAAAGCATTACAGCGGACTCTTTGCCTTTTTGCGTTTTCGAGCTTTTTAACGTAAAATGCAACCGCTGCAAAACTTCGCATATTTAATGTTTTTTTATAAATCCTTTAGATTTTTACTCGAACTCGCTTTTAATTAGCTACAGGTTTTTACCGCACGCGCTACCGAGGCGCAAACTTTTTTCGCGGGCCTTAACGATTTTATAAATCGTTTCGATGCTACCACCGCCGCTGCCGCTCTTTTTCTTTTTGCTGCCGAAGCCAAAGCTTTTGCTAAAACTTTTGTCGATCTTATTATCTACGACGCTTATATAAATCGTTTAAAAAAAAATAACGCTTCGGCTTTTATAATAGTCGAAAGTCGTGCGAATCGCGCCGCGGCTCGGGCTGCCGCTGCTGCTGCTGCGCCCGTTTTTGCCGATTTGGCGGCTGCTGCTATTTTAAAAGCTTTGGCTGCGCCGGCCCTTTTATTTAACGACGCCAATATAAAACGTATTTTCCGACGTTTCGAAAACGTCGCTCGGATTTATTCTGACCAATTAAATTAAATTCTGGATTCCTACGAGCATATCGTAGTTGCAATTCAGGATTCGACTACGGCTATTGTAAAAGCTTTGACTGAAATAAATCGAATACTTTGCGAATTCGTTTGGTATTAATTCCTTTTAGTTTGCCGCTGCTTTTAAGTCTAAAAAAAATAGCGATAACGATAAAAAAAAGAATAATAATAAAAATAAATTAGCTTAGCGGCGGTTTTGAAGTTTTCTAGGTGTTTTTGTTTTTTTTTTCTTACCTTTGCGGCGCGCATTCGTTATTACTCCGTTGCTATTATTTATCGTATTTTTTAAATATTTTTTTACAATTTTTTTTGCGTTCGTAAAATAGTTTTCTGGCTCCCAGGAGTTTTCGCTTGATAAATAGCCCTTTTATCGTACCAAGTAATATCGGCCCTTTTTTGTATTTTTGTAAATTTGTATTAATTTGACCTTGTATTTTTCGGATTCTTGAAATTTTATTATATTATTTTTCGGCTCGGTGTCGTTCCGACCCTGCCAAAGTTTTAATAGAAAAACGTGGAAAGTATCGTAAATACGATATTAAAAAAAAAGTTCGAATTAATAAGCTTGGCCGTGCTCGTATATAACTCGTTTAATTTTAAAAGGCTTTAGATATTTATTTAAAAGCTTTCGAAAAAATCGCAATTATCGGAAGTTTTTGGTCGATAATAGTATTTTATCGCTTATTTGAAATTTAATCTTTTTGTATTTAGCGTCGTAAAATCTTTTATAATTCGCGTTAGCTTTTTTTAGCTTTTTATTAAATATTTTTTTTTCTTTTTGCAATATTTTAATTCGTTTTTCCGCTGACGGTACCCCTTTTTTTACGACGTCGCTCTCGACGTTGCTGCCAAGTTTTGGATGAAAACCGTATAACATGCGAAAAAAAATAAAATCCGTAAAAGCGTATATCGAATTATTATACGTAAACTCGGCTAAAGCAAGCTTCGTAGCCCAATCGTTTTGTCGATAATCGCAGTACGTGCGAAAATAAAATTTTAAAACTTGATTTTAACGTTCCGTTTGGCCATCGGTTTGAAAATGGAAAACGATGCTTAATCGACGTCGTATTTATAAATGAAATATTACTGAAAATCAAAATTTATTAATAAAAACTGACCCTCTGTTTGTAATAATTCTTTTAAAACAGCCAAAATCTTTGTAAACGTATTATATAAATATCTTAGCCAAATCTGGGGCTGAAATCGTTTTTTGTATCGGTATATATTTCGACAGCTTCGTATATCGGTTTATTATAACGAATATCGAATCGTAAACACGACTTCGTTTTTTGCTAAAAAGTAGATTCGTAATAAAATTCATAATTATTTTTTCCTAAGATTTCGTAAAAGTCGAAAGCTAATTCGCTATAGGGTCGGTGCTTTTTAGGTTTGCTTTTTTGGTATTTTCTATACGTATTAACGTAACGCTTTACGTCGCTTCGTAAACCAGGCCAAAAATACTTTTTTTCGACCAATTCTAACGTTCGCCGAAAGCTTTAATGGCCGGCGGTCGGGTCGTCGTAATTAATTTTTAATATTTCGCTTTTAATAGCGCTTTTATTCGGAATATACGCACGTTTTTTATAACGTAATAATTCATTTTGGCCTATACGCTAATATTTTTCGGATCCGGCTCGATTGCTTTGCGAGGCCGATTCGTACGTTTTTTATAATACAAAAAAATCAGATTTTTACAATTCAAAAATAGTTTTATAAATCGGTTTTGTTAGCTCGTTATTAGCCGTTTCGGATTATAGCAATATAACGGCTACGCTTCGTGGTATATATTATTTGCAATTAGTAATATCAGCAAAAAATAATCCGGCGAAAAAGCTTTTTATTTGGCTTTTTTCCGCTTGCTTTTTACCTTTTGATTCCGTTAACAAAAGCTTCGAATACTTATCGGCGCGAAATAGTTTATATTTCGATTTTAGGCGTGTTTTTATTACGGAAAACACTTTAGAATTTCTCAAATAAATTAGTTTTAGCTTACGATGCAGCGTAGGCAGCTGCTCGTTATTTTTTTTTAAATCTTTTTTTAAATCTGGCCGGCGGAAAAAACCATCCGCCGAATTAAAAACTTTTGTTTTATATTCGATTGTAAAATCGTATTCAGCTAGCTTATCGGCTCATTTCGCTTAGCGTCCGTTTAAACGTTTTTTCGTAAAAAAGTATTTCAAATTATAATAATTTATACGCATAATAATAACGTCGGAAACGCTACGTAAATATTGGCTCTATTATTTAAAAGCGTGAATTATAATCATTAATTCAGCGTCGTAAATCTCGTATTTTTGTTTTATAAAAAAAAGCTTTTTCGAATAATATGCGATAAAATGCCAACGTGCCTTTGCACTTTTCCCGAACAATTAAAATAATATTCCGCTTATAGCGAATTTCGAAGCGTTTGTTTCGATTTGGATTTTTAATCGAAAATCGAAATAGCGTAAAATCGATGCTTGGCAAAACTTTTCTTTTAAAAGTAAAAAAGCGAGCTTCGCTTCGAATAAAAAACGAAAAGGGCCCGATATTTTCTTTCGTTGCATTTTTTTTAAAAGATTTATAATAGATCGGCAAAGCTTAGCGTAGTTTTTAATAAAACGTTTGTAAAAGTTGGTAAAACCCAAGAATATTTAAATATCTCGCCACGTAGTAGAAAATGGCCATTTCCGAATACTATTTATTTTCTTTAAATCTATTTTAATTCCCGTAGAAATAACGACGAAGCCTAGAAACTCAATCGTATTCGTATTAAAAGCATATTTTTTCAGATTTTCGTAAAATTTATTAATACGGAATCTTTCGAAAATTTCTTTTACCGCGTTTATATAATCGTCGAGGTTTTCGGAAAATATTAAAATATCGTCGAAATAAATTACATACGTAATATTTATTAAACCGACTAAAACTTAATTAATATACGCTTGGAAAATTGCTGGTGCGTTCGAAAAGCCGAAAGGTAATACGCAGTATTCGAAATATTCGTAACGAATGCGAAACGCAGTCTTCCATTTATTTTCCTTTTTTATTCGAAGGCGATGGTACGCTTAAATGAAATCTAGCTTAATAAATATTTTAGCTTTTTTCAAACGATTTAAAATTTCGCTTATAAAAAATAAAAAAGTTCGATTTTTAACCGTAACTGCGTTTAAACTTTTATAATCGACGCATAATCGTAAACTTCCGTTTTTTTTCGGTATAAATATTATCGGTGCGCCGGCAAAGCTAATAAACCTTTTTATTCAGCTTTTTTCTAAGCTCGAATCGAAATATTCGCGTAATTCGATAAGTTCAGATTCCGACAAAAAGTAGATTAGTTTTCAAAAGGAATCTTTCTTCTCCGCGAGGTTTATTCGATATTTTATAAAATGGTAAGAAGCTAGAATAACCGCGGCGGTATCGTCGAATACGTCGGCGTAATCGTCGTATTTAAAAGGTAATTAATACTGTTTTTCAATAGCTTTTTTTAAAACGATACAAAACGCTTGCTTTTTTTTGGATTTCTTTTTGAAACGTTTAATTATAACGAGATTAAGCTGTAAGCGTTCGATTGGATATCGCCACGACTTAGCTCGAAAGCTTATAGCGGGGTCGATATCTCGCAACCAAAAAAACCTTAGAATAAATAAAACCCCTGGGATATCTATATCGCAAGCCACGAAATCGCTCGTAAATAGTTACTTCTTTTTTCTTAACCGTAAATAAGTTAATACGTTTTTAAATTGGTTTCCATTCACACTCAACTGATAACTTTTGGGTTACGCAGTTTTTTTCCGCGCCGCAGTCGATAAAAGTTCGTTCCGTACGAATTTCGCTTTTAGCTTTTTTAATTTCGACTGAAATTATTATTTTCTGCTTTTTTTTTTCGCTCGATTTTGTTAACAGCGACGAAATTAAAATCGAACGAAAGCTTTTCCCGAATTTTTAAATTTGTTAACTTCGGGGCAGTTTAAGATTATATATCCTTTTTTATTGCATTTATAATATTCGACTTTTGGATAATTAGCTATGCGGTGCCTTTTCTTTTAGCAGCGATTGCACTTCGAAAAATAAAAAGAATCGTTAAAAGTTTTAAAATTCTAAAAGATTTTGTTAAAATTGTCGTTTTTTCGCTTTCGTTTTTCTTTTTGTAACGTATTTTCGAATCGAAGACGGTATATATCTGTTCTAGCTTTTAAGCTTTAATCGTGAATATAAGTTTTTTCCTTTTTTTTTTTTTTGCGCTCGTTTCGTCGTTTATTATTTTTCGTTTTGTCGCTGATAATTTTATTAGCATTTTCGATACGACGAGCGATTAATATTAATTTTTCGTACGAGCTTATAGCTGCAGTATTGCTTCGTTTAATGATTTTTTTTCGAAAAATAAATCGGAGTTTTGCGAAAAGCATTCTTTTTTTAGTCGCATCGTCTGTTATTTGCAACTGCTGTTCGAAGTTATTTAAATAAGCAACGAAATCGTTAACTGATTTATGCTTTTTTTGCTTCGCTTTATCGTATGAATTCGAAGCCGCGATTTTTCGATTTTCCGTATTTATTAAAAAGTTTAATATTTATCTTTTGAAATCGTTCTATATAATTCGAATATTCGTAAAACGTCGTTCGTATCCGGTTCATCTTTTTTTTATTTTATCGTCGAAAGCTAAAACACAGGCGTTAATTTTCTTTTAATTAATACAAAATATTACCTTTTTATCCTGGCGGAAACTTCGCTTTACACGCCGAATAAAAAATTAAGCTTTTTTAATATTTTTCCTTCGATATATTAAAAAGTTTTTTATTTTTAATGCTTTTCGGCTCGAATTCGCTATGTCTTTTACAAAAGATATAATATACTCAAAAAAGATGCTAGATCGTTTCCAATGGGTATTATTATCGTAATGCTTCGAGAATATTTTATAATAATCGCCGGCTTGGGTTATTTTCTGTTTTTTTTCAATTGGAGCGGTATTAAAAGATATAAAAACCTTTTTTTCGATATCTTCGAAAGCGTTAAGTTCTCGTTGAAATTGTTTAACCTTTTTTCAAAATTCGTTTCGGCGTCTTAAGGTTTTTCGAATCTTTTAATTGTTTCGTAAATCTTTTTCTTAGTCTTTTTTTGCTTTATTTTAGCTCGTATCTTTTTTACTCTTCTACGTTTATCGTTTTTTTTTTGTTCGGCGCGGGTTCGTTTATCAGCCAAATAAATCAGGGTTTCGGTGAAAAATCCTTCCGAATCGCTTTAAGCGTGGCTTTTTTTAATAATTTCTTCGATAAAAGAAGTTGGAAAATCGTCGCGCCTTAATAGTGGAATGTTTTCGGCTTTTGGTAAGACTGGTGACGTCAAAGGAAACGATAGTACGGGGTTTCCCTAAGCAGCCGAAAATGCTGGGTTTTCTTAAATAGCCGGAAATGCCTGTTTTCTGCGAGTACGAAAAGCCATGATATCGATAGTAACGATATAAATATAGTAGTATAATAGAAGGTTGTTTTAATAATATCGAACTGCCGTCCCGATGAATAGAAAAATCAAAATGTAAAAATTAAAAAGCAAAAAAACATTAATTCAGATAATAAAGCTCAGATAAAGTTGGATTAATAGTCAGACTGATTTCTACCTTTTATATTTCTAATAAAAGGCGTGTATAAGTACAAAAGAAGGGGTGGAGCCTTCGAAAAAAGTATTTCCCAGGAAACTAAGCGAACCTCATTTAGTATGCTTTCCAGCCCCCATCCCGATCTCTTCTTAATTCTTTTCAATATAACCTTAATAACTGGTTTTTTAGCAATCACTCCCATAAAGTGTTTTATCTAAATGTCATTTCCAGCCTCCATAGTACTATCCGGCCCCCACGGCCTATCCGCAGAAAGTGCTATTCGAGGGTTGGTAGGAGGCAGAGGGTCTTGGCGGATCACCTGACTTATACACGTGATGTTGGTTTCTGACACTTTTAATTAATAAAAATGAAATTTTTATTTTAAAATCTAAAAATAGCTTCCAGCTTTTATTACCTTTCAATTTGGCGTAATTAAATAATAGTGTTTTAATATGAAATGCTATCGTAAAAAATTATAAACTGAGATGGACACTTGGATGCAGTGGGACACTTGCTTTCCCCCACATTATTCGAGTGCCCGCAGAATAAATGTGGGAAGGCAGCCCACTATTAATCGTTAGTAATACAATATTTGAAACTTTTCCTTTGGGACGGCAACACGCTGCCCCAGAGTCTACCTAGGGCAGGTAAAAAAGTAAAACTCAGTGGTATGAAAAAGTTCCGCGAATTGCTTCGCGTTCAGCTCTCCAAGATAGCGCAGTGCTTCGGTGTTCGAAGTGGGTGGGTGATCCGGCTTTTGCGGCCAGTGACGGAATCGTTTTCGGGACTTTCTGCACCTTACGTTCCGGTATCATCGACCTGTGATAGCCACAGAAGGGGGGGAGACGAAGAAGAAGTGGAAGAAAAAGTGAAAGAAGCAAAAGAAGAAAAAAAAAACAAAAAGAAAAAGAAGAAGCAAAAGAAGCAAAAGAACAAGAAGAAGAAGAAGAAGAAGAAGAAGAAGAAGAAGAAAAAGAAAAGAAGAGAAGAAGAAGAAGAAGAGAAGAAAAGAAGACGAAAATAAGAAGAAGAAGAACCAAACAAGGCCCGCCCTCTCCTCCCCCCCTCCCGACCCTCTCTCCCCCACCGACGCCCACCCACCACCCACCATCTCTATCTTACTTCGCCGCCGGAGCCTTCGCGCCTCTCTGCGTCGGGCTCTTGTTTTTTTTTTTTTTTTTCCGCCGCCATGCATCGGCGTCCTCGCGTGCGCGCGACCCACCCCAGCGCGAGCCCGAGGCGCCGATCAGCACCGTGCCGGGAACCGACTCGCGGATCCCGCTCGCCCGGCGGGTGGGAAGTTCCCGGCGGGGGCGGGGGCGGGGGCGGCTCGTGGCGAGGGAAGTGTGAGGAAAGGAGACGGGGTTGGTGGTGGTGGTGCGCGGGGTGCGGTGCCAGGTTTGGGACTGGGGGGGTTGAGAGGGGGGGGGGGGCTCGGAGAAGATGAGAGAGAGGAGAAGATGAGAGAGAGGAGGGGAGCAGAGGAGAGCAGAGCAGAGGAGAGGGGGCTCGGAGAAGATGAGAGAGAGAGGAGAGGAGAGGGAAAACAAGTAGGGTTTTCCGACCGCGAAGGAGGCGTGTGGTTAAAGTTAAAGTTGCATTTCGTCGTCGATGTTTATATTGAGGGGGGGAAGGGGGGGGTGTTGATCGAACCCGGCAGAGCACAGCGTCTGGGGCTGCTTTGCACGCGCCGTGGCCGATGGTTTGCGAGGTGTTGGAGAATGAATGAATGAATGAATGAATGAAGGGGTTTGATCCGAGGCCTTGGAGACGGGCTGCAGATGAAGAGAGAAGAAGGGTAGAGCTGATGATGATGGATTTATTTATGCATGTCGCGTCGAGATACACACAGTACTTACTGTACCTACCTTTACCTACCGCAATCGCACGCCAAAACCGCACCGGCAAGGCGTAGCCGACCCAGCAGCTCTTCCAGCCTCTTCATTCGTTCAAGCGAGCGAAGCTCACCAGTGCCGTTCTCAGGAACACATCTATCTATCTGCCTGTTGACTGACTACCTGTTGACTAACTCCCGCAGTCGCACGCCAAAACCGTAGCAGCAGAGCGACGCACGTAGCCGACCCAGCAGCTCTTCCAGCTTCCAGCCTCTTCATTCGTTCGAGCGCGCGAAGCCCACCAGTGTCGTTCTCAGGAACACATCTATCTATCTATCTGTTAACAACCTGTTGACTACCTGTTGGCTATCTGTTGACTAGGTAACTCCCGCAATCGTACGCCAAAACCATACCAATAGAGCGACGCACGGCGTAGCCGACCCAGCAGCTCTTCCAGCTTTTTTTAAATCAAAGTCTCGTCTTGTACTTCGGAACGCATATCTATCTGCTTAGATTGATTAGTGTTTGTTTTGTTTTATATCGCCAACGCCAACGCCAGCGCCAACGCCAACGCCAACGTCAACGCCAACGCCAACGTCAACGTCAACGTCAACCTTATGGATCTTGGAGCCGCTGGTCTAGCATTTCCCATTACACGTGCTGCGGCCGAGGGTGTCTGCGGGATAGTAGGGGGAGGCAGGTAGATAGCTGCTTACTGTTGGTGGTGGTGGTGGTGGTAGTGGTAGATGGGGAAGAAGAAAGAAGGAAGAAAAAACGAAAAACGAAAAGACAAGGTAAAGATATGGATAGGTAAGGAAAGGAAAGGAAAAAAAAAAAAAAAAAAAAAAATTGGAAAATCAAATAAAAAATAGGAGGAGGTTGCAAAAAGGCAGCACATATCCGGTGAGATTCGCATCAATCCTATCGCATCAATCCTATCGCATTTTATCCTGTCATGGCTCTCGTCATCTCGTTCCGCATGACACACACTAGATCCGATTCTTTTTCCCCTGTAGCGCAGCCTTTCAAATACAGAAAGAAGTATAAAAATAAAAAAAAACCAGATCAAGGTATCCCCATGCCCTCTTCCGACACCTCAGAACTCCCATCCCCACACAAAAAAAAATCCTTCCTCCCATCCAAACGCCTTGCATCCAGAATGTCACCATGTCCTCTCCGCCCCTCATGCCAAAATCCCCCCGCCGCGGGTTCGTCACCGCCCTTGATACTGCGGCTTCCGCGACATGTTCACGGCCGGGGGCGGCATCGACAGGCGCGATCTCCCGCCCTGCCACCCGTCGCTGCTCCGATCCGACACGGGCGTCTTGGGCGGCACGGGCGGCGGCTCGGCGCGCGGCGGCGACTGCATCGGGGAGAGGGGCTGCTCGTCGCCGCTCGTGATCGCGATGAGGTCCGCGCCGGCGGCGGTCGATGCGCGGTAGGAGGCGCGGCCGGCGTGGCTCGGGGGCGGGGAGCGCGGGGAGCGCGGGCCGGGCCGGGTCGGATGCTCGTGGGAGGCGCGCGAGGACGGCGACGGCGGCGCGCCCGGGCTGGAGCCGGGGACCTCGAGGGTCTCGTGGTGCCCGGACTCGTAGGAGGACCGGGGCGGCGGCGCGCGGGCCGGGAACAGGGGCACGTCGGCCGGCAGCTCGGCGGCGTTGGCGAAGGCGTCGGGCAGCTCGGCCAGCACGGGCTTGTCGTCGTCGGCCGTCCTCTCGTGCTCGAAGCGGGCCTTCGCGCGCATGATCTTGGCCAGTTTGGCGGCGGCGCTGATGTTCATGTGCTGCACCTGGGGCTTCGCGAGGTAGCGGCGTGCCGGTGCTGATGTCGGCGAGCCGGTTCCACTCGTTCATGCCGAACTCGCCGACGCCCATCTCGACGTTGAAGCGGTAGTAGTGCTCGGGGTTGACGCCGCGCTTGCGGAGGCCCTCGCGGACCAGGTACTGGTGCGTCTGCTCGCAGCCCTCGATCTTGGCGATGAGGCGCCGCCGGGCCTCGGCGAACTCGCCCATGAAGCCCTCGTACCAGAGGTGCGAGTTCTGGTCGAAGCCGGGTCCGCACGGCCGCTTGCCCGTCCCGATGCTGACGAACACGCCGACGTCGCGGCTGGGCCACTCGTTGGCGCAGGCCTCGTCGAGCGCGAAGACGGACGGGTTGTACTGGCCGGCGCCCTCGTCGACGAAGACCGACTGGCCGACCTGGATGGGCTTGAAGGCCAGGCCCGTGGCCGAGGTGGCCCGGCCGGCTTGCCAGATCGTGCAGTCGAACTCCGGCGGCGGCTCCTTGCGCGAATCGTAGGAGCGCAAGAGCGCGGGCTGGCCGCCGAGGGGGGTGCCGCGATAGATGGCCGTCACGCACCTGGGGGCCGGTTAGCGCGGGGAGACCAGCCAGCGGGCGGCGGAGGGCTCACGTCTTGGTGCGGTTCTCGCGGTCGTCGTAGAGCAGGGCGTCCGGATTGCCGTCGTGCGCGCCCATCCACGGCATCGTCGGCTGGCGCGAGGGCCCGCGCGCGCTGAAGCTGGCCACGCTCGCGTTGCTGACGTGCCGCCGCGGCCGGCCGTCGAGGCCCGCCCGCGCCGGCGGCTCCGCGCCGTCGTTGCCCTCCCGCTGCAGCACCGTGTGCTCGCGCACGCACTCGCGGATGGCCTCCTCCAGCTTCGAGGCCTTGAACAGCGTCGAGCGGTAGGGGATGCCGGCGATGGTCTTGTCCGTCTCGAAGACCTTGCGCGTCATGCGCACGTAGACCTCCTTGCACGTCTCCAGGTCGAGCCGCAGGCGGCCCAGCATGATGGCGATCAGGCCGCCCGTGCCGGTGCCCATGATCAGGTCGAAGTGCTCGGCCGGCTTCGGGATCTCGTGTCGCTTGGGCGCGCGGCCCTCCGTCTCGACGAAGGTGCGGTGCATGAGCTCCTGGACGATGATGAGCATCGAGTAGCCGCGCACGCCGCCGCCATCTGGGAATCTGTCAGCGGCCTGCCCGCACCGGGGGGGGCGGCGCGTGTGTCCGCCCCGGCCGTACCGTACCTAGCGAGAGAATGCGCAGCGGCGGGCCCTTGGTCGTGTCCTTGCGGCGCACGATGCGGTGGTTCTCCATGGCGGTGGTGGTCGGGTCGGTGGTGGTGGTGGTGCTGGTGGTGCTGCTGGTGCTGGTGCTGGTGTCTCCCCCGAGCGCGGCGAGACGGCGCCTTCTTCTCGGTGCACAGGAGCGTCCCGGGCGCCGTGGTGACCGTGGCGGGGGCGGCGGCGATGACGGTGCGGGTGCTGATGCTGACGCTGGTGCTGATGCTGACGCTCGTTCGCGCTGGTGCTGGTGATGGGGGGATGTGTAACGGGTGAGGGGGAGGGGGGAGAAGCGGTCGAGGGTGGGCGTCAGTCAGCGTCAGCGTCAGCACCCGAACAAGACGCGGGGGAGCGAGAGCAACGTGTCCGCAGACCGATCGTCGACGAGTGCGTCGCAGGTGTTTTGGGGGCACTGCTCTGTCGCGTCGGGCGCGTCGGGCGCGTATATCCCGTTGTAGGTTCTGCACTTCCGGTACCGAGATCGTCGATACTGCAGGACCGTCGGTCGCACTGAAGGGGCAGGATCGTGGATTTGTTTTCTTTCGCGGCCGCAGGCACGGCTTAAGCGGGAGTGACGATGGCCTGCCGCCCCGGCCGTATGTCGAGTCCTCACTACACATGCACGTCGAACGGTCCACCTGTCAGAGAGTGCCGGCCTGTTCGGGGCGGGGATTGGCACAGCATCGGTGTCACGGTGGTGGGGGGGGTGTGTGGGGTTTGGGGGGAGGGGGGGGGGGCAGATGCGTCAACACCACGCGACGCTCCGCTCCGCGACGGTCCACACGATCCCACATCGATTTGTCCCTCCATGGAATCCCATACGGCGTCGTTCCCCCCATCCCGCTCACCAGGATTTCCCTGCCCAACACGGTACACAGCATGCGTTGCGCCGCCCCGAGGAGCGAGAGACAGGCAGAGCCCGGCGATGATGAGCAAGGTCTGATCTTAGAGTTAGCGACGCCATCCGAACGAGCGGTTTCCGGGATGTGCGGAAAAGACACGTCCACGGTGCTGCACGGTACGGTGCGGTATGGACAGAGACGTCGAGCCACAAGACATGTTACAGTGTGTTTCGTCCGATCGTGAAGTCGTCCCCGGCGGGCAAACGAGACGGACCTCGCGTGTATCACACAAAGTCAACAGACAGCCGAAACCGCACGTGGCGTCGGGAACGGCCCACGCCGTTGAGTGTGGGTGCGCGGCTCACGTGAGCGCGTGAGGCGTCACGTGTCGTGGATCCCGTGGGTTGGTCGCGTCGCGTCTGTCACATGACTTGGTGCGCTTGGCCGACCTTCGGGTACTACCGTACGGTGCTGCGCGGTACTTGCTTCAACCTCTGTTCTTCCACCCCTCGGACTTTCATCTTTCAACTCTCAGCCTCAACTCCAATTCTCAACCTCAGCTCTCAAACTCAACATGACGGCGTCCTCCTTCACAGACGCCATACCAACCACGGACCTTAAGCTCACCGTGAGATCCAGAAGCACCCGCACCAGCCCTGCGCGGTGCGCCTTGACAGCAGCGGGGAATACAAGATATCAGGCGTGAACGGGTTCAGGAATGAGGCGACGATGCTACCGAGATAGAGTCTCGATGCTGAACCGGCACCAGCTCCGCCACCTGCCTGGTCCGCACATTTGAAGGCCCAAATCGCTCAAAAAGAACACCAAAAACAATACCAAAAACAAAGCTTTCAAATACATCGCAAGACAGAGGGACGTGAACTTGCCCCCCACGCGCAGCCAGCTCCCCATTGCCCGCCCCAGCGCCCGCCATCGACAAATCCGCAATCGCTGGCCCGAAAGCGTATCTCACGAGGGAGCAACAAGCAAAGGGGCCAGATGCCAAGCACCTCAAGATATCTGAACGGACTCAAGCAGGAAGCCACACGCCAACAATCGCACCACATGGATCGACGAGGGCATGTAGAAGCACGACCTCTTCTACACCTGTTCCTAGCCCAGACAAGCAAGTACGCGCTCCCCCGCATTTTCCCCCGTGCCGATCCGCTGACAGCGATCGTCAATAGACGCGTAGATGCCGATCTGAGAGTGTGGGGGAACCGCTTCACATCACATCCGCTTCGCGCTGTCCGCGTGGGATGCGAGAGCGTCGTGGAAGGGCTCGCGCACCTCGTCGAGACAGGCGCCTTGCCGGAAGTAAATAAGCCTCTCGCGTAAGTGTCAACCGAGATCCCTAGCCGAAAGTGCCACGGAGCTTCGGGAATCAACAAGACACGGACGGGATGGGACATGCGATTCAACGCCGACGTCGATCCCTTTCCCCCGCACCCCCCGCCTCCATGGCCAGCCACATCCGAGCTTGGAGCTAGCCTGAGCAGATGCCGCTAACATGCTGATCGTCTCGTCCCAAACGTCTTCTCGACGACACCTCTTTCGTCCTGTTCACACCCGCGGATCCAAATTGCCCACGTCGAGGTTTGAGTGTGCAAAGATGGATATGGACGACTTCCACCAACTGACGGACTTCGGGTTCGATCCATCGACGCCCAGCTCGGACGAGGAAGACGTCCACGAACGCCCTCCGAGTCAGGGGCCGCCGCGTCTGCGCAAGGCGGCTTCCAACAACCGGGTCGTGCGAAAGCGGGCGCGGAAGGCGTGTGTTGCGTGTCACAACAGGTATTGCGAGAACGCCGTGTCGTGAGCGACGAGCCTGGACTGACTTCGCAAAGGAAAGTCCGCTGTGATGTGATCAGTCGAGGTCATATATGCACGAATTGCCGGCTCGATGGCAAGACGTGTGTGATCCGCCCAGGGTCGGTCTCACAGAAGTCACTCCGGAAGGGAAGAGCAAAGGCTGATCAGGATCCCGTACCAGCAAGCGAGCGCGTGTCGAGACACCAACGAGACCCGATGACATTCACGTTGGCGATCCAATCGACTTCCCAGGCACGAGCTCAGCCCTCCTAGACGCAAGCGGGTTCCCCTTCGCGTCCTTCAGCAACAACGCCAACCCCATCATCGTCCCCCCGTTCGACGCGGGAGCGAGCCCGTTCCCCACCAAGAGCAGCTTGACCCTGCACCCGGACATGATCTACACGTACTTCGACTTCATCGAGGCCGAGACCTTCTCGCACATCGCGCCCGAGGACTTCAAGTTCCTGGAGTTCAAGGGCTGCTTCCACCTCCCCGCGCGCTCGATCCTGGACCGCGTCGTCCGGCAGTACTTCCTGCACGTGCATCCTGCTTTGCCCATCATCGACGAGCGAGCCTTCTGGGAGATGTACTTCCCGCGTGAGGGTGGTGCGAAGCGCAGCCCGCCGAAGAGGATCACGCTCTTCGTGCTGAGGGCCATGCTTTTCGTGGCGTGTAGTGTGCGTAGACGCGCTGAAATCGGGATGAGGGCTGACGTTCTGACAGTTTGTTTCTGACGACACGATCCGCCAGCTGGGCTTTCAAACCACTATCGAGGCCCGGACGTCCATGTATCGGAGGGCAAAGCTACTGTACGATTTCGACACGACATCAGATCCGATAGCGCTCGCCCAGGGAACGCTGCTGTTGACCTACTATTGTTCGGAACGGGAGCCGGTGAGACAAGCCCCGTCCCAGGGCGATGTCCTTCTGCGGCTGACGATTGACCCCAGTGCGCCAATACTTCATGGCTACGCCTCTCCGTTCAATACGCCAATTCTGCGCCGCCATGTACAGCCACGACACCACCATTTCGGCCGAGGAGAGACTGGTCCGTAAGAGGCTCTGGTGGTGCATCATCCTGCGCGACCGGATCCTCCCCCTGGGCGTCCGCCGCTCCATTCAAATCGCGCGCTCGAACTTCGACTTCAGCCTCCCGCGCCTCTGCGAAAAGGACCTAGAGCCCGAGTTTCGCGGTTCTTGCGTCTACGACCCCGAGACGAAACGCGACCTCGCCCGCGTCTTCTTGACCCAGTTGGGTCTTGCTGTGGAGCTCACAGATGCCCTGTCGTACGTGTATCCCGCTCATGGGTTCCACTCGTTCGACCGGCTGGAACACGACGAGGTCATCTCGATGCCGAAGAAAATCGAGAAGTGTCGGGACAATCTAGATGCGTGGCATGCGCGCTGCAAAGAGTGGATCGAGCCCGGAGCGTGGAGCGGGAAACACACGTCGGTCATGTTGTTCAGCGGGTTGACCTCCATATACTTCCAGTACGTCTCACCACCCCCCGAGTCGCGGTCTCTGGGAGCTGATACGGGTCTTAGGTCGGCGAGAGCAGCGCTCTGCCAGTTCGAATCCTTCATGCTGCAGGCCGACGACTCGAAGCAGCATGACTCGCGCATGAAGGAACTCGGAAGCGCATTGCACAGCGCAGTCGCCAGCATCTCCGAGACCATCCGAGCCTTCGTCCAGCTGGACGTCGCCAAGTACCTTCCCGTCAGCGCGTAAGTCCCTCTCGATCTCCCCCAGTGCGCGAAGGAAGCAATCCCCATCTCACATCAACCCCACCCTCAGCGTCGCCTACCTCGCCCTCCCCATCATCCTCAACTCCCTCGACCTACAGATCGCCTCCTCTTCCACCCACGCCCCACGTTCCGAGGAGAAGCGACGCCAGCTACGCCTCCTCACCGACGTCATGGACCTGATCAAAAACCGCTACACCGGTGCCCTTGGCGGTATGGACATCATCAAGAAGACGATCGAGACGGCGCGCCTCGAGTCCTACGCCGCCTCGCTCTCCTGCCCGCGCCCCTCGTCTCCCTCCCGCGCCGACTCCTCGGGCCTACACCCCTCCCCAGGGATGGATTCCTCCTCCCCCTCTTCCGCCCCGCCCGCGAAGCCGCAAGCCGAACCGCAGGACTGGTTCGACGTCTTCGTGCGCCAGCCCGACGCCTACCTGCGCCTCTCCTTCGCCGTCGACATGTCGCTCTCCGTCGGCCGCTACCCGAGCACGGCGGACCTGCCGCGGCGCATCTCGTTGCTTCCGCCCTCGCAGACGCTGTCCCTGCCTGCAGGCCGTCTCGGCGAGGAAGCTTTCGAGGACACTGACGGGGCGGCGGCAGCCCGGGCGTGCAACCTGGATTTTCTGGACTTTGGCCAGTCCGGGTCGTCGCAGCGAGGGGAGAGCGCGTCGGACCGCAATCCGTGGAATGGGAAGACGGTCGAGCGGATCTTGGAGGAGGTTTTGGGGGGTGGGGGGCGCTTGTGGGGCGGAGAGGAGGGCGAGGGCGAGGGCGAGGGGGAGTAAGTGAGTGAGCGTCTGTGGTTCTTTTCGGAGGGGGAGCGTCGGGAGTGTAATGATATCGTGCAATGGAAGTCATCTAGCGCAGGGGCGGGCCTTTTTCTTTCACGCGCTGTCAGCCCGTTCAGTTAGTTAGTTAGTTGTTCAGTTCCCTGGTCGTATATTGGCTCTTGTGAAACATGCATCTATCAGCATAGTACTGTACTGCACATACAGTAAGTAAGGGGGAAGGAGACAAGGAATATACGTCATGTGACGCTCCTTAGCTCGCCTCTAAGACTGCGCGAGTGGAGTGGGTAATAAGTGGGTGAGTGGGTATATAGGTGTCAATGCTACGATATGGTTGTGGTTGTGGTTATGGCACTGTGGTACTGTACTACCGTACTGTATTGTATTATAAAACTCCGATGTATGCGATTTAAGCGCTGTGGATTCCCCCAATTTTCCTTTTTATTTTGGACCGGGCTGGGAGGAGGGGGATAGGCGATTGTTTGTTTGTTTGTTTGTTTGTTTCGCTACTGTATGTATTATGTGTGTATGTATGTATGTATGTATGTATGTATGTATGTAGTAGTATGTAGGTATGTATGTATGTATGTATGTATGTATGTATGTATGTAGGTATGTAGGTATGTATGTAGGTATGTATGTATGTATGTATGTATGTATGTATGTATGTATGTATGTATGTACTCATGAACTGTAAGCGAGGGAGGGGGAAAGGGGGGGGTGTGTATGAGCAAGGGAACGAGAAAGCGGACGAGCAAGCGGACGAGCAAGCGAACGAGCAAGCAAGCAAAGGAACGAAGGAACGAAGGAGTAAAGGAGAGAAGGAGTAAAGGAGAGAAGGAGTAAAGGAGAGAAGGAGTAAAGGAGAGAAGGAGTAAAGGAGAGAAGGAACTACCCTTCCATTCTCTTTCTCTTTTCCTCTTTTCTCCTGTTTTGTCTTCTTTCCTTCCATGAATGTATTTTCCTGTGTAAGCAGAGCAAATTCTCATCTTTTTTTTTTCTTTTCTCTTCTCTTTTTTCTTTTTGCCTCCTCCTTACTCCAGTTCTGTCTTCTTTCCTTCCATGACTGTATTTTCCTCTGTAAGCAGAGCAAATTCTTATCTTTTCCTTTCCGTCCCTTTCTTCTTCCTTGCTTGCTTGTTTGTTTACCTACTCATGTTTTGAAATCGTGTGATTTATTTAATACCCACAACTGCTGTACAGTGATAACCAACAACCAGCAACCAAGAACAGCAGCCCCCCCCCCCCCCCCCCCCCCCAAGCGAAGCAGGCGGATCAAGTGAACGTTGAGTGTTCTGTACTATTGGGACTGGGCCATCTGCGTCTATTCGTCTATGGCTAGGGATTCTGTTGTTTAATGATATAAATCTAGGTTTTCCAAAAGTCATACTTCGCTGTCCTCTAAAGTATCGGCCCCTTTCCTCCCTCCCTACGCCCCTCTACTTACACAAACCCTACATACCCTCACCCTCTTCCACGTCCAAGTCCGCAGGCAGCAGGATCTTGCCGCCCAACACCTGGCCCATGTGCGTCCTCTCGATGCCCTGGCAGCTTCTCCGAATCGTAGCCATGAGCACCTTCAGGAAGCCGACGGGGCTCTTCGGGAAGACGGCCGATGCCGCCCCGGCCTGGACGGAGAGGATGTAGCCGTCAGCGGCCACGAGGGTCCCGGGGGCCGTCTTCTCGCACGCGAGACCGAGCGCGCGACACACGTCCACGTACTCCCGGTACGAGCCGAAGTAGAGCTGGCCCGCGAACAGGTTCAGCTGGATGATGGGACCGCGAGGAAGGCGAGGCAGTGCCGGCCGAGAGGGCACCGTGTACAGGTCTAGGCGGTCCAGGGCGCGGAACCCCAGGTTGGGCCGTGGTGAGTAGATGTGCAACGTGATGTGTTCCGAGGCCGCGATTTGGGGGACCAGTTCGTTGGCTTCGAATGGGCTGATGACCATCATTGTCCTGTGTTTGCGTTTCAATATTGACTATGTCATAGGAGAAGGGGGGGGGGGGGAGAGGGAGTCAAGGGCATATCGCGCTTACCCGATAAGCTTGTTTTTCTCGCTTCGATCACCTCGACCGTGAGTACTGGTGAGGATCCACTGAACAGGACGCTGGTACGAGTCCGAGACGTACGACTTTCCAGACTTGACGATCGTGTTCGCGAAATCAGCCGTGGCGATCAGATCCCGCGGAAAGTGGCGCACGTCGAAGTGCTCTGCCGCACTGGTGTCAGCCAGGGTCTCGAACGCGGGCTGGTACGCCTGTGATCCTGGGACGGGAAAGCCAGAGTCGATGAACGCGGTCAGGTCTTTGTGGATTTTGTGCGTCGCCGGTTCGGCGGCCGCCGGCTTCTGGATCTGACGCTCCGCCTCGATTTCCGGTGAAAGCTCGCGCTCCTGTTCCTCTTGGAGCGTCGACGAATCGAAATCAAGATCTGTGAACTCTCTGCAGCGCTCGATGATCAAGTTGAGATTCTGGTTCTGGCCCGGCTGCAAGAGCGATGCGAGATCCAAGTCACCAGAGCGAGGTCGATATCTGCAGTCAAGACTTTGGGCCTCGTCTTCAAGGAATTGGTTAGCAAGCTCGGGTGACATCTTCCCGAGTCCAGCAACGCGAGCTTCGGCCCACAATGTACTTTGCGTCTCAAAGCGTTGCCCTTGGGTCATCCACAGTGGCATGGATCGCCGTATGTCACGGTAAGTTTCTGAAATGGCCCACTCCAGGACGTCAGAAACATCGATCGTTGTCTCGTCAAGTTTGGTCGATGTCATGTGGATCTTATCTCTGATTTCCGCTGGAATGCAAAACACCACGGACTGGCCCTCGCCAAGTTGTCTCATTCGCATACAAGCTATCATCGTCAGTCTTCAGCGGCCATGAGAGGATATCCAAAAGAGTTACCTTGAACCAGTCTGTCCTTGGTTAAATTGGGTCCCAGAGTAACAGCCGCACGATAGTTAGCAGGCAGCTTCATATCTGTTCCTCTCGTGTGCGCCTCGTCCAAAAAGACGACGCAGGCATCGGGTTGCTTGAGAAATGGAGACGTCTGCCATGATTCGACTCTTCCTTTGCGGTCGATGACACAAAGCTCGTCGCTGTCGTTGAAGAACACAGCAGCTTGAGTCGCGTTATCCTCAGAAAGCATTTCTAACCATTGCTTTGCAACCATGAAGTTGCTGAGCTCAAGAATCTGGGCTCCCACGTCAAGAATCACTCTTACTGCCGGGCTCATCCGGGTCAACATGGTCATCAGCAACTTTGCATCCGAGCTAGAAGTCGCATCTCTGGATGGCATGATGGCAACCGAATTCTGGGGCTGTAGAATATGTTCCAGCACCAGAGCATTGGTGTGTTTTTGATCCAAAAGATCAAGATGTCCGACACTGAGAGGGAGTACCTTCCGAGAATCATTCGTGCCGCTAAAACCAGTCGTCGGAAGAGTCTTGATCTGGCCAATGTCCCATCCCGATGCCGACAGCTTGTGTGGAAACTCTTTCATCTCCTTGGGAAAAACAATGTGAGCCAGATAGTAGTCTACTGCGGCTTTGGCGTAGCGTAGGTGAGGAAAAACCTGCTTCTTGCATTGATCCTCGTCCCTGAGATTGATCCCCGCGATGTTTCGAAATGCAGTCGATAGTTCTGGCACGTCCTTCACCCACTCCTGGTATTCATCCTGAGCGTGACCCGATTTCAGGAGATGACCGAAAGCAACAAAAAGCTCGTCGTCGTTCATGCCTTCATAGTAAACACTCAGGGACGTCAGCACAATGACAACGTCCGGGTGGCTGAATTCAGACCGGGGCGCAGGACTGTCTTTAGCTCGATAGGGAACGGCCAGCTTTGTACCAGGGCTCCTCGTAGAATCAAGGCCATAGTTTACTCTCCATCGCTTCTGACCCAGTGCAAAAGCAAGGACTCCGCCCGCTAAGAGGCCGCGCAGCAGAAGTAGAGTGCTTCCGGTGGCATCGGTCCAGAATCCTTCCTCACTCTGCGCTTCGACCTGGATGATCTGTTTGGGGGTAAGTGTTGGCTCGGTGATGTATTCGAAAACGGCTTGTCTGATTGAGTCCGGCTGCCTAGCAATGGGGAAGCCATTGAACCCAGTCTCGCAAATGTGCTTTACAATCTGGGAAACCACCTTCTGCGCCGCAGCATCTCGTAAGAATCGAGTCCGCGGGAATGATCCAGCTCGGCGTTCGTCGACGTCGATCGAGTCTGGATCATCCTTCTTCGCCCACCGAGCAAATTGTCTGACCAAACTTAGCACTTGCTGAATGACGACCCATCTCTCCGGACTATGCTCGATAGGACGTTGCGTTCCCATCGTGTATACCAATTCAACTTGACGCTGAAGTTCTCGTCACTCTCATCCACAATATCCCGAGATGATGTCTCGAAGAAGTGTTGGGTGAGGAGCAGAGACCTGCCAACACTCTCTTTGTCAGTGATCAAACACTCCAGACCCATCAGTTTGAATGAGAGAATGTGCTCAGGCTGTACGAGAAGGACACCCCCAGTTTGCATGCATTCTCGGCACATGTCATGAATTGCCCCTGCCTCCGCCGTTCCGAGCTTTAGGTCACGAGAAAATGGCATGTGGTAAACACGTCTAGCCAGAAGTCCCCCCAGCTTTGAGAGCAGCATCTGGAACATCTGCTTCGACTGGGGCTTCGCGACAATGACTCGCACGAGCCGAGAGCCGTTGGCGAGAGCTGCAGCAACGATTGGTACAATGACGGAAGACTTCCCTTCGCCCATGTTCAGTTGCATCACAGCGTTGTTGCCGGAAGAGGGATCTCTCATCTGTTTTGCTATCTCTTCCTGGACTTCTCGGATCATGATCCCGCTTTCAACCTCCAACAAAAGAGTTTCAGGATACTCCATCGGACTCCAGTTGGTATGGCCCGGAGTTCTGAGCTCTTTGACTAGCTCCGAAGGTCTGCCCAATGCGTTTATGAGTCTCTCTGCGCGCTGAGTCTCCGTTAGTGCAAGTCCGTATTGAAGGACACAGTGCTGCCAATTCTCGATTTCCGGCCAGCGTTTCCGGCCGAGTTGTTGAAGAAGCAGGGTGGGAGACAAGCGTGGCCATTGTTTGGCTGAGAAAGCAATGCTAGAAGCACGATTATGAGAGTGGTCCAAAGCAGATACAATGGCGGCGTAGATTGCGGCGCAACGATCATTCCATTTCTCGAGATGATCTGTAAGGATGTCTTTCAGATCTAGATCACGTCTCAAATCGTAGACCTCTTTTCGAACCTGCAATGAGTTGATACTTGCCTGTAGGTCTTCGACATACTCCTTTTCGTATCCGGACGAAGCCTTGACGTTCAGACGTTGTAAGAGTTCAGCGAGGCGAAGTGGCTTCGTCTCCGCACTGCTGGTTTTGATCAAGAGATTCGGGGGTGTCGGTACAGCCAAAGGTAGAGATGGAGGTTTTGCATCCCTGAAAATCTGATCAATGGTGACAAAGGTACAATTCCCGCTGTCGATGGCATAGGGTGCGGGTGGGAAGGTGAAATGTGAGGTCACCGCCGGTGTGAAAGATATTGCACCAATTTTTTGCTCAATTTTGTCCAGGTATTGAAGAAACGAATGGTTTGCGAACCATGATTTGAACTTTGGTTTGACTAACTTAATAGCCTTTTCTATGTCAATGTAGGTGTGGTGGGATGTAGCAATTGACGAGGCAGTGGGAGACTCGCAGGGAAATTGGGCGATTATGGTGTTGACCATTTGATCTGCGGCTCGACTCTGGGCTCTATTCAAGGCACTTTTTCGACGAAGCTGACAGTTGGCCTGGGTTTCGTGAAGATGGGCTGGTAACTGCGCTTCAGGACAATCCTTTAGCGGCCGGAATGCTTCCTGGACGAGCTCTCGTATCGTGGCTCTACAAGCAGAGACCCCATCACATGGCTCGAAGACTTTCATGGGAGGGATTTGGATTTGCGACATAGCAGGCAGTGCGAAGAACAGCGCCAGGACATGGAGGATGTCCATCTTGGCCTGGTCCGAAAATGCGAGCGTGGAAAGAAACATCATCAGACGGTACTTGTCGATCCACGACTTTTTGAGGCTCAATTTAAGATGGAGAACAACCCAATATTCGGAGAAGAACTGAATCCCCTCATGTAATAGACTCGAGTCATACAGCAGCTTTGAAGATTCCAGCCCGTTGCTGAAGCCGAGGATGAATGGTGCACGCGATAGTAGTGTCCACAATTGCGACTTCAGGGTGGAAGCAGATGACCATGAAGCGGCTTCAGTGCCCATGCATACAAGTCTGGATATCGAGAACGCTCGATCTCCCTGTTCTGAACTTTTGGTGGCATGTCTGGCCACATATTCGGTGTCATGGTTGGTCGTGTAGTTTTCTGCTCCATATCCCGACACATAGAAAGCAGACGAGCGGATACAATCGCGATCCAGGAGTTCCTCGCTCATGTTGTCCATCTTCGGCAGCGCCAATTCGCTAGCAGGATAGAAGATCTTGGAGACACCTGCTTGGTAGAATATGGACTTGACGGCCTGGTAGAATCCTGCATGCTGTGCCAAAAAGCCAAGTGCTGATGACCACTTCACTTGTTGCATAACACGTTTGTTAGCTGGGTAGTATGTTCTTTGGGGTGTCAAATGGGCTATTTTGTAAAGCCATTCGATGTTCTCATCCGTCAATTGACCGAACGATCGGACACCGGCTGAATTCAGAATTGATAGGGCTTGCTCTGTCCCTGTCATCTTCGTGAGGGGGTCAGGAAGACACGAAGAAGTGACCGCGTGGAGGTAGCATAGAAACAGCTTGCTCTGCATATCGTGATTACCGACCAGTGTTCCGAGCCGGGGGTTGATCTCGTAAACGTGGACTTTGGCTGCGGATGATTTATGGATGTCTACTTGAACCTGGCCATGAATTCCGGAGACTTCAAAATCTACTTGACCTTGTGGCACAATGAAACGACGGCCGCCTTGCTTCTCGTCTTTAAGGACAAGTTTGTTGGTCAAACCGATCAGCGTGCCTATCGATTGATCAAGGTCGATGGACATGCCGCGAAATTGCTTTGATTGTACCGAAGACTCGTTAGGCTTGAGTTGGAAGCCGAGTCTGAGTTTTGGAAGCTCAATGTCCAGCGAAAGGGTCTGGCGGTTGAAGATGCCATGAATCATCAACGGATCCTCCAGGGGTGATAGCACTGAAGAAATCAATCGGGATGTATCATTTTCCACGCCAACGAGAAAGCTACCATCCTTCTTCAATTGCCACTCTGATCCTGGTCCGGTTTTGGCCAATATCCAACCACCCGGTGATGGGATCCATACGTCTTCCACGGACCGGAACTCCAGCGATTGAGTGTTGAAGTCATACCAATGAACAAAGTCATCGATGAAAGCGCTAGGAAGTTTTCCCCGTAATGTTCGAGAGGGTATAAGTTCCATCGTCCGACCACTCTCAGTTGCCTGGATCAGGAGATCAGAGACCCCAGGAGACGAACTGATGCCAAATTGAAGTGTGTAGCCAGCAAATTCCTGTTTCCCAGAAAATTGCATGCCTGGAACAGCCGTAGGCATCACCTCTATCATGGAGTTTCCAAACAGTGTCGGATAGAGAGGATGGCGCTCATACTCAGCAGGCAGACGGGCCAACGGGACACCGTTCACCAATAGTTCGCAGTCCAGAAGATTGAAATGAACCAGTACAGGATCGCTTGTACCCTCGGGCGCGGCCTGCGTCTCAAGCCAATGGTTCATTTCTTCTGTCACCACTTGCCAACGTTGTCCGGTCTGATCAAAGTATGATTAGCAAACCAATCTTCAAGAAAACACAGGATTATAAGAAGCATGAGAAAGACTGCTTGATTTCTTCTACTGGACAACTTAGGATTTGGTATCTTACTTTGTAGGCAGCCCAGGACATCTTTATAGCCTCGTCTAGGCAAGGGTTGTCCCTCACCAGAACATTCTTGGAAATGATTTTGCTACAGCGGTGTAGAAGCACTTTCCAGCGACTGTACAACAACGCTTTCATGGGCTCGACGGACTTGGATGTTGCGAGAGCTGCTTCCTGGATGACCATGCTGCACCGAATGAGTATAGTAGAGGGCTCTGATGCAGAAAGCAGATCGTCCAAATATCTCTCATCGACATCGAAAGAATCAACACACGTCAAAGCAATCTCGACGGATTTAGCACTCAAGTCGGATCTTTGCTCGTCATTTGATGCTGCATGTGATTTCTGTCGGAGAAGACCAACCCAGCCAAAACTAATGGCTCTAAGTTTCGCCAGGTAGGCAAGGCACTGGCCGCTGATGTCAGAGCTCGCTGTAAATGTGAGAAGCCGCTGAACGATAGATGTAAATGTTTGGAGAGCTTGGGAAGATTCCCAGTTCTCCTTTACTCTCTCAAGAGCTGTGTGAAGCGCTTCCAGAAGGCGATGTGAGAATGTGTCATCCTCTAGAACGAGATGGCTATCTCTGGTTGTGCTTTCCGAACTCGATGGACCAGCTTGATATATGATCTGTAGAATGAAAAGACTTGTCTCAACCTTCTTGAAATCCACACAAGGAGATACCAGTTCCCTTAGTACTTGGAACCACTGGATTCTAAATCCAAGAGGAATGCTGCTCAAGATTTTATACTCGTCGAGTGACAAATGGTCAGGGCATTTATACCTATTATAGTCAGTAACAAGAAAGTCACGTTTCAACGTCGGTGTCATGGATAAGATGTAAGATGAGGATTCTTACTGGCATGCAAGAACAACGTTTGGCGGCGGGCCACTGGGCATTGATGCTGGGCGAAATATGAATTTCTGAAGACTTGACGAACGCACTGGGAGCCTATACGTGCAGTCTTCCGGGATTCTATCAGTATCGATCTTGTCTCCGATGAATGTTCCGAGACCGTTATCAAAATAGTGATACGAAAGAGCGTTACTAAGGCAAACATCACTTTCGGTCGTAATTGAGATTGACTTGTCGCGGCGATGCGTGGCATCGTGTGGCTTATCCTCTGACAAGATACCAACACGTTGAGATGGGCCGAAGCTGCTAAAGAAAACCTGGAGCCCAGAATATGAGTGGAGGGGGTAGCTTGTCCGCGGCAGGCCTGGGGACGTGTATTTCTGCTTAAGGACGTCCAGCAAGAGAAACAGTGTCGTGTCACGCCAATGTCCAAAGCACCGCGGTACTTTCAGCTCAAACACAGTGCATTTTTCCTTCCATGGGTCACTAGGCAACGGCCATTCGTAGATTCGGATTTGCAAGTTGTCGGCTTGGGTCCTGTATTCACATTTCAGACAGCTTCCACGGTGTCGGGTTTCTTCGATATCAGTTTCAGGGTTGAAGTAATTGTCGAAATCGCAACTACTCTGGTCGTGAAGCCTCATGAGTTCGTGGTATTTCTTCTGGAGCTGACGCAGCTCCTCGCACTTACTATTCCTATCAGAATCTGCCTTTGCTCTAATAGTTGATCGCAACGTCTGATGATCAGTAGATTGATCGAAGTATCTCGCAGCGAAAGTAGATTCACTGCCGAAACTCTGGAAGATGTGCGGCGATGGGTATTTCGTCACAGATTTTCGATGTCGGAGATACTCCTCGATGGAATGTAACCTCTCCATTTGGGACTTGAAAGGTAGCAACAGAGAGTGTAGAAGTTGTTGAGGCACACCAGGATCATAATCTCCCAGAAGCGGGCAGATACTGGTTGCCGTCTTGTCACAAGCGACCCAGAGCTCGACAATGGTCAATATCATCAAGGAGGTTCCTTCGGGGTTGCCAGCGTAGAATGGACTAGCAATGCCGTGGTAATCTTGGATCAATGTACGCAGACTAGCACATGTATCGGAGCCTGCTGTCTGGTTTTCCAACCACTGATCTAATTTCAGAGCTGTCCATTCCTCAAATGACTTTAGATTGTAGGGTTTGTATTCAGCTGTCCAGCCATTCAAGGGGTGCGGGCACTCGTTATCATCGAAATTGACGAATCCGGATTTGGGTTTGAAGACAACGGAACTCCTGGTCTTCTTTCGGTTGTTCATCGCAGCGAGATAGGCATCCAATTCAGGCAAAGAGATCTGCGTGTCTCGTTCAAAATCCAGATTTGCAAGTTGCGGTAAGCCGACTGGCATAGTTTCTTGTCGCCCAACCTCTGACCACCTGGTCTCGAGACAGATGTTGGTTTGTTGCAAAATGTCTTCCATGAGTTGAAGGGTATGACCTCCAACAACTCTGTCCAGTTTCAACAAGCGACGGACAATCTTGGCTCTCATTGAATGCAGGAGGTCGTTGGGAAGAGACATTTTGAGTGATGCCTGCAGGATCTTTGTCATCATGAAAACCATGGAAATCTTGTACATGCTTTGACCTGACGTAGACTTTTCCGGCGAGCGAGTGAAAATGAGTTGCATAACGACACGGGCGAGTAGCCAGAGAGGCGACCTTCGCCATGGGGCAAAGCTGTCATCCCAAAGAACTTCCTCACGGGTATTCTTCCAAAGACGAGTGACCGTAGCGGGTGTACCCACAGATCTCAGAAATCCCATGAAGAGCTCGGTGACAAGCTTTGGATGTGACGTATCTCGGTCTTCATCGGGCATTTCGCCAGCCTTCGCTGCCTTTGGTTTGATTCCAGCAGCGCTCTGGTGGCTCATCTTAGCAAGAGTTTGCGCAATCGTTGCTTGGAAGCAAGAATTCTGGAAAACTTCTTTGCTCATTGATATTGCAGGACCCGGAAAAGATCGAAGCAGTCTTCCTTTCGTGGTGTTTACTGCTTCATTGAGTGGAGAGAGCTCAAAAGCCTCCAGGTGGACGAAGTCGTCGACTTGGTTGATGATCAACCCGGCGTTCTGGGCACAAATGTGCAGTGGAATGATATCGCCTGGAGAAAGATTAGATTAGGGGTTATGAGAGTTAATGGGACTGTCGAATACCTTTCTTGCCCAAATCCTTCAGCAAATTCACAAGCTTTTCTTCGCTGACAACTCCGTCGGTGAACCTTACCGTCCGCAGGTTCGTGAGCGCACCTATGACCGAGTCAACCGAAGCTATCTCTTCGGGCTCAAGAGAGCCTTGGAGTGCCTGGAGGCTACCGATGATCATGTCAAGTAGCATTGTGTCGTGACTAGCGTTGGAGTCGCTTCGGCCTGGAAGCTTTGGTGGGAGGAACACATGACGAATCATGTAGATGAGGGCATCGGGAAGCATCTTGACCTTCGATTTGGTGTTCAAGGTTGTTAGGGAGGTCTTCCAGGATATTGGTTTTGGTGGTGTGTCCGAAGAGAACCTGGACAGAGAGGTTCGGTGGAGAGAAAAATGTGCGATGTCAGAGATTGAGACTGGAAAGATCTCTAGTCGAGTAGGATTCGTCTTTAGAATCCAGATGCATCAATTCAATCTTCCAGCTCCAGGCATGCTGACAGTTCGCAAGATGAACTCCAGCGGTGTGGTCTTGTAGGCCACGAAGGGGAAGCCGTGGAAGATATTAAATAGCCAGAGTGAAAGGAACGATTTAGTATCGCATGGACGAGGGGTTTCGAAACTAAACTCTGCGTCTCTGAAAGCGAGACCTTATGCAGTGAAACAAAGCTGTTTGCACGTTAATAATACAAAGATCGGGTGGAGGCCTCTGGAGAAGGCAGAAGCGCATAACGAACAGATCACAGGGGACGCTAAGCTATCACGGCTGCAAGTAGGAGCTTGGAAATAAATTTCTTCTGTTATAGATTTTCCCCTTCAATTTTGGAAAAGAGCCGTCCTGTATCCTTATTTCTTTCGGAGACTTCTCTTCCGAGACGTTAATTTCTTCTGGCCTAAAAGTGTATACAGTTCGCGTCCACTTCTCCTTGGCGAAGGCATCCACAGAGCTCCATGCCCAGTATCCCATTTTTGATTTCTAGCAATCAATATCTTACTTTCACCAACCGTTTGTACCGCCGAGAGGATGTAAACTCTTTGTGGAAGACACCGCTCAGCCGTTTGAAAGAGCCCAAGAAGTATGCAGCATGCCGAGAGACACAGGAAGCACTCTGACCGCAACACCTTTTAGACTCTTTGACTGTCGAAACTTGAACGACCGCAGCAGCAGCAATGGTCCGAGACGCAGACACTCCGCAGTTGTGGTGGGACGAGCTTTTTGGGGTGTTCCAATGTAATTGATCTGCTGCTTTCAACGACATGATCAGGCTGTGGCAAAGCAAGAGGCAAATGTTGAAACGAAGTAAACTGATTAGCTGAGCAATTTCGTAGCGACTTTCTCATTCCAAGGAAGTGAAAATGTGGAACTTGCTCCTGTTTAATGTAATCCGTCGAGCAAGATTCACATGTTCCCACACCAAATGTTTACTTTTCGTTCGCTAAGCAGTAATCTAAGTTTGAAGATCCTCCGCAGTAGTCTTTGGAATATTCTACGGCCACCCACTTAACCAAGTCAACAATCACTTCCGGGTTCGTGAGCTCCACATTGTGGCCAGCCCCCGGGGAATGAACAAGCCGCGTTTTAGCGGACAAGGTCAGAGGTTCTGATTGCAATTGGATGTCCTTCGGGCCAAAAGTGACCAGGAAATCTCGGAACCTCAAAGACTGCTCGGTTGTCCCGTTCTTTTCCACAACGGCTTGGTATAGTTTGCTGAGGTCTTTTACGTTCTCCCCTGTGACTACGGCCAAGGGCGTGGATCTCAGGTAAGGAGGCGTGCGGTGCATTTGCTGCTTCTTTGCCAAATCAGGAAAGCTGTTTTGGTACTGGGCTTGTTCCGCGGCAGCTTGCCCACTCGCATACGACTTAGCATCGTCGGCTCTATATTGGACTGAAATCGGGCTGTTAGCGATGAAGATCATTCGCAGATTGAAAATACGCACCCCATTCTGTGGCGGTCAACATTGATCGTTCTGGGAAGCCCAGCACTTTCTGGACATTGATCCCGTTCTCCACGAACCAGTTGAATATCGGCCGCCAGTCAAGCCTTTCCAGCGTGTACTCTTGATTGGCTTCTACGAAGACCATTCCGGCAATCTGTTTTTCTTTTTCGGTGATGAAATTTCGACTGAGCCACCCCACTTCTCACATTAGCGATTGATTTTCTTACTGAAGAACATGGTATGTTTACGGAATGCCCGACAATGATGTACGGAGGAGCGATGTCCGCAGCAAACAGAAGTTGGCTGAGTTCCACACAGATATTCGACATAGTCGGCGGAAGCTTGGAAGGCTGGCTCTTACCTAACCCGGACCGATCATATGCATAGACCTGGATCGTTCATTCAGCAATTGACACGGCTTCAAGTCACTGACTTGGCCTAATCACACACAAATCACTTACTCGGATAACAGTACTAAGGAGACGAATGACTGCGGCCCAAGACGCTGCACAACTAGCTAGGCCCGTGATGATGATCACGACTGGGTCGCCGGGGACGCGGTCAGGACCAGCTGCTTGAAGCCATAACGCATGCTCGCCGATTGATACGAGACCGTTTCGTTGACCGACATTCCAGGACGAGGTTTGGTCCATGGTTTCGGTTTCCGGACAGCGAGGATAAGTCCTGCGTAATGGAGGTTGGCATTTACCACACGCGAACGTCTCGGGAAATCACCGAACCAGAGACTCCCTGACGATGAAACGGGATCCAATGTTTCTCGTGCACTTGACGTTGAGGAGTTTTGGACGAGTAAAAGAAGTGCAGATGGTGGAACATGAAGTGCTCTTCGAAGCACCTACAGTACGTACAGTACTTGTCGGTATCACAGTGGGGGGTGAGACAGGCCGAATCACTGTATTGCGATGCAGTCGTCTTTGGTTATAATTTTGTCTAGGGAGCAAGTTGTTAGGTTGCAAACGCAGGTTTATGCAGAGGGAGACAGCCCTTGGCACCACGTGCCATAGAGCATTGGTATCACGTTTACGACACGTGCCATTCAATCCAAAAGTACTTACGTCGTGCTTACAGTACGACCCCAAAGGCTTGGCGCGCTAGTGCTCGCTTGGAAAAGCACAGTGGGCAACGACGGCGAGAAAGTCTCGATGGGAATCACTTTCACTGTTTACTTTCTAAGCAAACTTGCAGCAGTAAGAGCAGAGCAGTACGTACTTTCTATAGTTAGTTGGATGGTTCAAAGACTTAGAGAAGTATCCGAGACTCAGAAGAAATCCTCAAGCTCTGTTTTGGAACAACACATGTCATGGAGAAAGATGTGCCGCGAATACTTCTCAACGAGTTCCCTGAGATGATCATTAGTCTTTTGAAGAAGACGTAACCGCTACAATTATAGTTCCGCATTGTAGGGATCTATGATCGGCCTGGTCGGAAGAGGATACCAGTAAGAAGGTGTTTTGGAAAATAGACCATTTCAGTCGTGACAACAGATGTTTACTTGGCATATGGGTCACTACCTATAGGTACTTACTGCTGACACGACCCAAATCACACTCAGCTTCAACAGCTTCAATTACTTGATTTATCGAAGGTCACTTTAAAGTTCCATAGACAACCATCCCGCATATAAGGGAAGGGCTCAAATAGCGGACTCTTGTCACACATTTCTTTTATATTATTGCTTTTTCGAAGAACTCCTGTGTGTAAAAATCCCCAGCTTAGCACGTCTCCAATGCTCTGCGGAAAGCTTGAGGTAGCGCAGGTTCACTGCCCCCTCCAAACGTTAAAAATTACCATCATCATCATCATTATCGTCACCACTTACTGTAGTTGCGTAGTCCAACCCCTCAAGTTAATGCCTAGTTAGATCTACATTTCTAAGTTGTCTTGGCCAGGGATAACAAGAGTCGCGTCGGCATCCCATTGCATGAAAATCCGATCCTGTAATAGTCACTCTTATGCCAGAATCGACGTGGACATTCCAAAGATCAGAGCATTGTATTGCTTCTGCCAAGTCTGTACGACGGACAGAGTAGTCCTTGCTCTTTGCATGCCATCGTCTGTTCCGGCTCATCCGAGTATCTGCATTCTGATTCTTCAAGCCAGAATTTGATGACAATCAGTGACATGCGAGAAAACGCCCATGAAGGCTCGACAAAACTCGTCTTTAAGCAACGCCAGGCAATTCGACTTCGGTACAGCACAGTGCTCGGCTAAACCTCAAGACTCGAAATCGGCCAGGAAGGATATCTGCCCAGCTTGCTGCTGCAGGACTAGCGGAAATAGCAAGGTTGTAGTTCAAAGAAAAAGCTGTCGGACAAAATAGGAACGTACAGTACTGAACCAACCGATCTCCTACACCTCCAGCTTCATCTATCTATCTAGCCGGCGTCAAACGCACAAACGTAGTCGATAGCCAAGTCTCACGCCTACCAATCCCATTTCCAAAAGACCGAGATCCAGGTCATATAACCAAAACAACAATCTTCCATTCCAAGGTAGGATATGACAGCAAGGTCATCGATCCTCAGCCGAATTGAGCAGGCCCGCCCGTGATGGGCCACAAACGCGACGACTCGCCCACCGGGACTTGCCCATCGCTAACAGGCTAGACAATCATAGGCAGTAGGACTACAAGCTAGCTTTTCAACTTTGACCGACAGGGCACAGGGTGCAAGAAGCATACATGCGGCCAAGAACAAGATCAGTAAGTGCGCAGGAGCCGATGGCTGGTGACCAAAAGAAGTAGCTCCTGTCTGTTCAAATGCAGCTCCGAGCGACAGGTTTTCGGGTAGGGGACCAACTGGAACAAACAAGGGAATCAGAGCCGATTGAGCCCGTACCTGGCTGTCATATCGAGCTGTGCCTGGGGAGTTGCTCCCATACTCACGTTAGCTTATCTCAAGGCAAATTCGAAAAGAAAAATTGGACCGCGCACTCGGGAACCGGAACAGTTTCAGGCTAATATGTACACCTATCAAATACCGAATCATCTATAGGTCCTTGCGGAAAACCTCTGTCGACCACGGCTCGCTCGTCAAGTTCGTCAATCCCGCCAGGTTCTCGCACGTCTTTCTTCCACTCATCGGGCCCGGCGCCGGGATCTTGACAGCGCCCTTATCATATATCCTCCCAGCCTCCTTGCCAACATCTGCTCCACTCTTCACATTCTTGTCTTCTCCCGTCAAAGCTCCCTTACCAGCCTCGACACCTTGGGCGGATGCTGTCGTCTCTACCGCGCTCGCGCTTTCTTGCAGCGCAGACAAGAGGGCGACCGTGCTCTCGGGCGTCAAGTCCTCGTAGAAATCGTCATTGATCTGCACCATGGGAGCGTTGACGCACGCGCCAAGGCACTCGACTTCGACGAAGGTGAACAGTCCGTCCTTGGTAGTCTGTCCGGCCTTGATGCCCAAGTGCTCTGAGATCGTCTTGACAATCACATCGCTGCCGCAGCCTCCCAGTTGACAGGGCGTCTGCGATTCCAATTAGACACTGCCCAGACCGTATAGATCCCGACGGGGCCATGCTTACCGTTGTGCACGCCTGGATGTGCCACTTCCCAACAGGATCCCGGTTGTACATCGTGTAGAACGTAGCAACCTCGTAGACACGCATCGGCGGCATCTCCAGCATGCGCGCGACCTCATTCATCACGCTCAAGCTGCAGAAGCCGTGTTGCCGCTGCCCGAGGTCGAGAAGAGGCATCACGGCCGCCTTCTTGTACTGAGGCGGGTAACGCTTGAGGATCTCGTCGACGAGCTTGTTGTTCTGCTCGGTGAACTTGAAGGGGATGCTGGCATTGTTGACGGGAGTATCTCGATGCTGCAATTGGACGCCGTCAGTATCTGCGAGCTTGAGGGGAGCTTCGAGGTGCCGTACGACTTGGAGCGCATGACTGGCAACTCTGGGGCTGGCCGAGAAGGCACGAATTTGGGATCTTGAAGCTGTCCGCGCTGATCGAGCGGCGGCCCGGAATACGAAGGGAGCGACTTTGGATGCCATTGTTGCGGAGAGAGAGCGCAATGGCTAATTGGGAATCGGGATGTTCGACTTGTCGTGATGATTGATGCATTTGAGATTGACCAGATCTGATTGGCGCGTGAAGCTCCACCACTTCTAGATCACGTGTCGAGACAAGTCCGCCATCTGAACCACAACCTCATCGAAACTTCACTAGACTCTAAGTACTTCAGAACAGGCATTCGTCAGCTTTATAAGTTTCTAAGACATTCAACTATCTTCGCTAAGTCAGGAAATGCTTCGATGTTTCAAGAACAGCTTTGAATAGTTATGCAGGCAAATCAAGAAGCCTCCTCTGGGTAATGTTGCTAACCAGATCAGTCTTACCTTTTCCACATTGGCATCACATTTTGCGTGCTAGTTCACGATTATACATACGAGCAAGAGGATCTGAATTTCTACTTGATGACAATTGCTATTGTTAGCCTCGTAGCTCTTACCTTGTTGTATCTTCGTTTTGTTGTCTTGTACTGTAAGCTGGGGGAACGTTCGCTTAATTGTATACACAGATACTACCTATAGGTACCTAGGTATGTAGAGCGGTAAGCATTCGAACAATGAACATGTCATCCCAACGCCAGCAAATGGCCAAAACAATGTCTAAATTCCGGTAGGTATTATCACTTCTACACTAGTACTGTCTGTTTTACACGTACATCTTACAACTCGTCCTTTCCAGTCGGGGACGAGACGGGGCCATGCGGTCTTCCGCTATCCGCCTGCAGATCAACCCCGTTCTTCTTCCTCCACTTCTCCCACAGCGCCCAGAAGTCCTTCTCCATGCCCTTCTCCATCTGGTCCGGCAGCACCACCTGGTACTCCACGATCAGGTCCCCAAACTCCGTGTTGTGGTAGATGCTATCGCCATCCTCGTGCCACTTTGGCATGCCCTCTCCCTTCACGCGCTCGATCTGCCCGGGCTGAATGGGCTCCCCGCGTTGGCGAGACAGCGCGACAATATGCCCGTCGAGATGAGTGAGATTGCGCGTCCATGAACCCATCCAGGCCTCTCTGAGAGACAGGACCTCTTTCCAGTACAGATCATGATCCTTGCGCCTGAAAAAGGTACCGTCGACCCTCAGCTCGTTGTCCTCGTCCAGATCGGCGTCCTTTTCCACGAGCGTAACATGCAGATCCCCGCATACATAATCCGGGCTCTCATCCGCCTCGCCTTCGTATCTGATCTTCTGGCCCTTCGGGGCGCCTTTTTCAACCACGAGCGGATGAGTGATGATTTTTCGCACCACCCTGTTCCCGCTGCACACTGGACACTTATGCTTGATCGTCTTGCCCTGGCCGCCACACGCGTCGCACGAGACTTGCACCTGCTGGAAGATGCCCGGCGCAAGCATGTGCTTCTTGATCTGCACGCCGTGGCCATGACACGCATTACACGTGTCGACCTGGCCGTCCGCGCTCCCCGAGCCATCGCACTCGTCGCAAATCTGCTGCTTCTCGAGCTGGAACTCCGTCGTGTGCCCAACATAGAAATCTCTCAGCGGCACCCCGACGCGAACCTCCATGTCGGGTCCCCTTCGTTGGCCCTGGTGCCCGAAAGGTCCACCACCGCCACCGCCGAAGAAGCGCGAGAAGAGGTCGAAGGGGTCGTGTTGTCCGCCACCCTGGCCGCCTTGTTGGCGTTGCTTGAGACCTTCATAGCCGTATTGGTCATATATTTTGCGCGACTCTGGGTTCGAGAGGGCTTCGTAGGCTTCGGCGATTTCAACGAATTTCTGCTTGGCTTCCTCGTTGCCGCTGCGGAGGGTGTTAGTAGATCGTGTAATGATTTTTGCTTGGAGCAAAGAGCTAGAGGGAAAGGGAAGCCGTACGGATTTTTGTCTGGGTGGTATTTCTTGCTAAGGGTCCGGTATGCACGCTTCATATCCTTTTCTGACGCCTGCTTGTCTATCCCGAGGAGCTGGGGCGAGTTAGTATAGCAATCGTCCCGAGTTGGCCCACAAGTAGGCAGGTATATGGGGAGCTGGTCATACTTTATAGAAATCTTCCGCACAAACTGCTACTTGTACCATGCAGAGTGCGCATAGCAGCAGGAAGGCAGCTGAAGGGAACCACATCTTGCGCCGAAGTGCGCCAATCCTCAGATGGACCTTTGAAAGACTTTGACTGATTGGAGCATGGAAATGAGTAGGAAGAAAGAATAGGAATGAATCAACCTCGCAAAGTCCTGTACTCGAGTCTGACTTAAACTAAATCAGTACCGTAGTCGCGAGGGCCAGATTGAGGGTTTATTTCGGGAACAGACAGCTGGTCTCTTCGCGATAAGCAAGGGCGATAAGCTTAGGGTTGGACCGAAGTTGCGCCGCCTGGTCCTGTGCTACTGCACATTAGCTCCAGCGGCAACATCAAATATTTACCATGGAGCAGACAGCGACCAACTCTCTTCCCCCGTTACAAGTCTGTCACCCACTGCCTACAACCCCAAGAAGCTTGCTAATTATCAGGTCAGGATCTCCTCGCTTCACCCATTGCCAAATCACCACCGCAATGAGCGGCAAGAAGTATGCGCTGCTTCCTATGGAAGACGATGACCTTGGCCCAACCAAAGTGGTAGAGAGGAAGAAGGAGAAAAGGAGGCATGGCGAAAGGTCCTCTTCTCGTCGCGACAAGACCAGAGACCGAAGCAAAGAAAGGGAACGGGAACGCGAACGCGAACGCGCCAGATCACCGCGCCGCGAAGAGCACCACCGAGCGAAGACCATTCGCAAACGCGACGTCAATGAAGCCGATTTCGAGGACCGATGGGGTGACGAAGAGTACATATCCGAACCCGAGCCTGAATTCCAAGAGTCGGCGTCGAAAAGAGTGAAGACCTCACATGAAGACGAGGAGGAAGGTCTGGATGAGGAGGAGAGGGAGAGGCGGAGGGATCAGGCTGAGAAGGAAGCTTTCGTGAAGAGACTGCACGCCAAAGATGCGGACAAGACGAAAAAGATTGTGGAGGACAGGTCGTCGACGAAGGAGGGAACGATCTTGGCGCAACGGAGGAAGCTGGCTGAAGACGCGGCTGCGAGGAGTGCGGCTATGCCTGATCTCAGGGAAAGGTCGCGACAGGATTACTTAAAGAAGCGCGAAGCGGAGAGACTGGCATTGTTGAGGAAACAGGTCGCCGAGGAGCAAGAGGAACTGCGAAGCGGTGCCAGATTGACCGAGAGGGAGAAGGCGGAATTCGCCAAGAACAGAGAGGTTCTACGAATCGCCGAGGAGCGTCTACGGATCGATGACCACCTAGATGGATATGCTATGCCTGATGACTACATAACTGAGAAGGGCAAGATTGACAGAAAGAAGAAGGAAGACGCTATGTACAAGCGCTATGTTGAAAGAGACGAGTACGGCCAGGAGAAATTTGTCACGGAGCATGAAGAGTGGGAAAAGGAGCAAGCTACGAAAGCCAAATCGCAAATACAGAGCCGAGAGCGAAACGAAGATAACGAGTACGACTATGTCCTGGACGCTGAGCAGGGTATCAAATGGATCCAGGATGCGGCACTTCCAGGAGAGGGAAAGGGTATGAGCAAAGAGGAGAGATTTCTTGCCGAGCAATTGAAAGCTGCCGAAACCAAAGCAATGACTATGGAAGAGACCCGCAAAAGTCTACCGATCTATGTCTATCGGGAAGAATTTTTGGCAGCTTTAGAAAATCATCAAATTCTGGTCATTGTTGGAGAGACCGGTAGTGGAAAGACAACCCAACTTCCACAATACCTGCACGAAGCGGGCTATACCAAAGATGGTCTAAAGGTAGGATGTACTCAGCCTCGTCGGGTGGCCGCTATGAGCGTTGCGGCACGTGTTGCAGATGAGATGGGTGTCAAGGTTGGAAACGAAGTCGGATACTCGATCCGGTTCGAGGATTCGACAAGCGACAAGACCATCCTGAAGTACATGACAGACGGTATGCTGTTGAGAGAATTCATGACCGAGCCAGATCTGGGTGCTTACTCGGCTCTTATGATTGACGAGGCGCACGAGAGAACCGTGCATACAGACATCTTGTTGACCTTGATCAAAGATCTGTCTCGTGCTCGGCCTGAGATGAAAATTCTCATTTCCTCTGCTACCATGAACGCGACTAGATTCAGCGAGTTTTTCGATGATGCTCCTATCTTCAATATTCCAGGAAGAAGGTACCCTGTTGACATTCATTATACCCCACAGCCAGAAGCAAATTACCTGGCCGCGGCTATCACTACAGTCTTTCAGATTCATACTTCACAGGGGAAGGGTGACATCTTGGTCTTCTTGACAGGTCAGGATGAGATCGAGGCTGCTGAACAGAACATAACGGAGATCTCCAGGAAGTTGGGTAACAGAGCGGCCGAGTTGATAGTATGTCCCATCTACGCAAACTTGCCGTCAGAGCTCCAAAGTAAGATCTTCGAGCCGACACCAAATGGAGCCCGGAAGGTTGTCCTAGCCACCAACATCGCCGAGACGAGTTTGACGATTGACGGTATCGTTTATGTTATTGACCCTGGATTCGTCAAGGAGAACAATTATAATCCCGCCACTGGCATGTCCCAGTTGGTGGCAGTACCGTGTTCACGTGCATCTGCGAACCAGAGGAGTGGCCGTGCTGGTCGTGTTGGACCCGGGAAGTGCTTCCGCCTTTACACCAAATGGGCTTTCATGAACGAGATGGAGGAGAGCACCACACCAGAAATCCAGAGAACCAACCTCAATGGCATCGTGTTGTTACTGAAATCCCTCGGGATCAACGACCTGCTCGAGTTCGAATTTATGGACCCGCCACCAACAGAGACTCTTATTGGCGCTCTGAACTCCCTCTTCGCGCTTCAAGCTCTAAACCACAATGGAGAACTGACCTCTCTCGGCCGCAAAATGGCCGAATTTCCTATGGATATCATGCTCGCCAAGTCTGTGCTCTCCGCCGACAAACTCGGTTGCGTCGAAGAAGTGCTTTCTATCGTCTCCATGCTCAGCGAAGCAGCAGCCCTCTTCTTCCGGCCCAAAGACAAAAAGCTGCACGCCGACAGCGCGCGCGCCCGCTTTACCGTGAAAGAGGGTGGCGACCACCTCACGCTCCTCAACATCTGGAACCAGTGGGTCGACAACGACTTCTCGCCCATTTGGGCCAAGGAGAACTTCCTGCAGCAACGCTCTCTGACCCGGGCCCGCGACATCAGAGACCAGATTGCCAAACTGTGCGAGCGCGTCGAGGTCTCCATGTCCTCTTGCGGTGCTGCCGATCTCGTGCCTATTCAGAAAGCCATCACAGCGGGTTTCTTCCCCAATGCGGCGCGTTTGCAAAGGGGAGGTGATAGTTACCGCACTGTGAAAAATAACACGACGGTGCATATCCATCCGAGCAGCGTGCTGATGGATAGCAATCCCCCGATCAAGATGGTTCTGTACTATGAACTGGTGCAGACGACGAAAGAGTATATGCGCAACTGTATGCCCATCAAGCCTGAGTGGCTGCACGAGGCGGCGCCGCATTATCACAAGAAGGGTGATTTGGAGAAGTTGGAGGAGAAGAAGATGCCAAAAAGTAGAATGTAAGGATCATGTACAACAGGGTTGCGGGTGAACAAGATGTCAAGAATGGATTTTTGCTGGATGTATTGTGGGAAGGGATAGTTGTATCGGCATCGTGTGAGCCGCAAAAATCCACCTCGATTTGTCGATTTGATGGCCATGTCTTATACTCTCTCTGCACCACCTACCTAGCACCACCTCATATTGTATTTATGGTCCGTCAAGCTTGAGAGCCCTTGTTATGTTATCCACACACGAAGTGTTTTAGTTGATCGGAGGAATAACATGTCGATATCAAAACGTTAGTGTAATACACGTTAGCACGGGTTGATCTCATCTACTCCTTCGATTTCTCGCGTCCTTCTCGCTTGCATCGACCAACCTTTTCTACAACACAACATCATAAAGATACACAGCTAATGGCGACCCCAAAACCCGCCTCTGCAACCACGTTGCTAGAAATCTTCTGCGGTTTAATGGATCCCATTCTGTTTCTATGGTGGACATCTTGGGACATGATTGAGGCTCTATATGGGTATTTGGGCGATGGGGGACGGTTGGTTGTTTATGAGCATGTTGTTGCTTTTGGGTGACAGGGTTGGTTGGTTGGAAGTGGCAAGGTACTTTTTGTTTTCTGGTATGAGAATCGATAGGACGAGATGTCAAATGAAGGGAGCAGATGGCACGGCATGGTATGTGTGCTGATGGGTGAACAGCGATGATAGACCTCGTTTGGCCGCATTTCATAGGCGGGTGCTTTATCACGAGAGATACGCCTACTTGGCTGAAGCAAGCTGGGCCATGGTCAAAGGTCGATTTGAAGCAGCCAGAGGATGAGCCTTTCTGTCACGTTGTTCCTCATTTATAGGTGTTCTCACCATGTAAGGGCTACGGATGGAGGGGGCCAGAAGGCTGGTGTTGAGGGACGGGGAGAGAATAAGAAGAGCTATCCTCCTGTGACTTTATGTCGGAAATAGTCAGGAAAAGGATAGCTCCTCCGCAGTACATTGATGTTACAATTCAAGAAAAAGATGCATTCTCAAACTCCCAATTTAAAATCGCAGCTCTCAAGTCGTCTCGAGCAAGTACAGCCTGAGGCTTCCATTTGACCGACCCACTTTAACCTTCAAGCTCCACGAGAGAACAATCTCAACTCCGACTCGACATCCCATTCTACATTCACCTCTCCCTTCGCACGCCACTCCCAAACTCCATGCATTTCACGCTGTATCTCCTCACTTATCTCCACCCCAATCATCGGCCGTGATGTACGAATTCCGCGTGCCCATCCCGATACCAAACGATACCCCACCACAAGACCCCGCCAGCTTCTCGAATCCGATAGCTGAAGCCGACAACGAAGACGAATGGGAATACGAGTATTCTACCACCGAAACCGAGGTGTGTCATCCTTCAATTGCACTGTTTAAAATGCTGCTCTCGAAGAACGTGGACTAAATGTGGTAGACATTCTACGTAACCCTCGACCTCACCACGCCCGATGTGCCAGGCCAACCAAGACAATTAGTGTACAGGGATGCCAAAAAGCAGCGGTATACGCTGCCGGGGATGGGGAAGCATAAGCAGAAGGTTAGGTTGCCGGAGGAGCATCTGAAGGGTGCGCCGGTTTTTAGGATTGATGACGGTGATGAGGATGCCGATGGAGACCCAGAGGTAGAGAAGAATGGAGAGGAGGAAGCTCCCGGGGATCCAGAAGGTACTCCTACCAACGTGGAGGCAGGAGAAGATGGAGGGAATGGACTCGGCAAGACGGCGAATTCACGAGGTTCCCCAGCAGGTCCGGGGCCAGAACAGAATCGAAGAGATGGGTTAAACGCTATGATAGACCCGCGACTCAGCTCAGAAAATGGCAATGGACCTCCTGAAGTTCCAGAGATGAACGATCGGGCCGAAACAGACCTGGGATACCCGCCGTTTCGGCCCTTGTTACAAAGGCGACCCGATTCGCCGCCTCGCCCAGTCGTCAAACCAGAGCCTCCTCGACCAACAGACGTCCAGATTCTAGATATCCACACCACCAAGCCCCTCGTCTCTTATAATGGCCACGTCTTCGTGTGTCGATGGTCCGAAAACATTGGTACCGATGCCGCACGACCCTTCAAACGCTCTCCCGAAAATTCGGTCCCTCGGCGAAGATTCCCGCGTAGATCTCCTTGCTGCCTCTTCAGCACGTATCGTATCCACGTCCGTACGGTTACAGAAGCATAGCGTGGCACCCGAGCCGAAAGCCAAGTATGTACGGAAAGCCAAGCCTAAGATCCAGCGCGGGCAAAGTGAGGCGCGGAATACGCAGGCGGCGTTTCTTGAGCAGCTCATTCAGATCAAGGAGGAGGCTGGCGAGGAGGATAACGTGACGGTCCACGTGCAGAAGCGCCTGACAAACTCGAAATGGCGGCGGCAGATGAAGGAATTGAGGCTGATGGAGCGGGAGAACCTAGGAGAGATCATCCATGGCAGGGGAAAAGGGCGGCCGAAGAAGACGGAAGAGGAAATCAATGCCGCGAGGGAGAGACTCGCGGAGATGGACGAGGAGGATGAGGAGATCAGGAAGGTGGAGGAGGATCTAGGTCCTGACAGGAGGTACAAGAAACGCAAGTCAAAGGTCGGTGCCGATGATCCTGTGAACGCGAAGAAGACAAGAAGGATCGATTGGGGAAAATCGACGTTGCCGCTGGGCGATCTTTTGAATAGGGGCGAGGGGGGAGCGAGTACGATAGATGGCGAGAGCGTAGCTGCTGGGAGCCCTATGCCCATGGAGGAGATGGACGAGGACGAGGAGGATGAAGAGGGTGCATATGGATATGAGCAGTACGGCTCACTTGATAGGGCCAGATTCGAAGGGGATGGGTCTTCGGATGATGATGCGTCAGAGGAAGAGGACGGGGAGTATTAGAACTGCATGGAGACTTGCTGGTCCTGCTTTCGTGGGCATAATTTAAATGTGTATTTAATGTACATCACATTCTAATGCCAACCCGGGACCCTACTCTAGAAGGCAGACTCGAATAACTGATTTATCTGGCACTAGTGGGCGTGGCTGGATGCTCTATTTTTTCACGACATAATATCAAAATGAATTATGACGTTGGGATCCTACTGTCCATTGACTCTTACGGGAACCGGGTTCTTTTGGATTCCTTCGACTTTCTTTCTTCTGAATTTCTTTTTCTGGTAAGTTTGCCGAGACGAATTACCAAAGGCACTCTAGCATGCATAACTACCTATGCATCGCACACAAGGCATGCTTGCCTGCCCAAGGTACCTTTCTAAACGTCTTGGCCGCTTTACTTCTGCAAGGGTGAATAAAGCCTTGCTGAACCTGTACCGAACACTGTTCTTGCTTGAGGTCTTTGTATTTGGAAAAAGCTAGAGCTGCGGAAATAAGAGGGTTTTGGCTTGGCTTTGATGCTTGTTGGCGATTGTTTACTTCGCTTAGATCATTCAACCGATCTTTCAGTGGGTACTTAGGATTGTCTTTCAGGTTGACATAAAGTGCTTCGCGTAACTCAGAGAATATAAAGAGTATGGATCATTCACAGGTTTTCAAACTGCTAAAGTGCTGCAGTTCGTATTGTACATTTCGTTCTCGCGCAGCTGCCACGGTCCGTCGCATTGTCAGCAGAATTTCTTGGGGCAGGATCTCGAATTGCTCCTACATTAAAGACTTTTTCGGGCCTGCTACATGAGTATTTAAATTGTGAAAGGCCAGCTCGGCTTTCTATCAATACCTTCTTCCTACTTAACCCCGTTAAGTAATATTCCCCGGTCCTCCCATCCTCTCCGTTCTCGAAACCCAAACATCATGTCTTTCGAAATCAAGCCCGCGCAATTCTCCGACGCCGCAGCCATAGCCAAAGTCATCGTCCGCGCCTTCGCCACCAACCCAATCCACGCCCTTAAATGGGCAGGCGTGACCCCAGGGGCCCTGGAAGCGTGGGAACGCAAGACCATCGAGCGCTCGTTCGTCCTGCTGCCCAACACCAGGTACTACAAAGCGTTAGAGGCAGAAAGCGGGTCCGTATCCTCAGTCCCCCGCTTCTCGAACTCTGCTGTGGATGTTATGTGGCAGCCACTGATCGAAGAGGTGTTGCAGGAACGTCGTCGGCTTCTCGTGCTGGCACCTCCCCGTCCCGGAACGCTCGGGAGCGCAGCCGCTTATCTCTACGACGGGATATCTGCCGGCAGGCTGTGACCACGTGCTGATACAGCAGTGTCGCGAGAAGAAGGCGGAGATGGTGGCGCGGAATGTGAACACGGATAAGGATTTCCGTAAGTGGCATAGATCCCAGTCTCCAGTGTAGCGTCGTTAATCTCATCTAGAGCTTGAATCCATCGCAGTCCTTCCCAAGTACCAGGATAGCGACTTGAAATCACAGTTGTTAGAGTCTGGGCTACGCGAGGTGGATCGGCTGTAAGTCACCCCTGGTTATGATCCACCCCTGAAAAAGAGATTGAGCAGCGTACTGAACGAAGGGTGGGCGTTTAGGAGAGCTCGCACGTTCGTGTACGCTGATAAAGAGTTTAAGAACTTCTACTTGGGGCTTGGATTTCTGCAGGTGGATGTTTGTGATGTTGAGTTTGCCGAATCAGGAACCGTCAGGATTTTCAGGATGGTTGGTATGCGGAGACCTTCGGTGAGGGCTTGAAAGTTGTGGTGTTGGGAACTATGGACTTGTTTACCAGCGTTCCGAATTTGTAGGAGAATGCTGCTGGAAGGTAGCAGTTGGGGAATTCGCTCGAGGGAAGAAGTCTTGGGATGCGAATCATCCTAATATCGATCGCTGGCTGCAGATGTTTATGATTTTTGATTTTTAGAAAAACATGCTACCATCTGCAAACGAGGCTCGCATGAGATCCAGAAGTACAGCCCACTATGCTGCGACACGTCGCAAAGACGCCCTTTGGCAGTCAGAAATTGAATTCGGTGTAACAGCTAAGTTCCTTCGAGACAAATGGGCTACATCGGAAAATGAATTTTCGAATTGAGAAGTTCGCTTTCGATTCTTTCACGCTAAACTACCTAATGCTAGTACGGTAAGTATTAAAATTGGCGATTTGTGGTTGAGGCACCCGGACATATGAAGTTCAAGTTTAAGTGAGCAAGAACAATCACGCATTATCGCCCATCCGGGGCAGGAATTTAATTTCTCTTTTGGTGTACTGTACCGTAGGTGGTGTATTTGGGCGAGCATCAACAAATCCCCCAAGTCTGAAGTAGATCGAAAAGGACCACACGATAACACGAAGTAAAAAGTCATCACCATGTGTGTAGTCCAAAGAGACCAAAAGCCCATGAGGGGCTTTTTTTTTTTTTTTTTTTTTTTTTTTTTTACAGAACGTTGACGGCCAAATGATGTGTTACGGGCGTCGGAAGGCTACTTAGTGCAAAGGCGAAATCATAATTGATCCTCGGCGGCTCTCTTTGGGGCCGTTGATGATACCAGTCTTACTCCGAGCGCTAGTCGCTGTTGATAGTTTTAGACCTACGTTCTTTAACTCTGTTTACGTTGTCTACTTCGGCCTCGATGATTGTTGTCTGAACTTTGGTAATCCGGATACCTTGTTACGGTGAAATTTCTTATCCTATCTTAATTTTTTATTATAGTAGGCTGCCCGCTTTCTCGCTTTGAATATACATACTTCTTTTCTAGATGTGGCAGCCTGTAACGTCACTTTCAAGCCAATAAATATCGGCAGGAGACACCTCAAACCTTAAGAATGCAGAGATATCTTCTGTACAATATACATTAGTAGGCCGACTGATTGAAAAGTAAAGTTTGAAGATGTCGAATTTGAGTTTGGTGTTTATGAACTACGTTTGTGTCGCGCTCTCGAGTAGAACCTGATGAGCGTGGTTTATGTTGTTTGTTTTTGGCATTCAAGTGTGTACACCGACTTGAATCTTTATGCGAAAAAAAAAGGGCTAAAACTACAAACATAAGCAGCATATATCTCGCGGGTCAAAGATCCCAGGCCAGCTCTCATCACAGTGAGTCTGAATAGCAGAAAATGCGAAAACGGAAAGCGCACCGACTCCACGGCAGAAAATGCCTCCTGCACTTGCATAATAAGTGGCGGCGCAAACCGTTCCACGATCCTTCTAAACAAAACTATCTTCTTAGACGAATAATTTCCTTCACGGATGTTTGTCTCTGCCCAGAAGTAGCCTTCAGCTACCAGGCGTGGCATTTTTGGCGGAAGCCGCGGCTTCTTATTCGCCAGCCTTACACATTCCTTCCAACAACTTCAGCTCTGAGTCTCACCACTTTATCTATTAAGCCATCTGGGACCAGCCAGAGAATGAGGGACTCGCCTTCAACCCCTTTCGACTGCTTAATCATCTTCTATCGCGTCAAAACTCGACGTCACGGCCGACGACATGCATGCCTCCAGCTCTACACAACGACCTCGTCAGAGGATCTTCACGTCGTGTACCGAATGCAGGCGGAGGAAGCAAAGGGTACAAATCACTCGAATTGCATCTGAATGAATCCGTGGTTGACCAAAGTGAAGTGTAACCAGGCCAAAGATCGACCATGCAACAACTGCTCCAGACGGTATCCGCCAGTGAAATGCACATACCAAAATTCAAGGTCGGCTCCTGTATATCTTAATCGTTGAGGATTGAACTGATATAGAGCCGACAGTCCACCTCATCCAAGTGATCGAGATATTGATACGCGAGATAGCAATCTTGGATCTCAGCACACCGAAATGGCAGGTCCAGTACATGCGCAGACATCGCAGCCTACCATCAACAACTTTTCAGAAAGATTAGCCTCAGACGACATTTCCCAAACGCCTCATTCAGCTACGTTATCAACACCTGACTACCGGCAGTATCAAACGGACAACTCCATACGTAACATGCACTACATGCCCACGACATCAGGCGGCGGCAACTACACCACAGCCAGCTACCTTCAGAACCAGACCAACTGGAGCACCACGGGTGTAACTACCTACGGATATTACCCAACCCCTGAGCAGCAGGCCACAGACTGGCTGTCAGCCAACGGTGATCCAATAGCGTTTGGTGGAGTAGCTTCGGATTACTACTACGTGCTCGATCTGTCGGATCAGGCGCCCCCAAGACTGTGACTGTAACCGTTGGAATCGGGTACCAAGACGCGGGTCGACCAGTCGGAAAGTTCTGGGGGGCTATTTTCGAGGTTGGGTGCGTCGTGGCTTGCTTGGGTGGCCAGCCGCACGGAAGCGATGCAAGATGTCTGATTTGACTCACCTAACGTGCTTCAGTCCTGGCAGCATATATGTGACCAGCAGCTTTCGTACGAGTTTCTTATTATAGCAAACAAATGGATGCAGCCTGCAGAGTGGTATTCGACGTCCAAGTAAGGTTTCTGGTGATCACTGTAACGCAGACACCGTGGGATCAAACCGCGGGCCACCGTATCATATTCACCTCACTCCTGGTACATCTGCTAAAATCAGACTTGTCACTTTTTAAGTCGGATAAGTATTCGGCCACTGTTGGGAACTGTGAGAGGGGCCCTTCCATCACCTCCATTGGCTTGGGTAACGAGTAATTTGTGTGACTACCTTCCTTACTTTCTATTTAAGGATTTGATATCAGTCTACTCCCGTCCTGCTGTATATCTTGGCGTCCTCGTTGCTTCCCTGTTATGGATGCAGGGAGTTCGAGGCGGTGAATTCAGCTCCATAATTGAATGTCTCAGCAGCTCAATGTGACTGGTGACTCCACGTTTTTACACGTGATTTGTTAGCAACTTTAACCTCTCCCGGATTATGGGTTGGACTAAGCGGGTCACACAAACTTAGACCCAGAACATCAGGTCAGGTCAAAGTGACTAGAACTGATGTCTCGGACAATACAGCAAAGATTTTCTGATTGCGAGAATGGGATAAGTCGGTCCCTATCCGAGATTGGGATCTTTTTACTATGAAATAGATTACGTTCCGTTCTTTCTCTTGGAAAAAACGGACGCTATGTTCTCAATTGCCTCTCCGGGGCCTGATATCGAAATGGACAGTTTGGATTTTAGAATCATTCCATAAATTTCCAAAAGCTTAGTCTTACCGCCAAGGTGAGTTGCTATCGTTTTCTAGCGAATTTTGCCTAGTGACTATTGATTGATTGCGCGTGCTCGATCTTGTCACGCGAAATGCGATGCTCGTTAGAGCATATTGACATTGCTGAGCGAACTTGCTTCGCCAAAATAGTTGACCAGAAGTACGAGACTCGAAATTGTGAGGAAAGTAATGATGTGACGACATGAGGAGTTTACAAACCGAGTCGTTCTTTTGGCATCTCGTGCTGCTCAGTGACTTAACAGCAGGATCAGTAGGGATTTATCGATACTTTAGAATTGCTATCTGAATTAAAGGTTTGTGTAGAGTGTACTTTCAGCTGAGACTGCAATTTAGCAAGTCCACCTAATAAACATTCTTAAATTTTCAGGTTAGGCAGGCAGTGGAAAGAAGCTTCCAAAGGCACAGAATTGTTTACAACTACTAGATGTAGTAAATGGAACATTTTTGTGACATCTTACAACTCGGTGGCCAAAATTCATTTTTCAAGCATGTCGCAGCAATAGGGGGGGGAGCAATAGGGGGGGGGGGGGGGGGGGGGGGGGGGGGTTTGCGATACGTGACAGCGCACCAAACGCGCACGGTGTGGAACCACATTTTGGAACCACATTTTGCTGAGCGACAAAGCATTATACAGCCAAATCAACGATACACGTTGTTGAAGAAGCGTGACATTTTAAGCAGCCAGCACGTGATTCAACACGCTCTTTCCCATGTTGGAATCCGTACCAAAGTAGCCTTTCAATCAGCATTTATCCAAACATGTTGAATATTTCATCTCTTCACGCGAATTGTTTTAGCCCTTTCATTACTCATATACATGAAAGGATTTAAGTGACTCAACATAATATTCGTGACCGACAGGAAACCATGCCCCTCACTCAAATCCAATCAAATCTTTTACTTAGGGTTTAAGGAGTAGGTCAAAAATCGCAAAAGATCAATACCGGCAACTTCTCCAATCGACACCGAATGTGAAGGTAAAAGTAGCGCTCTCTCGCCATAAAAAGAGACGCTATAAATCTCTAGAAAATCAGTCCATATCACCTCAAACATTTAAGATTACTCTCTCGTCCATTCCAAGATCCTTGCCCAGATGCTGACCCCATCATGCTCAGCTGCCGCTCTTTGGATATAACTCTCCTTCTCTGATTCTTCAACACCCATATAAGCGGGCGAACCACGCACAAGCATAGTTGCCAGCTCCTCATTGAGTTCCGGATGTCCTTGGAGCGTCAAAATATTGTTGTCCCCACTCCTAAAAGCCTGACTTCCTTCCATCAGAGGGACGAACCCATTCGCTGGCACCCTGATCTCCCGACCATGGAATTCATGGAGCCAAACCGTCCCATTCCCCGCAGCAAGTGGGAACATCTTCCTACCTTCCGCCGTCAGCGTAAGGGGCGTGACGCCAACCTCAGCGGCCAACATGCCCTCGACGCGCCCACCAAACGAGACGCAAATCGTCTGGTGGCCCCAGCAGATGCCTACTATCTTCTGCCGTGGGAAGTTCTGCACCGTCTCACGGAGGTAGTCTTGGAGCTTTAGCACCCACGGCTCTGAGCCCATGGGATCGGCAGTGCCGCCGCTTAGAACGATGAGATCGTATCTTGCAGGGTCGGGATAGATCTGGGCTACGATGGGGTCGTAAAACGTGATGCTGGGAGGGGTGGGGTGTGAGATTTGGAAGGATGCGGATGTGAGTGCTATCGTGAAGGAGGCGCGGATGGCGGCGGATTTTGGGCTGGAGGTTTGCTTGCCGTTTAGCATGACGGCGATATTAAGTGGAGTCGCCATGGCGGAGAGCGATGCAAGATATACGTCGTTACTGAGGGTAAGGTGATAAAGCCTACATGTTCTATAAATGATGAGTTAACTGCGTGAGTGTGGAAGGAATCGTGTCAGGTCACAACGAAGGTGACGGACGATAAGTCGTGGTGATGTTCTCGCACGGGAGGCTATTTCAAGAATGGGATTCTCGCGGTTCCGGGATTGTTTCTCGAAGCAGCTGATCCCGATGTATCACGTCCGCATTCCCAGGTAGTGAGTGGAGAGAGCTAAGCGAATGCATGGAAGGATGGAACCAGAAGATCGAGTCACTTCGATTGTCGTCGTTCAACAGAGCATACCTAGAACTAGGTGCCTAGGCCTCGTGGAGATAGAGCGGGAAATTCATGCTCGCCGTCGATGTAGAGGCAGCTCAAGCTGTCTTGCTCCGAGGCTCGCAATGGTAAACAAGACGTTCGGCTGCGAGAAAGGGGTCCTCGCTTAGCTGATACGGAGGCGGCGATCAGTGGATAGAAACACCCCCACAGTGCCTGGCTTTAGTGCACGGCATAAGGGACAGGGATTTTGCATTGCTAATTTGTCCTCGAGTATTGACGTCGGGCTCGGACGCGGTCGACGCGATGCTTCTGGCTTCATGATTGAAAAACGAGCGAACTCCACCAACAACGGCCACGACGATAGACGGAGCGTTGCCATATCGCTGTGCAATATACCACGTCACTGCAAATCATCGACTTGCGCCATCCAGTACCGAGCCCTCGGTGCGAAGGACACTCCGTGGTGAATACAGTCCAACAAGCACCCCTGTGTCCTCGGACGAGGAGATCAAGAGCATAAATATCAACACGACTCGAAGCTTGTCATCTGATGATTCGACGACGAGCTGCGTATGGGACAGCGGTCAGGTCGAGCTACGGACAGCACAAACTTTGCCGTGATCAAGCGACGAGCCTCGAGAGCGACGAAACAAGACGGCTGAGCTCAGGACTGGGAGTCCGGAGGTCATCAGAATTACGCAAAGATGGCTCCGCAAGGTGGAGGAAACATCAAGGTGGTGGTGCGGTGTAGGCCGTTCAACGGCAGAGGTACATGCGAATCACGCTGAGGGGACGGTCCTCGAGTACGCTCGATTTGCTAACGGAATACTGCAGAAATCGACCGCGGAGCAGCATGTATCGTCCAGATGGAGGGCGCGCAGACGGTCCTGATCCCGCCACCCGATGCCGAGGAACGGATGCGCTCTGGGAAAGGCGGCGCGAAAGATATCGGTCGCAAGGTCTTCGCATTCGACAGGTCCTACTGGTCCTTCGACAAGAACGATCCGAATTACGCCGGGCAGGACAATTTACACGAAGATCTAGGGAAGCCGCTGTTGGACAATGCCTTTCAGGGATACAATAACTGCATTTTTGCCTACGGACAAACCGGATCTGGAAAGTCTTACTCCATGATGGGATACGGCTCCGAAGCAGGTGTTGTGCCAAAGATTTGCCAGGATATGTTTGAGCGGATTGGGACCATGCAGCAGCAAGACAAGAATGTCAAATATACCGTAGAGGTGTCATATTTGGAAATCTACAACGAGCGCGTGAGGGATCTGCTGAACCCGTCTACGAAGGGCAATCTGAAGGTCAGAGAGCATCCATCTACTGGCCCGTATGTGGAAGATTTGGCAAAGCTGGTTGCGAGTAGCTTTAACGAGATTGAGCACCTGATGGACGAGGGGAACAAGGCGAGAACGGTCGCGGCTACGAACATGAACGAGACGAGTAGTCGCAGTCACGCAGTCTTCACTCTTACATTGACCCAGAAGCGATACGATGTCGATACAAAGATGTCATTGGAAAAGGTGGCGAAGATTAGTTTGGTCGATTTGGCGGGATCTGAGCGGGCCCAATCGACGGGCGCAACGGGAGCCCGTCTGAAGGAAGGTGCTGAAATCAATCGATCGCTGTCCACACTGGGCAGAGTCATCGCGGCGTTGGCAGATCTGTCCGAAGGCAAGAAGAAGAAAGGTGGGAAAGCAGCGGCTCAAGTTCCCTACAGAGACAGTGTCTTGACGTGGCTCTTGAAGGATTCGTTGGGAGGAAACAGTATGACGGCGATGATTGCAGCCATCAGTCCCGCTGATATCAATTTTGACGAGACTCTGAGTACACTGAGATACGCGGACAGTGCGAAGAGAATCAAGAATCACGCTGTGGTCAACGAGGACGCGAATGCTAGGATGATCCGGGAACTGAAAGAGGAGCTGGAATCCCTCCGGAGCAAATTGAGTGGTGGAGGAGGAGGTGGCGGCGGAGGCCCTGCAGAAGAGGTTTACGCGGAGGGAACACCGCTAGAAAAGCAAATCGTCAGCATCGTGCAGAGTGACGGCTCTGTGAAGAAAGTCTCGAAAGCAGAAATTGCGGAACAGCTAAACCAGAGCGAGAAGCTCTATTCAGACCTCAACCAGACATGGGAACAGAAGCTGCAGAAGACCGAGGAGATTCACAAGGAACGAGAAGCCGCTCTCGAAGAGCTCGGCATTAGTATCGAGAAGGGCTTTGTGGGGTTGCACACCCCAAAGAAAATGCCACATTTGGTCAACCTGTCTGACGATCCGTTACTGGCGGAATGTCTGGTGTACAACCTCAAGCCGGGTGCGACAACTGTGGGTAACGTGGACACGGTTGGTGGACATGTTTCGGAAATTCGTCTGAATGGCACACGTATACTGGATGACCACTGCACCTTCGAAAATGTCGACAACATGGTGACACTTGTACCAAAAGAAGGTGCCGCTGTCATGGTCAACGGGAAACGAATCGAGGGAGCGAAGAGATTACGCAGTGGCTATCGGGTCATTCTTGGAGACTTCCACATCTTCCGATTTAATCATCCTATGGAAGCAAGAGCAGAGCGAGCTGAGCAAAGTTCTTTGAGACATTCAATACTCGCGAATCAGATGGGCGACTTTGAAAGGGTTTCGCCCTCGCCAACTCCTCGGCCTAGCCACGACAGGTCGTATAGTAAGGCCTTGTCCGAGGTTGAATGGGATGGCAGTAGTCCAGACTCACCAGTATCACTCTCACGTGGTCGGGATTCTGACTGGTCTCTCGCCAGGAGAGAAGCTGCCAGTGCCATTCTTGGTGCAGACAAGCAAGTTGCAGGGCTTACCGATGAGGAATTAAACATTCTCTTTGAAGATGTCCAGAAGGTGCGGGCGGAGCGTGCTGTTCAAAACATGGACGACGACATGGACTCAGTCACTTCCTACCCTATCCGAGAAAAGTACATGTCAAACGGAACTCTAGACAATTTCTCACTGGACACGGCTCTGACGATGCCATCGTCGCCAAAGCAAGGCGAGGTAGACGATAAGATGCGCGAAGTTCGAGAAGAGATGCAGGTCCAACTGGACAAGCAGAAAGCAGAATACCAGGAACAAATCAAATCTGCTGAGGCTGCCAATGTTGAAGTCGAGGAGATCAAGAAAGAGAAGGCTCGCATGGAAGAAAATTTGCTTGAGGTTAGAGAAGACATGCTTCGGCAGCTGGAAGCCCAGCGAAAGGAGTTCGAGGAAAGGCTTCAGTCGATCACTCCCGGAAAGCCAATTTCACTGGAGGACTACTCAGGTCTGTCCGAGCAAGATATCACTATCGCGAAGAGGGTGGTAGCACATTGGCGAAAGCGGAGATATGTAAGGATGGCCGAAGCTGTCCTTCAATCTGCAGCAAATCTCAAGGAAGCCCAGATCATGAGCCAAGAGATGGATGAAAGCGTTGTCTTCCAATTTACGATTGTTGATGCCGGGCACGATCTATGTTCCTCGTATGACATGGTCTTGAACGGCATTTCAGGTGAAGGTGACGATGTTTTCCTCGAAGACGCAATCAAGCCATGTGTTGGTGTCCGGGTCATCAACTATAAGAACAGTGTGGCCCATCTCTGGAGTTTGGAGAAGCTGCAGGATCGGGTGAGACTGATGAGGCAGATGCATCAGTACATCGATCGGCCGGAATACCTCCAGCATTTCAAGCTCGACAACCCGTTTATGGAGACTTGCATGCCCCAATACACCCATGTTGGTGATGTCGATGTTCCCTTGGCGGCTGTCTTTGAGAGCCGGGTCCAGGACTTCAGCCTTGATGTCCTGTCACCGTACACGTCTCATGCCATCGGCATGCTCAAGTTGGCGCTTGAACCATCGTCAGCAAGAGCGCCATCAAGCACTCTCAAGTTCAATGTGGTCATGCACGATCTTGTTGGATTTGCAGAGCGAGAGGGGACGGAAGTGCATGCTCAACTGTTTCTCCCTGGCGCGTCTAATTATGGGGGCGTGACAACGACCCAGATGATCAAAGACTTTGATGAAGGGCCGGTTCGATTCGAGAGCGTGCACAGTATGAGCGTTCCGATGTTCGGACCTAAAGACGTCTCTTTGCGCGTTGCCATTTTCGCCAAGGTATCTTCGATGCATCTCGACAAGCTTCTGAGCTGGGACGACATGCGTGACAATATCATCAAGCCAAAGCAAAAGCGCAAAAATGCTCGCCTAGCCGAGTCGCAATTCTACACGGAAGAAAAGCATGATGTCTTCGCCCGGATACAAATCCATGAGATGGCCGAGACTGGCGAGTATCTGCCTGTCGAGGTTCTTCAGACGAGCGACCTGGATAAAGGGTCATTTCAGCTTCATCAAGGTCTTCAACGGCGCATCGTTGTCAATCTTACGCACAGTTCTGGCGAGGCTCTTCCGTGGGACGATGTTTCCGGTCTCCGGGTCGGACGTATACAGCTTGTCGACCATGTTGGTAAATCGCCGGATCTTAGCACACCGACTTCTGAAATACCGCTCAAGCTCGTTTCGAAGCCCAAGGTGCAACAAAATCCCAATGGCACGAGCAACGTCACCTTAATTGGGCAATGGGACTCCAGTGCACACGAGTCGCTTCTGCTCGATCGCGTCACCGCAGACAAGTACAAGGTTCAACTCTCTCTCTCATGGGATGTCGCATCACCAAAGCTCGCCGAGCTGATGACCTTCTCGATCGATATATGGACCCAAGTCATGTCACGATCCTACTCAAGATCAACGTCGATGTTTGCTTCCCTATGGCAGACCGTACGAGTCGTTTATTCTACCTCTGGAGTCTTCTCGGTTCGCGTTCGTCCGTCGCCCGTGAAACGTGCTGGCGATCTATGGCGGATGAACACCCAGAATGACTATGTCAAAGGTCAAGAAGGATTAACTGATTGGACACCTAGAGGTGTAAGCTTGATCCGTGATTTCATCGCAGCCAAGAGGCGGAAACAGCGACTCGCAGAACTCGAAGCCGCCCAACCACTTCTCAGCCGCATCACGTTCCCCGCGCCATCGTCATCCACCGTACCCTCTTCCAATGGTGACACGCCCCCGCCAGCCGACGAGGAAAAGCCCGAGCCAGAACTCTCAGAACATGAGAAAGGCCTCCTGGAGAAGTTCTGCAAGTTCTGGAAACTCTGCCACGACCCCGTCTCCAGCATCCTCACATCCAAGAACGTCGAGCCTCCATCCTGCGGCGCTCCCTCTTCTCAACCAGAAAGGGTTCCTAACAACCCTAGCCTCCTCGCCTCCATCACCCAGATCCCCAAAAACCCAACCATCCTCAAAGGCGGCTATCTCCTGACGCCGTCCACAGACTCCGCGCGCTGGGTGCGGCGCTTCGTCGAGCTACGGCGGCCGTATCTGCACATCCACTCCGTGCCCGACGGCGAGGAAGTCTGCGTCGTCTCGCTGCGCAACTCGCGCGTGGATCACCAACCTCAGATCGCGCGGCTATTGAGACGCGAGGGGGGCAATGATAAGGGAGGGGGAAGAGGGAGCGGGGACGAGGGCCGCGTGTTTGCGGTGTACGGCACGGATAACACGTGGCTGTTCAAGGCCCGCAGCGAGAGGGAGAAGGTCGAGTGGATCTTTAAGATCGACCAGAGCTATTTTGGAGGGAGTGGAAGCTCGACGGGTAATGGCACGAGTGATGATGATTTTTATTGATCTGAGCTGATCTGATCTCGCTTATGACGATCACGACTGTCGCTGAACCTTGTCCCACCGCATTTTATCTCGCTTCAGCCTGGCGGAGGTGGCTCGGAACCACGATTTCGAAAGGGGGGACAGGCGATGGGATCTATCGAGGGGAGATGTGAATAGGAACCAGAGGAGAGAGGAGAGATGCGCCGCTGGGCGCGAGCGAAGTGCGAAGAAGGACCGAGACGCGAGGAAAGCAAGAGAAGAGGAGAGAGAGATCAAATTGGCCCTTCTACTTCGTGGTGTGATGCGTTGGATGTCCCGGCCTCGCCTCATGTACACTGGCTGGTGTTGGTGTGTTAATGAGCTTGCATATAACGATACCCAAGGTTTTTTTTTTTTTTTTTTTTTTTTTTTTTTTTCTCTCATGTCAGCTACTTACTTACTACTTGCCACTCTTACTCTTACATGTTTTCCTTTGTCTTGCCCTGCTTGGTCTGTCCTACCGCGGTGGCTTGGTTTGGGTTCCAGCACGCGGAGAGAAAGAGAGCCGGGCGTGGATTGGGCGGGTTCGGACTCCGCACGTAGCTCGTGGGTTTCCGTGCTGTGGATGTATGTATGTATGTATGTATGTGTGTGTGTGTGTGTGATATAGGGACGTACAGTAAGTAGGTGGTTGAGTTGGATGTGTGGGATAGAAGAGGAAGGAAGGGAGAAGAAAAATGTGGCGCGGGGGGGGGGGGGGGATGGTTTTTGGTTGTTGTTGGCTTGTTGGCTTATGTTGGCTTATGTTGTGTGTGTTGTGTTGTGTCAAATGGTATGTATGGTTTGGCATTGCGTGACTTGGCTCTTCGTGCTGTGATGTGGTGTGTTGTGGTATGCATGCTGAGAATGGTGGTATTTGGAATCGGGGGGAGGGGGCTTTGTCAGTGTTGCTTTGTTGGAAATGTATCGGTAGGTACCTAGGTACCTACCTATGTACTGTACATATAAGTGTAAGTAGACGAGTGCTGTGTACCTATGTATGTAAACAAGGATATGGATGCATGTATACGTCGATGTACTGTACTGTAACGAGAAACATGCGACCACGTGTCTCCCACGGGTCTGGTTTCCCCCTGAGCAGATGCCGTCCTCGTCCATAAGGATTCTTCAGTTCTTGCTCCGAATTGGGGAGTGCGTTGAGAAGGGGGAACGCCTGTTTGGCGTGCTGGGTGGAGTTTGGGCTGGGAGAGGATGGCGGTGGGTCATGGGTGAGATGGTGGGGTTGGATGATGGAGAATGTTTTTTTTTTGTTTTGGTTGGGGGGGTGTGTGTGTGAGTGAGAGAGAGAGAGAGAGAGAGAGAGGACTTTGTGGTTAGATTGGTGTTTGGAAAGGGAAGAAGAAAGGGATGGTAGAAGAGGAATACTGGTGGGGGGGAGAGGAGGAGGATTGGAATAGGGAAGTGGTTTGGTTTTGTAAACACAATACAGTAGGTAAAGAATTGGGTTGAAAATGGGTTTGATAGGTGCAACTATCACACCGTTATGTCACATACGACCATAGACTGAGGAGAATTGGGCATCCCGTCCGCTCTGCCATACACAAGCCTCAGATCGGCAGATTAGTAGTTGGGTGGGTGACCACCAGCGAATACCTGCTGTTGTATGTTTTTTTGTCGCCTTTTCGGCTTGATTCGTCGGTCTGTACGACCCAAAAATACGCTCAGTTTCAACAGCTTTGATATTGTGAATTTTTCGAAGGTGGCTTTACGAGCACAATGGAAAATCATCCCGCTTGTAGGGGAAGGGCTCGAGTAACGGACCGTTTTTCATATATTCTTTTTTAATAACTGCTTTTTCGAGGATCTCTTGTATATAAAAATCCCTAGCTTAGCACGTTTCCATTGCTCTGCAGAGGGCTGAGGTAGCGCAGTTTCACTGCCCCTTCCAGACGTTAAATAATATCATCATTATCATCATATACATATATATGTATATGTGCAATGTATATGTATATATACACACCGATATACACACATACAGATCTGTTCTTCTTACCTTGGCCGGTGGAGAGATCGCTTGAGACCTCCCAAGGCTCGCTCGCTTATCAGCGAGATGTTGTTGATCTCGCTTCTCGAGAACGGTGTCGCAGACGGAGACCGAAAAGTCCAGCCGCCCTCCTCACATCCCGGCTCGGTCTCGATCGGCCGCTACTTTTCTTGTGTTACTATCAAGGGGAAGAATCACTGCGCGAAGCGGCGCAATGCTCTGCTTGTCTTAGACATTATTTCGCACCTCTGGTCGAGGGGGACATAAGATCGGGGTTGTAGGGGAGAGAGAACTTCCACCAATAGCTGGCGGTCCCAGCAATCGTCTCATCATGGCTCGCTCTTCGCAGAGCCTTCTGTACCTGACGTGCGGCGAGAAGAAGTATCCACACAAAGGGGGGTGAGGGGGGGGAGGAAAAGAAAAGTATGCTTGTCCACGCATCGAAACATAAAAGTTGGCGTTTAATAGAAGAGTGAAAATCAAGTCGCTACCGCAAACCGCGGTCACGGGGTCCGCAGATGTGCACACTTACTGGGGCTCTTCGATTGATCAATTCTGTTATATCTACCTATGTACAGAAGTAAGTGACGGTAGTGCTGTACATATAATCGAGGTTGATGTACAGCACACAAGATCGACGTCAGGTGGTGCGAGACACGTGATCGAAACATATCCGCGTCGATTGACTGGTCGGCCCGCGCGTTAATCCGTCACGGGCTTGAGTTGTCGTCGAAAGGCGCGAATGATAGCGATTGGTACAGTACTAGCGCCATCGCGTGTATATGCTGTGTAGCACAAATGTAAATAAATACCTGCCAGAAGGTCATTGCATCCCCCTCCCCCCCTAGGCAGCCAAGGTGAAAGGAGCACAGCTAAGCTAGGTAGGTTTAATACAGCCAAGCTAGATTTCAATCAATTAAACGTTGCCAATTCTGCCCACTTTTTACATGCGTCAAGGCCGCGCTCTACAGTATAGGATGTACTACTGTACATTCGGTTTGTGCTGTACTGTTATTTGGATATCGATTAGCTATATACTACAGTAAGTAGGATGAAAATCCCGCAAACGCGGTTGTGGAAGCTCAACAGGGATTTCCGAAACGTCAGAAAAAAAGCAGCCTAATAAACGGCATTAAGGTTGGTTTTTTGGATTTCGCCTCCTACACCAAATAGACTGAAATCTAGCTTGGCTGTGGGAAATCTCCCTTGGCTATGTGCGTCTATTGTACCTTGGCGTACGTAAAGAGTAAGTGTTTGTTTAGCCCGTGCTTCGCTTCGCACGCGTATCGCTTGCCATTGATTCCTCGTTCGCATCCTCTCATCCATGAATCGTTGCGGCTCCGCGTCGCTCCCTCGACGAGCTTTCATCTGCCGCTCACGCAGATGCCGTCGCTGGTCCGACCCAAAAGCAATACTTCTGGGGGGCCGCGTAGGCTCGGCTACTGAGGGAGCACGCATACCGTGAGCGACGTTTACTTCTCTTCTGCTATCCACCCTCCTTCCCTTGGCACAGCTTCTCCAGAACACAAGCCCCATTCTAAGGATTGTCTGTGACCTTCTCTTTTCAAGTGATGGCCGATGTGATGGATGGCGGCTGATCGGGTCGGGCGGGTCCTGGCCATTGGCGGGCGGTGCGGATCCGGGGGTGAAGGTGTTGCGTGCAAGTACAGACGAGGGTCAGTAAGGCCGAGAGCATTTCCACTCTCGTGTGTCCCCTCTCCATTTCCTTCCTTTCACAACTTCCTCGTTCGCCGGGTCAAGCATCACCGAGCACCATCGTCGACATGAGGAATCCGTGGGCGGCCCCCCGCAATGCGATTGCCACCAACGCATCCGAAGCAGCCAATGCGTGGGAGCGTCACGGCAACAAGCTCACTGCTTCCCAGAAGGACACCGGCAATGGGAGCGGCAGGATCCCTGACATCACCCTTCGGACCGCCCTCATGGCGATGTTGGTCGCCATGGGGGGCTTCATCTTTGGCTACGACACCGGACAGATCTCGGGCTATCTCGAGATGTCCGTGTTTCTGGAGCGCTTTGGACAGAGAACGACGGATCTGGAGGCGCACCCGACGGGATACTACTTTACGCATGTGCGAAATGGACTGGTGGTCGCTTTGGTACGCCTTGTCCCTTTCCATTGCTCTAAGCGAGCTTCACATCAAGCTCCGGATCGGACTGCCTTTGAACGAGCGCTGATGATCGTGTAGCTGTCTATCGGGACCTTGATCGGCTGCCTCGTTGCCGGCCCCTTGGCCAACCGGTACGGCCGGAAATGGTGCATCCCCGTCTGGTGTTTCGTCTTTTGTCTCGGTGTCGTCGTGCAGATGGCAGTCGGTTCGGGCATGTGGGTGGGCATCGTCATGGGACGATGCGTCGCTGGCCTGGGCATCGGAGGCCTTTCGGTCTTGGTGCCATTGTACATGTCCGAAACGAGCCCAGTGCCCGTGAGAGGAGTCGTGGTCTCCTGCTACCAGCTCTTCCTCACCATCGGCCTCTTCACGGCGAATTGCATCAACTACGGCACCGAGCGCCGCGCCGACACGGGCTCCTATCGCATCACCATGGGGGTTGGGTTCATCTGGGCCCTGATCCTGGGAATCGGCATCGTGTTCTTGCCCGAGTCTCCTCGCCATGACTGGAACCACGGCCGCTCGGATCGAGCACGCACGACCATGTCCAAGTTCTACGGCGTCGGTGAGCACCACCCGCTCATCGAGAACGAAACCGCGGAGATTGAGAAGGTCATGCAGGCCACCGTTGGCGACCACCCGTGGCATGAAGCCCTGACCGGCCCTCGCATGTTGTACCGCGTGGCGCTCGCCATGGCGCTCCAGATGCTGCAACAGCTCACCGGCGCCAACTACTTCTTTTACTACGGCACCACCGTCTTCGCGGGCGTCGGGCTGGAGAACTCGTACGTCACGGCCATGATCCTCGGCGCCGTCAACTTGGGCGCGACCTTTTTCGGCGTCTGGCTCGCACGACACGGTCGGCGCCGCGAGTCCCTCTACATCGCCGCCCTCTGGCAGTGCATGTGCTTCCTGGTCTTCGCCTCGGTCGGGCAGTTTCTCTTCAAGGGCTCGGCCGAGGGCTCCTTGGCGGCCAAGCGGTCCGGCACGGTGATGATCGTGTTTGCGTGCCTCTTCATCGTCTCCTTCGCCGTGACGTGGGGCCCGCTGGTGTGGGCGTGCGTCGGCGAGATGTTCCCATACCGGTATCGTGCCGTGGCCATGGCCTTCGCCACGAGCGCCAGCTGGTTCTGGAGCTTCATGCTGGCCTTCTTCACGCCTTTCATCACGGGCGATATCGGCTTCGCCTACGGCTACGTCTTCGCCGGCTGCAACCTCGCCGCGTTCGCAGTGGTTTACTTCTTCCTCGTCGAGTCCTCCGGCCGCACCCTCGAGGAGGTTGACGCCATGTACCTACTACACGTGTCGCCGCTGAAGAGCGTGGGCTTCGCGTTCGACGACGACACGCGCGGCATGGCGGACACGGGCGGGCTGGGTACGGATCGCATGCGTTTGGAGGCCAGCGGGATGGGGGTGAGGAAGTAGCACGAGGCTGGAGACAAGAGCTGCGTTGTGCAGAACGAGGATGCGAAGGAAGAATGAGATGAACGATGAACGATGAAAGATGAAACGGGAACCGGTTCCCGAGGCTGCGGGTGAGGGACAGTCCGCTGGCGACGAGAAGGAAAGGAGAAGAAAACAGAGATGAAATGGTTTGTCCGACTTGTGTGGTGGAGGCTGACTTGATATATCGGGATCTCACGCGAGTCTTAAAGTAGTTAGTTCACTTGGTGTCACGTGACTTAGGTTCTCCCACCACGTCGAGACAGCCCAGCTCAGTCTCTCTTTTCTCTCCCTCTTCTCTCTCCCTCTCGCGCTTTACAACCCCCGAAGCATCTTACCATTACCAAAAAGAAAATCGCTACCACGACACACACGTCCGGATGACGACGCAGTCATGAATTGAAAGAATGTGTGTAGACTGAAACCCGTCTGTCTCTGCACCACAACACCCTCGACGAGACCTTGTTGGCTCACGCTTCTATACAGAACAGGACAGGTAGGGAAGTCGGTGCTTAGGCGCGGCAAATGTTATCCCCAGAGACCACCAGACCAGATCAGAAAGCCAGATCAGAGAGCCAGATCAGAAAGCCAGATCAGAAAGCCAGATCAGAAAGCCAGATCAGAAAGCCAGATCAGAAAGCCAGATCAGAAATCCAGATCAAACCAATCCAGATCAAACCAATCCAGACCACACTACATCACACCACACCACACCGCGAACGCCATCGCTGCCCCTTTCTTTCTTTCTCAAGCTCTCAGAGCTGACTTGACTCATCCTCAAATGACCACCGCCCTCCAGGAAATCCAACGCAATAACGACGCCCCAAACGAAAAGAGTGAGTCAGCAAGCAAGGCAAGCATCCATCCACCCATCAACTCTGCGCACCGCCCAAGATGAAATCCAGCTCCGACGGCCCACCACGCGAGTGTTCGTTCTCCGCCAACTGCTCCAGCAGACTCAGGAACGGATCCTTGTCATCCGTACTCCCGCCCGGCGTCGTCGTCTCCCCATCCAGACTCGTCCCGGGGCCACGCCCTTCCAGGTACGCGAGACTCAGGCCGGGCATCCCGAACATCGGGTCGTAGCCACCGCCACCGTCGGGATGAGTGCTGGGCGGAGGCAGGGACGCGAACGTGTACGCGGGCGAGAAGGGCGCATACGACAGGGTCGAGGGCGCATCGAGCATGCTGTGTTGAAGCGGGTGCTGGTGCGGGGAAAGCGTCTGATCCGAGGGGTGGCCGCTCAGCGTGCCGCTGGGCGACATCAGCGTCGCTTCGGGGTGGGGGTGGGAAGAGTGAGAGTTGCGGTGCGCGAGTTTCAGGTCGAAGTGTTTCCTGCGCGAGGCTGAAGACTGCTTGCGCTTGGAGGCGACATAGGCTGGGTCCGTTGCGCCCGGGCTGGTGGTGTGCATGGAGGCCGCTGGGCGGTTGTAGAGATCGTGGCGGGTGTACTGCTCCTGCGTCAAGGAATTGGGCAGGATGTCGGCGAGGGAGATGTGCGCGCCGTCGAAGGACTGGCTCTGGAGGTCCGCGTAGCGGTCGAAGAAGTCCTCGAGCTGAAACACGGGACTGTAGCGCAGTGGACTGCTCGCCAGCGACTTCAGGAGCTCCGAGTGGCAGGCATAAACCGTCTGCAGCGTGTCTCGCTGGTGCTGTGCCGATGACCAGGCATAGCGCAATTCGGAGAGTTGTTGCATCTCTCGCGAGAGAAAGTCGGCGGATGCGGCGAACACCTCGCCCTCTCGGCTGCCTTTGTAGTGCGTGCCGTGGACATGAACGGTTCCTGCGGTGCAGATACAGTAGCCCACGAACGCAGGCCATTCTATTGCTGCGGATTGCTTGCCTTGGCCTGGTTAGTAGGATTCTCTCGAGGAGAAACTCAAGGACCTACCTAGTTCCACCAACTCGGCTATGGCGTTCGCATGGAGAAAACAGAGATTCGTGGCCTCGATTTGCCAGGATTGGTGTTGGCCTGTTCCGGCAAGCTCAGCGAGGTCGACAGGGAGGAAGGGTCTGTATATGAGGCAGTGGATGAGATGGTAGATGAGTTTGCTGAGCACGAGCGCTGTGCTATCGGCCTGTCCAAAGAGGGTATCGATGGAAGTGAAGACGTCCTGCGTCCCCGACGCCCAGGTATCCAAATCCTGACGGATCTTGGACAGGTTCGACAACGAGTGCCACGGGAAGTGGCTGTCGCCTTTGACGCCCCCAGCCGCCAGGTAACGGTTGGTGATCCCGAGGATGCGAACCATGTCGATCAGCATCCCACTGCTCCCCTGGCACTTCTTCCCAGAGCCGGAGTAGTGCTGGAGATTCGACCCGCTCTTGAAGAACTCCCCTTCGATAGCGGGAGCCGCCGGTCCAGGAGCCCACGATGGAAGTCTCAGCAGTATGCATCTGTCGGCGATGAGCGAGGGGCGACGCGAGCCGCATGCCATGAAGCGATCCATGAGATAGCAAGTCCAGAATAGCCTACGTCGCATTTCGGCCTCGACCGGTGTCACCCTGATACCGAGGTCGATCTCTCGATGTAGCTCCAGAGCTACCGCCATCCCGATGCCGCTTGCTATTTCACTGTAAGCGGTGACTTTGCCAGGGTCGGATGTGCTTCATACATAGCATCATGTGCGCCTTCTTGCCCTTCCCAGCAGCGATGAACGCTACAGTTAGGAGCAGCAAGGCCTGTAGGCTATCAATGGAGGGATCGTCGATATCAAGCTCCGATCTTGCGCGGACGGCATAGTCCTCGCTCAAACGCACCGCCGCGTGATAGCCATTTGGATGCGCCGTATATCTACGGTTATGAGCTTCGTCCTTGCAAGCCTAGTGAGGATCTTACCTTGAACTGACCGCGTATATAGCAAAAATTAGATACGTTGGTATCTGATTCAAATGCATCCGTTGTCGAGTTGTGGACTCGTCAAGGATGTAATAGGTTTTTCCGTCACATCGCGAAATATGCATCGAGCAGGACATCCGGTTGTACCGCCATTGGCGAGGGCTCGCTAACACTAGTAAGTTCCCGTAGCAGCCGTTTTAGTGCTGTTCTTACCTTATTGGAGTAGGTGAGTAGACTGCAGACTCGCAGGAAATGTTGACTGTGTCGATTTGAGGCCGTTCAGGCTTCGAGTCACTTTTTGGACTCTCTTTGTCCCCGTCGGAACCACCCTCGTTGCTGGGCGAATCCGACTTCTTCTCGTCCTTCAACCTCTTCTCCAATCCATCTACCCTCTTCAACAAAGCTTCCAGCACGTCTGTCTTGGGTCCTCGTTTTTTGGGAACCGCATCTATCCCTTGGTCAGCCAAATCGTGAGGTTGTGACAGGACTAGCCCACCATAAACACAGGGGCACTGAAAGACCTGACAAGCTTCGCACGTCGGCCGTAACCGATTGCACTTGATCTAAAAAATGCATCAATCCCGTGCAAGATCTTCTCGGTGAGGGGTCTTCCCACCTTTCGCTTTCTGCAGCTCTTACAATTCATCGACTCTCGGGGCTCGTTGCTCAAACGACGTACGGGGAGCCTCTCAATCCCCACCTGCGGCCGAGCAGACATGGCGAGAACAGCTTCTCGTAAGGAGAATCGCGGAGGTGTGTGACGAGCAATCTGGTCCGTTGCATCATAAAGGCTGACCCAGAGCTTATTGGCTCATGGCAGCGCGGCCTCTCTGGACCCGTGAAGGGTGAGGTGCCTGCGTAGTGGGGTACGCTGCTTGATATTAATCCTGGATTTTCGCTCGGCTCCACCTGACTCACAGTGGGACAGAATCGACAAGCTTCAGAGTCTGGAGTAAGCGAAGATCGACGTCGCGTCGTGAATCATCACAACTTCGAGACCCGAGAATGGGGGTTTGTTGACAAGAGGGAAAGCAACCGAGACGGCACCGCGGCAAGTCAAGAAGTCGCAGCGAGAGTCGAAGCAGGAGCAGAACCCAATTTCCATCATACGGGACGAATCGAGTTCTTGTAAGCAACGCCCTCAGGCATGTCTCCCTTGATTCGAGAATAAGATTGCGGGGAGAAGGGATGCAAAGCGGATGTCGGAGCCGGGACAGCGGTAATGATTGATCAACCCGCTGCTGATGATCTGCCTCGGGGTCTGCGGTCCTTCATCCTACCAGGCCTGGGTCCGACACGTCTAGGGAGAAGAAGAGAGGTGAGAGCGGCCCTGGAGATTAAATCCCCGACGGGGAAAGAGAGAAATCTTGGAATTCGGAATGGCGTGGCCCCGATCATCAAGAGACCGCTCCCCCTGCTGCCTTGCGCGTGGCCTGGCACCTCTTTCTCTGATGGCCCTCCTGTCCTGTCCTGTACAGTACGTTCGATGGATTGTACCTTGCGGGCCAGATGCCACTTTGATGCACGTTCCCGAGCAACGGCTGCACCAGGACTCGAGCTGGGGATGGAGGCTAAGAAGGCACTGCATCGTTGGGTGTGCATCCGGTGGGGTCGGGGTCGATGGGCGTCCCGGGATGGATGCACTAGAAGCCTTCTCTGACCTTTGACAGGCTGGTATGACGGCAGGCAAGTGGAAGAAGCCTTGCTCTGGGGCCTCTTTGGGGCCTCTCTGGCTGGCCGGCTGGCTGGCTGCATCTTCTTTGCGGCCCCCATCTCCTTACGCCCGGGCGACTCTTCTCGCACGTATCGAGTCTCGAAGGCATGGCTGAGGAAGCATCAGTATCGGCCGAGCCAGGTCCTCGATGTGGCGCGGTGCCACACAACACATACCTGACAGCTTTCTCTTTTCCTCTACGGACGATAGAACTAAGGCGGGGAGGGGGGGGGGTGAAGGTCTCGGTGATTGGGGCGCATCTCACCGTGTGCCGGCTACGCAAGCAAGCAAGCTGGCGACTGCGAATTCGACACCACCAAGTCCGCCACGCGCCAGATCTGGCTTGTGCGGCGGAAGGCCAGAGTGCGCTCGCTGAATGGCAACGGGATGGATGAAAATCGGGGTTGTTGTGTCTTCGGCGGCAGTGGACATGGCAAGCTGCTTGGTATGTCCAACCCAACGTCGTGACAGGTGCTACGACGACTTGCGTTCGACGCAGAGAGCGGGTGCCTGGCTTGGGGATCTGGGGACCCTGAAATTTCCTTTTTGAACGCCACCGTTTTCAGATCAAGATTGGTCGCTCGCTCGCTCTAAGCGAGCCGCCTTCAACATCAACATCACACACAGACTGCACATCCAAGGCACTCAGAATGTCTACCCGTAACCCAAACTATTCATGTATCCCGAGGAGGACTTTGATGCAATGCGTCTAGTCTCGATCGCCGCCTATAAACAACCTTTTCACGTGGCATCGTTCACAACCTTATTCTCACGCCGCATCTCGCCTGGCCTCAGATCAAGGCTTCGCTCTCGCTTCCCCTCCACCGTTTTGTTTTCCCATCCCATCTTTCCCACGACCAGGATGCCAGTGGCTACACAGCCGACATGGGAATCTAAGTGACGGCCGAGATGAGCTGCAGCCGGTGATGGGGCCCTGGCAAGATGGAAACCCAGGTCCCGAGCCCCCGCAATCTCCGCAAGCTGCTCCGCTTTTGGTCGCCCTGCATACACTGTGTCCGGTACCTTGATGATTTTTCGGAGCCACGATCACCGCCGCCCTCGGAATCTCGAAAGGAGGAACCATATCGCATTTGCGGCCGTAGGCCACGAACCAAAACCTTTCAGCATGGCTGCTTACCTCTGAATTTGCGGGAAAGGGCAGTGTCGGCAAGGCTACCGAGGTCAGGTCCGGTAGGTACTTCTAGGCATGCAGGTAGGTACCTATGCGTCGTTTTCGCCAGGTTGGCACTGGAACGAGCATATCCGACGGCACTGATAGAGACATACGTCCGAGATGGAGAGGGGAAAGCTGTGGGCCTCTCGAGCCGCCGATGTCTCTGGGCAACACGCGAGCCCTGCTGGTTTCCAAGCTGGGTGCCGCTTCGATCTGCGGAACGTGGTGATCTCCTGGGCCTCGAGGCGAGGGCTCTCTCCCTCCTGCTGTTTTCATTTCATGCGACTTGGCTTGATCTCTGTTCTCATGGCGAAAAGGAAAGGGACCGAGAGACCTCCTACTTAGGACATCTCTTATTTCAAACCCGATGTACCGGTAAAGCTCGACGCCTAGTTCTTGGAAAGGAACGCAACCCATAGCCTGGGACGTATGAACTGACCTGTCATCGTGTTCAGCTATGGAGTCGTGCTTATGCACATATGCCAAGCAAGCACCGTCAGTCAGTCGTATTATCATCACGTAACTAACACGTACAGTAACACGATATCCAGCAACACCGGATCCATACATACCTCTCAGGAGCCGCGGCGCGTGGGGGCCGACCCATTCCTCCCGTTCACGCTGCGGGCTGGAAGTGGAGCCCGAAGCACATCTCCACGTTGTCCAGACACACACACAAGTCAACTACTGTACAGTAGAAGTAAATAAGCTCCTACTGTACTGTACGCCGATCGCCGTAGGGATCTTTCTTCTGACGCGACCACGAGACAAGGCTCTTTATGTACTTTTCCCCCGGGCGGATTACAGTGGCGTGCTAGATAGATGGACTCTTTCTTTCGGCCCCTTCTGACGTTTCTTCCTGTGCGAGGAGGAGAGGAGAGAAGAAACGAGAAGGGTGGGAGGTGAGTGTTCTACAGGCGCACCGATCGTCTTCTTGAGAGGTACGAGATATCACGGTTTGAAAGTGGCCGGTATGTGTGTAGTCTTGGTTGATGCTTCCACCCGGAGTCGAGATACGCAGTTCTTGTTTATGTACACATGTTTGTATCTGTGCTATAACTGCTTGCTTCTGCGTCCAAGTGTGCGCTAGTTCGCTATTTCCAATCCGAATGCTTATCGGTCGGCGCTTGGGAATCTCTTATACATTTTACTATCAACATAGCGGGTTTACATATTTGTCTCTCGTTCGAATCAGGTATTTACTTCGTCACGCTTTCGTCGGACGTATTTCGTCTTCCCTATTCACTTTCTCAGCCACTACTGCTGCCCTCTCTCTCTCTCGGACTATCCTTCCTACCATCCTCCTTCTATCCTTCCAGTGGAATTCGCTTCCAAACCCAATCTTCCTGGCGACCATTCCACGAGCTGAGAGCCATGAGCCAAGCAGTCCCACCGCAAGGGGATGCGAGATGGTACCACGCTCAGCAGAAAGCAAGGCATGCAGATAAGATAGACATCCCAGATAGCGACAGCTCGCACGCCAGATGCCGGATTTCCGATCCCTCGACCGCGCTGCAGACTACAACATCGCATGGCGCGCGCGCGCGCACCGGGCTCGGGAGGCGAGACGCGTTGCTTTCGAAGCGCTTCATGCGAATTAGAGAAAGCCGATGATGGTCGGGAAACGCCGGTTTGCGAGGAGACAGCGTCTCTGATGCCGTCCTGCGTTGGCGCTTCGGCTTTTGGAGAGGAAAAGCCTTTTGCTTGCTTGCTGCGACTGTGGCTCTGCGGTCTTGCGTTTGCGGGACATGGCCAGCGTCAAAGGCAGGGTGGGTTTCTGGAAAGGTGGGTGTTGGCGTGGGTGTGGGTGCGTGTGACTCGGCTGGTACAGTTTGGGTCTTTGATGCTTCGAGACGTATGATGCTGCTGATGGGCTTTCTGTTGGGTAAACTTTTTTCTTGCTTTCTTCTTTTTTTCTTTTCTTTTGCATTTCCCTTTTTATACCTTTTCTGTTTTTTAATTTTTCCTTTTCTCTTCATTTTCTCTTCCCTTTCTCTTTCCTCTCTTTTCCTTTTCCTTTTCCTTTTTTTTCTTTTTCTTCCCTTACTTTTTCCTTTTTCTTTTTTTTTTTTTTTTTTTTTTTTTTTTTTTTTTCTTTTTTTCTTTTTCCTTCCCTTCTTTTTTCTTTTTCTTTTTCTTCTTTTTTTTTTTTCTTTTCTTTTTTTTTTCCTTTTCCTTTTTCCTTTTCTTTCCCTTTCCTTTTTTTTTTTTCCTTTTTTCCCTTTCTTTTTTTTTTTTTTCCTTTTCTTTTCTTCTTCCCTTTCCTTTTCCTTTTTGTCTTCCCTCTTCCTTTTCCCTCCCTCTTTCTTTTCTCTTCTTTTTTCCTTTTTCTTTTTTCTCTTCTTTTTCCTTTTCCTTTTCCTTTTCTTTTTTCTTTTCCTTTTTTTTTTTTCTTTTTTTTTTTTCCCTCTTTTTTCTTTTTTTTCCTTCCTCTTTTCTTTCTCTTTCTTCTTTTCCTCTTCCCTCCCTCTTCCCTCCCTCTTCCCTCCCCTCTTCCCTCCCCTCTTCCCTCCCTATTCCCTCTCTTTTCCGAAAACTGGCTAATTCGTACAGTTCAGCGAAAATAAACCGGATCGTAAAACCCTACCAACTCGTAAAAAACGCACCAACACGTATCTTCCGCATCGCAAATGTTCCTAACTTGCATACCTCTCATTTCCGAATCATCCACCAGGACATGCTCATCCAGCCTAAGAAGGGATGTTTTCAGCTTCCTTCAAAATGCTTACCATTGTAGGCGATACTGGCTTGCTTGTGGCCATTTGTAAACTCGATTAGCATACACATACAGAATGGAGACGTCAACGTGGACGTGTAGCGTTCTGAGTTTTGATTCATGAACACTTATTTGTTCTTGAGGCTAGGTTCAAACCCTGTGGGAAAGCGCTCTCAACAATGCATTCTTAGGCGGAAGGGGGACTTCTGGACGCAGAACACAGAGTTGAATTGCTTTCGACCGCCCTGCAAATTGTTATTACAGAATTCGTAAAAGCGTGATCGTCCAATCGAATTTTCTATTTGCCATACAAGATCTTATGCATAAGATGCCCATATTTGGCGATCGAATTCCAAGCCTAACACGCTCCTATTGAGAAGGCTGGAAACTCAAAATAACAATAGACTATTTAGCAAAGGAAAAGGCCGCTGGGCTCAAAATGGCAAATCTGTAGAAAACAACACTGAATAAGAAGAAGAATCTAAGACATGTCTTTTTTTCCCTGCTGATATAGACTTAATTCTTTATCTTATATCTGGGAAAAATTTCCCTTGTAACCCAACATCATGTTCATTTTCTAACCCCACAAGTTAAACTCAAAGCAGAAGGTATCCAATTGAATGAGCTCGCAGAGCTATACATAGCATACCGTGCTAAACGTTGCGATAGGCTACGGCGACAGCCGAACGCAAGATTGGGATCCGGAACCACATTTTAACTCGAATCCATCAGGATCTGTAGTGATAGTGTTGATTGACGTCAAGCGGATAGATCTGGATCCGTTTAGGTCTGTTGGGGCTTATGTGTCCAGACTCTGGCCGCATCAAATGGTTTCCGTACCAGCAACAGACACCCGAAACCGAGAACAACATTCATCCAGTCAAACATTAATTCATTCATTCGCTAGACCATTCTGCTAACAGATCCTTTTCATCTTCATATCCAGCGCTATCTGGAAGATCTAGCCGGTGAGGAAAAAGGTGACGCAGGGTCGGTAAGTGGGTCTGCGTGAGGATGTGGCAGAAGACGCAGGGATAGGAGAGATGGGAATGAGGTCTGTTGATAGACTACCATGCTAGGAGCTCCCAGGGGGTACGGCGACGTGCTTTGCTGAAGAATTGTATGTACTTGTACTGTACTTGGGGTATATACACCGCGCAAGAAATGTACACCTTGACTTCCAGAGCATTCCAAAAGCAACTGAGTAACGAAAAAGCCTATCTGGCATACGTGGAAGTATAACCTGCTTAAACTGTATGTACGAAATATTCACATGAAAGCCAAAACGCAATTCCCGTGCAAAGAGATCGAAGTGAGGACTGCTTCCTGGGAGCTACGGAGCCTGTTTATATAGACTTCTGGAAGCACTGATAGGCATGTATTGTACAGTACTGTACAGTACATATGTATCCGAGACAACCCAGGCCCGGGCCTTTCCCCCTTTTCCGCCGTGCTATGTCTTATACCTCCCCTTCGCCCGCTAAACAGGGGCACGAAAATCTGTGCGTCATGGCCTGACGTTCTTCAAGTTCCTAGAATGCAACGATTACAGGTCTGATCTCTTGTGACCAACACATACGCAACGTAAGAAGAGCGGTTCAAACAGTTGTAATACTGAGCTGAGATCCGATGACTTCCGTGGCCGGAAATGCGACATTTCTTTTTGTCTCGAGTTATTTTGGGCCTGTGAAGCCCAGACTTCCTCAGCCACTTCATGCATGCTGCTTGCCGGATCGTCCGGCAGTTTAGAGCCCGGAGACATGTTCGTTTCGTTCGCGTCGATTAAACCTCCCGATAGATGGGATGACGCGGGCGTTTTCGTAAAAATAGAAAGCGATGCTAGTACTCCGTACGGACCGTACAGTGCTGTACGTATGCTACTACTGTATGCTACAGTATGCGAGCTATGCGAGCAATGCGAAAAACGCAAGATAGACAGCGACGCAGGGGCATCGTCGTCGTCGCTTACCGCGGGCCTGCAAAACAAAGATCCGCAGAAACCCTCATGTCCATCAAGCTCCACTCAGCCTACCCACTGAGGGCAGTCTAAAAATGCTAGAGTGCTATGGAAACGGCCTTTCAGCTGACTTGGGACCTCGCATTCTTTGCGAATTGCTTGCGGCACATACACATCTGCACCGAGGCCTCCAACTCGGTTGAGGCGAGCGAACTGAGCTCATCGACTAGGCGGCGCATCGTTCAATAAAAAGAAGCTGTACAGGCCACTAAGCAGCGGTGCGATGCTGATTTGCCCCAGAATCGGCCGGGCGCCTGCAGATGCACATACGTACAGTACAACCCGACCTCGGTCGGCATGCTCACTAGTGACAACACCAGCGACAACACCAGCGACCTCAAGAGACGAGCCTCCCCCATCTCTCTTGGTGGCAATGAATGGCTTCACGCCCGTTGCCTGCCGGTCTCGTCGCTTTGCCTGCGCAGTCAAGGCCTGTCTCATCCAACGACTGCTGAGACTGATAGATAGACGATCCCTCCGACGTCGAACTCTATTCATAGGGCCATCCCCTGCCATTTCGATTCGATCGAAACGAAAGAGCTTGGCTCTGCCCCCGAGGCGAGGAGAAGGTGAACAAAAGTCCCTGGCCGTCCCGAATTAGCGAATATCATCAGGGGTTAGGGGAAGTATGGTATAGGCAAGGCCAATTGTGATATACAGAAGAGCATTCGCGATATCGCTGCTCACTCGCGGGCTTTCGAAAGAGCCTCAACCTCCAGGGATTGGCAGTCCTAGACGACGATACCACAGCTCCCCAAAGAAGAAGGTCAGCGCAAGAAGCCGATAGTGGAGGCGAACATGTGGACCTGGACTTGCCGACAACCATGAATATGAGGATTCGGCGCATTCAGCTTTCCAGACCACCACAAATCCTCCTGCGAACATGGCCGGCGGCGCGCTTAGCACGTCCTCGCGCGGGACATGCGTGCTCGTGGTGACGACGGTGACATATCTGCTGGCGACTGCATTTGTGCTTGCGAGATTGATCAGTCGCTTCGGCATCATCAAAAACAAGACTGTGGACGACTGGGTCATCATACTCGCCTGGGTAAGTCGGACTCAGGCCCTCCAAACGGAGGCTTTGTGCTGAAGTGACACAGTTTCTAGCCTCGGGGGTCACATTTACCATCAACTTCGGAGCATCGAGAGGCTTGGGAAGACATGATGTTGACATTCCGGCCGCCTCGCTTAAAGCGCTACGAGAGAGCGAGTATGCCTTCACAGTCTTATACGTACGTCGTCTACCTGCAAACGGGACGCTCCACGCTCTAACAGCCGCCACAGAATCCTGCGTTGATGGCTACCAAAACCTCCATCCTGATCTTTTACCTTCGCATGTCGAGGAACACCCAGAGGCTGCTTCGAGTCGCCTCATATGCTACGCTGGGTGTCGTCAACATTGCCGGCGCCGTGCTCACGCTCCTGAACGCTTTCCAATGCAACCCCGTACGAGCTGCGTACGACTCGACCGTGGCCAATGCGAATTGCCTTTCTATCGTCACGCTTTATTTGTGCTCGGCACCGCTCAATATCATTACCGATCTCACGATCTTGGTGCTGCCAATTCCGGTCCTCACTGGCATGCGTCTCCCCCAACGACAGAAGACCATCCTCGTATTCACGTTCGCCCTGGGCATTCTCGTCACCATTGTCGATCTGGTGCGGATCTACTACCTGCAAAAGGCCGTTGATGTCCAAGGTATCATGCATGTACCTCTCGACACCAGAGCCGATTTTGCCAAAACGGCGAGTACTGCTTTGATGTTGTCAGCTGTGGAAGTCAATGTTGGGATCATCTGCGCTTGCATTCCTACTCTGAAACCTCTGGTCAAGAAGATTCTGCCTGCGATGATCACGGATCGTGTGTCTGGTGTCTCGGGCGTGCACCAAGCTGGGAGATCAGGCTCTTATGCCTCACATGCCCAGAAGCCGTCGCGGCGGCAATCAGTTGCAGAGTCGAACCCAAGGCTGCAGCCATTGCCTCCTGCTCACGTTGAAGGCGACCACGGGGCCGAGATGGACATGATGGACTTCTTGACAATACCTGAAGGCATGAAATCGCCCGCCTTAGGTCGTTGCCAAACAGCGCAATCTGCCGCCACGGAAAACGCTGTCTACTTTGGCTTTGTCAATATGAAGAAACCAAAGAGCATGCTGAAGACGAAGGGGCTGGAGTCCTTCAAGTACTGCACCCTCGTTACCGTTCTTTTTTTCTTGTGGGGCTTTTCCTACGGGCTTCTTAATAGTCTCAATAACGAGATCACACAAATCGCCGGCTACACCACCGGCGAAACACTTGGATTGACATCCGCTTACTTCGGCGCATATTTCATTGCATCTCCCACGGTTGGACAATGGACTCTGCGCAAGGCAGGCTTCAAAGCAACTTTCATCACCGGTCTCTGTATCTATGGCGTCGGTACATTGATGTTCTGGCCCTCGGCAGTCTTGACATCCTTGACCGGCTTCATCCTGTCCAACTTCATCGTTGGCTTTGGTCTGGCAGTCACCGAGACTGCCGCGAATCCTTTCATCGCCCTGTGCGGACCTCTGGCATACTCCGAATCTCGACTCTTGGCAGCCCAGGGAGTCCAAGCCATTGGCAGTATCCTCAGTCAGCTCCTCGCGCACAGAGTCTTCTTCAGCCATGTGGTTCGCGACCCAAGTCTCATCGACGTGCAATGGACGTTCCTAGCCATTGCCTTGTTCACCGTTAGCTTGGCACTGTTCTTCTACTACATGCCCTTGCCAGAAGTGACGGACGAGGACCTGCAAGCACAAGCCGAAGCCCTCGGTAACTGCCCTTCGCAGACCGTTACCCTCACACCCCAACTGAAGCCCAGCCTGGTCACGATGTCTCTGATGACCGCGGTGGGCGCTCAGTTCTTCTATGTGGGCGCCCAGGAATCCGTGTCTGTTTGGTTCGGTGGCCTGCTCAGAGAGTATACCGCCCACACTCAAACCCCCCTTACGCTCCGCGTAGGCAACTATGGCCTGGTAGGCCACGCCATGTTCGCAGTCAGCCGGTTCTTCTTTGCCGGGCTGTGCCTGTACGTCCCTCCACGACTGCTATTGCTGGTCACATCTCTCGGGGCCGTCGTCTGCTCCGGCCTCACGATGTCTCTCCCCATCCAGGGGAACCGAATCGTCGGTCCCATGCTGGTGCTTTTCTATTTCGAGGGGCCCATCTGGCCTCTGATCTTCGCGATGGGCATCCGTGGCCTCGGTTGCAGGACGAAGTTGGGCGCGAGTCTGTTGACCGCGGCGGCGGGCGGGGGCGCCGTGTTCCCATTCGTGATGCTAGCTGTGCAGCGCCTTGCCGACTGGTCGATTCAGCACTCCTTCTGTGTTGTTCTCACGCTCAACTGCTGTGGGATTCTCTACCCTGCGTTCCTCAACTGCGTTCCCAAAGCGAGGCGTCTGGTTGACCCTGTAAAAGATGGGCTCTTGCTGCCGCGAGATGCACACGGGCGTGGTGATCGAGGCCACGGGACGAATACGTGGACCAGGCGACTGAGCACCAAATCCAACGATTCATTCGAGAAAGATTAAGAGCTCGAGATGGGGCAGTGTCGTAGCGACGTCGAAGGGAAATGGAACGAGGACGGGGTCCAGAAAGTGATGCCTGCAATCTTATGATAGACCTAGGTGAGAATCTTACTAATTAGCGATGGCGTTTCTGGGCTGGTGGCCTCCTGTATATCTGGCTTAGGGTGTGTATATGGCGTTAGCATACGGAATAAACCAATTATCGTGGGACGATGAGAATGAACGTCGGGAGGGCGGAGGGGGGAAGAGATGTAAATTTAAAGCACCAGTATTTATTTAACCGAACTGATACTCGTTGTAAGCGAGAACCTCAAATTACTACCATAACTTACGAATTTCAATTTATTATAACTGTCGTTATCACAGCTGTTTGATGAGACTTTCTTTCGGGGTTGTAATTGTTTTCTTTCTGTGCGGATTCTGTTATGCGAAGTAGATGGGAAGTACTTTACAAAGCAAATACACGTGATCACATCACGTGTCCATGACTTTGACATGTACAAAACAATATTTACCCAAACCGTACCGCAAATCTATCTAATAACTCTTGACAAACACGTATTGAACATTTATGATAGTCTTCGATTTCTAACGAAAACAATCTTCTCCTGTTTTGTGATCATATTCCGACGGTGCTTGGTCAAGACGGTGTTTATTGAATCTCGCAACCGTTACATGGATCGCGCATCACATCTATTGTGTCTTTCCGCGGACTCGACTATGCATGTTCGGTCTTATTAGAAGCTGACATCTGTCAACGCATACTCTGTAGTTTCACGGTCTTGCGGCCAGCCCTGGTGTGGGTATATGATGGTGGTTGATCATGCTCACAATCACATGATCACACCACGTGATGGTAGGCTGCAAGCGTGCAGCCCTACCTACATATACTCCGTGCGATAGCTAGTTTACTCCTTAGATCTCTTTCGCAATACAACCCCAGTTATTGCAATATCTCAACCCCTGTGTATACACAACCCCCCCTTATATGATACCAACACTGATCAATGGTTGACTTCACTGTTAACCACAGAGCAGCTAGGTTTACTAAAGAAAAAGTAGCAAAACGGTGCAAAAGGCGACCCCTTCCTGCACTTGGAGCTACGCTAAGATCGACGACTTCTTCGGAATAGCTGAGATCAGGTACTAGGAGGTGACCCCTTGACTGTACGCGTCCTACACGCTCGCGCCGAGCTTGCGCAACCAAATGACCCCTTGACTGTACGCGTCCTACACGCTCGCGCCGAGCTTGCGCAACCAAAACCAAGAACCAAAAATCAACAAAAACCCACTTATTTGCGCCAAGCCCGAGCCTGCAGCCTGCGCATCAAAAACAGCAACAACCCAATTCAACCCAATTCGACCTTGCGTTGGTAGGGTGTGCTGGTTGGAGATTGGCGCGCGTGGTTGCAGTGGTGGTGGTGGTGGAGGTGAAGGTATTACCAAGATTCGCTTAAATCCGATCAAGCGTTCGGAGATATGCGCTCGGAGATATTCGTTTTATATCTCCGAATTTATTGCTCTTAATAATACAAGACCATAACCACAATTCTTTTTGGAAAAAGAAAGGAAGTTCCGAAGCCAGCTAAACTGACTTTATAATGCTTTGTAATCAATCCAGTGATCATATGCGTAGCAATTTTAATATCATCAAAACTGGCCTCGGCGCTTAGAACTCGCTTCTCCTTGCATCTATATCAAAAGCATAAGAAATAATTTGCTATACTACTTTAAACTGCTTTCTAAGGCTATCTTGTATATAACTCTTTGGCTTAGCACGTCGCCGTATCCTATGGGAGGTCCCAGGGAGGCAGGCTTCGCCTGCCCTCCGCCCGACGTTTATCAATACAACAACAACCACAACATCTATTCCTCTCCTTGATAGGAAATCGTAATCGGTGCTGCAAGACTGCCTCCTCCGCTATAATCTACGCTCTCGTAGATACACTGTTTCGATGCCGACCACAGCGTTCCGATTGCCATCAAAATAGCCTTGATTGCTCTGCGTCGGCAGGCATACCGGTGCTCATCACAGCTTTCCAATCGATGCTATCACAGGCGTTATATCAATGCTAAGCATAGCTATCGATATCCGTGCTAATGACAGCCTTCCGACCGGTGCTAGCAATATAGACTTGTTTGCTCTGTTGCTCTGCTGCTCTGCACCCGCAAGCGTTGTATCGTAAATTATCAGGCCAAATTATCGTACCCTGTCGCACCGCTCTGCAAAGAAGAATCAGTCTCCTCGCCCAGGTTTAATAGCTGAGAGTGCGAGAAGGCAAAGAAGGAGGGACAGCTTACATTTGCCGATTTCAGACTCGAAGTCGAGGCTACGTGCAGTCTTTGTATCTAGCTTCGGAGCCGCGGCACAAAGAAGGATGACGCGGCTTCCATCACGGTGCCTTTCGCTTTCCGAGTGAACACGAAGCCGATCTTGGCCTCAAGAAGATCTCAAGATAATGACTTAGAATCAACAACTACAGAGAGTAAAGGTTGAAGGGAGCTGTGAGCTATATACAAGAAGGTTGACTGTAGTCAACCTCGGGGATAGCGGACCTAAGAAAGCGCCAAGCACCCATGAGACCAGCCTCAGGAGCGAAGGAAGGAAAAGGAGAAGTGGGAGAAAATGAGAAGGAAAGAGAGCGTTAGCCGAGAGGCTTAGCGAGTGATGACCTGGCCAGAACTGACATGTTGTCGCAGAAAGAAGCCTTTGATTTATACATTTAAAACGCAAGTAGAATATGACTCGTAGTACGGCTGCTGCCATCATCATCATCACTATTCAAGCCGTCCTTGAAAGCTGCGTGGGCGTTTCGCTTTTTAGCACCATTAAGCTCGCCTAGGCGCTTTTGTTCACGTTTCCGCATTGCCAGTCACTACTATACTGACGTTCCGGGCTCCCAGCGTCTCCTTGATATCTGCCAAGACGACCTCGATAGGAGTGACGTAGGTCAAGCGTCTTGAGAAGCATACTCCCCACATCATGCCAACTACCGCACCGTCAATGTCCCACACCAGAGCTCCCGAGTCGCCTTTTTGCGAAAATCCAGACCCCCTAGGCGCATCTTTGATGTGCCATTCTCTTGACGTAGTGATACCATCCGCCCATAAATAATCGGAGTCTACGAGCCCTGTGATGCCCCACGTAAAATGTGTCGTTCGGCCATGCTTCCATACGATGTAGTCTCGGTACACGTCGTCGGCGTTGTCTTGTCTCTCCAGAGTCTCCTTCCATGTCAGATGATTGCCGAGGTAATCGGGCATATCAGCTACATCCTTCGGACGGTTGTCATAGCTCTTCTCACCCGCGGTTTTGACGTAGCTGCTAAGGCTCGTGTGAAGCAGGTTTTCGCATCGAGGAAGCTTATATACGTTAGTAAACAGCTACCAATGTGAAAAGCAAGATTTACATACCTGATTGACAAAGAGCGAAGGATCTGGACAACGTTCGTTTTCATTCATGCAGATTAAAGCCCAATCTAATCGATGCCGGCCGGGAGCTCGAGAGAGTCGAATGCCCGAGGATCTGATAACACTGCCCAGCTTTCTTGCGTCGCTACTCAAGTACCTATCACAGATGTCCCGCTTCTCTTTCTTGTCGGCAACCCAGGACTCGATTGGCACGCGTTTTTCTGCCTTATTGATTAAGGGGTTCAAGTCAAGCAACGTCCGCATCAGATCGCCCTCCGAAGGCTGATCGACAACTGCGTTGGGTTCTGTAAGAGGATCATAGGCGTCCATGCGGTCACTGCCAAAGATAGCATGATGATTTGTCAAACCGTATACGACGCCGTCAATATTCACAAATCCGGCAAGGGTGGCAGTGCCGAAAATTTGATCGTTATGACGCGGACGCTGTCCGATTGAGGCTCCGACGAGAGGATAGTTGGTGGGTACGATCAATTCCTGAGTGTCATCGGCTCTGTCCGCTGGTCCTTCGCAACGAGCACCTCCCATCATCTCTACTTCTACTCTCGGTAATCCGACTCTAAAACATATTAGTTCTGCTTATTCGCTTGATACACGATCAATAGGACTTACCTGATACATTCTTCCTTGATTTTTTTAACCACCCTTTCTGCTTCAGCCGTCGAGGTGTAATCATTCTCTGCTGTGATTAAAATCACCGCCGGATTCTGCATCTCGATCGTACTGTGGCCGAGGCGAACATAATCCACGGCGATCCATGTCAACGGCCTCATGGTCATCAGAATGTTTCTAATTGATTCTCGAAGCCCCTTCTCGAGAGTTTCCTTGATGATGCGGTCCTTTAAAACGAAATCGCGAATCGGTGTCGGGGTCCTGAATCCGCTGTCGTCGGTAAAGGTTGCAGCCCATGGTTCTTTATGACTCCTCGCGAGGAGTCTCGGCACACCTGGCCATCCATAGTAATAATTCGACATATCACACATGTTTGGAGAGAGGCAGGTGTCGGGCGTGGATGAAAAAGGTTTCATTATTGACGCGTTTGTTAAGGTGGCAGATTGGCTTGTGTATGTCGTATTATTCGAGGACGACGACTCATCCGAAAGGTTTTTTTTTCGGGGCGAGGTAGGTGAGGCGGGCTCTGCAGATGGGTTGACTGTAACAGAGAAAGGTGAAGTCAAAGATGATTCATTGTTTGTGCCGTAAGGGCTGTTTATGTAGTATGAATGTTCTAATGCTATGGAAGGTGCGAGCCTTCTGATTATGAATGATGACGGTAATGACTTGTAGTCATGTCGTCATCATAGTTATTCCTGTATATTCTTGGGATGTTTTATACATACCCGTAATTGTGTAACATTGACGACCCGCTCAGGCGGATTTGGATCCATTTCGTTGAGTGTTGTGGCCTGAGGCTTCAAGCGAGACTAAGGGCACGGACCCGCACAATCTGTACTTAAACTTTTTTAAGACCTCCATTTTTTTTTTTTAAAACATACATCCCCGATCTTAAGAATTATTTTGTCCTATTCTTTTGATAATCTACGCAAGGATTCGAATACAAAGCCTTTAACCCCCCCCTTTTTTATTGCAAAAAACAATTGCTTTTTTTGCATATATATTCGACTATTAATATAATACCAAAAACACGATAAAAAAAAACAAAAACCTTATCAAAATCCTTTTGAAATTATATAAGTAAGCATCTGACTTATTTATATAAAAAAAAAAGAACCTGCTAAACGCAATTTAAAAAGAAAAAGCTTTTTACTCAAAAACTTCGGAAAAAAAAAATCATAATACAAAAGTTATTATCCGAAACATCCGCGAAAATACCGATTTTTAAAAATAAAAAGGAAAATACGAAAAAAACTCGTATTAGCAATAGTAATACATCTGAAAAAAAAATTGTTAATTATAAAAAAAGAAAAGGATTTAACAAAAAAAAAAATTTATCGTTATTATATATATTATTTTAATACTCGTCAACGATATATTAAAAAACATTATTAATTAGCATTATATTTATTTTAGTTTTTAATATATTATTAATTATATCGGCACCATTTTTACCCAGGTTTAATAAATCAAATAATTTCACGGGCGATATATCTGTTGAAAAATGGCTTGACCGTTTGGATTATAATTTTAAAATCTCCGGATTTTCCAATCCTGAATCTGTTTTATATTTACGTATAATTATTATTCTGCTTAAAAATGAATTATTAAAGCTGTTCAGATTTAATTATAAAATAAAAAGCATTTTAGCGAACAAATCGAATTGCTTTGAAATAAAAAAACAAAAAGTTATTAACTGGTTGAAAACCCAGTATTTAGCTGACCAGAACCCGGTAAAAAAGAAATTAATGCTAGTAATAAAATCGAAAAATTGGCTTAAAAAAAAATAAAACATTAATATAATATTATTTACGAATAATTATATTATTAAAAAAACTAAGCGCGATAAATATAAAAAAATCCATGTTAAATAATGCTTTTTCACCAGATTCTTATTAAACGGATATAAATCGGCATTTTTTTAAAATCGTTACTAAAGCTTTTATAATCGGTATTAAAAATGAAAAATTACGATTATATGCATTTAATACCAACGTTTTTTTATACTTATGCTTATAAAAAATATATAAAAATACTATCGCTTTCCGAAATTGTATTAAAAATCAAAAACCAAGTTTTTTTATTTATTAAACAAAAGCGCTACGTTAAAAGCTTAAAGAAAATAATTAAAAAAAAATCCGGAATGCCTGTTTCTATTGCATTAGCATTATATATAAATAAGAATTATATTATTTATTCCTAAGATTAATTAATAACTTTTTTTCAAATCGTACGACCAGCACAAATCCTTTTTTTACAAAATGCCCGTTAATAAAACATATAATACTAAGCAACCAACCTTTAATAACAGTTATTATAATAATAATTTACAGTACGTGGACACATGAAGTTGCGCGTGTTTCCGGACAGTGACTTATTGCAGCCGCCATATACCTCGAAGTTCTTAACGAATACTTTTCTACGATTTTTTACGACGATAGCATTTAAATGCAAAATAATATTACAAGTTATAAAGCGCGTATTATTAAGCTATGGTTTCGTATTATAAGAATGAAATTAGGGCTTTCTTCGCTGGATTTTAACCCGATCGGAAACTTACAAAAAATATTTAAAACAAAAATTATTAAGCTTGAATCAAAGCTAATAGTTATGAAAAACAATAACAAAATACACGATTTTAAATAAAAATTGTATGAAAAGCGTGAAAGCTTCCGAAAGATCAGTTGTTAATTAAATTAGCGAAGGGGATGCAAAAGAGAATAAACGCTGTTAAGGCTGCAAATGGGTGGTATACTAAATACTGGTTGAAATCGAATATTCTTTCGATTTTCAGCTTTCATTTAAGCTATTTGTATTTAAAATCGATTGTTTATTGGTGGAGTTATAAAGTTGTAAAGGTAGTAGAATTTTGTTGGGGTACGGACTATTTACTGACGCGCAACTTCATGTGTCTACCCACTGTAATAACTGAAAGAATCGACGTTCCGGAAATTATAGTAATAATAATAATTAAAATATTAAAAAAAATCCTTAATTATTTTAATAACGTTTAATCGTACTTCTGAAGCTTGTATTTAAATCCAAAAACCTTTTTATTAATAAATTACGCTAATACGACAAAAATAAAAATGGACTTTTTTATATCGGATATAATAAATATAGTTATATTAAATCAAAATGCATTAATATTTAGCTGACAGATTAGGAAAAAGTTTATTTTATTACTATTTTTTATTCAAATCGATTTGTTTCCCCTAATATATTTAAAATTATAAATAAATCTTAAATAAAAATAATTAATTTATATCAGGACTTATTATTACTATTATTAAACTTAATAATACTTATTATATTATTTTATTAAAATCAGAAAAAAAAACATTGCATAAGCTTTTTTTAATACACAAATAGCCGAAATACTTTAATTAAAAACGAATTTTTTTCTAACTAAAACTTTAATTTTAAAATATTAAAAATGAAAAATGATTTGATATACCGACCAAAAAATAACGAAAATTTATTTTTTTCAAAAAGCATTTATCTAAACGTTTTTATAGCTATCCGAGCAAAAAAAAAACAGAAAGTGGCTGCATTTTCAAAAAATATAAATGCTATTAAATAAATTCCCGTTTTCAGAAAAACTAACAACGCTTTTATTATTTCCGTGGCCTTTGCTGCGAAAAAGCTTCGAAAACTACGAAATATTATAAATCGAGCAGAAAAAATTTTTATTAATTATAAAAATTTAATAATCAAATTTAAAATTATAATTAATTTTTTTAAATTGTTTTAATTATTATTAAAAGTCTTAAAAACAATTCCGAAAGCTTAGTATTAAACGAAATAACCGAAAAACCAAAAAAAATATTAATATTATTTTAATTATTATTATTATATTAACCATATTATTTATAATACGACCAATTGTAACTAAACCTTTTGTTTAAGCTATGTTTTATTAAATAAGCATAAAGTTAAAAGCAATAGCTTCTAAAATTTATCTAAACGATAAGGCTTGGAAGGTCCAAGCTACTATCCGTATTAAAAAAACAGGTGAAACAATCGACGTTAGTTTGCCCAAAAGCATAGCTTCCATTAATTAAAATTTAAATATTATTCTGATTTCGATAAATCTAATAAAAAAATTGAAATTAAAACTTATTATTTTGAAATTTCAAAGCATTAAAAATATTACTTATAGAATTGTAAACGGAAAGGTTTATAATTTGTTAAAATATATTATTTTATATATAAGTGTGAAAAGTATTTAGCGATATATAAATACTTTTATTCGGAAATTATTAAAACTTAAAAACAATACTTTACAGCTTTTTTTGGAATTGCTATAGTTTTATATAATAAATGCTTATTTTGATATTATTAAAAGCAGGATTTCAATTAGTAGCAATAAAAAAAAAAGAATTATATTACAAAAACCAATTTTCCAGATATTTATTACGGAGATTAATTTGGTTTTTCATTTTAATTTCAAATCGAAATTTTTTTTCGAAAATCTTATAATCAAATTCGATTTTTTATTAAATTCGAAAAAAACCGATAATAATAATATTAATATAATTAATAACGAAGATTTTACATTAAATAATTCGGATAATATTTACTTTTCGGAAAACTAAGATTTGGATATCGCTTTAAAAATGGCGGAAAACTAATTAATAACAAAAAAGGAAAGCTAGCTTTACTTTTTTTTTTTGAAAAAATACTTTCAGTTTTTAATTCGCAAAGCTTAAATTATTTGTATTTATATCCAAATACTTTTTGCTAAAATGCATATCAAAATCCTATTTATTAATTTTTATTATAATTATATAACCTATAAAACGCATTATATTAAAAGGATTATTAATAATATTATTTTTAATACAATTAAATTGCAAATTTATTAAAATTTTATTTAAAACGGAAAAAGCTATTTTTTTTTTCCGATAATAAAAAAAATGGTACGATTATTATTAAAAAAAATTCCCGACGATGTTTTTAATAAATAGGCAACTTTTTGTAAATTAACGTTTAGAAATAGAATTTCCGCAAACAAACTAAAAAACATATAAAAAACTAATATATATATATCGAAAAGTTAATAGCACCGGCTTTAATAAATTTCCGTATACAAATTTGTATATATATCGACACAAAAAATTTTTTGCAAACGCATTATTAATAGCCGATAATGCATTTCGAAAATACATTTTTATTAAATTGGCTTGGCTAAATAAAACGCTAAATAAAAAAATTCGTTATAGCATTTTCGAATTTATTTATATAGCCAACGACAGGCTATTTAATTAAAACAGTTATTTTTTATTTTATAAACAAATCTGTTAAATCCCGATTTGGAAAAAAAAATATCGAATTATATTCGATTATTTTAAAATCAAAAAGAAAACATTTAATTGCATATTAATCGGATTTAATAATTATGCAACGTATTTTAGCAATCCGTTTTATAAGGTTTTTAATTAATTTGATTTAAAACACGGTTATTAAAATATTCAAATTTATTTAAAAAACAGGCATATATATGCTTTTTCAGCTTTCGGTTATTTATAAATGCAATCTATTAAAATGCTTTAAAAAAAAGCTTCCAGCGCTTTTTTTTATACCGAACTAATAAAAATTGTATTCGAAAATATACCGAAATCTTAACGAGCAATTAATAAAAAATACGATGATTCGGAACCGTTATTATTATTTTTTTTTTATTTTATAAAAAAGAATTTTAAATTGCAAAAACTGAATTTTTATATAAATAATATTTTCAACGGAAATGCTAATTTTAAAAAAAGCTTTTGTATTTTTGGAAAACCATTTATTATTCCGTTTATTATAAAATCAATTCAAACTTTTTTTTAAAAAAATACATTCTGTTTAATAATAAAATTATAATTTTAAAAATCCGTTACAAAGCCGGAAAATTATATATTAAAAACTGAAAAATCGAAAGCATTGAAAATCTGGCCAGTATTTATTAACACAACAGAAATACGAAATTTTTTAAATGCAATTTAAATTATTAAAAACTAAATAAAAAACTTCGTTGAAATTGCCAAATTATTAAATCGTTTTATTAAAAACGTGCTTTAAAAATACAAAACCTTTAAAATGATTTTTCTTTTATTAAAAAATTATTATAATCGAATAATAGAAAAAGCCGGTTATATATTATTAATGCCGGTTTTAATATATACGAACGCATTTGCATTTGCCGATAGATATTATATATTTCAACGGCAAAAAAAAGAATTTGCATTAGTTTTATTAATATACGACAGTTTTTTATTTATTAAAATTTAATAAAATTACGGAATATATATAAAAAAAAATTATTAATTATAATCGAATATTACAGAAAGTACTTTTATATAATACGCTGCGACGAACCATTTATTTTATATATTAATTATGCTTTTTTAACATACTTTTTTTTATTTAAGTTTATTTACGAAAAAATTTATATCCGATAGGCAGCTGAAATAAAAGTTTTAAATATAGCAATTTATTATATTAAAAGTCTTAAAAACAAAATGGCTAATACTTTATTAAAAATTATTTTTTTTGATTAAAACTGCTCGGAAGCAGATTTGAATAAATATAAAATATTAAATAATAAAAAAAAAGTATGGATTTGAAAAAAAAACGGAATTAATAGCTATAAAAAGTTGCTAAAAAAAAAATTGCAAACTTTTTGATGCAATCAAAAAAAATAAAAGTTAAAAATATCCGAAAAATAATGTAATTATTAATAATTTAAAAACTAGCAGAAACCTTTTTAGCCGATGTTAATTTGATATTATTTTAAAAAAAAATAAATAAAAAATTATATATTAGAATTAAAACCCGAAGCTTTATTTGCAAAAGTGTTATTACTGCCAAAAAATAAAAATATTTGCAAAATTAACATTTGCTATTATTATAAACTTAAAACAAGCGTACGAAAATTGCTTTTGGTATTTAAAACGTTTTTAAATACTTTTACCGATAAAAATACTCGATAAATTACGATAAAATCCGAAAAACATAATACAACGCAAAGCATTTAAATACAAATGGGGAAACAACGCCTTTTGGTATAAATGGAAAGGTGTTTACAAAAAATGTTTAGTTTTCGGCCAGATAACTAAAACTTTAATAATTATATATAATTAGAAAAGTTATTTTGCAACAACGATTATTACGAAAAAATTAAAAAATGTTTAATAATCAAATATTATTTAAAATATATGCTTTTATATTAAAAAGTGTTTATAATATATAAAGTTTGAGATTGCTAACAAATTTCAATTATTATTAAATATAATAATTTCAGGTCTTATAGAATTAATTAAAGCTGATTTTTATGGTTTTTTTCCCGGAATTTTATTAAAATGCAAAAATTTTATTATTTATAATCGATTATTTTTTAAAGTTTTTCTGGATTTATTTATGCTTTTCACCAAATTCAAAATAAATAATCAAAAGCTTTATTTTTATTATTTTAATTAAATAAATATTCGATCGGATTTTACGTTGATTTAGGAAATTATTTCGGTAATATAATTAAAAATTTTATAAAAAAAAAAAGGTTTTATAAACTAACTTTTCTATTGCATCGAAAAAAATCGACTAATATGGCCGAAAAGGCTGTAAGAATAATACAAAAGGCTTTGGAAAAAACTGGTGGAAGATTTGAAAAAAAAAAAATAAAATTATAACTTTCGAAGTTAATGCAAAAGAAATTCCTTTTCTCGGATATTTATTATTTAATATTCAAAAAGGATATTAATCAAAAGCGGCTATAAATATAGCCTTTCCGAAATACTACGTTAAAATTATTTATCAAACTTTTATTAATTAAGGTTTTCCTAATATATTTTAAAATACAAATTCAGCAAATTATAAAAAATAAAATAATGCAGTTTTGAAATATATTATTATAAAATAAAAAATCATTTAAAATATAATTCAAACTACGAAACAACGATAAAACAATGCATTTAAAAAAATGTTAAAATTAAAAACTTTAATGCCAGGGTTATTAGTTATATTGTATAATTATACAATTGCAGAGCAAAAACTAAAACTATTTTAGAAAAGATCTTTTCGAGTCTCTGGTTTCGGTAAAAAATATATGAGATTTTATACGTTGAAATAATTAAACCGGAAATTTATTTCAAAAAACGATTTTATATCGATTAGCTAAAATCTTTTTACTTACGTATTGCTTATTTTGTTATAAAATCAAAAGAAAAAATGCTTATGTATTAAAACCTTCGTACTGGAATATTATAATATTTAATTCCGCCAAATTTTCGTGTAAAATTTGAAAAAAAAAAAATAAACTATAAAATTATGCTTTTAGTTTTAAAATATACTTCCGATTACGAAAAATATGGTTTTCTATTGAAAAAAACCTTTTTGGATAATAAAAGAAAATAAAAAGCTAATTTAATAAATTAACTGGAAATCAGAAGGATATTACATGCTAATATCTTTTCAAAGAATTTTTGCTTTTGCAAATTTTAGCTTTTCAAATTTGATTTTTGCATTTAAAAACTTTCGGGACGAAAACTTTTTAAAAAAGGACTTGTTGTAGCCTGAGGCTTTAAGCGAAACTAAAAGCACGGACCCGCATAATCTGTATTTAAACTTTTCGGAACGAATATAAATAAAAAATTAAATAAATTAATTAATTTGCGGAAAAGTCAAGTTTTTAATTTTTTTTTATTTTGTCGACGATTTTAACTAGGCCGTATTATTTATTTAAAAGCTTTCGGAAAAGTCGGTCGAGCTTTTAATTTTTAATATTTATTAATATTTCGTCGCTTATATTCCAATTCACCGGTCGTTTATATAAATTAACGAAGCGTTTTATTTTAGCTTATTATTGCGTAATAAACGATTATACGTATTTTACAATCTTTTTAGCTCGGGAAATCAAATGCAAAGCTTCGTCGCGATTAAGCTTTTCGATGGCCGAGCGAAAGGAACGGAAATTATTTATATTTCAAAATATGCGAGCTTTGTATTTATTTAAGATTTAAAAAGAAAAAACGTTGCCGAAAAACTCGTGCGGCAAAATCAATTATATAATATTTATCAAAAGTAAAAAGCGTTTTTAATTATTTTAATAATAAAAGCAAAAAAGACGGAAGCGTTGTTTAATATACTGGTTTATTATTTCGGTTTGTTTATCGATATTAAAATTATACGTAATAATCAATTTAATTTTGGTTTTTAATATACGGCAGAGTTTTTATTAAAAAACCGAAACAAATTAAGCTTTTCGGTCCGAAATAATTAAATCCGGCATGCCGAAATAGCGTATTTAATAAATCAAAAACAAAGCTGTTAGTTTTTTCGCTATAATAGTTTTATAGCAGAAAATTAATAAAAGCTTTTTAAATAAACGATTTATTATTACAAAAGCGAAGTCGTAACCATTTTCGTTTAATAAAAGCTTTGTAAAATTTATCGTTAAATATTAATAAAATCTGCTGAATATAAGCAAAAGTTTTAGAAAGCTTAGGATTTTGTCGCGTTTAGTTTTTATTCGTATACAACGATAATTCGAAACGTATTATTATATATCTGCTTTTATAGCTTTTTAATAATATTTGCGACCGATTAAAAGCTTTATTTTTTTTATTTTAGCGTATGCTACGCAAGATTATTTGTAAATATATCGGATTAAAAAAATTCGCAGTTCGAAAGATTTTAAAAATATTATTAATTTGCTTTGAAAAAACAATTTGTTTTATCGCAATTAATAATTAAAGCTGTGATTGCGGGTTTATATTCGTTGCGCTTCGAAAAAAAAAAAGTTTTTATTAGCTTGCAATAAATCGTTTATAATTGTATAATTATATATATCGTATACGATTACGAAAATTAAATTTGCGGGTTTTTTTATAAATATTTTATTTTTTTTGTTTTCGCTGTTTTTTTCGGAAAAAATACTGTCGTTATCGTGCTTATCGAAAGCTATTTTTATAAGCGTTAGCGTGGTTATGCTTTTAGCAGCTATTTTTTTAAAAATTTAAAAATCCAATTTATCGTTTAAAAGCATTTGCTGTTTTCGAACTATTCGCTATCGTGCTTTTAATAAAAAAATGTTTTGGTTTTTGCGAAAAAAAATATTAGCGAACGTATTAATAATTTTCGACCGGTATATAATTATAAAATAAAAATCGGCGAAAAATTCGGCTTATCGGGCTTATCGGGCCGAAAAGTTTTTAATTATTATAAAATATTTTAAAACGCGGTGATCGATATATATATATACGTTTTTTTAAGCGTTTAACAGCTCCGGCTTGTAATTTTTAAAAAAACGAAAAATAGCGAAAAGCTTTTTGTCGTAAATCGAATAATTAAGCTCGGCGTCGATTATAATTTTTAAAAAAAAACCGACCGGATAATAAAAATTATTTTTTTGCAATTGCGATAATATGCTAATTATTATTTTATTAAAAAAGTCGGTTTCCAGGCGCGTTTAATTATAAAAATCGTATTAATATAAAATAAAAGCATTTAGCAAAGCTTTGCGCAATATTTTTTATACGTTTTTCTGTTTTTTTTCGAATACGAAAAAAACGTTTTTATTTGTAAAAGCAGTAAAAAGGCGGCAAATACGGCTGTAGCCGGTTATAAAGCGTTTGTAAAAATTGCAAAAACTTAAAAAGTTTTGCACGCTTCGTATATTCGCTGCAAATTGCCAGTTTTTAATAATAGCGATTTTTTCCGGATTTATTTTAATATTTTAAATATTAATAATAAAATTTAAAAATTTGGTTTTCGTAATATTAAATTCGTATTTTTTAATATTAGCTTTTAAATCGTGTTTTTTTAAAATCGATAAAATCTTTTTAACGTAAATTTTATATTTTAAATTATTCGCGAAGTAAATAAAAATATCGTTAAAATACGCCGAGCAAAAATCATTTAAATGCTTTATAAAAATATTATTAATAAAACGTTGAAATATAACAGGCTTATTAATAAAGCCGAACGAAAGGATTTTATATTTGTATATGCCGTATCGGATACGAAAACTGGTCAGTTTTTCAAACTTTTCGGATATTCGAATTCGATTAAATGCTTATTAAATATTAATTTTCGTAAATATTTTAACTTTAATAATTCGCGCCAGCATTTCGTTAATTAAAAGCAAAAAATAGAAATTCTTTTTCGTAAAATCGTTAAGCTTGCGATAATCGATATACAAACGTATAAAACCGTTTGATTTTTTAATAAATAAAATCGGAACGGCGAAAAAAGTATTAAAAAGTTTAATAAAGCTTTTGTATAAATTATCGAAAATATAACTTTTGACTTTTGTAAGCTGTTTATTCGTAAAGCGTTTAAATAGTTTTATAAAAAGCGTATTTTCCGTGGCAAAATATATTTTGTAATTTATACCGGGGCGGCGGAAAACGAGCTTATCGCTTTTTTGTTTATAAAAAAGTTTTTCGAATTTCGAATATTAAGCTGAAAAAAGCTTTTTTATAAAAACCACGTTGTTATTATATTTGGCTTGCAAAGCGTCGGAAACGAAAATGCTTTTTATTACCGCGAGCTATACGACTTTTTTAAATTCGGCGATTTTCGTACGGCGGAAACGTTTTTTATTTATATTATATATAAAAATAATAAACGTGTAATCGTTGGATAATAATAATTTTTATTTTTTCGCGGCTCGTATTCGTTTTTTCGTAACGTATTTGTAAAGCGCTGAATGCAAAAGCGAAAATACAGCTGATATTGCAATTAAAAGTAAAAAAAATAATTAATACGGTTGGAAAAACCGGCTTGATCGGTTTTAGAACTGTTAATAAAAAACTTTTCCATTTTATGCAAATTGCTTTTGAAATTTCGCATAAATATAAAAGGTTTATCAATTTCAAAGCTTAAATAAACTTTTTTAATCGTTATAAAAGTATTAGCAAAAGTATATAAAACTTTTATTACGCTGTTTCGTTTGTTTGTATTTTTTTAATATATACGATTAAGTATTTTAAGCTTTTTTTCGTTAATTGAAATCGACGAATAACTGCTCGTTGAAATAAAAAATAACGGGCATATCGAATAGCCATTTTATTTTGTTTTTTTTTTTTTTGGCCGTACGCTTGTTTTAAGTCGTAATGCTATAAAAATTTGCGATTAATAAAAACGTCGGTAAAGCTCAGGTTTATAATTAAAAAAAAAAATTTATACGACGTCGATTAATCGTAAAAAAAAAAAAATAGCAAAAGAAATAAATTTTTTTCGGCTCGCTATTATAACCGGTGGATATAATAAACTTATATAATCGAATAAAATTTATTTCGAAACGTTAAGAAAATTAATATGTTAAAAAAGTTTTGATCGCACCGAAAATATTAGCTTCGCTATCGATATATACAAATGTTTTAATATATAATTTATTGCGTGCTAATTTTATAAAAATTAAAAACTATCGCTTTTTTATTAAAAAGCGCTGATTAAATTTTAAATTTTTTTACAAATCGAATTTTTTGCTATAATAAAAGTTTTTGCTACGGCTTTTAAAAGTTTTTAAATAAATCGTTTTGCTTTTCGTCGATAATTATTTCGGCGATTTTGCGATTAAGCTTGGCGTCGAAGCAAATATTTGCTAAATGGCCGGGCTTGTCGTAATTATAATAAGCGCTTGGAAAGCGCGCAGCCAAACGGGAAAAACCGAAAATAGCAAAAATAACAGTTATACGTTCGTAAAAATTTTTGTTAAAAAAAAAAAAAAACTATGCGAACAGAAAGGGCTAGAAAAATAAAACGTTAGAAAGTTTTAAAAATACCGGAAATACGTCTAAAATTTTAATTAGCAAAAGTTATAATAAAAAAAAAATAACTTATGCGACGGGCAAAAATTATTTTTTTAATTCGGATATTACGTAACTTTTTATTCGTAACGGCTAAAAATTCGTTTAAAACAGTATAATTATTATTTATTTTATATTTTTTTATTCGAAAATTATATTTAAAAATAAAAATGATTTTTTCGTATATATTTTCGAATCAACGGTTTTTAGCAATTTTGCTAGTAATTGCGTAGCGGATAAATAAAAAACAAAAATTATTATAAGTTTGACCGTTGTTTATATAAAATTTATTATATTACAATTTAGCAGATTAAACGCGATTATAATTAAAAAAGCGTTGATTAAAAATGCGGAAAACGTTTCGGGCCGATTAGGCTTGATTATAAAACTCGGAATTCAGATATTTTAAAATAATAGTTTTTGCTTTTTTAATAATATATTTAAAATATGCTTTGGCTTGGTTTATGCTTTGTATAAAATTCCTTAAGTATTTTTTAATAAATAATTTTATATTTATTTTTTATACGTTATATTTAATTTTTTTTTGATAATCGCTAAAAGCGTAGCGAAAATATTTAATTTTGGATAATTCGATTCGAAAAATAGCTAGGTCGAAAACGGAAAGGTAATATTCGGAAATTAATTAAAAGTCCGTCGTAAAAGCGCGGAAAGTTCGAAATAAAAAAAAAGCGTCGCGAGCGATATTAGCGGAAAAAGTTGGAAAGCGAGCGGCGGCAATAATATAAGCGATTATTTAAGCGATTTAAAGCTGCTAGGCCGCAATGAATTTTTTAGCGTTAGCAAATATATTAAATAATCGATTTGAAAATATTCGTCGGTTTAAAAATATTAAAATGTCAGCGTCGTATAATTCGATTTTAAATTCGATAATAAAACGAAAAGATTTAGCAAATAATTATAATTTAATAAAAAAATCGTAAAATAAAAACTTGCTGTTAAAATCGTCGAAAAAGCTTAAAACGAATAAAAATTCGAAAGCGCTAAAAGCAAAAGCAGAAAATAAAAGTGCTGATTCGAAGCCGAATCGTACGAATTGCGTTCGTTTTCGGATGCCGCGTCGATTTATAAAAAAAGCATAAAATATTATAATATTAAAAAAAAGCGATTCGAATTGCAAAAGCAGATCGAATTAATAAAAAAAAAAAACTTCAGCTTTTTTTAAAAACAAAATTAGTAAAAAAGAGTTTTAATTAAAACATCGATAAATAAACGTCGGTACGGACGGTCTGAAAAAAATTTAAATTGCAAAAGCAAATCGAATTTTTAATCGTAAATACAAAGCTTTTCAGCGAAAATTGTTTGGTTTTTTTTTATATTACAGCTAGCTTAAAAATAATTAAAAAAATAATATAAATTAAAAGGTACGTATATAAATTAAAAAAAAACACCGAGCTAAAATGCTCGGGGTCGCGAATTTTATATATAATGGATTGCGCTTATAAATCACGTAATTTAACGCGAGGCCTAATGGCCGAGGTGGTCCGTGTCCAAATCTTATTCCAACACCACCGGCAATTATACCACTGGCACCTATACCACTGGCAGGATCGTAACAGCAGCCTGATAGCCTGTAAGAATTGAAAGGCAGAGAAACACTAGTTCAGATAATAGAATTCAGATAAGATTGGGTTGATAGTCAGACTGATTTCTACCTTTTATATTTCTAATAGAAGGCGCGTATAAATACAAAAGAAAAAGTGGAGTCCTCGAAAAAAGTATTTCCCAGGAAACCAGGCGAATCCCATTTAATATGCTTTTCCAGCCCTTATCCCGACCTTTTTTCAATTTTTTTTAATATAATTCTAATAACTGGTTTTTTAGCAATTATTTTTATAAAATGTTTTATTTAAATATTATTTCCAGCTTTTATAATATTATCCGGCCTTTACGGTCTATCCGCAAAAAATACTATTCGAAAATTAATAAAAAGCAAAGGATTTTAGCGGATCATTTGATTTATATACGTAATATTGGTTTTTAATATTATTTCTTCTTTTAAGCCTTTGGTTTTCAAAAGCGATTGATTTTTTTATACGTATGCTTCCGTATATAACGTACGTTACGCTTTCGAAATAACGTACGGTTTTTTTCGCTTTTAATCGTAAATTATAGCTGTTTTTTTCGTTTTCGGTCGTAAATTATAGCTGTTTTATTGTTTTGTTATTTTTTTCGTTTTCGGTAGCGTTCGCATTTTCGTTTAAAAAAAAGCCTTTTTTTTTTAAAATAGCCGCTATTTTTCTGCTTAACTTTTTTTTTTTTTTTTTTTTTTTTTTTTTTTTTTCGTTAGCTTTTTTTTTTTAATCAATTGCTTTTCGCCGCGTTGTCAGGGGTGCGAACGAGCAGAAGGTTCGTAAATGAATTGCATTGATTACGAGGTTCTAAGTTAGAAATGTTGCGAAGTTTAAAATACAATATGTGCGGGCTCCGATGTCACGTGACAATAACGTAATCTTCGGACCACGTGACCAACGAACTGACGTTTTATTTTTTTATATATAGTCTTTTTTTCCATTTTTTTATTTAATTTCTTCGTCGTCGGAATTTATTTTTATAAATCGAGCTTCGTTCGCAAAGCGTGTTTGTAAACGAATGCGAAGTTCGGCTGGAATAATAAAAAAAGAAAAAGCAAGCTTTTTTAGTTTCGGAAGCAAAACAACTGGTGTTTTTGCAATAGAAAAGGAATTGATAATAATCGTTTTGTATTTGATAACAATTGTAAAAGCTTTTTTTAATAATAAAAGCTTATTTTCGTTATTTGTCGATTTAGTATGTTTTTTATTAGCAATTCTGGTTTTAGCTAATTTTGATTTGATCGGGTAAAGTTTTTGAGAAAAACGGGTAGCGAATTTTATTATAAAATTGTATGCGTTAACAACGTTTTTTAATGATTTTTAAAATTGATTTTCGGCGTTGTAGCCACGCTATTATATTAAATAAAAAAAGTTAAGGTTTCGTTTAAAATCAAAAATAGCGTTTATAGCTTATAATAAGCTTCCGTTTGCGTCGATAAAAACAAATAGAAAAAGAGGGTTTTTTTGCTTTGAAAAAGAATCGTTGTAGGCAAATTTAAGCAAATTGGTATAAAAAACAAAATGTAATAGTTTTTGCTCGAAAAGTAATTTCAGCTTGTAATTGTAAAAACCTAGAATTTCGGCGATTTTGTAAAAATCGTAAAATTTGTTATTTAATTTTTTAACTAATCTGATAAAAATTATATTGCGTCTGTTAAAAAAACACGGTATTTTTAATTTTGTAAACAAAAGCTGGTTGGCGTTATTAATTAAAATAGTATTTTTGGTCGGCCAACGTTAAAAATCAGATTTGTACGTAAAAATAGTTTTAACTTTTTTATTTTGTCGGCGAAATCGTTTTTTTTCGTATTTGCTATTCGTAAAATACGTGAAATAAAATCTAAAATAAGCTTAGATAAAAAAAAGCTTATTCGGAAATAAAAGCTTTTGTTAGCGTAAAAAAAGGAAATTCCGGTGAAAGTATTTATAGCGTTATTCGCTGCGAATTCAATTAGAAAAAGCCAGTTTTTCCAATTTTTTTAAACGTATTCGACGAATTATTTTAAATAAAATAATAAATAAGCGTTCGCGTTTTCGGTTTGGCCGTTTGTTTCGAAATAAAAACTGATGGATAGCGTAATATTGGTTTCGAAACGGTAATTAATAGTTTTTCAAAATTGTAAAACAAACAAAAAACTTCGGTTTGAAATTATAAAATCGAAAAGATTATATAAACGCTAAATATTTTTATAAAATAACTTAGCTAAATCTGTCGCTTTTATAATTGTATAACAGGCTGTATAATATCGTTTTTTGGTAAAGCGACAAATTATTATTATAATCAAATTGTTTCGACTTTTATGCTTTTTTACTGAAAAAAAACTTATAAAATCGACCGATATATAGCTTTAACGGCGTAAAAAAATAGATAAGGGTTTAAAAAGTTTTTAATAGCGTTGATTAATGCTTGTATTACGAAAGCAGCCGTTGCAATTGCGAACAAATTTTTTGCAATCTTCGGAAACTAATAGCTAATAATAATTTTTATTAATAATTTCGTAAAGTTTGTTTTTGCCAAAATAGCCTGTTTTTATTAAATCATAGGCTATTTGTAAAAGCCAGATACGGATAAAAACGTTTAAATTCGATATATCGGAAATGTAAAATCGGTTTCGGAAATACAATTTATTATTGCGTATAACGCATTTAAAAAGTTGTAACGTTTTGGATTTCGGAATACTTTTTGATTTAAGCATTTTTTTTTTGATAGCGATTCACAGCTTATTAATAAAATAATATTTATTCAAAAGTCGTAAAAGTTTTTCGTCGTCCGCTTCGGGTATTGGTTTTAGCAAAGCTGAAAAAGCGTTTAAAACTTTAGTTAGATAATGTTTTTTAAGAAAAGCTTGGTTTTGGAACTGGATTTTTTCGTTTAAAAAGTTTTAAAAAAATTTTTTAAAAAACGTCGGATTAAAAAATTAGATTTATTATTTTGTTTTCCAGGTTTAAAAGTAATTATAAAATTAAAATCAGCTAAAAAAAAACTCGCTTTATCGTATTTGACGTCGGTCAAATTGCTTAATTGTTATAAAATATTTTAAATTTCGATGATTTGTAAATATACGAATTAAATAAGCAGCTTTTTGTAATTCGGCTCGCTAATTTTCGAAGCAACGTATAATAGCGAAAAGTTTTTTATTATAAATCTTATAATTGCATTCGGCTGAATCGAACTTTTTTAATATAAACGCGATTAAATAAAACATTTTTGTATCGTTTTTTTAAAAAAGAATTTCTGAAAAAACGTAGTTAAAAGCGTCGGTTTTAACGAAAATCTTTTTATTAAAATTAAAGTAAAATAATATAAATGCAATAGTGAAAGCTGACTTAAGAAATTCGAAAGCTTTAATACAATTATTATTAAAGTTTTATTTAGTGTTTTTTTTTCGTCAGATTTACCAAAGGAATAACGATACGAAAAAAACTTTTAATAAAACGTCGGTAAAAAATTACAAAACTTAAAAACGCTTATACGTTTTTGACGTTGAAAAAAGGGTTCCAGCTAATAATAGCTTCCAACTTTTTAAAATTTATTTTAATTTCAGTAATAAAAATAATTATTTTTAGGTAAACGATTTTTTGAATTTTAAATTCGCATTTTTTTATATTTAATTGCAGGCCAACGTCGGAAAAAGCTTAAAAAACGAGATTAACGTGTTTTTTGTGTTTTTAAAAATCGTTTAAATAAATTAAAATATCGTTTATATAAGTTATGCAAAAAATATTTAAATAAAATCGTAAAATATCGTTTATGCGGAATTGAAAAATAGCAAAAGCGTTGCATAAACCGAAAAATATAACCAACGATTCGAATAAACCGTATTTCGTATTAAACGTAATAAGTTATTTATAACCTTTTTTTATACGAATTTTATTAAAAACGGCAAAAACGTTAAGTTTGGTATAAAATTTCGCTTTGCTTAATCGAAAAAGTATTTTTTAAACTAATAGCAAAAAATATCGGTTTTTAATTATTATAGCGTTAAAAGCTTTGTAATCGACGCAAAAACGTAATCCGCCTTTTGGCTTTTTCACAAATAAAATTGAAAAAGCGGCGAAGAAAAAGCTAGCTCGAATCCAGCCTTTTTCGAGGTTTTTTTTCAGAAACTTGCGTAAAACTTAAAATTCGTTAACTGATATATTATATAAAAAACCGTATAAAAGTATTGCGCCAGAACGGAGTTTTATCGTATAATCAACGCTTTTTTTATAAAGCGCAAGTTTATCAGCTTTAATAAGATCGAAAGCGGCCAAATGATAATAGTAGTATTAAAAAAGTTTTATTCGAAAATCGATTGGCGGTTTGGTTTAAAGGGCCAAACGAATATTTTCTAAAAAAGCTTCAGCGAAATAAAGTTTAGCTAATAGGTGTTGTCGTTCAGCTTAAAAAAGTTTTTTTCGTAATTAATTTATTTTTATTTTTAATAATGCAAAGTTGGAATCGTTTTTGATTATAGCGCCGAGTTTCTGTAGACGTTGGTCGATTTCGTATAATAAGGCTGAAAATACTTCGATTCCGGACTAAAAGAATAAAGTATTAAAAGCAGCAGCTTTTGTACGGCGAAAAAAAGCTGATTAAACAATTGATTTGTAAAAGTGGCGTTTTTAAATTAAATCTGAAACAACCAATTAATAAAAGTTTTAGAATAGATAATTGAAACGGCAAAAATCTGAATTAAAGCAAAAGGTATTCGTAGTTTAATTAATATAAAAATTATATGTTTTAAGCCAAGGTTTGCTTAAAATAAGATCGTATTTCCTTAGTATTATAATAAAAATTGTAATTCGTTCGGTATACGAGCGATATTAATTTAAAAAGAGATTTAATAAGTAACGTCGCCGTAAATGGAAAAACGTTCGTTAATCACGGTAAGTTTACGTGGGTTAATAAGTAAAACAAGAGTTAATTCGTAGTATTGTATAAAAGAATAATTAATAAAATTATCGGTAGCTTCGGAATCGTTTAAAAAATAGATTTTGATATATATACTATTAATAATTATAATATAAAGCAATATCAAATATAATTTCGAAACGCTGTTTAAAACAAATATTTCCAATTTATTTTTCAAAGGTTTTTAATAATAATAATTATTAAAAACAGTTAGTTTCCCGATTTTTTTGCTTCGGCTTTAGCTTTTTTGATTTAAAAAAAATCGGAGCAATTAGCAGCGCGGTGTTTATCGCTGACATACCAAAAGCAAAAGTTATTAGCAAAAAAGTAAGTTCGGCGAGTTAACTTTTCGGTATTATTTACTAGACGTTTATTTTTGGCTATATCGGCTGCGATTTATATAATTATTTTGGTTTGGATAGCGCTGAGGTTTATAAGATCGTTCTGAATAATAATCGTAATAACAGTTTTGAATATAAGGACGGAAAAAGTAATTTTCGTATTGCGGCTTTCGGTTTTATAATAATTAGAATTCAATTATCGAAAAACAGTATCGGTTTCGCGCATTTAGGCGCAAAAACTAATAAAATCGGTTTTTAAATCAAAAAGGTTAGTATACGACAAACGGATAATTATATCAAAATAAAAAGTTTTGCGCAGAATAGCGATAGCGGCTTCGTTATTAAATTTAATATGGTTTTTAATTTTTAGCCAAATAAAAAAAAAAAAAAATAATAATTAATTGCTTTGTTTAAAAGACAGAATTTTTTTGAATGCATCTGCTTATTAGTTAAAAACGCCGAACGATTATTATAAGATTTGAATTATTTTTGCAATAGTTAAATAGAAAAAAATGCCGTTCGTATATAAACCTTTTTGTAAAGCGCTTTTGGCTGTATCGGAAAAGCGGAAAAAAAAGTAACTTATACGATTCTATTCGGTCGCATATTAGTTTTGATTAAAACGGAGCTTTAGGATTATATTTTAAAAAAAGATGGTAAAGTATTTTGTAACGTTGCCGATGCCGCTCGAATTTATAAACTTATCGGGGTCGGAAAAAGCAGGCGTTTTTTTTTCTGTGTTTGAAATATTCGATGTGGTATTTTGGCTAACAGAAGCTTGTTTTCGGAAATTAGCAAGTTCGGCTTCGTAGTTTTAAATTATTTTTTTTTAAAATGCTTTTTTTTTTCAATATTATACCGTTTAAACATTTAGCTTTTAAGCTAAATTATTTAGTTTAATTTTAAGCGATATTATTATATCGTTTTGTTTTACCGCGTAAGCAAAAATATCGAAGATTTCGCAAAAACAAGCTTTCGTATTAGCGATTAAAACGGCGACGATTTGGTCGGGGTATTTAAAATGCCTTAAAATAAAGCAATTAGAAGGTTCCGATAATTTAAAATGGTCCGATATAATTCGTTAAAAAAAAAGCGTAAAGTATATTTTATTCCGAGGTGTAAGCAAAAGCAGAACGGAGTTTTTTGAATATAAGTCTTGTGTTAAAAAGGATTGTCGTTTCGTAGTTCCGTATCGTAAAAGTTATTTTTAAAAAATCGTAAGAATTGTTATCGCGATAAGATTTATTGATTTTCTGTATGCGCAAAAGCAGAACAGAATTAGCAGGCCTTTTCAGCTCGAAGGCTGAAATAAAAGTGTTAAAAAGGTTTGGTAATTAATATATCAAGGGTGCGAACGAGCAGAAGGTTCGTAAATGAATTGTATTAATTATAAGGTTCTAAGTTAGAAGTGTTGCGAAGTCTAAGATATAATATGTGCGGGCTCCGATGTCACGTAATAATAACGTGATCTTCGGACCACGTGACCAACGAACTGACGTCTCATCCCCTCACACGCGTTCGCCGCGAATTTTTAAAATGCTTTTGATTTTTATCTGCTTTCGGTATACACGCCTGATTTTACGCGAAAACATTATAGCGGCCTTTTTGCTTTTTTGCGTTTTCGAGCTTTTTAGCGTAAAATACAACCGTTGCAAAACTTCGTATATTTAATACTTTTTTATAAATTTTTTAAATTTTTATTCGAATTCGCTTTTGATTAATTATAAATTTTTGCCGCACGCGCCGCCGAAACGCAAATTTTTTTTTCGGGTTTTAACGATTTTATAAATCGTTTCGATGCTGCTACCGCCGCTGCCGCTTTTTTTTTTTTGCTGCCGAAGCTAAAACTTTTATTAAAACTTTTATCGATTTTATTATTTACGACGCTTATATAAATCGTTTAAAAAAAATAACGCTTCGGCTTTTATAATAATCGAAAATCGTACGAATCGCGCCGCGGTTCGAATTGCCGCTGCTGCTGCTGCGCCCGCTTTTGCCGGATTGGCGGCTGCTATTATTTTAAAAGCTTTGGCTGCGCCGGCTTTTTTATTTAACGACGCTAATATAAAACGTATTTTCCGACGTTTCGAAAACGTCGCTCGGATTTATTTTAATTAATTAAATTAAATTTTGAATTTCTACGAAAATATCGTAGCTGCAATTTAAAATTCGATTACGATGTAAAAGTAGGTAGGAAAACCAGACTGATACGGCCATATGTCGGTGGGTAAGATAGTTTAGGGAATTCCTAGAAAAGACTAAAAAAAGAAAAAAAAAATAAATAAAAATATGAATTGAACTGCGTGCTTATAATATTATTTAAAAGGGTGCTTTGCTTTTATATCTGTTGAAGGTAATTAATAACAGAGAGTTTCGGAAGGGTTTATGCCTCGACCATAGTTAAAACTATTAATTTTTATTAATACAAAATATTACCGTTTTATATTTTGTTTTAAATAATATACGTAGTTGTTTTTGATTACGATTAAAAAAAAATATAATTTTAATAAATATAATTTAGTTTATCTTATATAATTTAAAAACCAATCAATTATAAATCAAACTTTTTAGCTCCATATTCTTTTGGTTTTTTAACCCGTTTTTGGCCTTTTTACTATTGGCTTTTGCGAAGAAATAGCGTTTCGCTTATCGTTTGAATTATTTTGTTTATTCTGCTTTTTTAAAAAATAATTTAATAAAATATTAGTCGAAGTATCGTTTAAACCTACGAATGTTTTAATAATTTTTTCGTCGATAATATTATTAAATATCGCCGCGACGAATATTTTTTACGATTTTTTTTCGTAAATAATAAATTTCAGCTTTTAAACATGGTTTTACGCTTTGCAAAAAGCGCTAAAAAGTTTTGTATTAAAATCGTAAAAATAATCGATTAATTCGTCGTAATTAAAACCGATTAACGCTTTTGCTTCGCGTAAAACTGATAGGTCGGATTACGGTTGTTTGCCGACGAATGCTTTTAAAAAAGCTCCGAAGCTTATAAAAAAATTATTTTACGAAATAATTCGGAAATAATCGTTTGCAGTCGAAATTACCGAAAATGCTATGATTGCTTTCGCCGTAATATAAACAATATTAAATTGCTTATCGGATTATCGTTTTCGAAATAGTTTTTATATTTTTGCGCCGTATAATTATTCGAATAAATTAGCATCGCGCCGTCGGTTTTTTAGATTTTAAATTTAACGAAAATTTTTTGCTTAATAAAAAAGCTGACAAAAGTTATTTTATTTTTTATTTCGTAGCTTTCGGTTTCGTAGTCCGATAAAATAGCCGAGGCTATTGCTTTAAACGCGCTGAAATACGAGAAAGCTGGGCTTTTTTAAATAGTTTTAATTAATTTGGCGTCGTAATATAATTGCAAATAAATTTCGATTATTTCCGAATTGTATGCGAAAGCAGGCAAAACGTGGTAATCGAAAGTAGCGTCGGTAGGATTTTCGATTTTTTTTTTTTTCTAAAAGTCGGCGATATCGAATTTTATAATTATAATACGGTCGGAATCAGCGAAACTTAAAGCGATCGGAACGTTAAAATAAGCTACGAAGCGGCAGTTTCCGGGATTCCGAATAATTAAAACAGCGAAGTAAAAGCCGGGATATATTTTAAAAGTTTATTAAATAAAATTATAAAGCATATTAGCGAAAAAAATTATAAGCGCTTTTTAGGTTTTAATCAGTCGGAAATAATGCTTATATATAATTTTTTTTTTTTTTATAAAATGCAGCAGTGGCTTGTTTTTTCCGTTATGAAATCTTACGTAATTAACGAATTCGCAATTTAATTTAAATAAATTTTAGAATATATTTTCGGTCGAAAAGCTAGAAAAGTCGGCTTTTAAGAATATTCGTTGCTTTTATTTTTCTACGTTTTAATCGAGCTTTATGGTCGCGTTAAATACTTTAGAATTTGTTTTAAAATTTGCGTATTTTAAATAAGTTTTAATACGTGTTTAAATAATTTTCGCAGTTTTTCGTCGAAATATAAATTAATTATTAAAATCAATTTCGAATACGTCGTAATCCGAATTTCTGATAGCAGCGAATCGATCAGCGAAACCGATAACGTTAATTTTTTTTATAATTAAATCGCAGTACGCCGCGTAATAATATACGTAAAAATAGCAGAATTTACCGTTTTTTTTGGTATTAATATTATTCGTAAAAACGAAATTAAAAAATCGGAGTTTTTCAACGAAAAAAAACTCGAATAAAAACGGATTACCGTTTTTAAAAGTTTTTTTTATTTATTTCGGCGTATTATATTTGCAATTTTCCGAAAAAAGTTTAATTTAATTTTCGTTTAAAACAAAAAAAAAAAAAGCTGACGGATTTATTTGATTTTTATATAAAAATATCGAAATAAAACTTTTAAATCGTTTCGTCGTCGAAAGCGAAAATCTTAAGTAAAATAATTTAATTTTAAGCTTTTTGTATAATTTTTTCCGCGATAATTTCGATATTTTTTTTTAAGCTTTTCCGGTCGAATCGTATAATAATCGAAATCTTAAATGCTTTTATTAAAATTTAAAATATTAACGATAGCGGTACGACGTTTTTAAATACAGCAGGCGTTTTTGATATTTATATATTTAATTTCGAAAAATCAAATTTAAAATCGTTTAAGTTTTTTTTTTTCGAAATGCCGGCGTTTTTTAAATTTGATTTCGTAAAATCGTCGCGTTTTTTATTAATTAGCTTAAAGCTTATAGCTCGGCGTCGATTTCCGGCTGTTTTTATTTACGATGCTTTTTTTATTAGCGACGCGAATAGTTTTTTTTTCCGAATAAAAAATATTTCGAAAATATCGGCGCGCTTTTTTACGTTTTTTGTTTTTATTTTTTTCGAAATCGTTTTCACCGATATAATAAGTTTTTTATATTCGAATAAACGATTATTTGCTATTACGCTTTTGATTTCGTTTTCGGATTCGTTTTCGATAATTAAAAATAAAAATCGCCGAATTGTTTTAGCTGCTTTAAAAATATTAATTGCTACCGCGTATGTTTTTTCGAATTAAACGAAAATAATATTAGCTTTTTCGTTTTTTTCGTCGTTATAAATTTAAAATATCGGAATAGTATCGTTTTTTTTTTTCGGTATAAAAATGCCGCATTTAGCGACGTTTAGTTTTTTATTTTAAAACAGAATTAAATTTAAGGTTTCGCAGCCGACTAGAACTTTTTTTAGCGATTATATAACGTCGTCGATCAATTTATAAATAGCTGTAAAAAAGCTTATAAACCTGCGGACCTTTGAATTATTAGCTTTTAAAATTTGCGTTTTAAAAATATAAGCGTTTAATACTTAGACTTTTTTTTTAATAAAAGTAATAGTTTCGAAAAAGCGAACGAAATGCCGAAATAAAATAACACCGGTGATTTTATTAAAAACGTATTTTTAAATATTTTTTTTTCGTTGATTTAGCAAAAAGCGCAATATTCGGTTTATTACTTTTTTTTTGTTATTTCGAGCTTTTTTTATTTCGGCAAAAGCTTTTAAAGCGTTATCGTAATTTAATAAAAATTTATCGTAATTAAAGCTTTTGCGAACGAATTTAGTTTTAACAAAGCTTTCGTAATCGAATAAAAATTCGTTAACGTTTTCAGTTATTATATCGAATTATTTTATAAATGTTTTTACGAAAGCTGTTTATTAATTTAAAATAGCGGTATTATATATTTGTTTAAATTCGGAAAAGTTGCATATAATAATTCCGTTTTAAAATAAATTAAAAATAAGTTTGCCAGGTTTGGCAACGCTTTGCTTGGAAAACGATATAATATCGATAGATTTATTAATTAAAAGAATATATTATATTTGTTAAAAAATAATTGGAAAAAAATACGAAAATTATAAAATATTTATATTTAAAAATTCCGGATATCCGTATATTATTTTTTAATAAATTATAATTATTTAGGCAGGCATTCGTTCAAAACAGTAAAAAAAGTAAACAGTACAGAAAGTAGCAAATAATAAAATATATAAAAAATAGTTTTCGTAAAATATGCGAATAATATAAATATATTAAATATACGGCTTAAATATATATAAAGCTTTTGTTTTAATAAACAAAAATACAATTAAACAAAAAAAAGTATAATAAGTGTTTTAAATAATATAAAAAAAAGGTTTTAAAAATAAATAAAATAATTAAATTGTAAATAAAACAAAATAAAAACAGTAAAATAATATATAATAAAAAGGAAACAATAAATAATAAAAACAATAAAATAATTAGTAAACAATCTTGTATACATTTTTTTTTTTTTCGGTTATAAATGGAATTACGACTTAAACTATGCTTTTAGCAGCGAAATTATTATCCGGTCGTTTTTAAATCTTTCCGAAGATTTTTTTTTTTTCAGAAATATAATCGTTTTAATCGGAATCGTCGTCGGAATCGCTGAAGTCAAAATCGCTTTTTAATTTAAAATTCAAAAAATAAATTTATTAGTTTTTTTTATAAAATCGCTTTAACCGGTTGGCGGCGAACGTTTTTTTTAATTTTGTTTTATCGAATTTCGTAAACTTATAATAGCTTTTATTTAATTCGGCCTTGTATATTTCGTAAGGTCCGAGCTATTTATAATTAAGCTTAGTATCGGCTAATTTATCGATAGCGCGCTGAACGTTATAAATTAAAATCAGATTTCCTTTTTTAATTAGCGTTTTTTTTAAAATTTTAGTTTTACTTCAGACTTTTTTAGCTGCTTTTTTATACTTTTTTTTTTTTAAAATTATTTTTTTTATATTTATATCGCGATAATCGAGCTATTTAAATTTTATTGCTAATAAATCTGCTTTCGTTTTCATTTTAATTATATTATAAAACTTTTATATAAGTTATTTTGTTTTTAAAAGCAATCGAGCGTTTTTGCCGTATTAAATAAAAAATAAGATTATTTTAATAAAAGCGTATATGTATATGCGCATAGCAAAAAACATTTCCGAAAATTTCCGCGACTAACGCTTATAACTTTTTCGAATAGTTTTTAAAAAACCGTTAAAAATATTTTTATATTTTCGTTTAACGGATCCGTTGCTTTTCGAATTATAAGCTAAAATTTAAATGCGTTGAATGCCGTATTTTTTTATAAAAGTTTCGACAACGCTTTTATTTTCGGATTTATTATCGACGTTTAATTTGCTAAACAAACCGTATCGATATATTACGTTTTTTTAAAAAAAAGTCGTTATAATATCGGAAATAGCGTTTCGGAAAAATCGCTTTTTAGGCTATTTAAACAAATCGTCGATAACGAATATAAAATACGTATATTCGCGGTCGATAATCGATACGCGTATCACGTCGAAATTAATTTTTTTCTAAATTTTAAAAAACTACGTCGAATATAATAAGTTTTTTTTTCGGCCTGGCTTTCGTTTTTAATAAAAAATGCAGCTTTTAACGAAAATTTTGCAGTTTTGGAAGTATTTTTTTTATTAAAAATCGTTTTTGGTTCGGTGATAAATAGCTTTAGCTTTTTTATAAAATATTTCTTCGTAAGCTTTTTTTATAACTTAAAATTTATCGGCTTTATTATTTATTATTAAGCGTTTTTAATATATATTATTTTTTATTTTATATAGCTTTTTATCGGCTAAAATATAATCGAAAATTTGATTTTTAAATAATTTAAATTAATAATTTAACACGTTAAATAATTTAAATAAAATAGTTAAATAGTATACGATTAAATAAAAATCGTCGGTTTTGTAATTATCGATTAAAAGTTTATTTTCGTCGCTAATCGGCTTATTCCGATTATTTTCGATTAAATTCATTCGCGATGCTAATCGAAATAATAACGCGAATGCTTTTTCGGTCCGAAAATCGGTGTTTTTTATTCGCGGTGCCAGCCGAAATAACAACGCGAATGGTTTTGGCTCTGTAAAATCCAAAGCGCAAATAACGAAGCAGCCGATTTCGTTAGCAATTTATTCGTTAATATTTTATTTGTTTTATTTAGCGAAATTAAACGAATAAAAGCGTTTTCGTTTGGAAAAACCGTTTGCCGCTGTATTAATTATTTTTTTAATATATTTAATTTCGAAATTTATAAGTCGCATTTAAGCTATTTAATTAATAACGAATGCTTTTGATAAATTATTAGCTTTTTTATTTAATTAATCGATAAAAACTTTTGCGTTTGTTTTTAAAATAAAATATACGCCGTATAATTTATTTTTTATTTTTTTTATTATTTTAAAAGCGCTTCGATATTTTCGTTTAATAGCATCGTAGCGTGCTTTCGCGAAAGATTATAGGCCGCTTTCGAATCGTAAAAAATATCGTTTTTTGTTTTTATCGATTTATTATAATACAACTTTCCAATCGAAAATATTAGCGTCGATCGTCAAAATGATTTTTTTTGCGTTTAGGCTATAATCGATCCGTATAAGCGATAAGGCCGATAAAAGATCGTTTTTAAAAACTTTTATAGCTTTGCTCTGCTTTTTTTTTTAAACGAAATCGACTTTTTTTTTTATCGTAGCGTAAATAAATGCAGCTTTCTAAAAGAAATTTTTAATTTAATTACGATAGTAAATTATAACGCTAATAAAAATTTTAGCTTCGGTAATATTTTTATATTTTTTTTATTCGCAGATCTTTTTAATTTTTTTTATTAAAAGTGGCGGCTAGCGTTATTAATTATATAGCCAACGATATTTATTTCGGGCATGCAAAATTTTAATCGAAGGCCAATAATAGCTTTGGCTTTTTCGAAGCAAACTATAACTTTATCGATGTTTTGAATATGTTTTATTATATAACGTCGAATTTCAGAAAAAAAAATTTTATTATTATAATATAATTTAAAACTTTTTATTCCGACGTCGTTAACGTAAAAAAAAGCAATATCCGAAATATAAATTATAAAAATCTTATATACGATTTTTACGAATTAAGCGACCGAATTAATAATTTTTATAAATACTTTCGTTATGCGTAATAAACCGATTAATATTTAAATTGCTATTATATTTCGAAATCGTAAATTAAATATTAAATAATCGTAGCCGAAAAACAAATCGAAAAAAAAAGCGATCGTTAGTTTTGCGAATTCGTTCGAAAATTAATCGACGTTAAATGGCACGTTAGCGTTTCGTATCGTTATTTTGTTTATTTCGACGATTGCGATAATAAATTTATAAATATTTTTTTTTTTTTTTGCAACGATAAACTATTTATTTTTGTATAAATCGTGGCAGAATTCGAAAATTTTTTGCTTGATTCGTTTTTTTAGCATTTCGATTATTTTATTTTAAAAGGTTTTAAAAATTAAAAAAGTCTTTTTTTGCCAGGCTTCGTAAAATACGATTTTGATATCGATATAAAACGTAACGTTAAAGCTGAATTGGCCTATTTCGGTAAAATCGAAAATTATAATTTTTTTTCGGTTGCGCAAAACTTCGTATAAGACTTTTTTCTTTTTTAACAAAAATTGGGTTTCGATTGCTAAATTATCAAATCGTTTTTTTGTAAATCGGCTGCCAGGCGATAAATTGGAAAATCGGCCGGTAATAAATTTTTCGAGTTCGCTAGTAATTAATTAAAATGATTTTGTTGCTTCGTTTTTTTCGAATTAATTATTTATTTTTTCGGAAATATTTCTATCGGATTCGCTAAAATTTACGAATCGTATTTTATCAGCTTTGCGCTTGTAAAAAATGCTGATATTAATACAAAAAAATAAAATATATAGGTCGGGTTTGTTTAATACGAAAACGAAATCTTCGGAACTTTTATTTTCGAATTAGTAGCTAAAAATATTAATATTAATTAATTTTATTCGCGGTGCTATTTTAATTAATAACGCGAATACTTTTAATCGAATATTTTCCAGGTTTTTTTATAGCTTAGCGTTTATTTTAGAACCAGAGCCGGCTATTCGTTTTTCGATAAAACGTCGATTAAAAAGATTTTGTCGTCGGCGACGGTGATTTGGCTTTAAAAAAATCGGTTTCAGTTTTAAAAAAAAGCTTTTATCTGGCCGTTTTCGATGTATTTAAAGTTGACGAGATTTTTCAAAATCCAAAGCATTTTAAAAATAATAAAATAAAAGTATTTTTTTATTATTAAAAAATTTTTATAAATAATAATATTTTTAACGTCGACTTTTATATTTCGTACAATTTTATTAAATTTAATCGTGTTTTTATTAACGGTCGTGTAAATTATTCGCTTATCGGTAATAATCGGAATATTATTAATTTCGGCTGTTTCCTGGTTTATACAATTGATTTCGGCTTTATTATCGAATAAAGCGAGGGCGGTCGTACTTTTTTTAAATATAATTTTTATTTTTGGCGCTTTTATAATTGTGTAAAAGCAGTTTCGTCGTTTTAACTTTTGGGTTTTTATAACGAAAGCTAAAAAGCTGATTTTTTCCGAGGATTTTTTTTTATCGGCTAAATTAATTGCAATATTGTAAATTTCTTTTTGGTTTTTTTTTAATTTAAAATCGTTTTTTTTTCGAATAATTTTAATTTTTTCGTTTTTTTTTAATATAAAGATTTGTTTATTAATAATTTTGTCGAATCTTTCTTTTATGCTAAATAAATCGCTAAATTTTAATTTAATTTTTTGTTTTATGATTTTTTTAATAGCTTCGTCGACGGCTTCGAGGCTGATATATTTGTCGATTTATTTTTCGCTTCGCATTAATAATAGGCGCTTAAAAGCTGGTACTTTTTAAATAATTTAAATCGGAATATCGGTGTCGATATTTTTTATATCGTCGTTAATTTTTTTTATTATAAGCGTTTTTTTAATAATTTCATCGGTTTTTTTTCGAATTTTAAAATCTTTTTCTTTTTCGATTTTAACGTTTTTTTTTATATCAATCGGTTTAGCGAATAAAACAAAAACATTTTGCTTTTTTATGATTCGCTGGTTTGATTATACAGCTATAATATTTGCAAATGCGATATTTGTATTAATAATATATATATTTATTTTTTATTTATATATTTGAATTTTATTTACGTTTGAAATAAAAGTTTTCTTTTTGATTAGTACGCTTTTTGGAATGTTTTTTCTTTTATTAATAAAAATCGTTTTTGTATTTTTTTTGTTTTTCAAGCAGTCGTTCTATTCCGTACCTTTTATTTTTAAGCGAATAGTATTTAATTAGCTTTGGTTTTCAGCTTTATTAAAAAAACTTATTTTTGCTTCCGTCGGTCCGAAGCAAATCGCTTTATATTTATTAATATAACAGATACTATTATTTACACAAAAATTAAATGCTTTACATTTAGAGCGAATATAAGGTTTTTCGCAGTAAATTTTTTTGTTATTATAAAACTTACACTTAGAACTACGGAATTTCTTTTAATAATTATTTTTATTATTTTAATAGCCGCGATTTTGATTTCCGCGTTGGTTTTTTTTTCTTTTTTAATAATCGTTATTATAATTAGTGTTTCGCTGATTTTAATCGCTAGCACGGAAAGGTTGCTATTAGGCAGCTATTACTTTTACGGTAGTTTAGCGAAGCTGATCGCTTCGAACATTTTAAAAAAAATAATTGTTATAAAAGCTATTTAAATCGTTTTTATTATTTAAATTAACGTAAAAAAGTTTTTTTTGCTATTATATAAAACTTTCGATTTTGCTTTAAAGCTTTTGAATCTTAATATCGGTAAATTTTAATACAAGAGTTTCGATATTTTTATTAAGCTTTTCCAAGCTAATAGATTCTGCGAAGCGATTAAATAATATAATAACTGATTGTTTTTTAACGATTTCGGTAATTTTTAATGGCTGGGCATATTTCTGTATTAAAGCTTCTACGTTTTTTTTATAAATAAAAAAAAGAAATTTCTTTTGGTTTATAGTTTTAATAATACGTTCGCTTTGGTTTTGTTTAAAAACGAATTCTACAAATTTAAAATATTAATCGAAAGTTTCAAAGTTTTATTTATCAATTTTAAAATGCTTAATAATCTTATTACGAATGCTAATTAAAAGGCTAAATAAAAATAATCTTTTCTGTTTTACTTCGCTTAAAACTTTTTTATTAACGAAAACGTTAAAAACCTTCGTATAAATACGATAATAAGCTTTAAGTTTTTTGACTTAGCGAATTGTTATAATAAACTATTTAAAAAAAGCGATAATATCGCGAATCTGCTAGCGATTATAATTTCGGAATTTCGATTTTAAAGCTTTAATTAGCTTACGCCAGTCTCGAGCCCTAATAGTCTTTTATTCGTTTATCGATTTAATAATATTTTTAATAATTAGATTATAATAGCGAAAGAGTTTATCGAATATTTCAGTTTTAAAAACTTCGAAATTCTTATAAGTTTTTTTATATTTCTCGATAAAATCGGTAATATTAGCGCTACTAAATAAAAATACACTAGAGGAGCCAAAAAAGGGCATGCGGCCTCGCATAAAAAAACGAAAAGCGTCGTTGTTTATAATATTAGCGAAAATGTTGGTAGGATTTAAATTAAATAAATAAATGTTTTTTGAAATTGTAAATTAAAGGTTTTTAATATGAAAAAAATCGTTTTTAATAAAGGAGCTATCAAAAAGATTTTTATATTTTTTGAAAAAATTAAATAAAATAAAATTGCGTTTAAATATTTGAATAATATATTAAAAAACTTGTTTTTTATAGATTAACTAAATTAATATAATATTATTATATGATCCACGGTTTCGATATTCCGTAGCTTAGGCTAATACACGTATAGCTATTTTTTTACTGCTTTTAATAAAAAGTCGCAAATTGTAATTGCTATAATTATAAAACGTAAGATCAGAAGGTTGAGTTTTCGCCAAGCGTTTGACTAAAAAAGATTTAATTTAAAAAAGCCGAGCGCAGCGGTCGAAGCGTATAAACTAATATTCGATTTGTTATTTTTAAACAAAAAAGCGATTTTCGAACTTTAAATTTCGCACGGTTCAGGATTGCCTAACCGTAATTTCAAACGTTTCTAAAATATATTGCATTTTTGTAATTTAATAACTATGCGCAAAATAAAAAAGGCTATTAAAAATCTTTTACATAATATAGCTGCGAATAATATTATATAAAAGGTTTTTTAAGCCGTAATGGCGAAATATCGAAATCGATCTTAATTATAAATTTAAAAAATGCATCGGCGAATATATAAAAACGAAATACCGAAGTTTAAATCTTTGCGTAAGTTATCAAATATAAAAGTAGATAGGAAAACCAGATTAATACGGCCATATGTCGGTAGGTAAAATAGTTTAGGGAATTTCTAGAAAAGATTAAAAAAAGGAAAAAAAAAATAAATAAAAGTATGAATTAGATTGCGTGCTTATGGTACTATTTAAAAGGATGCTTTGCTCTTATACCTGTTAAAGGTAGTCAGTGATAGGGGGTTTCGGAGGGGTCTATGCCTCGACTATAGCTAAAACTACCAACTCCTATTAATACAAGGTATCACCGTTTTACAACGGCTATCGTAAAAATCTTAATTAAAATAAATCGAATATTTTGCGAATTCGTTTAATATTAAATTTTTTTAGCCTGCCGCTGCTTTTAAATTTAAAAAAAATAACGATAAAAAAAAAAAATAATAATACGAATAATAAATCGTTTTAGCGGCGGTTCTAAAGTTTTTTAAATGTTTTTGTTTTTTTTTTATTATTTTTACGGCGCGTATTTGTTATTGCTCCGTTGTTAATATTTATCGTATTTTTTAAATATTTTTTTATAATTTTTTTTGCGTTTATAAAATAGTTTTTTGGCTTTTACGAATTTTCGCTTAATAAATAGCTTTTTTATCGCATTAAATAATATCGGCCCTTTTTTATATTTTTATAAATTTATATTAATTTAATTTCGTATTTTTCGGATTTTTAAAATTTTATTATATTATTTTTCGGCTCGGTATCGTTCCGATTTTACTAAAGTTTTAATAAAAAAACGTAAAAAGTATCGTAAATACGATATTAAAAAAGAAACTCGAATAAATAAGCTTGGCCGTGCTCGTATATAACTCGTTTAATTTTAAAAAGTTTTAAATATTTATTTAAAAGCTTTCGAAAAAGTCCCAGTTATCGAAAGTTTTTAATCGATAATAATATTTTATCGCTTATTTGAAATTTAATCTTTTTATATTTAGCATCGTAAAATCTTTTGTAAGGATTGAAAGGCAAGGAAACACTAGTTCAGACAATAGAGCTCAGATAAGGTTGGGTTGATAGTCAGACTGATCTCTACCTTCTATATTTTTAGTAGAAGGCGTGTATAAGTACAGAAGAAGGGGTGGAGCCCTCGAGAAAAGTATTTCCCAGGAAACCAGGCGAATCTTATTTAGTATGCTTTTCCAGCCCCCATCCCGACCTTTTCTCAATCCTTTTTAATATAACCCTAATAACTGGTTTCTTAACAATCACTCCTATAAAGTGTTTTATCTAAATGTTATTTCCAGCCCTTATAGTATTATCCGGCCCCCACGGCCTATCCGCAGAAAGTATTATTCGAAGGTTGGTAGGAGGCAGAGGGTCTTGGCGGATCACCTGACTTATACACGTGATGTTGGTTCCTGACATCTTTTATAATTCGCGTTAGCTTTTTTTAGCTTTTTATTAAATACTTTTTTTTTTTTTTTTGCAATATTTTAATTCGTTTTTCCGTTAACGATACTTTTTTTTTTACGACGTCGCTTTCGACGTTGCTGCCAAATTCTGAATAAAAGTCGTATAATATACGAAAAAAAATAAAATCCGTAAAAGCGTATATCGAATTATTATACGTAAATTCGGCTAAAATAAGCTTCGTAGCTTAATCGTTTTATCGGTAATCGCAGTACGTGCGAAAATAAAATTTTAAAACTTAATTTTAACGTTTCGTTTAGCCATCGGTTTAAAAATGGAAAACGATGCTTAATCGACGTCGTATTTGTAAATAAAATATTATTAAAAACCAAAATTTATTAATAAAAACTGATTTTTTATTTATAATAATCTTTTTAAAACAGCTAAAATTTTTATAAATATATTATATAAATATTTTAATTAAATTTAAAACTGAAATTGTTTTTTATATCGGTATATATTTCGATAGCTTCGTATATCGGTTTATTATAACGAATATCGAATCGTAAATACGATTTCGTTTTTTGCTGAAAAATAAATTCGTAATAAAATTTATAATTTTTTTTTTTTAAAATTTCGTAAAAATCGAAAAAAAAGTTAATTCGCTATAAAATCGGTGTTTTTTAAATTTGCTTTTTTAGCACTTTTTATACGTATTAACGTAACGTTTTACGTCGCTTTATAAACCAGGCCAGAAATACTTTTTTTCGACCAGTTTTAGCGTTCGCCGAAAATTTTAATAACCGGAGATCGGATCGTCGTAATTAATTTTTAATATTTCGCTTTTAATAACGCTTTTATTCGAAATATACGCACGTTTTTTATAACGTAATAATTTATTTTAGCTTATACGCTAATATTTTTCGAATCCGGCTCGATTGCTTTGCAAAACCGATTCGTATATTTTTCATAATACAAAAAAATCAAATTTTTGCAATTTAAAAATAGTTTTATAAATCGGTTTTGCTAGCTCGTTATTAGCCGTTTCGAATTATAGCAATACAGCGGCTACGCTTCGTGGTATATATTATTTGCAATTAATAATATTAGCAAAAAACAATCCGGCGAAAAAGCTTTTTATTTAGCTTTTTTCCGCTTGCTTTTTATTTTTTAATTTTATTAATAAAAGCTTCGAATACTTATCGGCGCGAAATAATTTATACCCCGATTTTAAGCGTATTTTTATTACGGAAAATATTTTAAAATTTTTTAAATAAGCTAATTTTAGCTTACGATGCAGCGTAAACAGCTATTCGTTATTTTTTTTTTTAAATTTTTTTTTAAATTTGGCCGGCGGAAAAAACTATTCGCCGGATTAAAAACTTTTATTTTATATTCGATTGCAAAATCGTATTTAGCTAGCTCGTCGGCCCATTTCGCTTAGCATTCGTTCAAACGTTTTTTCGTAAAAAAGTATTTCAGATTATAATAATTTATACGTATAATAATAACGTTAAAAGCGCTACGTAAATATTAGTTCTATTATTTAAAAGCGTAAATTATAATTATAAATTCAGCGTCGTAAATCTCGTATTTTTGTTTTATAAAAAAAAGCTTTTTCGAATAATACGCGATAAAATGCTAACGTGCCTTCGCATTTTTTTTAAATAATTAAAATAATATTCCGCTTATAACGAATTTCGAAGCGTTTGTTTCGATTTAAATTTTTAATCGAAAATCGAAATAACGTAAAATCGATGCTTAGCAAAACTTTTTTTTTAAAAATAAAAAAGCGATTTTCGCCTCGAATAAAAAACGAAAAAGGCCCGATATTTTTTTTCGTTGCAATTTTTTTAAAAAATTTATAATAAATCGGCAAAGCTTAGCGTAATTTTTAATAAAACGTTTGTATAAATTAATAAAACTTAAAAATATTTAAATATTTCGTTACGTAATAAAAAAAGGCTATTTCCGAATATTATTTATTTTTTTGGGTTTATTTTAATTTTCGTAAAAATAACGACGAAGCCTAGAAACTTAATCGTATTCGTATCGAAAGCATATTTTTTCAAATTTTCGTAAAGTTTGTTAATACGAAATCTTTCGAAAATCTTTTTTATCGCGTTTGTATAATCGTCGGAATTTTCGGAAAATATTAAAATATCGTCGAAATAAATTATATACGTAATATTTATTAAACCGATTAAAACTTAATTAATATACGCTTGAAAGGTTGCTAATGCGTTCGAAAAGCCGAAAAGTAATACGCAGTATTCGAAATGTTCGTAACGAATGCGAAACGCAGTTTTTTATTTATTTTTCTTTTTTATTCGAAAGCGGTAATACGCTTAAATAAAATCTAGCTTAATAAATATTTTGGCTTTTTTCAAACGGTTCAAAGTTTCGCTTATAAAAAATAAGAAAATTCGATTTTTAACCGTAATTGCGTTTAAATTTTTATAATCGACGTATAATCGTAAATTTCCGTTTTTTTTCGGTATAAATATTACCGATGCGTCGGCAAAGCTAATAAATTTTTTTATTTATTTTTTTTTTAAATTCGAATCGAAATATTCGCGTAATTCGGTGAATTTAAATTCCGATAAAAAATAAATTGGTTTTTAAAAAAGGGTTTTTTTTTCGCGAAATTTATTCGATATTTTATAAAATAATAAAAAACTAGAATAACCGCGGCGGTATCGTTAAATACGTCGGCGTAATCGTCGTATTTAAAAAGTAATTAATATTGTTTTTTAATAGCTTTTTTTAAAACGATATAAAACGCTTGTTTTTTTTTGGATTTCTTTTTGAAACGTTTAATATAAAAGTAGGTAGGAAAACCAGACTGATACGGCCATATGTCGGTGGGTAAGATAATCTAGGAAATTTCTAGAAAAGACTGAAAAAAGAAAAAAAAAAAATAAGTGAAGGTATAAATTAAACTGCGTGCTTATAATATTATTTAAAAAAATGCTTTGCTTTTATATCTGTTAAAAGTAGTTAATAGCAAAGGGTTTCGGAAGGGTTTATGCTTTAATCATAGCTAAAACTATTAACTTTTATTAATATAAGATATTACCGTTTTACATTTTGTCCTAAATAATATACGTAGTCGTTTTTAATTACGACCAAAAAAAAACATAATTTTAATAAATGCAATTTAGTTTATTTTATATAATTTAAAAATCAATTAATTAAAAACCGAACTTTTTAATTTTATACTTCTTCGGTCTTTTAACCCGTTCTCGGCCTTTTTGCTGTTAGCTTCTGCGGAGAAATAACGTTTTGCTTATCGTTTAAATCATTTTGTTTATTCTGCTTTTTTGAAAAATAGCTCGATAAAATATTAATCGAAATATTATTTAAATTTACGAACGTTTTGATAGCTTTTTCGTCGATAATATTATTAAATATCGCCGCGACGGATGCTTTCTACGACTTTTCTGCGTAAATAATAAATTTCAGCTTTTAAACGTAGTTTTACGCTTTGCAAAAAGCGCTGAAAAGTTTTGTATTAAAATCGTAAAAATAATCGATTAGTTCGTCGTAATTAAAACCGATTAACGCTTTTGCTTCGCGTAAAACTAATAGGTCGGACCACGGTTGTTTACCGACGAATGCTTTTAAAAAAGCTTCGAAGCTTGTAAAAAAGATTATTCCACGGAATAATTCGAAAGTAGTCTGTGACGATTCACTCTGTTGCCACCTCTCGTGTCACCCCAGCAACCACGTGTAGCTGCAAGCTCCCTGGTCTCCTGGTGGGTCTTCTATTAACTGTGGAGACTATTATATATATAAGGCTTTTTTTCTTTTAGCAACCTTTGCTTTTTGCAGTTGTTGATTTTAAATAAATATTTTATTACAGAACCAAAGGCTCGTTTTTTATACTATATAAACACGGCGATTAGTTGACTGATTTCTTAGCTTTTCGATTAATTAAATCGTTATATTATTAATAATTTTTTTTCTACGCTGGCGACGGCGTAAACTATTTTTTTTCTCGAATTTCTTACGGATTATATTAAAATGATCGACCGGTCGTGAAAAAGCTTATTTCCGCATTTCGCGAAGAATAGCTTTTGTTTAACGATCCTTTTTTTAGCAAAGCTTTTTAGCTTCTGCTATTACATTTTAATCTCCTTTTTTTTAATCAGCGAAAAAGCAGCTTTTCCCAAAAGCTTTTTTTTTTGAAAAACAGTTTTTTTCCCGAAGAAAAAAAAACAAAAAAAAGGCAAAGCGCCAACTATTTCGCTTGCCATTTTTTTTTTGCAGCTTAGCGCTGAAAGCGTTTAGTTGAAACTTTTGCAAAATCAATTGAAAAAAGCGCAAAAGCGTAAACGACAACTTTTGAAAATTATACGATTGCGACAAACCTTTTAATTAAAGCGTTTAGTAAAATCTATCGAACGTGCTTTTGCCAATCGCGAATCCGCTGCTTTTTTCTTTTTTCGCAACGTTTTATTTTAATTAACAAACGCTGCAAACCAATCTTTACGCTTTTCGCGAACTTTTTTTAAATTTTTTTATAACGGCCAAGACTTTAGCGCGCTTTTTAAACGTTATAATTCCTATTTATTTGTTAATTTTCGATTAGCTCGTATAAAACGCGTTTCGAATTTTAAATTTAAATTAAATAATAGTAAAAATTATAAAACACGCTATTAAAAAACTAAAGTTTTCGACAATTTCGAATTTTATTACGATTATTTCGTTAGCGATCGATTACGCAAAAATTATATATTCGATCAGACCGAAAGCGTGGCAAAAAAATTTCTAATTCCGCGTATTTTAAACCGTTCCGATTTTACTTCTTCCGAAAAATTAATAAAAAAAGTCGCCGATTTTCTAGCCGATTTTTTAAACGTTTAAAAGGCCGAAAACGAATTTAAAATATTTGCAATAAATACGTACGACGACTTTTGGCGGTTTTATTTGCGATTTTCCATTTTCGTAGCGAACGTTTAAATACGAATTAACAAACAGCTTCGAAACGCTTTTCGCGATAAAATACTAAAGCGTTTACGAAAAAAGCTGTATTTAGAATAAACGCGTATAACGATTTTTAAAAATTGGCTTATCGCCGTCCGTTAAAAAAAACAAAATCAGTTGGCTAAACGAATTTTATACGCGAATCGCTTTTTAATTAAATTTATTATTTATTAAAATAATAAGTTTTTAACCAAAGCGTATTACGAATCAAATCGTACGTACGAAAATCGTTCAAATGTTTCATAAGCTTTTTTTCAGCCCTTTGCTGTTTTTCTTTTTTTTTCACGCCAAAACGCTTTCTTTGGCGTTTTTTTTTTTCGATCGGACCAACGATAACGCTCGTTTTTTATTTTATATTAAAAAGTTTAAAAAAGCCAATTTGCACGATTTTTTACGGGCCGACCTTCGGTTTTATTTAAAAGCCTTTTTAGGCTAATAAATATAAACGAGATCGAACCGGCCGAAGATTAGCCTTTTAATAATAATAATAAAAACGAAAACCTTTTTTCAAACGATTTTCAAAACGCATACTGTTGGTATCACAGGTGGTGATACAGATACGACTAGTCGTAGTAAATCGGGTTGAAACTGTATGCATTCTACTGGGTCTAGCTGGTGTGAAAATATAAGATAGATATGCGAGCGCTAGCGGGCGCTAGCGCTGCGCACCTACAACTATAATTCCGCATCATCTGATCCCACGTGACCCCTATAGGTATTTCCACACTGGCAGTCTTCTTTTTTCAGTAGAATGCGTTTCTAGCTTGCAACGTGTTTGAACGCAATTGCAAATTAGCCCTCTAAATTAGCCCTTTTTTTCCCTGTCTATCCAGCCTTCTACTCTAATCGTCAGCTTGTTTTCCTCGATAAACGTCGTAAACGCTCTATTTGGGGCTGCTTTCGTTATAGCGTCCGCCAGGTTATCCTTACCGTTAATCCAGCGAATTTCTGCTATTTCACGCCTTTCGTATAACTGGCGCAGCGCCATAACATCGACCATAAACCTTTTTTTCTTTATCGTTCCAAGTTTTACTAAGCATTCGTACAATAAGTAAGAGTTTGTGCAAACGATTAATGGAATCTTTGATAAAAGGCTGAGCTGCTAAATGATTTGTTCCAGAATAATTGCAATCGCAATAGCTAAATCGGCTCCGGCTACCATTCCCAGAATTTCGCTAGCTAATACGCTTTTTATGACACGTCGGCTTTTGATAAAGCTGAAATATATAACGTTGCCTTGCATGAAAAAATCGTCGTTTTCGAATAAAATATCTTTATTGCTAATAGCGATAACGTAACCAATCTGGCTATTTAAATCTTCGTTGTTAGCAAACGAGCCGTTTATAAAAACGTACAATTTTATACGATTCAGATCGAAGGGTATATAAGTCAATCCTCGGCCCTGATTATCCATTATCCATTTTATTCGTTTGTTCAGCTCGACAATCTCCTTTTAGCCTAGGCTTTTAAATTACGCAGCCGTAAACAACGCGAATATGGCTTCTGATTGGCAAATTAACGCAATATAAGCCTCTAAAGCTTTCTGGCTGGCGTATTTTTACATTTGAGTGTCTGGGTTGTTTAAAACAAGCTTCAGATTCTTGCCCTGGTTTTTTTGTATAAAAGTCATATAATCGCTTTTTAAAATCAAAACGCATCCGTTGAAAGCTAAATTATACGAAATTGTAAGCTTATCCATTAGTTTTGCCGTTAATTTGGCCTTTTCCAGCTTAGCTTTTTTTTTTTGCAATAAAACGTTCGTCACCAAAAAAGTATATATCGTCCGTTTGCATCCCAATTAGCCCAAAAACGTCTTTTTTAATAATAATTAGCAGGCAGAAATCGTAAGTTAACGTAACGGCCGACAGCTTTTTTTTGTAATAAATATAATATATTATTTATCAAAATGTTCCTGCTTCTAAAATTTCATACAACGCCTTTTTAACCCGCATAATCGTGCCTTCGGGATACAAATAGGCCATTTCCTTTGGTAGTTTTGCCAGAATTAGCCGGTTTAGCGGTTATTTACTCTATATATAAGCCTAAATGATATTTCGTAAATACAGGTGTATTTCTCGTTGCAGCAGCGAAAGGGCCAGAGCAGTAATTAATCTTTGGCTCGAACGCTGAATTATGGGTGATTGCGTTAATATAACTTTCTTGCTTTGGTCCAGAAAGGCTTATATTACAAATCTTGACTTTTCGAACGGGATAAAGGTTTTCTTCGCCTTTACTTTATTTACTAAACGTGATCCGAAGACTCGCACGCCATTATGTTAAACTGAATCGTATTATATAAATTCGAATACTCCTATAGCTAGTAAACCTTCGATCTTACGACGTTGAAAGTTCTCAAACGCTTCGCCTTCCGTTGTAATTACCCCAGAAGCGCGCAATCTGGCTGAAAGCTCCCGGTCTGATTTTTCTTTATGCGTCAGAAACGTACTGAACTCTTCGCAAAAAATCTTAGTAATCAGCTGCTTAAAGCATATATCGTCGTATTTGCGTAGAGCTTTTCTTATTCGGCCTATACGACGTGATTCTGCTGGTTCGCCGTTTGCTGGTTCGCCGTTTAAGGGTTTTGGGAGGTTTTCCTGATTTTGTGCGCTCGGAAGGGCGTAGGGTTTTTTTTTATCAAATTCCGGTTCGTCGTTTTCCGAAAGTTTCTAATTATATAGCTTTACAATTGTTATTCTTAACTGAACTGCTTTTTCTTTGATTTAAACGGTGCACGTTTATCTTTTAATTACGAAAAAAGTATAAAGGCCTTTTTATTAAGCTTTCTCGTTGCTTATCCCTTCGCGCCATACACGAACTTGCGATTAAAAAGGCAAGTCTAGCGTTTCGAATGTATTCGGGCTATTGCGCGTATAAAATGCATTTTGCACCTGGCGAATTGCTTGCAATCGGCGGACTTCCGCCATTCCTTTGCGTACAGCTTCCTTTCGCTTTGCAATGTTTGCAAAAAGGGGGTCATTTTCGTAAATGCGGAAGTAAGCGCCGAATACAAATAAAATTGGAATAAAATCTGCTGGACCGGTTGTATCGTTAATAGCTTTCAGAACCATTTGCAAACGTTGTTTTTTAAAAAATACCGGTTTTTTTAAATTCAGCTGTAATAATTTTATAAATACGTCGCAGCGTATAATAATAGCGCTTAACTTTTCCTATACTATTATATGCTTCGGTGAGCATTTGCTTAATAGTAATTGATATTGCTTTTACTAGTTTTTTAAACTTTTTTGCGTTAAAATTAGTATTTGAATCGTATATAATAATATCGAAAGGTTTTAAATACGTATTTATTTAATATTTCCGCAATTGATTGAAAATTTCAAATGCGATTATATTCTTAAAAAACGCTGCCGAATTAAATAAGATTGCAAAATCGATAACGTATAATACTAAGCCTTTATTCAGGTATATTATATTAATAATAATAAAATAGTTGAATTTTTAATCGTTTTTTAAAGTAAATTTGTATTTGCCAGGGTTTGCGCCGTATATTTGGCACTGATAACAAAACTTTTCAATTGTTTTTAAAGCTTTAAAAAAAACGTTTTCGTGGCCGGATAAATCAAGCATTTTTGCAAGGCGCGCCGCGGAAGGATATCCGAATCGGCGATGTATTTAACGTAATTCTGTAATTGTTAAATAGGCCAAAATAACTTTCTCCGTATATAACATTAAAAACGAATGGCCCTATTTGCGAATAACTGAAATCTTTCTTTGGCCCTGAATAAAAATATCGAACAGGTTGTTATAATACATTTTCAAACGATCGAAATCTTGGAAAGAAATTAAAAATAGCGTATCCACGTTGACTAAATGAAAGATGATTAACTTTAGCGATATCGTTATATCTATGGAACCGGTAATTTTCGTTGTGTTGTCGCTAAATTTGATTTTGATTTTGCTTTCAAATCGATTTATATGCAAAAGAGTAGGAAGCAACTTTTGCAAAGCTTCGGCTTGTCGTTTTTTTGCAATAAAAACCTTCGCTGCTCCTGTATCTGGAATGAAACTTTGAAATTTGTAGAAAAAATAGCGTTCGAATACAAATTGATCGAAAAAGATAATGGTCGGAGAAAGTAAATATAGGTTTTCACTCGTATACGCGTAATACGTAGCGTAATTACGTAAATTATTCATTAATTATTGGCCGTCAATTGCTTTTAATTTAATCGTGAATTGAATTGCGGCCGCTGATGATTGTTAATTTTTTACGCTTCCCGCTGGCCTCCGACACGCTTTCGCCTTTAATTTCAATTAAAAACTAGCGATATTCGGCAAAAGTATAATCAACGCTTGTAAAATGGTGAAATTCGTACTTCCAGGCTTCGTAGGCTGCTTTTCGCTCTTTTAGCGTATATTAAATGGACCAATAGTTTGGCTTTTTGCATATATAACAAAGCTTTTTACGGTTTGGGCCGGTTCTTTTTCGGATTGCCACGGAAAAAAAGCCTTGTACCCTTCTCGGTATAAACCTTTTCGACCTTTGTTTTCTCCATTGCTTTTATATTCGCGATCGGTGTAATATGCGCCCGATAAGTCCTTTCATATACTACCGGTGTTTTCGTCCTTATCTTAAAAAATGCCGGTCTGATATAAGTAAGCTTCGGAAGCTGGGTTTAATTTTAAAATAACCGACATAAAACTTTTCAACTGTATTAAAAAAAGCAGTAAAAGACTTTGCTGGGTTGTACTGCGCATACGCGCATTCTGGCATATTCTTAACTGCACTTATTAATACGTCGCGAAATGCCTTGTTTGTATAATATTCGAAAGTCAAATTACGCTAAATTATCACTAGCTTTTTGGCTATAATTAAAAAATATTCGGACTTGGTTTTGATAGCGTTTTTAGGCATGAAAGTTATACGAAATAAACTTATAAATCGCTACTTTTCGAGGTATTTCTGGGCGAATTCGAAAACTTCGAACTGCTTTTTCATCAAGGCAATTATAGTCCAAAACTCGTAGTTCTGGCCGTACAATTTAATTATATAAAAGTCGTGGGCGTCGTCCTTCAGCATAAATAAGAAAACAATTGCGTAGCCAATTTCGTTTTTTTGCTAAATTTCAAGTTTTAAACAATTCTTATAAAAAATATTTAATTTGTCGTTCAGAATCTCGTATTTCGCACCTCCATATTTTTTCTTTTTATTATTATAAACCTTGGAAATATTTCCAATTTGACGAAAATAATCGGGAATTTGCGTATAAAATAGGGCCGGGAATTGCAGCTTTGGGTAAAACTGCTCTGGTCGAACGTATATGCGATACTTTCGTTAATGTTCGGGCTGGTATTAAAAGAATTCTTTAACTTCGATATTGCGTTATAGATCGTACGAGCCATATGGGTTATTGCGACCGGTACCTTCAGGGTTCTGGTTTCTGGGGTTATACTAAGATCCTACCGGCTGTGCAAAAGTATCGGAACCTTTTTTTGCTTTGTCAGATAATAGCCCACTTGGTTTTTTAACTTTGCGATCATATTTTCGGAATATTTCGTCGTATTTAATACGCAACCGAATTCTTTTTTTCTGCAAAGCAAAAGTCTATTCGATTTCATTTGACTTTAATCGAGCTTAAATTATTGCCGCGTATAAGATTTCTGCTACAAATCTTATAAAAAGGCCTGCGATTAAGCAGGTTTCGCGGAATTCTTTTTAAGCTCGGAAATTAGATTTTGCAAACGTATCGAAGGTCTATTTTTCAAAGTTTTTCCGAATAGTTTGTAATAGCTCGTAAAATAGATCTAGTCTGTTATCTGTTTTGTAAACTTCGCAGCAAAACGCAATATGCCTATTTAAAGCCTTTTCGGAAGACGTTGCTGGATCCACCTTTTTACCCTAATCTTCGACATCGTATTTAATATATGCAAGTATCGGAATTATTTTAAATGTTTGTTTTTGATAATGGAGCGATTTGTATTTGAGATCCGGTACTTCGTAATTAATGGCGGTAGTTAAATTAGTGGCGTTTTTAATTGTTTTTGATTAGTAATTATCGCAAAATATAGGCTGCAACAAATTGGTAGGTGGGGCGTTTGCTTGTATTGCTGCTTAGTTTCTAGAATTTCTTTTCGAAATCGTAAAACTCGCCGAACAGCGGTGTTAATAAAACATAATCAAGTAGAAATTATCAAATCTGACTTTAGCTACCTTTTCTTTTTCTTAGTCGTTTTGCATAACAAAAGGAAATTAATAGCCTTTAGCGCAGATCGGAAAAAAAAGTCGTTTTGCATAACAAAATCTCTTAAACTTGCCTTTTCTATTAAACCTTGCGAATCTGTGGTTAAAAGTGAATTTAACCATTAATCAGTGTTGGTATCACAAATGGTGATACAGATACGACTAGTCGTAGTAAATCGGATTGAAACTGTATTTATTCTACTGGGTCTAGCTGGTGTAAGAATATGGGGTAGATGTGCGAGCGCTAGCGGGCGCTAGCGCTGCGCACCTACAACTGTGATCCCGCATCACCTGATCCCACGTGACCCCTATGGGTATTCCCACACATACGAAAAAATTAAAAACTTTTCCGCTAATCGAAAAAACGCCCAGGCCTAAGCAAAATCTTTTTTTTAGGCGTATTGCGCGATATGCGTTATTTTAACGTTCGAAAGCTTTTTAATAGCGATTTATTAATAATTTCCGTTATATTTATTAAAAATGGCTTTTCGTATAAAATAAAAGCGCTCGCCGATTTTAAAACGAACGGTTATGCGTTAATCGATTCGGCGCTGATTAAAATTTTTTTTTTTTTTTTAAAACTTTTGATTTAATTTTTCCCGGCTTTTTTTTTTGTAAAAAGATATAATAAAACTTGTAGCTATTTAATTATATTACGTCTTTTAATTTTATTATTAATAATCGAATACAATCGTTTACTTTTTTTTTAATTATTAACTTCGGAAATTATAATATAATTTTAAAAAAAGCTTGATTGGCCGAATATTAAGTTTTACTAAATTGTAATAAACGCAAGCTTTATTGGCCGAAATCTTACTTTTTTATAATCTTTTACGTTCGTTGTATTAAAATCTTTTATTTATATTTCCGAAAGATTTAATTTCGCTATTAAAACGACGTTATAAAACGTAATAAAAACTTTAATTAATTATGGCAGATTTACGACGCTATGCGAAGCGCGAAAAGGTCGAATTTCATTCGCGATGCTAATTTCGATAGCGACGCTAATGAAATAATACAAGAAATTATATTATTATTTTTTCAGGCTAACGATTTCTTTTTTATTATTATTTTTTTTTTTTTTTTTTTTTCTTTAAAACAGCTTCTTTGTTTTACGAAAAACAGTTATATTAAAAACCGAAGAAAAGTTTTCGCCGCGATAGCTTTTCAGCTTAATATAATCGATAGTTTAAACAAGCTATTTTTTAAATTTCTTAAACGATTAATTCGAAAACGAATTTTCTAATTTACTGCTTATTTAATTTCCATTTGCTAAATTATTATATACGCTTTTAAGCTGATTTTCAGAAAAAAAGCAGTTAAAATGTTTTTAATTTTTTTATACGAAATCGACAGAATATTAAACGACTTTACGTATAACACTTTTTTCAAAACCTAATTTTACAGTTTTTTCGAACGTTTTAAAATTAATAAAATATCGATTTCGACTTTTTTAATCAGCTTAGCAAAGCTAATTTCGAATAAACCTTTTTTCGAATTTTTTTCTCCGAAATACAAAAATTTCGAACACGTGTTTTCTAAAGCCGCCAATAACGAGCTAGCCTTTCACCGGCCTTACGACCATAAAATCGAATTTATTATAAATAAAAAAAAGCTGAAATACACTTTTTTATATAAAATATCGATTTTAAAGCTCGAGATTATTAAAACTTATTTGCAAAATAATTTTAACAAAAGCTTTATCGAACCTTTTATCGTTTTTTTCGCTGTTTTAATGCTTTTCGCAAAAAAACCCGACGGTTTATTACGTTTTTATATCGATTATCGAGCTTTTAATAATATTATTCGTAAAAATCGCTACTTTTTTTTTTTTATCGATAAGATTTTTATTTGTTTTTCGAAAGCGCGAATTTTTACAAAATTCGATATTCGTTAAGCTTTTTATAAAATTCGAATAAACTCCGCTAATAAAAAACTGACGACGTTTCGTACGCGTTACGGCGCTTATAAATGCAAAATGCTATCTTTTGGCTTTATTAATAAATCCGCAATTTATTAACGTTATATCAACGACGTTTTTTTCGATTATTTAAACGATTTTTGTATTATATATTTAAATAATATTTTTATTTATTCGTCCGATCTTTTAAAACACGCTATATATTTTCGCAAAATGTTTCAAAAGCTCGCTGACGCTGGATTACAGGCCGATATTCGAAAATCTGAATTTAACGTTATTCGGATCCGTTATTTAAGCTTTATTATTTTAATTAAAAATCTAAAAGTAGATCCAGAAAAGATTTCCGTAGTGTAAAAGTAGATAGGAAAACCAGACTGATACGGCCATATATCGGTGGGTAAAATAGTCTAGGGAATCCCTAGAAAAAACTGAAAAAAGGAAAAAAAAAATGAATAAAAATATAAATTAAATTGCGTGCTTATAATATTATTTAAAGGGGTGCTTTGCTTTTATACCTGTTGAAGATAGTTAATGGCAGGGGGTTTCGAAAGGGTTTATGCTTCGATCTTAGCTAAAACTATTAATTTTTATTAATACAAAATATTATCGTTTTACATTCTGTGACGATCTAATCAATCGAAGGGCTGAAAGATCAGTCAACTGGTCGCCGTGTTCATATAATATGAGAAACGAGCCTGTGGTTCTGTAATAAAGATATTCACTTAGAATTAACAATTGCAAAAAGCAGAAATTGCTAAAAAGAAAAAGTCTTATATATATAAATAGTTTTTACAATTGATGGAAGACCTATCAAAAGACCAAGGAGCTTGCAATTATACGTAATTGCTGGAATAATATACGAGATAGCAAAAAAGTGAATCGTTATATTATTTTTCCGTCCGAAAAAAGCGCGCTCTCGAGCTTTTATTTATTGGTACGTCGCTATCCAAATAATCGTACGAATCCAAACCTTCGGAATACGCTTTCAGCCAGTTTATAAGTTTTGCAGAAAAACCGGAAAGCTTTTTATACGCCAAATGAAAATCGCGCATTTTTAAAAAAGCGTATATAAAATCAAACGCGGAATATTACGTAAAATTTTTATTTAAGTTTACTTAAAAAGTTTTATATTAAAAGGTTTTCCGCTGCACTCGACAAGCGATTAATTTTTCGATTTCGTATTTAAGCTTATTAATTATATTAATAAATTTAAAGGCTAAATTAATCTGATCTGAAAGCGCGTCGTCAGCTGTTTTACGCAATCGATTAGCGTAAAAAACTGGATGTACGTTTATAATATTAAAAAGATCTAGCTTAAAAGCGTTATCGAAAATTTTGGCTATAATTTTGAAAAAGCCGTTTATAAAATTATCGAGCTTGCGAAAAGGCCGGAAGGTCGGAAATAGACGCATATCGAATTATACGTAATCGTTAACGTTAAAATCGATCGCGCGGCGAAATTTATTCGTATTTTTTTTTATTTTGTCGTAGATTTATTAAAAATGCGATTTAGCGAGATTTCAGGCGTCGTAATAGCGGCGAGCGTACGCACGAGCTTCGTTTGCGTTCAGCTTATATAAGAAATTAAAAAAAAAGGAAATATCGAGTTTTTAGTTTTAATTAATATAAGAAATTTAATCGTATACAATTTCAAAAAATAAAAGGTTATTTAGACTTTCGTAAAAAAGGATTATTTAAGCGAAATCTATTATTAAAAAAAATTCGTTTTAATCGTTTTAATAAAAGTTTACGAAAAGTCGAAAGCGTTTTTGCAAATATTAGTTGTAAATTTCGGTTTGACCGTCGGTTTCAGAATAAGCGGCTGTCGAAAGCTTTAGTTGCGTATCGAATATTTTATTTAATTTAAATCAGAAAGTAAACCAATATTAAAAGCCACGATCGCTAATAATACTTTTTAAAAGGCCAAAATACTTGTATACGTAGAATATATATAATTTAGCGAAGCTTCGAGCGTCGATATTTTTGTGACAGAAAATCGAAATAGCTTATTTGAAAAAGCGATTTATTATTACGAATACGTTATCGTAACCGTGTTTGTTTTTATTAAAATTGCAAAAGTTTATTATAACGTGTTTCTAAAAATGGTTAAAAACAGAAAAAAGCTAAAAAAGCCGGGGCGCTTATTTTTTAAAATAAAACTTTTTCGATAAACGTAGCAGTTGCGACAGTATTGTTTTACGAAAGCTATTATACCTCGTTAATAATATTAGTCCGAAAGCAATTGCGTAGTTTTGCAAACGCTAGGATAAGCGATAAAAATCTGATCGTGCATTTTTCGTATAAAAGCCAAGCGAAAGTAATCGACGTCTGATATTATTAAGCGACCGTGATATAACAGCAGGTCGCGTTTAAATATATACGAAATATTATTAGCGTCGTTTTTTTCGTAGCGTTTCGTATAGCTTTTTTTCGAAAAGTTATCAGGCTGCTAGCTATGCGATTAGCGTGGAAAAGCTGGTCAACGACACGAAATACGAAAAAAAAATCAGCTATTTTAATAATAAAAACAGCTGTTTCGAAAGTCGTAAAAGATCGAAGTTTTTTAATTAAAAAGCGGTGGTTAATTTAATCGGCTCGAAAAAGGGTTTGCAGGCGCTGAATGCGTTTAAAAGAGTTTTAGCAATCGAATTCGCTCGTACGACGTATTAATGCGTCAGCCAGAGAATTATGTTTATTTGGTTTATACGTAATAAGAAAGTTGTAATCGGCGAAAAATTCGGCCTAGCGTATTTGTCGAGCGTTTAAGAGTTTGAAAATTATAAAATATTTTAAAATCTTATAATTAGTAATTATTTTAATCTGATAAACTAAGCTAGCTAATTCAGTACGAAAATTGCTTAAAAATCTTACGATTGTAAGCATCTTTTTATCGTGTACGACGTAGTTTAGCTTTGCGAAGGCTATAGTTTTGCTAAAATAAACGATTGGAAGTTAATCGTTATTATGAAATTGCGAAAGCATAAAGGCTATTACGCCGTCGGAAGCGTCAGTTTTTAATATGCAAAAAAGGTTTTGCCTATAATATTATAAAACTGATGCAGTAGTAAAAAGCTAGTATAAAAAAATCGAAATTCTTCTGATATTCAAAAGTAAAATTATAAAAAACGTTAGCTTTAATTAAATAAACCAAAAGCTTTATAATTATATCGTAGTTTCGAATAAAACGTCGGTAAAAGTTACAAAAACCAAAAAAGCTTTATATATCTTTTACAATAATAAAAGGCTTTGAGTAGGCGATTACGGAGATTTTTTCTGGGTTTATTTTTAGGCTTTCAATCGAAATAATAAAATTTAAGTAACGGGTCCGAATAACGTTGAATTTAAATTTCCGAATATCGGCCTATAATTCAGCGTTAGCGAGCTTTTGAAGCATTTTGCGAACGTATATAGCGTATTTTAAAAAATCGGACGAATAAATAAAAATATTATTTAAATATATAATATAAAAATCGTTTAAATAATCGAAAAAAACGTCGTTTATATAGCGTTGATAAATTGCGGGTTTATTAATAAAGCTAAAAAATAGCATTTTGCATTTATAAACGCCGTAACGCGTACGAAACGTCGTTAGTTTTTTATTAACGGGATTTATTCGAATTTTATAAAAAGCTTAACGAATATCGAGCTTCGTAAAAATTCGCGCTTTCGAAAAACGAGCAAAGGTTTTATCGATAAAAGGGAAAAAATAGCGATTTTTACGAATAATATTATTGAAAATTCGATAATCGATACAAAAACGCAGTAAACCGTCGGGTTTTTTGGCGAAAAGCATTGGAGTAGCGAAAAAAACGGTGAAAAGTTCGATAAAACTTTTGTTAAAATTATTTTGTAAATAAGTTTTGATAATTTCGAGCTTTGGAATCGATATTTTGTATAAAAAAGTGTATTTCAGCTTTTTTTTATTTATAATAAGCTCGATTTTGTGGTCGTAGGGCCGGTAAAAAGCTAGCTCGTTACTGGCGGCCTTAAAAAACACGTATTCGAAGTTTTTGTATTCCGGGGAAAGAAATTCGAAAGAAGGTTTATTCGAAATAAGTTTTGTTAAGCTGGTTGTAACGATCTAATCAGTCGAAGGGCTGGGAAATCAGTCAACTGGTCGCCGTGTTCACATGGTATAAGAAACGAGCCTTTGGTTCTGTAACAACAAAGATATTCACTTAAAATCAACAACTGCAGAAGGCAAAGGTTGCTAAAGGGAAAGAGCCTTATATACATGATAGTCTCCACAGTTGATAGGAAACCCACCAGAAGACCAGGGAGCTTGCAACTATACGTAGTTGCTGGGATGACGCGAGGAGCAAACGAGTGAATCGTCACACTACCCCCCCGTCCGAAAAAAGCGCGCCTCGAGCTTTTATCCATTGGTACGTCGCTATCCAAGTGATCGTACGAATCCAAACCTTCGGAATACGCCTTCAGCCAGTCTACAAGTTTTGCAGGAGAACCGGAGAGCTCCTTATGCGCCAAATGAAAGTCGCGCACTTTCAGAGGAGCGTACATAAAGTCAGACGCGGGGTACCACGTAAGATCTTCATCTAAGCCTACCCAAAAAGCTCTGTACTGAAGAGTCTTCCGCTGTATTCGACAGGCGATCAATTTTTCGACTTCGTATTCAAGCTCACCAGTTATATTAATAGGTTCAGGGGCTGGGTTAACCTGACCTAAGAGCGCGTCGTCAGCTGCTTTACGCAGTCGACTAGCGTGAAAAACTGGGTGTACGTTCATAATACTAGGAAGGTCTAGCTTGAAAACGTTGTCGAAAATTTTGGCTACAACCTTGAAAGGGCCGTTTGTAGGGTTATCGAGCTTGCGAAAGGGCCGGAAGGTCGGAAATGGGCGCATATCGAGCCATACGTAGTCGCCAACGTCAAAATCGTTCGCGCGGCGAGACCTATTCGCACTCCTTTTCATCTTGTCGTAGGCTTGTTGGAGGTGCGATTTGACGAGGTTCCAGGCGTCGTAATGGCGGCGAGCGTACGCACGAACTTCGTCTGCGTTTAACTTGTATGAGGAGTTGAAGAAGGGGGAAGTATCGAGCTTCCAGTTCCAATTGGTGTGAGAAGTGTAACCGTGTACAACTTCAAAAGGTGAAAGGCCACCTAGACTCTCGTGAGAAAGGACCATTTGAGCGAAATCCATCATTAGGAAAAATTCGCTCCAGTCGTCTTGATAAAAGTTCACGAAGAGTCGAAAGCGTTTTTGCAGGTATTAGTTGTAAATTTCGGTCTGACCGTCGGTTTCAGGGTGAGCGGCTATCGAAAGCTTCAATTGCGTACCGAATATTTTGTTCAATTCAGACCAGAAGGTAGACCAATACTGGGGGCCACGATCGCTAATAATACTCTTTGGAGAGCCAAAATACCTGTACACATGGAATATATACAATTTGGCGAGGCCTCGAGCGTCGATATTCTTATGGCAAGAGATCGAAATAGCCTGCTTAGAAAAGCGATCTATCACTACGAACACGTTATCGTAACCGTGTTTATCTTTGTTAAAGCTGCAAAAGTCCATTGTAACGTGCTCCCAAAAATGGTCAGGAACAGAAAAAGGCTGAAGGAGGCCGGGGCGCTTATCTCTTGGAACAGAACTCCTTCGACAAGCGTGGCAGTTGCGACAGTATTGTTTTACGAAGGCTGTCATACCTTGCCAATAGTATTAGTCCGAGAGCAATTGCGTAGTCTTGCGAGCGCTAAGGTGAACGGTGGAAATCTGGTCGTGCACTTCTCGTACAAAAGCCAGACGAAAGTGATCGACGTCTGATACTATCAAGCGACCGTAATATAGCAGCAGATCGCGTTCAAGTGTATACGAAGTGTTGTTGTCGTTCCCCCTCGTAGCGTCTCGTACAGCTTCCTTTCGGAAGGCCATCAGGCTGCTAGCTGTGCGATTAGCGTAAAGAAGCTGATCAACGACACGGAATGCGGATGAGAGATCAGCTATTTCAACGATAGAAACAGCTGTTTCGAAGGCCGTGGGCGGTCGAAGTTCTTCAGTCAAAAGGCGGTGATCGATCTGATCGGCTCGAAGGAGTGCTTGCAAACGCTGGGTGCGTTTAAAGAAGTTTTGGCGGTCGAGTTCGCTCGTACGACGTGTCAGTGCGTCAGCCAAAGGGTTGTGTTTACCTGGTCTGTACGTAATAAGAAAGTTGTAATCGGCGAGAAGCTCGGCCCAGCGTGCCTGTCGAGCGTTCAAGGGTTTGAAGGTCATAAAGTACTCCAAGGCCTTATGATCAGTGATTATTTTGATCTGATAAACTAAGCCAGCCAGTTCAGCACGAAAGTTGCCTAAAGATCTCACGATTGCGAGCATCTCTTTGTCGTATACGACGTAGTTTAGCTCTGCGAGGGCCATGGTTTTGCTAAAGTAAGCGACTGGGAGCCAGTCGTCGCCATGAAGTTGCGAAAGCACAGAAGCCACTACGCCGTCGGAAGCGTCAGTCTCCAACATGCAGAGAAAGTCTTGCCTGTAATATTGTAGAACTGGTGCAGTAGTAAGGGCTAATATAAGGAGGTCGAAACTCTCCTGACACTCAGAAGTGAAATTGAAAGAAACGTTAGCCTTGGTCAAATGGACCAAAAGCTTTGCAATTATACCGTAGTCTCGAATGAAACGTCGGTAAAAGTTACAAAAACCAAGGAAGCTCTGTACACCTTTTACAGTAGTAGAAGGCTTCCAGTGGGCGACCACGGAGACTTTCTCTGGATCTACCTCTAGGCCTTCAGTCGAGATAATAAAGCCTAGGTAACGGGTCCGAGTAACGTTGAATTCAGACTTCCGAATATCGGCCTGTAATCCAGCGTCAGCGAGCCTTTAAAGCACCTTGCGAACGTGTGTGGCGTATTCCAAAGGGTCGGACGAGTAGATGAGAATATCATCCAGGTATGCAATGCAAAAATCGTCCAAATAGTCGAAGAGAACGTCGTTCATGTAGCGTTGGTAAGTTGCGGGTCCATTAGTGAGGCCAAAAGGTAGCACCTTGCACTTATAGGCGCCGTAACGCGTACGAAACGTCGTCAGTTCTTCACTGGCGGGGTCCATTCGAATTCTGTGAAAGGCTTGACGAATATCGAGCTTCGTAAAGATTCGCGCTCCCGAGAGACGAGCAAAGGTCTCATCGATAAGGGGAAGGGGGTAGCGATCCTTACGAGTAACATTATTAAGGGCTCGATAATCGATACAAAAACGCAATGAACCGTCGGGTTTAGCGAAAAGCACTGGAGCAGCGAAAGGAGCGGTAAAAGGTTCGATGAAACCTTTGTCAAGGTTGTCTTGCAGGTAGGTCTTAACAATCTCGAGCTCTGGAATCGACATCTTATACAAAGGAATGTATTTCAGCTCTTTCTCACTTACAATGAGCTCGATCTTGTGGTCGTAGGGCCGGTAAGAGGCTAGCTCGTTACTAGCGGCCTTAGAAAACACGTGTTCGAAGTCTTTGTACTCCGAGGGGAAAGATTCGAAGGAAGGTTCATTCGAAGTTAGCTCCGCTAAGCTGGTTAAAAGGGTCGAAATCGATATTTCATTGGTCCTGAAACGTTCGAAAAGACTATGAAATTGGATCTTAAGAGAAGTGTTGTACGTAAGGTCGTCTAATATTCTGTCGATCTCGTACAGGAAGATTGAAAACACTTCAACTGCTTCCTTTCTGGAAATCAGCTTAAAAGCGTGTGCAATGATCTGGCAGATAGAGATTGGGTAAGCAGTAGGTTAAGGGACTCGTCTTCGAACTGGTCGTTTGAAAGGTTCAGAAGGTGGCTTGTCTGAACTATCGATTATATTAAGCTGAAAGGCCATCGCGGCGAGGGCCTTTTTTCGGTCTTTGATATAACTGTTCTTCGTAAAACGAAAAAGCTGTTCTGACGAAGGAAGAAGAGAAGGGGAAGAAATAATAGAAGAGGGATCGGCAGCCTGGGAAGGTGGTGTAATTTCTTGTATTATCCCACTGGCGTCGCCATCGAAATTAGCACCGCGAGTGAAATTCGACCTTTTCGCGCTCCGCACAGCGTCGTAGATCTGCCACAATTGGTCAAGGTTCTTGTCACGTCTCACAGCGTCGTTTTGATGGCGAGATTGAATCTTTCGGAGGTGCAAATAAGAGACTTCAATACAACGAGCGTAAAAGGCTATGGGAGGGTAAAACTTCGGCCAATGAAGCTTGCGTTTATTACAGTCTAGTAAAACTTGGTGTTCGGCCAGCCAAGCTCTTCCTAAAATCACACCATGATTTCCGAGGTTGGTAATCAAGAAAAGAGTGAACGATTGTATTCGATTGTCAACAATAAGATTGAGAAGCGTAAAATGTGTAATTAAATGGCCACGAGCTCCATTATACCCTTTTACAAAAAAAGAAGCCGGGAAAGATTAAATCAAAGGTTTTAAAAAAAAAAAAAAGGACTTGATCAGCGCCGAATCGATCAACGCATAACCGTTCGCTCCAGAGTCGGCGAGCGCCTTCACCTTGTACGAAAGGCCATTCTTGGTAAGTGTAACAGGGATTGTCAGTAAGTCGCCACCAAGAAGCTTTCGAACGTCAAAGTAACGCATATCGCGCAACACGCCCAAGAAGGAGGCTTTGCTTAGGCCTGAGCGTTTCCCCGACTGGCGGGAGAGCCTTCGACTTCCTCGTGTGCGTCTTGGAAGTCGTCTGAAGGGGGGTTTTCGTCTTCACTACCACTATCAAAGGGCGAATCCTCGGCCGGTTCGACCTCGTTTACACCTACCAGCCTGAAAGGGCCTTTGAGTGGAACCGAAGGTCGGCCCGTAGAGGGTCGTGCAGATTGGCTTCGAACCTTCTGGTGTGGAATAAAGGACGAGCGTTGTCGTTGGTCCGATCGAAAGGGAAGAACGCCAAAGGGGGCGTTCTGGCGTGAAGGAGAAGGAAAAACAAAGGGCTAAGAAGGAGCCTGTGGAGCACTTGGACGACTCTCGTACGTACGATTTGACTCGTAGTACGCTTTGGTTGAGGACCTACCACCTTAATAAGTGGTAGACTTGGTTGAAAAGCGACTCGCGTATAAAGTTCGTTCAGCCAACTGACCTTATTCTTCTTGACGGACGGCGGTGAGCCAATCCTTAAAGGTCGTTGTACGCGCCCATTCCAAGTGCAGCTTTTCTCGTAGACGCCTTGGTATTTTGTCGCGAAGGACGTCTCGAAGCTGTTTGTCAGTCCGTATTTGAGCGTTCGCTGCGAGGATGGAGAATCGCAGGTAGAATCGCCAAAAGTCGTCGTGCGTACTCATTGCAAGCATCTTGAACTCGTCTTCCGCCCTCTGAACGTCTGAAGGGTCGGCCAGGAAATCGGCGACCTCTTTCACTAATTCTTCGGGAGGTGTAGGGTCGGAACGGTCCAAGATACGCGGGGTCAGGAACTCCCTTGCCACGCCTTCGGTCTGATCGAATATGTAATTCTTGCGGGATCGATCGCCAGCGAAGTAGTCGTGGTAGAGTTCGAGGTTGTCGAGAACTCTAGTCTCCCAGTGGCGTGCTTTGTAATCTTCACCATCATCTAGCTTAAACTCAAGGTTCGGAACGCGCTCTATACGAGCTAGTCGAGAGTCAGCAGATAAATGGGAACCATAGCGTTCAAAAGGCGCGCTAGAGTCTTGGCCGTCAAAGGGAGATCCAAAGAGAGTTCGCGAAGAGCGTGGAAGTTGGTTTGCAGCGTCTGTTGGTTGAAATGAAACGTTGCGAGAAGGGGAAGGAGCAGCAGATTCGCGACTGGCAGAAGCACGTTCGATAGATTCTACCAAACGCTCTGATTGAAGGGTCTGTCGCAACCGCATAGCCTCCAGAAGTTGTCGTTCACGCTCTTGCGCTTCCTTCAGTTGATTTTGCAGAAGTCTCAACTGAACGCTCTCAGCGCTAGGCTGGGAGATGGCAAGCGAAGTGGTTGGCGCTCTGCCTTTTCCTTTGTTCTTCTTTCCTCGGAGGGAGGACTGTTCTTCAGAAGAAAAAGCTTCTGGAGGAAGTTGCTTCTTCGCTGATTGAAAGGAGAAGGGAGGTTGAGGTGTAATAGCAGGAGCTGAAAAGCTCTGCTGAGAGGAGGATCGTTGAACAGAAGCCATCCTTCGCGAAGTGCGGAAATAGGCCTTCTCACGACCGGTCGATCACCTTGGTATGACCCGTAAGGAATTCGAGAGGAAAGATAGTTTACGCCGTCGCCAGCGTAGAAAAAGAGTTGTTGATAATATGACGATCTAATCAGTCGAAGGGCTGGGAGATCAGTCAACTGATCGCCGTGTTCACATGGTATGAGAAACGAGCCTTTGGTTCTGTAACAACAAAGATATTCACTTAGAATCAACAACTGCAGAAGGCAAAGGTTGCTAAGAGGAGAAAGCCTTATATACATAATAGTCTCCACAATTGATGGGAGACCCACCAGGAGACCAGGGAGCTTGCAACTATACGTAGTTGCTGGGGTGACGCGAGGGGCAAACGAGTGAGTCGTCACACTGGTTAAAAAGGTCGAAATCGATATTTCGTTGGTTTTGAAACGTTCGAAAAGATTATGAAATTAGGTTTTAAAAAAAATGTTATACGTAAGGTCGTTTAATATTTTGTCGATTTCGTACAAAAAGGTTAAAAATATTTTAACTGCTTTTTTTTTAAAAATCAATTTAAAAGCGTATGCAGTAATTTGGCAAATAGAAATTGGGTAAGTAATAGATTAAAGGATTCGTTTTCGAACTGGTCGTTTAGAAGGTTTAGAAAATAGCTTGTTTAAATTATCGATTATATTAAGCTGGAAAGCTATCGCGGCGAAGGCTTTTTTTCGGTTTTTGATATAATTGTTTTTCGTAAAACGAGAAAGCTGTTTTGACGAAGGAAGAAGGGAAGAAGGAAAAAAAGAAATAATAAAAGAGGAATCGGCAGCCTGGAAAAGTAATGGTGTGATTTTTTGTATTATTTTATTGGCGTCGCTATCGAAATTGGCACCGCGAATAAAATTCGATTTTTTCGCGCTTCGCACAGCGTCGTAAGCCTGCTATAATTAATTAAGGTTTTTATTACGTTTTACAGCGTCGTTTTGATGGCGAGATTAAATCTTTCGGAAATGCAAATAAAAAACTTTAATATAACGAGCGTAAAAGGTTGTGGAGGGGTAAAATTTCGGCTAATAAAGCTTGCGTTTATTATAATTTAATAAAATTTAATATTCGGCTAACCAAGCTTTTTTTAGAATTATATTATGATTTCCGAAGTTGATAATTAAAAAAAAAGTAAACGATTGTATTCGATTATTAATAATAAGATTAAAAAGCGTAAAATATATGATTGAATAGCTACGAGTTTTATTATATTTTTTTATAAGAAAAAGAGCCGGGAAAAGTTAAATTAAAAGTTTTAAAAAAAAAAAAGGATTTGATTAGCGCCGAATCGATTAACGCATAATCGTTCGTTTTAGAGTCGGCGAGCGCTTTTATTTTGTATAAAAAGCTATTTTTGATAAGTATAACGGGAATTATTAATAAATCGCTATTAAAAAGCTTTCGAACGTTAAAATAACGCATATCGCGTAATACGCTTAAAAAAAAAGCTTTGCTTAGGCTTAGGCGTTTTTTCGATTGGCGGAAAAACTTTCGATTTTTTTATATGCGTTTTGGAAATCGTTTGGAAAAGGATTTTCGTTTTTATTATTATTATTAAAAAGCGAATTTTCGGCCGGTTCGATTTCGTTTATATTTATTAGCTTGAAAAGGTTTTTGGATGAAACCGAGGGTCGGCCCGTAAAAGGTTTTGCAAATTGGCTTTTTTAAATTTTCTGATATAAGGTAAAAAACGAGCGTTATCGTTAGTCCGATCGAAAAAACGCTAAAAAAGGCGTTTTAGCGTTAGAAAGAAGGAAAAACAGCAGAAGGCTGAAAAGGAGCTTGTAAAGCATTTGAACGATTTTCGTACGTACGATTTAATTCGTAATACGCTTTGGTTAAGGATTTGCTATTTTAATAAATGGTAAATTTGGTTAAAAAGCGATTCGCGTATAAAATTCGTTTAGCTAATTAATTTTGTTTTTTTTAACGGACGGCGGTAAGTTAATTTTTAAAAGTCGTTATACGCGTTTATTTTAAATGCAGCTTTTTTCGTAAACGCTTTAGTATTTTATCGCGAAAAGCGTTTCGAAGCTGTTTGTTAGTTCGTATTTGAGCGTTCGCTGCGAAAGTGGAAAATCGCAGATAAAATCGCCAAAAGTCGTTGTGCGTATTTATTATAAGCATTTTGAATTCGTTTTCGGTTTTTTAAACGTCGAAAAAATCGGCCAGGAAATCGGCGACTTTTTTTATTAATTTTTCGGAAAATATAAAATCGGAACGATTTAAAATACGTAGAATCAGGAACTTTTTTACTACGCTTTCGGTTTGATCGAATATATAATTCTTGCGAAATCGATCGCTAACGAAATAGTCGTAGTAAAATTCGAAATTGTCGAAAACTTTAGTTTTTTAATGGCGTGTTTTGTAATTTTTACTATTATTTAATTTAAACTTAAAGTTCGAAACGCGTTTTATACGAGCTAATCGAAAGTTAGCAGATAAATAAAAATTATAGCGTTTAAAAAGCGCGCTAAGGTTTTGGCCGTTATAGAAAAATTTAAAAAGAGTTCGCGAAAAGCGTAGAAGTTAGTTTGCAGCGTTTATTAATTGAAATAAAACGTTGCGAAAAAAAGAAAAAGCAGCAAATTCGCGATTAGCAAAAGCACGTTCGATAGATTTTATCAAACGCTTTAATTAAAAGGTTTGTCGCAGTCGTATAATTTCCAGAAGTTGTCGTTTACGCTTTTGCGCTTTTTTTAATTGATTTTGCAAAAGTTTTAATTAAACGCTTTTAGCGCTAGGCTGTGAAAAAATGGCAAGCGAAGTGGTTAGCGTTCTGCTTTTTTTTTTGTTTTTTTTTTTTCGGGGGAAGGACTGTTTTTTAAAAAAAAAAGCTTTTAGGAGAGGCTGCTTTTTCGCTGATTAAAAAAAGGGAGGTTAAAATGTAATAGCAGAAGCTGAAAAGCTTTGTTAAGAAAAGAATCGTTGAACAAAAGCTATTTTTCGCGAAATGCGGAAATAAGCCTTTTTACGACCGGTCGATTATTTTAGTATAACCCGTGAAAAATTCGAAAGAAAAAATAGTTTACGCCGTCGCCAATATAAAAAAAGAATTGTTAATAATATAACGATTTAATTAATCGAAAAACTGGGAGATTAATTAATTAATCGCCGTATTTATATGATATAAAAAACAAGCTTTTGATTTTGTAACAAAAATATTTATTTAAAATTAATAATTGCAAAAAGCAAAGGTTGCTAAAAAAAAAGAGTTTTATATATATAAATAGTTTCCACAGTTGATGGAAAACCCACCAGAAGACCAGGGAGCTTGCAACTATACGTAATTGCTGGGGTGATATACGAGGTGGCAAAAGAATAAATCGTCACACATTCTGTTTTAAATAACATACGTAATCGTTTTTAATTACGATCAAAAAAAAATATAATTTTAATAAATGCAATTTAGTCTATTTTATATAATTTAAAAACCAATCAAATAAAAACGAAACTTTTTAGCCTTATATTTTTTTAATTTTTTAATCCGTTTTTAGCCTTTTTGCTATTGGCTTCTGCGAAGGGATAGCGTTTCGCTTATCGTTTAAATTATTTTATTTATTTTGCTTTTTTAAAAAATGGCTCGATAAAATATTAATCGAAGTATCGTTTAAACTTACGAACGTTTTAATAGCTTTTTCGTCGATAATATTATTAGGCGTCGCCGCGACAAATGCTTTTTACGATTTTTTTTCGTAAATAATAGATTTCAGCTTTTAAACGTGGTTTTACGCTTTGCAGAAAGCGTTGAAAAGTCTTATATTAAAATCGTGGAAATAATCGATTAATTCGTCGTAATTAAAACCGATTAACGCTTTTGTTTCGCGTAAAACTAATAAGTCGAATTACGGTTGTTTACCGACGAATGTTTTTAAAAAAGCTCCGAAGTTTATAAAAAAGATTATTTTACGAAATAATTCGGAAATAATCGTTTACAGTCGAAATTACCGAAAATATTATAATTATTTTCGCCGTAATATAAATAATATTAAATTGCTTATCGAATTGTCGTTTTCGAAATAGTTTTTATATTTTTACGCCGTGTAATTGTTCGAATAAATTAATATCGCGCCGTCGGTTTTTTAGGTCCTGAATTTAACGAAAATCTTTTGCTTAGTCGAAAAGCTGATAAAAATTATTTTATTTTTTATTTCGTAGCTTTCGGTTTTGTAATCCGATAAAATAACCGAGGCTATTGCTTTCGCGCTGAAATACGAAAAAGCTGGGCTTTTCTGAATAATTTTAATTAATTTGACGTCGTGGTATAATTGCAGATAAGCTTCGATTATTCTCGAATTATATGCGAATACAAGCAGAACGTAATAATCGAAAATGGCGTCGATAAAATCTTCGATTTTTTTTTTTTTTTAAAAATCGGCGATATCGAATTTTATAATTGTAATACGATCGGAACCAACGAGATTTAAAACGATCGGAACGTTAAAATATGCTACGAAGCGGCAGTTTTTAAAATTCCGAATAATTAAAACAGCGAAGTAAAGGCCGGGATGCATTTTAAAAGATTATTAAATAAAATTGTAAAATATATTAGCGAAAAAAGCTGTAAGCGCTTTTTGAGTTTTAATTAATCGAAAATAATACTTATATATAGCTATTTTTTTTTTTTATAAAATGCAGCAGTAGCTTATTTTTTCCGTTGTGAAATCTTACGTAATTAACTAATTCGCAGTTTAATTTAAATAGATTTTAAAATACACTTTCGGTCGAAAAGCCAAAAAAATCGGCTTTTGAAAATATTCGTTGCTTTTATTTTTTTACGTTTTAATCGAATTTTATAATCGCGCTAAAAACTTTAGGGTCTGCTTTAAAATTTACGTAGCCTAAATAAATTTTAATACGCGCTTAAATAGTTTTCGTAATTTTTCGTCGAAATATAAATTGATTATTAAAATTAATTTCGAATACGTCGTAATCCGAATTTCTGATAGCAGCTAATCGATTAGCGAAGCCGATAATATTAATTTTTTTTATAATTAAATCGCAATACGCCGCGTAATAACGTACGTGGAAATAACAAAACTTGCCGTTTTTTTTAGCGTTAATATTATTTGTAAAAACGAAATTAAAAAATCGAAGTTTTTTAACGAAAAAAAGCTCGAATAAAAACGAATCACCGTTTTCAAAAGTTTTTTTTATTTGCTTTGGCGTATTACATTTGCAGTTTTTCGAAAAAGGCTTGGTTCAGTTTTTGTTCGAAGCAAAAAGAAAAAAGCTGACGGATTTATTTGGCTTTTATATAAAAATGTCGAAATAAAACTTTTGAATTATTTCGTCGTCGAAAGCAAAAGTTTTAAGCAGAATAATTTGATTTTATGCTTTTTATATAATTTTTTTCGTAATAACTTCGATATTTTTTTTTAAGCTTTTTCGGTCGAATCGCGTAATAATCGAAATCTTAAATGCTTTTATTAAAATCTAAAATATTAGCGGTTCGACGTTTTAAACGCAATAAGCGTTTTTGGTATTTGCGTATTTAATTTCGAAAAATTAAATTTAAAATCGTTTGAATTTTTTTTTTTCGGAATGCTAAGGTTTTTTAAATTTGATTTTGTAAAATCGTCGCGTTTTTTATTAACTGGTTTAAAATTTATAACTCGGCGTTAATTTCCGGCTGTTTTTATTTGCGATGCCTTTTTTGCTAGCGACGCGAATAATTTTCTTTTTCGAACAAAAAGAGTTTCGGAAATATCGGCGCGTTTTTTTACGTTTTCTGTTTTTATTTTTTCCGAAATTGTTTTTATAAATATAATAAGCTTTTTGTATTCGAATAAGCGATTATTTATTATCACGCTTTTGATTTCGTTTTTTAATTCGTTTTCGATAATTAAAAATAAAAATCGCTAAATTGTTTTAGCTATTTTAAAAGTATTAATTGCTACCGCGTATGTTTTTTCGAATTAAACGAAAATAATATTAGTTTTTTTGTTTTTTTCGTCGTCGTAAATTTAAAATATCGGAATAGCGTCGTTTTTTTTTTTCGGTATAAAAATATTATATTTAGCGACGCTTAGTTTTTTGCTTTAAAAAAAAGTCAGATTTAAAATTTCGCAGCCGATTAAAACTTTTTTTAACGATTGCATAACGTCGTCGATCAGTTTGCAAACAATTGTAAAAAAGCTTGTAAATTTGCGGACTTTTAAATTATTAACTTTTAGGGCTTACGCTTTAAAAATATAAGCGTTTAATACCCAGACTTTTTTTTTAATAAAAATAATAATTTCGAAAAAGCGAGCGAAATGCCGAAATAAAATAACACCGATGATTTTATTAAAAACGTATTTTTAAATATTCTTTCCTTGTTAATTTAATAAAAAGCGCAATACTCGGTCTGTTATTTTTTTTTTATTATTTCGAGCTTTTTTTGCTTCGGCGAAAGCTTTTAAAACGTTATCGTAATTTAGCAGGAATTTATCGTAATTAAAATTTTTGCGAACGAATTCAGTTTTAACGAAGCTTTCGTAATCGAATAGAAATTCGTTAACGTTTTTAATTATTATATCGAATTATTTTATAAATGTTTTTACGAAAGCTATTTATTAATCTGGGATAGCGGCATTATATATTTATTTAAATTCGGAAAAATTACGTATAATAATTCCGTTCCAAAATAAATTAAAAATAAATTTGCTAGATTTAACAACGCTTTGCTTAAAAAACGATATAATATCGATAGGTTTGTTAATTAAAAAAATATATTATATTTATTGAAAAATAATTAAAAAAAAATACGGAAATTGTAAAGTATTTGTATTCAAAAGCCACGGGAATCCGTATATTATTTTTTTAATAAATTATAATTATTCAGATAAACATTTGTTTAAAACAACGAAAAAAGTAAATAATGCAGAAAGCAGCAAATAATAAAATATATAAAAGATAGTATTCGTAAAATGTGCGAACGGTATAAATATATCAGATATGCGATTTAAATATATACAAAACTTTTGTTTTAATAAACAAAAGTATAGTTAAACAAAAAAAAATACAATAGGTGTTTTAAACAATATAGAAAAAAGGTTTTAAAAATAAACAGTATATATAAAACAGAATTAAATTATATATAAGCAAGCAAAACAAAAACAGTAGAATAATATATAATAAAAAAAAAAACAAATATAATAAAAAGAAAAACAACGGATAATAAAAACAATAAAACAATTAATAAACAATTTTATATATACTTTTTTTTTTTTCGGTCATGAGTGGAATCACGATTTAAATTATGCTTTCAGCAGCGGGATTATCGTCCGGTCGTTTTTAAACCTTTCCAAAGGTTTTTTTTTTTTTAGAAATATAATCGCTTTAATCGGAATCGTCGTCGGAATCGCTGAAATCGAAATCGCTTTTTGATTTAAAATCCAAAAAATAAATTTGCTAATTTTTTTTGTAAAATCGCTTTAACCGGTTAGCGGCGAACGTTTTTTTTAGTTTTGTTTTATCGAATTTCGTAAGTTTGTAATAGCTTTTATTTAATTCGGCTTCGCATATTTCGTAAAGTCCGAGCCATTTATAATTAAATTTAATATCGGCCGATTTATCGATAGCGCGTTAAACGTCGTAAACTAAAATTAAATTTTTTTTTTTAATTAGCGTTTTTTTTAAAATTTTAGTTTTATTTCAGACTTTTTTTACTGTTTTTTTATACTTTTTTTTTTTTTAAATTATTTCTTTTATATTTATATCGCGGTAATTTAGCTGCTTAAATTTTATTGCTAATAAATCTGTTTTCGTTTTTATTTTAGCCATATTATAAAGCTTTTAAATAAGCTATTTTGTTTTCAGAAGCAGTCGAGCGTTTTTGCCGTATTAAATAAAAAATAAAATTATTTTAATAAAGGCGTATATACACGTACGTATAGCAAAAAGCATTTCCGAAAATTTCCGACCAACGCTTATAGCCTTTTCGAATAGCTTTTAAAAAACCGTCGAAAATATTTTTATAGCTTCGTTTAACGGATCCGTTGCTTTTCGAATTATAAGCTGAAATTTAAATACGCTAAATGCCGTATTTTTTTATAAAAGTTTCGATAACGCTTTTGTTTTCGAATTTACTATCGACGTTTAATTTGTTAAACAAACCGTATCGATATACAACGTTTTTTTAAAAAAAGATCGTTATAACTTCGGAAATAGCGTTTCGGAAAAATCTTTTTTTAAGCTATTTAAATAAATCGTTAATAGCGAATACGAAGCACGTATGCCCGCGGTCGGTAGTCGGTACGCGTATAACGTCGAAATTAATTTTTTTTTAAATTTTAAAAAACTACGTCGGATATAATAAATTTTTTTTTCGGCCAAGTTTTCGTTTTTAATAAAAAATGCAACTTTTAACGAAGGTTTTGCAATTTTCGAAGCATTTTTTCCATCAGAAATCGTTTTTAATTCGGTGGTAAATAACTTTAGCTTTTCTATAAAACACTTTTTCGTAGATTTTTTTTATGATTTAAAACTTGTCGGCTTTGTTATTTATTACTAAACGTTTTTAATATATATTATCTTTTATTTTATATAATTTCTTATCGGCTAAAATATAGTCGAAAGCTTGGTTTTTAAATAATTTAAATTAATAATTTAACACGCTAAATAATTTGAACAAAATGGTTAAATAATATGCGATTAAATAAAAGTCTTCGGTTTCGTAATTGTCGATCAAAAGTTTATTTTCGTCGTTATTCGGCTTATTCCGATTGTTTTCGGTCAAATCCACTCGCGGTGCTAGCCGAGATGGCAACGCGAGTGGTTTTGGCTTTATGGAATCCAAGGCGCAGATAGCGAAGCAGCCGATTTCGTTAGCGATTTATTCGTCGATATTTTATTCGCTTTGTTCAGCGAGATCAAACGGATAGAAGCGTTTTTTTCTGAAAAGGCCGTTTGCCGCTGTATTAATTGTTTTCTTAATATATTTGATTTCGAAATCCATAAATCGCATCCAGACTATTTAATTAATAACGAATGTTTTTAGCAAATTATTAGCTTTTCCATTTAATTAATCGACAAAGATTTTTACGTCTGTTTTTAAAATAAAATATACGCCGTACAATTCGCTTTTTATTTTTTTTATTATTTTAAAAGCGCTTCGATACTTTCGTTTGATAGCATCGTAGCGTGCTTTCGCGAGAAATTATAAGCCGCTTTTAAATCGTGAAAAATACCGTTTTTTGTTTTTATCGATTTATTGCAATACAGCTTTTCAACCGAAAATGCTAACGTCGATAATCAGAATAATTTTTTCTGCGTTTAGGCTGTAATCGATTCGCATAAGCGATAGGGCCGATAAAAGGTCGTTTTTAAAAATTTCTATAGCTTTGCTTTGCTTTTTTTTCCAAACGAAATCGATTTTTTTTTTTATAATGGCGTAAATAAATGCAGCTTTTTAAAAAAAGTTTTTGATTTAATTACGGTAGTAAATTATAACGCCAATAAAAGCTTTGGTTTCGGTAATATTTTTACACTTTTCTTATTCGCAAATCTTTTTAATTTTTTTCGTTGCGGATGGCGGCCAGCGCTGTCAATTATATAGCTAACGATATTTATTTCGGATATGCAAAATTTTAATCGAAAGCTAATAATAGCTTTAGCTTTTTCGAAACAAATTATAATTTTATCGATATTTTAAATATATTTTATTATATAACGTCGAACTTTAGAAAAAATCTTTTTATTATTATAATATAATTTAGAGCCTTTTACTTCGACGTCGTTAACGTAAAAAAAAGTAATATCCGAAATGCAAATTATAAAAACTTTGTATACGACTTTTACGAATTAAGCGACTAAATTAATAGTTTTTATAAGTATTTTCGTTATACGTAATAAACCGATTGGAATTTGAATTGCTATTATATTTCGAAATCGTAAATCAAATATTAAATAATCGTAGTCGGAAAATAAATCGAAAAAAAAAACGATCGTTAATTCCGCGAATTCGTTTGAAAATTAATCGACGTTAAATGGCACGTTAGCGTTTCGTATCGTTATTTTGTTTATTTCGACGATTGCGGTAATAAATTTATAAATATTTTTTTTTTTTTTCGCAACGATAAACCATTTGTTTTTGTATAAGCCGTAGTAAAATTCGAAAATTTTTTGTTTAATTCGTTTTTTTAGCATTTCGACTATTTTATCCTAGAAGGTTTTAAGAATTAAAAAGGTTTTTTTTTGCCAAGCTTCGTAAAATACAGTTTTGATATCGATATAAAATGTAACGTTAAGACTGAATTAGCTTATTTCGGTAAAATCGAAGGCCATAGCTTTTTTTCGGTTGCGTAAAACTTCGTACAAAACCTTTTTTTTTTTTAGCAAAAATTAAATTCCGATTGCTAAATTATCAAATCGTTTTTTATAAATCGGCTGCCAAATAATAAGCTGAAAAATCGGCCGGTGATAAATCTTTCGAATTCGCTAATAATTAATTAAAATAATCTTATTGCTTTATTTTTTTCGAATTAATCGTTTATTTTTTCGAAAATATTTCCATTGAATTCGCCGAAATTTACGAATCGTATTTTATTAGCTTTACGCTTATAAAAAGTGCTAATATTAATATAAAAAAATAAAATATATGGGTCGGATTTATCTAATACGAAAACGAAATCTTCGGAACTTTTATTTTCGAGTTAATAACCAAAAATGTTAATATTAGCTAATTTTATTCGCGATGCTATTTCGATTAATAACGCGAATGCTTTTAATTAAGTATTTTCCAAGTTTTGTTATAGCCCAGCGTTTATTTTAAAATCAAAGCCGGCTATTCGTTTCCCGATAAAACGTCGATTAAAGAAATCTTATCGCCGGCGACGGTAATTTAATTTTAAAAAAATCGATTTTAATTTTAGAAAAAAGCTTTTATCTGGCCGTTTTCGGTGTATTTAAAGCTGACGAAATTCTTTAAAATCCAAGGCATTTCAAAAATAATAGAATAAAAGTATTTTTTTATTATTAAAAAGTTTTTATAAATAATAATACTTTTAATATCGACTTTTATATTTCGTACAATTCCATCAAACTTAATAATATTTTTATTAACGGTCGTATAAATTATTCGTTTATCGGTAATAATCGGAACGCTATTGGCTTCGGCTGTTTCCTGGTTTATATAATTAACTTCGGCTCTATTATCGAATAAAGCGAGGGCGGTCGTACTTTTTTCAAGTATAGTTTTTATTTTTAATGCTTTTATAGCCGTATAAAAGCAGTTTCGTCGTTTTGACTTTTGGGTTTTTATAACAAGGGCCAAAAAGCTAACTTTTTCCGAAAATTTCTTTTTATCGGCTAAATTAACTGCGGTATTATAAATTTTTTCTTGGTTTTTTTTCAGTTTAAAATCGTTTTTTTTTCGGATAATTTCAATCTTTTCGTTTTTTTTTAATACAGAAATTTGTTTATTAATAATTTTGTCGAATCTTTTTTTTATATTAAATAAATCGCTGAATTTCAATTTAATTTTTTGTTTTATAATCTTTTTAATAACTTCGTCGATTGCTTCGGAACTAATATATTTATCGATTTATTTCTCGCTTCGTATTAATAATAAGCGCTTAAAAGCTGGTATTTTTTAAATAATTTAAATCGGAATATCGGTATCGATATCGTTTATATCGTTGTTAATTTTTTCTATTATAAGCGTTTTTCTAATAGTTTTATCGATTTCTTTTCGAATTTCAAAATCTTTTTTTCTTTCGATTCTAATATTTTTTTTTATACTAATTGGTTTGGCGAATAAAACAGAAGCATTTTGCTTCCTTATAATTCGCTGGCTTAATTATACAGCTATAATATTTGCAGATGCGATAATTATATTAGCAATATATACATTCGATTTTTATTTATATATTTGAATTCCATTTACATTTGGAATAAAGAATTTCTTTTTAATTAATACGCTTTTTGGAATGTTTTCTCTTTTATTAGTAAAAATCGTTTTCGCATTCTTTTTGTTTTCCAAGCAGTCGTTTTATTTCGTATTTTTTATTTTTAAGCGAATAATGTTTAATCAGCTTTAATTTTCAGCTTTGTTAAAAAGGTTTATTTCTGCTTTCGTCGGTCCGAAGCAAATCGCTCCGTATTTGTTAATATAGCAGATATTATTATTTATATAAAAATTAAATGCTTTGCATTCTAAGCGAATATAAGATTTTTCGCAATAAATTTTTTTATTATTACAAAATCCGCATTTAAAGCCACGAAATCTGTTTTAATAATTACTTTTATTATTTTAATAGCCGCGATTTTAGTTTCCGCGTTGATTTCTTTTTTTTTTTTAATAATCGTTATTATAATTAATATTTCGCTGATTCTAATCGCTAGCACGGAAAAATTGCTATTAGGCAGCTATTACTTTTACGGTGGCTTAGCGAAGCTAATCGCTTCGCGTATTTTAAAAAAAGTAATTATTATAAAAGCCATTTTAATCGTTTTTATTATTTAAGTTAACGTAAGAAAGTTTTTTCTACTGCTGCATAAAATCCTCGATTCTGTTCTGAAATTTTTAAATCTTAATATCGGTAAATTTCGATACGAGAATTTCGATATTTTTATCAAGCTTTTCCAAGCCAATAAGTTTTGCAGAACGATTAAATAATATAATAACTGATTGTTTCTTAGCGATTTCGGTAATTTTTAATAGCTGGGCATGTTCCTGCATTAAAACTTCCACGTTTTTTTTGTAAATAAAAGAAAAAAATTTCTTTTAGTTTATAGCTTCGATAATATATTCGCTTTGGTTTTGTTTAAAAACGAATTTTACAAATTTGAAATATTAATCGAAAGTTTTAAGATTTTGTTTATTAATTTTAAAATGCTTAATAGTTTTGTTGCGAATACTGGTTGAAAGGTCAAATAAAAACAATTTTTTTGCTTAATTTCGTTTAAGATCTTTTTATTAACGAAAACGTTAAAAACTTTCGTATAAATACGATAATAAGCTTTAAGTTTTTTAGCTTAGCGAATTATTATAACAAATTATTTAAAAAAAGCAATAGTATCGCGAATTTGCTAACGATTATAATTTCGGAATTCCGATTTTAAAATTTTAACTAGCTTACGCCAGTCTCGAGCCCTAATAGCCTTTTATTTATTTATCGATTTAATAATATTTTTAATAATTAAGTTATAATAACGAAAAAGTTTATCGAATATTTTAATTTTAGAAATTCCGAAATCTTTACAGATTTCTTTATATTTTTCGATAAAATCGGTAATATTGGCGCTATTAAATAAAAGTGCACCAGAGGAGCTAGAAAAGGGCATACGGCCTCGTATAAAAAAACGAAAAGCGTCGTAATTTATAATGTTAGCGAAAATGTTAGTTGGGTTTAAACTAAATAAATAAATGTTTTCTAGGGTTGCAGGTTAAAGGTTTTTAATATAAGCGGAATCGTTTTTAATAAAAAAGCTATTAAAAAGGTTTTTGTGTTTTCTGAAAAAATTAAATAAAATAAAATTGCGTTTAAACATTTAAATAATATATTGAAAAATTTGTTTTTTAATAAATTAACTGGATTAATATAATATTATTATATAATTCACGGTTTCGATATTCCGTGGCTCAGGCCAATATACGTACAGCCATTTTCTTATTATTTCTAATAAAAAGCCGCAAATTGTAATTGCTATAATCACAAAGCGTAAAATCAGAAGATTGAATTTTCGCTAAGCGTTTAACCAAAAAAGATCTAATTTAAAAGAGCCGAGCGCAGCGGTCGAAGCGTACGAACCAATATTCGATTTGTTATTTTTAAACAAAAAAGCGATTTTCGAATTTTAAATTTCGCACGGTTTAAAATTGTCTAACCGTAATTTCAAACGTTTTTGAAATATATTGTATTTTTGTAATTTAATAATTATGCGTAAAATAAAAAAAGCTATTAAAAATCCTTTATATAATGCAGCTGCGAACAATATTATATAAAAAGTCTTTTAAGCCGTAATAGCGAAATATCGAAATCGATTTTAACTGCGAATTTAAAAAATGCATCGGCGAATATATAAAAACGAAGCACCGAAGTTTAAATTTTTGCGTAAATTATTAAATATAAAAGTAGATAAGAAAACCAAATTGATACGGCCATATATCGGTAAATAAAATAGTTTAGGGAATCCCTAAAAAAAACTAAAAAAAAAAAAAAATAAATAAATAAAAGTATAAATTAAACTGCGTGCCTATAGTATTATTTAAGGGGATGCTTTGCTTTTATACCTGTTGAAGGTAGTCAGTGGCAGAGGGTCTCGGAGGGGTCTATGCCTCGACCTTAGCTAAAACTACCAATTCCCATTAATACAAGGTATCACCGTTTTACAGTAGTCGCTTACTGAAAGCCTTTTATTATTATAAAAAATGTATAAAACTTTTTTGGTTTTTGTAACTTTTACCGACGTTTTATTCGAAATTACGATATAATTGCAAAGCTTTTAATTTATTTAACCAAAGCTAACGTTTCTTTTAATTTCACTTTTAAATATTAAAAAAGTTTCGACCTTTTTATATTAGCTTTTATTATTACACCAGTTTTATAATATTACAAGCAAAACCTTTTTTATATATTAAAAACTAACGCTTTCGACGGCGTGGTAGCTTTTATGCTTTCGCAATTTTATAATAACGATTGGCTTTTAATCGCTTATTTTAGCAAAATCATAGCTTTCGCAAAGCTAAATTACGTCGTATATAATAAAAAAATACTCGCAATTGTAAAATTTTTAAGCAACTTTCGTATTAAATTAGCTAATTCAGTTTATTAAATTAAAATAATTACTAATTACAAAACTTTGAAATATTTTATAATTTTCAAATTTTTAAACGTTCGATAAGCACGCTGGGCCGAGCTTTTCGCCGATTACAATTTTCTTATTACGTACAAACCAAGCAAATATAATTTTTTAATTAACGCATTAATACGTCGTACGAGCGAATTCGACCGTTAAAACTTTTTTAAACGCATCCAGCGCTTACAAATCCTTTTTCGAACCGATCAAATCGATCACCGCCTTTTAATTAAAAAACTTCGATTTTTTACGGCCTTCGAAACAGCTGTTTTTATCGTTAAAATAGCTGATTTTTTTTTCGTATTCCGCGTCGTTAATTAAATTTTCCACGCTAATCGCATAATTAGCAGTTTAATAACCTTCCGAAAAAAGCTGTACGAAACGCTACGAAAAAAAACGACGATAATAATACTTCGTATATATTTAAACGCGATCTGCTGCTATATTACGATCGTTTAATAATATCAAACGTTGATTATTTTCGTTTGGCTTTTATACGAAAAATGCACGACCAGATTTCTATCGCTTATTTTAGCGTTCGCAAAATTACGCAATTGCTTTCGGACCAATACTATTAGCGAAGTATAACAGTTTTCGTAAAATAATACTGTCGCAATTGCTACGTTTATCGAAAAAGTTTTGTTTTAAAAAATAAACGCTCCGGCCTTTTTCAGCTTTTTTCTGTTGTTAACTATTTTTAAAAGCACGTTATAATAGACTTTTGCAGTTTTAATAAAAACAAATACGATTACGATAACGTATTCGTAATAATAAATCGCTTTTCCAAGCAGGTTATTTCGATTTTCTGTTATAAAAATATCGACGCTCGAAGCTTCGCTAAATTATATATATTTCACGTATATAAGTATTTTAGCCTTTTAAAAAATATTATTAGCGATCGTGGCCTTTAATATTAATTTACTTTCTGGTTTGAATTAAATAAAATACTCGGTACGCAATTAAAGCTTTCGACAGCCGTTTATTCTAAAACCGATGGTTAAACCGAAATTTACAATTAATATCTGCAAAAACGCTTTCGATTTTTCGTAAACTTTTATTAAAACGATTGGAACGAATTTCTTTTAATAATGGATTTCGCTCAAATAGTTTTTTTTTACGAAAATTTAAATGGCCTTTCATTTTTTAAAATTATATACGGTTATATTTCTTATATTAATTGAAACTGGAAGCTAAATACTTCCCTTTTTTTTAACTTTTTATATAAATTAAACGCAAACGAAGCTCGTACGTACGCTCGCCGTTATTACGACGCTTAAAACCTCGCCAAATCGCATTTTTAATAAGCCTACGATAAAATAAAAAAAAATGCGAATAAGTTTCCGCGCGATCGATTTTAACGTTGGCGATTACGTATAATTCGATATACGTTTATTTCCGATTTTTCGGCCTTTTCGCAAATTCGACAATCCTATAAACGGCCCTTTTAAAATTATAGCCAAAATTTTCGACAACGCTTTTAAGCTAGACTTCCTTAGTATTATAAACGTATATCCAGTTTTTCACGCTAATCGATTGCGTAAAACAGCTGACGACGCGCTTTTAGATTAAATTAACCCAATTCTTAAATTTATTAATATAACTAGTAAACTTAAATACGAAGTCGAAGAATTGATCGCTTGTCGAATGCAGCGGAAAATCTTTTAGTACAAAGCTTTTTAAATAAGCTTAAATAAAAATCTTACGTAGTATTTCGCGTCTGATTTTATATACGCTTTTTTAAAAATGCGCGATTTTTATTTAGCGCATAAAAAGCTTTCCGGTCCTTTTGCAAAACTTATAAATTGGCTGAAAGCGTATTCCGAAGGTTTGGATTCGTATAATTATTTAAATAATAACGTACTAATAAATAAAAGCTCGAAGGCGCGCTTTTTTCGGACGGGGAGGTAATATAACGATTTATTCTGTTGCCATTTTTCGTATTATCCCAGCAACCACGTGTAGCTGCAAGCTTTCTGATTTCCTGGTGAGTCTTTCATTAATTATAAAAACTATTATATATATAAGACTTTTTCTTTTTAGCAACTTCTGCCTTCTGCAGTTGTTGATTTTAAATAAATATTTTGTTACAGAACCAAAGGCTCGTTTCTTATACCATATAAACACGGCGACCAGTTGACTGATCTCCCAGCCCTCCGACTGATTAGATCGTCATATAATCGTTTGCAATCGAAACTATCGAAAATGCTATAATTGCTTTCGTCGTAAAACAAACAATATTAAATTGTTTATCGGAGCGTCGTTTTCGAAATGATTTTTGTATTTTTGCGCCGTATAATTGTTCGAATAAATTAGTATCGCGCCGTCGGTTTTTTAAATTTTAAATCTAACGAAAATCTTTTGTTTAGTCGAAAAGCTGACAAGAATTATTTTATTTTTTATTTCGTAGCTTTCGGTTTCGTAATTCGATAAAATAGCTAAGATTATTATTTTAAACGCGCTGAAATACGAAAAAGCTGGGCTTTAAATAATTTTAATCAGCTTAGCGTCGTAATATAATTGCAAATAAGCTTCGATTATTTCCGAATTGTATACAAATGCAGGCAGAACGTAATAATCGAAAATAGCGTCGGTAAGATTTTTAATTTTTTTTTTTTTTTAAAAATCGGCGATATCGAATTTTGTAATTATAATACGATCGGGACCAGCGAGATTTAAAGCGATCGAAACGTTAAAATATGCTACGAAGCAGCAGTTTTCAAGGTTTCGGATAATCAAAGCAGCGAAATAAAGGCCGGAATGCATTTTAAAAGCTTATTAAATAAAATTGTAAAGCATATTAGCGAAAAAAGCTGTAAGCGCTTTTTGGGTTTTAACCAGTCGGAAGTAATATTTATATATAGCTATTTTTTTTTTTATAAAATGCAGCAATAGCTTGTTTTTTCCGTTATAAAACTTTACGTAATTAACGAATTCGCAATTTAATTCAGATAGATTTTAAAATATACTTTTAGTCGAAAGGCCCGAAAAGTCGGCTTTTAGAAATATTCGTTGCTTTTATTTTTTTACGTTTTAATCAAATTTTATAATCGCGTTAAAAATCTTAGGGTTTGCTTTGAAATTTGCGTAGCTTAAATAAGCTTTAGCACGCGCTTGGGTAATTTTCGCAGTTTTCGTCGGAATATAAATTGGTTATTAAAATTAATTTCGAACACGTCGTAATCCGAATTTTTAATAATAGCGAATCGATTAGCGAAGCCGATAACGTTAATTTTTTTTATAATTAAATCGCAATACGCCGCGTAATAGCGTACGTGAAAATGGCAGAATTTGCCGTTTTTTTTGGCGCTAATATTATTCGTAAAAACGAAATTAAAAAATCGGAGTTTTTTAACGAAAAAAAACTCGAATAAAAACGGGTCACCGTTTTCAAAAGTTTTTTTTATTTGTTTTAACGTATTATATTTGCAGTTTTCTAAAAAAAGCTTAATTTAGTTTTCGTTCGAAACAAAAAGAAAAAAGCTAACGGGTTTATTTGGTTTTTATATAAAAATATCGAAATAAAACTTTTATATCGTTTCGTCGTCGAAAGCGAAAGTTTTAAATAAAATAATTTGATTTTATGCTTTTTGTATAATTTTTTTCGCGATAACTTCGATATTTTTTTTTAAGTTTTTTTTATCGAATCGTATAATAATCGAAATTTTAAATGCTTTTATTAAAATTTAAAATATTAGCGGTAATAATACGACGTTTTTAAACGTAATAAACGTTTTTAATATTTGCGTATTTGATTTCGAAAAATCAAATTTAAAATCGTTTGGGTTTTTTTCTTTCGGAATGCCGGCGTTTTTTAAATTTAATTTCGTAAAATCGTCGCGTTTTTTATTGATTAATTTAAAAATTATAATTCGACGTCGATTTTCGGCTGTTTTTATTTGCGATGCCTTTTTTATTAACGACGCGAATGGTTTTTTCCTTCGAACAAAAAAGATTTCGGAAATATCGGCGCGTTTTTTTTACGTTTTTTGTTTTTATTTTTTTCGGAATCGTTTTTATTGTAACGGCCCGGCCATTCGGCTGTTCGGCTTTCGGCTGTTCAGCCTTCCGTTACAGTTCTGGCTTAGCGCCAGGCCAGGGGTTCTACAGTGTATATAATTCGCCCCGAGCTTCCTTCCTTTCAGCTTTCTGTTTGTATCTTAAAGGAAATATATGAGATTCGTCATACTATACAAACCTTTCGTTCGGAGTAGCGTCGTATTTATTGGCTTTATTAATATCGATTTTATTAATTTATTGTTTATTAGACTTATTAATATTAATTTATTAATTCGGGATCTGCGGATGCCTATTTATTAATTTATTAACCCTTTTTATCGATTACAACTCTCGCGCTATTTTATCGTTTTCGGTGGTGTATCCGACCTTTCGTACTATTTTAAACCACGAAATTTATCGTTTCAGGCGCTTCCGATCAATTGCGCCACCTATCTACTTTTATATATTACGATTATTACACCTTTTCGTACGCTACCGCTATATTAGCGTGCATTGCTTTTGCAACATTTTAATACGATTATTCCCATCGATAACTTAATGCTTCCGACCCAAAAGCATTCCCGACAGCTATTACAGCGCCAACCTTCTTTTTGTTTTTCGATATTTATTCGCTTTTAAATTAGCTACGTTATAGCTATATTTACATTATTTTCCGAAAGCTTTGCCAATTCTATTTAATTGCAAATGTAACAGCGCATTTTAAAACTCGAGCAGCAGCTAGAAAACCTCGATATACGAATCGACGATCTGACCGAAAATCGTCGGTTCAGGCCGTGTTTATCCGATTCTGTCAAGTTTGATAAAGCTAAATGAAATATATAGTATTTTTTAATTAAAGCCAAATTACGAGTCGACGGCCAGTTAATCGGCAACGCTACCGTTTAGTTTTATTACGTTTTTGCAAATTTCGAAAACAACTGCTAATCGCTAGTTTTACTCCTGCTTTTTTCGGCCGAATTATATTAATTCTGGAATTATTATATTTTATTCGAAAAACTGCGCCGAATATACGATAACCCGAATAAAATTCAGAAGGCAAAAGACCGACTACTAGCGTGCAAACAAAATTCCAGCTTTTTGCAGGTTTATATTGCAACTTTTCAGCGTTTATTATACGAAAATCGTATTAATTAAAATAACGTAGCCAAAATCGTCGCATTTCGGAACGGTTTAGCCGATCCGATAAAAAGGCTATTCCGGGGCCATATAAACCTTTTTATCATTTGGATTGCATACGTTGTATTTTTACAACGTTTAATTAGTTCGGGTTTCCGATCAGTCAGTTTCGGCCCTTTTTTTTCTTTTTTTTTCTTTTCGGGCCAGCCCGGCCCTAGCACCCCTCGGAACGCCTCTCGGAACAACCCCTTTTCTAAAGTGGTCGGTATGCGTACGAATACGCCGATCCGCCGGCTGACATACGACGCTGGCGATCCTATAAATATTACGCAAATCGAGGAACGCGAACGAAAAAAGCTCGAACGTATTAATAAATTAAATGCAATCGAAGTTTCAAATGCAATTAACAAAAACGAAACTTTAACTTTGGACCAAAAATACCCAGTTTTATTTAGGGCTCCTAATTTATCGATAGCTTAAAAAAAAGCCTGGCGCCGTGCAAACTGCTATACTAAATGCGGCGGTACAAATCACTGGATTGCGGGCTGCAAATTCAGATCCGCCATTGCTTTCGAAATACTGAAAAAGAAGCAAATAGCTGCAATCGGCTTGTACGGCGATAAAAATAAAGCTGAAATTCAGGCTGTATTAGCAAAAGAGTTTTCGGACGGTTCGGAATGGGAATTTCAGTAGTAGTTTTTATTCTTTTATTCCTTTTTTTTTTAATTGCAATTGCAATCGTTCGTTTATTTCATTTCGGTATGCCGAACTTTCGGTATAATTTTCTGTACAGCTGAAAGGCCAGCTTTTTTCGGAAAGGGGGGTAGTGTAACGGCCCGGCCATTCGGCTGTTCGGCTTTCGGCTGTTCAGCCTTCCGTTACAATTCTGGCTTAGCGCCAGGCCAGGGGTTCTACAATGTATATAGTTCGCCCCGAGCTTCCTTTTTTTCAGCTCTCTGTCTGTATCTTAAGGGAAATATATAAGGTTCGTCACATTTATAAATACAATAGGTTTTTTATATTCGAATAAACGGTTGTTTGCTGTTACGCTTTTGGTTTCGTTTTCGAATTCGTTTTTAATAATTAAAAATGAAAATCGTCGAATTATTTTAGCTGTTTTAAAAATATTAATTGCTATTGCGTATTTTTTTTCGAATTAAACGAAAATAATATTAGTTTTTTCGTTTTTTTTATCGTCGTAGATTTGAAATATCGGAATAGCGTCGTTTTTTTTTTTCGGTATAAAAATGCCGTATTTAGCGACGCTTAGTTTTTTATTTTAAAAAAAAATCAAATTTGAAATTTCGCAGCCGACTAAAACTTTTTTTAGCGATTGCATAACGTCGTCGATTAATTTGCAAACAGTTGTAAAAAAGCTTATAAACCTGCGGGCTTTTGAATTGTTAGTTTTTAGGGTTTGCGTTTTAAAAATATAAGCGTTTAATACCCAGACTTTTTTTTTAATAAAAATAATAATTTCGAAAAAGCGAGCGAAATGCCGAAGTAGAATAATATCGGTGATTTTGCTAAAAAAAACGTATTTTTAAATATTTTTTTTTTCGTTGATTTAACAAAAAGCGTAAAACCCGGTTTATTATTTTCTTTTTGTTATTTCGAGCTTTTTTTTGCTTCGGCGAAAGTTTTTAAAAACGTTATCGTAATTTAGTAGAAATTTGTCGTAATCAAGGTTTTTGCGAACGAATTTAATTTTAACGAAGCTTTCGTAATCGAGCAGAAATTCGTTAACGTTTTTAATTATTATATCGAATTGTTTTATAAATGTTTTTACGAAAGCTGCTTATTAATTTGAAATAACGGCATTATATATTTGCTTAAATTCGGAAAAATTGCGTATAATAGTTTCGTTCCAAAGTAAATTGAAAATAAATTTATTAGGTTTGACAACGTTTTGCTTAAAAAACGATATAATATCGATAAGTTTATTAATTAGAAAAATATGTTGTATTTGTTAAAAAATAATTAGAAAAAAATACGAAGATTATAAAATATCTGTATTTAAAAATTACGGAAATCCGCATGCTGTTTTTCTAATAAATTATAATTGTTTAGGCAGGCATTCGTTTAAAATAACGAAAAAAATAAATAATACAAAAAATAGCAAATAATAAAATGCATAAAAAATAGCTTTCGTAAAATGCGCGAATAATATAAATATATCAAATAGGCGGCTTAAATATATACAAAGCTTTTGTTTTAATAAAAAAAATATAATTAAATAAAAAAAAATATAATAAATGTTTTAAACAATATAAAAAAAAGTTTTAAAAATAAATAATATATACGAAACAAAATAATTAAATTGTATATAAGCAAAGCAAAACAAAAACAATAGAATAGTATATAATAAAAAATAAAATAATAAATAGCAAAAACAATAAAATAATTAATAAATAATTTTGTATATACTTTTTTCTTTTTCGGTTATAAATAAAATCACGATTTGAATTATGCTTTCAGCAGCGGAGTCATCGTCCGGTAGTTTTCAGACCTTTTTAAAAGTTTTTTTTTTTTTTTAAATATAATCGTTTTAATCGGAATCGTCGTCGGAATCGCTGAAGTCAAAATCGCTTTTTAATTCAGAATCCAAAAAATAGATTTGCTGATTTCTTTTGTAAAATCGCTTTAACCGGTTGGCGGCGAACGTTTTTTTTAATTTTATTTTATCGAGTTTCGTAAATTTGTAATAGCTTTTATTTAATTCGGCTTCGCATATTTCGTAAAATCCGAGCTATTTATAATTAAGTTTAATATCGGCCGATTTATTAATAGCGCGCTAAACGTCGTAAATTAAAACCAGATTTTTTTTTTGATTAGCGTTTTTTTTAAAACCTTGGTTTTATTCCAAACCTTTTTAGCTGTTTTTTTATACTTTTTTTTTTTAATTATTTTTTTTATATTTATATCGCGGTAATTTAATTATTTAAATTTTATTGCTAACAAATTTGCTTTCGTTTTTATTTTAACTATGTTATAAAGCTTTTATATAAGCTATTTTGTTTCCAAAAGTAATCGAGCGTTTTTGCCGTATTAAATAAAAAATAAAATTATTTTAATAAAAGCGTATATGCATATACGCATAATAAAAAGCATTTCCGAAAATTTCCGCGACCAACGTTTATAATCTTTTCGAATAGCTTTTAAAAGGCCGTTAAAAATATTTTTATAATTTCGTTTAACGGATCCGTTGCTTTTCGAATTATAAATTAAAATTTAAATGCGTTGGATTCCGTATTTTTTTATAAAAGTTTCGATAACGCTTTTGTTTTCGGATTTATTATCGACGTTTAATTTGCTAAATAAATCGTATCGATATATAACGTTTTTTTAAAAAAAAATCGCTATAATTTCGGAAATAGCGTTTCGGAAAAAAAAATTTTTAAACCATTTTAACAAATCGTCGATAGCGAATACAAAGCACGTATATTCGCGATCGGTAATCGATACGCGTATAACGTCGAAATTAATCTTTTTTTAAATTTTAAAAAACTACGTCGAATATAATAGATTTTCTTTTCGGCCAAGCTTTCGTTTTTAATAAAAAATGCAACTTTTAACGAAAGCTTTGCAATCTTCGAAGCATTTTTTTTATTAAAAATCGTTTTTGATTCGATAATAAATAATTTTAATTTTTTTATAAAACACTTTTTCGTAGGTTTTTTTTATAATTTGAAATTTATCGGTTTTATTATTTATTATTAAGCGTTTTTAATATATATTATTTTTTATTTTATATAACTTTTTGTCGATTAAAATATAATCGAAAGCTTGGTTTTTAAATAATTTAAATTAATAAATTAACACGCTAAATAATTTAAACAAAATAATTAAATAATATGCGATTAAATAAAAGTTTTCGGTTTTGTAATTATCGATTAAAAATTTATTTTCGTCGTTAATCGGCTTATTCCGATCGTTTTCGATTAAATCTATTTGCGGTGCCAGCCGAAATAATAACGCGAATGCTTTTTCGGCCCGAAAATTAATATTTTTTATTCGCGGTACTAATCGAAATAATAACGCGAATAGTTTTAGCTTTATAAAACCTAAAGCGCAAATAGCAAAACAGCCGATTTCGTTAGCGATTTACTCGTCGATATTTTATTCGCTTTATTTAACGAAATTAAACGGATAAAAACGTTTTCGTTTGGAAAGGCCGTTTGCCGTTGTATTAATTATTTTTTTAATATGCCTGATTTCGAAGTTTATAAATCGTATTTAAATTATTTAATTAATAACGAGCGTTTTTAATAAGTTATTGGCTTTTTTATTTAATTAATCGATAAAGATTTTTACGTTTGTTTTCAAAATAAAATATACGTCGTATAATTCGCTTTTTATTTTTTTTATTATTTTAAAAGCGCTTTGATATTTTCGTTTAATAGCATCGTAGCGTATTTTCGCGAAAAATTATAGGCCGCTTTTGTGACGATTCACTCTTTTGCCACCTCGTGTGTCACCCCAGCAACTACGTATAGTTGCAAGCTCTCTGGTCTCCTGGTGGGTCTCCCATCAACTGTGGAGATTATTTATGTATATAAGGCACTTCCCTTTTAGCAACCTCTGCCTTCTGCAGTTATTAATTCTAAGTGAATATTTTTATTACAAAACCAAAGGCTCGTTTTTTATATTATATAAACACGGCGACCAGTTAACTGATTTTTCAGCTTTTCGACTGATTAAATCGTTATATTATTAATAACTTTTTTTTTACGCTGGCGACGGCGTAAATTATCTTTTTTTTCGAATTCTTTACGGATTATACTAAAATGATCGACCGGTCGTAAAAAAGCTTATTTTCGTATTTCGCGAAAAATAGCTTCTGTTTAACGATTTTTTTTTCAGCAGAGCTTTTCAGCTTCTGCTATTATATTACAACCTTTTTTTTAATCAGCGAAAAAGCAGCCTCTTCCAGAAGCTTTTTCTTTTGAAAAACAATTCTTCTCCCGAGAAAAAAAAAACAAAAGAAAAGGCAGAGCGCCAATTATTTCGCTTGCCATTTTTTTCTTACAGCTTAGCGCTGAAAGCGTTTAGTTAAGACTTTTGCAAAATTAATTAAAAAAAGCGCAAAAGCGTAAACGACAATTTCTAAAAATTATACGACTGCGACAGACCTTTTAATTAAAGCGTTTAGTAAAATCTATCGAACGTGCTTTTGCTAATCGCGAATCTGCCGTTTTATTTTTTCGCAACGTTTTATTTTAATTAATAAGCGTTGCAAATTAATTTCTACGCTTTTCGCGAATTTTTTTTGGATTTTTTTTTAACGGCCAAAACCTTAGCGCGCTTTTTGAACGCTATAATTTCTATTTATTTGCTGATTTTCGACTAACTCGTATAAAGCGCGTTCCGAATTTTAAATTTAAGCTAAATAATAATAAAAATTATAAAACACGCTATTAAAAAATTAAAGTTTTTAACAATTTCGAATTTTATTACGATTATTTCGCTAGCGATCGATTACGTAAGAATTATATATTCGATCAGACCGAAGGCGTGGTAAAAAAGTTTTTAATTCCGCGTATTTTAAACCGTTCCGATTTTATTTCTTTCGAAAAATTAATTAAAAAAATCGCCGATTTTCTGGCCGACTTTTCCGACGTTCAGAAGGCCGAAAACGAGTTTAAAATGCTTGCAATAAATACGCACGACGACTTTTGGCGCTTTTATCTGCGAATTTTCATTTTCGCAGCGAACGCTTAAATACGAACTAACAAACAGCTTCGGAACGCTTTTCGAAACAAAATATTAAAGCGTTTACGAAAAAAGCTGCATTTGAAATAGGCGCGTACAACGACTTTCAAAGATTGGCTTACCGCCGTCCGTTAAAAAAAACAAAATCAGTTGGCTAAACGAATTTTATACGCGAATCGCTTTACTAAATCTACCATTTATCAAAATAATAGATTCTCAACCAAAACGTATTACAAATCAAATCGTATATACGAAAGTCGTCCAAATGCTCCATAAGCTCCTTTTCAGCCCTTTGCTGTTTTTTCTTTTTCTCCACGCCAAAACGCCCCTTTTGGCGTTTTTTCTTTTCGATCGGATCAACGACAACGCTCGTTTTTTATTTTATATCAAAAAGTTCGAAGCCAATCTGCACGACCTTTTACGGGCCGATTTTCGGTTTTACCTAAAAGCTTTTTTAGGCTGATAAATGTAAACGAAATCGAACCGGCCGAAAATTCGCTTTTTAATAATAATAATAAAAACGAAAACCTTTTTCCAGACGACTTTTAAAACGCTTACGAAAAAATCGAAAGCTTTTCCGCCAGTCGAAAAAACGCCCAGGCTTAAGCAAAGCTTTTTTTTTAAGCGTATTACGCGATATGCGTTACTTTAACGTTCGAAAGCTTTTTAATAGCGATTTATTAATAATTCCCGTTATATTTATCAAAAATAGCTTTTCGTATAAAATAAAAGCGCTCGCCGACTTTAAAACGAACGGTTATGCGTTGATCGATTCGGCGCTGATTAAATTCTTTTTTTTTTTTTTTTAAATCTTTGATTTAACTTTTCCCGGCTTTTTTTCTTGTAAAAAGGTATAATAAAGCTCGTGGCTATTTAATTATATATTTTACGCTTTTCAATTTTATTATTAATAACCGAATATAATCGTTTACTTTTTTTTTAATTATTAATCTCGGAAATTATAATATAATTTTAGAAAAAGCTTGATTAGCCGAATATTAAGTTTTATTAAATTATAATAAACGCAAGCTTTATTGGCCGAAGTTTTACTTTTTTACAGCTTTTTACGCTCGTTGTATTAAAATTTTTTATTTGCATTTCCGAAAGATTTAATCTCGCTATCAAAACGACGCTGTAAAACGTGACAAAAATTTTAATTAATTATGGCAGACTTACGACGCTATGCGAAGCGCGAAAAGATCGAATTTTATTCGCGGTGTTAATTTCGATAGCGACGCCAGTGGAATAATACGAAAAATTATATTACTTTTTCAGGCTGACGATTTTTTTTTTATTATTTTTTTTTTTTTTTTTTTTCTTTTCGTCAGAACAGCTTTTTCGTTTTACGAAAAATAATTATATTAAAAACCGAAAAAAAGCTTTCGCCGCGATAGCCTTTCAGCTTAATATAATCGATAATTTAAACAAGCCATTTTCTGAATTTTTCAAACGATCAGTTCGAAAACGAATTTTTTAATTTACTGCTTATTTAATTTCCATCTGCCAAATTATTATATACGCTTTTAAGCTGATTTCCAGAAAAAAAGCAGTTAAAATGTTTTTAATTTTTTTATACGAAATCGATAAAATACTAGACGACTTTACGTATAACACTTTTTTTAAAACCCAATTTTATAGTTTTTTCGAACGTTTCAGAACTAATAAAATATCGATTTCGACCTTTTCAACCAGCTTAGCAGAGCTAACTTCGAATAAACCTTTTTTCGAATTTTTCCTTTCGAAGTATAAAAACTTCGAACACGTGTTTTTTAAGGCCGCCAGTAACGAGCTAGCCTTTTACCGGCCCTACGACTATAAGATCGAGCTTATTATAAATAAGAAAAAGCTAAAATACATTTTTTTATATAAAATATCGATTCCAAAGCTCGAAATTATTAAGATTTATTTGCAAAATAATCTTAACAAAAGCTTTATCGAACTTTTTACCGCTTTTTTCGCTGCTTTAGTGTTTTTCGCTAAAAAACCCGACGGTTTATTGCGTTTTTGTATCGATTATCGAGTTTTTAATAATATTATTTATAAAAATCGCTATTTTCTTTTTTTTATCGATAAAACTTTTGTTCGTTTTTCGAAAGCGCGAATTTTTACGAAGCTCGATATTCGTTAAGCTTTTTACAGAATTCGAATAGACTTCGCCAATAAAAAACTGACGACGTTTCGTACGCGTTACGGCGTTTATAAATGCAAAATGCTACTTTTTGGCTTTATTAATAAGCTCGCAATTTACTAACGTTATATAAACGACGTTTTTTTCGATTATTTAAACGATTTTTGTATTACATATCTAAATAATATTTTTATTTATTCGTCCGATTTTTTAAAATACGCTATATACGTTCGCAAAATGTTTTAAAAACTCGCTGACGCTAAATTACAGGCCGATATTCGAAAGTCTGAATTCAATGTTATTCGAACCCGTTATTTAAATTTTATTATTTCGACTAAAAGCTTAAAAATAAATTTAAAAAAAATTTCCGTGGTCGCTTATTAAAAGCTTTTTACTATTATAAAAAGTGTATAAAGTTTTTTTGGTTTTTATAATTTTTACCGACGTTTTATTCGAAATTACGGTATAATTGCAAAGCTTTTGGTTTATTTGACCAAGGCTAACGTTTTTTATTACAATTTTATTTTTAAATATCAATTTTATTTTTAAATATCAGGAAAATTTCGACCTTTTTATATTAGCTTTTATTATTACACCAGTTTTACAATATTACAGGCAAGATTTTTTTTGCATATTAAAAACTGACGTTTCCGACGGCGTAATAGCTTTTGTGCTTTCGCAATTTTATAGCGACGATTGGCTTTTAATCGCTTATTTCAGCAAAATTATAGCTTTCGCAAAGCTAAATTACGTCGTATACGATAAAAAAATATTCGCAATCGTAAGATTTCTAGGCAATTTTCGTATTAAATTAGCTAATTCAGTTTATCAGATTAAAATAATTATTAATTATAAAGTTTTAAAATATTTTATGATTTTTAAATTTTTAAACGCTCGATAAATACGCTAGGCCGAGCTTCTCGCCGATTACAATTTTTTTATTACGTATAAACCAGATAAACATAATTTTTTGGCTGACGCATTAATACGTCGTACGAGCGAATTCGATCGCCAAAACTTTTTCAAACGTATTTAGCGCCTGCAAATCCTTTTTCGAACAAATTAAATCGATTACCGTTTTTTGATTAAAAAACTTCGATCTTTTACGGCTTTCGAAATAGCTGTTTTTATCGTTGAAATAACTGATTTTTTTTCCGTATTCCGTGTCGTTAATCAGATTTTTTACGCTAATCGCATAGCTAGCAGCTTAATAGCCTTTCGAAAAAAAGCTGTACGAAACGCTACGAAAAAAAACGACGATAATAATATTTCGTATAAACTTAAACGCGACCTGCTGTTATATTACGGTCGCTTAATAGTATTAAACGTCGATTATTTTCGTTTGGCTTTTGTACGAAAAATGCACGATCAGATTTTCACCGTTTATTTCAGCGCTCGCAAAACTACGCAATTGCTTTCGGATTAATATTATTGGCGAAATATAATAGCTTTCGTAAAATAATATTGTCGCAATTGCTACGCTTATCGAAAGAATTTTGTTTTAAAAAATAAGCGCCCCGGCTTTTTTCAGTTTTTTTTTGTTTCTGACCATTTTTAAAAATACGTTATAATAAACTTTTGCAATTTTAATAAAAACAAACACGGTTACGATAACGTATTCGTAATAATAAATCGCTTTTCCAAGCAAGTTATTTCGATTTTCTGTTATAAAAATATCGACGCTCGAAGTTTCGCTAAATTGTATATATTTTATATATACAAATATTTTGGCCTTTTAAAAAGTATTATTAACGATCGTAGCCCTTAGTATTAATTTATTTTTTGGTTTGAATTAAACAAAATATTCGATACGCAATTAAAGCTTTCGATAGCCGCTTATTTTAAAACCGACGGTCAAATCGAAATTTATAATTAATACTTGCAAAAACGCTTTCGATTTTTCGTAAACTTTTATTAAAACGATTAAAACGAATTTTTTTTAATAATAAATTTCGCTTAAATAATTCTTTTTTGCGAAAATTTAAATGGCTTTTTATTTTTTGAAATCGTACACGGTTATATTTCTTATATCAATTGAAATTAAAAGCTCGATACTTTTTTTTTTTCCAACTTTTTATATAAACTAAACGCAAACGAAGCTTATGCGTACGCTCGCCGCCATTACGACGCTTAAAACTTCGCCAAATCGCATTTTTAATAAGCTTACGATAAAATAAAATAAAATACGAATAAATCTCGCCGCGCGATCGATTTTAACGTTAGCGATTACGTATGGCTTAATATGCGTTTATTTCCGATTTTTCGGCTTTTCCGCAAGCTCGACAATTTTACAAACGGCCTTTTTAAAATTATAGCCAAAATTTTCGATAACGCTTTTAAATTAGATTTTTTTAATATTATAAACGTATATCCAGTTTTTTACGCTAGTCGATTGCGTAAAGCAGCTAACGACGCGTTTTCAGGACAGGTTAACTTAGCTTTTGAATTTATTAATATAATTGATAAGCTTAAATACGAAATCGAAAAATTAATCGCTTATCGAATGCAGCGGAAAACTTTTTAATATAAAGCTTTTTAAATAAGCTTAAATAAAGATTTCACGTAGTATTTCGCGTTTGACTTTATATATGCTTTTTTAAAAATGCGCGACTTTTATTTAGCGTATAAAAAGCTTTCCGGTCTTTTTGCAAAACTTGTAAATTGGCTGAAAGCGTATTCCGAAAATTTAAATTCGTACGATTATTTAAATAGCGACGTACTAATAAATAAAAGCTCGAAAGCGCGTTTTTCGAACGGGGGAATAATATAACGATTTATTTTTTTGCTATCTCGTATATTATTTTAATAATTACGTATAATTGCAAGCTTTCTGGTTTTTTAGTAAGTCTTTTATCAATTGTAGAAACTATTTATATATATAAAACACTTTTTTTTTTAGCAATCTTTGCCTTTTGCAATTGTTAATTCTAAATGAATATTTTTGTTACAAAACCAAAGGCTCGTTTTTTATACCATATAAACACGGCGACCAGTTGACTGATCTCCCAGCCCTCCGACTGATTAGATCGTCACAGCTTTCGAATCGTGAAAAATGCCGTTTTTTGTTTTTATCGATTTATTATAATACAGTTTTTTAACCGAAAATATTAGCGTCGACAATCAGAATAATTTTTTTTGCGTTTGGGTTATAATCGATCCGCATAAATAATAAGGCCGATAAAAAATCGTTTTTAAAAACTTTTATAATTTTATTTTGCTTTTTTTCCTAAACGAAATCGATTTTTTTTTTATCGTAGCGTAAATAAATGCAGCTTTTTAAAAGAAATTTTTAATTTAATTACGATAATAAATCACAACGCTAATAAAAGCTTTGATTTCGGTGATATTTTTATATTTTTTTTATTCGCAGATTTTTTTAATTTTTTTTTCGTTAAAAATAGCGGCCAGCGTTATTAATTATATAACTAATAATATTTATTTCGGATATGCAGAATTTTAATCGAAGGCTAATAATAGCTTTGGCGTTTTCGAAATAAACCATAATTTTATCGATATTTTAAATATATTTTATTATATAACGTCGAATTTCAGAAAAGATTTTTTTATTATTATAATATAATTTGGGGCTTTTTATTTTAACGTTGTTAACGTAAAAAAAAAGCAATATTAAAAATGTAAATTATAAAAATCTTATATACGATTTTTACGAATTAAACGATTGAATTAATAGCTTTTATAAGTATTTTCGTTATACGCAGCAAACCGATTGGAATTTAAATTGCTATTATATCTCGAAATCGTAAATTAAATACTAAATGGTCGTAGCCGGAAAACAGATCGAAAAAAGCGATCGTTAATTTTACGAATTTATTTGAAAATTAATCGACGTTGAGTGGTACGTTAGCGTTTCGTATCGTTATTTTATTTATTTCGACGATTGCGGTAATAAATCTGTAAATGCTTTTTTTTTTTTCGTAATAATAAATTATTTGTTTTTATATAGGCCGTGGCAAAATTCGAAAATCTTTTGCTTAATTCGTTTTTTCAGCATTTCGACTATTTTATCCTAGAAAGTTTTAAAAACTAAAAAGGTTTTTTTTTGCCAGGCTTCGTAAAATACGGTTTTAATATCGATGTAAAGCGTAATGTTAAAATTGAATTAGCTTATATCGGTGAAATCGAAAGCTATAGCTTTTTTTCGGTTGCGTAAGATTTCGTATAAGACTTTTTTCTTTTTTAATAAAAATTGGGTTCCGATTATTAAATTATCAAATCGTTTTTTTATAAGTCGGCTGCCAAATAATAAGCTGGAAAATCGGCTTATAATAAATTCTTCGAATTCGCTAATTATTAATTAAAACGGTTTTGTTGTTTTATTTTTTTAAATTAATCGTTTATTTTTTCGGAAATATTTCCATCGGATTTGCTAAAATTTACAAATCGTATTTTATCAGCTTTGCGCTTGTACAAAATGCTAATATTAATACAAAAAGGTAGAATATATAGGTCGGATTTGTTTAATACGAAAACGAAATCTTCGGAACTTTTATTTTCGAATTAATAGCCAAAAATATTAATATTAGCTAATTTTATTCGCGATGCTATTTCGATTAGCGACGTAAATGCTTTTAACCGAGTATTTTTTAAGTTTTGTTATAGTCCAGCGTTTGTTTTAAAACCAAAGCCGGCTATTCGTTTTTCGATAAAACGTCGATTAAAAAAATCTTATCGCCGGCAACGGTGATTTAATTTTAAAAAAATCGGTTTCAGTTTTAAAAAAAAGCTTTTATCTGGCCGTTTTCGGTGTATTTAAAATTAACGAAACTTTTTAAAATCCAAAGCATTTTAAAAATAATAAAATAAAAGCATTTTTTTATTATTAAAAAGTTTTTATAAATAATAATATTTTCAACGTCGATTTTAATATTTCGTATAATTTTATTAAATTTAATAATATTTTTATTAACGGTAATATAAATTATTTGTTTATCGGTAATAATCGGAATATTATTAACTTCGGCTGTTTTTTAATTTATACAATTAATTTCGGTTTTATTATCGAATAAAACGAGGCGGTCGTACTTTTTTTAAGCATTGTTTTTATTTTTAGCGCTTTTATAATTGTATAAAAGCAGTTTCGTCGTTTTAATTTTTAGGTTTTTATAACGAAAGCCAAAAAGCTGATTTTTTCCGAAGATTTTTTTTTATCGGTTAAATTAATTGCGGTATTATAAATTTCTTTTTGGTTTTTTTTTAATTCAAAATCGTTTTTTCCTTGAATAATTTTAATTTTTTCGTTTTTTTTTAATACAAAAATTTGTTTATTAATAATTTTGTCGAATTTTTCTTTTATGCTAAATAAATCGCTGAATTTTAATTTAATTTTTTGTTTTATAATTTTTTTAATAATTTCGTCGACGGCTTCGAAGCTGATATATTTATCGATTTATTTTTCGTTTTGTATTAATAATAAGCGTTTAAAAGCTGGTATTTTCTAAATAATTTAAACCGAAATATTAATATCGATATCGTTTATATCGTCGTTAATTTTTTTTATTATAAGCGTTTTTCTAATAATTTTATCGGTTTTTTTTCGAATTTTAAAATCTTTTTTTTTTTCGATTTTAACGTTTTTTTTATACTAATTAGTTTAGCGAATAAAATAAAAGCATTTTGCTTTTTTGTGATTCGCTAGCTTAATTATACAGCTATAATATTTGCAAACGCGATAATTATATTAGTAATATATGTATTTGTTTTTTATTTATATATTTAAATTTTATTTATACTTAAAGTAAAGGTTTTCTTTTTAATTAATACGCCTTTTGAAATATTTTTTCTTTTACTAATGAAAATCGTTTTCGCATCCTTTTTGTTTTCCAAGCATTCGTTCCATTCCGTACCTTTTACTTTTAAGCGAATAATATTCAACCAGCTTTAATTTTTAATTTTATTAAAAAAACTTATTTCTGCTTCCGTCGGTCCGAGGCAAATCGCTCCGTATTTATTAATATAACAGATTTTATTATTTATACAAAAATTAAATGCTTTATATTCTGAACGAATATAAAGCTTTTCGTAATAAATTTTTTTATTATTACAAAATTTATATTTAAAACTACGAAATCTGTTTTAATAATTACTTTTACTATTTTAATAGCCGCGATTCTAATTTCCGCGTTGGTTTTTTTTTTTCTTTTAATAATCGCTATTATAATTAGTATTTCGCTGATTCTGATCGTTAATTTAAAAAAATTGCTACTAAACAGCTATTATTTTTACGATAGCTTAACGAAGCTGATCGCTTCGCGCATTTTAAAAAAAATAGTTATTATAAAAGCTATTTTAATCGTTTTTATTATTCGAATTAACGTAAAAAAGTTTTTTCTGCTATTATATAAAACTTTCGATTTTGCTTTAAAATCCTTGAATTTTAATATCGGTAAATTTTAATACGAAAGTTTCGATATTTTTATCAAGCTTTTCCAAGCTAATAAGTTTTGCAAAACGATTAAATAATATAATAACTAGCTGTTTTTTAGCGATTTCGGTAACTTTTAATAGCTGGGCATATTTCTACATTAAAGTTTCTACGTTTTTCTTATAAATAAAAAAGAAAAATTTCTTTTGATTTATAACTTCGATAATACGTTCGCTTTAATTTTATTTAAAAACGAATTTCACAAATTTAAAATACTAATCGAAAGTTTCAGAGTTTTGTTTATCAATTTTAAAATGCTTAATAATTTTGTTACGAATGCTAATTAAAAGGCCAAATAAAAACAATCTTTTTTGCTTAACTTCGCTTAAAACTTTTTTATTAACGAAAACGTTAAAAATTTTCGTATAAATACGATAATAAGCTTTAAGTTCTTTGGCTTAGCGAATTATTATAATAAACTGTTTAAAAAAAGCGATAATATCGCGAATTTGCTAACGATCGTAGTTTCGGAATTCCGATTTCAAAGCTTTAAATAGCTTGCGCCAGTTTCGAGCCCTAATAGCCTTTTATTTATTTATCGATTTAATAATATTTTTAATGGTTAAATCATAGTAGCGAAAAAGTTTATCGAACATTTCAGTTTTAAAAATTCCGAAATCCTTATAAGTTTTTTTATATTTCTCGATAAAATCGGTAATATTGGCGCTACTAAATAAAAGTATATCAGGGAAGCCAAGGAAAGGCATGCGGCCTCGCATAAGAAAACGAAAAGCGTCGTTATCTATAATATTAATAAAAGTATTAATAAAATTTAAATTAAATAAATAAGTGTTTTCTAAAATTACAAATTGAAAATCTTCAGTATAAAAAAAATCGTTTTTAATAAAAAAGCTATTAAAAAGATCTTTGTATTTTCTGAAAACATTAAATAAAATAAAATTGCGTCTAAACATTTAAATAATATATTAAAAAACTTGTTTTTTAATAAATTAATTAAATTAATATAATATTGTTATATAATTTATAATTTCGATATTCCGTGGCTTAGGCCAATGCACGTATAGCCATCTTTTTACTACTTTTAATAAAAAACCGCAAATTGTAATTGCCACAATTACAAAGCGTAAAATTAAAAGATTAAGTTTTCGCTAAGCGTTTAATCAAAAAAAATCTAATTCAGAAAAGCCGAGCGCAGCGGTCGAAACGTACGAACCAATATTCGATTTATTATTTTTAAACAAAAAAGCGACTTTCGAGCTTTGAATTTCGCACGGTTCAAAATTGCCTAACCGTAATTTCAAACGTTTCTAAAATATATTGCATTTTTATAATTTAATAATTATGCGCAAAATAAAAAAAGCTATTAAAAATCTTTTATATAATACAGCTGCGAACAACATTATATAAAAGATCTTTTAAGCCGTAATAGCGAAATATCGAAATCGATTTTAATTGCGAATTTGAAAAATGCATCGGCGAATATATAAAAACGAAACACCGAAGTTTAAATCCTTGCGTAAATTATCAAATGTAAAAATAGATAAGAAAACCAAACTGATACGGCTATATATCGGTAAGTAAAATAATCTAAGGAATTTTTAAAAAAAATAAAAAAAAAAAAAAAAATAAATAAATAAAAATATAAATTAAACTGCGTACTTATGGTATTATCTAAGGAAATGCTTTGCTTTTATACCTGTTAAAAATAATCAGTGGCAGAGGGTCTCGGAAAGGTCCATGCCTCGATCATAGCTAAAACTACCAACTCCCATTAATACAAGGTATCACCGTTTTATATTAATTATAACGAAATTAAATTATAAGCGTTCGATTAAATATCGCTATTATAACGATCTAATCAGTCGGAGGGCTGGGAGATCAGTCAACTGGTCGCCGTATTCATATGGTATAAAAAACGAGCCTTTGGTTCTGTAACAAAAATATTTACTTAGAATCAACAACTGCAAAAAATAGAAATGCTAAAAAAAAAATGCCTTATATATATAAATAATTTCCATAATTGATAGGAGACCTATCAGAAAACCAAAAAGCTTGCAGCTATACGTAGTTGCTGGAATAACACACGAAAAATGGCAAAAAAATAAATCGTTATATTATTTCTCCGTCCGAAAAAAACGCGCTTTCGAGCTTTTATTTATTGGTACGTCGTTATTTAAATAATCGTACGAATTTAAATCTTCGGAATACGCTTTCAGCCAGTTTATAAGTTTTGCAAAAAACCGGAAAGCTTTTTATGCGCCAAAGAAAAATCGCGCACTTTTAAAAAAGCATATATAAAGTCAGACGCGAAATACTACGTAAGATTTTTATTTAAGCCTATTTAAAAAGCTTTGTATTAAAAAATCTTTCGTTGCATTCGACAAGCGATTAATTTTTCGATTTCGTATTTAAGCTTATTAATTATATTAATAAATTCAAAAGCTAAGTTAATTTGTTTTGAAAACGCGTCGTCAGCTATTTTACGCAGTCGATTAGCGTGAAAAACTAAATGTACGTTTATAATATTAAAAAAGTCTAGTTTAAAAGCGTTATCGAAAATTTTGGCTATAATTTTAAAAAAGCCGTTTATAAAATTATCGAATTTGCGGAAAGGCCGAAAGGTCGGAAATAAACGCATATCGAGCCAAACGTAATCGCTAACGTTAAAATCGATCGCGCGGCGAAATTTATTCGTATTTTTTTTTATTTTATCGTAAACTTATTAAAAATGCGATTTAGCGAGGTTTTAAACGTCGTAATAGCGGCGAGCGTACGCACGAGCTTCGTTTGCGTTTAACTTATATAAAAAATTGAAAAAAAAGAAGTATCGAGCTTTCAGTTTCAATTAATATAAAAAATATAATCGTATACAATTTTAAAAAATAAAAGGCCATTTAGATTTTCGTAAAAAAAAATTATTTAAACGAAATCCATTATTAAAAAATTCGCTTTAATCGTTTTAATAAAAGTTTACGAAAAATCGAAAGCGTTTTTACAAATATTAATTGTAAATTTCGGTCTGACCGTCGGTTTTAAAATAAGCGGCTGTCGAAAATTTTAATTGCGTACCGAGTATTTTGTTTAATTTAAACCAAAAAGTAAATTAATATTAAAGGCTACGATCGCTAATAATATTTTTTAAAAAGCTAAAATACTTATATACGTAAAATATATACAATTTGGCGAAGCTTCGAACATCGATATTTTTATAATAAAAAATCGAAATAATTTGCTTAGAAAAGCGATTTATTATTACGAACACGTTGTCGTAATCGTATTTATTTTTATTAAAATTGTAAAAATTTATTATAACGTGCTTTTAAAAATGGTCAGAAACAGAAAAAAACTGAAAAAAGCCGAAGCGTTTATTTTTTAAAACAAAACTTTTTCGATAAACGTAACAGTTGCGATAATATTATTTTACAAAAGTTGTTATACCTCGCTAATAATATTAGTCCGAAAGCAATTGCGTAATTTTACGAACGCTGAAATAAGCGGTAAAAATTTAATCGTGCATTTTTCGTATAAAAGCCAAACGAAAATAATCGACGTCTGGTATTATCAAACGATCGTAATATAACAGCAAATCGCGTTTAAATATATACGAAATGTTATTAGCGTCGTTTTTTTTTGTAACGTTTCGTACAGCTTTTTTTCGAAAAACTATTAGGCTGCTAGCTATGCGATTAGCGTAAAAAAGCTGGTTAACGATACGAAATGCGAATAAAAAATCAATTATTTCAACGATAAAAACAATTGTTTCGAAAGCCGTAAAAAATCGAAATTTTTTAATTAAAAAGCGGTAATTAATCTGATCGGCTCGAAAAAGAATTTGCAAGCGCTGAATGCGTTTAAAAGAGTTTTGGCGGTCGAGTTCGCTCGTACGACGTATTAGCGCGTTAGCTAAAAAGTTGTGTTTATTTAATTTGTACGTAATAAAAAAGTTGTAATCGGCGAAAAGCTCGGCTTAGCGTGTTTATCGAACGTTTAAAAGTTTAAAAATTATAAAGTATTTTAAAATTTTATAATTAATAATAATTTTAATTTAATAAACCGAGCTAATTAATTTAGCACGAAAATTGCTTAGAAATTTTACGATTGCGAATATCTCTTTGTCGTATACAACGTAGTTTAGTTTTGCGAAAGCTATAGTTTTGCTGAAATAAACGATTAAAAGCTAGTCGTCGTTAGGAAATTGCGAAAGTATAAAAACTATTACGCCGTCGGAAGCGTCAGTTTTTAATATGCAAAAAAAGTTTTGCTTATAATATTATAAAACTGATGCAATAGTAAAAGCTAGTATAAAAAGGTCGAAACTTTTTTGGTATTCAGAAATAAAATTAAAAAAAACGTTAGCTTTAGTTAAATAAATCAGAAGCTTTGCAATTATACCGTAGTTTCGAATAAAACGTCGGTAAAAATTACAAAAATCAAAAAAGCTTTATATATTTTTTATAATAGTAAAAGGTTTTTAGTAAGCGACTACGAAGACTTTTTCTGGGTTTATTTCTAAGCTTTTAATCGAAATAATAAAATTTAAATAACGGGTTCGAATAACGTTGAATTTAAATTTTCGAATATCGGCCTGTAATTCAGCGTCAGCGAGCCTTTAAAACATTTTGCGAACGTATATAACGTATTTCAAAAGGTCGGACGAATAAATAAAAATGTTATTTAAATATGCAATACAAAAATCGTTTAAATAATCGAAAAGAACGTCGTTTATATAGCGTTGATAAATTGCGGATTTATTAATAAAGCCAAAAAGTAGCATTTTGCATTTATAAGCGCCGTAACGCGTACGAAACGTCGTTAATTTTTCGCTAGCGGAGTTTATTCGAATTTTATAAAAAACTTAACGAATATCGAATTTCGTAAAAATTCGTGCTTTCGAAAAACGAACAAAAGTTTTATCGATAAAAAAAAAAATAGCGATTTTTACGAGTAATATTATTAAAAGCTCGATAATCGATATAAAAACGTAATAAACCGTCGGGTTTTTTGGCGAAAAGTATTGGAACAGCGAAAAAAGCGGTAAAAGATTCGATAAAGCTTTTGTTAAAATTATTTTGCAAATAAATCTTAATAATCTCGAGTTTTAAAATCGATATTTTATATAAAAGAATATATTTCAGCTTTTTTTTATTTATAATAAACTCGATTTTATAATCGTAAGGCCGGTAAAAAGCTAGCTCGTTATTAGCGGCTTTAAAAAACACGTGTTCGAAGTTTTTATATTCCGGGAAAAAAAATTCGAAAAAGGATTTATTCGAAATTAGCTTTATTAAGCTAATTAAAAGTCGAAATCGATATTTCGTTGGTTTTGAAACGTTCGAAAAAACTATAAGATTGAGTTTTAAAAAAAATGTTATACGTAAGGTCGTTTAGTATTTTGTCGATCTCGTATAAGAAAATTAAAAACATTTCAACTGCTTTTTTTTTAAAAATTAGCTTAAAAGCGTATGTAATAATTTGGCAGATGGAAATTAGATAAGCAATAAATTAAAAAACTTGTTTTCGAACTGGTCGTTTAAAAGATTTAAAAAAAAATTGTTTATTTAAATTATCGATTATATTAAGTTGAAAAGCTATCGCGGCGAAAGCTTTTTTTCGGTTTTTAATATAATTGTTTTTCGTAAAACGAAAAAGCTGTTCTGACGAAAAAAAAAAAGAAAAAAAAAAAAAATAATAAAAAAAAAAAAATCGTTAGCCTGGGAAAATAATAATATGATTTTTTATATTATTTTATTAGCGTCGCTATCGAAATTGACACCGCGAATAAAATTCGACCTTTTCGCGTTTCGCATAGCGTCGTAGATCTGCTACAATTGGTTAAGGTTTTTATTATATTTTATAACGTCGTTTTAATAGCGAAATTAAATCTTTCGGAAATGCAAATAAAAGATTTTAATACAACGAGCGTAAAAAGCTATGGAAAGGTAAGACTTCGGCTAATAAAACTTGCGTTTATTACAATTTAATAAAATTTAATATTCGGCCAGTTAAGCTTTTCCTAGAATTATATTATAATTTCCGAAGTTAGTAATTAAAAAAAAAATAAACGATTATATTCGATTGTTAATAATAAAATTAAAAAGCGTAAAATATATAATTAAATAACTACGAGCTTTATTATACTTTTTTACAGAAAAAAGAACCGGGAAAAGTTAAATCAAAAATTTTGAAAAAAAAAAAAAAATTTAATTAGCGCCGAATCGATTAACGCATAACCGTTCGTTTTAAAATCGGCGAGCGCTTTTATTTTGTACGAAAAGCTATTTTTGGTAAATATAACAGGAATTGTTAATAAATCGTTATTAAAAAGCTTTCGAACGTTAAAATAACGCATATCGCGTAATACGTTTAAAAAAAAGGTTTTGCTTAAGTTTAGGCGTTTTTTCGATTAGCGGAAAAGCTTTTAATTTCCTCGTATGCGTTTTAAAAGTCGTTTGAAAGAAAGTTTTCGTTTTTATTATTATTATTAAAAAGCGAATTTTCGGCCGGTTCGATTTCGTTTATATTTATTAGTCTAAAAAAACCTTTAAATAAAACCGAAAATCGGCCCGTAAAAAATCGTACAAATTGGCCTCGAACTTTTTGATATGAAATAAAAAACGAGCGTTATCGTTGGTCCGATCGAAAAAAAAAAACGCCAAATAAAACGTTTTGGCGTGAAAAAGAAGAAAAAACAGAAAGAAGCTGAAAAAAAGCCTGTGAAGCATTTAAACGATTTTCGTACGTACGATTTGACTCGTAGTACGCTTTAATTAAAAACTTATTATTTTAATAAATAATAAATTTGATTAAAAAGCGATTCGCGTATAAAATTCGTTTAGCTAATTGATTTTGTTTTTTTTATCGGACGGCGATAAGCCAATTTTTAAAAGTCGTTGTACGCGTTTATTTTAAATGCAATTTTTTTCGTAAACGCTTTAGTATTTTATCGCGAAAAGCGTTTCGAAGCTGTTTATTAATTCGTATTTAAGCGTTTGTTGCGAAAATGAAAAATCGCAGATAAAACCGTTAAAAGTCGTTGTACGTATTTATTACAAGCATTTTAAATTCGTTTTCGGCCTTTTAAACGTCGGAAAAATCGGCCAGAAAATCGGCGATTTTTTTAATTAATTTTTCGGAAAAAGTAAAATCGGAACGGTTTAAAATACGCGGAATAAAAAATTCCTTTATTATACTTTCGGTTTGATCGAATATATAATTTTTGCGAAATCGATCGCTAGCGAAATAATCGTAATAAAATTCGAAATTGTCGAAAACTTTAATTTTTTAATAGCGTGTTTTATAATTTTTATTATTATTTAATTTAAATTCAAAATTCGGAACGCGCTTTATACGAGCTAATCGAAAATTAGCAAATAAATAGGAATTATAACGTTTAAAAAGCGCGCTAAGGTTTTGGCCGTTAAAAGGAAATTCAAAGAGAATTCGCGAAAAGCGTAGAAATTAATTTATAACGTTTGTTAATTAAAATAAAACGTTGCGAAAAAAAAGAAAAGCAGCAGATTCGCGACTAACAGAAGCACGTTCGATAGATTTTATTAAACGCTTTAATTAAGGGATCTGTCGCAATCGTATAGTTTTCAAAAATTGTCGTTTACGCTTTTGCGCTTTTTTCAGTTGATTTTGCAAAAGTTTTAACTGAATGCTTTCAGCGCTAAGCTGTAAAAAAAAAGTGGCAGGCGAAATGGTTGGCGTTTTGCTTTTTTTTTTGTTTTTTTTTTTTCGGAAAAAAAACTGTTTTTCAAAAAAAAAAGCTTTTGAAAAAAGCTGTTTTTTCGCTAATTAAAAAAAGAAAAGTTGAGAGGTAGTAGCAGAAGCTGAAAAGCTCTGCTAAAAGAAGGATCGTTGAACAGAAGCTATTTTTCGCAAAATACGGAAATAAGCTTTTTTACGACCGGTCGATTACTTTGATATAACTTATAAAAAATTCGAGGAAAAAAATAGTTTACGCCGTCGCCAGCGTAAAAAAAAAGTTATTAATAATATAACGATTTAATCAGTCGAAAGGCTAGGAAATTAATCAATTGGTCGCCGTATTCATATAATATAAGAAACGAGCCTTTGGTTTTATAACAAAAATATTTATTTAAAATTAATAACTGCAAAAGACAAAGGTGCTAAAGGGGAAATGCTTTATATATATAAATAGTCTCCACAGTTAATGGAAGACCCACCAGGAGACCAGAAAGCTTGCAGCTATACGTAGTTGCTGGGGTGACATACGAGAGGTGGCAAAAGAGTGAATCGTTACAGCTACGATTTAATTCGAAAGCTTATAACGGAATCGATATTTCGCAATTAAAAAAACCTTAAAATAAATAAAACTTCTGAAATATTTATATCGCAAGCCACGAAATTGCTTTGTATTTTTTTAATTATTTCATAATTATTAATAGCGCGAAAAAATTGCGTATACGTGTCGTAAATTTTTTTTTTTTTAACCGTAAATAAATTAATACGTTTTTAAATTGGTTTTTATTTATATTTAATTAATAATTTTTAAATTACGCAGTTTTTCTTCGCGCCGCAATCGATAAAAGCTTGTTTCGTACAAATTTCGCCTTTTGCTTTTTTAATTTCGATTAAAATTATTATTTTCTACTTTTTTTTTTCGCTCGATTTTATTAGCAATAACGAAATTAAAATCGAGCGAAAGCTTTTCTCGAATTTTTAAATTTATTAGCTTCGGAGCAGTTTGGAATTATATGTTTTTTTCTGTTGCATTTATAATTTTCGATTTTTAAACAATTGGCTATACGGTGCTTTGCTTTTTAACAGCGACTGCATTTCGAAAAATAAAAAAAGTTATTAAAAATTCTAAAATTTTAAAGGATTTTATTAAAATTATCGTTTTTTTTTTTTTTTTCGCTTTCGTTTTTTTTTTATAATATATTTTCGAATCGAAAACGGTATATATTTGTTTTAGCTTTTAAGCTTTAATCGTAAATATAAATCTTTTTTTTTTTTTTTTTTTTTTTGTTTGTTTCGTCGTTTATTACTTTTCGTTTCGTCGCTAATAATTTTTTTATTAATATTTTCGATACGACGAACGATCGATATTAATTTTTCGTACGAATTTATAACTATAATATTATTTCGTTTAATAATTTTTTTTCGAAAAGTAAATCGAAATTTTGCGAAAAGCATTTTTTTTTAATCGCATCGATTGTTATTTGCAATTGCTATTCGAAATTATTTAAATAAGCAACAAAATCGTTAATTAATTTATACTTTTTTTGCTTCGCTTTATCGTATAAATTCGAAGCCGCGATTTCTCGATTTTTCGCATTTATTAAAAAGTTTAATATTTATTTTTTAAAATCGTTTTATATAATTCGAATATTCGTAAAACGTCGTTCGTATCCGATCCACTTTTTTTTTATTTTATCGTCGAAAGCTAAAACACAAACGTTAATTTTTTTTTAATTAATACAAAATATTACTTTTTTATTCTGGCGGAAATTTCGCTTTGCACGCCGAATAAAAAATTAAATTTTTTCAGTATTTTTCCTTCGATATATTAGAAAATCTTTTATTTTTGATGTTTTTCGGCTCGAATTCGCTATATCTTTTACAAAAAGTATAATATGTGTTGCGCTATATTTACATTCCTTTATTTCCTTTCATTTCTTTTGTTCCAGATTTATTCTTCCTGTACGCTTTCAGTAGTTAAATGTTTCTGGAGCTCGGAAAAGCTCGTAGTCACGTGATAACGAGCCTTTTCGGAGATTAGTTTTTCCGAGCGACTGACTAAGCGAGCCCGAACCTTTCGTTTTCTGCGGAAAGCTCGCCAATCAGATTTAAAACAATACAAATAATATTTTATTGCATACAATTCATCCGTTCTAGCTTTCGGTAAAGGTTCCTACCGACTATTCGGCTATGCACGACAGTTATAAGCCCCGGAGCCAATTAATAAGCTTTTTTCTGTAATATATACGCTAAAAGATTCGTTGGGAACCTTCACCGATTAATCCATTCGAATTATTAAAAAAATTCGTAAAAGGTTATACTTTGCAGAGTTTTTCTTATTTAACAAAAGGCCACGAATCGATAAAAGGCTATTAAAAGTGCGGAAAACATTAATTTTTCGATTTTTTTAATTTACAATTTTTATTTTCACCTTTTTATTTCTTTCAATTTAATTAATCGACCCTTTATAACGAAAACAATATATCGGCCCTTACGAAAAAAAAGATTTTCCTTTACGACCCAAAATCGTAAATCTTTTGGTTAAAAGCGTATAAATTTCACCGATCAAAAATTCTTTTCTTCGAATATACCGATCCTGACTTTTCACTTCGCTTTTTTATTAATAAACGATTATAAAAACAATCGTTATATCAGTTTATCGATTAAAAAAACAAAAAGCGCTAAGCAAACTACGATAAAAAATGCGCCGAATACAACGGCATAACCGAGGCAAAAAAGGCCGCCGTTACGATTAATAATTTTTCCGACAGGCTTCGACCAGCCAATTTAATTTTCGACGATTTAAAAAATAAAATCGATCATTTTTTTAAAAACCATTTAAAAAAACTTAAAAAATAGCAAAAATACGTTACTGCCTATTAAAAGTTGCTCGACTAAATTTTTTTAATTATAAAAACCAGTTTAATAAACTTTGCAATTGCTTAATCGGAAATCAACGTTATTAATAAAAAAAAAGCGTACGCCATTTTTTATATTAATTTGCAAAAAGATTTTTTAATAAATGGAAATGTGCGTAAAATTAAAGATTTATATTATAAAAAAAAGCAAAAGTCATTTTAAGCATTCGTTCGTATTTTAAAAAAAAATATTGCCCCTGTATACTTTTCCGTAGTTAGCTTCGTCAAATTTAATTACAAAAACACTTTTCGCAAAGCGTACAACGGAAAAGTAAATATAACCGAATAAATAAAAAAATGGCAGACCGCTTATAAAACAGCTATCGAATATAAAATTTCTAATATAAATGGCCGTTATGCTGCCACCGATTTTTTCGACGCAATCGCCGTATATATTAATTTATAATAAGCGAACGGAAAAAAAGCTGAGTATTTAAAAAACGAATTTGCCGGCCTTTTTATAAAAAAAATTCTAATCGAATTAAATTTTATAATCTTTTTTTTTAAAAAACAACCGAAAATTCGACAATTTAAGCCGAAAAAATCGGAATTTTCGTTATTTTCTTTTTTCGATTTTAAAAACAACGATATTTCGAAAAATCGTGAAAAAAAAAAAGAAAAAAAGCAAAAAAAAAAAGGAAAAAAAAAGTATATAACTATTTATACGACATTTCCAAAAAGCGCTATTTTTATTTCCCAATCGATTATAAAAAATTTTTGTACGTAATAAATGGTCGTTGTAAAAAAAAAGACTTTTTCTAATTTTTCAAATAAGCAAAAAATCGCTGAAATGCGAAAAAAGCTGTTTTTTAATTATAAAAAAGTTTTAAAAGCTTTAAATAAAAAAGGTATTTAAATGATCGCAATTAACAAAATTTTTAAAATTTCAATAATCAAGCCAAAACAGATTCCAAAATCAATTTTTAAAAAACGATCAGAAAAAAAGTTTTTACCGCAATTTTCTGTTTTTTCTGTTTTGATACGATTAAAAAGCATTTCGGAATCAACGTTTTAATTTTAAAACCTGGTTAATATTATTTTTTGGATAAAAATACTTTTTTTAACAATTGTTTTGAAATTTATTTAATAAACGATAAAAACTTTTTTATCGAAAGATTTTATAAAAAAATTGATAATCTTATTAATAGCGTTTATGCAGGTATATAAAATTTTTTAATCGTCGGAAAAAAAAATTATTTAATAAAAAAAGCTTTTCGTAAAAAAAATAAAAAGCTTTAGAATATAATTTTTAATAACGTAGCGTTCGTTTTAAATTTTATTACTAATATTATTTCCGCTAGTTTTTTGGCTAAAAAAGGTTATTAATTCCAAAGGTTAAATAATACTTTTCGTTTTGAAAATTTTAAAAATTCTATTTTAAAACGTTAATATCAGACGATCGCCGATTTTTGTATATTTAAATATATTAAAATCAATTGCTTTTTTTATTCGTATTTCCTACGTAATAATTTAAACTTTTTAAAACGTAATTCGCCCGGCCTAATAATTTATATAATTCCGAAACGTTGTACGCGCCATAAATTTAAAAAAAGCAGCGTATTTACGTACGATCGGAATAATAATGCGCGCTTATAATATTTTCGTTCGGGTTATTTAAATAAAAACGCGTTCGAAAAGCTGGTCGAAAATATTCGTAAAATAAAAATCAAAGGCTTAATTAAAATAAAATGCGAAAAATATGCTATTACGCATTCGAAGCAAATGATTTTAAAAGCAATATCAGAAAATAAATCTTTCAGGCCTTTTTTTCGCACCGGCTAGGACTTTTACGATTATTCCAAAAGTCGTAAAAAAGCTTACAACGGCTCGACGTAAATATTTTTAATAAAAAACAAATATAATAAAAAGATTTAAGTTTTCGCTATCAGAACGAAAAGTATAAAAATCGTTTTAAACCGTTTTCAAACGTTCGACGCATAAATAAAACGCTAATACAACTTTTCCATTTGCAAAATTCGATAAAATAACGAGTCGTCGGTAATTTTAAAGCAAAAAAATATTATTTCGAAATATTAAAAATAAGCGGAGCGCGAAAGTATCGATTTAAAATTGATTTTATTTTACGTGTACCAGCTAAACGGCTCGATCGAACGAATAGAAAGAAAAGTAATTAAGCGTTCGATAAAAATAAAAATTAAAACGGGCCTTTTAATTTTCCTTTGGCCCGAAACGATAAAAGCAGCAGCGTATTTGTATAATATATCGCCGCTTGCGAAAAAACAATTTAAATTTCTAAATAAAATTTTGCATAGCTGATTTAGGCAATATTTCCGGTACTACGATTCTGCTATTGTAAAAGCGCGTACGGCCGATTTTAGACCAGATTAAAACAAAATTTATGCGTACGAAGCTCGTGCGTATTTAATAATAAAAAATCGGAAAATTATAAAATATAAAAAAGAATTTAAGATTTTTCCGAAAAAATATATCGGATATTTAATTAAATATAGCGTTTTTAATATTTACAAAATCTGAATTTCCCAGCTAATGCGTATAATTACGAGCCGAAACGTAGTATTTAACGAGTTTAAATTTTATTTTTCGAAGCGTAAAAGTTTAAGTTCTATAATTAAATTAAAATTTTAAAAAACCGTAAAGTTTATCGAAAACGCGGAAAACGAAAAAGCTTAAAACGCTGAGTATTAAATATTAGCGGGCGGTTTTAATAGCGGCGCAGACTAGCAAAACTCGGTATGCTAAAAAAAAGATAATACAAAAGAAAAACTATTATTACAAAACGAACAATTTTCAAATTTTACAAAAAAAAATGAAAATCTTTTTTCACCGGAGCCGCTATCAGAATCAAAACCGATTTCAAACTTTTCTGATAAATTTCCAAAGCTTACGATAAAAAAAAAAATATTTTAATATTAATAGATTTAAATATTTTAAAAAAAGCCAAATCCTCGGGAATGGAAAACTTAATAAAGGTCGAGGCGATCGAATCTTTTTTTACGATCGATTTAAACGTTTAGAATTCGGGGGTAATAATCTTTTATAAAAGCTTTCGACAAAGCTATTACCGATCAATTTTAATTTTTAAAATTAATTATTAGTCGGAAATATATAAAACATATTCGAAATATTTTGACCGACGCGATAAAAGCGTTAAAAAATTATAGAAATTTAAAAAAAAATAACAAACTAGTAAAGCTTATTATTGCAAAATAAAATAAAACGAAGCAAAATTTTAAAAAGTTTTTCGGCGCGGGTATAAAAATGGTTTTATACGAAAAAGCGCGCAATTCAATTTTTTAAATTATAATTAAAAGCTATCGCCCGGCAAATTAAGCGCCAAATCGATTTAGAATAAAACAGCCATTTGAACGTTTGCTTTTAAAAGCTTTTTTAAGGCTGATTATTAAAAAAAAAGTATTATTTAGAAAAAATAAAAAAAACAAATCGAAATTTCCGATAAGCGATAAAAAGCAGCTGATTTTAAAAACTGCTAAACGAAATCGTATAAATTCTATTTTATATTGGCCGGATAAACCGGAAATATACGCTACGGTATGCGAAATCTTTTAATTAATAGTTTTATTTATTAAATAATAAATCGACGAATTCGTTTATACGTTTTAAACAAACGAGCCGATTTAAATAAATAAAAAAGATTTTTAAGCTGTCTACGCAATAGTAGCGGCTTCGATAAAAAAAAAGTCGGTAAAAAACATTTAATTTTTCGATTAAAAATAATATCGGAACAATTTACCGAAGGTTTTAAAAAACTGGAACGAATTGAAAAACTATTAGATAGAAAAGCAGTTTAGAAAAAAAGCAAAAACCGAAATCAAAAACTTAAAAATTAAAAAGTGCTGAAAATTGTTAAAAGAAATAAAATTATAAAGTTTATTTTATTTAAATAGGTTTTTATATACAAAACAAACAGCTTAAGCGAATTGCAGCGGTGCAAATCGAAACTAATCGTAAGGAAAAACTTTTAAAACGAAGCTTTAATTTTTTTATATACGCAGCTATATTCGCAGCCCGTTTTTCCGAACGGTTATAGCGCTGGCGGTTTATTTCGATCTGGAAGTTAAGCAATTCGATATAATTAATATATTCGTTAATGCAAAACGAAATTTTAGAAATAAGCTAGTTATATGCTATTTGCCTAATGGATTTAAATAGCCAGATATAATAATACAGCTAGACCGAGCTTTGTATAAATTAAAAGATTTTTTAGCTTTGTAATACGGCGAATTTGCCAATATTTTAAAAAAGTTAAAGCTCGAATTAATAAGCGAAAAGCTTTGTATATTCGCTAACGAAGTACGAAGCGTATACGTAGCGTTTTACGTCGACGATATTTAAATTTTATACTACGCTTTTTATTCGTTAAAAGCCGACGAAATCATTTTCGATCTGAAAAAAGCTTACGAGTTTATAAATATAAGAAATTTAAATTATTTTTTCGAAGTTTATATTTTACGAAACAAATAAAAAAAAAAAGTTTTTTTGCTTTACGATTCGTATATCGAAAAAATCGCTACGAAGTTTAATATATGCAAAAGACGCTTTTTAAATACGCTTTTTTTAATTTGCGAATTTGTTAAAAACCCAAGCGTAGCCACGTTTTCGTAGATTAAAAAGTATTAAAAAAAAGTCGGTTTAATTTTGTATACGGCTATTATACTTCGACCCGACGTGGCTTTCGCAGCTTTTCAGCTTTTTTATTTTTTTACTAATTTAAGTTTATAATATTTCGAGGCAGCTAATTAAACGCTTCGATATTTTTATAAAACGAAGTTTTTAGAAATCGTTTATAATCGGAAAAAGCGGGAAAACCAATTAATAATTTTTACCGATGTTTTTTTCGCCGACGATTCAAAAATTCGAAAATTTTTTCAGAAATATATTTTTTTTTTTTTCGGAAATACTATTTTGTAAAAAGCTATACGATAAAATATAATTATTATTTTTTTAATTAAAGCGGAACTATTTGCTTATATAGCAATCGTAAAAAAAATAATAGCATTTCAACGTTTTTTCAAAAAGCTTCGACTCGATATTATTTTTAAATAAAACGTATATTACGATAATTAGCAAACGATCAGATTAATCGTAAAAAACAAAAAAAAAATTTTTACGAAGCTTCGCTACGTCGATATAAGCAATATATAAATTCGCCAGAAATATTAAAATAAAAAATTCAAAATTATATATTTTCTAATAAATAAAATACACGCAAACGGTTTTATTAAAAATTTAATTCGACAAAAATACGAAAGTTTCGTTAAACTTTTTAATTTACGGGATTTTCGGAGTTTTATCGAAAAGCTCGACCAATCGAATTAAAAAGCTTGCATTTTGCAAACGTATATTTATTTAAATAAATTTTTATTAAAATTTAAAATATAGCAAAAACTATTTTCTAAACAAAAAAAATCCGAACTTTTCGTAAATTCAGAAATTTAAAACCAAACCGCTTAGTTTTACAAAAAATTAAAAATATAATCCGTTAAAATAATAATTCGCGTCCGACGCTCCGCGATAATTAAGCCTGAAATAAACTTTTCGATAAGCTTTTTAAAAACAACTGCCGCCGGTTATGCAGCCGAAGCATTTCTTTTTTTTTGCGAAGCTTTATTAAATTAAAAATCAAAAACGTTTAGCAAAAAAATCGCCGCGAGATTTTTTTTTAAATTTTTAAAAACGGAAGCATTTTTTAATAAGTCGTGGCCAAGTTTTATTTCGCCAGCACGTAAAATAAAAATAAAAGTTTTTATTCGAAAAGCAGAAATTTAAAAAATCTTACGAGCCGCGGCGAGCTTCGCGTTAATAATACGCTTTATATTTATTAGTTTTGCTTTTAAATTACGATCGATTTAAAAATTTATTTTTTTATATTTTTAAAACCGTTTTAATCGTAAAATAAAAAATGGCCGTTATATTTTAGAAATCGATCAGCAGAAACGACAGAGTTTTTCGATAAAACTGACCGTTAATAATTTTATTAATCCGAGCTTTGAAAACGGAAAATTACGTAGCCAAAACGTTCGCGTCGGCCGGAATATACGACGTGCTAATTGCGTAATATCGATAGCAACGAGCTTTAATTAAATTCGATAAACAATCGTTATTTAAATTTTTAATTGTTTCGCGAATAATATAAATTATATAAAAAATAAAATTAAAAAGCTTAGAAATAACAGGCTTTCTGGCCTTAATGCGAGCGCGTTTTAAAAAACGATTATCGTCGTTATTTTTATTTTTATTTTTTCCGTTTTAATAATTTCCGGCCGCTTTTTTTCCAAAAGCGCTAGTATTCTGCTTTTTCTTTTTTAAAATGCTATCAGAACCGAAATTACCGCTAATAACGTTTTCACCGCTAACAGCGTTTCCGCCATTTTTTTTAAGCGTTATATCGGTATTTTCGAAGCCAAGCAAATATAAATCTTCGAAAAAACCGTTTAAAAACGAAATATCGAAAAAGTCGCTTTTTTCGAAAAGGTTAAAAAAAAACGAATTAGCCGAAAAAGCCGATTAATTACGCAAAATAAATTTCGCAAAACTCCGATTACGCAAGCGCCGAAAACTGGGAATCCGAAAAGCTGGGCTAACTGGTCGCGTAAAATCACGCGGACGACCTTTTTTGGATATAAAAAAAGCTATATCGATGTTTTTAATTAAAATAATAAAATCTGAATCTATTAGAAAATTAATAAAAAAATAAAAAAGTTAAGTTTTTCGAAAACGACGAAACGCATATTTAAGCTGAATTGGCTTTATTTACGCTTCGCAATAATAAAAAATGTAAACAAGTTATATAAATATTATAATATCGCGTTACGGCCGTATTCGAACGATAAAAGAATTTTTTCGCGCTTTGAAAATAGCTGATTACCGGATTGGCAATTAGCTAAAAGATGTGTTGCGCTATATTTACATTTTTTTTTTTTTTTTTTCTTTTGTTCCAGATTTATTTTTTTTATACGCTTTTAATAATTAAATGTTTCTAAAGCTCGGAAAGGCTCGTAGTCACGTAATAACGAGCTTTTTCGAAAACTAGTTTTTCCGAGCGATTAACTAAGCGAGCCCGAACCTTCCGTTTTCTGCGGAAAGCTCGCCAGTCAGATTTAGAACAATACAAGTAACATTTTATTGTATATAATTTATCCGTTCCAGCCTCCGGTGAGGGTTCCTACCGACTATTCGGCTATGCACGATAATATGCTTAAAAAAAATGCTAGATCGTTTCTAATAAATATTATTATCGTAATACTTCGAAAATATTTTATAATAATCGCCGGCTTAAATTATTTTTTGTTTTTTTTTTAATTAAAACGGTATTAAAAAATAAAAAAACCTTTTTTTCGATATCTTCGAAAGCGTTAAGTTTTTATTAAAATTATTTAATTTTTTTTCGAAATTCGTTTCGGCGTTTTTTGATTTCTTCGAATCTTTTAATTATTTCGTAAATCCTTTTTTTAATCTTTTTCTGCTTTATTTTAGCTTGTATTTCTTTTATTTTCCTACGTTTATCGTTTTTTTTTATTCGGCGCGAATTCGTTTATCAGCCAAATAAATCAGAATTTCGATAAAAAATCCTTCCGAATCGTTTTAAACATAGCTTTTTTTAATAATTTTTTAAATAAAAAAAATTGGAAAATCGTCGCGTCCTGATAATAAAGTATTTTCGACCTTTAATAAAGCTGGTGATATTAGGAAAAACGATAATACGGGGTTTTTTTAAGCAGCCGAAAGCGCTGGGTTTTTTTAAATAGCTAAAAATGCTTATTCGCTGCGAATACGAAAAGCTATAATATCGATAATAACGATATAAATATAATAATATAATAAAAAGTTATTTTAATAATATCGAATTGCCGTTTCGATAAATAAAAAAATTAAAATATAAAAATTAAAAAGCAGGAAAATACTAATTCAGATAATAAAATTTAAATAAAATTGAATTAATAATCAGATTGATTTCTATCTTTTATATTTTTAATAAAAAGCGCGTATAAATACAAAAGAAAAAATAAAGCCTTCGAGAAAAATATTTCTTAGGAAACCTGTCACAGCTAGCTTGAGGGTGATCAGAAGGATGATGTGGACCAAAAGGTACGCATATAAATTGAAAAAAAGACACCGAGCTAGAATGCTCGGGATCGCGAACTTTATGTATAATGGGTTGCGCTTATGGGTCACGTGACTTAGCGCGAGGCCTAGTGGCCGAGATGGTCCGTGCCCAAACTTTAATCCAACACCACCAGTATTTATACCACTGGCAACCATACTACTAGCCAGGCCAGGATCGTAACACTACCCCCCCCTTTCCGAAAAACTGCGTCCTCGTAGTTGCAATCATGGGTCTATCGTTTTCCAATTTAATATAATCCTTCCTGCTTTCGTTGTAAGTTTGTAATTATACGGGAAATGCTTATAAAAAGCTTTTGGCGGTGGAATGCGATCGGTGAAATATTTAAAAAATATAAAAGGCCGTTATAGCCTTAAAACAAAAATATTATTCGAAATTTTTATCAGCGCTTTTTTAATTAATCTGGTATTGCAACATTTTTTTATATAATTTCGAATTTATTATTTTTTCGATTTTTTATTTCGTTTGTTTAAAAAATAGTTGAATAAAAGCTGGTTCGGAACGGCGTTGGCCAGATAAAAAATTGCTAATATGCTTTCGGAGCGAATATAAATAAAAAATTAAATAAATTAATTAGTTTACGGAAAAGTTAAACTTTCAATTTTTTTTTATTTTATCGACGATTTTAATTGGGCCGTACCATTTGTTCGAAAGCTTTCGGAAAAGTCGGTCGAGCTTTTAATTTTTAATATTTACCAATACTTCGTCGCCTATTTCTTAATTTACCGGTCGTTTATACAAATTGGCGAAGCGTTTTATTTTGATTTATTATTGCGTAATAAACGATTATACGTATTTTATAATTTTTTTAGCTCGGAAAGCCAAATGCAAAGTTTCGTCGCGGTTAAGCTTTTCGATAGCCGAGCGAAAGAAACGAAAGTTGTTTATATTTTAGAATATACGAGCTTCGTATTTATTTAAAACTTAAAAAAAAAAAACGTTGCCGAAAGATTCGTGCGGCAAAATCAGTTATGTAATATTTATTAAAAATAAAAAGCGTTTTTAATTATTTTAATAATAAAAGCAAAAGAGGCGGAAGCGTTGCTTAATATATTAATTTATTATTTCGATCTGCCTATCGATATTAAAATTATACGTAATAATTAATTTAATCTTGGTTTTTAATATGCGGCAGAGTTTTTGCTAAAAAACCGAAATAAACTAAGTTTTTCGATCCGAAACAATTAAATCCGGCATGCCGAAATAGCGTATTTAATAAATTAAAAACAAAGCTGCTAGTTTTTTCGCTATAATAGTTTTATGGCAGAAGATTAATAAAAGTTTTTTAAATAAGCGATTTATTATTACGAAAACGAAATCGTAATGATTTTCGTTTAATAAAAGCTTCGTAAAATTTATTATTAAATATTAATAAGGCCTGCTGAATATAAGCAAAAGCTTCAGAAAGCCCGGGGTTTTGTCGCGCTTAATTTTTATTTGTATACAACGATAATTCGAAACGTATTATTATATATTTGTTTTTATAATTTTTTAATAATATTTGCGACCGACCAAAAGCTTTATTTTTTTTATTTTAGCGTATACTACGCAAAGCTGTTCGTAAATATGTCGGATTATTAAAAAAATTCGTAATTCGGAAGATTTTAAAAATATTATTAATTTGCTTTGGAAAAACAATTTGTTTTATCGCAATTAATAATCAAAGCTGTGATTGCGAATTTGCGCTCGTTGCGCTTCGAAAAAAAAAAAAGTTTTTATTAGCTTGCAGCAAATTATTTATAATTATATAATTATATATATCGTATGCGATTACGAAAGTTAAATTTGCGGATTTTTTTATAAATATTTTATTTTTTTCGTTTTCGCTGTTTTTTTTTTCGAAAAAAGTGCTGTCGTTATCGCGCTTATCGAACGCTATTTTCATAAACGTTAGCGTGGTTATATTTTTAGCAATTATTTTTTTTGAAATTTAAAAATTTAATTTATCGTTTAAAAACATTTGCTGCTTTTAAGCTGTTCGCTATCGTATTTTTAATAAAAAAATGTTTTGGTTTTTATAAAAAAAAATATTAGCGAGCGTATTAATAATTTCCGACCGGTATATAATTGTAAAATGAAAATCGGCGAAAAACTCGGCTTATCGGACTTATCGGGCCGAAAGATTTTTGATTATTATAAAATATTTTAAAACGCGATAATCGGTATATATATATACGTTTTTTTAAGCGTTTAATAATTTCGGTTTGTAATTTTTAAAAAAGCGAAAAATAACGAAAAGCTTTTTATCGTAAATCGAATAATTAAATTCGGCGTCGATTATAGTTTTGAAAAAAAAACCGACCGGATAATAAAAATTATTTTTTTGCAATTGCGATAATACGCTAGCTATTATTTTATTATAAAAATCGGTTTCCAGGCGCGTTTGCTTATAAAAATCGTAATAATATAAAATAAAAGCATTTAGCAGAGTTTTGCGCAGTGCTTTTTATGCGTTTTTTTATTTTTTTTCGAATACGAAAAAAACGTTTTTATTTATAAAAACAATAAAAAAACGGCAAATACGATTATAGCCGGCTATAAAGCGTTTGTAAAAATTGCAAAAACCTAAAAAGTTTTATACGCCTCGCATATTCGTTGCATATTACCAGTTTTTAATAATAGCGATTTTTTCCGGGTTTATTTTAATATTTTGAATATTAATAACGAAATCTAAAAATTTGGTTTTCGTAATATTAAATTCGTATTTTTTAATATCAGCTTTTAAGCCGTATTTTTTTAAAATCGATAAGATTTTTTTAACGTAAACCTTATATTTTAAATTATTCGCGAAATAAATAAAAATATCGTTAAAATACGCCGAGCAAAAATCATTCAAATGTTTTATAAAAATATTATTAATAAAACGTTAAAATATAACGGGTTTATTAATAAAGCCGAACGGAAGGATTTTATATTTGTATATGCCGTATCGAATACGAAAATTAATCAGTTTTTCAGATTTTTCGGATATTCGGATTCGATTAAATGCTTATTAAATATTAATTTTCGTAAATATTTTGGCTTTAATAATTCGCGCCAGTATTTCGTTAATTAAAAGCAAAAAGTAAGAATTTTTTTTCGTAAAATCGTTAAGCTTGCGATAATCGATATATAAGCGTATAAAACCGTTTGATATTTTAATAAATAAAATCGGAGCGGCGAAAAAGATATTAAAAAGTTTAATAAAGCTTTTATACAAATTATCGAAAATATAGTTTTTAATATTTGTAAACTGTTTATTCGTGAAGCGTTTAAATAATTTTATAAAAAGCGTATTTTCCGTGGCAAAATATATTTTATAATTTATACCGGGGCGGCGAAAAGCGAATTTGTCGCTTTTTTATTTGTAAAACAGTTTTTCGAATTTCGAATATTAAATTAAAAAAAGCTTTTTTATAAAAATTACGTTATCGTTATATTTGATTTACAAAACGTCGAAAACGGAAATGCTTTTTATTACCGCGAGCTGTATAATTTTTTTAAATTCGGCAATTTTCGTACGGCGAAAACGTTTTTTATTTATATTATATATAAAAGCAACAAACGTGTAATCGCTGGATAATAATAATTTTTTTTTTTTTACAGCTCGCATTCGCTTTTCGTAACGTATTTGCAAAGCGCTGAATACAAAGACGGAAATACAGCTGATATTATAATTAAAAGTAAAAAAGGTAGCAATTGGTCCGGTTGGAAAAACCGGTTTGGTCGGTTCAGGGCTATTAATAAAAAACTTTTTTATTTTATGCAAATTGCTTTTAAGATTTCGTATAAATATAAAAGGTTTATTAATTTCAAAACTTAAATAAGTTTTTTTAATCGTTATAAAAATGCTGGCAAAAATATATAAAACTTTTATTGCGCTGTTTCGTTTGTTTGCATTTTTTTAATATATGCGACTAAGTATTTTAAGTTTTATTCGCTAATTAAAATCGACGAATAACTGCTCGTTGAAATAAAAAATAACAGGCATATCGAATGGCTATTTTTTTTTTTTTTTTTTTTTGGCTATACGCTTGCTTTAAATCGTAGTATTATAGAAATTTGCGATTAATAAAAACGTCGATAAAAAGCCCAGATTTGTAATCAGAAAAAAAAAATTTATACGATATCGGTTAATCGTAAAAAAAAGAAAAATAGCAAATAAAATAAGCTTTTCCGGTTCGCTATTATAGCCGGTAGGTATAATAAGCTTATGCAGCCGAATAAAATTTATTTTAGAACGTTAAGAAAATTAATACGCTAAAAAAGTTTTAATCGCACCGAAAATATTAGCTTCGCCATCGATATATGCAAATATTTTAATATATAATTTATTACGTGCTAATTTTATAAAAATTAAAAACTGTCGCTTTTTTATTAAAAAGCGCTGGTCAAATTTCAAATCTTTTTATAAATCGAATCTTTTGTTATAATAAAAAAAATCTTTGCCACGGTTTAAAAGTTTTTTAATAAATCGTTTTGTTTTTCGTCGATAGCTATTTCGGCGATTTTGCGATTAAGCTTAGCGTCGGAGCAAACGTTTGCGAAATGGCCGGGTTTGCCGCAGTTATAATAAGCGTCAGAAAAACGCGCAGTTAAGCGGAAAAAACCGAAGGTAGCAGGAATAGCAGTTATACGCTCGTAAAAATTTCTGCTAAAAAAAAAAAAACTATGCGAACAAAAAAAAAATTAAAAAAGTAAAACGCTATAAAATTTTAAAAATACCGGAAATACGCCTAAAATTTTAATTAGCAAAAGTTATAACAAAAAAAAAAATAGCTTATGCGACGGACAGAAGCTATTTTTTCAGTTCGGATATTACGTAACTTTTTATTCGCAACGGCCAAAAACTCGTTTAAAATAATATAATTATTATTTATTTTATATTTTTTTATTCGAAAATTATATTTAAAAATAAAAATAACTTTTTCGTATATATTTTTAAATCAACGGTTTTTAGCAATTTTGCTAATAACTGCGTAGCGGATAAATAAAAAACGAAAGTTATTATAAATCTGACCGTTGTTTATATAAAGCTTATTATATTATAATTTAATAAATTAAACGCGATTATAATTAAAAAAGCGTTAATTAAAAATGCGAAAAACGTTTCGAGCCGATTGAGTTTAATTATAAAATTCGAAGTTTAAATGTTTTAAAATAATGGTTTTTGCTTTTTTAATAATACATTTGAAATATGCTTTGGCTTGGTTTATATTTTATATAAAGTTTTTTAAATATTTTTTAATAAACAGTTTTATATTTATTTTTTATACGTTATATTTAATTTTTTTTTAATAATCGCTGAAAACGTAGCAAAAGTATTTGATTTTAAATGGTTCGATTCGAAAAATAGCTGGATTAAAGACGGGAAAATAATATTCGGGAATTAATTAAAAATCTGCGGTAAAAACGCGCGAAATTCGAAATAAAAAAAAAGCATCGCGGGCGATATTAGCGGAAAAAGCTAAAAAGCGAGCGGCGGCGATAGCTTAAGCGATTTTTTAAGCGATTTAAAACTGCTGGGCCGCAATAAATCTTTTAGCGTTGGCAGATATGCTAGGTAATCGGTTTAAAAGCATTCGTCGGTTTAAAAGTATTAAAATATCAGCGTCGTACAATTCGATTTTAAATTCGATAATAAAACGAAAGGATTCAGCAGATAATTATAATTCGGTAAAAAAGTCGTAAAATAAAAACTCGTTGTTAAAATCGTCGAAAAAAGCCTGGAACGAATAAAAATTCGAAAGCGCTAAAGGCGGAAGCAAAGGATAGAAGTGCTGATTCGAAGCCGAATCGTACGGATTGCGTTCGTTTTCGGATGCCGCGTCGATTTATAAAAAAAGCATAAAGTGTTATAGTATTAAAAAGAAGCGATTCGAATTGCTAAAACAGATCGAATTAATAAAAAAAAAAAATTTCAGCTTTTTTTAAAAACAAAATTAATAAAAAAAATTTTTAATTAAAACATCGATAAATAAACGTCGGTACGAGCGGCCTGAAAAAAATTCGAATTGCAAAAGCAAATCGAGTTTTTAACCGTAAATATAAAGCTTTTTAGCGAAGGTTGTTTGGTTTTTTTTTATATTATAGCTAGTTTAAAAATAATTAAAAAAATAATATAAACCAAAAGGTACGCATATAAATTAAAAAAAAAACACCGAGCTAAAATGCTCGGGGTCGCGAACTTTATATACAATGGGTTGCGCTTATGGATCACGTGACTTAGCGCGAGGCCTAGTGGCCGAGGTGGTCCGTGCCCAAACCTTAATCCAACACCACCAGCATTCATACCACTGGCAACCATACCACTAGCCAGGCCAGGATCGTAACAAAACCAGGCGAATTTTATTTAATATGCTTTTTTAACTCTTATTCCGATCTTTTTTTAATTTTTTTTAATATAATTTTAATAATTGGTTTTTTAGCAATTATTTTTATAAAATGTTTTATTTAAATATCATTTCCAGCTTTCATAATATTATCCGGCCCATACGGCTTATCCGCAGAAAGTATTATTCGAGGATTGGTAGAAGGCAGAGGGTTTTGGCGGATCATCTGACTTATACACGTGATGTTGGTTCCTGATATAGCCTTTCGAAAAGAAGCTGTACGAGACGCTACGAAAGGAAACAACGATAATAATACTTCGTATACGCTTAAACGCGATTTACTGTTATATTACGGTCGTTTAATAATACCAGACGTCGATTATTTTCGTTTGGCTTTCGTACGAGAAATGCACGACCAGATTTTCACCGCTTATTCCAGCGCTCGCAAAACTACGCAATTGCTTTCGGACTAATATTATTAGCGAAATATAACAGCTTTTGTAAAATAATATTATCGCAACTGCTATGTTTATCGAAGAAATTCTGTTTTAAAAAATAAGCGCCCCGGCTTTTTTCAGCTTTTTTTGTTTTTAACCACTTTTGGAAACACGTTATAATAAACTTTTGCAGCTTTAACAAAAACAAATACGATTACGATAACGTATTCGTAATAATAAATCGCTTTTCTAAGCAAGCTATTTCGATTTTCTGTTATAAAAATATCGACGTTCGAAGCTTCGCCTGTGACGATTCACTCTTTTGCCACCTCTCGTGTCACCCCAGCAACTACGTGTAGCAGCAAGCTCCCTGGTTTCCTGGTGGGTCTTTTTATTAACTGTAGAAACTGTTTATATATATAAGGCCTTTTCCTTTTAGCAACCTTTGCCTTTTGCAATTATTAATTCTAAATAAATATTTTTGTTATAAAATCAAAAACTCGTTTTATATTATATAAATACGGCGATCAGTTAACTGATTTCTTAGCTTTTCGATTAATTAAATCGTTATATTATTAATAACTCTTTTTCTACGCTAGCGACGGCGTAAATTATTTTTTCTTTCGAATTTTTTACGAATTATACCAAAATGATCGACCGGTCGTAAAAAGGCTTATTTCCGCACTTCGCGAAAAATAGCTTTTGTTTAACGATTCCTCTTTTAGCAAAGCTTTTCAGCTTTTGCTATTACATTTCAATCTCCTTCTTTTTAATCAGCGAAAAAGCAGCCTTTTCCAAAAGCTTTTTTTTCTGAAAAACAGTTTTTTCTTCGAGAAAAAAAAAATAAAAAAAAGGGCAGAGCGCTTACCATTTCGCCTGCCATTTTTTTTTGCAGCCTAGCGCTGAAAGCGTTTAATTAAAACTTTTGCAAAATCAATTGAAAAAGCGCAAAAGCGTAAACGACAACTTTTGGAAATTATACGACTGCGACAAACTTTTTAATTAAAACGTTTAATAAAATTTATCGAACGTGTTTTTACCAGTCGCGAATCTGCTGCTTTTTTTTTTTTCGCAACGTTTTATTTTAATTAACAAACGTTGCAAATTAATTTTTACGTTTTTCGCGAACTTTTTTTAAATCTTTTTTTAACGGCTAAAACTTTAGCGCGCTTTTTAAACGCTATAGTTTTCATTTATCTATTAATTTTCGATTAATTCGTATAAAACGCGTTCCGAACTTTGAATTTAAACTAAATAATAGCGAAAATTACAAAGTACGCTATTAAAAAACTAAAATTTTCGATAACTTCGAATTTTACTACGATTATTTCGCTAGCGATCGATTTCGTAAAAATTATATATTCGATTAAACCGAAAGCGTAGCAAAAAAGTTTTTTATTCCGCGTATTTTAAACCGTTTCGATTTTATATTTTCCGAAAAATTAATTAAAAAAATCGCCGATTTTTTGGCCGATTTTTTAAACGTTTAAAAAGCCGAAAACGAATTTAAAATGCTTGTAATAAATACGCACGACGACTTTTAACGATTTTATTTGCGATTTTTTATTTTCGCAGCGAACGCTTAAATACGGATTAATAAACAGTTTCGAAACGCTTTTCGCGATAAAATATTAAAGCGTTTACGAAAAAAGCTGCATTTGAAATAAGCGCGTACAACGACTTTTAAAAATTAGCTTACCGCCGTCCGACAAAAAAAACAAAATCAATTGGCTAAACGAATTTTATACGCGAATCGCTTTTCAACCAAGTTTATTATTTATTAAAATAGTAAGTTTTTAATTAAAGCGTATTACGAATTAAATCGTACGTACGAAAATCGTTCAAATGTTTTACAAATTTCTTTTCAGTTTTTTGCTGTTTTTTTTTTTTTTTTACGCCAAAACGCCTCTTTTGGCGTTTTTCTTTTTCGATCGGACCAACGATAACGCTTGTTTTTAATTTTATATTAAAAAGTTTAAAAAAGCTAATTTGCACGATTTTCTACAGGCCGATTTTCGGTTTTACTTAAAAGCCTTTTTAAGTTAATAAATATAAACGAAATCGAACCGGCCGAAAATTCGCTTTTTAATAATAATAATAAAAACGAAAACCCTTTTTCAAACGATTTATAAAACGTATACGAAAAAGTTAAAAGCTTTTCCGCTAGTCGGAAAAACGCCCAAGCTTAAGCAAAACCTTTTTTTTAAGCGTATTGCGCGATATACGTTATTTTAACGTTCGAAAGCTTTTTAATAACGATTTATTAATAATTCCCGTTATATTTATTAAAAATAGCCTTTCGTATAAAATAAAAGCGCTCGCCGATTTTAAAACGAACGGTTATGCGTTAATCGATTCGGCGCTAATTAAATTCTTTTTTTTTTTTAAAAACCTTTGATTTAATTTCTTCCGGCTTTTTTTTTTGTAAAAAAATATAATAAAACTCGTGGCTATTTAATTATATATTTTACGCTTTTTAATTTTATTATTAATAATCGAATACAATCGTTTATTTTTTTTTAATTATTAATTTTGGAAATTATAATATAATTTTAAAAAAAGCTTGGTTGGCCGAACATTAAGTTTTACTAAATTATAATAAACGCAAGTTTTATTGGCCGAAATCTTACTCTTCCACAGCTTTTTACGCTTATTATATTAAAGTTTTTATTTACATTTTCGAAAAATTTAATCTCGCTATTAAAACGACGCTGTAAAACGTAACAAAAATCTTAATTAATTATGGCAGATTTACGACGCTATGCGAAGCGCGAAAAGATCGAATTTCATTCGCGGTGCTAATTTTAATAGCGACGCCAATGGAATAATATAAAAAATTACACCATTTTTCTAGGCTGCCGATTTTTTTTTTATTATTTTTTTTTTTTCTTTTTTTTTTTTTTTTCAGAATAGCTTTTTCGTTCTACGAAAAACAATTGTGACGACTTATTCTCTTGCCCCTCGTATTACCCCAGCAACTACGTGTAGCTGCAAGCTTTCTGGTCTCCTGGTGGGTCTTTCCATCAATTATAAAAACTATTTATATATATAAGGCTTTTTTTTTTTAGCAACTTCTGCCCTTCGCAATTATTAATTTTAAATAAATATTTTTATTACAAAACCAAAGGCTCGTTTTTTATATTATATAAACACGGCGACCAGTTAACTGATCTTCTAGCCCTTCGACTGATTAAATCGTTATATTATCAACAACTTTTTTTTTACGCTGGCGACGGCGTAAATTATTTTTTTCTTCGAATTTCTTACGGATTATATCAAAATAATCGACCGGTCGTAAAAAGGCTTATTTCCGCATTTCGCGAAAAATAGCTTTTGTTTAACGATTTTCCTTTTAGCAAAGCTTTTCAGCTTCTGCTACCATATCACAATCCCTTTTTTAATCAGCGAAAAAGCAGCCTTTTCCAAAAGCTTTTTTTTTTAAAAAACAGTTTTCCCTCCGAGAAAAAAAAAAACAAAAAAAAAAAGCAAAGCGCTAATTATTTCGCCTGCCATCTTTTCCTTACAGCTTAGCGCTAAAAGCGTTCAGTTGAAACTTTTGCAAAATCAATTAAAAAAAACGCAAAAGCGTAAACGACAATTCCTGAAAACTATACGATTGCGATAAACTTTTTAATTAAAGCGTTTAGTAAAATCTATCGAACGTGCTTCTGTCAGTTGCGAATCTGCTGCTCCATCTTTTCGCAACGTTTCATTTTAACTAATAAGCGCTGCAAATTAATCTTTACGCTTTTTGCGAATTTTTTTTAAATCTTTTTATAACGGCCAAAACTTTAGCGCGCTTTTTAAACGCTATAATTCCCATTTATTTGCTGATTTTCGACTAGCTCGTATAAAACGCGTTTCGAATTTTAAATTTAAATTAAATAATAGCGAAAATTACAAAGCACGTTATTAAAAAACTAAAATTTTCGACAATTTCGAATTTTACTACGATTATTTCGCTAATAATCGATTTCGCAAAAATTATATATTCGATCAGACCGAAAGCGTAGCAAAAGAATTCCTAATTCCGCGTATTTTAAACCGCTTCGATTTTATACTTTTCGAAAAATTAATAAAAAAAGTCGCCGATTTCCTGGCCGACTTTTCAAACGTTCAGAAAGCCGAAAACGAATTTAAAATGCTTGTAATAAATACGTACGACGACTTTTAGCGATTTTATTTGCGATTTTCTATTTTCGCAGCGAACGCTTAAATACGAACTAATAAACAGCTTCGAAACGTTTTTCGCGATAAAATATCAAAGCGTTTACGAAAAAAGCTGCATTTAAAATAAGCGCGTATAACGACTTTTAAAAATTAATTTACCGCCGTCCGCCAAAAAAAACAAAATCAATTAGCTAAACGAATTTTATACGCGAATCGCTTTTTTATCAAATCTATTATTTATTAAAATAATAGGTTTTTAATCAAAACGTACTACGAGTCAAATCGTACGTACGAAAATCGTTTAAATGCTTCATAAGCTCCCTTTCAGCCCCCTGCTGTTTTTTTTTTTTTTTTTCCACGCCAAAACGCTTTTTTTGGCGTTTTTTTTTTTTCGATCGGACCAACGACAACGCTCGTTTTTTATTTTATATTAAAAAGTTTAAAAAAAAGCTAATTTACACGATCTTCTACGAGCCGATCCTCGGTTTCACTTAAAAGCCTTTTTAGGCTGATAAATATAAACGAAATCGAACCGGCCGAAAATTCGCTTTTTAATAATAATAATAAAAACGAAAATCTTTTTCTAAACGATTTCCAAAACGCATACGAAAAAATTAAAAACTTTTCCGCTAATCGAAAAAAAAAAACGCCTAGGCTTAAGCAAAGCTTTTTTTTTAAACGTATTGCGCGATATACGTTATTTTAACGTTCGAAAGCTTTTTAATAGCGATTTACTAACAATTTCCGTTATATTATTAAAAATAGCTTTTCGTATAAAATAAAAGCGTTCGCCGATTTTAAAACGAACGGTTATACGTTGATCGATTCGGCGCTAATCAAATTCTTTTCTTTTTTTTTTTTTTAAACTTTTAATTCAACTTTTTCCGACTTTTTTTCTTATAAAAAAGTATAATAAAGCTCGTAGCTATTTAATTATATATTTTACGCTTTTCAATTTTATTATTAACAACCGAATACAATCGTTTACTTTTTTTTTAATTACCAACTTCGGAAATTATAATATAATTTTAAAAAAAGCTTGATTAGCCGAATACCAAGTTTTACTAAATTATAATAAACGCAAGCTTTATTAGCCGAAGTCTTACCCTCCTATAGCCTTTTACGCTCGTTGTATTAAAATCTTTTATTTATATTTCCGAAAAATTTAATTTCGCTATCAAAACGACGTTGTAAAACGTAACAAAAACCTTGACCAATTATAACAGATTTACGACGCTATGCGAAGCGCGAAAAAATCGAATTTTATTCGCGGTGCCAATTTCGATAACGACGCCAATAGAATAATACAAAAAATTACGCCATTTTCCCAGGCTAACGATTTTTTTTTTATTATTTTTTTTTTTTTTTTTTTTTTTCTTTTCGTTAAAACAACTTCTTCGTTCTACGAAAAACAATTATATTAAAAACCGAAAGAAAGCTTTCGCCGCGATAGCTTTTCAATTTAATATAATCGATAATTTAAACAAGCCATTTTTTAAACTTTCCAAACGACCAGTTCGAAAACGAATCCTTTAATTTATTGTTTATTCAATTTCCATTTGCTAAATTATTACATACGCTTTTAAGCTGATTTTCAGAAAAAAAGCAATTAAAGTGTTTTTAACCTTTCTGTACGAAATCGACAAAATACTAAACGACCTTACGTATAATACTTTTTTCAAAATCCAATTTTATAATTTTTTCGAACGTTTCAAAATTAATAAAATATCGATTTCGACCCTTTCAACTAGCTTAGCAAAGCTAACTTCGAATAAACTTTTTTTCGAATTTTTTTCCTCGAAATACAAAAACTTCGAACACGTGTTTTTTAAGGCCGCCAGTAACGAACTAGCCTTTTACCGGCCCTACGACCATAAAATCGAGTTTATTATAAATAAAAAAAAGCTGAAATACATTTTTTTATACAAAATATCGATTTCAAAATTCGAAATTATCAAAACTTATTTGCAAAATAATTTTAACAAAAACTTCATCGAATCTTTTACCGTTTTTTTCGCTGTTTTAATGTTTTTCGCTAAAAAACCCGACGGTTTATTGCGTTTTTATATCGATTATCGAACTTTTAATAACGTTACTCGTAAAAATCGCTATTTTTTTTCTTTTATTGATAAAACTTTTATTCGTTTTTCGAAAGCGCGAATTTTTACGAAATTCGATATTCGTTAAGCTTTTTATAAAATTCGAATAAATTCCGCTAATAAAAAACTAACGACGTTTCGTACGCGTTACAGCGCTTATAAATGCAAAATATTATTTTTTAGCTTTATTAATAAACCCGTAATTTACCAACGTTATATAAACGACGTTTTTTCGATTATTTAAACGATTTTTATATTATATATTTAAATAATATTTTTATTTATTCGTCCGACTTTTTAAAACACGTTATATACGTTCGCAAAATGCTTTAAAAGCTCGCTAACGCTGAATTACAAGCCGATATTCGGAAATCTAAATTTAATATTATTCGGATCCGTTATTTAGGCTTTATTATTTTTACTAAAAGCTTAGAAATAAATCCAAAAAAAGTTTTCGTAATCGCTTATTAAAAGCCTTCTATTATTATAAAAAATGTACAAAGCTTTTTTGGTTTTTATAATTTCTACCGACGTTTTATTCGAAACTACGATATAATTGCAAAACTTTTGGTTTATTTAACCAAAGCTAACGTTTTTTTCAATTTTATTTTTAAATATCAAAAGAATTTCGACCTTTTTATACTAGCCCTTATTACTACATTAGTTTTATAATATTACAAGCAAAACCTTTTTTGTATATTAAAAACTAACGCTTCCGACGGTATAATAGCTTTTATGCTTTCGCAATTTTATAATAACGACTGGCTTCCAATCGCCTATTTCAGCAAAATTATAACTTTCGCAAAACTAAACTACGTCGTATACGACAAAAAATGCTCGTAATCGTAAAATTTCTAAGCAACTTTCGTATTAAATTAGCTGGCTTAATTTATTAAATTAAAATAATTATTAATTATAAAGTTTTAAAATACTTTATAATTTCTAAATTCTTAAACGCTCGATAAGCACGCTAAGCCGAGCTTTTCGCCGATTATAACTTTCTTATTATATACAAACCAAATAAACACAATTTTTTAACTGACGTATTAACACGTCGTACGAGCGAATTCGATCGCTAAAACTCTTTTAAACGTATTCAGCGTCTGCAAATCCTTTTTCGAGCAAATCAGATCGATCACCGACTTTTAACTAAAAAACTTCGATTTCCCACGGCCTTCGAAACAGCTGTTTTTATCGTTAAAATAATTGATTTCTTTTTCGCATTCCGTATTATTAATCAAATTTTCCACGCTAATCGCATAATTAACAATCTGATAGCCTTTCGAAAAAAAGCTATACGAAACGCTACGAAAAAAAACGACGCTAATAACACTTCGTATATATTTAAACGCGACCTGCTGCTATATTACGGTCGTTTAATAATATCAAACGTCGATTATTTTCGTTTGGCCCTTATACGAAAATGCATAACCAGATTTCCACCGCTTATTTCAGCGCTCGCAAAACTACGCAATTGCTTTCGGACCAATATTATTAACGAAATATAACAGCTTTCGTAAAACAATACTATCGCAACTGCTACGCTTATCGAAAAAATTTTGTTTTAAAAAATAAGCGCCCCGGCTTTTTTCAGCTTTTTTTTGTTTTTGACCATTTTTAAAAACATATTATAATAAACTTTTATAATTTTAACAAAAACAAATACGATTATAATAACGTATTCGTAATAATAAATCGCTTTTTCAAATAAGCTATTTCGATTTTCTATCACAAAAATATCGACGCTCGAAACTTCGCCAAATTGTATATATTTCACGTATATAAGTATTTTGGCCTTTCAAAAAGTATTATTAACGATCGTGGCCTTTAATATTAATTTATTTTTTAATTTAAATTAAATAAAATACTCGGTACGCAATTAAAGCTTTCGACAGCCGCTTATTTTAAAACCGACGGTCAGACCGAAATTTACAATTAATACCTGCAAAAACGCTTTCGATCTTTCGTAAATTTTTATTAAAACGATTAAAGCGAATTTCTTTTAATAATAGATTTCGCCCAAATAATCCTTTTTTACGAAAGTTTAAATAGCTTTTCACCTTTTGAAATTGTATACGATTACACTTTTTATACTAATTAAAATTAAAAGTTCGACACTTTTCCTTTTCCTAATCTTTTATACAAATTAAACGCAAACGAAGCTCGTGCGTACGCTCGCCGTCATTACGACGCTTGAAACTTCGCCAAATCGCACTTTTAACAAATCTACGACAAAATAAAAAAAAATACGAATAAGTTTCGCCGCGCGATCGATTTTAACGTTAACGATTACGTTTGGCTCGATATACGTTTATTTCCGACCTTCCGGCCTTTCCGCAAGCTCGACAATTTTACAAACGGCCCTTTTAAAATTATAGTTAAAATTTTCGATAACGCTTTTAAGCTAAACTTTTTTAGTATTATAAACGTAGATCCAGTTTTTCACGCTAATCGATTGCGTAAAACAGCTAACGACGCGCTTTCAAATCAAATTAATCCAGCTTTTGAACTTATTAATATAATTGATAAGCTTAAATACGAAATCGAAAAATTAATCGTTTGTCGAATGCAGCGAAAAACCTTTTAATACAAAGCTTTTTAAATAAACTTAAATAAAAATCTTATATAATACCCCGCGTTTGATTTTATATACGTTTTTTTAAAAGTGCGCGATTTTCATTTGACGTATAAAAAGCTTCCCGGTCCTTTTGCAAAATTTATAAACTGGCTAAAAGCGTATTCCGAAGATTTAACTCGTACGATTATTTGAATAGCGACGTACTAATAAATAAAAGCTCGAAGGCGCGCTTTTTTCGGACGGAAAGATAATATAACGATTTATTTTCTTGCCTCTCGTATTATTCTAGTAACTACGTGTAGCTGCAAGCTTCCTGGTCTTCTGATGGGTCTTCCCATTAATTATGAAAACTATTTATATATATAAGGCTTTTTTTTCTTAGCAATTTCTGCTTTTCGCAGTTGTTGATTTTAAATGAATATTTTTATTACAGAACCAAAGGCTCGTTTTTCATACCATGTGAACACGGCGACCAGTTGACTGATCTCCCAGCCCTTCGACTGATTAGATCGTCACAACAGTTATACTAAAAACCGAAAAAAAGCTTTCGCCGCGATAGTTTTTCAGCTTAATATAATCGATAATTTAAATAAGCCATTTTCTAAACTTTTCAAACGACCAGTTCGAAAACGAGTTTTTTAATTTATTGCTTATTCAATTTTTATTTGCCAAATTATTATATACGTTTTCAAGCTTTTTTTCAAAAAAGAAAAAACAATTAAAATGTTTTTAACTTTTTTATACGAAATCGACAAAATACTAAACGACTTTACGTATAACACTTTTCTTAAAATCCAATTTTACAATTTTTTCGAACGTTTCAAAACCAACGAAATATCGATTTCGATCTTTTTAATTAGTTTAGCAAAGCAAATTTCGAATAAACTTTTCCTCGAATTTTTTTTTCCGGAATATAAAAACTTCGAACACGTGTTTTCTAAAGCCGCCAATAACGAACTAGCTTTTTACCGGCTTTACGATTATAAAATCGAATTTATTATAAATAAAAAAAAGTTAAAATACATTTTTTTATATAAAATATCGATTTTAAAGCTCGAAATTATCAAAATTTATTTGCAAAATAATTTTAACAAAAGCTTTATCGAACTTTTCACCGCTTTTTTCGCTGCTTTAATACTTTTCGTTAAAAAACCCGACGGTTTATTACGTTTTTGTATCGATTATCGAGCTTTTAATAACGTTATTCGTAAAAATCGCTATTTTTTTTTTTTTATCGATAAAATTTTTATTCGTTTTTCGGAAGCGCGAATTTTTACGAAACTCGATATTCGTTAAGCTTTTTTCAAAATTCGAATAAATCCCGCGAATAAAAAACTAACGACGTTTCGTACGCGTTACGGCGCTTATAAATATAAAATACTACTTTTTGGCTTTATTAATAAATCCGCAATTTATCAACGCTATATAAACGACGTTTTTTTCGATTATTTAAACGATTTTTGTATTATATATTTAAATAATATTTTTATTTATTCGTCCGACCTTTTGAAATACGTTATATACGTTCGCAAAATACTTTAAAAGTTCGCTAACGCTAAATTACAGGCCGATATTCGGAAATCTGAATTTAACGTTATTCGGATTCGTTATTTAAGTTTTATTATTTTTATTAAAAGCCTAAAAATAAATCTAAAAAAAATCTTCGTAATCGCTTATTAAAAGCCTTTTATTATTATAAAAAATATATAAAGCTTTTTTGATTTTTATAACTTTTATCGACGTTTTATTCGAAACTACGGTATAATTGCAAAGCTTTTGATTCATTTAACTAAGGCTAACGTTTTTTATAATTTTACTTTTAAATATTAAAAAAATTTCGACCTTTTTATACTAGCTTTTATTATTGCACCAATTTTATAATATTATAGGCAAAACTTTTTTTGCATATTAAAAACCAACGCTTTCGACGGCGTAGTAGCTTTTGTGCTTTCGTAATTTTATAATAACGATTAGCTTTTAGTCGTTTATTTAGCAAAATTATAGTTTTCGCAAAGCTAAACTACGTCGTATACGATAAAAAGATATTCGCAATCGTAAGATTTTTAAGCAATTTTCGTATTAAATTAATTAATTCAGTTTATTAAATTAAAATAATTATTAATTATAAAATTTTAAAATATTTTATAACTTTTAAATTCTTAAACGCTCGATAAGCACGCTAGGCCGAGCTTTTCGCCGTTTACAACTTTTTTATTACGTACAAACCAAATAAACACAACTTTTTAGCTGACGTATTAATACGTCGTATAAGCGAATTCGACCGCTAAAACTTTTTTAAACGCATTTAGCGTTTGCAGACTTTTTTTCGAGCCGATCAGATTAATTACCGCTTTTTAATTAAAAAACTTCGATTTTCTACGGCTTTCGAAACAGTTATTTTTATCGTTAAAATAACTGATTTCTTTTTCGTATTTCGTGTCGTTAATTAAATTTTTTATATTAATCGCACAGCTAGCAGTCTGATAGCTTTTCGAAAAAAAACTATACGAAACGTTACGAAAAAAAAACGACGATAATAATATTTCGTATATATTTAAACGCGATCTGCTGTTATATTACGGTCGCTTGATAATATTAAACGTCGATTATTTTCGTTTGGCTTTTATACGAAAAATGCACGACCAAATTTCCACCGTTTATTTTAGCGTTCGCAAAACTACGCAATTGCTTTCGGACCAATATTATTAACGAGGTATAACAGCTTTTGTAAAACAATACTGTCGCAATTGCTACGTTTATCGAAAAAGTTTTATTTTAAAAAATAAACGCTCCGGCCTTTTTTAGCTTTTTTCTGTTTTTAATTATTTTTAAAAACATCTTATAATAAACTTTTGCAATTTTAATAAAAATAAATACGATTACGATAACGTGTTCGTAATAATAAATCGTTTTTCCAAGCAAGCTATTTCGATTTTTTATTACAAAAATATCGACGCTCGAAGTTTCGCCAAATTGTATATATTTTACGTATATAAATATTTTGGCTTTTTAAAAAGTATTATTAACGATCGTAGCTTTTAGTATTAATTTACTTTCTGGTCTGAATTAAACAAAATACTCGGTACGCAATTAAAACTTTCGATAGCCGCTTATTCCGAAACCGATAATCAAACCGAAATTTATAATTAATATTTGCAAAAACGCTTTCGACCTTTCGTAAATTTTTATTAAAACAATTAAAGCGAATTTTTTTTAATAATAAATTTCGCTTAAATAATTTTTTTTTACGAAAATCTAAATGGCTTTTTATTTTTTAAAATTGTATACGATTATACTTTTTATATTAATTAAAACTGAAAGTTCGATATTTTCCTTTTTTTTAATTTTTTATATAAATTAAACGCAAACGAAGCTCGTGCATACGCTCGCCGCTATTACGACGCTTGGAACCTCGCCAAATCGCATTTTTAACAAGTCTACGATAAAATAAAAAGAAATACGAATAAATTTCGCCGCGCGATCGATTTTAATATTAGCGATTACGTATGGCTCGATATGCGTTTATTTCCGACTTTCCGGCCTTTTCGCAAGCTCGACAATTTTACAAACGGCCTTTTTAAAATTGTAATTAAAATTTTCGATAACGCTTTTAAGCTAGAACTTTTTAGTATTATAAACGTATATTCAGTTTTTTACGCTAGTCGATTGCGTAAAGCAGCTGACGACGCGCTTTTAAATTAAATTAATTCAATTTTTGAATTTATTAATATAATTAGTAAATTTAAATACGAAATCGAAAAATTAATCGTTTATCGAATGCAGCGGAAGACTTTTTAATACAAAGCTTTTTAAATAAGTTTAAATAAAAATCTTACGTAGTACTTCGCGTTTGATTTTATATACGCTTTTTTAAAAATGCGCGACTTTTATTTGGCGTATAAAAAGCTTTCCGGTCCTTTTGCAAAACTTATAAATTGGCTGAAGGCGTATTCCGAAAGTTTGGATTCGTACGATTATTTGAATAATAACGTATTAATGGATAAAAGCTCGAGGGCGCGCTTTTTTCGAACGGAAGAGTAGTATAACGATTTATTTTTTTGCCACTTTTCGTATTACTTTAGCAACTACGTGTAGCAGCAAGCTTTCTGGTCTTCTGATGGGTTTTTTTATCAATTGTGGAAATTGTTTATATATATAAGGCTTTCTTTTTTTAGCAATTTCTGCCTTTTGCAGTTGTTGATTTTAAATGAATATCTTTGTTATAAAATCAAAGGCTCGTTTTATACCATATGAACACGGCGACCAGTTGACTGATTTCCCAGCCCTCCGACTGATTAGATCGTTATATCGCCAAATTATATATATTTTACGTATATAAGTATTTTAGCTTTTTAAAAAGTATTATTAGCGATCGTAGCCTTTAGTATTAATTTACTTTCTGGTCTGAATTAAATAAAATACTCGATATATAATTAAAGCTTTCGATAGCCGCTTATTTTGAAACCGACGGTCAAACCGAAATTTACAACTAATATTTGCAAAAACGCTTTCGACCTTTCGTAAACTTTTATTAAAACGATTAAAGCGAATTTTTTTTAATAATAAATTTCGCTTAAATAATCTTTTCTTACGAGAATCTAAATGGTTTTTCATTTTTTGAAATTGTATACGATTATATTTTTTATATTAATTGAAACTAAAAGCTCGATACTTTTTTTTTTTTTAATTTTTTATATAAGCTAAACGCAAACGAAACTCGCGCGTACGCTCGCCGTTATTACGACGCCTGAAATTTCGCTAAATCGCATTTTTAATAAGCCTACGATAAAATAAAATAAAAATGCGAATAAATTTCGCCGCGCGATCGATTTTAACGTTAGCGATTATATTTGGCTCGATATACGTTTATTTCCGACTTTTCGGCCTTTTCGCAAGCTCGACAATCTTACAAACGGTTTTTTTAAAATTATAGCCAAAAATTTTAACAATGCTTTTAAGCTAAATCTTTTTAATATTATAAACGTACATTTAGTTTTCCACGCTAATCGACTGCGTAAAGCAGCTAACGACGCGCTTTTAAATTAAATTAACTTAGCTTTTGAATTTATTAATATAATTAACGAGTTTAAATACGAAATCGAAAAATTAATCGCTTGTCGAATATAGCGGAAAACCTTTTAGTACAAAGCTTTTTAAATAAACTTAAATAAAAATCTTACGTAGTATTCCGCGTTTGATTTTATATATGCTTTTTTAAAAATGCGCGATTTTTATTTAGCGCATAAAAAGCTTTCCGATCCTTTTGCAAAACTTATAAACTGGCTGAAAGCGTATTCCGAAAGTTTAAATTCGTACGATTATTTGGATAGCGACGTATTAATAAATAAAAGCTCGAAAGCGCGCTTTTTTCGAACGAAAAAATAATATAACGATTTACTTTTTTGCCACCTTTCGTATTATTCTAACAACTACGTATAGCTGCAAGCTTCTTGGTTTTCTGATGGATCTTTCTATCAATTATAAAAACTATTTATATATATAAAGCTTTTTTTTTTTAGCAACCTCTGTCTTTTGCAGTTATTAATTCTAAATAAATATTTTTGTTATAAAACCGAAGGCTCGTTTTTTATACCATATAAATACGGCGACCAATTGACTGATCTTCCAATCCTCCGACTGATTAGATCGTCACATCCTGCTTGCTTATTTCTATTACTTCTGCTTTCGCAATCGTAAAAATGCAAACAAACGACACGTTGCAGCTAGCAGACGACGTTTTCTCGGCTTTAAAAAAGGCCGAATTGCAAGCAGCAAACTTTAATACGAAACCTTAAAACATACTAAATAAAAGCAACGTTTTGACCTTCAACGAAAAAACCCTACATAAATCAAAAGGTTTTATTCTTTTTAAATAAAAAAACTAAGCAAAAAAAAACTCGAGCTAATCAAAAACGATAAAAGCAATTACCTCGCCCAACGCGCTCGAAAAGCCTATATTACTAGTCTATATTAACCCGTAGCTATTTTCGACTTTTTAATAGCTGCATAAATACAAATGAAAAATCTTATTCAATTAAATATCGATACAATTAACAAAAGAATTCGATAAATAATAAATAATCAAAATCAAAAGCTTTTATTTATACAAATCGACCTCGCTATTGCAAAGCTATTTGTATTTGTTAACGGCTTATTTGCCAATAACAAAAACTGCAGTTCGCAAATTGGCTACGAGGTTTTTCTAGCCAATAAAATTCAGCTTAATAATTTATTCAAAATAAAAGGGAACTTTATTGCAGCAAGCTCAACCAAATGCTAAAGAATTATACGAAGCGTATTAATTTTAAAAATATACGAAATAGTTTCTGAAATAAATATCGCTATTTGCATCGCCACAACTTTACGTATAATTACTCAAAAGCTTAATCTTTCCGATATTCCAATAATAATTTGCACTAATTTATACTTTTTGTATAAATATGTCTTGCATAGCCGAATAGTCGGTAGGAACCCTCACCGGAGGCTGGGACGGATAAATTGTATGTAATAAAATATTACTTGTATTATTCTAAATTTGACTGGCGAGCTTTCCGCAGAAAACGGAAGATTCGGGCTCGCTTAGTCAATCGCTCGGAAAAACTAATCTCCGAAAAGGCTCGTTATCACGTGACTACGAGCTTTTCCGAGCTTTAGAAATATTTAATTATTAAAAGCGTATAGAAAAAATGAATTTAAAACAAAAAAAATAAAAAAAAATAAAAAAATATAAATATAACGCAATATAGTTTTTAACTAATTGCCAATCCGGTGATCAGCTATTTTTAAAGCGCGGAAAAGTCCTTTTGTCGTCCGAATGCGGCTATAACGCGATATTGTAATATTTATATAATTTGTTTATATTTTTTATCGTTGCGAAGCGTAAATAAAACCAATTCAGCTTAAATAAGCGTTTCGTCGTTTTTAAAAACTTTAATTTCTTTATTTCTCCACCAGTTTTCTAATAAATTCAAACTTTATTATTTTAATTAAAAACATCGATATAGCTTTTTTTATATTTAAAAAAGATCGTCCGCGTGATTTTACGCGACCAGTTAGCTTAGCTCCTCGGATTTCCAATCTTCGGCGTTTGCGTAATCGGAGTTTTGCGAAATTTATTTTACGTAATTAATCGGCTTTTTCGGCTAATTCGTTTTTTTTTAATTTTTTCGAAAAAAGCGACTTTTTCGATATTTCGTTTTTAAACGGTTTTTTCGGAAATTTATATTTGCTTGGCTTCGAAAATATCGATATAGTGTTACGATCCTGGCCTGGCTAGTGGTAGTTGCCAGTGGTGAATGCTGGTGGTGTTGGATTAAGGTTTGGGCACGGACCACCTCGGCTATTAGGCCTCGCGCTAAGTCACGTGACCTATAAGCGCAACCCATTATATATAAAATTCGCGATTCCGAGCATTTTAGCTCGGTGTTTTTTTTTTAATTTATATACGTATCTTTTGGTTTATATTATTTTTCTAATTATTTTTAAGCTAGCTATAATATAAAAAAAAACCAAACAATTTTCGCTAAAAAGCTTTGTATCCACGGTTAAAGATTCGATCTGCCTTTGCAATTCGAACTTTTTTCAAGCCGCCCGTACCGACGTTTATTTATCGGTGTTTTAATTAAAACTTTTTTCTATTAATTTTGTTTTTAAAAAAAGCTGAAGTTTTTTTTTTTTATTAATTCGATCTGCTTCTGCAATTCGAATCGCTTCTTTTTAATATTACAACATCTTATGCTTTTTTTATAAATCGACGCGGCATCCGAAAACGAACGCAATCCGTACGATTCGGCTTCGAATCAGCATTTCCATTTTTTGTTTCCGCCTTTAGCGCTTTCGCATTTTTATTCGTTCCAGGCTCCTTCGACGACTTTGGCAGCGAGTTTTTATTTCACGACTTTTTTACCGAACCACAGTTATTTGCAGCCGATTTATCTGCTGAATCCTTTCGCCCTACGATCGAATTTAAAATCGAATTATACGACGCTGATATCCTAGTATTTTCAAACCGACGAATGCTTTCAAACCGACTGCCCAGTATATTTGCTAACGCTAAAAAATTCACTGCGGCTCAGCAGCTTTAAATTGTGACGATTCACTCTGTTGCCACCTCTCGTGTCACCCCAGCAACTACGTATAGCTGCAAGCTCCCCAGCAACTACGTATAGCTGCAAGCTTCCTGGTCTTCTGGTGGGTCTTTCTATTAATTATGGAAACTATTATGTATATAAGGCTCTCTTCTTTTAGCAATCTTTGCCTTTTGCAGTTGTTAATTCTAAATGAATATTTTTATTGTTACAAAACCAAAAGCTCGTTTTTCATACTATATAAATACGGCGATCAATTGACTGATCTCCCAGCTTTTTAATTAATTAAATCGTTATATTATTAACAACTCTTTTTCTACGCTGGCGACGGCGTAAATTATCTTTCCCTTCGAATTTTTTACGGGTCATACCAAAGTGATCGACCGGTCGTGAAAAGGCCTATTTTCGCATTTCGCGAAGGATAGCTTCTGTTCAACGATCTTTCCCTTAGCAGAGCTTTTCAGCTTCTGCTATTATACCTTAACTTTCCTTTTAATCAGCGAAGAATCAGCCTCCCCCAAAAACTTCTTTTTTTGAAAAACAGTTCTTCCCCCGAAGAAAAAAAAACAAAGGAAAAGGCAGAGCGCCAACCACTTCGCCTGCCACCTTTTCACACCTTAGCGCTAAAAGCGTTTAGTTAAGACTTCTGCAAAATCAACTGAAAAAAGCGCAAAAGCGTAAACGACAACTTCTGGAAACTATACGACTGCGACAGACCCCTTAATCAGAGCGTTTGGTAAAATCCATCGAACGTGTTTCTGCCAGTCGCGAATCTGCTGCTTTTTTTCGCAACGTTTCATTTTAACCAACAAACGCTGCAAATCAACTTCCACGCTTTTCGCGAACTTTTTAAATCTTTTTATAACGGCCAAAACCTTAGCGCGCTTTTTGAACGCTATAATTTCCATTTATTTGCTGATTTTCGACTAGCTCGTATAAAACGCGTTCCGAATTTTAAGTTTAAATTAAATAATAGTAAAGATTACAAAATACGCTATTAAAAAACTAAAGTTTTCGATAACCTCGAATTTTATCACGATTATTTCGCTAGCGATCGATTTCGCAAAAATTATATATTCGATCAGACCGAAAGCGTAGCAAAAAAATTTCTAATCCCGCGTATTTTAAACCGCTCCGATTTTATATTTTCCGAAAAATTAATTAAAAAGATCGCCGATTTCCTGGCCGACTTTTCCGACGTTTAAAAGGCCGAAAACGAGTTTAAAATACTTGCAATAAATACGCACGACGATTTTTAACGCTTTTATCTGCGATTTTCCATTTTCGCAGCGAACGTCCAAATACGAATTAACAAACAGTTTCGAAACGCCTTCCGCGATAAAATACCAAAGCGTTTACGAAAAAAGCTGTATTTGGAATAAGCGCGTACAACGATTTTTAAGAATTGGCTTACCGCCGTTCGATAAAAAAAACAAAATTAATTAGCTAAACGAATTTTATACGCGAATCGCTTTTTAACCAAATCTATTATTTATTAAAATAATAGATTTTTAACCAAAGCGTACTACGAGTCAAATCGTACGTACGAAAATCGTTTTAATGCTTCATAAGCTTTTTTTCAGCCCTTTGTTTTTCCTTTTTTTCTACGCTAAAACGCCCCTCCTGGCGTTTTTTTTTTTCGATCGGATCAACGACAACGCTCGTTTTTTATTTCATATTAAAAAATTCAAAAAAGCCAATTTGCAAAACCTTTTACGGGCCGATCCTCGGTTCTACCCAAAGGCCTTTTCAAACTGATAAATATAAACGAGGTCGAACCGGCCGAAGATTCGCCCTCCGATAATAATAATAAAAACGAAAATTTTTTTTCAAACGATTTCTAAAATATATATAAAAAAGTTAAAAGTTTTTCCGCTAATCGGAAAAACGCTTAGGCTTAAGCAAAACCTTTTTTAAGCGTATTGCGCGATATGCGTTACTTTAACGTTCGAAAACTTTTTAATAACGATTTATTAATAATTCCCGTTATATTTATTAAAAATAACCTTTCGTATAAAATAAAAGCGCTCGCCGATTTTAAAGCGAACGGTTATGCGTTAATCGATTCGGCGCTGATTAAATCCTTTTTTTTTTTTTTAAAACTTTTAATTTAATTTTTTTCGGCTTTTTTTCTTGTAAAAAAATATAATAAAGCTCGTGGCCATTTAATTATATATTTTACGCTTTTTAATTTTATTATTAACAATCGAATACAATCGTTTATTTTTTTTTTAATTATTAATTTCGGAAATTATAATATAATTTTAAAAAAGCTTGGCTGGCCGAATATCAAATTCTATTAAACTGTAATAAACGCAAGCTTTATTAGCCGAAGTTTTATCCTTCCACAGCCTTTTACGCTCGTTGTATTAAAGTTTTTTATTTGCATTTCCGAAAGATTCAATCTCGCTATTAAAACGACGCTATAAAACGTAACAAAAACCTTAATCAATTATGGCAGATTTACGACGCTATGCGAAGCGCGAAAAAGTCGAATTTTATTCGCGGTGCCAATTTCGATAGCGACGCTAATAAAATAATATAAAAAATTACACCACTTTTTCAGGCTGCCGATCCCCTTTTTATTATTTCTTTTTTTTTTTTTTTTTTTTTCGTCAAAACAGCTTTCTCGTTCTACGAAAAACAATTATATCAAAAACCGAAAAAAAGCTTTCGCCGCGATAGCCTTTTAGCTTAATATAATCGATAATTTAAACAAGCTATTTCCTGAACTTTTCAAACGATCAGTTCGAAAACGAATCCCTTAACCTACTGCTTATCCAATTTCCATCTGCTAAATTATTACATACGCTTTTAAACTGATTTTCAGAAAAAAAGCAATTAAAGTGTTTTCAACTTTTTTATACGAAATCGACAGAATATTAAACGACCTTACGTATAATACTTTTTTTAAAACCTAATCTTACAGTTTTTTCGAACGTTTCAAAATTAATAAAATATCGATTTCGACCTTTTTAACCAGCTTAACAAAGCTAACTTCGAATAAACCTTTTTTCGAATCTTTTTTCCCGAAGTATAAAAACCTCGAACACGTGTTTTCTAAGGCCGCCAATAACGAGCTAGCTTTTCACCGGTCCTACGACTATAAAATCGAGCTTATTATAAATAAAAAAAAGCTAAAATACATTTTTTTATACAAAATATCGATTCCAAAGCTCGAAATTATTAAAACTTATTTGCAAACAATTTTAATAAAAGTTTTATCGAACCTTCTACCGCTTTTTTCGCTGTTCCAATGCTTTTCGCTAAAAAACCCGACGGTTCACTGCGTTTTTGTATCGATTATCGAGCTTTTAATAATATTACTTATAAAAATCGCTACCCTCTTTTTTTTATCGATAAAACTTTTGCTCGTTTCTCGGAAACGCGAATTTTTACGAAGCTCGATATTCGTCAAGCCTTTCATAAAATTCGAATAGACTTCGCCAATAAAAAATTAACGACGTTTCGTACGCGTTACGGCGCCTATAAATGCAAAATGCTACTTTTTGGCCTTATTAATAAATCCGCAATTTATCAACGTTATATAAACGACGTTTTTTTCGATTATTTGAACGATTTCTGCATTGCATATCTGGATAATATTTTTATTTATTCGTCCGACCTTTTGAAACACGCTATATACGTTCGCAAAATGCTTCAAAAGCTCGCTGACGCTAAATTACAAGCCGATATTCGGAAGTCTGAATTTAACGTTATACGGATCCGTTACCTAGGCTTTATTATTTCGACTGAAAGCTTAGAAATAGATCCAAAGAAAATCTCCGTAATCGCTTACTAAAAGCCTTTTATTATTGTAAAAAATATATAAAGCTTTTTTAGTTTTTATAACTTCTACCGACGTTTTATTCGAAACTACGGTATAATTGCAAAGCCTTTGATCCATTTAACCAAAGCTAACGTTTCTTTTAATTTCACTTTTGAATATCAGGAGAGTTTCGACCTTTTTACATTAGCTTTTATTACTGCACCAGTTCTACAATATTACAAGCAAAACCTTCCCTGCATATTAAAAATTAACGCTTCCGACGGCGTAGTAACTTTTATGCTTTCGCAATTCCATGGCGACGATTGGCTTCCAGTCGCCTACTTTAGCAAAATCATAGCTTTCGCAAAGCTAAACTACGTCGTATACGACAAAAAAATACTCGTAATCGTGAAATCTTTAGGCAACTTTCGTACTAAACTAACTGGCTTAGTTTATTAAATTAAAATAATTACTAATTATAAAGCTTTGGAATATTTTATAATCTTCAAATTTTTAAACGCTCGATAAGCACGCTGAGCCGAACTTCTCGCCGACTACAACTTTTTTATTACGTATAAACCAAATAAACACAATTTTTTAGCTGACGCATTAACACGTCGTACGAACGAATTCGACCGCCAAAACTCTTTTAAACGCATCCAGCGTCTGCAAACACTTTTTCGAGCCGATCAGATCGATTACCGCCTTTTAACTAAAAAACTTCGACCGCCCACGGCCTCCGAAACAGCTGTTTTTATCGTTGAAATAACTGATTTTTTATCCGCACTCCGTGTCGTTAATCAGCTTTTTTACGCTAATCGCACAGCTAGCAGCCTGATGGCTCTCCGAAAAGAAGCTGTACGAAACGCTACGAAAAGGAACGACAATAATATTCCGTATATATTTAAACGCGATTTGCTGCTATATTACGGTCGCCTGATAATATCAAACGTCGATTATCTTCGTCTGGCCTTTATACGAAAAATATACGACCAGATTTTTACCGCTCATTCTAGCGTTCGCAAAACTACGCAATTGCTTTCGAACCAATATTATTAGCGAAATATAACAACCTTCGTAAAATAATACTGTCGCAATTGCTACGCTTATCGAAAAAATTTTGTTTCAAAAAATAAGCGTTCCGGCTTTTTTCAGCCTTTTCCTGTTTCTGACCACCTTTGAAAGCATATTATAATAAACTTTTGCAGCTTTAATAAAAACAAATACGGTTACGATAACGTATTCGTAGTAATAAATCGCTTTTTTAAGCAAATTATTTCGATTTTCTGCTATAAAAATATCGACGCTCGAAACCTCGCCAAACTGTATATATTCCACGTATATAAGTATTTTGACCCTTCAAAAAGTATTATTAGCGATCGTGGCTTTTAATATTAATTTATTTTCTGGTCTGAATTAAACAAAATATTCGGTACGCAACTAAAGCTTTCGATAGCCGCTTATTTTAAAACCGACGGTCAAACCGAAATTTATAACCAATATCTGCAAAAACGCTTTCGACCTTTCGTAAACTTTTATTAAAACGATTGGAACGAATTTTTTTTAATAATAAATTTCGCTCAAATGGTTTTTTCTTACGAAAATCTAGGTGGCTTTTTACTTTTTGAAATTGTATACGGTTATATTTCTTATATTAATTAAAACTGGAAGCTCGATACTTTTCCTTTTCCTAACCTTTTACATAAGCTAAACGCAAACAAAGCTCGTGCGTACGCTCGCCGCCATTACGACGCCTGAAACTTCGCCAAATCGCACCTTTAATAAACCCACGACAAAATAAAAAAAATGCGAATAAATCTCGCCGCGCGAACGATTTTAATATTGGCGATTACGTATGGCTCGATATGCGCCTATTTCCGACCTTTCGGCCCTTCCGCAAATTCGATAATCCTACAAACGGCCTTTTCAAAATTGTAGCCAAAATTTTCGATAACGCTTTTAAATTAAACCTTTCTAATATTATAAACGTACATCCAGTTTTTCACGCTAATCGACTGCGTAAAACAGCTGACGACGCGCTTCCAAGTCAGGTTAACCCAGCCCCTGAATTTATTAATATAATTAATAAGCTTAAATACGAAATCGAAAAATTAATCGTTTATCGAATGCAGCGGAAAACCCTTTAGTACAAAGCTTTTTAAATAAACTTAAATAAAGATTTTACGTAGTATTCCGCGTTTGATTTTATATACGCTTTTTTGAAAATGCGCGATTTTTATTTGGCGCATAAAAAACTTTCCGGTTCTTTTGCAAAACTTATAAACTGGCTAAAAGCATATTCCGAAAGTTTGGACTCGTACGATTATTTAAATAATAACGTATTAATAGATAAAAGCTCGAGGGCGCGCTTTTTTCGGACGGGAGGGTAGTATAACGATTTATTTTGTTGCCACTTCTCGTGTTATTCCAGCAACTACGTATAGCTGCAAGCTTCCTAGCAACTACGTATAGCTGCAAGCTTTCTGATTTTCTGGTGGGTCTTTCCATCAATTATAAAAACTATTATATATATAAGGCTCTTTTTTTTTAGCAACCTCTGTCTTCTGCAATTGTTGATTCTAAATAAATATTTTTGTTGTTACAGAACCAAAGGCTCGTTTCTTATACCATGTGAATACGGCGACCAGTTGACTGATCTCCCAGCCCTTCGACTGATTAGATCGTCACATAAATCGTTCAGATAATCGCTTAAATTATTGCCGCCGCTCGTTTTTTAGCCTTTTCCGCTAATATCGCCCGCGACGCTTTTTTTTTATTCCGAGCTTCGCGCGTTTTTATCGCAGATTTCTAATTAATTTCCGAGTATTACTTTTCTGTTCTCGATTTAGTTATTTTTCGAATCGAATTATCCAAAGTTAAATATCTTTGCTACGCTTTCAGCGATTATTAAAAAAAGATTAAATATAACGCATAAAAAATAAATATAAAACTGTTTATTAAAAAGTATTAAGAAATTTTATATAAAATATAAATTAAGCCAAAGTATATTTTAAATGTATTATTAGAAAAGCAAAGATTATTATTTTGAAGCATCTGAACTCCGAGTTCCATAACCAAGCCTAGTCGGCCCGAAACGTTTTTCGTATTTTTAATTAGCGCTTTTTTAATTACAACCGCGTTTAGTTTATTAAATTGCAATATAATAAGCTTTATATAAATAACGGTCAGATTTACAATGATTTTCGTTTTTTGTTTATCCGTTACGCAGTTATTAGCAAAATTGCTAAAAACCGTTGGTTTAAAAATATATGCGAAAAAGTTATTTTTATTTTTAAATACGATTTCCGAATAAAAAAGTATAAAATAAATAGTGATTATATTATTTTGAACGAGTTTTTGGCCGTTGCGAATAAAAAATTACGTAATATCCGAATTGAAAAAATGGTTTTTGCTCGTCGCATAAGCTATTTTTTTTTTGCTATAGCTTTTGCTAATTAGGATTCTAAGCGTATTTCCGGTATTTTCAAAGCTTTATAGCGTTTTATTTTTTCAGCTTTTTTTGCTCGCACGGCTTTTTTTTTTTTTGATAAAAATTTTTACGAGCGTATAGCTGTTATTTCTGCTATTTTCGGTTTTTTCCGTTTGGCTGCGCGTTTTTTTAACGCTTGTTATAATTGCGGCAAACCCGGCCATTTTGCAAACGTTTATTTCGACGCCAAATTTAGTCGTAAAATCGCCGAAATAATTATCGACGAAAAGCAAAACGATTTATTAAAAAATTTTTTAAAAAAATTTTAAACCGTGGTAAAAACTTTTATTATAATAAAAGATTCGATTTATAAAAAAATTTAAAATTTAACCAGCGCTTTTTAATAAAAAAACGACAGTTTTTAGTTTTTATAAAATTAATACGTAATAAATTATATATTAAAACATTTGCATATATCGATAACGAAGCTAATATTTTCGGTGCGATTAAAACTTTTTTAGCGTATTAATTTTTTTAACGTTTCGGAATAAATTTTATTCGGCTGCATAAGCTTATTATACCTACCGGCTATAATAGCGAGCCGAGGAAGCTTATTTTTTCTGTTATTTTTTTTTTTTTTACGATTAACCGATATTATATAAATTTTTTTTTTTTAATTATAAACCTGGGCTTTACCGACGTTTTTATTGGTCGCAAATTTTTACAGCATTGTAAAACGGTGATACCTTGTATTAATGGAAGTTGGTAGTTTTAGCTATAGTCGAGGCATGGACCCCTCCGAGACCCCCTGTCACTGACTACTTTTAACAGGTATAAGAGCAAGGCATCCCCTTAGATAGTACTATAGGCACGCAGTCCAATTTATACTTTTATTTTTTTTTTTTTTTTTTTTTTCAGTTTTTTCTAGGAATTCCTTAGATTATCTTACCTACCGATATATGGCCGTATTAGTTTGGTTTTTTTATTTATTTTTATATTTGATAATTTACGCAGGAATTTAAACTTCGGTGTTTCGTTTTTATATATTCGCCGATGCATTTTTTAAATTTACAATTAAAGTCGATTTCGATATTTCGCTATTACGGCTTAAAAGATCTTTTATATGATGTTGTTCGCAGCTGTATTATATAAAAGATTTTTAATAGCTTTTTTTATTTTGCGTATAATTATTGGATTACAAAAATGCAATATATTTCAGAAACGTTTGAAATTACGGTTAGGCAATTTTGAACCGTGCGAAGTTTAAAGCTCGAAAGTCGCTTTTTTGTTTAAAAATAACAAATCGAATATTAGTTTATACGCTTCGATCGCTGCGCTCGGCCTTTTTAAATTAGATTTCTTTTGGTCAAACGCTTGGCGAAAACTTAACCTTCTGATTTTACGCTTTGTAATTATAACAATTATAATTTGCGGCTTTTTATTAGAAGCAGTAAGAAAATAGCTGTACGTATATTAGCTTAAGTTACGGAATATCGAAACCGTGGATTATACAGCAATATTATATTAATTTAATTAATTTATTAAAAAACAAATTTTTTAATATATTATTTAAATATTTGGACGCAATTCTATTTTATTTAATTTTTTTAAAAAATACAAAGATTTTTTTAATAGTTTTTTTATTGAAAACGATTTTTTTTATACTGAAAACTTTTAATTTGCAATTTTAGAAAACATTTATTTATTTAATTTAAATTTTACCAATACTTTCGCTAATATTATAAACAACGACGCTTTTCGTTTTCTTATGCGAGGCCGTATGTTTCTTTCTGGCTCCTTTGGTGCATTTTTATTTAATGGCGCTAATATTACCGATTTTATCGAGAAATATAAAAAAATTTATAAAAATTTCGGAGTTTTTAAAACTGAAATGTTCGATAAACTTTTTCGCTATTATAATTTAATTATTAAAAATATTATTAAATCGATGAACGAATAAAAAGCTATTGGGGCTCGAAACTGGCGTAAGCTAATTAAAGCTTTAAAATCGGAATTCCGAAATTATAATCGCTAGCAGATTCGCGATATTATCGCTTTTCTTAAGTAGTTTGTTATAATAATTCGTTAAGCCAAAAAATTCAAAGCTTATTATCGTATTTATACGAGGGTTTTTAACGTTTTTATTAACAAAAAAGTTTTAAGCGAAATAAAACAAAGAAAATTGTTTTTATTTGGTTTTCCAATTAGTATTCGCAATAAAATTATTAAACATTTTAAAATTAATAAATAAAACTTTGAAATTTTCGATTAGTATTTTAAATTTGTAGAATTCGTTTTTAAACAAAATTAAAGCGAACGTATTATTAAAGCTATAGATCAAAAAAAATCTTTTTTTTTTATTTATAAGAAAAACGTGGAAGCTCTAGTATAAAAATATGCCCAACCATTAAAAATTACCGAAATCGTTAAAAAACAATCAGTTATTATATTATTTAATCGTTTCGCAAAATCTATTGGCTTGGAAAAGCTTAATAAAAATATCGAAACTTTCGTATTAAAATTTACCGATATTAAGATTTAAAGGCTTTAAAGCAAAATCGAAGGTTTTATACAGCAGCAGAAAAAACTTTTTTACGTTAATTTAAATAATAAAAACGATTAAAATAGCTTTTATAATAATTATTTTTTTAAAATGCTCGAAGCGATTAGCTTCGCTAAGCCACCGTAAGAATAATAGCTGTTTAATAGCAACTTTTCCGTATTAGCGATCAGGATTAGCGAAATATTAATTATAATAACGATTATTAAAAAAAAAAAAAAAACCAACGCGGAAATCAAAATCGCGGCTATTAAAATAATAAAAGTAATTATTAAAAAAAACTTTGTGGCTTTAAGTATAGATTTTATAATAACAGAGAAATTTATTGCGAAAAACTTTATATTCGCTTTAAATGCAAGATATTTAATTTTTGTATAAATAATAATATCTGTTATATTAATAAGTATAAAACGATTTGCTTCGGACCGACGGAAGCAAAAATAGGCTTTTTTAATAAAGCTGAAAATAAGTATAAAACGATTTGCTTCGGACCGACGGAAGCAAAAATAGGCTTTTTTAATAAAGCTGAAAACTAGAGCTGGTTAAATACTATTCGTTTGAAAGTAAAAGGTACGGAATAAAACGACTGTTTAAAAAACAGAAAAAATGCAAAAACGATTTTTATTAATAAGAAAAAAAATATTTCAAAAGGCGTATTAATTAAAAAGAAAATTTTTATTCCAAGCGTAAATAGAATTTAAATGTATAAATAAAAAATAAATATATATATTGCTAATATAAGTATCGTATTTGCAGATATTATAGCTGCATAATTAAGCTAGCGAATTATAAAAAAACAAAATGCTTTTGTTTTATTCGCCAAACCGACTGGTATGAAAAAGAATATCAGAATCGAAAAAAAAAAAGATTTTGAAATTCGAAAAAAAACCGATAAAATTATTAAAAAAACGTTTACAATAGAAGAAATTGACGACGATATAAAAAATATCGATACCGACACTTCGGTTTAAATTATTCAGAAAATATCAGTTTTTAAGCGTTTATTATTAATGCGAAGCGAGAAATAAATCGATAAATATATTAGTTCCGAAGCCGTCGACGAAGCTATTAAAAAAATCATAAAATAAAAAATTAAATTGAAATTTAGCGATTTATTTAATATAAAAAAAAGATTCGACAAAATTATTAACAAACAAATTTTTATATTAAAAAAAAACGAAAAAGTTGAAATTATTCGAAGAAAAAACGATTTTAAATTAAAAAAAAATCAGAAAGAAATTTATAATATTGCAATTAATTTAGCCGATGGGAAGAAATCCTCGGAAAAAGTCAGCTTTTTGGCCTTCGTTATAAAAACTTAAAAGTCAAAACGACGAAATTGTTTTTATACAGTTATAAAAACGCCAAAAATAAAAATTATGCTTGAAAAAAGTACGACCGCCTTTGTTTTATTCGACAATAAAGCCGAAGTTAATTATATAAACTAAAAAATAGCCGAAGCCAATAGTATTTCGATTATCACCGATAAGCGAATAATTTACACGACCGTTAATAAAAACACGATTAAATTTAATAAAATTATACGAAATATAAAAGTCGACGTTAAAAATATTATTATTTATAAAAACTTTTTAATAATAAAAAAATATTTTTATTTTATTATTTTTAAAATGCTTTGGATTTTGAAAAGTTTCGTTAGTTTTAAATACATCGAAAACGGTCAGATAAAAGCTTTTTTTTAAAACTAAAATCGATTTTTCTAAGGCCAAATCATCGTCGCTGGCGATAAAATCTTTTTAATCGACGTTTTATCGGAAAACGAATAGCCGGCTTTGGTTCTAGAATAAACGCTGAGCTATAAGAAAACCTGGAAAATACTCGATTAAAAACATTCGCGTTATTAATTAAAATAGCACCGCGAATAAAATTGGCTAATATTAATATTTTTAATTATCAATTCGGAAATAAAAGTTCCGAAAATTTCGTTTTCGTATTAAATAAACCCGACTTATATATTTTATTTTTTTATATTAATATTAATATTTTTTATAAGCGCAAAGCTAATAAAATACGATTCGTAAATCTTAGCGAATCCGGTAGAAATATTTCCGAAAAAATAAATAATTAATTCGAAAAAAACGAAGCAATAAAACTATTTTAATTAATTATTAGCGAATTCGAAGAATTTATTACCGGCCGATTTTCCAGCCTATCGCTTAGCAGCCGATTTACAAAAGAACGATTTAATAATTTAACAATCGGAATTTAATTTTTGCTAAAAAAGAAAAAGGTTTTATACGAAGTTTTACGCAATCGAAAAAAAGCTATAGCTTTTGATTTTACCGAAATAAATTAATTCAATTTTAACGTTACGTTTTATATCGATATTAAAACCGTGTTTTACAAAGCCTGGCAAAAAAAGATTTTTTTAATTTTTAAAATCTTTTAAAATAAAATAATTAAAATGCTAAAAAAACGAATTAAGCAAAAAATCTTCGAATTTTACTACGGTTTATATAAAAACAAATGGTTTATCGTTGTAAAAAAAAAAAAAAGCATTTACAGATTTATTATCGCAATCGTCGAAATAAATAAAATAACGATACGAAACGTTAACGTGCTATTTAACGTCGATTAATTTTCGAACGAATTCGCAAAACTAACGATCGCTTTTTTTTTCGATTTGTTTTCCGGCTACGACCATTTAATATTTAATCTACGATCTCGAAATATAATAGCAATTTAAATACTAATCGGTCTATTGCGTATAACGAAAATACTTATAGAAGCTATTAATTCGGTCGTTTAATTCGTAAAAGTCGTATATAAGATTTTTATAATTTGCATTCCGGATATTGCTTTTTTTTACGTTAACGACGTCGGAATAAAAGGCTTTAAATTATATTATAATAATAAAAAGATTTTTTTTAAAATTCGACGTTATATAATAAAACATATTTAAAACATCGATAAAATTATAATCTGCTTCGAAAAAGCCAAAGCTATTATTAGCTTTCGATTAAAATTTTGCATGCCCGAAATAAATATCGTTGGTTATATAATTAACAGCGCTGGCCGCTATTTTTAACGAAAAAAAATTAAAAAGATTTGCGAATAAAAAAAATATAAAAATATTACCGAAGCTAAAGTTTTTATTGGCGTTGTGATTTATTATCGCAATTAAATCAAGAATTTTTTTTAGAAAGCTGTATTTATTTACGCTATAATAAAAAAAAAATCGATTTCGTTTGGGAAAAAAAGCAAAACAAAGTTATAAAAATTTTTAAAAACGATTTTTTATCGGCTTTATCGCTTATGCGAATCGATTATAGCCCAAACGCAAAAGAAATTATTTTAACGGTCGACGTTAATATTTTCGGTTAAAAAGCTGTATTATAACAAATCGATGAAAATAAAAAACGATATTTTTTACGATTCGAAAGCGGTTTATAATTCTTCGCAGAAACACGCTACGATGCTATTAAACGAAAATATCGAAGCGTTTTTAAAGCAATAAAAAAAATAAAAAATAAATTGTACGGCGTATATTTTATTTTAAAAACAAACGTAAAAGTTTTTATCGACCAATTAAATAAAAAAGCCAATGATTTACTAAAAGCATTCGTTATTAATTAAATAATTTAAATACGATTTATAAATTTCGAAGTCAAATATATTAAAAGAATAATTAATACAGCGGCAAACGGCCTTTTTAAACGAAAACGCTTTTATCCGTTTAATTTCGCTAAATAAAGCGAATAAAATATTAACGAATAAATTGCTAACGAAATCGGCTGCTTCGTTATTTGCGCTTTGGGTTTTATAAAACCAAAATCATTCGCGTTGTTATTTCGGCTGGCATCGCGAATAAAAAACGCCGATTTTCGGGCCGAAAAGCATTCGCGTTACTATTTCGATTAGCATTGCGAATAAATTTGACCGAAAACGATCGGAATAAGCCGATTAGCGACGAAAATGAATTTTTAATCGATAATTACGAAACCGACGATTTTTATTTAATCGTATATTATTTAATTATTTTGTTTAAATTATTTAGCGTGCTAAATTATTAATTTAAATTATTTAAAAACCAAGCTTTCGATTATATTTTAGCCGATAGGAAATTATATAAAATGAAAAATAATATATATTAAAAACGCTTAGTAATAAATAATAAGGCCGATAAGTTTTAAATTATAAAAGAAGTCTACGAAAAAATGTTTTATAAAAAAGCTAAAACTATTTATTACCGAATTAAAAACGATTTCTGATAGAAAGGATGCTTCGAAAATTGCAAAGCTTTCGTTAAAAGCTGTATTTTTTATTAAAAACGAAAGCCAGGCCGAAAAAAAAATTTATTATATTCGATATAATTTTCTGGAATTTAAAAAAAAATTAACTTCGACGTAATACGCGTACCGATTATCGACCGCGGGCATACGTATTTTATATTTATTATCGACGATTTATTTGGATAATTTAAAAAGCGATTTTTTCGAAACGTTATTTCCGATACTATAACGACTTTTTTTTAAAAAAACGTGATATATCGATACGATTTATTTAGCAAATTAAACGTCGATAATAAATTCGAAAATAAAAGCGTTATCGAGATTTTTACAAAAAAATACGGCATTTAACGCATTTAAATTTCAGCTTATAATTCGAAAAGCAACGGATCCGTTTAACGAAAATATAAAAATATTTTTAACGGCTTTTTAAAAGTTATTCGAAGAAGTTATAAGCGTTGGTCGCGGAAATTTTCGGAAATGCTTTTTGCTATACGTATATATATATACGCTTTTATTAAAATAACTTTATTTTTTATTTAATACGGCAAAAACGCTCGATTGCTTTTAAAAACAAAATAGCTTATATAAAAGCTTTATAACGTAATTAAAATAAAAACGAAAGCAGATTTATTAATAATAAAATTTAAGCAATTCGATTACCGCGATATAAATATAAAAAAAATGATTTTAAAAAAGAAAAAGTATAAAAAAGCAGCTAAAAAAGTCTAAAATAAAACCAAGGTTTTAAAAAAAACGCTAATTAAAAAAGAAAATCTGGTTTTAATTTACGACGTTTAACGCGCTATCGATAAATCGGCCGATACTAAATTTGATTATAAATAGCTCGGATTTTACGAAGTATACGAGGCCGAATTAAATAAAAGCTATTATAAATTTACGAAATTCGATAAAACAAAATTAAAAAAAACGTTCGCCGCCAACCGGTTAAAGCGATTTTACAAAAAGAATTAGCAAATTTATCTTTTGGATTTTAAATTAAAAAGCGATTTCGATTTCAGCGATTCCGACGACGATTCCGATTAAAGCGATTATATTTCTAAAAAAAAAGAAATTTTCGGAAAAATTTAAAAACGACCGGATAATAACCTCGCTGCTAAAAATATAATTTAAATCGTGATTTCATTTATAACCGAAAAAAAAAAAATATATACAAAATTGTTTATTAATTGTTTTATTATTTTTATTATTTATTATTTTTTTTTTATTATATACTGTTTTATTGTTTTTGTTTTGCTTTGCTTATAATCTAATCATTTTGTTTATTTTTAAAACCTTTTTTTTATATTGTTTAGGATATTTATTATATTTTTTTTTGTTTAATTATATTTTTATTTATTAAAACAAAGGTTTTGTATATATTTAAGCCGTATATTTAATACATTTATATTATTCGCATATTTTACGAAAACTATTTTTTATGCATTTTATTATTTGTTATTTTCTGTATTGTTTACTTTTTTTACTGTTTTGAACGAATATTTGCCTGAATAATTATAATTTATTAAAAAAATAGCATGCGAATATCCGGAACTTTTGGATACAAATACTTTATAATTCCCGTATTTTTTTTCAATTATTTTTTAATAAATATAATATACTTTTTTGATTAACAAACCTATCGATATTATATCGTTTTTCAAGCAAAGCGTTGCTAAACCTGGCAAATTTATTTTTAATTTATTTTAAAACGGAATTATTATATGTAATTTTTCCGAATTTAAGCAAATATATAATGCCGCCATTTTAAATTAATAAGCAGTTTTTGTAAAAACATTTATAAAGCAATTCGATATAATAATTAAAAACGTTAACGAATTTTTATTCGATTACGAAGGTTTTATTAAAGCTGAATTTGTTCGTAAAAGCTTTAATTACGATAAATTTTTATTAAATTACGATAACGTTTTAAAAACTTTTGCCGAAATAAAAAAAGCTCGAAATAACAAAAAGAAAATAACAAACCGAATATTACGCTTTTTATTAAATCAACGAAAAAAGGATATTTAAAAATACGTTTTTAGCAAAATCACCGGTGTTATTTTATTTCGGCATTTCGTTCGCTTTTTCGAAACTATTATTTTTATTAAAAAAGAAATCTGAATATTAAACGCTTATATTTTTAAAGCGTAAGCTTTGAAAATTAATAATTTAAAAATCCGCAGATTTACAAGCTTTTTTATAATTGTTTGCAAATTGATCGACGACGTTATATAATCGTTAAAAAAAATTTTAATCGGTTGCGAAATCCTAAGTTTGATTTTGTTTTAAAATAAAAAATTAAACGTCGCTAAATGCGGCATTTTTATACCGAAAAAAAAAACAACGTTATTTCGATATTTTAAATTTATAACGACGAAACGAAAAAGCTAATATTATTTTTGTTTAATTCGAAAAAACATACGCGGTAGCAATTAATATTTCTAAAGTAGCTAAAACAATTCGGCGATTTTTATTTTTAATTATCGAAAACGAATTCGAAAACGAAATCAAAAGCGTAATAACAGATAATCGCTTATTCGAATACAAAAAATTTATTATACCGGTGAAAACGATTCCGGAAAAAATAAAAATAAAAAACGTAAAAAAGCGCGCCGATATTTTCGAAATATTTTTTATTTAAAAAAAAAAATTATTCGCGTCGCCAGCAAAAAAGGCATCGCGAATAAAAACAGCCGGAAATCGACGCCGAATTATAAGTTTTAAGCTAATTAATAAAAAACGCGACGATTTTACGAAATTAAATTTAAAAAACGCCGGCATTTCGAAAGGAAAAAACCCAAACGATTTTAAATTTGATTTTTCGAAATTAAATATATAAATATTAAAAACGCTTGCTGCGTTTAAAAACGTCGTATCGCTATCGTTAATATTTTAGATTTTAATAAAAGCATTTAAAATTTCGATTATTATACGATTCGACCGAGAAAATCTGAAAAAAAATATCGAAGTTATCGCGGAAAAAATCATATAAAAAGTTTAAAATTAAATTATTTTGCTTAAAATTTTCGCTTTCGACGACGAAACGATTTAAAAATTTTATTTCGATATTTTTATATAAAAATTAAATAAATCCGTTAGCTTTTTTCTTTTTGTTTTAAACGAAAACTAAACTAAGCTTTTTTCGGAAAATTGCAAATATAATACGCCGGAATAAATAAAAAAAACTTTTGAAAACGGTAATCCGTTTTTATTCGAGCTTTTTTTCGTTGAAAAACTTCGATTTTTTAATTTCGTTTTTACGAATAATATTAATATTAAAAAAAACGGCAAGTTTTGTTATTTTCACGTATATTATTACGCGGCGTATTACGATTTGATTATAAAAAAAATTAATATTATCGGCTTTGCTAATCGATTCGCTGCTATTAGAAATTCGGATTATAACGTATTCGAAGTTAATTTTAATAATCAGTTTATGTTTCGACGAAAAACTGCGAAAACTATCCAAGCATATATTAAAATTTACTTAGGATACGCAAATTTTAAAATAGATTTTAAAATATTTAGCGCGATTATAAAACTCGATTAAAACGTAAAAAAATAAAAGCAACGAATATTTCTAAAAGCCGACTTTTTTGGCTTTTCGACCGAAAGTATATTTTAAAGTTTATTTAAATTAAATTGCGAATTCGTTAATTATATAAAGTTTTACAACGGAAAAAACAAGCTACTGCTGTATTTTATAAAAAAAAAGATAGCTATATATAAGCATTATTTTCGATTGGTTAAAACTTAAAAAGCGCCTATAGCTTTTTTCGCTAATATGTTTTACAATTTTATTTAATAAGCTTTTAAAATGCATTCCGGCTTTTATTTCGCTGTTTTGATTATTCGGAATTCCGGAAACTGCCGTTTCGTAGTTTATTTTAACGTTCCGATCGCTTTAGATTTCGTTGGTTCCGACCGTATTACAATTATAAAATTCGATATCGCCGATTTTTAAAAAAAAAAAAAAATCGAAAATCCTACCGACGTTATTTTCGATTATTACGTTTTGCCTGCTTTCGTATATAATTCGGGAATAATCGAAGCTTATTTGCAATTATATTACGACGCCAAGCTAATTAAAACCATTTAAAAAATCTAACTTTTTCGTATTTCAGCGCGTTTAAAACAATGGCTTCGGTTATTTTATCGGACTACGAAACCGAAGGCTACGAAATAAAATATAAAATAATTTTTATTAGCTTTTTTATTAAGCAAAAGGTTTTCGTTAGATTTAAGACCCAAAAAACCGACGGCGCGATGCTAATTTATTCGAACAATTATACGGCGCAAAAATATAAAAACTATTTCGAAAACGATAATCCGATAAACAATTTAATATTATTTATATTGCGGCGAAAGCAATTATAATATTTTCGGTAATTTCGATTGCAAACGATTATTTCCGAATTATTTCGTGAAATAATCTTTTTTATAAGTTTCGAAGCTTTTTTAAAAGTATTCGTCGGCAGATAACCGTAATCCGACCTATTAGTTTTACGCGAAGCAAAAGCGTTAATCGGTTTTAATTACGACGAATTAATCGATTATTTTTACGATTTTAATATAAAATTTTTCAGCGCTTTTTGCAAAGCGTAGAATTACGTTCAAAAGCTGAAATTTATTATTTACGGAAAAAAGTCGTAGAAAATATTCGTCGCGGCGATATTTAATAATATTATCGACGAAAAAATTATTAAAACATTCGTAGATTTAAACGATACTTCGATTGATATTTTATTAAGCCATTTTTTAAAAAAGCAAAATAAATAAAATAATTCAAACGATAAGCGAAACGCTATTTTTCCGCAAAAGCTAATAGCAAAAAGGCTAAAAACGAGTTAAAAAACCAAAAGAATATAAGACTAAAAAGTTTGGTTTGTGATTAATTAATTTTTAAATTATATAAAATAGACTAGATTATATTTATTAAAATTATGTTTTTTTTTGGTCGTAGTTAAAAACGATTACGTATATTATTTGAGACAGGATGTAAAACGGTGATATTTTATATTAATAAAAGTTAATAATTTTAATTATAGTCGAGGCATAAATTCTTTCGAAATTCTTTGTTATTAACTATTTTTAACAAGTATAAAAGCAAAGCATTTTTTTAGATAGTATCATAAGCACGCAGTTTAATTTATATTTTTATTTATTTTTTTTTTCCTTTTTTCAGTTTTTTCTAGGGATTTCCTAGACTATCTTACCCACCGATATGTGGCCGTATCAGTCTGGTTTTCCTACCTACTTTTATAGCATTACGATTTAAAACAAGCGTATGGCCAAAAAAAAAACAAAAAAAATGGCCATTCGATATATCCGTTATTTTTTATTTTAACGAGCAATTGTTCGTCGATTTTAATCAGCGAAAAAAGCTTAAAATGCTTAGTCGCATATATTAAAAAGATGCAAACAAACGAAACAGCGTAATAAAAGTTTTATATATTTCTGCCAATATTTTTACAACGATTAAAAAGGCTTATTTAAGCTTTGAAGCTGGTAAACCTTTTATATTTATGCGAGATTTTAAAAACAGTTTGCATAAGATAGAAAAGTTTTTTATTGGCAGTTTTAAACCGACCAAGCCGGTTTTTTTAACCGGGCCAATTGTTACCTTTTTTACTTTTAATTGTAATATCAGTTGTATTTCCGCTTTTGCATTCAGCGCTTTGTAAATACGTTACGAAAAACGAATGCGAACCGTAAAAAAAAAAGGGTTATTATTATTTAGCGATTGTACGTTTATTGCTTTTATATATAATATAAATAAAAAACGTTTCCGCTGTGCGAAGATTATCGAATTTAAAAAAGTTATATAACTCGCTGTGAGGGGATGAGACGTCAGTTCGTTGGTCACGTGGTCCGAAGGTCACGTTGTTATTACGTGATATCGGAGCTCGCATATATTATATTTTAGATTTCGCGACACTTCTAACTTAGAACCTCGTAATTAATGCAAATCACTTACGAACCTTTTGCTCGTTCGCTTTTTTACATATTAATTACCAAAACTTTTTTGACATTTTTATTTCAGCCTTCGAATTAAAAAGGCCTGCTAATTCTGTTCTGCTTTTGCGCATACAAAAAATCAATTTTATCGCGATAATAACTTTACGACTTTTTATACGAAATTACGAAACGACAATTTTTTTTAATATAAAAAAACGATAATTCCCTTTGATATAAGACTTATATTTAAAAAACTTTATTCTGCTTTTGCTTATATTTCGGAACAAAATATACTTCACGCTTTTTTTTTAACGGGTATTAATACCGAAAATGTCGGAACTTTCTAAATTGTCGGAACCCTCTAATTGCTTTATTTTAAAGCATTTTAAATACCCCGACCAAGTCGTCGCTGCTCTGATTGCTAATACGAAAGCCTGCTTTTAAAAAATCTTCGATATTTTCGCTTACGCGGTAAAATAAAACGATATAATAATATTATTTAAAGTTAAATTAAATAATTTCGCTCAGAAGCTAAATATTCAAACGGTATAATATTAGAAAAAAAAAACTTTTTAAAAAAAAGTGATTTAAAACCGCGAAGCCGAATTTGCTAATTTCCGAAAACAAATTTCTATTAATTAAAATACACCGAATATTTTAAACGCAAAAAAAAAAACACCTGCCTTTTCCGATTCCGATAAATTCACAGATTCGGATAGCACCGGCAACGTTACGAAGCATTTTACCACTTTTTTTTAAAATATAATCCTAAAGCTCCGTTTTAATCAAAACTAATATGCGACCGAACAAAATCGTATAAATTATTTTTTTTTTCGTTTTTTCGATACAGCCAAAAGCGTTTTACAAAAAGGTTTACGTACGGACGGCATCTTTTTCTATTTAATTATTGCAAAAATAATTTAAGTCTTTTAATAATCGTTCGGTGTTTTTAATTAATAAGCAAATGCATTTAAAAAAATTTTATTTTTTAAATAAAGCAATTAATTCCTGTTTATTTTTCTTTTTATTTGGCTAGAAATTAAAAATTATATTAAGTTTAATAATAAAGCCGCTATCGCTATTTTGCGCGAAGCTTTTTATTCTGATATAATTATCCGTTTGTTTTATACGAACCCTTTCGATTTAAAAACCGATTTTATTAGTTTTTACGCTTAAATACGCGAAACCGATACCGTTTTTCGATAATTAAATTTCAATTATTATAAAACCGGAGGCCGTAATACGGAAATCACGTTTTTTGCTTTTATATTTAAAACTATTACTACGATTATTATTCAGAGCGATTTTATAAATTTTAGCGTTATTTAAACCAAAGCAATTATATAAACCGCAGCCGATATAGCCAAAAACAAACGCTTAATAAATAATGCCGAAAAGTTAGCGCGCCGAATTTATTTTTTTGCTAATAACTTTTGCTTATAATATATCAACGATAAATATCGCGCTGCTAATTGCTCCGATTTTTTTTAAGTTAAAAAGGCTAAAACCGAGGCAAAAAAGTCGGGAAACTAACTGTTTTTAATAATTGTTATTATTAAAAACTTTTGAAAAATAAATTGGAATTATTTGCTTTGGACGGCGTTCCGGAATTATATTTAGTATTGTTTTATATTATAATTACTAATAGTACATATATTAAAACTTACTTTTTAAACGATTCCGAAGCTACCGATAATTTTATTAATCATTTTTTCGTGCAATACTACGAATTAACCTTTGTTTTACTTATTAATCCACGTAAACTTACCGTGGTTAACGGACGCTTTTCTATTTACGGCGATGTTATTTATTAAATCTTTTTTTAAGTTAATACCGCCGGCCATACCGAATTAATTACAGCTTTTATTACAATATTAGGAAAATACGATTTTATTTTAAAAAAGCCTTGGCTTCGGTTATATAATTTTTATATTAACTGAACTACGAATACCTTTTGTTTTAATTCAGACTTTTGCCGTACGAATTGCTTACTTCAACGCATTTATTAATTGGCCGTTTTAAGCCTAATTTAAAAACGCTATTTTTACAAAACCGTCGTTTTATTAGCTATATCTCGTCGTACAAAAGCAGCTGTATTTACTACTTTGGCCTTTTAACCAGGAATCGAGGTATTTTCAGCTTTTTTATACGAAATTAATTAATAATTATATAAATTAAGCGTTTCAACCGACGAATCTCTTTTTATTATATTATTTGAAATCGATTAATTGCAAAAAAATAAGCTTTCTTAAACTGTACGATAATAATTTTCAGCCGAATTTTATTTCGCTGAAGCTTTACTAAAAGATATTCGTTTAGTTTTTCAAACCAAACCGCTAATCGACTTTCGAATAAAACTTCTTTTTTATTATTATTATTATTTAGCCGCTTTTGATTTTATCGAAGCTGATAAACTTGCATTTTATAAAAAAAGCGTTGATTATACGATAAAACTTCGATTTGAAATAATATTTTTATACGGCTTTTTATATAATATATCAGTCGACGAATTTTAAATTTTACGCAAATTTCTTAAAAAAAACCTCGAGAAAAGCTGGATCCGAGCGAGCTTTTTTTCCGCAGCTTTTCTAGTTTTATTCGCGAAAAAACCAAAAAAAGAATTACGATTTTGCGTCGATTATAAAGCTTTTAACGCTATTATAATTAAAAATCGATATTTTTTATTATTAGTTAAAAAACGCTTTTACGATTAAGCAAAGCCAAATACTATACTAAACTCGACGTTTTCGCCGCTTTTAATAAAATTCGAATAAAAAAAGGCTATAAATAGCTTATTGCATTTAATACGAAATATAATTTGTTCGAGTTTTTAATTATGCTTTTCGAATTATGCAACGCTTTCGCCACGTTTTAATTTCGTATAAACGATATTTTACGATTTTATTTAAATATCTTTTGCACAGCTTATATAAACGATATTTTAGTTTATTTAAACGACTTTTAAAAATACAGAAAACACGTTAATTTTGTTTTTTAAGCTTTTTTTAACGCGGATCTGCAGCTAAATATAAAAAAAAATGCGAATTCGAAATTTAAAAAATCGTTTATTTTAAAATGATTATTTTTATTATTAAAATCAAAATAAATCTTAAAAAATTCGAAGCGATTACGGGTTAAAATCTTCTTTTTAATATCAGAAACGTATAAGCGTTTTTAGATTTTGCGAATTTTTATCGACGATTTATTAAAAGTTTTTTTAAAATCGTTATTTTTTTAATAAATTTAACGAAGAAAAATATTAAATAAAATTTTAACGACGATTGTATAAAAGCTTTCGAGTTTTTTAAATCAGCTTTTACGACTGCATTTACGTTGTTTTATTTTAACTTTAATAAAAAAATATTCGTTAAAACTAACGTTTCTAATTACGTTTTTTTAAAGATTTTCTTTTAAAAAAACGATATAAAAGTATTTTATTTAATCGCTTTTATATCGAAAAAATTCGATTTTGCCGAATGCAATTACGAAATTTATAATAAAAAACTTTTCGTTATTATACGTTGCTTCGAAAATTAGCGAGCCGAATTACAAAAAGCTGCCTATCCAATTCGAATATTTACAAACTATCGAAACTTAAAATATTTTATAACGATTAAACAATTTAACAAGCGTTAAATACGCTAAAGCGAGTTTTTAACTGGCTTTGATTTTGTAATTATATTTAAATTTGAAAAACAAAATAATAAACCTGATTTTTTAACCCGACGCTTTTAAAACTTTTTTTAAGATTTTTCAAACGAAAAAATTCAGTTTTAAAATTAAGCCTTTTTTAAAAAATACTATTTGACCGAAGTTTTGACCGCTTTTTCGGCTTCGCTAAAACAATCCGAAGCAGACGACGAAAAGTTTTTACGACTTTTGAATAAATACTATTTTATTAATAAGTTGTAAATCGCTATTAAAAAAAAAATATTTAAATCAAAAAGTATTCCGAAATCTAAAACGTTATAACTTTTTAAATGCGTTATACGCAATAACAAATTGTATTTCCGAAACCGATTTTACGTTTTCGATATATCGAATTTAAATATTTTTATTCGTATCTGGCTTTTACAAATAGCCTATAATTCAGTAAGAACAGGCTATTTTGGCAAAAACAAACTTTACGAAATTATTAATAAAAATTATTATTAGCTATTAGTTTTCGAAAATTGCAAAAGATTTGTTCGCAATTACAACGGCTGCTTTCGTAATACAAGTATTAATCAACGCTATTAAAGACTTTTCAAATCCTTACCTATTTTTTTACGCCGTTGAAGCCATATATCGGTCGATTTTATAAGCTTTTTTCCAATAAAAAAGCATAAAAATCGAAATAATTTAATTATAATAATAGTTTGTCGCTTTATTAAAAAACGATATTATATAATTTATTATACAATTATAAAAGCGACAGATTTAGCTAAATTATTTTGCAAAAATATTTGGCGTTTATATAATTTTTCCGATTTTATAATTTCAAACCGAAGCTTTTTATTTGTTTTATAATTCTGAAAAGCTATTAATTACCGTTTCGGAACTAATATTACGCTATTTATCAGCTTTTATTCCGAAACAGACGGCCAAACCGAAAACGCGAACGCTTATTTACTTTTTTATTTAAAACAATTCGTCGAATACGCTTAAAAAAATTGGGAAAACTGGCTTTTTTTAACTGAATTCGCAGCGAATAACGCTGTAAACGCTTTTACCGAAGTTTCCCTTTTTTACGCTAACAAAAGTTTTTATTTCCGAATAAGCTTTTTTTTATTTAAGCTTATTTTAGGTTTTATTTTACGTATTTTACGAATAGCAAATACGAAAAAAAACGATTTCGCCGATAAAATAAAAAAATTAAAATTACTTTTACGTACAAATCTGATTTTAGCGTTAGCCGACCAAAAATACTATTTTAATTAACAACGCTAATTAGCTTTTGCTTACAAAATAAAAAATAACGTATTTTTTAATAAACGTAATATAACCTTTATTAAACTAATTAAAAAACTAAATAATAAATTTTACGGTTTTTACAAAATCGCCGAAATTCTAGGCTTTTATAATTACAGACTGAAATTATTTTTCGAGCAAAAATTATTATATTTTGTTTTTTATATTAATTTGCTCAAACCTGCTTACAACGATCCCTTTTTAAAACAAAAAAACCTTTTTCTTCCATCTGTTTTTATCGACGCAAACGAAAACTTGCTATAAGCTATAAACGTTATTTTCGATTCTAAACAAAATTTTAATTTTTTTTATTTAATATAATAGCGTAGCTACAACGCCGAAAATCAGTTTTAAAAATTATTAAAAAACGTTGTTAACGCATATAATTTTATAGCTGAATTCGCTATACGTTTCTTTTAAAAATTTTATCCGATCAAAGCAAAACTGATTAAAGCCAGAATTGCCAACAGAAAACGTGCCAAATCGATAAATAACGAAAACGAGCTTTTACTACTAAAAAAGACTTTTACAACCGTTATCAAACACAAAAAAACTGCTACCAATTCTTTTTTTATTATAAAAAAACCAATTGTTTTGCTTCCGAAACTAAAAAAGCCTGCCTTTTTTATTATTTCTTTTATTATTTCAGCTAAACCCCGCATTCGTTTATAAAAACGCTTCGCGAACGAAGCTCGATTTATAAAAATAAATTCCGACGACGAAAAAATTAAGTAAAAAAAAAAAAAAAAAACCATATATAAAAGGATAAAACGTCAGTTCGTTGATTACGTGGTCCGAAGGTTACGTTATTATTACGTAACATCGGAGCCCGCATATATTGTATCTTAAACTTCGCGACACCTCTAATTTAGAACCTCGTAGTTAATGCAAATCATTTACGAACCTTCTGCTCGTTCGCCCCCTTACACTCGCGGTAATAAAAAGCATTTCCGTTCTCGACGCTTTGCAAATCAAATATAACGATAACGTGGTTTTTATAAAAAAGCTTTTTTTAGTTTAATATTCGGAATTCGAAAAACTGTTTTATAAGCAAAAAAGCGACAAGCTCGCTTTCCGCCGCCCCGGTGTAAATTATAAAATACACTTCGCTATAAAAAATACGTTTTTTATAAAATTATTTAAACGCTTCACAAATAAATAGTTTACAAAAATCAAAAGCTATATTTTCGATAATTTGTATAAAAGTTTTATTAAATTTTTTAATGTTTTTTTCGCCGCTTCGATTTTATTTATTAAAAAGTTAAACGGCTTTATGCGCTTATATATCGATTACCGCAAACTTAACGATTTTACGAAAAAAAATCTTTATTTTTTGCTTTTGATCGACGAAATATTAACGCGAATTATTAAAGCTAAAATGTTTACGAAAATTAATATTTAATAAATATTTAATCGAATCCGGATATTCGAAAAGTTTGAAAAACTGACCAGTTTCCGTATTCGATACGGCATATATAAATATAAAATCCTTCCGTTCGGCTTTATTAATAAGCCCGCTATATTTTAACGCTTTATTAATAATATTTTTATAAAACATTTAAATAATTTTTGTTCGGCGTATTTTAACGATATTTTTATTTATTTCGCAAATAACTTAAAATATAAAATTTACGTTAAAAAAATTTTATCGATTTTAAAAAAATTACGGTTTAAAAGCTGATATTAAAAAATGCGAATTTAATATTACGAAAATCAAATTTTTAAATTTCGTTATTAGCATTTAAAATATTAAAATAAATCCGGAAAAAATCGCTATTATTAAAAATTGGCAATATGCAGCGAATATACGAGGCGTGCAAAGTTTTTTAAGTTTTTGCAATTTTTATAAACGCTTTATAGCCGGCTATAATCGCATTTGCCGTTTTTTTATTATTTTCATAAGCAAAAACGTTTTTTTCGTATTCGAGAAAAAGCAAAAAAACGTATAAAAGGCATTGCGCAAAGCTTTGCTAAATGCTTTTATTTTGTGTTATTACGATTTTTATAAGCAAACGCGCCTAGAAACCGACTTTTTTAATAAAATAGTAATTGGCGTATTATCGCAATTGCAAAAAAATAATTTTTATTACTCTGTCGGTTTTTTTTCTAAAATTATAATCGACGCCGAGCTTAATTATCCGATTTACGACAAAAAGCTTTTCGCTATTTTTCGCTTTTTTAAAAATTATAAGCCGGAGCTATTAAAAGTTTAAAAAAACGTATATATATATACCGATTATCGCGTTTTAAAATATTTTATAATAACCAAGAATCTTTCGGCTCGATAAGCCCGATAAGCCGAGTTTTTCGCCGATTTTTATTTTATAATTATATATCTGTGACGATCTAATCAGTCGAAAGGCTGGGAGATCAGTCAACTGGTCGCCGTATTCATATGGTATGAAAAACGAGCCTTTGGTTCTGTAATAACAAAGATATTCATTTAGAATCAACAACTGCAGAAGGCAAAGGTTGTTAAAAAGAAAAAGCTTTATATATATAATAATCTTCACAATTAATGGGAAGACTTACCAGGAGACCAAAAAGCTTGCAACTATACGTAATTGCTGGGAAGCTTGCAGCTATACGTAATTGCTGGGGTAACACGAGAGATGGCAACAGAATAAATCGTTATATTACCCCTCCGTCCGAAAAAAGCGCGCTTTCGAGCTTTTATCTATTGGTACGTTATTATCCAAATAATCGTACGAATCCAAACCTTCGGAATATGCTTTTAGCCAGTCTATAAGTTTTGCAAAAAAACCGGGGAGCTTTTTATACGCTAAATAAAAGTCGCGCACTTTTAAAAAGCGTATATAAAATCAGACGCGAGGTACCACGTGAAATTTTTATTTAAGCCTATTTAAAAAGCTTTGTACTAAAAGGTTTTCCGTTGCATTCGACAAGCGATTAATTTTTCGATTTCGTATTTAAGCTTATTAATTATATTAATAAGTTTAGAGGCTGGGTTAACCTGACCTGAAAGCGCGTCGTTAGCTGCTTTACGCAGTCGACTAGTATGAAAAACTGAATATACGTTTATAATATTAAAAAAGTCTAGCTTAAAAGCGTTATCGAAAATTTTGGCTATAATTTTAAAAGGGCCGTTTATAAGGTTGTCGAGCTTGCGGAAGGGCCGGAAGGTCGGAAATGGGCGTATATCGAGCTATACGTAGTCGTCAACGTTAAAATCGTTCGCGCGGCGAGACCTATTCGCATTTTTTTTTATTTTATCGTAGATTTGTTAAAAATACGATTTGACGAAGTTTCAAGCGTCGTAGTGGCGGCGAGCGTACGCACGAGCTTCGTCTGCGTTTAGCTTGTGTAAAAGGTTGAGAGAAAAGGAAATATCGAGCTTCCAGTTCTAATTAATATAAGGAATATAATCGTGTACAATTTTAAAAAGTGAAAGGCTATTTAGATTTTCGTAAAAAAAAATTATTTAAGCGAAATCTATTATTAAAAGAAATTCGCTTTAATCGTTTTAATAAAAATTTACGAAAGGTCGAAAGCGTTTTTGCAGGTATTAGTTATAAATTTCGGTCTGACCGTCGGTTTTAGAATAAGCGGCTGTCGAAAGCTTTAGTTGCGTATCGAATATTTTGTTTAATTCAGACCAGAAGGTAAATTAATATTAAGGGCCACGATCGTTAATAATACTTTTTAAAGGGCCAAAATACTTATACATATAAAATATATACAATTTGGCGAAGCTTCGAGCGTCGATATTTTTATAGCAAAAAATCGAAATAGCTTGTTTAAAAAAGCGATTTATTATTACGAATACGTTATCGTAACCGTGTTTGTTTTTGTTAAAGCTGCAAAAGTTTATTATAACGTGCTTCCAAAAGTGGTCAGGAACAAAAAAAAACTGAAAAAGGCCGGAGCGCTTATTTTTTAAAATAAAACTTTTTCGATAAGCGTAATAATTGCGATAGTATTGTTTTACGAAAGCTGTTATACCTCGCCAATAGTATTAGTCCGAAAATAATTGCGTAGTTTTGCGAGCGCTGAAATAAGCGGTGGAAATTTGGTCGTGTACTTTTCGTATAAAAGCCAAACGAAAATGGTCGACGTTTGGTATTATTAGGCGACCGTAATATAATAGCAGATCGCGTTTAAGTATATACGAAAACGGAATGTTGTTGTCGTCGTTTTTTTTCGTAGCGTTTCGTACAGTTTCTTTTCGGAAGGCTATCAGGCTGCTGGCTGTACGATTAGCGTAAAAAAGCTGGTTAACGACACGGAATACGAAAAAAAAATCAGCTATTTCAACGATAAAAACAGCTGTTTCGAAAGCCGTAGAAGGTCGAAGTTTTTTAGTCAAAAGGCGGTAATCGATTTGATTTGTTCGAAAAAGAATTTGCAGGCGCTGGGTGCGTTTAAAAAAGTTTTAGCGATCGAATTCGCTCGTACGACGTGTTAATACGTCAGTCAGAGAATTGTGTTTATTTGATTTGTACGTAATAAAAAAGTTGTAATCGGCGAGAAGCTCGGCCCAACGTATTTATCGAGCGTTTAAAAGTTTAAAAATCATAAAATATTCTAAAGCTTTGTAATTAATAATTATTTTAATCTAATAAATTAAGCCAGCCAATTTAATACGAAAATTGCCTAGAAATCTTACGATTACGAGCATTTCTTTATCGTATACGACGTAATTTAGCTTTGCGAAAGTTATAGTTTTGCTGAAATAAGCGATTAGAAGCCAGTCGTCGCTATAAAATTACGAAAGCATAAAAGCTATTACGCCGTCGAAAGCGTTAGTTTTTAATATACAAAAAAGGTTTTGCCTATAATATTATAGAACTGGTGCAGTAATAAAAGCTAGTATAAAAAGGTCGAAACTTTTCTGATATTTAAAAATGAAATTAAAAACGTTAACCTTGGTTAAATAAATTAAAAGCTTTATAATTATATCGTAATTTTTAATAAAACGTCGGTAAAAGTTACAAAAACCAAAAAAGCTTTATACACTTTTTACAATAATAGAAGACTTTTAGTGAACGATTACGAAGACTTTTTCTGAGTTTATTTCTAAGCTTTTAATTAAAATAATAAAACCTAAGTAACGGGTCCGAATAACGTTGAATTCAGATTTCCGAATATCGGCCTGTAATTCAGCGTCAGCGAGCTTTTGAAGCATTTTGCGAACGTGTATAACGTGTTTCAAAAAGTCGGACGAATAAATAAAAATATTATTCAAATATATAATATAAAAATCGTTTAAATAATCGAAAAAAACGTCGTTTATATAACGTTGATAAATTGCGAATTTATTAATAAAACCAAAAAATAGCACTTTGTATTTATAAGCGCCGTAACGCGTACGAAACGTCGTCAGTTTTTTACTGGCGGGGTCCATTCGAATTCTATGAAAAGCTTAACGAATATCGAACTTCGTAAAGATTCGCGCTTCCGAAAAACAAATAAAAGTTTTATCGATAAAAGGGAAGGGGTAGCGATTTTTACGAATAATATTATTAAAAGCTCGATAATCGATATAAAAACGTAATAAACCGTCGGGTTTTTTGGCGAAAAGCATTAAAACAGCGAAAAAAGCGGTGGAAGATTCGATAAAGCTTTTATTAAAATTATTTTACAAATAAATTTTGATAATCTCGAGCTTTAGAATCGATATTTTGTACAAAAAAGTGTATTTCAGCTTTTTTTTATTTATAATAAGCTCGATCTTATAGTCGTAAGGCCGGTGAAAAACTAGCTCGTTACTGGCGGTTTTAAAAAACACGTGTTCGAGGTTTTTATATTCCGGGGAAAAAGATTCGAAAAAAGGTTTATTCGAAATTAGCTCTGTTAAGCTGGTTGAAAGGGTCGAAATCGATATTTTATTAGTTCTGAAACGTTCGAAAAAACTGTAAGATTGGGTTTTAAAAAAAATGTTATACGTAAAATCGTTTAATATTTTATCGATTTCGTACAAAAAGATTGAAAACATTTTAACTGCTTTTTTTCTGAAAATCAGTTTAAAAGCGTATGCAATGATTTGGCAGATAGAAATTGGATAAGCAGTAGGTTAAGGGACTCGTTTTCGAATTAATCGTTTAAAAAGTTCAGAAAATGGCTTGTTTAAACTATCGATTATATTAAGCTGAAAGGCTATCGCGGCGAAAGCTTTTTTTCGGTTTTTAATATAACTGTTTTTCGTAGAACGAGAAAGCTGTTTTAACGAAAAAAAAAAAAAAAAAAAAAAAAAAAAATAATAAAAAAAAAATCGGCAGCTTAGGAAAATGATATAATTTTTTGTATTATCCTACTAGCGTCGCTATCGAAATTGGCACCGCGAGTGAAATTCGACCTTTTCGCGTTTCGCATAGCGTCGTAGGTCTGTTATAATTGGTTAAAGTTTTTGTTACGTTTTACAGCGTCGTTTTAATAGCGAAATTGAATTTTTCGAAGGTGCAAATAAAAGATTTTAATATAACGAACGTAAAAGGCTGTAAGAGGGTAAAACTTCGGCCAATAAAGCTTGCGTTTATTACAGTTTAATAAAACTTAATATTCGGCCAACCAAGCTTTTTTTAAAATTATATTATGATTTCCGAAGTTAGTAATCAAAAAAAAAATAAACGATTGTATTCGATTGTTAATAATAAAATTGAAAAGCGTAAAATATATAATTAAATGGCCACGAGTTTTATTATATTTTTTTACAAAAAAAAAAGCCGGAAAAAATTAAATCAAAGGTTTTAAAAAAAAAAAAAAGGATTTGATCAGCGCCGAATCGATTAACGCATAACCGTTCGCTTTAAAATCGGCGAGCGTTTTCATTTTATACGAAAGGCTATTTTTAATAAATATAACGGAAATTATTAATAAATCGTTATTAAAAAGCTTTCGAACGTTAAAATAACGCATATCGCGTAATACGCCTAAAAAAAAAGTTTTACTTAGGCCTGGGCGTTTTTTCGATTAGCGGAAAAGCTTTTAATTTTTTTATATATATTTTAAAAGTCGTTTAAAAAAAGGTTTTCGTTTTTATTATTATTATCGGAGGGCGAATCTTCGGCCGGTTCGATTTCGTTTATATTTACCAGCCTGAAAAAGCTTTTGAATGGAACCGAAGATCGGCTCGTAAAAGGTTTTGCAGATTGGCTTTTTTGAATTTTCTGATATAGAATAAAAGACGAGCGTTGTCGTTGGTCCGATCGAAAAGGAAAAACGCCAGAAGGGGCGTTTTGGCGTGGAGGAGGAGAAAAAACAAAGGGCTGAAAAAAAGCCTGTGGAGCATTTAAACGATTTTCGTACGTACGATTTAATTCGTAGTACGCTTTGGTTGAAAACCTATCATTTTAATAAATAATAAACTTGGTTAAAAAGCGATTCGCGTATAAAATTCGTTTAGCCAATTGATTTTGTTTTTTTTAACGGACGGCGGTGAGCCAATCTTTAAAAATCGTTGTACGCGCTTATTCCAAATGCAGCTTTTCTCGTAAACGCTTTAGTATTTTGTCGCGAAAAGCGTTTCGAAGCTGTTTATTAGTTCGTATTTAAGCGTTCGCTGCGAAAATGAAAAATCGCAGATAAAATCGCTAAAAATCGTCGTGCGTATTTATTGCAAGTATTTTAAATTCGTTTTCGGCCTTTTAAACGTCGGAAAAATCGGTCAGGAAATCGGCGACCTTTTTAATTAATTTTTCGGAAAATATAAGATCGAAGCGGTTTAAGATACGCGGGGTCAGAAACTTTTTTGCCACGCTTTCGGTCTGATCGAATATATAATTTTTGCGAAATCGATCGCTAGCGAAATAATCGTGGTAAAGTTCGAAATTGTCGAAAACTTTAGTTTCTTAATGGCGTGTTTTATAATTTTCACCATTATTTAATTTAAATTTAAGATTCGGAACGCGTTTTATACGAGTTAATCGAAAGTCAGCAAATAAATGGGAATCATAGCGTTTAAAAAGCGCGCTAAGGTTTTGGCCGTTATAAAGAGATTTAAAAAAAGTTCGCGAAAAGCGTGAAGGTTGATTTGCAACGTTTATTAGTTGAAATAAAACGTTGCGAAAAAAAGCAGCAGATTTGCGACTGGCAGAAGCACGTTCGATGAATTTTATTAAACGCTCTGATTAAAAAGTTTGTTGCAGTCGTATAGTTTCCAGAAGTTGTCGTTTACGCTTTTGCGCTTTTTTTAGTTGATTTTGCAAAAGTTTCAATTAAATGCTTTCAGCGCTAGGCTGCAAGAAAAAGATGGCAGGCGAAATGGTTGGCGCTTTGCCTTTTTTTTTGTTTTTTTTTCCTCGGGGGGAGGACTGTTTTTCAAAAGAAGAAGCTTCTGGAGGAGGCTGATTTTTCGCTGATTAAAAGGAGGGAGGTTGTGGTGTAGTAGCAAAAGCTGAAAAGCTTTGCTGAGAAGGAGATCGTTGAATAAATGCTATCCTTCGCGAAATGCGGAAATAAGCCTTTTTACGACCGGTCGATCATTTTGGTGTAACCCGTAAGAAATTCGAAAGGAAAGATAGTTTACGCCGTCGCCAGCGTAAAAAAAGAGTTATTAATAATATAACGATTTAATCAATCGAAAGGCTGGGAGATCAGTTAATTGGTCGCCGTGTTCATATAGTATAAAAAACGAGCTTTTGGTTTTGTAATAACAAAAATATTTATTTAGAATCAACAATTGCAAAAAACAGAAGTTGCTAAGGAAAGAGAGTTTTATATATATGATAGTTTTTATAGTTGATAGGGAGACCCACCAGAAGACCAGGGAGCTTGCAGTTATACGTAGTTGCTGGGGAGCTTGCAGCTATACGTAGTTGCTGGGGTGACACGAGAGGTGGCAACAGAGTGAATCGTCACAATACCGGTCGGAAATTATTAATACGCTCGCTAATATTTTTTTTCGCAAAAACCAAAATATTTTTTTATTAAAAACGCGATAACGAGCAGCTTAAAAACAGCAGATATTTTTAAACGATAAATTAAATCTTTAGATTTTAAAAAAAATAGCTGTTAAAAGCATAACCATGCTAGCGCTTGTAAAAATACTGTTACAGCTAGCTTGAGGGTGATCGGGATGATATGGACCAAAAGGTACGCATGTAAATTGAAAGAAAGACACCGAGCTAGAATGCTCGGGGTCGCGAACTTTATATACAGTGGGTTGCGCTTGTGGATCACGTGACTTAGCGCGAGGCCTAGTGGCCGAGGTGGTCCGTGCCCAAACCTTAATCCAATACTATTAGCATTCATACCACTGGCAATTATACTATTGGCAGCCATACCATTGGCAGCTATATTATTGGCAACTATTATTAGCCAGGCCAGGGTGCAGCTATACTACTGGCAGCTATACTATTGGCAATTACTATTAGCCAGGCCAGGGTCGTAATATTATCTCTTTTTTCGAAGAACTGCGTCCTCGCAGTTGCAGTCATGGGTTTATCGTTTTCTAATTCAGTGTAATCCTTTTTGCTTTCGTTGTAAGCTTGCAATTATGCGGGGAATGCTTGTGGAAGGCTTTTGGCGGTGGGGTGCGATCGGTGGAATGCTTGAAGGATATGGGGGGCCGTTATAGCGTCAGAACAAGGGTATTATTCGAGATTTTTATTAGCGCTTTTTTAATTGACCTGGTATTGCAATACTTTTTTATACAATTTCGAACTTATTATTTTTTCGATCTTTTATTTCGTTTATTTAGAAAATAGTTAAATAGGGGCTGGTTCGGGGCGGCGTTGGCCAGGTAAAAGGTTGCTGATATGCTTTCGGAGCGAATATAAATAAAAAATTAAGTGAATTGATTAGTTTGCGGAAAGGTCAAACTTTCAATTCTTTTTTATTTTATCGACGATTTTAATTGGGCCGTATTATTTGTTTAAAAGTTTTCGGAAAAATCGGTCGAGCTTTTAATTTTTGGTATTTATTAATACCTCGTCGCTTATATTTCAATTTATTGGTCGTTTGTATAAATTGGCGAAGCGTTTTATTTTGGCTTGTTATTGCGTAATAAACGATTGCGCGTATTTTACGATTTTTTTAGCTCGAAAGGCTAAATGCAAAGCTTCGTCGCGGTTAAGCTTTTCGATGGCCGAGCGAGGGGAACGGGGGTTGTTTATGTTTTAGAATATGCGTGCCTTGTATTTATTTAAAATTTGGAAAGGAGAAACGTTGCCGAAAGATTCGTACGGTAAAATTAGTTATATAATATTTATTAAAAGTAAAAGGCGTTTTTAATTGTTTTGGTAGTAGAAGCAAAAGGAGCGGAGGCGTTGCTTAATATACTGGTTTATTATTTCGGTTTGCTTATCGATATTAAAATTATACGTAATAGTTAATTTGATTTTGGTTTTTAATATGCGGCAAAGTTTTTGTCAGAAGACCGAAACAAATTAAGCTTTTCGGTCCGAAATAATTAAATTCGGCATGCCGAAATGGCGTATTTAATAAATTAAAAACAAAGCTGCTAGTTTTTTCGTTATGATAATTTTATAGTAAAAAATTAATAAAAGCTTTTTAAATAGGCGATTTATTATTACGAAAGCGAAGTCGTAATTATTTTCGTTTAATAAAAGTTTCGTAAAGTTTATCGTTAAATATTAATAAAATTTGTTAAATATGGATAACGGTTTTAAAAAGCCCGGGGTTTTGTCGCGCCTAGTTTTTATTCGGATGCAACGATAATTCGAGACGTATTATTATATATTTGCTTTTATAGCTTTTTAATAGTATTTGCGACCGATTAAAAGTTTTATTTTTTTTATTTTAGCGTATGCTACGCAAGGCTGTTCGTAGATATATCGGATCAGAAAGGTTCGTAGTTCGGAAGGTTTTAAAAGCATTATTAATTTGCTTTGGAAAAACAATTTGTTTTGTCGCAATTAATAATTAAAGTTATAATTGCGGGCTTGCACTTATTACGCTTCGAAAAAAGGAAAGTTTTTGTTGATTTGCAGTAAGTCGTTTATGATTATATAATTATGCATATCGTACGCGATTACGGAAATTGGGTCTGCGGATTTTTTTATAAGCATTTTATTTTTTTCGTTTTTATTATTTTTTTTGTTTTCGGAGGAAATGCTGCCGTTGTCGCGCTTATCGGACGCTATTTTTATAAGCGTTAGCGTAGCTATGCTTTTAACAGTTATTTTTTTTAAAATCTAGGAATTTAATTTATCGTTTGGAAATATTTATTGTTTTTAAGCTGTTCGCTATCGCGCTTTTAATAAGGAAATGTTTTGGTTTTTGCGAAAAAAAATATTAACGAGCGTATTAATAATTTTCGACCGATATATAATTGTAAAATGAAAATCGGCGAAAAACTCGGCTTATCGGATTTATTAGGCCGAAAGGTTTTTGATTATTATAAAATATTTTAAAACGCGGTAATCGGTATATATATATACGTTTTTTTGGGCGCTTAACAGCTTCGGCTTATAATTTTTAAAAAAGCGAAAAATAGCGAAAAGCTTTTTGTCGTAAATCGGATAATTAAATTCGGCGTCGATTATAATTTTGAAAAAAAAACCGACCGAATAATAAAAATCATTTTTTTGCAATTGCGATAATACGCTAATTATTATTTTATTAAAAAAGTCGGTTTCTAAGCGCGTTTGCTTATAAGGGTCGTAATAGTATAAAATGGAAGCATTTAGCAGGGTTTTGCGCAATGCTTTTTATGCGTTTTTTTGTTTTCGAATACGAAGGGAACGTTTTTGCTTGTGAAAGCAATGAAAGGGCGGCAAATGCGGCTGTAGCCGGCTATAAAGCGTTTGTAAAAATTGCAAAAGCTCAAGAAGTTTTGCACGCTTCGCACGTTCGTTGTATATTACCAGTTTTTAATAATAGCGATTTTTTCCGGGTTTATTTTAATGCTTTGGATGCTGATAACGAAACTTAAGAATTTGGTTTTCGTAATATTAAATTCGCATTTTTTAATATTAGTTTTCAAATCGTGTTTTTTTAAAATCGATAAAATTTTTTTAATATAGATTTTATATTTTAAATTATTTGCGAAATAAATAAAAATGTCGTTAAAATACGCCGAGCAGAAATTATTTAAATGTTTTATAAAAATGTTATTAATAAAACGTTGAAATATGGCGGGCTTATTAATAAGGCCGAACGGAAAAACTTTATATTTATATATGCCGTATCGGATACGGAAATTAATTAGTTTTTTAAATTTTTCGGATATTCGGATTCGATTAAATACTTATTAAATATTAATTTTCGTAAATACTTTGATTTTAATAATTCGCGCTAGCATTTCGTCGATTAAAAATAAAGGGTAAAAATTCTTTTTCGTAAAATCGTTAAGCTTGCGATAATCGATATATAAGCGTATAAAACCGTTTGATTTTTTAATGAATAAAATCGGGGCGGCGAAAAAGGTATTAAAAGGTTTAATAAAGCTTTTATGCAAATTGTCGAAAATGTAGCTTTTGACTTTTGTAAGCTGTTTATTCGTAAAACGTTTGAATGGTTTTATAAAAAGCGTATTTTCCGTAGCAAAGTATATTTTATAATTTATATCGGAGCGGCGAAAAGCGAGCTTATCGTTTTTTTGCTTATAAAATAATTCTTCGAATTTCGAATATTAAACTAGAAGAAGCTTTTTTATAAGAATTATATTATCGTTATATTTGGCTTGTAAAGCGTCGGAGACGGAAATGCTTTTTATTACCGCGAACTATATGATTTTTTCAGATTCGGCGATTTTTGCACGGCGGAAATGTTTTTTGTTTATATCGTATATAAAAATAATAAACGTATAATCGTTAAATAATAGTAATTTTTTTTTTTTTGCGGCTCGCATTTGCTTTTCGTAGCGTATTTGTAAAGCGCTGAATGCAAAAGCGGAAATACAGCTGATATTGTAATTGGAAATAAAAGAAGTAATTGGCACGGTTGGAAAAATCGGCTTGGTCGGTTCAGAGCTGCTAGTAAGAAATTTTTTTATTTTGTGCAAACTGCTTTTAAAATCTCGTATAAACGTGAAGGGTTTACTAGCTCCGAAGCTTAAATGGACTTTTTTAATCGTCGTAAAAATGCTGGCAGAAGTATGCAAGGTTTTTATTGCGCTGTTTCGTTTGTTTGCATTTTTTTAATGCATACGATTAAGCATCTTGGGTTTTGTTTGCTAATTAAAATCGACGAATAACTGCTCGTTAAAATAAAAAATAATAGATATATCGAATAGCCATTTTATTTTGTTTTTTTTTTAGCTATACGTTTGTTTTAAATCGTAGTATTATAAAAATTTGCGATTAATAAAAACGTCGGTAAAGCTTAGGTTTGTAATCAAAAAAAAAAAATTTATACGACGTCGGTTAATTGTAAAAGAAAAAAGAATAATAAAAGAAATAGGCTTTTTCGGCTCGCTATTGTAGCCGATAGGTATAATAGATTTATGCAGCCGAATAAAACTTATTTCGAAACGTTGAGAAAATTAATACGCTAAAAGAGTTTTGATCGCATCGAAAATATTAGCTTCGCTATCGATATATATAAATGTTTTGATATATAATTTATTGCGTGCTAATTTTATAAAAATTAAAAACTATCGCTTTTTTATTAAAAAACGCTAATTAAATTTCAAATCTTTTTATAAATCGAATTTTTTGCTATAATAAAAGTTTTTGCTACGGCTTAAGAGTTTTTTAATAAATCGTTTTGCTTTTCGTCGATAGCTATTTCGGCGATTTTGCGATTGAGCTTGGCGTCGGAGCAAACGTTTGCGAAATGGCCGGGTTTGCCGCAGTTATAATAAACGCTAGGAAAACGCGCAATTAAGCGGGGAAAACCGGGGGTGGCAGAAATGGCAGTTATACGCTTGTAAGAATTTTTACTAAAAGAGGGAAAAGCCGTGCGAGCAGAAGGGGTTGGAAAGGTAGAACGTTATAAGATTTTAAAAATACCGGGAGTACGCTTAGAGTTTTGGTTGGCAAAGATTATAGCAGGGGAAAAATGGTTTACGCGACGGGCAGAAGCTATTTTTTTAGCTCGGATATTGCGTGATTTTTTATTCGCAACGGCTAAAAATTCGTTCAAAGCAATATAGTTATTATTTATTTTGTATTTTTTTATTCGAAGATCGTATTTAAAAATAAAAATGATTTTTTCGTATATGTTTTTAAATTAACGGTTTTTAGCAATTTTGCTAATAATTGCGTAACGGATAAATAAAAAACGAAAGTTATTATAAATTTGACCGTTGTTTATATAAAGTTTGTTATATTGCAATTTAGCAAATTGGACGCGGTTGTAATTAAAAAAGCGCTGATTAAAAATACGGAAAATGTTTCGGGCCGATTAGGTTTGGTTATGGAATTCGAAATTTAAATGCTTTAAAATAATGGTTTTTATTTTTTTAATAATGCATTTGAAATATGCTTTAGCTTGGTTTATGCTTTATATAAAATTTTTTAAATACTTTTTAATAAACAGTTTTATATTTATTTTTTATACGTTATATTTAATTTTTTTTTAATAGTTGCTAAAAGCGTAGCGAAAGTATTTGATTTTAAATGGTTCGATTCGAAGAATAATTGGGTCGAAAACGGAGAGATAATATTCGGGAATTGATTGAAAGTTTGCGGTAAGAGCGCGCGAAGCTCGGAGTGAAAAGAAGGCGTCGCGGGCGATATTGGCGGGGGCTGAAGAGCGAGCGGCGGCGATAGCTTAAGCGATTATTTAAGCGATTTGAAATTGCTGGGCCGCAATGAATTCTTTAGCGTTGGCAGATATGCTAGGCAGTCGTGGAAGTATTCGTCGGTTTGAAGGTACTAAAATGTCAGCGTCGTATAATTCGACCTTAGGTTCGATTATAAAACGAAGGAATTTAGCAAATAAATCGGCTGCAAATGACTGTGGTTCGGTAGAAAAGTCGTGGAATAAAAATTCGCTATTAAAGTCGTCGAAGAAGCTTAAAACGAATAAAGATTGGAAAGCGCTAGAGGCAAAAGCAGAAAGTGGAGATGCTGATTCGAAGCCGAATCGTACGGGTTACGTTCGTTTTCGGGTGCCGCGTCGATTTATAAAAAAAGCATAAAGTGTTGTAATGTTGAGGAAGGGCGATTCGAGTTGCAAAGGCAAATCGAATTAATAGGGAAGAAAAACTTCAGCTTTTTTTGGAAACAAAATCAGTAAAAGAAAGTTTTAATTAAGACATCGATAAATAAACGTCGGTACGGACGGTTTGAAAAAAATTCGAATTGCAGAAGCAGATCGAGTTTTTAATCGTGGATATAAAGCTTTTTAGCGAAAGTTGTTTGGTTTTTTTTTATATTACAGCTAGCTTAAAGGTGATCGGGATAATATGAACTAAAAGGTACGCATATAAATTGAAAAAAAAACACCGAGCTAGAATGCTCGGGGTCGCGAATTTTATATATAATGGGTTGCGCTTATGGGTCACGTAACTTAGCGCGAGGCTTAGTGGCCGAGATGGTCCGTGCCCAAATCTTAATCCAACACTACCAGCATTTATACTATTGGCAACCATACCATTGGCAGCTATACCACTGGCAGCCATACCACTGGCAATTACCACTAGCCAGGCCAGGGTGCAGCCATACCACTGGCAGCCATACCACTGGCAACTACCACTAGCCAGGCCAGGGTCGTAATAAATACCGTCCGATAAACGCGATAACGACAGTATTTTTTTCGAAAAAAACAGCGAAAACGAAAAAAATAAAATATTTATAAAAAAACTCGCAAATCCAATTTTCGTAATCGCATACGATATATATAATTATATAATTATAAACGATTTGCTGTAAGCTAATAAAAACTTTTTTTTTTCGAAGCGCAACGAGCGCAAGCCCGCAATTATAACTTTGATTATTAATTGCGACAAAATAAGTTGTTTTTTCAAAATAAATTAATAATGTTTTTGAAATCTTTCGAATTGCGAATCTTTTTAATCCGATATATTTACGAACAGCTTTGCGTAGTATACGCTGAAATAAAAAAAATAAAGCTTTTAATCGGTCGTAAATATTATTAAAAAGTTATAAAAGCAGATATATAATAATACGTTTCGAATTATCGTTGCATACGAATAAAAGCTAGGCGCGACAAAACCCCGGATTTTCTAAAGCTTTTGTTTATATTCAGCAGATTTTATTAATATTTAACGATGAATTTTACGAAGCTTTTATTAAACGAAAATGGTTACGATTTCGCTTTCGTAATAATAAATCGCTTATTTAAAAAGCTTTTGTTAGTTTTTTGCTATAAGATTATTATAGCGAAAAAACTGGCAGTTTTGTTTTTGGTTTATTAAATGCGTTATTTCGGCATGCCGGATTTAATTGTTTCGGACCAAAAAGCTTAATTTGTTTCGGTTTTTTAGCAAAAACTCTGTTATATATTAAAAACCAAAATCAAATTGATTATTGCGTATAATCTTAATATCGATAAGCAAACCGAAATAATAAATTAGTATATTAAGCAACGCTTCCGCTTTTTTTGCTTTTATTACCAAAATAATTAAAAACGCTTTTTATTTTTAATAAATATTATATAATTGATTTTACCGTACGAATTTTTCGGCAACGTTTTTTTTTTCCAAATTTTAAATGGATACAAAGCTCGTATATTTTAAAATATAAACAATTTCCGTTTTTTTCGCTCGGCTATCGAAAAGCTTAATCGCGACGAAGCTTTGCATTTGGTTTTCCGAGCTAAAAAGATTATGAAATATATATAATCGTTTATTGCGTAATAACAAATTAAAATAAAACGCTTTGTTAATTTGCACAAACGACCGGTGAATTAAAAAATAAGCGACGAAATATTAGTAAATATTAAAAATTAAAAGCTCGACCGATTTTTCCGGAAGCTTTCGGACAAATGGTACGGCCCAGTTAAAATCGTCGACAAAATAAAAAAAAATTAAAAGCTTAATCTTTCCGCAAATTGATTAATTTATTTAATTTTTCATTTATATTCGTTCCGAAAGCATATTAGCAATTTTTTACTTGGCTAACGCCGCCCCGAACCAGCTTTTATTTAATTACTTTTTAAATAGACGGAATAAAAAGTCGAAGAAATAATAGGCTCGAAGTTGCATAAAAAAATATTATAATATCAGGTCAATTAAAAAAGCGTTAATAAAAATCTCGAATAATACTTTTGTTTTAACGCTATAACGGCCTTTTATATTTTTTAAGCATTTCACCGATCGCACCTTATCGCCAAAAGTTTTCTACGAATATTTCCCGTATAATTGCAAATTTACAACGAAAGCAGGAAGGATTATATTAAATTGGAGGACGATAGACCCATAATTGCAACTGCGAAAACGCAGTTTTTCGAAAAGAAGGGATAATATTACGATTCTGGCCTGGCTAATGGTAGTTGCCAATAATAAATGCTGGTGGTGTTGGATTAAAGTTTGGGCACGGACCACCTCGGCCATTAGGCCTCGCGCTAAGTCACGTGACTCACAAGCGCAACCTATTGTATATAAAGTTCGCGACCCCGAGCATTCTAGCTCGGTGTTTTTCTTTTAATTTACATGCGTACCTTTTGGTCCATATCACCCTTCTGATCATCCTCAAGCTAGCTGTGACATATAGCGTTAAAAAAAATGGCGGAAACGCTGTTGGCGGTAAAAAAGCTATTAGCGGTAATTTCGGTTCTGATAGCATTTCCGAAAAAAAAAAGCAAAACGCTAGCGCTTTTAAAAAAAAGCGGCCGGAAATTATTAAAACGAAAAAAATAAAAATAGAAATAACGACGATAATCGTTTTTAAAACGCGTTCGTATTAAGGCCAGAAAGCTTATTATTTCTGAGCTTTTCAATTTTATTTTTTATATAATTTATATTGCTCGCAAAGCAATTAAAAATTTAAATTACGATTGTTTATCGAATTTGATTAAAACTCGTTGCTATCGATGCTACGCAATTAGCACGTCGTATATTTCGGCCGACGCGAACGTTATAACTGCGTGGTTTTCCGTTTTTAAAATTCGGATTAATAAAATTATTAACGCGGTCAATTATATCGAAAAACTCTGTCGTTTTTATTAATCGATTTTTAAAATATAACGGTTATTTTTTATTTTACGATTAAAACGGCTTTAAAAATGCAAAAAAAAAAGTTTTTAAATCGATCGTAATTCAAAAGCAAAATTAATAAATACAAAACGTATTATTAACGCGAAGCTCGCCGCGGTTCGTAAAATTTTTTAAACTTTTGTTTTTCGAATAAAAATTTCTACTTTTGTTTTACGTGCTAGCGGAATAAGGCCTGGCCACGATTTATTAAAAAATACTTCCGTTTTTAAAAATTTAAAAAGAAATTTCGCGGCGATTTTTTTGCTAAACGTTTTTGATTTTCAGTTTAATAAAACTTCGCAAAAAAAAAAGAATATTCCGGCTGTATAACCGGCGGCAGTTGTTTTTGGAAAAATTATCGGAAATTTTATTTTAGATTTAATTATCGCGAAGCGTCGGACGCGGATTATTATTTTAACGGATTATATTTTTGATTTTTTGCAAAGCTAAGCGGTTTGATTTTAGATTTTTGAATTTGCGAAAAATTCGGATTTTTTTTAATTAAAAAATGGTTTTTGCTACGTTTTAAATTTTAATAAAAATTTGTTTAAATAAATATACGTTTGTAAAATGCAAGCTTTTTAATTCGATTAATCGAGTTTTTCGATAAAACTTCGAAAATCCCGTAAATTAAAAAGTTTAACGAAATTTTCGTGCTTTTATCGGGTCAGATTTTTAATAAAACCGTTTACGTGCATTTTATTTATTAAAAAATATATAATTTTAAATTTTTTATTTTAATATTTTTAGCGAATTTATATATTATTTATATCGACGTAGCGAAGCTTCGTAAAAATTTTTTTTTTGGTTTTTTACAATTAGTTTAATCGTTTGCTAATTATCGTAATATACGTTTTATTTAAAAATAATATCGAGTCGAAGCTTTTTAAAAAAACGTTGGAATACTATTATTTTTTTTACGGTCGCTATATAAGCAAATAGTTCCGTTTTAATAAAAAAAATAGTAATTATGTTTTATTGTATAGCTTTTTATAAAATAGCATTTTCGAAAAAAAAAAAAATATAATTTTAAAAAAATTTTCGAATTTCTGAATCGTCGGCGAAAAAAGCGTCGGTGGAAATTATTAATTGGTTTTTTCGTTTTTTCCGATTGTAAACGATTTTTAGAAACCTCGTTTTATAAAAATATCGAAGCGTTTAATTAATTGCTTCGAAATATTAGAAATTTAAATTAATAAAAAAATAAAAAAGTTAAAAGACTGCGAAAGCCACGTCGGATCGAAGTATAATAGCCGTATACAAAATTAAACCGACTTTTTTTTAATACTTTTTAATTTGCGAAAGCGTAGCTACGCTTGAGTTTTTAACAAATTCGCAGATTAGAAAAAGCGTATTTAAAAAACGCTTTTTGCATATATTAAATTTCGTAGCGATTTTTTCGATATACGAATCGTGAAGCAGAAAGACTTTTTTTTTGTTTGTTTCGTAAAATACGAATTTCGAAAAAATAATTTAAATTTTTTATATTTGTAAACTTATAAATCTTTTTTAGATCGAAAATAATTTCGTCGGCTTTTAACGAATAAAAAACGTGGTATAAAATTTAAATATCGTCGACGTAAAACGCTACGTATACGTTTCGCATTTCGTTAGCGAATATACAAAGCTTTTCGCTTATTAATTCGAGTTTTAGCTTTTTTAAAATATTAACGAATTCGCCGTATTACAAAGCTGAAAAATCTTTTAATTTATATAAAACTCGGTCTAGCTATATTATTATATTTGATTATTTAAATTTATTAAATAAATAGCACGTAACTGGCTTATTTTTAAAGTTTCGTTTTGCATTAACGAATATATTAATTATATCGAATTGCTTAATTTCCAGATCGAAATAAGCCGCTAGCGTTATAACCGTTCGGAAAAAACGGGCTGCGAATATAACTGCGTATATAAAAAAGATTAAAGCTTCGTTTTAAAAGTTTTTTTTTACGACTAGTTTCGATTTGCACCGCTGCAATTCGCTTAAGCTATTTGTTTTGTATATAAAAATTTATTTAAATAAAATAGGTTTTATAATTTTATTTTTTTTAATAATTTTTTAGTATTTTTTGGTTTTTAAATTTTTAATTTCGATTTTTACTTTTTTTCTGAACTGCTTTTTTATCTGATGGTTTTTCAATTCGTTTTAGTTTTTTAAAGCTTTCGGTAAAATATTCCGATATTATTTTTGGTCGAAAAATTAAATATTTTTTACCGACTTTCCTTTTATCGAAACCGCTATTATTGCAAAAACAGCTTAAAAGTTTTTTTTATTTATTTGAATCGGCTCGTTTATTTAAAACGTATAAACGAATTCGTCGATTTGTTATTTAATAAATAAAATTATTAATTAAAAGATTTCGCATATCGTGGCGTATATTTCCGGTTTATTCGGCTAATATAAAATAAAATTTATACGATTTCGTTTAGCAATTTTTAAAATCAGCTGTTTTTTATCGCTTATCGAAAACTTCGATTTGTTTTTTTTATTTTTTTTAAATAATGCTTTTTTTTTAATAATCAGCTTTAAAAAAGCTTTCAAAAGCAAGCGTTTAAATGGCTGCTTTATTTTAAATCGATCTAGCGCCTAATCTGCCGGGCGATAGCTTTTAATTATAATTTGAAAAGTTAAATTGCGCGTTTTCTCGTATAGAACCATTTTTATATCCGCGCTGAAAAACCTTCTAAAACTTTGCTTTGTTTTATTTTGTTTTGCAATAATAAGCTTTGCTAGTTTATTACTTTTTCTTAAACTTTTATAACTTTTTAACGCTTTTATCGCGTCGGTTAAAATATTTCGAATATGCTTTGCATACTTCCGATTAATAATTAATTTTAAAAATTAAAATTGATCGGTAATAATTTTATCGAAAAAGCTTTTATAAAAAACTATTATTTCCGAGCTTTAAACGTTTAAATCGATCGTAAAAAAAGGCTCGATCGCTTCGACTTTTATTAGATTTATTATTCTCGAGGATTTAGCTTTTTCTGAAATGTCTAAATCCATTAGTATTAAAATGTTTTTTTTTTATCGTAAGCTTTAAAAATTTATTAAAAAGGTTTGAAATCGGTTTTGATTTTAATAACGGCTCCGATAGAAAAAAACTTTTATTTCTTTTTATAAAATCTGAAAGTAGCTCGTTTTGTAATAATAGCTTTTTTTTTGTATTATCTTTTTTTTAGCATACCGAGTTTTATTAGTTTGCGCCGCTATTAAAACCGCCCGCTAATATTTAATATTCAACGTTTTAAACTTTTTCGTTTTTCGCGTTTTCGATAAATTCTACGGTTTTCTGAAATTCTAATTTAATTATAGGATTTGGACTTTTATTTTTCGAAAAATAGAATTTGAATTCGTTAAATACTACGTTTCGGCTCGTAATCACACGCATCAGCTAAAAAACCTAGATTTTGTAAATATTAAAAGCGTTATATTTAATTAAATATTCGATATATTCCTTCGGAAAGACCTTAAATTTTTTTTTGTATTTTATAGCCTTCCGATTTTTTATTATTAAATACGCACGAGCTTTATACGTATAAACTTTGCTTTAGTTTGGTTTAAAATCGGCCGTACGCGCTTTTATAATAGCAGGGTTGTAATATTTGAAATATTATTTAAATCAGCTGTACAAAACTTTATTTAAAAACTTAAATTATCTTTTCGCAAACGGCGATATATTATATAAATGCGCTGCTGCTTTTATCGTTTCGGGCCAAAAAAAAATTAAAAGGCCCGTTTTAATTTTTATTTTTATCGAACGTTTAATTACTTTTTTTTCTGCTCGTTCGATCGAGCCGTTTAGCTAATATACGTAAAATAAAATTAATTCCAGATCGATATTTTCGCGCTTTATAATATTTCGAAATAATATTTTTTTGCTTTAAAATTACCGACGATTCGTTATTTTATCGAATTTTGCAAATGAAAAAGTTATATTAGCGTTTTATTTATGCGTCGAACGTTTAAAAACGGTTTAAAACGATTTTTATACTTTTCGTTTTAATAGCGAAAATTTAAATTTTTTTATTATATTCGTTTTTTATTAGAAATATTTACGTCGAGCCGTTGTAAACTTTTTTACGATTTTTGAAATAATCGTAAAAATCCCAGCCGATACGAAAAAAAAGCTTAGGAAATTTGTTTTTTAATATTGCTTTTAAAATTATTTGTTTTGAATGCGTAATAATATATTTTTCGCATTTCATTTTAATTAAGCTTTTGATTTTTATTTTACGAGTGTTTTCGATTAGCTTTTCGAGCGCGTTTTTATTTAAATAATCCGAACGAAAATATTATAAGCGCGCATCGTTATTCCGATCGTACGTAAACACGCTGTTTTTTTTAAATTTATAACGCGTACGACGTTTCGGAATTATATAAATTATTAAGCCGAGCGAATTATATTTTAAAAAGTTTAAATTATTACGTAGAAAATGCGAACAAAAAAAGCAATTAATTTTAATATATTTAAATACACAAAAATCGGCGATCGTTTAATATTAACGTTTTAAAATAAAACTTTCAGGATTTCTAAAACGAAAAGTATTATTTGACCTTTAAAATTAATAACTTTTTTTAGCCAAAAGACTAGCGGAAATAATATTAGTAGTAAAATTTAAAACGAACGCTACGTTATTAAAAACCATATTCCAAAGCTTTTTATTTTTTTTGCGAAAAGCTTTTTTTATTAAATGATTTTTTTTCCCGACGATTAAAAAATTTTATATATTTGTATAAACGCTATTAATAAAATTATTAACTTTTTTATAAAATTTTTCGATAAAAAAATCTTTGTCGTTTATTAAATAAGTTTTAAAGCAATTATTAAAAAAAGTATTTTTGTTTAAAAAATAATATTAATCAGATTTTAAAATTAAAACGTTAATTCCGAAATGCTTTTTAATCGTATTAAAGCAAAAAAAACAGAAAGTTGCGGTAAAAGACTTTTTTTAATCGTTTTTGAAAATTAATTTTAAAATTTGTTTTAGCTTAATTATTAAAATTTTAAGGATTTTGTTAATTGCGATTATTTAAATACTTTTTTTATTTAAAGCTTTTAAAGCTTTTTTATAATTAAAAAACAGCTTTTTTCGCATTTTAGCGATTTTTTGCCTATTTAAAGGATTAGAAAAAGTTTTTTTTTTACGACGACTATTTATTGCGTATAAAAGCTTTTTACAATCGATTGGAAAATAAAAATAGCGCTTTTTAGAAATGTCGTATAAACAGTCATACTTTTTTTTTTTTTTTTTTTTTTTTTTGCTTTTTCCTTTTTTTTTTCTACGATTTTTCGAAATATCGTTGTTTTCAAAATCGAAAAGGAAAATAGCGAAAACTTCGATTTTTCGGCTTGAATTATCGAATTTTCGGTTGTTTTTGAAAAAAAAAAAATTATAAAACTTAATTCGATTAAAGTTTTTTTTATAAAAAGGCCGGCAAATTCGTTTTTCAGATACTTAGCTTTTTTGCCGTTCGTTTATTATAAATTAATATATGCGGCGACTGCGTCGAGAAAATCGATAGCAACGTGGCGGCCATTTATATTAAAAATTTTATATTCGACAGCTGTTTTATAAGCGGTCTGCTATTTCTTTATTTATTCGGTTATATTTATTTTTTCGTTGTACGCTTTGCGGAAAGTGTTTTTATAATTAAATTTAACGAAGCTAACCACGGAAAAGTATGCAAAAGCAATATTTTTTTTTAAAATACGAACGAATGCTTAGAATAACCTCTGCTTTTTTTTATAATATAAATTTTTAATTTTACGCATACTTTTATTTATTAAAAAATCTTTCTGCAAATTAATATAAAAAGTGGCGTACGCTTTTTTATTATTAATAACGTTGATTTCCGATTAAACAATTGTAAAATTTATTAAATTGGTTTTTATAATTAAAAAAATTCAGTCGAGCAACTTTTAATAGGCAGTAACGTACTTCTGCTATTTTTTAAGCTTTTTTAAATAGTTTTTAGAAAAATAATCGATTTTATTTTTTAAATCGTCGAAGATTAAATTGGCTGGTCGAGATTTATCGGAAAAATTATTAATCGTAACGGCGGCTTTTTCTGCCTCGGTTATGCCGTTGTATTCGGCGCATTTTTTATCGTAGTTTGCTTAGCGCTTTTTGTTTTTCTGATCGATAAACTAATATAACGATTGTTTTTATAATCGTTTATTAATAAAAAAGCGAAATAAAAAATTAAAATCGGTGTATTCGAAAGGAAAAATCCTTGATCGGTAAAATTTATACGTTTTTAATTAAAAAATCTACGATTTTAAATCGTGAAAAAAAACCTTTTTTTTCGTAAAGGCCGATATATTGTTTTCGTTGTGAAAAATCGATTAATTGGATTGAAAAAAGTAGAAAAATGAAAATGAAAATTGTAAATTGAGAAAATCGAAAAATTAATGCTTTCCGCACTTTTAATAGCCTTTTATCGATTCGTGGCCTTTTGCCAAATAAAAAAATTTTGCAAAATATAATCTTCTACGAATTCTTTCGATAATTCGAATAAATTGACCGGTGAAAGCTTTCAACGAATCTCCTAGCGTATGCATTGCAGAAAAAAGCTTATTAATTAGCTTCGGAGCTTATAACTATCGTGCATAGCCGAATAATCGGTAAGAATTTTTACCGAAGGCTGGGACGAATAAATTATATATAATAAAATATTATTTGTATTATTTTAAATCTGATTAGCGAGCTTTTCGCAGAAAACGGAAAATTCGGGCTCGCTTAGTTAATCGCTCGGAAAAACTAGTTTTTGAGAAAGCTCGTTATTACGTGACTACGAGCCTTTCCGAGCTTCAGAAACATCTAACTATTAAAAGCGTACAGGAAGAATAAATCTGGAACAAAAGAAATAAAAGGAAATAAAAGAATGTAAATATAGCGCAACAAAATGTTTGGTCAAATTAAAAATAACAAAAAAGAAACGCCTTATAATTAATATTATAGTTTTCCGCCAAAGCTATAAAAAGAAAAAGTTATCAAAAATTAAATGGATTAACGGAAACAATCCGGCGGATATTATAACGAAAGCAAACCCTAATAAGGCTTTTACTACTTTTATTAACAAAAACGAAATTGACGTAAAAATAAAAGGTTGGGTAAAAAAATAGTAAAAAAATAGTAAAAAAGAAACGATTACATATACAATTAAAAAGAGTTTAGCTAACTAGCTATGGTTAATCTTTATAAAAGAATTGCCAGTATAAATATATGATGGTGGTTAATCATGCGCACAATCATATGATCACACCACGTGATAGTAGGCTGCAAGCGTGCAGCCCAGTTGAAGCTTTGAAGTTCCTTTTCGAGGGGTGCTTAATTCGTCTAGAACTAAGTCTACAGAAAACGAAAAAATACGCTATGATCTAAGTGGTCTGTGCTCTATAGTGGCCTCAGGCCACTAGGCTATTACAAGCCCCATTCTACCAAGCTTTCGACCTCGAAAGTACAATAAAAAAAGCTATAATACGTGCAACGCTTTAAAGCAATTCTTTTTCCTTTTGCTCCTTTCTAATATATATTAATATTTCGTTTTAAAGAAATACCTTCTAATATTCTATATGAATTCTCAATTTTTAAACGCATATCCTGGCGTCGTCCCGGAACAACTTTTTTAAAAAAAAAATAGTAATTTTTAAATTGCATTTGCACGCTTTAAACTTTTGGTATTATATTAATTTCCTTTTGGCGTCGTAGAAATTTTTTTCTCAGTTCCAAAAGCAATAAATGTTATAATTTTTCTGTTTTCAGATTTTAATACACTGATAAACGCTTTTTTTTTAATAACTAAATACGCAGTTTTAAAATAAAAGGCCTTTAATTGGTCGATATAAAAGTATTTAGGAATTGGTTTTTTATTAATTTATTCGAAAATATAAAATCGTTGATATTTATTTTTTATGCTTAAAATACGGAAAAAGCCCTTTTCAGCTGAGCTTTAACTTTTGCCCGGCGGCAGTATAATTATATAATATAATTAAAAATCCTGGCAAAAACGTTTTTAAAAATTAATATTATTTAGTATATCGTTTAGCTTTTGTTTTTTGCGTTTTTGTCGTTCGTTTTAACAATTTTTTTTCGTAAAACTTTTTAATTAGCTAAATGTTTTAATATTATATTTTTTTATTTTTCAAAATCAACTAAATCCGCCGACTATAATTTTTCAGAAAATTCATCAGCTTTTAGATTGTTATATATAATTTGGGCGTAATAAGCTGAGAAAATAATATCGATTGCAATACGCGGTTGATATTTTCGATAAATATTAAAAGCTGAATATCCGAGGTTAAGCATTTTTTTCGCATTTGCTTTAAAAATTATAAATTCCAGCTTTTGCGAAAAAATTCTTACAGTTTTGCTTAAAACACGTTGCATAATATTTACAGCCTTTTCAGCCATACCTGTTGACTTTTTAAAAGCAATAAAAGAATTGGTCCAGAAAACTTTTTTTTTCTTAATAAACGTTTTCAATCGAATGCTAAAATAATTTCCAAAATCAACGTAAAAGCCTACCGAAGTATTATTATTCGTAAATAATAACGTAAAGGTTTTAATTGCTTATTCCGAATTTAATATTAAATATAAATACGCTTAAATAAATCGAAAAAAGTAATCGATAATTATTAATAAATATTTATATTCGTTAAAAACTTTTGAAAAAAATTCGCAAAAGTTAACTTTTAATAGCTTTATAAAATCTAATATTATTATTCGTAACAATAATTAAAACTTTTAAGCGGTGCCGAATTTAGCGCATTGCAAACAGCTTTTAATATACAAAACTAATATTTTTAATAATTAAAAACTATTATACGTTTCGAAGCTTTTTTATCGTAATATTAGCTGCAAAATGTCCATTTTGATCATAAGCAGTTTTAAAAGCTTCCGATATTTAATTAAATACCAAACATTTTTTGAATTCTTTTTTTCATAAGTATTATAAAACGTTGTTTTCTTATTTGTATTTCGTAGCTTTTTTTTGCAAAATTGCTTTTTTGATTTTATCGTTGCTTTTTAAATATTTGTTATCCAATAAAAAATTAACAACGTTAATATATTATTAATAAGTTTTGTATATAATAAATAAATTTGTTAAAATCGTGGCTAATATTTTTGCAATTCGCTTATTTTTTCAAATCGCAATTCCTGCGAACGGTAAAAAAAATTCCAGCCCTATAATATACTTAATATTTCCAATTGTATACAAAACTGCTACAAATTTCTTATTTTGCTTTAAAACTTTTGCCAACGTTATAATCGCGTTAAAATCAAATATTTTTCGGATTTTTTTAATCTTTTCCTTGCTAAGTAATATAAATGGGTCAGCTATTTTTTTGAATAATTATTCGTATTTATTTTTTTTTATTTTTCCAACGCCATATAAAATCTTTTATATTTATTCCGCCGAATTAATTTAAATTAATTTCGTTATATTTTTTTTTTAAAAAAATGGTTTTTAATAAAGCGTCAGCGATTTGGTTTCGACCTTTTTTAATATATTAAATCGAAACATTTGATACTCGCATTTCTGCTGCCTACCGGGCGTATATTTTTTTTTTCTGAATGGATTTTGAGTTTAAAAAGTATATAAATGATGCGTGATTAATATATAATACTAAGGGTTTTTCGCAACGCAGCATATGAACATACTTTTTGCAAAACTTTATTATAATTAATAATTATTTTTTATAAATATTATATTATCGTTGTGTTTTCGTAAATATTAAACTGTCGTAAAACAATAGTACCGGTATGAATTCTTTTTTTTAAACTTGTAATATACAGCATTTTTCTACGAAAGCCGAAGCATTTATATATATTTGCACGAATTTAAATAAAATATAGCCAGCTTTTTTTTATTACTAAGCTGCATTTATTTTTCAGAAAAAAGAAAAATATAGCCTTTAATGGTTTTTATTTTTAATAAACATATCCCGTCAATCTGTTCAAAAGTCTGGCGATTTCGGCAAAGTTTTTTATTTAATTGCGAATAATTTGAATCGCTTTTAAAAAATTATTTTATTTAAATAAAAGTCGTTAATACGGGCTATAATTGTATTGCGGTCGATCTTTCAGTTTTAATAAAAGCACGACCGGATCGGTAGCGGATTTTTAAAATTATTATTTTTTTTATAAACAGCTTACACTTTTTAAATAATAATTTTAGCTGATTCCAAAGCAATTTAAATAACAAATAGTTTCGTAGCATTGCGAAAGCAGATTCGAAGTCAAATAAATCTAAAAAAATATTATTTATATAAAATCTTAATTTTTGCAATTCAAAAGTATTTCCGATAATATATAAAAAAAAAAAAAAGATTCTGAATTATTAAAACCTTGGTCAATTGTATTTTAGAATTTAGATATTTCATTTAATACAATTTTTATCAGCTCCGTATAAAAAAAAAACGCATTCGATACAACTTTTTAAAATATACGAATAAATTGCATTTAAAAATAGCCAAATGCAAAAAACGCGTATACGTGGCGGTTATCTAAATATATTCTTATATTCTAATAATCGTATTTAAAATCAAATTAACTAAAAACCTTATAAAACGGATTGCCGAAATAAACTGCACAATCGTTAAATCTAATAAAAATACAGCCCGGGATTTTTTTTTTAATTTTCGAATAATCGAAAGTTATCCGATATTTTTTTTTATCTGATCGAAATTCAGCAGACTTATTAATAAAATAAAAATAACTGTTTCAATTTAAAAACTTGCTATTCGCTATATAAATAAATTCGAAAATTTTATAGCGAATTTTTTTATTTAAAATCTTATTTAGCCAAGCCAATTTAACGGGAATATATTTCCGATATGCGTTGTTTGCTATTAATAATGCTTTTGAAAATATCCGGTGTCGATAAATATATAAATTAATATACGAAAACTTACTAAAGCCGGTGTTATTAACTTTTCGGTGTCAGGAACCAACATCACGTATATGAGTCAGGTGATCCGCCAAGACCTTCTGCCTTTTATCAATTCTCGAATAATATTCGCTGCGGATAGGCCGTAAGGGCCGGATAGTATTATAAGGGCTGGAAATGATATTTAAATAAAATATTTTATAAAAATGATTGCTAAGGAATCAGTTATTAGGATTATATTAAAAAGAATTAAGAAAAGGTCGGGATAAAGGCTGGAAAAGCATATTAAATAAGGTTCGCCTGGTTTCCTGGGAAATACTTTTTTCGAGGGTTTTATTTCTTCTTTTGTATTTATACGCGCTTTTTATTAGAAATATAAAAGGTAAAAATCAGTTTAATTATTGATTTAATTTTATTTAAGTTTTATTATTTAAACTAATATTTTTCTGCTTTTTAATTTTTATATTTTGATTTTTTTATTTATCGAAACGGCAGTTCGATATTATTAAAATAATTTTTTATTATATTATTATATTTATATCGTTATTATCGATTTTATAACTTTTCGCATTCGCAGCGAACAGGCATATCCAGCTATTTAAAAAAACCCAGCATTTTCGGCTGCTTAAAAAAACTTCGTATCATCGTTTTTTCTGACGTTACCAGCTTTATCAAAAGTCGAAAATATTTTATTACCAGGGCGCGACGATTTCCTAACTTTTTTTATTTAAGAAATTACTAAAAAAGGCCACGCTTAAAGCGATTCGGAAGGACTTTTCACCGAAATTTTGATTTATTTGGCTAATAAACGAATTCGCGCCGAATAAAAAAAACGATAAACGTAAAAAAATAAAAAAAATACGAGTTAAAATAAAGCAGAAAAAAATTAAAAAAAGAATTTACGAAATAATCAAAAAACTCGAAAAAATTAGAAAACGCCGAAACGAATTTCGAAAAAAAGTTAAACAATTCCAATAAAAACTTAACGCTTTCGAAAATATCGAAAAAAAGGTTTTTATATTTTTTAATACCGTTTTAATTAAAAAAAAACAGAAAATAATTTAAGCCGGCGATTATTATAAAATATTTTCGAAGTATTACGATAATAATACTTATTAAAAACGATTTAGCATTTTTTTTAAACATATTATATTTTTTGTAAAAGACATAGCGAATTCGAGCCGAAAAGCACCAAAAATAAAAGACTTTTTAATATATCGAAGGAAAAATACTAAAAAAGCTTAATTTTTTATTCGGCGTGCAAAGCGAAATTTCCGCCAAAATAAAAAGATAATATTTTATATTAATTAAAAGAAAATTAACGCTTATATTCTAGCTTTCGACGATAAAAAAAAAATAAAATAAACCGGATACGAACGACGTTTTACAAATATTCGAATTATATAAAACGATTTTAAAAGATAAATATTAGACTTTTTAATAAATACGGAAAATCGAAAAATCGCGGCTTCGAATTTATACGATAAAGCGAAGCAAAAAAAGCATAAATCAGTTAACGATTTCGTTGCTTATTTAAATAATTTCGAATAACAATTGCAAATAACAAACGATATAATTAAAAAAAAAATATTTTTCGCAAAACTCCGATTTACTTTTCGAAAAAAAATTATTAAACGAAACAATACTGCAGCTATAAGCTCGTACGAAAAATTAATATTAATCGCTCGTTATATCGAAAATATTAATAAAATTATCAGCGACGAAACGAAAAATAATAAACGACGAAACGAACGCAAAAAAAAAAAAAAAAAAAAAAAAAACTTATATTTACGATTAAAGTTTAAAAGCTAAAACAAATATATACCGTCCACGATTCGAAAATACGTTATAAAAAAAAAACGAAAGCGAAAAAACGATAATTTTAATAAAAATTTTTAAAATTCTAAAACTTTTAACGACTTTTTTTTACTTTTCGAAATGCAATCGCTGCTAAAAAGCAAAGCACCGTATAGCCAATTGTTTAAAAATCGAATATTATAAATGCAACAAAAAAAAATATATAGCTTTAAATTGCCCCGAAGCTAACAAATCTAAAAATTCGGAAAAAGCTTTCGCTCGATTTTAATTTCGTCGCTGCTAATAAAATCGAACGAAAAAAAAAAAAAAAAAAAAAAAATTTCGGTCGAAATTAAAAAAGCGAAAAGCGAAACTCGTACGAAACGAGCTTTTATCGATTGCGGCGCGGAAAAAAACTGCGTAACTCAAAAGTTATTAATCGAATATAAATAAAAACTAATTTAAAAACGTATTAATTTATTTACGATTAAAAAAAAAAGTAATTATTTACGATACGTATATGCAATTTATTCGCGCTACTTGTGACGATTCACTCTTTTGCCACCTCGTGTGTCACCCCAGCAACTACGTATAGTTGCAAGCTCCCTGGTCTTTTGGTGGGTCTCTTATCAACTGTGGAAATCATTCATATATATAAAGCTTTTTCCTCTTAGCAACCTCTGCCTTTTGCAATTATTGATTTTAAATAAATATTTTTGTTACAAAACCAAAGGCTCGTTTTTTATATTATATAAACACGGCGACTAATTAATTGATTTTTCAATCCTTCGATTAATTAAATCGTTATATTATTAACAACTTTTTTTTTACGCTAGCGACGGCGTAAACTATTTCTTTTTTCGAATTTCTTACGAGTTATACCAAAGTGATCGACCGGTCGTAAAAAAGCTTATTTTCGCACTTCGCGAAAAATGGCTTTTATTTAACGATCCTTTTTTTAACAGAGCTTTTCAGCTTCTGCTATTATATCTTAATCTTTCTTTTTTTAATTAGCGAAAGCAGCTTTTTCTAAAAGCTTTTTTTTTTGAAAAACAGTTTTTTTTCCGAGGAAAAAAAAACAAAGGAAAAAGCAGAGCGCTAATTATTTCGCCTGCCACTTTTTTATAGCCTAGCGCTAAAAGCGTTTAATTAAGACTTTTGCAAAATTAATTAAAAAAAGCGCAAAAGCGTAAACGATAATTTTTGGAAATTATACGATTGCGACAGATTTTTTAATTAAAGCGTTTGATAGAATTTATCGAACGTGCTTTTGCTAATCGCGAATTTGCTGTTTTTTTTTTTTTTCGCAACGTTTTATTTTAATTAATAAACGCTGCAAATCAATTTCCACGCTTTTCGCGAATTTTTTTTAGATTTTTTTATAACGGCCAAGATTTTAGCGCGCTTTTTAAACGCTATAGTTTTTATTTATTTGCTGATTTTCGATTAGCTCGCATAAAACGCGTTTCGAACTTTGAATTTAAGCTAAATAATAGTGAAAATTACAAAGCACGCTATTAAAAAACTAAAGTTTTCGATAATTTCGAATTTTATTACGATTATTTCGCTAGCGATCGATTTCGTAAGAATTATATATTCGATTAAACCGAAAGCGTAGCAAAAAAGTTTCTGACCTTACGTATTTTGAACCGTTCCGATTTTATATTTTTCGAAAAATTAATAAAAAAGGTCGCCGATTTTCTGGCCGATTTTTCCGACGTTCAAAAGGCCGAAAACGAATTTAAAATGCTTGCAATAAATACGCACGACGATTTTTAGCGATTTTACCTGCGATTTTTCATTTTCGCAGCGAACGCTTAAATACGAATTAATAAACAGCTTCGGAACGCTCTCCGCGATAAAATATCAAAGCGTTTACGAGAAAAATTGCATTTGGAATAAGCGCGTACAACGATTTTTAAAAATTGGCTTACCGCCGTCCGTCAAAAAAAACAAAATCAGTTGGCTAAACGAATTTTATACGCGAATCGCTTTTCAACCAAATTTATTATTTATTAAAATGGCAGATTTTTAATTAAAGCGTATTACGAGTCAAATCGTACGTACGAAAATCGTTTAAGTGTTTCATAGGCTTTTTTTCAATCTTCTGCTGTTCCTTTTTTCTAACGCTAAAACGCCCTTTTTAGCGTTTTTCTTTTTCGATCGGACTAACGACAACGTTCGTTTTTTATCTTATATCAAAGAGTTTAAAAAGACCAATTTGCAAAATTTTTTACGGGCCGATCCTCGGTTTTACCCAAAGGTTTTTTCAGGCTAATAAGTGTAAACGAGGTCGAACCGGCCGAAGATTCGCCTTTTGATAATAATAATAAAAACGAAAACTTTTTTCCAAACGATTTTCAAAACGCATATAAAAAAATCGAAAGTTTTTCCGCCAATCGGAAAAACGCTTAGGCCTAAGCAAAGCTTTTTTTTTAGGCGTATTGCGCGATATGCGTTATTTTGACGTTCGAAAGCTTTTTGATAGCGATTTATTAATAATTTTCGTTATATTTATTAAGAATGGCTTTTCGTACAAAATAAAAGCGCTCGCCGATTTTAAAGCGAACGGTTATGCGTTAATCGATTCGGCGCTGATTAAATCTTTTTTTTTTTTTTAAAAACTTTTGATTTAACTTTTCCCGGCTTTTTTTTTTGTAAAAAAGTATAATAAAGCTCGTGGCCATTTAATTATATATTTTACGCTTTTTAATTTTATTATTAATAATCGAATACAATCGTTTACTTTTTTTTTAATTACTAACTTCGGAAATTATAATATGATTCTAGGAAAAGCTTGATTGGCCGAATACTAAGTTTTATTAAATTGTAATAAACGTAAGCTTTATTGGCCGAAGTCTTACCTCTTTATAGTTTTTTACGCTCGTTGTATTAAAGTTTCTTATTTGTATTTCCGAAAGATTTAATTTCGCTATTAAAACGACGCTGTAAAACGTGATAAAAACTTTAATTAATTATGGCAGGCTTACGACGTTGTACGAAGCGCGAAAAGGTCGAATTTTATTCGCGGTGTTAATTTCGATAGCGACGCCAGTAGAATAATATAAGAAATCATACCATTATTTTTCTAGGCTGCCGATCCTTTTTTTATTATTTTTTTTTTTTTTTTTCTTTTTTTTTTTCGTTAGAACAGCTTTTTCGTTTTACGAAAAACAGTTATATTAAAAATCGAAAAAAAGCTTTCGCCGCGATGGCCTTCCAATTTAATATAATCGATAGTTTAAATAAGCTATTTTCTGAATTTTCCAAACGACCAGTTCGAAAACGAGTTTTTTAATTTACTGCTTATTTAATTTTTATTTGCCAAATTATTGTACACGCTTTTAAACTGATTTTCAGAAAAAAAGCAGTTGAAATGTTTTTAATTTTTTTGTACGAAATCGACAAAATACTAAACGACCTTACGTATAATACTTTTTTTAAAACCCAATTTTATAGTTTTTTCGAACGTTTCAGAACTAACGAAATATCGATTTCGATTTTTTCAATCAGCTTAGCAAAGCTTACTTCGAATAAACTTTTTTTCGAATTTTTTCTTTCGGAATATAAAGATTTCGAACACGTGTTTTCTAAGGCCGCTAATAACGAACTAGCTTTTTACCGGCCCTACGACTATAAGATCGAGCTTATTGTAAATAAGAAAAAGCTGAAATATATTTTTTTATACAAAATATCGATTTCAAAACTCGAAATTATTAAAACTTACCTGTAAAATAATTTTAACAAAAGTTTTATCGAACTTTTTACCGCTTTTTTCGCTGTTTTAATGCTTTTCGCTAAAAAACCCGACGGTTCACTGCGTTTTTGTATCGATTATCGAGCTTTTAATAATATTATTCGTAAGAATCGCTATTCCTTTTTTTTTATCGATAAAATCTTTGCTCGTTTTTCGAAAGCGCGAATTTTTACGAAGCTCGATATTCGTTAAGCTTTTTATAAAATTCGAATGGATCCCGCTAGTAAAAAACTGACAACGTTTCGTACGCGTTACGACGCTTATAAATGCAAAGTGCTATTTTTTAATTTTATTAATAAATCCGCAATTTATCAAGGTTATATAAACGACGTTTTTTTCGATTATTTAAACGATTTCTGTATTGCATATTTAAATAATATTTTTATTTATTCGTCCGACCTTTTGAAATACGTTATATACGTTCGCAAAATGTTTTAAAAGCTCGCTGACGCTGGATTACAGGCCGATATTCGAAAGTTTGAATTCAACGTTATTCGAACCCGTTATTTAAGCTTTATTATTTCGATTAAAAGTCTAGAAATAGACCTAAAAAAAGTCTTCGTAATCGTTTATTAGAAACCTTTTATTATTATAAAAAGTGTATAAAGCTTTTTTGGTTTTTGTAATTTTTACCGACGTTTTATTCGAAACTACGGTATAATTGCAAAACTTTTGGTTTATTTGACCAAAGCTAACGTTTTTTACAATTTCACTTTTAAATGTCAGAAAAGTTTCGACCTTTTTATATTAGCTTTTATTATTGCATTAATTCTATAATATTATAAGCAAGACTTTTTTTATATATTAAAAACTAACGTTTTCGACGGCGTAATAGCCTTTATGCTTTCGTAATTTTATAATAACGATTGGCTTCCAGTCGCTTATTTTAGCAAAACCATAGCTTTCGCAAAGCTAAATTATATCGTATACGATAAAAAGATATTCGTAATCGTAAGATTTTTAAGCAATTTTCGTATTAAATTAATTAATTTAATTTATCAGATTAAAATAATTATTAATTATAAAACTTTGAAGTATTTTATAATTTCTAAATTTTTAAACGCTCGATAAGCACGCTAGGCCGAACTCCTCGCCGACTACAATTTTTTTATTATATATAAACTAAATAAACACAATTTTTTGGCTGACGCATTAATACGTCGTACGAGCGAACTCGATCGCTAAAACTTTTTTAAACGCATTTAGCGCTTGCAAACTTTTTTTCGAGCCGATTAAATTGATTACCGCTTTTTAACTAAAAAACTTCGATTTTCTACGGTTTCCGAAACAGCTGTTTTTATCGTTAAAATAGCTAATTTCTTTTTCGCATTTCGTATCGTTAACCAGCTTTTCCATGCTAATCGCATAGCTAGCAGCCTGATAATTCTCCGAAAAAAAGCTGTACGAAACGCTACAAAAAGGAACGACGCTAATAATATTTCGTATATATTTAAACGCGATTTGCTATTATATTACGGTCGTTTGATAATATCAAACGTCGATTATTTTCGCTTAGTTTTTGTACGAAAAATATACGACCAGATTTTCACCGTTTATTTTAGCGTTCGCAAAATTACGCAATTGCTTTCGGACTAATATTATTAGCGAAATATAACAGCTTTCGTAAAACAATACTATCGCAATTACTACGTTTATCGAAAGAGTTTTGTTTCAAAAAATAAGCGCTTCGGTTTTTTTCAGCTTTTTTCTGTTTTTGACCATTTTTGGAAGCATATTATAATAGATTTTTGCAGCTTTAATAAAAACAAATACGGTTACGATAACGTATTCGTAATAATAAATCGCTTTTTTAAATAAATTATTTCGATCTTCTGCTATAAAAATATCGACGTTCGAAGCTTCGCTAAATTGTATATATTTCACGTATACAAGTATTTTGGCTTTTTAAAAAGTATTATTAGCGATCGTAGCCTTTAGTATTAATCTATCTTTTGGTCTGAATTAAACAAAATATTCGGTACGCAACTAAAGCTTTCGACAGCCGTTTATTTTAAAACCGACGGTCAGACCGAAATTTACAACTAATATTTGTAAAAACGCTTTCGACCTTTCGTAAACTTTTATTAAAACGATTAAAGCGAATTTCTTTTAATAATAGATTTCGTTCAAATAATTCTTTTTTACGAGAGTCTAAATAGCTTTTCACTTTTTAAAATTGTATACGGTTATATTTTTTATACTAATTGAAATTGAAAGCTCGATACTTTCCTTTTTCCCAATTTTTTACATAAATTAAACGCAAACGAAACTTATGCGTACGCTCGCCGCTATTACGACGCTTGAAATCTCGTCAAATCGCATTTTCAATAAGCCTACGACAAAATAAAAAAAAATGCGAATAAATTTCGCCGCGCGATCGATTTTAACGTTGGCGATTACGTATAGTTCGATATGCGTTTATTTCCGATTTCCCGACCTTTTCGTAAGCTCGATAATTCTACAAACGGCCTTTTTAAAATTATAACTAAAATTTTCGATAACGCTTTTAAACTAAACCTTTCTAGTATTATAAACGTATATTTAGTTTTTCACGCTAATCGACTGCGTAAAACAATTAACGACGCGCTTTCAGATTAAATTAACTCAGCTTTTAAACTTATTAATATAATTAATAAGTTTGAATACGAAGTCGAAAAATTAATCGCCTGTCGAATGCAGCGAAAAACCTTTTAATACAAAGCTTTTTGGATAAGCTTAAATAAAAATCTTACGTGGTATTCCGCGTTTGATTTTATATACGCTTTTTTAAAAGTGCGCGATTTTTATTTAGCGTATAAAAAGCTTTCCGGTTTTTTTGCAAAATTTGTAAACTGGCTAAAAGCGTATTCCGAAAGTTTGGATTCGTACGATTATTTAAATAACGACGTACCAATGGATAAAAGCTCGAAAACGCGCTTTTTTCGGACGGAGGAGTAATATAACGATTTATTTTTTTGCTACCTCGTATATCACTTTAGCAACTACGTATAATTGCAAGCTTCTTGGTCTTTTAATAGGTTTTTTATCAATTGTGAAAATCATTTATATATATAAAACTTTCTTTTTTTAGCAATCTTTGCCTTTTGCAATTGTTGATTCTAAATGAATATTTTTGTTACAGAACCAAAAGCTCGTTTTTTATACCATATGAACACGGCGACCAGTTGACTGATCTCCCAGCCCTTCGACTGATTAGATCGTTACACTACTAATAATTATAAAATAATTAAAAAAATACAAAGCGATTTCGTAGCTTGCGATATAAATATTTCAAAAGTTTTATTTATTTTAAGATTTTTTTAATTGCGAAATATCGATTCCGTTATAAGCTTTCGAGCTAAATCGTGGCGATATTTAATCGAACGCTTATAATTTAATTTCGTTATAATTAAACGTTTTAAAAAAAAATTCAAAAAAAAGCAAGCGTTTTGTATCGTTTTAAAAAAAGCTATTGAAAAATAATATTAATTACCTTTTAAATACGACGATTACGCCGACGTGTTTAACGATACCGCCGCGATTATTTTAGCTTTTTATTATTTTATAAAATATCGAATAAATCTCGCGAAAGAAAAAAACTTTTTTTAAAAACCAATCTATTTTTTATCGGAATTTAAATTTATCGAATTGCGCGAATATTTCGATTCGAATTTAAAAAAAAACTGGATAAAAAAATTTATTAGCCCTGCCGGCGCATCGGTAATATTTATACCGAAAAAAACGAAAGTTTACGATTATGCGTCGATTATAAAAATTTAAACGCAGTTACGATTAAAAATCGAACTTTTTTATTTTTTATAAGCGAAACTTTAAACCGTTTAAAAAAAGCTAAAATATTTATTAAATTAGATTTTATTTAAGCGTATTACCGCCTTCGAATAAAAAATAAATAAATAAAAAACTGCGTTTCGCATTCGTTACGAACATTTCGAATATTGCGTATTATTTTTCGGTTTTTCGAACGCATTAGTAATTTTTCAAACGTATATTAATTAAATTTTAGTCGATTTAATAAATATTACGTATATAATTTATTTCGACGATATTTTAATATTTTTCGAAAACTTCGACGATTATATAAACGCGGTAAAAAAGATTTTCGAAAGATTTCGTATTAATAAACTTTACGAAAATCTGAAAAAATATGTTTTCGATACGAATACGATTAAGTTCCTAGGCTTCGTCGTTATTTTTACGAAAATTAAAATGGATTCAAAAAAAATAAATAATATTCGGAAATAATCTTTTTTTATTACGTAGCGAAATATTCAAATGTTTTTGGGTTTTATTAATTTTTATAAAAGTTTTATTAAAAATTACGCTAAGCTTTGCCGATTTATTATAAATTTTTTAAAAGAAATACAACGAAAAAAATCATCGGGCCCTTTTCGCTTTTTATTCGAGGCGAAAATCGCTTTTTTACTTTTAAAAAAAAAGTTTTGCCAAGCATCGATTTTACGCTATTTCGATTTTCGCTTAAAAATCCAAATCGAAACGAACGTTTCGAAATTCGTTATAAGCGAAATATTATTTTAATTATTCGAAGAAAATACGAAGGCACGTTGGCATTTTATCGCGTATTATTCGAAAAAGCTTTTTTTTATAAAACAAAAATACGAGGTTCACGACGCTAAGCTAATAGCTATAATTTACGCTTTTAAATAATATAAAACGGTGATACCTTGTATTGGTGGAAGTTGGTAGTTTTAGCTATGGTCGAGGCATGGACCCCTCCGAAACCCCCTGCCATTGACTATTTTCAACAGATATAAAAGCAAAGCATTCCCTTAGATAATATTATAAGTACGCAATCCAATTCATACTTTTACTTATTTTTTTTTTTTTTTTTTTAGCTTTTTTTAAAGATTTCTTAAATTATTTTACTTACCGATATATAGCCGTATCAGTTTGGTTTTTCTATTTACTTTTACATTTAATAATTTACGCAGGGATTTAAACTTCGGTGTTTCGTTTTTATATATTCGCCGATGCATTTCTCAAATTTATAATCAAAATCGATTTCGATATTTCGCTATTACGGCTTAAAAAACCTTTTATATAGTATTATTCGCAGCTGTATTATATAAAAAACCTTTAATAGCTTTTCTTATTTTACGTATAATTATTAAATTACAAAAGTGTAATATATTTTAAAAACGTTTGAAATTACGGTTAGGCAATCCTGAATTATGCGAAATTTAAAGCTCGAAAATCGCTTTTTTATTTAAAAATAACAAATCGAATATTGGTTCGTACGCTTCGACCGCTGCGCTCGGCCTTTTTAAATTAAATCTTTTTTGGTTAAACGCTTGGCGAAAACTCAACTTTCTTATCTTACGTGTGACGAACCTCATATATTTCCCTTAAGATACAGACAGAGAGCTGAAAGGAAGGAAGCTCGGGGCGAACTATATACACTGTAGAACCCCCTGCCCCTGGCGCTACGCCAGAACTGTAACGGAAGACTGAACAGCCGAACAGCCGAACAGCCGAATGGCCGGGCCGTTACATTACGCTTTATAATTATAGCAATTATAATTTGCGGCTTTTTATTAAAAATAGTAAAAAAATGGCTGTACGTATATTGGCCTGAGCTACGGAATATCGAAACCGTAAATCATATAGCAATATTATATCAATTTAATTAATTTATCAAAAATAAGTTTTTTAATATATTATTTAAATATCTGAACGCAATTTTATTTTATTTAATTTCTTTAAAAAACACAAAAACCTTTTTGATAGCTCCTTTATTAAAAACGATTTCTTTTATATTAAAAATTTTTAATTTATAATTTCAAAAAACACTTATTTATTTAATTCAAATCCTATTAACACTTTCGCTAATATTATAAACAACGACGCTTTTCGTTTTTTTATGCGAAGCCGCATACTTTTTTTTGGCTCCTCTGGTGCATTTTTATTTAATAGCGCCAATATTACCGATTTTATCGAAAAATATAAAAAAACTTATAAGAATTTCGAAGTTTTTAAAATTAAAATATTCGATAAACTTTTTCGCTATTATAACTTAATTATTAAAAATATTATTAAATCGATAAATAAATAAAAAACTATTAAAGCTCGAAACTGGCGTAAGTTAATTAAAGCTTTGAAATCGAAATTCCGAAATCACGATCGCTAGCAAATCCGCGATATTATCGCTTTTTTCAAACAGTTTGTTATAACAATTCGCTAAGCTAAAAAACTTAAAGCTTATTATCGTACTTATACGAAAGTTTTTAACGTTTTCGTTAACAAAAAAGTTTTAAGCGAAATCGAGCAAAAAAAATTGTTTTTACTTGGCCTTTTAATTAGCATTCGCAATAAAACTATTAAGCATTTTAAAATTAATAAATAAAACTTTAAAACCTTCGATTAGTATTTCAAATTTATGAAATTCGTTTTTAAGCAAAACTAAAGCGAACGGATCATCGAAGCTATAAATCAAAAGAAATCTCCTTTTTTTACTTATAAGAAAAACGTAAAAGCTTTAATGCAAAAACACGTTCAATTATTAAAAATTACCGAAATCGCCAAGAAACAGCTAATTATTATATTATTTAATCGTTTTGCAAAACTTACTGGCTTAGAAAAGTTTAATAAAAATATGGAAACTTTTATATTAAAATTTACCGACATTAAAATTTAAAAATTTTAAAGCAAAATCGAAAGTTTTATACAATAGCAAAAAAAACTCTTATACGTTAACTCGGATAATAAAAACGATCAAAATAGCTTTTATAACAATTATTCCTTTTAAAATGCGCGAAGCGATTAATTTTGCCAAACTATCGTAAAAATAATAGCTGCTTAATAGCAATCTTTTTGTATTAGCGATCAAAATCAGCGAAATACTAATTATAATAACGATTATTAAAAAAAAAAAAAAAAACTAACGCGAAAATCAAAATCGCGGCTATTAAAATAATAAAAGTAATTATTAAAACAAACCCCGTAGTTTTAAATATAAGTTTTATAATAATAAAAAAATTTATTGCAAAAAACCTTATATTCGCTCAGAATGCAAAGCATTTAATTTCTGTATAAATAATAATATCTGTTATATTAATAAATACGAAACGATCTGCTTCGAACCGACGAAAGCAGAAATAAGCCCTTTTAACAAAGCTGAAAATCAAAGCTAATTAAATACTATTCGCTTAAAAATAAAAAATACGGAATAGAACGATTGCTTAAAAAACAGAAAAGATATAAAAACGATTTTTACTAATAAAAGAGAAAATATTTTAAAAAGCGTATTAATTAAAAAAAAAACTTTTATTCTAAATATAAATAAAATTCAAATATATAAATAAAAAACAAATACATATATTACTAATGCAATTATCGCATTTGCAAATATTATAATTGCATAATTAAACTAGCGAATTACAAAAAAGCAAAATGCTTTTGTTTTATTCGCTAAATCAATTAATATAAAAAATAACGTTAAAATCGAAAAAGAAAAAGATTTTGAAATTCGAAAAAAAACCGATAAAACTATTAGAAAAACGCTTATAATAAAAAAAATTAACGACGATATAAAAAATATCGATACCGACATCCCGGTCCAAATTATTTAAAAAATATCAGCTTTTAAACGCCTATCATTAATGCGAAGCGAAAAATAAATCGACAAATATATCAGCTCCGAAGCCGTCGACGAAGCTATTAAAAAAATTATAAACAAAAAATTAAATTGAAATTCAGCGATTTATTTAATACAAAAGAAAAATTCGATAAAATTATTAATAAATAAATTTTTGTATTAAAAAAAAACGAAAAAGTTAAAATTATTCGAAAAAAAAACGATTTTAAATAAAAAAAAAACTAAAAAAAAATTTATAATACCGCAGTCAATTTAGCCGATAAAAAGAAATTCTCGGAAAAAGTCAGCCTTTTAGTTTTCGCTATAAAAACCCAAAAATCAAAACGACGAAACTGCTTTTACACGGTTATAAAAGCGTCAAAAATAAAAATAATACTTAAGAAAAATACGACCGTTTTCGCTCTATTCGATAATAAAGCCGAAATCAATTGTATAAACCAGAAAACAGCCGAAGCTAATAATATTCCGATTATTACCGATAAGCAAATAATTTATATTATCGTTAATAAAAATACGATTAAATTTAATAAAATTATACGAAATATAAAAATCGACGTTAAAAATATTATTATTTATAAAAACTTTTTGATAATAAAAAAATGCTTCTATCTTATTATTTTTAAAATGCTTTGAATTTTAGAAAATTTCGTTAGCTTTAAATACACCGAAAACGAATAAATAAAAGCCTTTTTCTGAAATTGAAACCGATTTTTTTAAAGCCAAATCACCGTCGCCGGCGATAAAATCTTTTTAATCGACGTTTTATCGAAAAACGAATAGCCGGCTTTGGTTTTAAAACAAACGCTAAATTATAACAAAACCTGGAAAATACTCGGCTAAAAGCATTTATATCGCCAATCGAAATAGCACCGCGAATAAAATTAATTAATATTAATATTTTTAGTTATTAATTCGAAAATAAAAGTTTCGAAAATTTCGTTTTCGTATTAAATAAATCCGACTTATATATTCTACTTTTGTGTTAATATCAACACTTTTTACAAGCGCAAAGCTGATAAAATACGATTCGTAAATCTTAGCGAATCCGGTAAAAATATTTCCGAAAAAATAAACGATTAATTTAAAAAAAATAAAACAACAAAACCATTTTAACCAATTATTAGCGAATTCGAAAGATTTATTACCGGCCGATTTTCCAGCTTATTACTTAGCAGCTGATTTATAAAAAAACGATTTAATAACTTAGCAATCGGAATTTAATTTTTGTTAAAAAAAAAAGATTTTATACGAAATTCTACGCAACCGAAAAAAAGCTATAACCTTCGATTTCACCGAAATAAGCCAATTTAGTTTTAACGTTACGCTTTATATCGATATCAAAACCGTATTTTACGAAGCTTGACAAAAAAAAACCTTTTTAATTCCTAAAGCCTTCCAAAATAAAATAATCGAAATACTAAAAAAACGAGTCAAGCAAAAAATCTTCGAATTTTGCCACGGCTTATACAAAAACAAATAGTTTATTATTACGAAAAAAAAAAAACATTTATAAATTTATTACCGCAATCGTCGAAATAAACAAAATAACGATACGAAACGCTAACGTGCCATTTAACGTCGATTAATTTTCAAACGAATTCGCGAAATTAACGATCGCTTTTTTTTCGACCTGTTTTCCGGCTACGACTATTTAATATTTAACCTACGATCTCGAAATATAATAACAATTCAAATTCCAATCGGTTTATTGCGTATAACGAAAATACTTATAAAAGCTACCAATTCAGTCGCTTAATTCGTAAAAATCGTATACAAGATTTTTATAATTTGTATCCTCGATATTATTTTATTTTACGTTAACGACGTCGGAATAAAAGGCTTTAAATTATATTATAATAATAAAAAAATCTTTTTTAAAATTCGACGTTATATAATAAAATATGTCCAAAACATCGACAAAATTATAATTTGCTTCGAAAAAGCCAAAGCTATTATTAGCTTTCGATTAAAATTTTATATACCCGAAATAAATATCGTCGGTTATATAATTAACAGCGCTGGCCGCTATTTTTAACGAAAAAAAATTAAAAAAATTTGCGAATAAAAAAAATATAAAAATATTACCGAAGCTAAAGCTTATATTAGCGTTATAATTTATTACCGCAATTAAATCAAAAACTTTTTTTTAAAAAACTGTATTTATTTACGCTACGATAAAAAAAAAAATCGATTTCGTTTAAGAAAAAAAGCAGAACAAAGCTATAAAAATTCTTAAAAACGATTTTTTATCGGCGTTATTACTTATACGGATCGATTACAGCTTAAACGCAAAAAAAATCATTTTGATTATCGACGCTAATATTTTCGGTTAAAAAGCTATATTATAACAAATCGATAAAAACAAAAAACGGCATTTTTTACGATTCGAAAACGATTTATAATTTTTCGCGAAAGCATATTACGACGTTATTAAACGAAAATATCGAAGCGCTTTTAAAATAATAAAAAAAATAAAAAGCGAACTGTACGGCGTATATTTCATTTTGGAAACAAACGCAAAAGTTTTTATCGATTAATTAAACGAAAAAGCTAATAATCTATCAAAAGCGCTCGTTATTAATTAAATAGCTTAGATACGATTTATAAATTTCGAAATTAAATATATTAAAAAAACAATTAATATAGCGGCAAACGGCTTTTTTAAACGAAAACGTTTTTATTCGTTTAACTTCGCTAAACAAAGCGAATAAAATATTAATAAATAAATTGCTAACGAAATCAGCTGCTTTGTTATTTGCGCTTTGAATTTTATAAAACCAAAACTATTCGCGTTATTATTTCGGTTGGCACCGCGAATAAAAAACATTAATTTTCGGGCCGAAAAAGCATTCGCGTTATTATTTCGGCTGGCATCGCGAATAAATTTAACCGAAAACAATCGGAATAAGCCGACTAACGACGAGAATAAACTTTTAATCGACAATTACAAAACCGAAAACTTTTATTTAATCGCATATTATTTAATTATTTTATTTAAATTATTTAGCGTGCCAAATTATTAATTTAAATTATTTAAAAATTAAGCTTTCGATTATATTTTAGCCGACAAAAAGCTATATAAAATAAAAAACAATATATATCAAAAACGCTTAATAATAAATAACAAAGCCGATAAATTTCAAATCATAAAAAAAGCCTGTGACGATTCACTCTGTTGCCACCTCTCGTGTCACCCCAGCAACTACGTATAGCTGCAATCTCCCCAGCAACTACGTATAGCTGCAAGCTCCCTGGTCTCCTGGTGGGTTTTCCCATCAATTATGAAGACTATTATGTATATAAAGCTTTCTCCCTTTAGCAACCTCTGCTTTCTGCAGTTATTAATTTTAAATAAATATCTTTGTTGTTACAAAACCAAAGGCTCGTTTTTTATACCATATGAATACGGCGACCAGTTGACTGATTTTCCAGCTTTTCGACTGATTAAATCGTTATATTATTAATAACTCTTTTTTTACGCTAGCGACGGCGTAAATTATCTTTTTTTTCGAATTTTTTACGGGTTATACCAAAGTGATCGACCGGTCGTAAAAAAGTCTATTTTCGCATTTCGCGAAAGATAGCTTTTGTTCAACGATCTCCCTTTTAGCAAAGCTTTTCAGCTTCTGCTACACCTTAACCTTCTTTTTAATCAGCGAAAAAGCAGCCTTTTCCAGAAGCTTCTTTTTCTGAAAAACAATCCTTCCCCCGAGGAAAAAAAAACAAAGGAAAAAGCAGAGCGCTAATCATTTCGCCTGCCACCTTTTTATATTTTAGCGCTAAAAGCGTTCAGTTAAGACTTCTGCAAAATCAACTGAAAAAAGCGCAAAAGCGTAAACGACAATTTCTGAAAGCTATACGATTGCGACAAACCCTTTAATCAAAGCGTTTGATAAAATTTATCGAACGTGCTTCTGCCAGTCGCGAATCTGCTGCTTCTTTCCCTTCTCGCAACGTTTCATTTTAATCAACAAACGCTGCAAACCAACCTCTACGCTTTTCGCGAACTTTTTTTAAATTTCCTTCTGACGGCCAAGATTTTAGCGCGCCTTTTAAACGCTATAGTTTCTATTTATCTGCTGATTTTCGATTAATTCGTATAAAACGCGTTTCGAATCTTAAGTTTAAACTAAATAATAGTAAAAATTACAAAGCACGCTATTAAAAAATTAAAGTTTTCGACAATTTCGAACTTTACTACGACTATTTCGCTGGCGATCGATTTCGCAAGAATTATATATTCGATTAAACCGAAAGCGTAGCAAAAAAGTTCCTAACTCCGCGTATTTTAGACCGCTCCGACCTTATATTTTTCGAAAAATTAATTAAAAAGATCGCCGATTTTCTAGCCGATTCTTCCGACGTTTAAAAAGCCGAAAACGAGTTTAAAATGCTTGTAATAAATACGCACGACGATTTTTGGCGATTTTACCTGCGATTTTCCATTTTCGCAGCGAACGCTTAAATACGGACTAACAAACAGCTTCGAAACGCTTTTCGCGACAAAATACCAAAGCGTCTACGAAAAAAGCTGCATTTAGAATAAACGCGTACAACGACTTTTAAAAATTGGCTTACCGCCGTTCGTCAAAAAAAACAAAGTCAATTGGCTAAACGAATTTTATACGCGAGTCGCTTTTCAACCAAATTTACCATTTATCAAAATAATAGATTTTTAACCAAAGCGTACTACGAATTAAATCGTACGTACGAAAATCGTTCAAATGCTTCATAAGCTTCCTTTCAGCCTTTTGTTTTTCTTTTTCCTTCACGCCAGAACGCCCCCCTTGGCGTTTTTCCCTTTCGATCGGATCAACGACAACGCTCGTTTTTTATTTTATATCAGAAAGTTTAAAAAAATTAATTTGCAAGATTTTTTACGGGCCGATTTTCGGTTTTACTTAAAAGCTCTTTCAGGCTGGTAGATGTAAACGAGATCGAACCGGCCGAAGATTCGCCCTTCGATAATAATAGTAAAAACGAAAACCCTTTTTCAAACGACTTTTAAAATGCATATAAAAAAGTTGAAAGCTTTTCCGTTAATCGGAGAAACGCTCAGATTTAAGCAAAGCTTTTTTTTTAAGCGTATTGCGCGATATGCGTTATTTTGACGTTCGAAAGCTTTTTGATAGCGATTTATTAACAATTTCCGTTATATTTATTAAAAATGGCCTTTCGTATAAGATAAAAGCGTTCGCCGACTTTAAAGCGAACGGTTATGCGTTAATCGATTCGGCGCTGATTAAATCCTTTTTTTTCTTTTTAAAACCTTTGATTTAATTTCTCCCGGCTTTTTTTTTTATAAAAAAGTATAATAAAACTCGTAGCCATTTAATTACATATTTTACGCTTTTTAATTTTATTATTAACAATCGAATACAATCGTTTATTTTTTTTTTAATTATTAACCTCGGAAATTATAGTATGATTTTAGAAAAAGCTTGGCTGGCCGAATATCAAGTTTTATTAAACTGTAATAAACGCAAGCTTTATTAGCCGAAGTTTTATTTTTCCACAGCTTTTTACGCTTGTTGTATTAAAGTCTTTTATTTGCATTTTCGAAAGATTTAATTTCGCTATTAAAACGACGCTGTAAAACGTGACAAGAATTTTAACTAATTGTGGCAGATTTACGACGCTATGCGAAGCGCGAAAAGATCGAATTTTATTCGCGGTGCTAATTTCGATAACGACGCCAATAAAATAATATAAGAAATTACACTACTTTTCTAGGCTGCCGATCTTTTTTTTATTATTTTTTTTCTTTTTTTTTTTTTTTTTTTTCGTCAAAACAGCTTTTTCGTTTTACGAAAAACAATTATATCAAAAACCGAAAAAAAACCTTCGCCGCGATGGCCTTTCAGTTTAATATAATCGATAATTTAAATAAGTTATTTTCTGAACTTTTTAAACGATCAGTTCGAAAACGAGTTTTTTAATCTACTGCTTATTTAATTTCTATCTGTCAGATTATTGCATACGTTTTTAAGCTGATTTTCAAAAAAAAAGCAATTGAAATATTTTCAATCTTTTTGTACGAAATCGACAAAATACTAAACGATTTTACGTATAATACTTTTTTTAAAACCCAATTTCACAGTTTTTTCGAACGTTTCAGAACCAATAAAATATCGATTTCGACCCTTTCAATTAGCTTAGCAGAACTAACTTCGAATAAACCTTTCCTCGAATTTTTTTCCTCGGAATATAAAGACCTCGAACACGTGTTTTCTAAGGCCGCCAGTAACGAGCTAGCTTTTCACCGGCCTTACGACTATAAAATCGAGCTTATTATAAATGAAAAAAAGCTGAAATATACTTTTTTATATAAAATATCGATTTCAAAGCTCGAAATTGTTAAAACCTATTTGCAAAACAATTTTAACAAAGGTTTTATCGAACTTTTCACCGCTTTTTTCGCTGCTCTAATGCTTTTCGCTAAAAAACCCGACGGTTTATTGCGTTTTTATATCGACTATCGAGCTTTTAATAATATTATTCGTAAAAATCGCTATTTTTTTTTTTTTATCGATAAGATTTTTGCTCGTTTTTCGGAAGCGCGAATCTTTACGAAATTCGATATTCGTTAAGCTTTTTACAAAATTCGAATAGACCTCGCCAATGAAAAACTAACGACGTTTCGTACGCGTTACGGCGCTTATAAATGCAAAATGCTATTTTTTGGCCTTATTAATAAACCCGCAATTTACCAACGTTATATAAACGACGTTTTTTTCGATTATTTAAACGATTTTTGCATTGCATATCTAAATAATATTTTTATTTATTCGTCCGACCTTTTGGAATACGTTATATACGTTCGCAAAATGTTTTAAAAGCTCGCTGACGCTGGATTATAGGCCGATATTCGGAAGTCTGAATTCAACGTTATTCGGATTCGTTACTTAGATTTTATTATTTCGATTAAAGGTCTAAAAGTAAATCCAAAAAAAGTTTCCGTGGTCGTTCACTAAAAGCCTTTTATTATTGTAAAAAATGTACAAAGCTTTTTTGGTTTTTATAATTTTTATCGACGTTTTATTCGAAATTACGGTATAATTGCAAAGCTTTTGGTCCATTTAACCAAAGCTAACGTTTTTTACAATTTCATTTTTAAATATCAAAAGAGTTTCGATCTTTTTATATTAGCTTTTATTACTGCACCAGTTCTATAATATTACAGGCAAAACCTTTTTTGCATATTAAAAACTAACGCTTCCGACGGCGTAATAGCTTTTATGCTTTCGCAATTCTATAGCGACGACTGGCTTTTAATCGCTTATTTCAGCAAAATCATGGCTTTCGCAAAGTTAAACTACGTCGTATACGATAAAGAAATGCTCGCAATCGTGAGATTTCTAGGCAACTTTTGTGCTAAACTAATTGGCTTAGTTTATTAAATCAAAATAATTACTAATTATAAAGCTTTGAAATACTTTATAACTTTTAAATTTTTAAACGCTCGATAAATACGCTGGGCCGAGCTTCTCGCCGACTACAACTTTTTCATTACGTATAAATCAAATAAACATAATTTTTTGGCTGACGCATTAATACGTCGTACGAACGAATTCGATCGCCAAAACTTTTTTAAACGCATCCAGCGCCTGCAAATCTTTTACCGAACCGATCAGATCGATCACCGCTTTTTAACTAAAAAACTTCGATTTTTTACGGCTTCCGAAATAGCTGTTTTTATCGTTGAAATAGCTGATTTTTTACTCGCATTCCGTGTCGTTAACTAGCTTTTTCACGCTAATCGCACAGCTAGCAGCCTGATGGCCTTCCGAAAGGAAGCTGTACGAAACGCTACGAAAAAAAACAACGATAATAATATTTCGTATATATTTGAACGCGATCTGCTGTTATATTACGGTCGTTTAATAATACCAGACGTCGATTATTTTCGTCTGGCTTTTATACGAAAAATGCACGACCAGATTTCCACCGCTTATTTCAGCGTTCGCAAAACTACGCAATTGCTTTCGGACCAATATTATTAGCGAAGTATAACAGCTTTCGTAAAATAATATTGTCGCAACTGCCACGCTTATCGAAAGAGTTTTGTTTCAAAAAATAAGCGCTCCGGCTTTTTTTAGCTTTTTTGTTTCTGACCATTTTTGAAAGCACGTTATAATAGACTTTTGCAATTTTAACAAAAACAAACACGGTTACGATAACGTATTCGTAGTGATAAATCGCTTTTTTAAGCAAGCTATTTCGATTTTCTGTTATAAAAATATCGACGTTCGAAACTTTGCCAAATTATATATATTCCACGTATATAAATATTTTGGCTTTTTAAAAAGTATTATTAGCGATCGTAGCTTTTAATATTAATCTACCTTCTGATCTGAATTAAACAAAATATTCGGTACGCAACTAAAGCTTTCGACAGCCGCTTATTTTGAAACCGACGGTCAAACCGAAATTTATAACCAATATCTGCAAAAACGCTTTCGACTTTTCGTAAACTTTTATTAAAACGATTAAAGCGAATTTTTTTTAATAATGGATTTCGCCTAAATGATTTTTTCTTACGAGAGTCTAAATAGCCTTTCACTTTTTGAAATTGTATACGGTTATACTTTTTATATCAATTGGAATTAGAAGCTCGATACTTTCCTTTTTCCTAATCTTTTATATAAATTAAACGCAAACGAAGCTCGTGCGTACGCTCGCCGTTATTACGACGCCTGAAACCTCGCCAAATCGCATTTTTAATAAACATACGACAAGATGAAAAAAAGTGCGAATAAATTTCGCCGCGCGATCGATTTTAACGTTAGCGACTACGTATAGCTCGATATGCGTTTATTTCCGATCTCTCGACTTTTCCGCAAGCTCGACAATTTTATAAACGGCCTTTTTAAAATTGTAGCCAAAATTTTCGATAACGCTTTCAAGCTAAACCTTTTTAATATTATAAACGTACATTTAGTTTTTCACGCTAATCGATTACGTAAAACAGCTAACGACGCGCTTTCAGGTCAGATTAATTCAGCTTTTAAATTTATTAATATAACTGATAAGCTTAAATACGAAATCGAAAAATTGATCGCCTGTCGAATGCAACGGAAAACCTTTTAATACAGAGTTTTTTGAATAAGCTTAGATGAAAATCTCACGTGGTACTCCGCGTTTAATTTTATATACGCTTTTTTAAAAGTGCGCGACTTTTATTTGGCGCATAAGAAGCTTTCCGGTCCTTTTGCAAAACTTGTAGATTAGCTGAAGGCGTATTTCGAAGGTTCGGATTCGTACGATTATTTGAATAATGACGTACCAATAGATAAAAGCTCGAGGGCGCGCTTTTTTCGAACGGGAAGGTAATATAACGATTTATTTTGTTGCCACCTCTCGTATTATCCCAGCAACTACGTATAGCTGCAATCTCCCCAGCAATTACGTATAGCTGCAAGCTCTCTGGTCTTCTGGTGGGTTTTTCCATTAACTGTGGAAACTATTATATATATAAGGCTCTTTTCCTTTAGCAATTTCTGCTTTTTGCAATTGTTAATTCTAAATGAATATTTTTGTTGTTACAGAACCAAAGGCTCGTTTCTTATACTATATGAACACGGCGACCAGTTGACTGATTTCCCAGCCCTTCGACTGATTAGATCGTCACAAAGCTTACGAAAAAGTGTTTTATGAAAAAGCTAAAGCCATTTATCACCGAATTAAAAACGATTTTTAATAAAAAAAATACTTCGAAAATTGCAAAGCTTTCGTTAAAAATTATATTTTTTGCTAAAAACGAAAACTTGGCCGAAAAAAAAACTTATTATATCCGACGTAGTTTTTTAAAATTTAAAAAAAAATCAATCTCGACGTTATACGCGTACCGACCACCGACCGCGGATATATATGCTTTGTATTCGCTATCGACGATTTGTTCGAATAGCTTAAAAAAAAACTTTTCCGAAACGCTACTTTCGAAATTATAACGATCTTTTTTTAAAAAAACGTTATATATCGATACGATTTATTTGGAAAATTAAACGTCGATAATAAATTCGAAAACAAAAGCGTTATCGAAACTTTTACAAAAAAATACGGTATTTACGCATTTAAATTTCAGCTTACAATTCGAAAAGCAACGGATCCGTAAAACGAAATTATAAAAATATTTTTAACAGCTTTTCAAAAGCCACTCGAAAAAGCTATAAGCGTTAATCGCGGAAATTTTCGAAAATGCTTTTTATTATGCGCATATGCATATACGCTTTTATTAAAATAATTTTATTTTTCATTTAATACGGCAAAAACGCTCGACTGCCTTTAAAAACAAAATGATTTATATAAAAGTTTTATAACGTGGTTAAAATAAAAACGAAAGCAAATTTGCTAATAATAAAATTTAAACAATTAAATTACCGCGATATAAATATAAAAAAAATGATTTTAAAAAAAAAAAAATATAAAAAAGCAGCTAAAAAAGTTTGGAATAAAACCAAAGTTTTAAAAAAAACGTTAATTAAAAAAAGAAATCTGATTTTAATTTACAACGTTCAGCGCGCTATCGACAAATCGGCCGATATTAAGTTTAATTATAAATAGCTTGGATCCTACGAAGTATACGAAACCGAATTAAATAAAAGCTATTACAAGCTTACGAAATTCGATAAACAAAACTGAAAAAAACGTTCGCCGCCAACCGGTTAAAACGATTTTACAAAAAAAACCAGTAAATTTATCTTTTGGATTTTGATTTAAATAGCGACTCCGATTCTAGCGATTTCGACGACGATTCCGATCAAAACGATTATACTTCTGAAAAAAAAAACCCTTTTGAAAAGGTTTGAAAACAACCGAACGATAATCCGGCGGCTGAAAACACAATTTAAATCGTAATTTCACTTATAACCGAAAAGAAAAAAAGTGCATATAAAATTGTTTATTAATTGTTTTATTATTTTTATTGCCTATTATTTTTTTTTTAATTATATATTATTCTATTGTTTTTATTTTGCTTTGCTTATATACAATCTAATCATTTTGTTTTATATATACTATTTATTTTTAAGATTTTTTTTTATATTATTTAAAACATTTATTATATTTTTTTTTATTTAATTTTACTTTTTATTTACTAAAACAAAAGCTTTATACATATTTAAGCCGCATATTTAATATATTTATATTGCTCGCATATTTTACGAAAACCATTTTTTATATATTTTATTATTTGCTACTTTCTGCACTATTTACTTTTTTCGTTGTTTTAAACGAATGCCTGCTTAAACAATTATAATTTAATAAAAAAATAGCATACGAATTCCCGTAATTTTTAAATACAAATATTTTACAATTTCCGTACTTTTTCCTAATTACTTTTTAATAAATATAATATACTTTTTTAATTAATAAACCCATCGATATTATATCGTTTTTAAACAAAACGTTGCTAAACCTGGCAAGCTTATTTTTAACTTACTTTGAAACGGAACTATTATACGCAATCTTTTCGAATTTAAGCAGGCGTATAATACCGCTATTCCAAATTAATAAATTACTTTTATAAAAACGTTTATAAAATAATTCGATATAATAATTAAAAACGTCAACGAATTTCTATTCGATTACAAAAGCTTTGTTAAAACTGAATTCGTTCGCAAAAGTCTTAATTACGATAAATTCCTGCTGAATTACGATAACGCTTCAAAAACCTTCGCCGAAGCAAAAAAAGCTCGAAATAATAAAAAAAAAATAACAGACCGAATCTTGCGCTTTTTGCTAAATCAACGAGAAAAAGATATTTAAAAATACGTTTTTAATAAAATTACCGGTATTATTCTACTTCGGCATTTCGCTCGCTTTTTCGAAACTATTACTTTTACGAAAAAAAAAGTCTGGGTACTAAACGCTTATATTTTTAAAGCGCAAGCGTTAAAAGCTAATAACCTAAAAGCGCGCAGGTTCACAAACTTTTTTACAATTATTTGCAAATTAATCGACGACGCTATACAATTATTAAAAAAAATTCTAATCGGCTGCGAAACTTTAAATTTAATTTTTTTTTAAAGCAAAAAACTAAGCGTCGCTAAATATAGCATTTTTATACCGAAAAAAAAAACGACGCTATTTCGATATTTTAAATCTACGATAACGAAAAAAACGAAAAAGCTAATATTATCCTCGTTTAATTCGAAAAAACACACGCGGTGGCAATTAATATTTTTAAACAACTAAAATAATTCGGCGATTTTTATTTTTAATTATCGAAAACGAATTCGAAAACGAAATCAAAAGCGTAATAACAAACAACCGTTTATTCGAATACAAAAAACTTATTATATTTATAAAAACAATTCCGGAAAAAATAAAAATAAAAAACGTAAAAAAACGCGCCGATATTTTCGAAACTTTTTTTATTCGAAAGAAAAAACTATTCGCGTCGCTAATAAAAAAAGCACCGCGAATAAAAACAGCCGGAAATCGACGCCGAATCACAGCCTTTAAGCTAATTAATAAAAAACGCGACGACTTTACGAAATCAGATTCAGAAAACGCCGATACTTCGAAAAAAAAAAATTTAAACGATTTTAAATCTGATTTTTCGAAACTAAATACGCAAATATCAAAAACGTTTACTGCGTTTAAAAACGTCGTATTATTACCGTTAATATTCGAAACTTTAATAAAAGTATTTAAAATTTCGATTATTATACGATTCGATCGAAAAAGCCTAAAAAAAAATATCGAAATTATCGCGGAAAAAATCATATAAAAAGTATAAAATTAAATTATTTTGCTTAAAACTTTCGCTTTCGACGACGTTACGATTTAAAAGTTTTATTTCGATACTTTTATATAAAAATCAAATAAATCCGTCAGCTTTTTTTTTTTTGCTTCGAACGAAAACTAAACCAAGCTTTTTTCGGAAAATTGCAAATGTAATACGCCAAAGCAAATAAAAAAAATCTTTAAAAACGATAACCCGTTTTTACTCGAGCTTTTTTTCGTTGAAAAACTTCGATTTTTTAATTTCGTTTTTACAAATAATATTAACGCCAAAAAAAACGGCAAATTCTGCTATTTTCACGTACGCTATTACGCGGCGTATTGCGATTTAATTACAAAAAAAATTAACGTTATCGATTTTACTAATCGATTCGCTGTTATTAAAAATTCGAATTACGACGTGTTCGAAATTAATTTTAATAACCAATTTATATTCCGACGAAAAACTGCGAAAATTACTAAAGCGCGTGCTAAAGCTTATTTGGGCTACGCAAATTTTAAAATAAATTCTAAAATTTTCAGCGCGATTATAAAATTCGATTAAAACGTAAAAAAATAAAAGCAACGGATATTTTTAAAAGCCGACTTTTTTGGCTTTTCGACCGAAAATATATTTTAAAATCTATTTAAATTAAGCTGCGAATTCGTTAATTACGTAAAATTTCACAACGGAAAAAACAAATTATTATTATATTTTATAAAAAAAAAAAAAATTATATACAAATATTATTTCCGACTGGTTAAAACCCAAAAAGCGCTTACAGCTTTTTTCGCTAATATATTATATAATTTTACTTAGCAAGCTTTTAAAATACATTCCGGCTTTTATTTCGCTGCTTTGATTACTCGGAACTTCGGAAACTGCTGCTTCGTAATTTATTTTAACGTTTCGATCGCTTTAAGCCTTGCTGATTCCGACCGTATTATAATTATAAAATTCGATATCGCCGATTTTTAAAAAAAAAAAAAAATCGAAAATCCTACCGACGCTATTTTCGATTATTACGTTTTGCTTGCTGTCAAAGGGCACGATTCACGGTTCTCGGCCAATAGGCCGAGGGGGCTGAGGGCCGAGGGCCGAGGGGCTGAAGGCAGGAGCTGAGGGCCGAAGGCCGAAGCTTTACCGAACTTCCGAACCTTACCGACCTTTCGAAGTAACCACGACCTAGATAAATCCCGGGTATATAACCAGACCGACCTTTCGTATCCTTACAAATCCTTAAGATTCAGTTCATCAAATGAATGCACTTTCTGCTCCCTGGTTCATTATCGTTCCCCCGTCACAATCTGAATCTTCGAAACGAACCGGCCGGCAGGCATTCAATTTCAAGTCTATATTGGCAAGGGACCGTTTATCCCTGACTGAAAATAATCTCGACGTCGAACCCGGGAAGCATTGCTTTCAAAGTCCAATTAATATTGGCAAAGGATCTTTTATCTCTGACTAAGAGTAATCTCGAAGTCGAACCCGGAAAGCATTGCTTTCAAGTCCAATTAATATTGGCAAAGGACCGTTTTATCTTTGACTAAGAGTTATAACCTCGAAGTCGAACCCGGAAAGCATTGCTTTCAAGTCTAATTAATGTTGGCAAGGGACCGTTTATCCCCCTGACTGAAAGTGATTTCGACGTCGAACCCGGAAAACATTGCTTTCAAGTCCAATTAATATTGGCAAGGGACCTTTTATCCCTGACTAAAAGTGATCTCGAAGTCGAACCCGGGAAGCATTGCTTTCAAGTCCAATTAATATTAGCAAAAGACCGTTTTATCCTTGACTAAAAGTTATAACCTCGAAGTCGAACCCGGGAAGCATTGCTTTCAAGTCCAATTAATATTGGCAAAAGACCGTTTTATCCCTGACTAAAAATGATCTCACGTCGAACCCGAGAAGCATTGCTTTCAAATCCATATTAGCAAAAGACCCTTTTTTAAATCAAACCGACCGGAGCTTTAACGAAAAGAGGGAAAAGTATCAAAGGGCACGATTCACGGTTCTCGGCCAATAGGCCGAGGGGGCTGAGGGCCGAGGGCCGAGGGGCTGAAGGCAGGAGCTGAGGGCCGAAGGCCGAAGCTTTACCGAACTTCCGAACCTTACCGACCTTTCGAAATAACCACGACCTAGATAAATTCCGGGTATATAACCAGACCGACCTTTCGTATCCTTACAGATCCTTAAGATTCAGTTCATCAAATGAATGCACTTTCTGCTCCCTGGTTTATTATCGTTCCCCCGTCACACTTGCATTCGTATACAACTCGGAAATAATCGAAGCTTATTTGCAATTATATTATAACGCTAAGCTAACTAAAATTATTTAAAAAAGCCCAGTTTTTTCGTATTTTAACGCGTTTAAAATAATAGCTTTAATTATTTTATCGGATTACGAAACCGAAAGCTACGAAATAAAAAATAAAATAACTTTTGTCAGCTTTTCGATTAAGCAAAAGGTTTTCGTTAAATTCAAAACTTAAAAAACCGACGGCGCGATACTAATTTATTCGAATAATTACACGGCGCAAAAATATAAAAATTACTTCGAAAACGACGCTTCGATAAACAATCTGATACTATTTGTTTTGCGACGAAAGCAATTATAATATCTTCGGTGATTTCGATTGCAAACGATTATTTTCGAATTATTCCGTAGAATAGTTTTTTTTACAAGCTTCGAAGCTTTTTTCGAAATATTCGTCGGTAAACAACCGTAATCCGACTTATTAGTTTTACGCGAAGCAAAAGCGTTAATCGATTTTAATTACGACGAATTAATCGATTATTTTTACGATTTTAATACAAAACTTTTTAACGCTTTTTGCAAAACGTAAAATTACGTTTAAAAGCTGAAATTTATTATTTACGCAGAAAAATCGTAAAAAACATTTATCGCGGCGATATTTAATAATATTATCGACGAAAAAGCTATTAAAACGTTCGTAAATCTAAACGATACTTCGACTAATATTTTATCGAGCTATTTTTCAAAAAAACAAAATAAACAAAATGATTTAAACGATAAGCGAAACGCTATCTTTCCGCAGAAGCTAATAGCAAAAAAGCCAAAAACGGGTTAAAAAACCGAAAAAGTATAAGGTTAAAAAATTCGGTTTTTAATTAATTAGTTTTTAAATTATATAAAATAAACTAAATTATATTTATTAAAATTATGTTTTTTTTTGGTCGTAGTTAAAAACGACTACGTATATTATTTAAAATAAAATATAAAACGGTAATACTTTGTATTAATAAAAATTAATAGTTTTAGCTATGGTCGAGGCATAAACCCTTCCGAAATCTTTTGCTATTAATTACTTTTAACAGATATAAAAGCAAAGCACTTTTTTAAATAATACTATAAGCACGCAGTCCAATTTATACCTTTACTTATTCTTTTTTTCCTTTTTTCAGCTTTTTCTAGGGAATCCTTAGACTATTTTACTCACCGATATATGGCCGTATCAGTCTGGTTTTTCTACCTACTTTTACAATAATAAAACCAATATTTACGTGGCGCTTTTAACGTTATTATTATACGTATAAATTATTATAATCTGAAATACTTTTTTACGAAAAAACGTTTAAACGAACGCTAAGCGAAATGGGCCGACGAATTAATTAAATACGATTTTACAATCGAATATAAAACAAAAGTTTTTAATCCGGCGAATGGTTTTTTCCGCCGGCCAAATTTAAAAAAAAATTAAAAAAAAAATAACGAACAGTTATTTACGCTATATCGTAAGCTAAAACTAATTTATTTAAAAAATTCTAAAATGTTTTTCGCAATAAAAATACGTTTAAAATCGGAATATAAATTATTTCGCGCCGATAAATATTCGAAGCTTTTGTTAATAAAATCAAAAAGTAAAAAGCAAACGGAAAAAAGTCAAATAAAAAGCTTTTTCGCCGGATTGTTTTTTGCTAATATTATTAATTGCAAATAATATATATTACGAAGCGTAGCCGCTATATTATTATAATCCGAAACGGCTAATAACGAATTAGCAAAACCGATTTATAAAATTATTTTTAAATTGCAAAAATCTGATTTTTTTGTATTATAAAAAACGTACGAGTCGGCTTCGCAAAACAATCGAGCCGAATCCGAAAAACATTGGCGTATAAATTAAAATAAACTATTACGTTATAAAAAACGTGCGAATATTTCGAATAAAAGCGTTATTAAAAGCGAAATATTAAAAATTAATTACGACGATCCGACCGCCGGCTACTAAAGCTTTCGGCGAACGCTAAAACTGGTCGAAAAAAAGTATTTTTAGCCTGGTTTACGAAGCGACGTAAAGCGTTACGTTAATACGTATAAAAAATACTAGAAAAACAAATTTAAAAAGCATCGATTTTATAACGAATTAGCTTTTTTTTCGACTTTTACGAAACTTTAAAAAAAAATTATAAATTTTATTACGGATTTACTTTTTAGCAAAAAACGAAATCGTGTTTACGATTCGATATTCGTTATAATAAACCGATATACGAAACTGTTAAAATATATATTAATATAAAAAACGATTTTAGTTTTAAATTTGGCTGAAATATTTATATAATATATTTATAAAGATTTTGGCTGTTTTAAAAAAATTATTATAAACAAAAAATCAGTTTTTACTAATAAATTCTGGTTTTTAGTAATATTTTATTTATAAATACGACGTCGATTAAATATCGTTTTTCATTTTTAAACCGATAGCCAAACGGAACGTTAAAATTAAGTTTTAAAATTCTATTTTCGTACGTATTGCGATTATCGATAAAACGATTAAGCTACGAAGTTTGTTTTAGCCGAATTTACGTATAACAATTCGATATACGCTTTTACGGATTTTATTTTTTTTCGTATATTTACGGCTTTTATTCAAAACTTGGCAGCAACGTCGAAAGCGACGTCGTAGAAAAAAAAATACCGTCAGCGGAAAAACGAATTAAAATATTGCAAAAAAAAAAAAAAGTATTTAATAAAAAGCTAAAAAAACCCAACGCGAATCACAAAAGGTTTTACGACGTTAAATATAAAAAAATAAATTTTAAATAAGCGACAAAATATTATTATCGATTAAAAACCTTCGATAGCTACGACTTTTTCGAAAGCTTTCAAATAAATATTTAAAGCTTTTTAAAATCAAACGAATTATATACGAGCACGGCTAAATTTATTAATTCGAACTTTTTCTTTAATATCGTATTTACGATATTTTTCACGTTTTTCTATTAAAACCTTAGCAGAATCGAAACGACACCGAGCCGAAAAATAATATAATAAAATTTTAAAAACCCGAAAAATACGAAATTAAATTAATACAAACTTACAAAAATACATAAAAGGGCCGATATTAGTTAATACGATCAAAAAGCTATTTATTAAGCGAAAATTCGTAAAAGCCAAAAAACCATTTTACAAACGCAAAAAAGATTGTAAAAAAATACTTGAAAAATACGACAAATAATAGCAACGGAACAGTAACGAATGCGCGTCGTAAAAAAAAAAAAAAAAAAAAAAAAATACTTAAAAAACCTTAAAACCGCCGCTAAAAACGATTTGTTATCCGTATTATTATTATTATTTCTTTTTTTATTTTTATCGCTATTTTTTTCAGATTTAAAAGCAGCGGCAAATTAAAAAAAATTAATATTAAACGAATTCGCAAAATATTCGATTTATTTTAATTAAAGCTTTTATAATAGCCGTAATCGAATTTTAAATTGCAATTACGATATTTTCGTAAAAATTTAAAATTTGATTTAATTAATTAAAATAAATTCGAGCGACGTTTTCGAAACGTCGGAAAATACGTTTTATATTAACGTCGTTAAATAAAAGGGCCGGCGCAGCCAAAGCTTTTAAAACAGCAGCAGCCGCTAAACCGGCAAAAGCGGGCGCAGCAATAGCAGCGGCAGCTCGAATCGCGGCGCGATTCGCACGATTTTCGATTATTATAAAAATCGAAGCGTTATTTTCTTTTAAACGATTTATATAAACGTTGTAAATAATAAAATCGATAAAAGTTTTAGCAAAAGCTTTGGCTTCGGCAGCAAAAAAAAAAGCGGCAGCGGCGGTAGCAGCATCGAAACGATTTATAAAATCGTTAAGACCCGAAAAAAAAATTTACGCTTCGATAGCGCGTGCGGCAGAAACTTATAGCTAATTAAAAACGAATCCGAATAAAAGTTTAAAAAACTTATAAAAAAACATTAAATATACGAAACTTTGCAGCGGTTGCATTTTACGCTAAAAAGCTCGAAAACGCAAAAAAGCAAAAAAGCCGTTATAATACTTTCGCGTAAAATCAGGCGTATATACCGAAAATAAATAAAAATCAAAAGCATTTTAAAAATTCGCGGCGAACGCGGCGAAAAATAATTAATTAAAATAAAAAAAACTAACGAAAAAATAAAAAAAAAAAAAAAAAAAAAAAAAGTTAAGCAGGAAAATAGCGGCCATTTTAAAAAAAAAACTTTTTTAAACGAAAATACGAACGCTACCGAAAACAAAAAAAACAAAATAGCAAAACAGCTATAATTTACGACCGAAAGCGGAAAAAACAGTTATAATTCACGATTAAAAGCGGAAAAAACCGCACGTTATTTCGAAAGCGTAACGTACGTTATTATAACGATCTAATCAGTCGGAGGGCTGGAAGATCAGTCAACTGGTCGCCGTGTTCATATGGTATGAAACGAGCCTTTGGTTCTGTAACAAAAATATTTATTTAAAATTAATAACTGCGGAGGGCAAAGGTTGCTAAAAAAAAAAAGCTTTATATATATAAATAGTTTTCACAGTTAATAGAAAGACTTATTAAAAGACCAGAAAGCTTGCAGCTACACGTAGTTGCTAGAATGATACGAAAGGTGGCAACAGAATAAATCGTTATACTACCCCTCCGTCCGAAAAAAGCGCGCTTTCGAGCTTTTATTTATTGGTACGTCGCTATTTAAATAATCGTACGAATTTAAATTTTCGGAATACGCTTTCAGCCAGTTTACAAGTTTTGCAGAAGGACCGGAGAACTTTTTATACGTTAAATAAAAATCGCGCATTTTCAAAAAAGCGTATATAAAATCAGACGCGGAATACCACGTAAAATTTTTATTTAAGCTTATCTAAAAAACTTTATACTAAAAAGTTTTCCGCTGCATTCGATAAGCGATTAATTTTTCGATTTCGTATTTAAGCTTATTAATTATATTAATAAATTCAAAAGCTAAATTAACCTGATTCGGAAGCGCGTCGTTAATTATTTTACGCAATCGATTAGCGTAAAAAACTAAATATACGTTTATAATACTAAAAAGGTTTAGCTTAAAAGCGTTATCGAAAATTTTGGTTATAATTTTAAAAAGGCCGTTTATAAGATTATCGAATTTGCGAAAGGGCCGGAAAGTCGGAAATAAACGCATATCGAGCCAAACGTAATCGCTAACGTTAAAATCGATCGCGCGGCGAAATTTATTCGTATTTTTTTTATTTTATCGTAAGTTTATTAAAAATGCGATTTGGCGAAGTTTCAAACGTCGTAGTAGCGGCGAGCGTACGCACGAGCTTCGTTTGCGTTTAACTTATATAAAAAATTAAAAAAAAAGAAAATATCGAGCTTTCAATTCCAATTAATATAAAAAGTATAATCGTATACAATTTCAAAAAGTAAAAAGCCATTTAGACTTTCGTAAAAAAAAATTATTTGGACGAAATTTATTATTAGAAAAAATTCGTTTTAATCGTTTTAATAAAAATTTACGAAAAATCGAAAGCGTTTTTACAGATATTGGTTGTAAATTTCGGTTTGATTATCGGTTTTAAAATAAACGGCTATCGAAAGCTTCAATTGCGTACCGAATATTTTATTTAATTCAAACCAGAAAATAAATTAATATTAAAAGCTACGATTGCTAATAATACTTTTTAAAAGGCTAAAATATTTGTATACGTAAAATATATATAATTTAACGAAACTTCGAGCGTCGATATTTTTATAACAAAAAATCGAAATAGCTTGCTTGGAAAAGCGATTTATTATTACAAATACGTTATCGTAATCGTATTTGTTTTTATTAAAATTGCAAAAGTTTATTATAACGTATTTTCAAAAATGGTTAAAAACAGAAAAAAACTGAAAAAAGCCGGAGCGTTTATTTTTTAAAACAAAACTCTTTCGATAAGCGTAGCAATTGCGATAATATTGTTTTACGAATACTGTTATACTTCGCTAATAATATTAGTCCGAAAGCAATTGCGTAATTTTACAAACGTTAAAATAAGCGGTAGAAATCTGGTCGTATATTTTTCGTACAAAAGCCAAACGAAAATAATCGACGTTTAATATTATTAAGCGACCGTAATATAACAGCAGATCGCGTTTAAATATATACGGAAACGGAGTATTATTAGCGTCGTTTTTTTTCGTAGCGTTTCGTACAGCTTTTTTTCGAAAAGCTATTAAGCTATTAGCTATGCGATTAACGTAAAAAATTTAATTAACGATACGAAATGCGAAAAAAAAATCAGCTATTTCAACGATAAAAACAGCTGTTTCGAAGGCCGTGGAAAATCGAAGTTTTTTAATTAAAAGGCGGTGATCGATTTAATTTGCTCGGAAAAGGATTTGCAAGCGCTGAATACGTTTAAAAAAGTTTTAACGGTCGAGTTCGCTTATACGATATATTAGTACGTTAGCTAAAAAATTGTGTTTATTTGGTTTGTACGTAATAAAAAAGTTGTAATCGGCGAGAAGCTCGGCTTAGCGTGCTTATCGAACGTTTAAAAGTTTGAAAGTTATAAAATATTTTAAGATTTTATAATTAGTAATTATTTTGATTTAATAAAATAAATTAGCTAATTTAGCACGAAAATTGCTTAGAAATTTCACGATTACGAGCATTTTTTTATCGTATACGACGTAGTTTAGCTTTGCGAAAGCTATAGTTTTGCTGAAATAAGCGATTGAAAGCCAATCGTCGCTATGGAATTGCGAAAGCATAAAAGCTATTACGCCGTCGAAAGCGTTAGTTTTTAATATGCAAAAAAGGTTTTGCCTGTAATATTATAAAATTGGTGCAATAATAAAAGCTAATATAAAAAGGTCGAAATTCTTTTGATATTTAAAAATAAAATTAAAAAAAACGTTAGCCTTGATTAAATAAATTAAAAACTTTGCAATTATACCGTAGTTTCGAATAAAACGTCGGTAAAAGTTACAAAAACCAAAAAAGCTTTGTATATTTTTTATAATAATAAAAAGCTTTTAGTAGGCGATTACGGAAACTTTTTCTAAATTTATTTTTAAGTTTTTAATAAAAATAATAAAGCTTAAATAACGGGTCCGAATAACGTTAAATTCAAATTTCCGAATATCGGTTTGTAATTCAGCGTTAGCGAGCTTTTAAAACATTTTACGAATATATATAACGTATTTCAAAAGGTCGGACGAATAAATAAAAATATTATTTAAATATGCAATATAAAAATCGTTTAAATAATCGACGTCGTTTATATAACGTTGATAAATTGCGAATTTATTAATAAAGCCAAAAAGTAGCATTTTGCATTTATAAACGCCGTAACGCGTACGAAACGTCGTTAGTTTTTTATTAACGGAATCCATTCGAATTTTATAAAAGACTTAACGAATATCGAGCTTTGTAAAAATTCGTGCTTTCGAAAAACGAATAAAAGTTTTATCGATAAAAAAAAAAAAATAGCGATTTTTACAAATAACGTTATTAAAAGTTCGATAATCGATACAAAAACGTAATAAACCGTCGGGTTTTTTAGCGAAAAACATTAGAGCAGCGAAAAAAACGATGAAAAATTCGATAAAGTTTTTATTAAAATTATTTTGCAAATAAGTTTTAACAATTTCGAGCTTTAGAATCGATATTTTATATAAAAAAGTATATTTCAGCTTTTTCTTATTTATAATAAGCTCGATTTTATGATCGTAAGGCCGGTAAGAAACTAGCTCGTTATTAGCGGCTTTAGAAAACACGTATTCGAAGTTTTTATATTCCGAAGAAAAAGATTCGAAAAAAGGTTTATTCGAAATTAGCTCTGCTAAACTGGTTAAAAAGGTCGAAATCGATATTTCGTTGGTTTTAAAACGTTTGAAAAAATTATGAAATTGGATTTTAAAAAAAATATTATACGTAAGATTATTTAATATTTTGTCGATTTCGTATAAAAAAGTTAAAAACATTTTAATTGTTTTTTTTTAAAAAATTAGCTTAAAAGCGTATGTAATAATCTGGCAGATGGAAATTAAATAAGCAGTAGGTTAAAAGATTCGTTTTCGAATTAATCGTTTAAAAGGTTCAAAAAAATAGCTTGTTTAAATTATCGATTATATTAAGCTGAAAGGCCATCGCGGCGAAAGCTTTTTTTCGGTTTTTAATATAATTGTTTTTCGTAAAACGAAAAAGCTGTTTTAACGAAAAGAAAAAAGAAAAAAAAGAAATAATAAAAAAGAAATCGTTAGCTTGGAAAAGTGATAGTATGATTTTTTGTATTATTTTATTAGCGTCGCTATCGAAATTAGCACCGCGAATGAAATTCGACTTTTTCGCGCTTCGCATAACGTCGTAAATCTGCCACAATTAGTTAAGATTTTTGTTACGTTTTACAGCGTCGTTTTAATAACGAGATTAAATTTTTCGAAAATGCAAATAAAAGATTTTAATATAATAAGCGTAAAAAGCTGTAGGGAAATAAAACTTCGGCCAATAAAACTTGCGTTTATTATAATTTAGTAAAACTTGGTATTCGGCCAACCAAGCTTTTTTTAGAATTATATTATAATTTCCGAAGTTAATAATTAAAAAAGAAATAAACGATTGTATTCGATTGTTAATAATAAAATTAAAAAACGTAAGATATATAATTAAATGGCTACGAGTTTTATTATACTTTTTTATAAAAAAAAAAGCCGGGAAAAATTAAATCAAAAGTTTAAAAAAAAAAAAAAAATTTAATCAGCGCCGAATCGATTAACGTATAACCGTTCGTTTCAAAGTCGGCGAGCGCTTTTATTTTGTACGAAAAGCCATTTTTAATAAGTATAACGGAAATTGTTAATAAATCGCTATTAAAAAGCTTTCGAATATTAAAATAACGCATATCGTATAATACGCTTAAAAAAAAGGCTTTGCTTAGGCCTGAGCGTTTTCTCGATTAGCGGAAAAGCTTTCGATTTTTTCGTATGCGTTTTAAAAGTCGTTTGGAAAAGGGTTCGTTTTTATTATTATTATTAAAAAGCGAATTTTCGGCCGGTTCGATTTCGTTTATATTTATCAGCTTAGAAAAGCTTTTGGATGGAACCGAAGGTCGGCCCGTAAAAAGTCGTGCAAATTAGCTTTTTTAAATTTTTTAATATAAAATAAAAAACGAGCGTTATCGTTAATCCGATCGAAAAAGAAAAACGTTAAAAAGAGCGTTTTGGCGTGAAGAAAAAAGAAAAACAAAAGGCTAAAAGAAAGCTTGTGGAATATTTAAACGATTTTCGTACGTACGATTTGATTCGTAGTACGCTTTGATTAAAAACCTATCATTTTAATAAATAATAAACTTGGTTAAAAAACGATTCGCGTATAAAATTCGTTTAGCCAATTAATTTTGTTTTTTTTAACGGACGGCGGTAAGCTAATTTTTAAAAATCGTTGTACGCGCTTATTTCAAATGCAGCTTTTTTCGTAAACGCTTTGGTATTTTATCGCGGAAAGCGTTCCGAAGCTGTTTATTAATTCGTATTTAAGCGTTCGCTGCGAAAATGGAAAATCGCAAATAAAATCGTTAAAAATCGTCGTGCGTATTTATTGCAAGCATTTTAAATTCGTTTTCGGCCTTTTAAACGTTTGAAAAATCGGCCAGGAAATCGGCGACTTTTTTTATTAATTCTTCGGAAAAAAAATAAAATCGGAACGGTTTATATGACGATTTAATCAGTCGGAGGGCTGGGAGATCAGTCAACTGGTCGCCGAGTTCATATAATATAAGAAACGAGCCTTTGGTTCTGTAACAAAAATATTTATTTAAAATTAACAATTGCAGAAGGCAGAAGTTGCTAAAAAAAGAAAGCTTTATATATATAAATAGTTTTCACAATTAATAGGAAGATCCATCAGAAAACCAGAAAGCTTGCAGCTATACGTAGTTGCTGGAAAGACACGAGAAATAGCAACAGAATAAATCGTTATATTATTCCTCCGTCCGAAAAAAACGCGCTTTCGAGCTTTTATTTATTAATACGTCGTTATTCAAATGATCGTACGAATTTAAACTTTCGGAATACGCTTTTAGCCAATTTATAAGTTTTGCAAAAGGATCGGAAAGCTTTTTATACGCTAAGTGAAAGTCGCGCATTTTCAGAAAAGCGTATATAAAATCAAACGCGGAGTATTACGTAAGATTTTTATTTAAGCTTATTTAAAAAGCTTTGTATTAAAAGGTTTTCCGCTGCATTCGATAAGCGATTAATTTTTCGATTTCGTATTTAAGTTTACTAATTATATTAATAAATTCAAAAGTTAAGTTAATTTGATTTGAAAGCGCGTTGTTAGCTGCTTTACGCAGTCGATTAGCGTGAAAAACTGGATGTACGTTTATAATATTAAAAAGGTTTAGTTTAAAAGCGTTGTCGAAAATTTTGGCTATAATTTTAAAAAAGCCGTTTGTAGAATTGTCGAGTTTGCGAAAAGGCCGGAAGATCGGAAATGGACGTATATCGAGCCATACGTAATCGCTAATATTAAAATCGATCGCGCGGCGAAATTTATTCGCACTTTTTTTTATTTTGTCGTAAGTTTATTAAAAATACGATTTGGCGAAGTTTTAAACGTCGTAATGGCGGCGAGCGTACGCACGAGCTTCGTTTGCGTTTAGTTTGTGTAAAAGATTGGAAAAAAAGGAAATATCGAGCTTTTAGTTTCAATTAGTATAAAGAATATAACCGTATACAATTTCGAAAAGTGAAAAGCCATTTAGATTCTCGTAAAAAAAAATTATTTAAGCGAAGTTTATTATTAAAAGAAATTCGCTTTAATCGTTTTAATAAAAATTTACGAAAAGTCGAAAGCGTTTTTATAAATATTAGTTGTAAATTTCGGTCTGACCGTCGGTTTTAAAATAAGCGGCTGTCGAAAACTTTAATTACGTATCGAATATTTTGTTTAATTCAGACCAGAAAATAAATTAATATTAAAAGCTACGATCGTTAATAATATTTTTTAAAAGGTTAAAATACTTGTATATATAAAATATATACAATTTGGCGAAGCTTCGAGCGTCGATATTTTTGTGGCAAAGGATCGAAATAGCTTGTTTGGAAAAGCGATTTATTATTACGAATACGTTATCGTAATCGTGTTTGTTTTTGTTAAAATTGCAAAAGTTTATTATAACGTGTTTTTAAGAATAATTAAAAACAGGAAAAAGCTGAAGAAAACCGGAGCGCTTATCTTTTGAAATAAAACTTTTTCGATAAGCGTAGCAATTGCGATAATATTGTTTTACGAAAGCTGTTATATTTCGCTAATAATATTAATTCGAAAGCAATTGCGTAGTTTTGCGAGCGCTAAAATAAACGGTGGAAATTTGGTCGTATATTTTTCGTACAAAAGCCAAACGAAAATAATCGACGTTTGGTATTATTAGGCGACCGTAATATAATAGCAGGTCGCGTTTAAATATATACGAAATATTATTATCGTCGTTTTTTTTCGCAGCGTTTCGTATAGCTTTTTTTCGAAAAACTATCAGGCTGCTAGCTGTACGATTAGCGTAAAAAAGCTGGTCAACGATACGAAGTGCGAAAAAAAGATTAGCTATTTTAACGATAAAAACAGCTGTTTCGAAAGCCGTGGAAAATCGAAGTTTTTCAGTTAAAAGCGATAATCGATCTGATTTGTTCGAAAAAGTGTTTACAGGCGTTAAGTGCGTTTAAAAAAGTTTTGGCGGTCGAATTCGCTCGTACGACGTATTAGTACGTTAGCCAAAAGGTTATATTTACCTGGTTTGTACGTAATAAAAAAGTTATAGTCGGCGAAAAGCTCGGTCCAGCGTATTTGTCGAGCGTTTAAAAGTTTGAAAGTTATAAAATATTTTAAAATTTTATAATTAATAATAATTTTAATTTGATAAATTAAGCTAGCTAGTTTAGTACGAAAATTGCTTAAAGATTTTACAATTGCGAGCATTTTTTTGTCGTATACGACGTAATTTAGTTTTGCGAAAATTATAGTTTTGTTAAAATAAACGATTGAAAGCTAATCGTTATTATAGAATTGCGAAAGCATAAAAGTTACTACGCCGTCGGAAGCGTTAGTTTTTAATATGCAAGAAAAGTTTTGCTTGTAATATTGTAGAACTGATGCAGTAATAAAAGCTAGTATAAAAAAGTCGAAACTTTTTTAATATTTAAAAATAAAATTAAAAGAAACGTTAGCTTTGGTTAAATAGATCAAAGGTTTTATAATTATATTATAGTTTCGAATAAAACGTCGGTAGAAGTTATAAAAACTAAAAAAGCTTTGTATACTTTTTATAATAATAAAAGGCTTTTAGTAAGCGATTACGAAGATTTTTTTTAGGTTTACTTTTAGGCTTTTAATAGAAATAATAAAGCTTAAATAACGGATTCGAATAACGTTAAATTCAGATTTTCGAATATCGGCCTATAATTCAGCGTCAGCGAGCTTTTGGAATATTTTGCGAACGTATATAGCGTGTTTTAAAAAGTCGGACGAATAAATAAAAATATTATTCAGATATGCAATGCAAAAATCGTTTAGATAATCGAAAAAAACGTCGTTTATATAACGTTGATAAGTTGCGGATTTATTAATAAGGCCAAAAAATAGCATTTTGCATTTATAAACGCCGTAACGCGTACGAAACGTCGTTAGTTTTTTATTAACGGAATCTATTTGAATTTTGTGAAAAGTTTAACGAATATCGAGCTTCGTAAAAATTCGCGCTTTCGAAAAACGAGCAAGGATTTTATCGATAAAAAGAAGAAAATAGCGATTTTTACGAATAACGTTATTAAAAGCTCGATAATCGATACAAAAACGTAATAAACCGTCGGGTTTTTTAGCGAAAAGCATTAGAATAGCGAAAAGAGCGGTGAAAGATTTAATAAAACTTTTATTAAGGTTATTTTATAAATAGGTTTTAATAATTTCGAGCTTTAAAATCGATATTTTGTATAAAAAAGTATATTTCAGCTTTTTTTTATTTATAATAAGCTCGATTTTATGGTCGTAGGGCCGGTGAAAGGCTAGCTTATTACTAGCGGCCTTAAAAAACACGTATTCGAGGTTTTTGTATTTCGAAGGAAAAGATTCGAAAGAAAATTTATTCGAAATTAGCTTTGCTAAACTGATTAAAAAGGTCGAAATCGATATTTCGTTCGTTTTAAAACGTTCGAAAAGATTGTGAGATTAGATTTTAAAAAAAATGTTATACGTAAGATTATTTAGTATTTTGTCGATTTCGTATAAAGAAATTAAAAACATTTCAATTGTTTTTTTTTTAAAAATCAGCTTAAAAACGTATATAATAATCTGGCAGATAAAAATTAGATAAGCAGTAGGTTGAGAGACTCGTTTTCGAACTGGTCGTTTAAAAGGTTTAAAAGGTGGCTTTTTTAAACTATCGATTATATTAAGCTGAAAGGTTATCGCGGCGAAAGCTTTTTTTCGGTTTTTAGTATAATTGTTTTTCGTAAAACGAGAAAGCTGTTCTGACGAAAAAAAAAGAAAAAAAAAAAAAAAAATAGAAAAGGAATCGGCAGCCTGGGAAAATGGTGTAATTTTTTGTATTATTTTATTAGCGTTGCTATCGAAATTGGCACCGCGAATGAAATTCGATTTTTTCGCGCTTCGCATAACGTCGTAGGTCTGTTACAATTGGTTAAGGTTTTTATTACGTTTTACAACGTCGTTTTAATAGCGAAATTAAATCTTTCGAAAATGCAAATAAAAGATTTTAATACAACGAGCGTAAAAAGCTATGGAAAGGTAAGACTTCGGCTAATAAAGCTTGCGTTTATTACAGTTTAATAAAATTTGATATTCGGCCAACCAAGCTTTTTTTAGAATTATATTATAATTTCCGAAATTAGTAATTAAAAAAAAAGTAAACGATTATATTCGATTGTTAATAATAAAATTAAAAAGCGTAAAATATATAATTAAATGGCTACGAATTTTATTATACTTTTTTACAGAAAAAGAAGCCGGGAAAAATTAAATCAAAGGTTTTAAAAAAAAAAAAAGAAATTTAATCAGCGCCGAATCGATTAACGCATAATCGTTCGCTTTAAAATCGGCGAGCGCTTTCATTTTGTACAAAAGGCTATTTTTAGTAAATATAACGGAAATTATTAATAAATCGCTACTAAAAAGCTTTCGAACGTTAAAATAACGCATATCGCGTAATACGTTTAAAAAAAAAGCTTTGCTTAGGCTTAAGCGTTTTCCCGATTAGCGGAAAAGTTTTTAATTTTTTTATATGCGTTTTAAAAATCGTTTAAAAAAGGGTTTTCGTTTTTATTATTATTATTAGAAAGCGAATTTTCGGCCGGCTCGATTTCGTTTATATTTATCAGCTTAAAAAGGCTTTTGGGTGGAACCGAAAGTCGGCCCGTAAAAGGTCGTGCAGATTGGCCTTTTTGAATTTTCTGATATAAAGTAAAAAACGAGCGTTGTCGTTGATCCGATCGAAAAGAAAAAACGCTAGAAAAGGCGTTTTGGCGTGGAAAAAAAGGAAGAACAAAAGGCTGAAAAGGAATCTGTGAAATATTAAAACGATTCGTACGTACGATTTGATTCGTAATACGCTTTGGTTAAAAATCTATTATTTTAATAAATAATAGATTTGGTTAAAAAGTGATTCGCGTATAAAATTCGTTCAGCCAATTGATTTTGTTTTTTTTAACGGACGGCGATAAGCTAATTTTTGAAAATCGTTATACGCGCTTATTTTAAATGCAGCTTTTTTCGTAAACGCTTTGGTATTTTATCGCGGAAAGCGTTTCGAAGCTGTTTGTCAGTTCGTATTTAAACGTTCGCTGCGAAAATGGAAAATCGCAGGTAAAATCGCCAAAAATCGTCGTGCGTATTTATTGCAAACATTTTAAATTCGTTTTCGACTTTTTAAACGTCGGAAAAGTCGGCCAGAAAATCGGCGATTTTTTTTATTAATTTTTCGAAAGAAATAAAATCGGAACGATTTAAAATACGCGGAGTAAGAAACTTTTTTGCCACGTTTTCGGTTTGATCGAATATATAATTTTTGCGAAATCGATCGTTAGCGAAGTAATTATAATAAAATTCGAAATCGTCGAAAATTCTAGTTTTTTAGTAGCGTGTTTTATAATTTTTATTATTATTTAATTTAAACTTAAGATTCGGAACGCGTTTTATGCGAGCTAATCGAAAATTAGCAAATAAATAGGAATTATAACGTTTAAAAAGCGCGCTAAGATTTTGAACGTTATGGGAAGATTTAAAGAAAGTTCGCGAAAAGCGTGGAAATTAATTTGTAGCGTTTGTTAATTAAAATAAAACGTTGCGAAAAAAGAAAAAAGCAGCAGATTCGCGATTGGCAAAAGCACGTTCGATAGATTTTACCAAACGCTTTAATTAAAAGGTTTGTCGCAATCGTATAATTTCCAAAAATTATCGTTTACGCTTTTGCGCTTTTTTCAGTTGATTTTGCAAAAGTTTTAACTGAACGCTTTCAGCGCTAGGCTGTAAGGAAAAGGTGGCAGGCGAAGTGATTGGCGCTCTGCCTTTTCTTTTGTTTTTTTTTTCTCGGGAGAAAGACTGTTTTTCAGAAAAAGAAGCTTCTGGGAGAGGCTGCTTTTTCGTTAATTAAAAAAAAGGAGGTTAAAATGTAATAGCAGAAGCTGAAAAGCTTTGCTAAAGGAAAAATCGTTGAACAAAAGCCATTTTTCGCGAAATGCGGAAATAAGCCTTTTTACGACCGGTCGATCATTTTAGTATAACCCGTGAAAAATTCGAAAAAAGAAATAGTTTATGCCGTCGCTAGCGTAGAAAAAGAATTATTAACAATATAACGATTTAATCAATCGGAAAGCTGGAAGATCAGTTAACTGGTCGCCGAGTTTATATAATATAAGAAACGAGCCTTTGGTTTTGTAACAAAAATATTTATTTAAAATTAACAATTGCAAAAGGCAGAAGTTGCTAAAAAAAAAAAGCTTTATATATATGAATAGTTTCCACAGTTGATAAAGAGACCCACCAGGAGACCAGGGAGCTTGCAGCTATACGTAATTGCTGGGGAGACACGAAAGGTGGCAACAGAGTGAATCGTCACAGTTTAAAATACGCGAAGTAAAAAATTCTTTTGCTACGCTTTCGGTTTAATCGAATATATAATTTTTGCGAAATCGATCGCTAGCGAAATAGTCGTAGTAAAATTCGAAATTATCGAAAACTTTAATTTTTCAATAGCGTGCTTTGTAATTTTTATTATTATTTAGCTTAAACTCAAAGTTCGAAACGCGTTTTATATAAGCTAGTCGAAAGTCAGCAGATAAATAAAAATTATAGCGTTTAAAAAAACGCGCTAAAGTTTTGGCCGTCAGAAAAAAATCCAAAAAAAGTTTCGCGAAAAGCGTGAAAATTAATTTGCAGCGTTTATCGGTTGAAATAAAACGTTGCGAAAAAAAATGGAACGGCAAATTCGCGATTGGCAGAAGCACGTTCGATAGATTTTATTAAACGCTTTGATTAAAAAGTTTGTCGCAGTCGTATAATCTCCAGAAGTTGTCGTTTACGCTTTTGCGCTTTTTTTAATTGATTTTGCAAAAGTCTTAACTAAACGCTTTCAGCGCTAAATTGCAAAAAGATAACAGGCGAAATAGTTGGCGCTCTGCCTTTTTTTTTGTTTTCTTTTTTCGGGGGGAAGACTGTTTTTCAAAAAAAAAAGCTTCTGGAAAAAACTGCTTTTTCGCTGATTAAAAAAAGAAAAGTTAAAATGTAATAGCAGAAGTTAAAAAGTTTTGCTAAAAAAGAAATCTGTTGCGCTATATTTACATTCCTTTATTTCCTTTCATTTCTTTTGTTCCAGATTTATTCTTTCTGTACGCTTTCAGTAGTTAAATGTTCCTGGAGCTCGGAAAGGCTCGTAGTCACGTGATAACGAGCCTTCTCGGAAACTAGTTTTTCCGAGCGACTGACTAAGCGAGCCCGAACCTTCCGTCTTCTGCGGAAAACTCGCCAGTCAGATTTAAAATAATACAAATAATATTTTATTGTATATAATTTATCCGTTTCAGCTTCCGGTAAGAGTTTTTACCGATTATTCGGCTATATACGACAGTTATAAGCCCCGAAGCTAATTAATAAGCTTTTTTCTGCAATGCATACGCTAGGAAACTCGTTAGAAACTTTTACCGGTTAATCTATTCGAATTGTTAAAAAAATTCGTAGAAAATTATACTTTGCAAAGTTTTTTTTATTTAGCAAAAAGCTACGAATCGATAAAAAGCTATTGAAAATGCGGAAAGCATCAATTCTTCGATTTTTTTAATTTATAAATTTTATTTTTATTTTTCTATTTTTTTCAATTCAATTAATCGATCCTTCATAACGAAAATAATATATCGGCCCTTACGAAAAAAAAGATTTTTTTTTACGATCCAAAATCGTAGATCTTTTGATTAAAAACGTACAAATTTCATCGATTAAAGATTTTTTTCTTCGATTACACCGATCTTAACCTTTTATTTCGCTTTTTTATTAATAAACGACCATAAAAACAGTTTTCGTATCAGTTTATTAATTAAAAAAACAAAAAGCGCCAAGCAAACTACGATAGAAAATACGCCGAATACAATAGTATAACCGAAGCAAAAAAAGCCGCCGTTACGATTAATAATTTTTCCGATAAGCCTCGACCAGCCAATTTAATTTTCGACGATTTAAAAAATAAAATCGATTATTTTTTCAAAAACCATTTAAAAAAGCTTAAAAAATGGCAGGAATACGTTACTGCTTATTAAAAATTGCTCGACTAAATCTTTTTAATTATAAAATCAATTTAATAAACTTTGCAATTGATTAATCGAAAATCAACGCTATTAATAATAAAAAAGCGTACGCCACTTTTTATACTAACTTGCAAAAAAAAATTTTAATAAATGGAAATATGCGTAAAATCAAAGATTTATATTATGAAAAAAAGCAGAAGTTATTTTAAGCATTCGTTCGTATTTTAAAAAAGAATATTACCTTTGTATATTTTTCCGTAATTAATTCCGTCAGATTTAATTATAAAAACACTTTTCGCAAAGCGTATAGCGGAAAAGATAAATATAACCGAATAAATAAAAAAATAGCAGATCGCTTACAAAGCAGCTGTCGAATATAAGATTTCTAATATAAATGGCCGTTATACTGCTACCGATTTTTTCGACGCAGTCGCCGCATATATTAATTTATAATAAACGAACGGCAAAAAAGCTGAATATTTAAAAAACGAATTTGCCGGCCTTTTTATAAAAAAGATTTTAATCGAATTAAGTTTTATAATTTTTTTTTTTAAAAACAACCGAGAATTCGATAATTCAGGCCGAAAGGTCGGAGTTTTCGCTATTTCCCTTTTCGATTTTGAAAACAACGATATTTCGAAAAATCGTAGAAAAAAAAAAGAAAAAAAAAAAAAAAAAAAAAGAAAAAAAATATAATTATTTATACGACATTTTCAAAAAGCGCTATTTTTATTTTTTAACCGATTGTAAAAAGCTTTTGTATGTAATAAATAATCGTTGTAAAAAAAAGACTTTTTCCAATTTTTTAAATAGATAGAAAATCGCTGAAATGCGAAAAAAAGCTGTTTTTCAATTATAAAAAAGCTTTAAAAGCTTTGAATAAAAAAGGTATTTAAATGGTCGTAAGTAATAAAAAAATCCTTGAAATTTTAATAATCAAATCAAAACAGATTTCAAAATTAATTTTTAAAAACGACCAAAAAAAAGTTTTTTTTTTTACCGTAATTTTTTTTTTTTTTTTGCTTTGATGCGATTAAAAAGCATTTCGGAATCAACGTTTTGATTTTGAAACTTAATTAATATTATTTTTTAAATAAAAGTATTTTTTTTAATAATTGTTCTAAAATTTATTTAATAAACGATAAAAATTTTTTTATCGAAAAATCTTATAAAAAAGTTAATAATTTTATCAACAGCGTTTATGCAAATATACAGAATTTTCCAATCGTCGGGAAAAAAAGTCGTTTGATAAAAAAAGCTTTTCGTAAAAAAAATAAAAAACTCTGAAATATAGTTTTTAATAACGTAGCGTTCGTTTCAGATTTTATTACTAATATTATTTCCGCTAGTCTTTTGGCTAAAAAAAATTATTAGTTTCAAAGGTCAAATAATACTTTTCGTTTTAAAAGTTTTAAAAGTTTTATTTTAAAACGTTAATATTAAACGATCGCCGATTTTTATATATTTTTGAATATATTAAAATTAATTGTTTTTTTTGTTCGTATTTTTCTACGTGATAATTTAAATTTTTTAAAACGTGATTCGTCCGGCCTAATAATTTATATAATTCCGAAACGTCGTACGCGCCATAAGTTTAAAAAAAGCAGCGTGTTTATTTACGATCGGAATAACGATACGCGCTTATAATATTTTCGTTCGGACCATTTGGATAAAAACGCGTTCGAAAAGCTGATCGAAAACATTCGTAAAATAAAAATCAAAGGTTTAATTAAAATAAAATGCGAAAAATATGCTATTACGCATTTAAAACAAATGATTTTAAAAGCAATATCAGAAAACAAATCTTTTAAGCTTTTTTTTCGTATCGGCTGAAATTTTTACGATTATTTCAAAAGTCGTAAAAAAGCTTATAACGGCTCGACGTAAATATTTTTAATAAAAAACGAATATAATAAAAAGATTTAGGTTTTAGCTATTAAAACGAAAAGTATAAAAGTCGTTCTGAACCGTTTCTAAACGTTCGACGCATAAATAAAACGCTAATACAACTTTTTTATATGCAAAATTCGATAAAATAACGAATCGTCGGTAATTTCAAAATAAAAAAACATTATTTCGAAATATCAGAAATAAGCGAAGCGCGAAAATATTAATTTGATGATTTTATTTTACGTATACCAGCTAAATAACTCGATCGAACGAGCAAAAAAAAAAGTAATTAAGCGTTCGATAAAAATAAAAATTAAAACGGGCCTTTTAATTTTTTTTTGGCTCGAAACGATAAAAGTAGCAGCGCATTTGTATAATATATCGCCGCTTGCGAAAAAACAATTTAAATTTTCAAATAAAATTTTATATAATTAATTTAAATAATATTTCCGGTACTACGATTCTGTTATTATAAAAGCGCGTACGGCCGATTTTAAATTAAATTAAAGCAAAATTTATGCGTACGAAATTCGTGCGTATTTAATAATAAAAGATCGAAAGGCCATAAAACATAAAAAAGAATTTAAAATTTTTTCGAAAAAATATATCGGATATTTAATTAAATATAACGCTTTTAATATTTACAAAATCTGGGTGCTTTAGCTAATACGTATAATTACGAGCCGAAACGTAGTATTTAACGAGTTTAAATTCTATTTTTCGAAAATTAAAAGTTTAAGTCTTATAATTAAACTAAAACTTTAAAAAACCGTAAAATTTATCGAAAACGCGAAAAACGAAAAAGCTTAAAATGCTAAATATCAAATACTAACGGGCGGTTTTAATAGCGGCGCAAACCAGCAAAACTCGGTGTGCTAAAAAAGAAATAATATAAAAAAAAAGCTATTATTACAAAACGAATATTTTTCAGATTTTATAAAAAAAAATAAAGTTTTTTTCCACCGGAACCGCTATCAGAATCAGAACCGATTTTAAGCTTTTTTGATAAACTTTCAAAGCTTACGATAAAAAAAAAAATTTTTAATATTAATGGATTTAAATATTTCAAAAAAAGCTAAATTCTCGGAAGTAAAAGATTTAATAAAAATCGAAGCGATCGAATCTTTTTTTACGATCGATTTAAACGTTTAAAAAATTCGAAAATAATAATCTTTTATAAAAACTTTTTCGATAAAGCTATTACCGACTAGTTTTAATTTTTAAAATTAATTATTAATCGAAAATATGTAAAATATATCCGAAATATTTTGACCGACGCGATAAAAGCGTTAAAAAGTTATAAAAATCTAAAAAAAAGTAACAGACTAATAAAGCTTATTATTATAAAACAAAATAAAACGGAGCAAAACTTTAAAAAATCCTTCGGCGCGAATATAAAAATGGTTCTATACAAAAAAACGCGTAATTCAATTTTTTAAATTATAATTAAAAGCTATCGCTCGACAAATTAAACGCTAGATCGATTTAAAATAAAGCAGCTATTTAAACGCTTGCTTTTGGAAGCTTTTTCAAAGCTGATTATTAAAAAAAAAGCATTATTTAAAAAAAGTAAAAAAAACAAATCGAAGTTTCCGATAAGCGATAAAAAGCAGCTGATTTTAGAAACTGCCAAACGAAATCGTACAAATTTTATTTTATACTGGCCGGATAAACCGGAAATATACGCCACGATATGCGAAATTTTTTAATTAATAGCTCTATCTATTAAATAATAAATCGACGAGTTCGTTTATACGTTTTAAATAAACGAGCCGATTCAGATAAATAAAAAAAAATTTTAAGCTGTCCACGCAGTAATAGCGGCTTCGATAAAAAAAAAATCGGTAAGAAATATTTAATTTTCCGATTAAAAATAATATCGGAACAATTTACCGAAAGCTTTAAAAAACTGAAACGAATTAAAAAACTATTAAATAAAAAAGCAATTCAGAAAAAAAGCAAAAAAAAAACCGAAATCAAAAACTTAAAAATCAAAAAATGTTAAAAAATTATCAAAAAAAATAAAATTATAAAACCTATTTTATTTAAATAAATTTTTATATACAAAACGAACAGTTTAAGCGAATTGCAACGGTGCAAATCGAAACTAGTCGTAAAAAAAATTTTTTAAAACGAAGCTTTAATTTTTTTTTATATACGCAGTTATATTCGCAGTTCGTTTTTTTCCGAACGGTTATAACGCTAGCGGCTTATTTCGATTTGAAAATCAAGCAATTCGATATAATTAATATATTCGTTAATACAAAACGAAATTCCAAAAATAAATCAATTACGTATTATTTGTTTAATAAATTCAAATAATTAAATATAATAATATAGCTAAACCGAGCTTTATATAAATTAAAAAACTTTTCAATTTTATAATACGGCGAATTTGCCAATATTTTAAAAAAGCTAAAGCTCGAACTAATAAGCGAAAAACCTTATATATTCGCCAACGAAATACGAAGCGTATACGTAGCGTTTTACGTCGATAATATTTAAGTTTTATACCACGGTTTCTATTCGTTAAAAGCCGACGAAATTATTTTCGGTCTGAAAAAAGCTTACGAATTTACAAATATAAAAAATCTAAATTATTTTTTTAAAATTCGTATTTTACGAAACAAACAAAAAAAGAAAATTTCTTTGTTTTACGACTCGTATATCGAAAAAATCGCTACGAAGTTTAGTATATACAAAAAGCGCTTTTTAAATACGTTTTTTCTAATCTGCGAATTTATTAAAAACCTAGGCGTAGCTACGCTTACGCAAATCAAAAAGTATTAAAAAAAAATCGGTTTAATTTTGTATACGGCTATTATGCTTCGACCCGACGTGGCTTTCGCAGCCTTTCAGCTTTTTTACTTTTTTACCAATTTAAGTTTTTAATATTTCGAAACAGCTAATTAAACGCTTCGATATTTTTATAAAACGAAATTTTTAAAAATCGTTTATAATCGGAAAAAGCGGGAAAACCAATTAATAATTTCCACCGATGTTTTTTTCGCCGACGATTTAAAAACTCGAAAATCCTTTCAGAAATATATTTTTTTTTTTTTTTCGGAAATGCTATTTTATAAAAAGCTATACGATAAAACACAATTATTATTTTTTTAATTAAAACGGAATTATTTGCTTATATAACGATCGTAAAAAAAATAATAGCATTTCAACGTTTTTTCAAAAAGCTTCGATTCGATATTATTTTTAAATAAAACGTATATTGCGACAATTAATAAACGATTAAACTAATCGTAAAAAACAAAAAAAATTTTTTTACGAAACTTCGCTACGTCGATATAAGCAATATATAAATTCGCTAAAAATATTAAAATAAAAAATTCAAAATTATATATTTTTTAACAAATAAAATATACGCAAACGGTTTTATTAAAAATTTAATCCGATAAAAATACGAAAGTTTCGTTAAACTTTTTAATTTACGAGATTTTCGGAATTTTATCGAAAAGCTCGATTAATCGAGCTGAAAAGTTTGCATTTTGCAAACGTATATTTATTTAAACAGATTTTTATTAAAACTTAAAATATAGCAAAAACCATTTTTTAAATAAAAAAAATCCGAATTTTTCGCAAATTCAGAAATTCAAAATTAAACCGTTCAGCTTTACAAAAAATTAAAAATATAATCCGTTAAAATAATAATCCGCGTCCGACGCTTCGCGATAATTAAGCTTAAAATAAATCTTTCGATAAGCTTTTTAAAAACAGCTGCCGCCGGCTATACAACCGAAGCATTTTTTTTTTTTGCGAAGCTTTATTAAGCTAAAAATTAAAAACGTTTAACAGAAAAATCGCCGCGAAATTCTTTTCTGAATTTTCAAAAACGAAAGCATTTTTTAATAAATCGTAGCCAGGCTTTATTCCGCCAGCACGTAAAACAAAAATAAAAATTTTTATTCGAAAAGCAGAAATTTAATGTCAGAGGGCACGGTCCAAGTTCTCGGCCTTTGGCCGAAACCTTGCCGAACGGCTTTCGGCCTTCGGCTTTCGGTCAGTGGCCCGAGCAGGCACGACCCAGATGGATTCAAAAATATAATTAAACGGACCTTTTGTATTTTTTTAAATTCCTAAAATTTAATATATTAATTAAATAAATGCTTTGCTTTTTGGTTTATTTTCTGATACATTCTAACATTCTGAATTTTTTTTTCAGGACCGGCCGGCAAGTATTTTTTTTTATTATTTATTTAACTCCGTATATTTCAGGCTTTAGATTTTAATAGAAAACCGATCGGCTTTACGATTAATCCGCAACGAAAAAAAGAATTCAACAGATTTTAAAAAAAAAAATATTTTCCAAGCTAAAATTTTAATTTTATTAATATTATTTTACTAAGTATTCGGACGTTAAATAATATAGCGACCGAAGTAAACGATAATTACGAAAATCAGACCGACGATAAGTTTTTATTTTCCGACTCTTTTTTTTTTTTTTCCCGTTTTAATTTATTTCGCAACTTTTTGCCGCTAACGAACGATTACGCAATTTTTCCTTTTTCCGTTCCGAAACTTTTTTACGTATTAAAACTTAATTAAAAGCAGAACGCGAAAAAAATAAAATTATAAAAGCTAAATTCGCAGTTATAAAAGCTTAGCAAATAAAGCTGCAACGATTTTTTGCTAAAGCTTTTGCATTTTCCGGAATCAACCAAATTGCTTTTGATTTTTACCGCAATTTGCTTTTTTTTTGAAAATCCGCTATTTAATAACCAAGCTTTTACAACATTATTATTATTTTCATTTCGCTTTTAATTTTTATAAAATTTAAAAAGCGAACCGATTATCTTAAAAGCCGAATTCGCTAATTTTTTTTTTGCTAGTTATATATTATAACGATTTAAAAACTTTTTTAAATCGAAATTATTATTAATTTTCACTTTTTTTAAAAACGATATTAAATACTGGTTATTGAAAATAAAAAATTATTTCGCTAAAAAAAGTATTTTCCGATCGGATTTATAAGTTTTAATCGCGAAAAAAACTATTTATTCGATTTAATTAAAAAACGAATCGTATATATCCGAATTTATTATAAAAACCTTTTAAAAATCGATAAATTTATAACCTGGGTTTTTTTAAAAATCTGGCTTTATTAAAAATACGCCCGGATTAAAAACTCGGTCGAAGCTAATAAAAAATTAAAACGATGCCAAATGTTCGCGATTCAGTTTATAACCGATTTTATTAATTATTTCGAAACTGTGACGACTCACTCGTTTGCCCCTCGCGTCACCCCAGCAACTACGTATAGTTGCAAGCTCCCTGGTCTCCTGGTGGGTCTCCCATTAACTATGGAAACTATCATGTATATAAGGCTTTCTCCCTTTAGCAATCTCTGCCTTTTGCAGTTGTTAATTCTAAGTGAATATTTTTGTTACAAAACCAAAGGCTCGTTTTATACCATATGAATACGGCGACCAGTTGATTGATTTTCCAGCCTTCCGACTGATTAAATCGTTATATTATTAATAATTCTTTTTCTACGCTGGCGACGGCGTAAACTATTTTTTCTTTCGAATTTTTCACGGATCATACCAAGATAATCGACCGGTCGTGAAAAAGCTTATTTCCGCATTTCGCGAAAAATAGCATTTGTTTAACGATCTTCCCTTTAACAGAGCTTTTCAGCTTCTGCTATTATATTATAACCTCCCTTTTTTCAATTAGCGAAAAAGCAGCCTTCCCCAAAAGCTTTTTTTTTTGAAAAACAGTCCTCCTCCCGAAAAAAAAAAAATAAAAGAAAAGGCAGAGCGTTAACTATTTCGCCTGCCACTTTTTTCTTGCAGCCTAGCGCTGAAAACATTCAGTTAAAACTTTTGCAAAATTAATTAAAAAAAGCGCAAAAGCGTGAACGACAATTTCTGGAAATTATACGATTGCGATAAACCTTTTAATCAAAGCGTTTGGTAAAATTTATCGAACGTATTTTTACCAATCGCGAATCTGCTGCTTTTTCTCGCAACGTTTTATTTCAACCAACAAACGCTGCAAATCAACTTCCACGCTTTTCGCGAATTCTTTTTAAATTTTTCTATAACGGCCAAAATCTTAGCGCGCTTTTTAAACGCTATGGTTTCCATTTATTTGCTGACTTTCGATTAGCTCGTATAAAACGCGTTTCGAATTTTAAATTTAAATTAAATAATAATAAAAATTATAAAACACGCCATTAAAAAATTAAAATTTTCGACAATTTCGAATTTTACCACGACTATTTCGCTAGCGATCGATTCCGCAAAAATTATATATTCGATCAGACCGAAAGCGTAGCAAAAGAATTCCTGACCCTCCGTATTTTGAACCGTTCCGACCTTACTTTTTCCGAAAAATTAATTAAAAAGGTCGCCGATTTTCTGGCCGACTTTTCCGACGTTCAAAAGGCCGAAAACGAATTTAAAATGCTTGCAATAAATACGCACGACGACTTTTGGCGCTTTTATCTGCGATTTTCTATTTTCGCAGCGAACGTCCAAATACAAACTGACAAACAGCTTCGAAACGCTCTTCGCGATAAAATACCAAAGCGTTTACGAGAAAAGCTGCATTTGAAATAAGCGCGTACAACGACTTTTAAAAATTGGCTTATCGCCGTTCGATAAAAAAAATAAAATTAATTAGCTAAACGAATTTTATACGCGAATCGCTTTTCAATCAAATCTATTATTTATTAAAATGGTAGGTTCTCAATTAAAGCGTACTACGAGTCAAATCGTACGTACGAAAGTCGTTCTGGTGTTTTATAAGCTTTTTTTCAGTTTTCTGTTTTTTTTCTTTTTCCACGCCAAAACGCTCCTTTTGGCGTTTTTTCTTTTCGATCGGACCAACGACAACGCTCGTTTTTTATTTCATACCAAAAGGTTCGAGGCTAATTTGCACGATCTTTTACGGGCCGATCTTCGGTTTTATCCAAAGGCTTTTCCAGGCTGGTAGATATAAACGAGGTCGAGCCGGCCGAAGATTCGCTTTTTAATAATAATAGTAAAAACGAAAACCCTTTTCCAAACGATTTCCAAAACGCATATAAGAAAATTAAAAGCTTTTCCGCTAGTCGGAAAAACGCCCAGGCCTAAGCAAAGCTTTTTTTTTGGGCGTGTTGCGCGATATACGTTATTTTGACGTTCGAAAGCTTTTTGATAGCGATTTATTAATAATTCCCGTTATACTTACCAAAAATAGCTTTTCGTACAAAATAAAAACGCTCGCCGATTTTAAAGCGAACGGTTATGCGTTAATCGATTCGGCGTTGATCAAGTCCTTTTTTTTTTTTTTAAAACTTTTGATTTAATTTTTCCCGGCTTTTTTTTCTGTAAAAAGGTATAATAAAGCTCGTAGCCATTTAATTATATATTTTACGCTTTTTAATTTTATTATTAATAATCGAATACAATCGTTTATTTCTTTTTTAATTATCAACTTCGGAAATCATAGTATAATTCTAAAAAAAGCTTGGTTGGCCGAACATTAAGTTCTATTAAACTGTAATAAACGCAAGCTTTATTGGCCGAAATCTTACCCCCCCACAGCTTTTTACGCTCGTTGTATTAAAATTTTTTATTTGCATTTCCGAAAGATTTAATTTCGCCATCAAAACGACGCTATAAAACGTAACAAAAATCTTAATTAATTATAACAGATTTACGACGCTATGCGAAGCGCGAAAAAATCGAATTTCATTCGCGGTGCTAATTTCGATAGCGACGCCAGTAGAATAATACAAAAAATTATACTATTTTCCCAGGCTGCCGATTTTCTTTTTATTATTTTTTTTTTTTTTTTTTTTTTTTTTTTTTTCGTTAAAACAGCTTTTTCGTTTTACGAAAAACAGTTATATTAAAAACCGAAAAAAAGCTTTCGCCGCGATAGCCTTTTAGCTTAATATAATCGATAGTTTAAACAAGCTATTTTTTGAATTTTTCAAACGATCAGTTCGAAAACGAATCTTTTAATTTACTGCTTATTCAATTTCCATTTGTCAGATTATTATATACGCTTTTAAGCTGATTTTCAAAAAAAAAGTAGTTAAAATGTTTTTAACTTTTTTGTACGAGATCGACAAAATACTAGACGATTTTACGTATAACACTTTTTTTAAAACCCAATTTCACAGTCTTTTCGAACGTTTCAGAACCAATAAAATATCGATTTCGACCTTTTTAATCAGCTTAGCGGAATTAATTTCGAATAAACTTTTTTTCGAATCTTTTTCTCCGGAGTACAAAAACCTCGAATACGTGTTTTCTAAGGCCGCTAGTAACGAGCTAGCCTTTTACCGGCCTTACGACCATAAAATCGAACTTATTATAAATAAAAAAAAGCTAAAATACACTTTTTTATATAAAATATCGATTTCAGAGCTCGAGATTATTAAAATCTATTTGCAAAATAATTTTAATAAAAATTTTATCGAATTTTTCACCGCTTTTTTCGCTGCTTCAGTGCTTTTCGCTAAAAAATCCGACGGTTTATTACGTTTTTGTATCGATTATCGAGCTTTTAATAATATTATTCGTAAAGATCGCTACCCTTTTTTTTTTATCGATAAAACTTTTGCTTGTTTTTCGAAAGCGCGAATTTTTACGAAGCTCGATATTCGTTAAGCTTTTTATAGAATTCGAATAAATCCCGCTAATAAAAAACTGACGACGTTTCGTACGCGTTACGGCGCTTATAAATGCAAAATGCTACCTTTTGGCTTTATTAATAGATCCGCAATTTATCAACGCTATATAAACGACGTTTTTTTCGATTATTTGACGATTTTTGCATTGCATATTTAAATAATATTTTTATTTATTCGTCCGATCTTTTAAAATACGTTATATACGTTCGCAAAATGCTTCAAAAGCTCGCTAACGCTGAATTACAGGCCGATATTCGGAAGTTTGAATTTAACGTTACTCGGATCCGTTATCTAGATTTTATTATTTTAATTAAAAGCTTAGAAGTAAATTTAGAAAAGGTTTTCGTGGTCGCTTATTAAAAGCCTTTTACTACTGTAAAAAGTGTACAGAGCTTTTTTGGTTTTTGTAACTTTTATCGACGTTTTATTAAAAACTACGGTATAATTGCAAAACTTTTAGTTTATTTGACCAAAGCTAACGTTTTTTTCAATTTTATTTTTAAGTATTAAAAAAGTTTCGACCTTTTTACACTAGTTTTTACTGCACCAATTCTATAATATTACAGGCAAAACCTTTTTTGTATATTAGAAACTAACGCTTCCGACGGCGTAGTAGCTTTTGTGCTTTCGCAATTCTATAGCGACGATTAGCTTTCAGTCGCTTATTTTAGCAAAACTATAGCTTTCGCAGAATTAAATTACGTCGTATACGATAAAAAAATGCTCGTAATCGTAAAATCTCTAGGCAACTTTCGTATTAAACTAATTAGTTCAGTTTATTAGATTAAAATAATTATTAATTATAAAGCTTTAAAATATTTTATAATCTTTAAACTTTTAAACGCTCGACAAATACGCTGGGCCGAGCTTTTCGCCGATTACAACTTTTTTATTACGTACAGACCAAATAAACATAATCTTTTGGCTGACGCACTAACACGTCGTACGAGCGAACTCGACCGCCAAAACTTTTTTAAACGCATCCAACGCTTGCAAACTCTTTTTCGAACAAATTAAATCGATCATCGCTTTTTAATTAAAAAACTTCGACTTTTTACGGCTTTCGAAACAGCTGTTTTTATCGTTGAAATAATTGATTTTTTTTTCGCACTCCGTGTCGTTAACCAGCTTTTCCACGCTAATCGTATAACCAGCAGCTTGATGGCCCTCCGAAAAAAAGCTGTACGAAACGCTACGAAAAGGAACGACGATAATAATATTTTGTTTCCGTATATATTTAAACGCGATCTGCTATTATATTACGATCGCCTGATAATATTAAACGTCGACTATTTTCGTTTGGCCTTTGTACGAAAAATGCACGACCAGATTTCTATCGTTTATTCCAGCGTTCGCAAAACTACGCAATTGCTTTCGGACCAATACTATTAGCGAAGTATAACAGCTTTCGTAAAACAATATTATCGCAATTGCTACGCTTATCGAAAGAGTTTTGTTTTAAAAAATAAGCGCCCCGGCCTTTTTCAGCCTTTTTTTGTTTCTGACCATTTTTGGAAGCACGTTATAATAAATTTTTACAATTTTAATAAAAATAAATACGGTTACGATAACGTATTCGTAATAATAAATCGCTTTTCCAAATAAGCTATTTCGATTTTTTGCTACAAAAATATCGACGCTCGAAGTCTCGCCAAATTGTATATATTTCATATGTACAAGTATTTTGGCCTTTTAAAAAGTATTATTAACGATTATGGCCTTTAATATTAGTTTATTTTCTGGTCTGAATTAAATAAAATACTCGGTACGCAACTAAAGCTTTCGACAGCCGTTTATTTTGAAACCGACGGTCAAACCGAAATTTACAACCAATATCTGCAAAAACGCTTTCGACCTTTCGTAAATTTTTATTAAAACGATTAAAGCGAATTTTTTTTAATAATGGATTTCGCTCAAATAGTTCTTTTTTACGAAAGTCTAGATGGCTTTTCACCTTTTGAAATTATATACGGTTATATTTCTTATATCAATTGGAACTGGAAGCTCGATATTTTTCTTTTTCTTAATTTTTTATATAAGCTAAACGCAAACGAAGCTCGTGCGTACGCTCGCCGCCATTACGACGCTTGGAACCTCGCCAAATCGCACTTTTAACAAGCCTACGAAAAAATAAAAAAAAATGCGAATAAGTTTCGCCGCGCGATCGATTTTAACGTTGGCGATTACGTATAGCTCGATATGCGTTTATTTCCGACCTTCCGGCCTTTTCGCAAGCTCGACAATTCTACAAACGGCCTTTTCAAGATTGTAGCCAAAATTTTCGACAACGCTTTTAAGCTAAACCTTTTTAATATTATAAACGTACACCCAGTTTTTTACGCTAATCGACTGCGTAAAACAGCTGACGACGCGCTTTCAGATCAGGTTAACCTAGCTTTTAAATTTATTAATATAACTGATAAGCTTAAATACGAAATCGAAAAATTGATCGCCTGTCGAATGCAGCGGAAAATTTTTTAATATAAAGCTTTTTAGATAGGTTTAAATAAAGATTTTACGTGGTATTCCGCGTCTGACTTTATATACGTTTCTTTGAAAATGCGCGATTTCCATTTGGCGCATAAAGAGCTCTCCGGTCCTTTTGCAAAACTTGTAAACTGGCTGAAAGCGTATTCCGAAGGTTTGGATTCGTACGATCACTTGGATAGCGACGTACTAATAGATAAAAGCTCGAGGGCGCGCTTTTTTCGGACGGGGGAGTAGTATGACGACTTATTCGTTTGCTTTTCGCGTCATCCCAGCAATTACGTATAATTGCAAGCTCTTTGGTCTCCTGGTGGGTCTTCTATCAACTGTGGAAATTATTATATATATAAAGCTTTTTCTTCTTAGCAACCTCTGCTTTCTGCAGTTGTTGATTCTAAGTAAATATTTTTGTTACAGAATCAAAGGCTCGTTTTATACCATATGAATACGGCGACCAGTTGACTGATTTCCCAGCCCTTCGACTGATTAGATCGTCACAGAAACCGTTTTATAAAAAACCTTGGCGCTACGAAAAACAGGCTGTTTTATTACGATACCGAATGAAATTAATACGCCCGATTTTCAAAAGCATTTACGATCTGATTCGAAGCTTTCTGCCAATTATTTACGCGCAAATAAAAAATTGCGCTTTAAAAATTAAAAAATATATCCGGAGCGAAATAAGTTTATTTTCGGAAAAGAAAATCCATTTCGATTTCGGAAACAAAAGCAATTTAAAAAGCAATAGCAGCGCTTTTATTAAAAACACTTCGACCATTTTAAAATTTCGTTTATTATTAATCACCGGCTCCGATAACGCTAAAAAGCGTTTTCGATACTTCGAAATAAATAAAAAAAAAAGAAAAAGATTTCGAAATACTAACGCTTATTTTAACTGCGAAAACACCGGGCATATAATATAAAAATATTTAAAAAACGAAAATCTTATTCGCCGTTAAAAGCGACGAGAATTTTAAGCAAAAACTCCGTTATACAAATTTTTTTTTAAATAGCTTAAACGAGGCCGAAATTAACGATAAATTGCTATTAACGATATTTGTTATTACACTTTTATATTTAAACGATTTATTTAATATAATTATTAATTTTAATTTATATTTTATACCGATAATTATTAAAAACGAAAACGAAAATTCTAAAAAATTCGACGATATCGTAAATTATAATGCTATTAAAAACTTTATTAACAACGCAATTTTATCGTTTATTTATTTTAACACTAAAACCAACTTTTGCTTTTTAATTAAAAACGCTTAAAGCCGAGAATTTGCATCGGCTTACGATAACGGCATAATTTAAATATTCGCAAATTATTACGTAATAAAATCGCCCGGCTTGCAAAACTTCAAAAAAATAAATATGTATTCCGCGAATTTTATTTTCGGACGATTTTGGCTCGAATAATATAATCCGATCGTCGATTGGAAATCGGGAAAACTTAATTTAAAAACCGAATTATTTTTTCGATTAAAATATTTTATATAATATTATAATAACGGACAAATATATGCTTTTGATAAACGACGCCGCGGAATCGACAAATTATTTTATTAGCGAAACTTTTGCTTATTAAGCCAAATTCCGGGATTTTTATAAACTTATAAAAAAGCTATTTAATCTGATTTTAAATAATAAAAAAAAAGTCCGATTATCAGAAAAATATTTCGAATTTAAAAACACGGTTTTCAGCAAATTAAAATTTTAAATTTTTTTATTCGAACGTTCCGGTTTTAATTACGAAATTTATTTTCGATTCGATACCAAACTTTTATACGGCCCGTTATATAATTTTTTTTAAAAAAAAACTGAAAATGCTGAAAAACTATTTAATATAAATGCAAAACCAAAAATTCATTCGATTATTAAAATTTAAAACCGCCGCGCTATTGTTTTATACGATTAAAAAAAAAACGGCGTATTAAAATTTTACGTAAATTATCGCGGATTAAACGCCGTTATAATTTCAAACCGATATTTAATTTTTTTGGTTTCCGAAATTTTTAATCGCTTAAACAAAGCTAAAATTTTTATTAAATTCGATTTACGATAAAACTTTAATTTAATTCGCATAGCAAAAAAAATATAAATGAAAAACCGCTTTTCGTATCCGATTTGGCTTTTTTAAATATTTGATTATGCTTTTCGGTTTATATAACGTTTTAGCGATTTTCCAAGCTTATATTAATAAAATTTTTAAAAATTTCGTAAATATATTCGTCGTGGTTTATTTAAATAATATATTAATTTATTTCGATAACGAATACGTTTATACCGAATACGTTAAAACTGTTTTAAACGCTTTTTTTAACGCCAAATTGTATTGCAAATTAAAAAAATGCGAATTTAATACGATTAAAATAAAGTTTTTCGGTTTTATAATATTTTTTTTTCGGCGTGGATATAAATAAAAAAAAAATGGATACGATTAATTAATAGCTAATTTTTATTATAATTAAAAAGATATTTTTTTTTTTTCGGATTTTGCAATTTTTACCGAAGATTTATTTATTATTATAATTTAATCGCTATCGAAAATAACCAAGTTATTAAAAAACAAAGCTTTTTTCGCCTGGAATAACGAGGCTATTAAATTTTTCTACGAATTGCAAAAAGCTTTTAACAAAGCTTTTTTGCTAGTATACTTCGATTCAAATTTAAAAATCTGGCTCGAATACGACGTATTTATTATCGTATTTGCAAAAATTATATTTTTAACGATAAAACGATATTTATTTTTATTTTATCGCGTTTTATTTCCGAAAATTTATATTTGCAAAAGTCAATTATACGACGTTCGATCAAGAATTTTTGGCGATTATAAAATCGGTCAAATATTAGCGATATTATTTGAAAAGCGTACGTTATAAAATTATTATTATTTCTGACTATAACAATTTAAAATATTTTATAATTATTCGTATTTTAATCCGACGATAAGCTAAATAAGCTATAACGCTTTTTACGATCGATTTCGAAATTATTTATAAAACGGATTCGAAAAACCCGGCTGACGCTTTTTTAAAAAGGCCGGATTACGCTTAAAAACCCTTCGAACCTATTAAACTTTTATTGTATTCGGCCACGACCGAAAGCCTAAATAAACTGTTATTGCTAAAAAAACAAAAAAAACGTTTTGCATTTAATTTGCATTACGGCTAAAAAACTGATTAAAAAAGAAATCGAAAGCGCGAAATTAAAATTAAAAAAAATATAGCATAATTAAATACGAAAAAATAACTTTTTGATTATAAAAAACGACGAATACGAAATATATGACGAACCTCATATATTTCCCTTAAGATACAGACAAAGAGCTGAAAGGAAGGAAGCTCGGGGTGAACTATATACACTGTAGAACCCCCTGCCCCTGGCGCTACGCCAGAACTGTAACGGAAGACTGAAGAGCCGAAAGCCGAACAGCCGAATGGCCGGGCCGTTACACTACCCCCCCCCCTCCGAAAAAAGCTGGCCTCTCAGCTGTACAGAAAATTATACCGAAGGTTCGGCACACCGAAATAAAACGAACGAACGACTGCAATTGCAATCAAAGAATAAAAAAGTGTAAAAATAAAAGAAAACCACTACTGAAAACCCCATTCCGAACCGTCCGAAAACTCCTTAGCCAGTGCAGCCTGAATTTCAGCCTGAATTTCAGCCTGATCCTTTTGGCCGAACAAACCTATTGCAACCAATTGCTTGCTTTTCAGAACCTTCAAATAATGGCGGGTCTGAAATTGGTGCAACTGATTGTACGGTCCCAAGCCTCTCTTTGAGCTATCGACGAAATAGAAGCCTTAGGCAGAACTGGGTCCTTCTGCTCTAGAATTAAGATTTCATACATGTTGAATGCTTCTGAAACCTCAATTGCTCCTAGCTTATCGATACGTTCGAGCTTTTCTCGTTCGCGCTTTTCGATTTGCGTAATTATTTATAGGATCGCCAGCGTCGTAACGTCAGCCGGCGGGTCGGTGTATTCGTACGCATACCGATTATCCTAGAAGGGTCGCGAAGGCGTTCCGAGGGAAGCTAAGGCCGGGCTGGCCCGAATTGAAGAAAAAGGACCGAAATTGGCAGGGCCGAATTGAAAGGCCGAATTGACTGAAAGGGCCGAAATTGACTGGAAGGCCGATATTAACTAAGCCGAAAATTCGAACCAATTAAACGTTGCAAAAGTGCAAAATGCAACCTTGGTGGTAAATGAATCCGTATAGCCCCGGAATAGCCTTTTCATCGGATCGGCTAAACCAATCCGAAAGGTCGATTCGTACTTAAACTTTCGATTTGAAGGATAACAAGGTTTGACTGGATTTTCAGGCTCCACCGAAATTGTCAGGTTCGGGTAAATACGGCCTGGGCCGACGATTTTCGGTAAGATCGCCGATTCGAAGAAAGGATTGAAAATTTTCAAGCTGCTGCTCAAGTTCCAAGGTGCGTTGTTGTATTCGTAATTGAATAGAACTGGCAAAGCTGTTCAGAAAATGGTGTAAACATAGCTATGACGTAGCTAGTCTAGAAACGAATAAATAATCGAATAAACAACAAAGGGGAGGTTGACGCTGTAAAAGCTGTGGGGGTGCTTTTGGGTCGGAAGCACCAAGTTATCGGTGGGAGTAGTCGTATTGAAGTGTAGTAAGGCGGTGCACGCTAGTATGGCGGTAGCGTACGAGAAGGTGCAATAATCGTAGTAGTAGAAGGTAGGTAGGTGGCGCAATTGATCGGAAGCGCCTGGAACAATAAATTTCGGAAGGTGTAGAATGGTGCGAGAGGTCGGATACACCGGAAACGATAAAATGGCGAGAGTTGTAGTCGATAAAAGGTCAATAAATCAATAAAAGGGCATCCGCAGATCCCGAGTCAATAAATCAATAAATCAATATCAATAAGTCCAATAAACAATAAATCAATAAAGTCGATATCAATAAGGCCAATAAATACGACGCTACTCCGAACGAAGGGTCTGTATAGTGTGACGAACCTCATATATTTCCCTTAAGATACAGACAAAGAGCTGAAAGAAAGGAAGCTCGGGGTGAACTATATACACTGTAGAACCCCCTGCCCCTGGCGCTACGCCAGAACTGTAACGGAAGACTGAAGAGCCGAAAGCCGAACAGCCGAATGGCCGGGCCGTTACAAAATAAACCCAGAAATATTAGAAACTTTTTTAAAAAACATTACCTTCGATATTAAATATACGCAACGCTTTTACGAAAACCTTTCCGGCATCGATTTTTTATTAATCGATAATATATAAATATACAAAAGCTTAAAGTTTTATATTTTATTAAATTTTATTTTTAAAAAAAGCGATTTTTAAAAAAATTTTACGATAATCCGACGGCAGATTATTTCGGACGCGATAAAACCACGTTATTTCTAAAACGCTTGTTTTATTGGCCGGAAATAACCGCAGATATCGAAAATTATATTTTTTTTTGCATCGTTTGTAAAAAAAACAAATTTTTTAAATTAAAAATAAATAAAAAACTATATTTACTATCCGTTCCAACGCGATTATAAAATAGCATTTTATTTGACTTAATTATAGATTTACCAAACGCTTTTAGTAAAAGAGATTTCGCTTATAATAAAACCGATAAACCATCCGTTTACGACGCGATTTTAATAATCGTTTGCCGATTAATTAAACAATTTTATTTCATCGCGGTTCGCAAAAATATAACAATTTTATAATTCGCTTATATTTTTTGCAAAATAATATTTTCTAAATACGAAATGCCCGACGATATTATTTCCGACCGTAAATTATTATTTATTTTAAACTTTTGAAATATATTTACCGTTATATTCCGTATTAAACGAAAATTATTTACAGCTTTTTATTTATAAACCGACGGACAAACCGAAAAGATAAACGCAGTATTAGAAATATATTTGCGCTTTTATATAAATTTTAATCAAAACGATTGGCCAGATTTGCTTCCGATAGCAGAATTCGCTATTAATAACGCAATTTCGTTTTTTATTAAAATATTATTATTCGAAGCGAACGGCATTAAAGCGAAGCCGTTCGGATTAAAAAAATTATTAAATTACGAATTAAAATCCGTCTAGCAATTAATGCAAAAATTGAAAAGTATTTATTAAATTCTGAAAAAAATTATTTTCCACGTATAAGATATTTAAGCGAAGTATTATAATAAAAAATATATTTTAAAACATTTTACGATTAAAAAAAAAGTTTATTTAAATATAAAAAATTTAAAAACAAAAAGACTTTGCAAAAAGCTGGATGCAAAAAAATTTGATCTTTTTTTAATTTTGAACAAAATCGGTTTTTAAATATACAAACTCCGACTTTTAAAAACCTGGAAATTTTACGACGTTTTTTACGTCAGCTTATTAAGCTTTTACCGCGAGGCGATAAAAATCGAAAAAGAGAAAGAAAAAATAGCATTAAATTTCGAGCTAATAAAAAAACGATTTCGGAAATCAAAAAAAAAAATAGGAAATTAATCAGATTTTGAATTTCGTATTTAAAAATCGCTGGAAAAAATTGTATTTTTTAATAAAATGGAAAAGCTGGTTTTTAGATTACGATTTTTAGCAAAAAGCAAAAGACCTGGAACACTTTCCAGAATTGGTTGCCCAATTTTTCAGAAATAACCTTTTCAAACCCGGCTTATAAAAAAAAAAAATCGTTAGTATTTGCATTTAATAAATTTATTTTTACTATTTATTTATTCTAAAACCAATTGATTATACGTAAAGATTTAAGTTTAATTTATATTAGCAAAAGACCCGATTATTTCTGATTAAAAATAATTTCGACGTTAAACCCGAAAAGCATTGTTTTCAAATTTAATTAATATTAGCAAAAGACCGATTATTTTTGATTAAAAATAATTTCGACGTCGAATCCGGAAAGCATTGCTTTCAAATTTAATTAATATTAGCAAAAAACCGATTATTTCTAATTAAAAAAAATGATTTCGACGTCGAACCCGGGAAATATTGCTTTTAAATCCAATTAATATTAGCAAAAAACCGATTACTCCGATTGAAAATAATTTCGATATTAAATTAATAAGTAATAAAAAAACAAAAGAAAAAAGGATAAAAAGCCTAGTCGAAAAAGAAGAAAAGTGTTAAAAAGCACGGTCCAAGTTTTCGGCCTTTGGCCGAGATCTTGCCGAACGGCCTTCGGCCTTCGGCTTTCGGTCAGTGGCCCGAGCAGGCACGATCCAGATAGATTCAAAAATATAACCAAACGGACCTTTTGTATCCTTTTAGATTCTTAAAATTCAGTACATCAACCAAATGAATGCTTTGCTCCCTGGTCTACCTTCTGATGCATCCTGATATTTAAAAAACTCTACGAGCCGCGGCGAGTTTCGCGTTAATAATACGCTTTGTATTTATTAGTTTTGTTTTTAAATTACGATCGATTTAAAAGCTTACTTTTTTATATTTTTAAAACCGCTTTAATCGTAAAATAAAAAATGGCCGTTATATTTTAAAAATCGATTAGTAAAAACGACAAAGTTTTTCGATAAAACTGACCGTTTTAATAATTTTATTAATCCGAGCTTTAAAAACGAAAAACTATATAATTAAAACGTTCGCGTCGGCCGAAATATACGACGTATTAATTGCGTAATACCGATAGCAACGAGCTTTAGCTAAATTCGACAGGCAATCGTTATTTAGGTTTTTAATTATTTCGCGAATAATATAAATTATATAAAAAATAAAATTAAAAAGCCTAAAAATAGCAGGCTTTCTGACCTTAATGCGAACGCGTTTTAAAAAACGATTATCGTCGTTATTTTTATTTTTATTTTTTTCGCTTTAATAATTTCCGACCGCTTTTTTTCCAAAAGCGCTAATATTCTGCCTTTTCTTTTTTTGAAATGCCACTAAAACCGAAATCATCGCCAATAACGCTTTCACCGCCAGCAGCGTTTCCGCCATTTTTTCCAAGCGTTATATCGGCATTTTCGAAGCCAAGCAAATATAAATTTCCGAAAAAACCGTTCAAAAACGAAATATCGAAAAAATCGCTTTTTTCGAAAAAATAAAAAAAAACGAATTAGCCGAAAAAGCCGATTAATTACGCAAAATAAACTTCGTAAAACTCCGATTACGCAAACGCCGAAGATTGAAAATACGAGAAGCTAAGCTAACTGGTCGCGTAAAACTACGCGGACGATCTTTTTTAAATATAAAAAAAATTATATCGATGTTTTTAATTAAAATAATAAAACCTGAATTTATTAAAAAACTGATAGAAAAATAAAAAAATTAAAGTTTTCAAAAGCAACGAAACGCTTATTTAAGCTGAATTAGCTTTATTTACGCTTCGCAACGACAAAAAATATAAATAAATTATATAAATATTACTATATCGCGTTACGGCCGTATTCGAACGACAAAAGGACCTTTCCGCGTTTTAAAAATAGCTGATCGCCGGATTAATAATCAGCTAGAAAATATATTGCGTTATATTTACATTTTTTTATTTTTTTTTATTTTTTTTGTTTCAGATTTATTTTTCTTATATGCTTTTAATAGTTAAATATTCCTAAAGCTCGAAAAAGCTCGTAATTACGTAATAACGAGCTTTTTCGAAAACTAGTTTTTCCGAGCGACTAATTAAGCGAGCCCGAACCTTCCGTCTTTTGCGGAAAGCTCGCCAGTCAGACTTAGAATAATACAAGTAACATTTTACTGCATACAATTTATTCGTCCCAGCCTCCGGTAAGGGTTCCTACCGACTATTCGGCTATGCACGACAAAATCGTTGAACAAAAGCTATCTTTCGCAAAATGCGGAAATAAGCTTTTTTACGACCGGTCGATCACTTTGGTATAATTCGTAAAAAATTCGAAAAAAAAAATAATTTACGCCGTCGCCAGCGTAAAAAAAAAATTGTTAATAATATAACGATCTAATCAGTCGGAAAGCTGAAAAATCAGTCAACTGGTCGCCGTATTCATATGATATAAAACGAGCCTTTGATTTTGTAACAAAAATATTCATTTAAAATCAACAACTGCGAAAGGCAAAAATTGCTAAAAGGAAAAAGCCTTATATATATGAATAATTTCCACAGTTAATAGAAAAACCCACCAGGAGACCAGGGAGCTTGCAGCTACACGTAGTTGCTGGGGTGACACGAGAGGTGGCAACAGAATGAATCGTCACAGTTATATACGAAAGCATACGTATAAAAAAATCAATCGCTTTTAAAAACCAAAAGCTTAAAAAAAGGTAATATCAGAAACTAATATTACGTATATAAATCAAATAATCCGCCAAAACCTTTTGTTTTTTATTAATTTTCTAATAATATTCGCTGCGAATAGGCCGTAAAAGCCGGTTAGTATTATAAAAACTAAAAATAATATTTAAATAAAACATTTTATAAAAATAATTGCTAAGAAATCAGTTATTGAAATTATATTAAAAAAGATTAAAAAAAGGTCGGGATAGGGGCTGGAAAAGCATATTAAATAAAATTCGCCTGGTTTCTTAGGAAATACTTTTCTCGAGGGCTCCACCCCTCCTTTTATACTTATACGCGCCTTTTACTAGAAATATAAAAGGTAGAAATCAGTCTGACTATTAACCCAACCTTATCTGAGTTCTATTGTCTGAACTAATGTTTCCCTGCCTTTTAATTCTTACATTCGGTACGTATATATTAATTTTTATACGTTTTTCAGCCTGTTTGTAGAAATGCTATTTTTAAATATTAATCCGTATAAAATTGTTTATTTATCAAAAACTTTATTAATAAAATTTTCCAATAGCAGCTTTATAATTTTCTTTTTAATAGAAAAAAGCAAAGCCTTTTCAGAATCGCCGAAATTGTATTTTGGTATAAAAATGGTAGCAGCGGCAGCTATATAAGATTCTGTTTTTATTTTCGAAAAAAAAGATTTAATTATGCAAATTAAAAAAAATAGCGAATTTAGCATATCAAATAATACGTTTAATAATTTAATAGTAATAAAAGCTAGTTTTATTATAACGGAAATAAACAATTCCCTTTTAAATAAATTTAACGTCTTTTTAAAACCAAACAGAAAATTTAGTTTTCCGAATCTTTTAAATCGGTATAATCGAAATCGGAAAAAATCGTTTTCGTTAAAATTCTTTTTTTCGAAATCGGTTGTATCGATATCGTTATTAGCGTCGAAATCGAAATCCGGTTGAAATTTAACGGTTATATTTTTAAAAGATTTTTCGGACTTTTTCAATAAATGCAAAACCAAATTAATAACGGCGGAAAAAGCAAAAAAAAATCCTTGGATTATAATTGCAAATTCTTTTTGCATATTTTTTTTAATCGTAATTTTACTTTTATAAATATTTATTTTTGCGTTTATTAAATATAATTATAATAAGCTCAGAAATAGATTTAGACTTTTGTCGTTAAGTTTAAAATAAGCCCGAATAAAAGCATAAATATAACGCCAAATGCTTTTTATTGCGAAGTTAATTATAACGTATTCGTTTAAGCGATATAGCTTTCCGTTAGCTATAATATAGCTGATTCCTGCGAAGCTTTTTTGTCTAAAACTCTAAATTTTTAATTTTAATTGCTTAGTTAAATTTCAAAAAATTAAAATAATATTTGTATCTTGGTTTACAAACGATATTCCGAAGAAAAGTTGCACTTTTACCTTTTCTTTTTTTTTTCGACAATAATAAAACTTTTAACTTTCCAAACCTTTTTATTAAAATAAATATCTGGAACTAATTAAATAAAATTGGCAATTAAAAAAATTGGATTTGTTAATTATATAAAAAGTATTTTTTGCAGTTTTTTTCTCCGATTTTTGATTTTTTCTAATGCTCAGCTTTCGAAACTGTTTAAAAACTTTCGGAAATAGCTGGAAAAATTTCAAAAAATTAATCGTTATTTCGAATTTAAAAGCTAAGTTTATATAATTTATAAAGCTTTTTTTTAATCGTTTTATAATTTTTTTTAAATATTTTACTTTAAAGGCTGGCTTTTTTATTACAACTTTCTTAAATCTGGTTTGGCGTATTAATTTCGCAGCTTAAAATACACCGTTATTAAAGCTTACGATTTTTTTTTTTTTTTTTTTGTCAGCTATAAAAGCATTAATTTAAATATTATTTTCGGCTATTATAATATATTTCAAATCTTCTGATAGGCCCACGGCCTTAAGATTTTTGCCAGCTGGTTTAAAGGCGGCTTTATTTTCGATATATAAATTTTTATAATTTCCGGTTTATTAAAACAAAATTATAATAATATTAATAATAGTAAATGTTTTTGTTACAGATGTAAAAGCAGCAGTGAAAGCAGAAAATTTTTTTAAGATTTCGATAATTTGTAATTAAACATTTTCAGCTATAATCGTAGCCATATATTCTGTAACAAAAATCTTTAAAAAAATAATAGCTCTAATATAAGCTTTTTTTTATTCCGGCAAAAGTGCGTTTTTGCATACAATTCTGATGTGTTTTAATTCGCTATAATTTAAGCAAAAGGTTTCGTTTATACGATTGTATTTTCTAAATTTATTTACAAAAAAGTTTTTCGATTCGGCATTAAATTTAATAATTAAAATCGATTATTAAAAAATATTCGTTAAAGCTTATACATTTCTCGAATTGTTATTATTATTGCTTCTGTTGTTTTAAGCTTCGGAATTTTAATTGCGATTATTATTATAATTATTATTTTCTGATTTTTTATTATTTCGGACGTTAAAAAAAATATAAAACTGTTGTTTTTAATTATTATTCCAATTTGCTTTTAAATTAGCACGCGCATCGCTCGTATTTTAATTTTGTTAAGCTAGGGTTTTATTGCGGTTCTGCTAAAATTAAATATTATTTGCGGCTAAAACAAATTTTACAATTTGGCCAAGGTTTATTAATGCTAGCGTTTGTTTTTAAGCATATTCCACGTATTGCTTTTTTTGGTAAATTGCTATAACGACTGCTATTAGCATACTTAAGCTTTTTTCTACGAATTCCATTAATTTGTTATAAAAGTTTTTTTTATTAATCTCTGTCTAAATTATTTTTTAAATTTTTAAAACAGACTAAAAAAAGCATAAGATTTTATATGCTTTTTATAAGCATGGATATAACAGAACTTTGTTCGATAAAACGTGGATTTTCAACTTTTTATTTTTTATCTCAATTACAAAAGTCGTAGTAATAAATTTTAAAATATATCGATCTGAATCCGATTATTAGTTTTCGTATTAATTATTTATAGCGTTTTTGTTAAAATCCTTTTTGTTAATCTTTTTTAATAAAGCTAAAATCCGAAAATAATATTAAAATAAATTTTTTTTTTCGTTTTATGCAAAATTACGTATATTACGAAAAACATTAGTTTCTTTTATAAGGTTTTTATCGGTTAGATATTAAGCTTTCAGCTATTTAATAATTTCGGTTTTTTTTTAAGCTTTGGCAGATAAGCGGTTAGTTATAATAATACGCATGCGCGAATTGCTTTTGAATTTAAAAACTGTCAGGAACCAACATTACGTGTATAAGTCAGGTGATTCGCCAAAACCCTCTGCCTCCTACCAATTTTCGAATAAAACTTTCTGCGGATAAACCGTAGGGGCCGGATAGTATTATAAAAGCTGGAAATAATATTTAAATAAAACATTTTATAAGAATAATTGTTAAAAAACCAGTTATTAAGATTATATTAAAAAGAATTGAAAAAAGGTCGGAATAAGGGCTGGAAAAGCATATTAAATAAGATTCGCTTGGTTTTTTGGAAAATACTTTTTTCGAAAGCTTTATTTTTTCTTTTGTATTTATACACGCTTTTTATTAGAAATATAAAAAATAAAAATCAGTTTGATTATTAACCCAATTTTATCTGAGCTTTATTATTTAAATTAATGTTTTTCTGCTTTTTAATTTTTATATTTTGATTTTTTTATTTACCGGAACGGCAGTTCGATATTATTAAGACAATTTTCTATTATATTATTATATTTATATCGTTATTATTAATATTATGATTTTTTGCATTTGCAGCGAACAGGCATTTTTAATTATTTAAAAAAATTCAGCGCTTTCGGCTATTTAAAAAGATTTCGTATTATCGTTTTTTTTAACGTTACCAGCTTTATTAAAAATCGAAAATATTTTATTATTAAAGCGCGACGACTTTTTAATTTTTTTATCGAAAAAATTACTAAAAAAGGCCACGCTTAAAGCGATTCGGAAAAACTTTTTACCGAGATTTTGATTTATTTGGCCGATAAACGAATCCGCGCCGAATAAAAAAAAAACGATAAACGTAGGAAAATAAAAAAGATACAAGCTAAAATAAAACAGAAAAAAACTGAAAAAAAAATCTACGAAACAATCAAAAGATTCGAAAAAGCTAAAAAACGCCGAAACGAACTCCGAGAAAAAATTAAACAATTTTAACAAAAACTTAACGCTTTCGAAAATATCGAAAAAAAGGTTTTTATATTTTTTAATACCGTTTTAATTAAAAAAAAACAAAAAATAACCTAAGCCGGCGATTATTATAAAATATCCTCGGAATATTACGATAATAATATTTATTAAAAACGATTTAGCATTTTTTTTAAGCATATTATACTTTTTGTAAAAAACACAGCGAATTCGAGCCGAAAAGCATTAAAAATAAAAGACTTTTTAATATATCGAAAAAAAAATATTAAAAAAGCTTAATTTTTTATTCGGCGTGCAAAGCGAAATTTCCGCCAAAATAAAAAAGTAATATTTTGTACTGATTAAAAAAAAATTAACGCTTATGTTTTAGCTTTCGACGATAAAATAAAAAAAAGGTGAACCGGATACGAACGATGTTTTACGAATATTCGAATTATATAAAACGATTTTAAAAAATAAATATTAGATTTTTTAATAAATACGAAAAATCGAAAAATCGCGGCTTCGAATTTATACGATAAAGCGAAGCAAAAAAGTATAAATCAATTAACGATTTCGTTGCTTATTTAAATAATTTCGAATAGCAGTTGCAAATAACAAACGATACGATTAAAAAAAAAATGTTTTTCGCAAAACTCCGATTTACTTTTCGAAAAGAAATTATTAAACGAAGCAATATTACAGTTATAAGCTCGTACGAAAAATTAATATTAATCGTTCGTTGTATCGAAAATATTAATAAAATTATCAGCGACGAAACGAAAAATAATAAACGACGAAACGAACGCAAAAAAAAAAAAAAGGAAAAAACTTATATTTACGATTAAAATTTAAAAGCTAAAATAAATATATACCGTTTTCGATTCGAAAATACGTTATAAAAAAAAAACGAAAGCAAGAAAACGATAATTTTAATAAAATCTTTTGAAATTTTAAAATTTTTAACGATTTTTTTTACTTTTCGAAATGCAATCGCTGCCAAAAAAAAAGGCATCGCATAGCCAATTATTTAAAAATCGAATATTATAAATGCAATAAAAAAGAATATATAATTTTAAATTGCTTCGAAGCTAATAAATCTAAAAATTCGGAAAAAGCTTTCGTTCGATTTTAATTTCGTCGCTGCTAATAAAATCGAACGAAAAAAAAAAGCAGAAAATAATAATTTTAGTCGAAATTAAAAAAGTTAAAAGCGAAATTCGTACGAAACGAACTTTTATCGATTGCGGCGCGGAAAAAAACTGCGTAATCCAAAAATTATTAATTAAATATAAATAGAAATCAATTTAAAAACGTATTAATTTATTTACGGTCGAGAAAAAAAAAGTAATTATTTACGGCACGCATACGCAATTTATTCGCGCTATTAATAATTATAAAATAATTAAAAAAATACAAAGCGATTTCGTAGTTTACGATATAAATATTTCAAAGGTTTTATTTATTTTAAGTTTCCTTTGGTTGCGAAATATCGATTCCGTTATAAGTTTTCGAGCTAAATCGTAGCGATATTTAATCGAACGCTTATAATTTAATTTCGTTATAATTAAACGTTTTAAAAAGAAATTTAAAAAAAAGCAAGCGTTTTGTATCGTTTTAAAAAAAGCTATTAAAAAACAGCATTAATTATTTTTTAAATACGACGATTACGCCGACGTGTTTAACGATACCGCCGCGGTTATTTTAGCTTTTTATTATTTTATAAAATATCGAATAGATTTCGCGGAAAAAAAAAACCTTTTTTGAAAATTAGTTTACTTTTTATCGGAATTTAAACTTATCGAATTGCGCGAATATTTCGATTCGAACTTAGAAAAAAGCTGGATAAAAAGATTTATTAGCTTTGCCGGCGCACCGGTAATATTTATACCGAAAAAAAACGGAAGTTTACGATTATGCGTCGATTATAAAAGTCTAAACGCAGTTACGATTAAAAATCGAATTTTTTTATTTTTTATAAACGAAACTTTAAATCGTTTGAAAAAAGTTAAAATATTTATTAAACTAGATTTTATTTAAACGTATTATCGCTTTCGAATAAAAAAAGGAAATAAATAAAAAACTGCGTTTCGCATTCGTTACGGATATTTCGAATATTGCGTATTATTTTTCGGCCTTTCGAACGCATTAGCAATTTTCCAAACGTATATTAATTAAGCTTTAGTCGGTTTAATAAATATTACGTATATAATTTACTTCGACGATATTTTAATATTTTTCGAAAACTTCGACGATTATATAAACGCGGTAAAAAACGTTTTCGAAAGACTTCGTATTAATAAATTTTACGGAAATTTGAAAAAATATGCTTTCGATACGAATACGATTGAATTTTTAAATTTCGTCGTTATTTTTACGAAAATTAAAATGAATTTAAAAAAAATAAATAATATTCGAAAATGGCTTTTTCTTATTACGTGGCGAGATATTCAAATGTTTTTAGGTTTTATTAATTTTTATAAACGTTTTATTAAAAATTACGCTAAGCTTTGCCGATTTATTACAGATTTTTTAAAAAAAAAACAACGAAAAAAAATATCGGGCCTTTTTCGTTTTTTATTCGAAACGAAAGTCGCTTTTTTACTTTTAAAAAAAAAGTTTTGCTAAACATCGATTTTACGCTATTTCGATTTTCGATTAAAAATTCAAATCGAAACAAACGCTTCGAAATTCGCTATAAGCGGAATATTATTTTAATTATTCGGCGAAAATGCGGGGGTACGTTAGTATTTTATCGCGTATTATTCGAAAAAGCTTTTTTTTATAAAATAAAAATACGAAGTTTACGACGCTAAGCTAATAGCTATATTTTACGCTTTTAAATAATAAAGCTAATATTTACGTAGCGTTTCCGACGTTATTATTATGCGTATAAATTATTATAATTTAAAATACTTTTTTACGAAAAAACGTTTAAACGAACGCTAAGCGAAATGGGCCGACGAGCTAGCTAAATACGATTTTGCAATCGAATATAAAACAAAAGTTTTTAATCCGGCGGATAGTTTTTTCCGCCGGCTAAATTTAAAAAAAGATTTAAAAAAAAATAACGAGCAGCTGCTTACGTTATATCGTAAATTAAAATTAGTTTATTTAAGAAATTTTAAAATATTTTTCGCAGTAAAAACACGTTTAAAATCGAAGCATAAACTATTTCGCGCCGATAAGTATTCGAAGCTTTTGTTAACGAAATCAAAAAGTAAAGTGTGACGATTCACTCTGTTGCCACCTCTCGTGTCACCCCAGCAACTACGTATAGCTGCAAGCTCCCCAGCAACTACGTATAGCTGCAAGCTTCCTGGTTTTCTGATGGATCTTCCTATCAACTGTGGAAATTATTTATGTATATAAGGCTTTTTTTTCTTAGCAATTTCTGTCTTTTGCAATTGTTAATTTTAAATAAATATTTTTGTTACAAAACCAAAGGCTCGTTTTATATTATATAAACACGGCGACCAATTGACTAATCTTTCAGCCCTCCGACTAATTAAATCGTTATATTATTAACAACTTTTTTTTCTACGCTGGCGACGGCGTAAATTATTTCTTTCCTCGAATTTTTCACGAATTACACCAAGATAATCGACCGGTCGTAAAAAGGTCTATTTCCGCATTTTGCGAAAAATAGCTTTTGTTTAACGATCTCCCTTTTAGCAAAGCTTTTTAGCTTTTGTTATTACATTTTAACCCTTTTTTTAATCAGCGAAAAAGCAGCCTCCCCCAAAAGCTTTTTTTTCTGAAAAACAATCCTCCCCCCGAGGAAAAAAAAACAAAAAAAAGGGCAGAGCATTAATTATTTCGCTTGCTATTTTTTTTTTGCAGTTTAGCGCTGAAAGCGTTTAATTAAAACTTTTGCAAAATCAATTAAAAAAAACGCAAAAGCGTAAACGACAACTTTTGGAAATTATACGACTGCGACAAATCTTTTAATTAAAGCGTTTAATAAAATTTATCGAACGTACTTCTGCCAGTCGCGAATTTGCTGCTTTTTTCTTTTTTCGCAACGTTTTATTTTAACCAATAAACGCTGCAAACCAATCTTTACGCTTTTCGCGAACTTTTTTTGGATTTTCTTATAACGGCCAAAACCTTAGCGCGCTTTTTAAACGCTATAATTTCTATTTATCTGCTGATTTTCGACTAGCTCGTATAAAACGCGTTCCGAATCTTAAATTTAAATTAAATAATAGTAAAAATTACAAAACACGCCATTAAAAAATTAAAATTTTCGATAACTTCGAATTTTATTACGATTATTTCGCTAGCGATCGATTTCGTAAAAATTATATATTCGATCAAACCGAAAGCGTAGCAAAAAAGTTTTTTATTCCGCGTATTTTAAACCGTTCCGATTTTACATTTTCCGAAGAATTAATAAAAAAGGTCGCCGATTTTCTGGCCGACTTTTTAAATATTTAAAAGGCGGAAAACGAATTTAAAATGCTTATAATAAATACGCACGACGATTTTTGGCGCTTTTACCTGCGATTTTTTATTTTCGCAGCGAACGTCTAAATACGAACTGACAAACAGCTTCGAAACGCCTTCCGCGACAAAATACCAAAGCGTCTACGAGAAAAATTGCATTTGAAATAAACGCGTACAACGACTTTTAAAAATTGGCTTATCGCCGTTCGTTAAAAAAAACAAAATCAATTGGCTAAACGAATTTTATACGCGAATCGCTTTATTAAATCTATTATTTATCAAAGTGATAAGTTTTTAACCAAAGCGTATTACGAGTCAAATCGTACGTACGAAAATCGTTCAAATGCTTTATAAGCTCTTTTTTAGCCCTTTGCTATTTTTTTTTCTTTTTCACGCCAAAACGCCTTTTTTGGCGTTTTTTTTTTTCGATCGGACCAACGACAACGCTCGTTTTTTATTTTATATTAAAAAGTTCAAAAAAGCCAATTTGCACGATTTTTTACGAGCCGACCTTCGGTTCCATCCAAAAGCTTTTTTAAATTGATAAATGTAAACGAAATCGAGCCGGCCGAAAATTCGCTTTTTAATAATAATAATAAAAACGAAAACCCTTTTTTAAACGATTTTCAAAACGCATACGAAAAAATTAAAAGCTTTTTCGCTAATCGGAAAAACGCTCAGATCTAAGCAAAATCTTTTTTTTAAGCGTGTTGCGCGATATACGTTACTTTAACGTTCGAAAGCTTTTTAATAGCGATTTATTAACAATTTCCGTTATATTTATTAAAAATAGCTTTTCGTATAAAATAAAAGCGTTCGCCGATTTTAAAGCGAACGATTATGCGTTAATCGATTCGGCGTTAATTAAATTTTTTTTTTTTTTTTTAAAACCTTTGATTTAATTTCTTCCGGCTTTTTTTTTTATAAAAAGATATAATAAAGCTCGTGGCCATTTAATTACATATTTTACGCTTTTCAATTTTATTATTAACAACCGAATATAATCGTTTACTTCTTTTTTAATTATTAACTTCGGAAATCATAATATAATTCTAGGAAAAGCTTGGTTGGCCGAATATTAAATTTTATTTAATTGTAATAAACGCAAGTTTTATTGGCCGAAATCTTATTTTTCTATAGCTTTTTACGCTCGTTATATTAAAGTCTTTTATTTGCATTTCCGAAAAATTCAATTTCGCTATTAAAACGACGTTGTAAAACGTAATAAAAATTTTAATTAATTGTGGCAGATTTACAACGCTGTGCGAAGCGCGAAAAGGTCGAATTTTATTCGCGGTGCCAATTTCGATAGCGACGCCAATAAAATAATATAAGAAATTACATTATTTTCCTAAGCTGCCGATCCTTTTTCTATTATTTTTTTTTTTTCTTTTTTTTTTTCGTCAGAATAGCTTTTTCGTTCTACGAAAAACAGTTATATTAAAAACCGAAGAAAAGCTTTCGCCGCGATAGCCTTTCAGCTTAATATAATCGATAATTTAAACAAACCATTTTCTAAATCTTTCAAACGATTAGTTCGAAAACGAGTTTTTTAATTTATTGCTTACCTAATTTTTATTTGCCAGATTATTATACACGCTTTTAAGCTGATTTTTAAAAAAAAAGCAATTAAAATGTTTTTAACTTTTTTGTACGAAATCGACAAAATATTAAACGACCTTACGTATAACACTTTTTTTAAAACTTAATTTTATAATTTTTTCGAACGTTTCAGAACGAATAAAATATCGATTTCGACCCTTTTAATCAGCTTAGCAGAATTAATTTCGAATAAATCTTTTTTCGAATTTTTTCCTCCGGAATACAAAAACCTCGAACACGTGTTTTCTAAAGCCGCCAGTAACGAGCTAGCTTTTTACCGGCTTTACGACTATAAAATCGAGCTTATTATAAATAAAAAAAAACTAAAATACATTTTTTATATAAAATATCGATTTCAAAACTCGAAATTATTAAAACCTATTTGTAAAATAATTTTAACAAAGGTTTTATCGAACCTTTTATCGTTCTTTTTACTGTTTTAATATTTTTCGCCAAAAAACCCGACGATTTATTACGTTTTTGTATCGATTATCGAGCTTTTAATAATATCACTCGTAAAAATCGCTACTTTTTCCTTTTTATCGATAAAACCTTTGTTCGTTTTTCGAAAGCGCGAATTTTTACGAAATTCGATATTCGTTAAGCTTTTTACAAAATTCGAATAAACTCCGCTAGTAAAAAATTAACGACGTTTCGTACGCGTTACGGCGCTTATAAATACAAAATGCTATTTTTTGGCCTTATTAATAAACCCGTAATTTACTAACGTTATATAAACGACGTTTTTTTCGATTATTTAAACGATTTTTGTATTATATACCTGAATAATATTTTTATTTATTCGTCCGACTTTTTAAAACACGTTATATACGTTCGCAAAATATTTCAAAGGCTCGCTGACGCTAAATTACAGGCCGATATTCGAAAGTCTAAATTCAACGTTACTCGGATCCGTTATTTAAACTTTATTATTTCGATTAAAAACTTAAAAGTAAATCCAAAAAAAATTTCCGTAATCGCTTATTAAAAACTTTTTATTATTATAAAAAATATACAAAACCTTTTTGGTTTTTGTAATTTCTACCGACGTTTTATTCGAAATTACGATATAATTGCAAAGCTTTTGATTTATTTAACCAAAGCTAACGTTTTTTTTAATTTCATTTTTAAATATTAAAAAAATTTCGACCTTTTTATACTAGCTTTTACTACTGCACCAATTCTACAGCATTACAGGCAAAACCTTTTTTACATATTAAAAACTAACGCTTCCGACGGCGTAGTAGCTTTTATACTTTCGCAATTCTATAATAACGACTGGCTTTCAATCGCTTATTTCAGCAAAATTATAGCTTTCGCAAAGCTGAACTACGTCGTATACGATAAAAAAATACTCGCAATCGTAAAATCTTTAAGCAACTTTCGTATTAAACTAATTAATTTAATTTATTAAATCAAAATAATTACTAATTACAAAGCTTTAAAATATTTTATAACTTTCAAACTTTTAAACGTTCGACAAATACGCTGAGCCGAGCTTTTCGCCGATTACAATTTTCTTATTACGTACAAACCAAATAAACACAACCTTTTGGCTAACGTATTAACACGTCGTACGAGCGAATTCGACCGTCAAAACTTTTTTAAACGCATTCAGCGCTTGTAAACTTTTTTCCGAGCAAATCAAATCGATCACCGCTTTTTAATTAAAAAACTTCGATCTTTTACGGTTTTCGAAATAGCTGTTTTTATCGTTAAAATAATTGATTTTTTTCTCGCATTTCGTATCGTTAATTAAATTTTCCACGCTAATCGTACAGCTAGCAGCCTGATAGCCTTTCGAAAAAAAGCTATACGAAACGCTACAAAAAAAAACGACGATAATAATATTTCGTTTTCGTATATACTTAAACGCGATTTGCTGTTATATTACGGTCGCCTGATAATACCAAACGTCGATTATTTTCGTTTGGCTTTTATACGAAAAATACACGATTAAATTTCTACCGTTTATTTCAGCGTTCGTAAAACTACGCAATTGCTTTCGGACTAATATTATTAACGAAATATAACAGCTTTTGTAAAATAATATTATCGCAATTATTACGTTTATCGAAAAAGTTTTGTTTTAAAAAATAAGCGCCTCGGTTTTTTTCAGCTTTTTTCTGTTTTTAACTATTTTTAAAAACACGTTATAATAAACTTTTGCAGTTTTAATAAAAACAAACACGGTTACGATAACGTATTCGTAATAATAAATCGCTTTTCCAAGCAAATTATTTCGATTTTTTGTTATAAAAATATCGACGCTTAAAGCCTCGCTAAATTATATATATTTTATATATACAAGTATTTTGGCCTTTTAAAAAATATTATTAACGATCGTAACTTTTAATATTAATTTACTTTCTAATTTAAATTAAACAAAATATTTAATACGCAACTAAAGCTTTCGATAGCCGTTTATTCCGAAACCGACGGTCAAACCGAAATTTACAACCAATATTTACAAAAACGCTTTCGACCCTTCGTGAATTTCTACCAAAACGATTGGAACGAATTTCTTTTAATAATAAATTTCGCTCAAATAGTCTTTTTTTACGAAAGTCTAAATAGCCTTTTATTTTTTGAAATTATACACGGTTATATTTCCTATACCAATTGAAACTGAAAGCTCGATATTTCCTTTTTTTTTAATTTTTTATATAAATTAAACGCAAACGAAGCTCGTACGTACGCTCGCCGTTATTACGACGTTTAAAACCTCGCTAAATCGCATTTTTAACAAGCCTACGATAAAATAAAAAAAAGTGCGAATAAATTTCGCCGCGCGATCGATTTTAACATTGGCGATTACGTTTGGCTCGATATGCGTTTATTTCCGACCTTCCGATCTTTTCGCAAGCTCGACAATTTTATAAACGATTTTTTTAAAATTATAGCCAAAATTTTCGACAACGCTTTTAAGCTAAACTTTTCTAGTATTATAAACGTATATTCAGTTTTTCACGCTAATCGACTGCGTAAAACAGCTGACGACGCGCTTTCAGATCAGATTAACTCAGCCCCTAAATTTATTAATATAATTAATAAGCTTAAATACGAAATCGAAAAATTAATCGCCTGTCGAATGCAACGGAAGACTTTTTAATATAAAGCTTTTTAAATAGGCTTAAATAAAAATCTCACGTAATACTCCGCGTCCGACTTTATATATGCTTTTTTGAAAATGCGCGATTTTCATTTGGCGCATAAAAAGCTTTCCGGTCCTTTTGCAAAATTTGTAAACTGGCTGAAAGCGTATTCCGAAGGTTTGAATTCGTACGATTATTTGAATAAAAACGTATTAATAAATAAAAGCTCGAAGGCGCGTTTTTTTCGGACGAAAAAATAGTATAACGATTTATTCTGTTGCCACCTCTCGTGTTATTCCAGCAACTACGTATAGCTGCAAGCTCCCTAGCAACTACGTATAGCTGCAAGCTCCCTGGTCTCCTGATGGATCTTTTTATTAACTGTGGAAATTATTCATATATATAAGGCTTTTTCCTTTTAGCAACTTCTGCCTTCTGCAATTATTGATTCTAAATGAATATTTTTGTTACAGAACCAAAAGCTCGTTTCATACCATATGAACACGGCGACCAGTTAACTGATCTCCCAGCCCTCCGACTGATTAGATCGTTACAAAAAGTAAGCGGAAAAAAATCAAATAAAAAGTTTTTTCGCCGGATTATTTTTTATTAATATTATTAATTGCAAATAATATATATTACGAAGCGTAGCCGCTGTATTACTATAATCCGAAACGATTAATAACGAGCTAGCAAAATCGATTTACAAAATTATTTTTAAATTGCAAAAATCTGATTTTTTTGTATTATAAAAAACGTACGAATCGGCTTCGTAAAATAATCCAGCCGGATCCGAAAAATATTAGCGTATAAGCTAAAATAAATTATTACGTTATAAAAAACGTGCGTATATTTCGAATAAAAGCGCTATTAAAAGCGAAATATTAAAAATTAATTACGACGATCCGACCGCCGGTTATTAAAGCTTTCGGCGAACGCTAAAACTGGTCGAAAAAAAGTATTTTTGATCTGGTTTACGAAGCGACGTAAAACGTTACGTTAATACGTATAAAAAGTATTAAAAAGGCAAATTTAAAAAGCACCGATTTTATAGCGAGTTAGCTTTTTTTTCGATTTTTACGAGATTTTAAAAAAAAAAAATTATAAATTTTATTATAAGTTTATTTTTTAGCAAAAAACGAAATTGTATTTACGATTCGATATTCGTTATAATAAACCGATATACGAAATTGTCGAAATATATATTAATATAAAAAACGATTTTAGTTTTAGATTTGGCTGAGATATTTATATAATACGTTTACAAAAATTTTGGCTGTTTTAAAAAAATTATTATAAACAAAAAATCAGTTTTTATTAATAAATTCTGGTTTTTAGTAATATTTTATTTATAAATACGACGTCGATTAAATATCGCTTTTTATTTTTAAATAAATGGCTAAACGAAACGTTAAAATTAAGTTTTAAAATTCTATTTTCGTACGTATTGCGATTATCGATAAAACGATTAAGCTACGAAGCTTGTTTTAATCGAGTTTACGTATAATAATTCGATATACGCTTTTACGGATTTTACTTTTTTTTATATATTATACGGCTTTTATTTAGAATTTGATAGCAACGTCGAAAGCGACGTCGTAAATAAAAAAGTATCGTTAGCGGAAAAACGAATTAAAATATTGCAAAAAAAAAAAAAAGTATTTAATAAAAAGCTAAAAAAAGCCAACGCGAATTATAAAAAGTTTTACGACGTTAAATACAAAAAAACTAAATTTTAAATAAGCGATAAAATATTATTATCGATTAAAAACTTTCGACAGCTGCGATTTTTTCGAAAGCTTTTAAATAAATATTTAAAGCTTTTTAAAATCAAACGAATTATATATAAGCACGGCTAAGCTTATTAATTCGAGCTTTTTTTTTAATATCGTATTTACGATATTTTTTACGTTTTTTTATTAGAATTTTAATAAAATCGGAACGATACCGAGCCGAAAAATAATATAATAAAATTTTAAAAATCCGAAAAATACAAAATTAAATTAATATAAACTTATAAAAATACAAAAAAAAAAAAAAAGGCCGATATTATTTAATGCGATAAAAAAGTTATTTATTAAACGAAAATTCGTAAAAGCCAGAAAATTATTTTACGAACGTAAAAAAAGTTGTAAAAAAATATTTGAAAAATACGATAAATAATAGCAACGAAGCAATAACGAATGCGCGCCGTAAAAATAAAAAAATAAAAATAAAAACATTTAGAAAATTTTAAAACCGCCGTTAAATTAATTTATTTTTCGTATTATTATCGTTATTTTTTTTTTTTTTTATCGCTATTTTTTTCAGATTTAAAAGCAGCGGCAAACTAAAAAAAATTAATATTAAACGAATTCGCAAAATATTCGATTTATTTTAATTAAAGCTTTTATAATAGCCGTAATCGAATTTTAAATTGCAATTACGATATTTTCGTAAAAATCCAGAATTTGATTTAATTAATTAAAATAAATCCGAGCGACGTTTTCGAAACGTCGGAAAATACGTTTTATATTAGCGTCGTTAAAAAAAAAGGCCGGCGCAGCCAAAGCTTTTAAAATAATAGCAGCCGCTAAACCGGCAAAAGCGGGCGTAGTAATAGCGGCGGCAGTTCGAGCCGCGGCGCGATTCGCACGATTTTCGATTATTATAAAAACCGAAGCGTTATTTTTTTTTAAACGATTTATATAAACGTCGTAAATAATAAAATCGATAAAAGTTTTAGCAAAAGTTTTAGTTTCGGCAATAAAAAAAAAAAAACGGCAACGGCGATAGCAACATCGAAACGATTTATAAAATCGTTAAGGCCCGCGAAAAAAGTTTACGCTTCGATAGCGCGTACGGCAGGAATTTATAATTAATTAAAAACGAATTCGAATAAAAATTTAAAAGATTTATAAAAAAGCATTAAATATACGAAGCTTTACAGCGATTGCATTTTACGTTAAAAAGCTCGAAAACGCAAAAAAGTAAAAAGGCCGCTGTAATACTTTCGCGTAAAATTAAAACGGGCATATCGAAAGCAGATAGAAATCAAAAGCATTTTAAAAGTTCGCGGCGAACGCGGCGAAAAGCAGTTAATTAAAATAAAAAAAAGCTAACGAAAAAAAAAAAAAAAAAAAAAAAAAAAAAAAGTTAAGCAGAAAAATAGCGGCCATTTTAAAAAAAAAAAGCTTTTTTAAACGAAAATACGAGCGTTACCGAAAAACAAAAAAAACAAAATAATAAAATAATTATAATTTACGACCGAAAGCGGAAAAAACAGTTATAATTCACGATTAAAAGCGAACGAAACCATACGTTATTTCGAAAGCGTAACGCATATTATATACGAAAGCATACGCATAAAAAAATCAATCGCTTTTAAAAACCAAAAGCTTAAAAAAAAAAATAATATCAAAAACTAATATTACGTATATAAATCAAATAATCCGCCAAAATCTTTTGCTTTTTATTAATTTTCGAATAAAACTTTCTGCGGATAGGCCGTAAAGGCCGGATAATATTATAAAAACTGAAAATAATATTTAAATAAAACATTTTATAAAAATAATTATTAAAAAACTAGTTATTAAAATTATATTAAAAAAGATTAAAAAAAGGTCGGAATAGGGGCTGGAAAAGCATATTAAATAGGGTTCGCCTGGTTTCCTAGGAAATATTCTTTTCGAGGGCTCCACCCCTTTTTTTGTATTTATATACGCTTTTTATTAAAAATATAGAAAGTAGAAATCAGTCTGATTATTAACCCAACCTTATCTGAGCTCTATTATCTGAATTAGTGTTTCCCTGCCTTTCAATCCTTACAAAAACAGTTTCTTTTGTTAAAAAAATAAATATAACTTTAAGATATATAAATAGCTCAAAATCAAATTATTTATTTATTTCGAAATCGTAGTTTAATTTATTCAGCTAATATTCGGCCGGCATTTTTCTATTATAATTTTTGCATTTTTTAAAACCGCGGCATTTTTAAAAACGAGCATATTAAAAATTTGTTAAAATGTTTTTTGTTTTTATTTTTTTCTCGATATTCTAGCGTTTTAAAAAAGTTTGCTTTCAACTGCCGGTTCAAATCCTTAATTTGTCTGAACGATAAACCTGTATTAAAAGCCTTTTATAGCTTTGTCAAACTGCTTTTTTTTTGCTTTGCTTGCGAATGCATTTGAAAATTACTAGAATTTTTAGCGGATATCCGATATAAGCCTTTTAAAAATCTTTGCCGATAATTAATTATTATTGGGTTTTGCAAAGCTTGGTATAAATATAATAAATAAAATGTTTTTCGATATTAGTTTTAATTATATAAAATAGCTTTCGGAATTGGTTAATAAAAAAGCAAATGTATTTCTTTATTCGTACGCACTTTCCTTTATTAAATGCTGACGTTTTCGATTTTTGGCCTTATTCAAACCTTTGCTAAATTAAAGTTTTAAAAAAGCTTTTTATCGTATATATTTAAAACTATAATTTTTCGTATTATGTAAATTTTCTTTTAATAATCTTATTGTTATCCTTTTTTTGTATAAGTTTTCTTTTCTAACTTCTAGATATTAATATCGACCCTTTTGTAAAGTCTTAAAGTTGTTTTTCGTATTTTAATTCGATAGCGTATTTTGTGGTTAATAGCGTTTTCGGGGTTTATTTTTTTAATAATATTCTTTTTGTCCTGGGTTCGTTTTTTAATCGATTTCAAGTCTTTTTGATAAGGTTTTTAAATAAAAGCTTTTTTAGATGTTTCGATTTTCTTTTCCGGGTAATAATTCGATTTTTTCGACTTTTGTACAATAATTCGATTGCGAAAAAAGACTTGTTCGACTTCCTGCGGAGGGCACCAGTTGAAGCTTTGAAGTTTTTTTTCGAGAAATGCTTGATTCGTCTAGAACTAAGTCTACAGGAAACGAAAAAATACGCTGTGACCTAAATGGTCTGTGCTTTATAGTGGCCTCAGGCCACTAGGCTATCACAAGCCCTACCTATATATACTCCGTGCGATAGCTAGTTTACTCCTTAAATCTCTTTCGCAATACAACCCCAGTTATTGCAATATCTCAACCCCTGTGTATACACAACCCCCCCTTATGTGATACCAACACCTGGTCCTGGCCCTAGGGTGCATACCTGATTATTCGACTCCCAAGAGCACCCCTGGCTTTACGTCGTTCACATGCCGGCATAAGAGAGTTACAGTACAGTACTGTAGGTTTTGAATACGCCAAGCTTGGAGAAGTATATCCCCGCCTGATCTGTTCCCTTAGCGGTGTGCAGTAAATATTCTCTGACACCGAGTCATGTGTGGACCGCAAGAGAAAGCCATGATCTACACAAGCAGCACTACGAACACGATAGTCCAAGTCCAAGTATCTACTCTGCTGCTCCCAGTTCTCCATCCTCACCCGCATCAATCCTTATTTCTACCTCAAGTCAACGCCTCTTCACACGCTTTCCAGTTACAGCACACTGCATCATTCTCTTTTCAGTCTCTCCGCATTGCCAGTCTTATCTTGTCCGCGTACACCTCACTTCTCACCCTCGCAGTCATTACCCTCAGTGTGACTGTCTGCCCTGATCACGTTTCTCGCGGATCATTTTCCCTCTCATTCTTTCCAGCCATGAAAATCGTGTTGCAAGGACCCTCGGACGAAGAAAGCCCCGGCGGATTCCTCGTTCTCAAGAAACCGGCAGGGGCTTGTGAGCAACTCCCTGGATACAACGATACCGCACTGATATCCTTGTAGCAAGTTTCCGTTGTGTTTACAGACTAGCCACCCACCTGATGTGTTCACGACAACCGCACGTATGAGGTGGCGTACGATTTGGGTCTGCAGCTAGCGTATCTCGTACTCGCGGCAACCTTTGCCTAACGTACTGTAGGATAGACGTCCCTTTGGCCATCGGTTCGGTGCCGAGGCGTGCCTAGGCTTTTACGCACTCTACTAGGCATTTTGAAAACGCTTGTGCAAGTCGCTGATGGCGTTTACGCAGCCAGTCGCTGTTTGAGTAGCTGAAGAGAATGAGCCTCGATATGTGACCAGGTTTATCACATGTCGAGTCCGACAGATTCGACGATCACCAAATCTTTTGCTGGCTATGGGTTCGGCCGATTCTGGCGTGTCTGGTATGTCAATGATTTTTCGGCGGAGTGGTGGTTATGCTACGCTTACCTGACCGTTGACTTATTCGTTTCCTGCAAGCTTGTTTGGAGATGGTTCTCACAGTCGGGGGTGGGTTTTCTTGTCGCAAAATGCTTACGTCTTTTTTTTGTCTCGCTACCTAAGCTGCAAGTGTTGATCGACTAAAGTCCCCAAATAAATTGAAAAGTATCTTGAAATAGGACTTGTAATTTTCAACATTCTCCACCATTCTTCATTAGACAATGCGATCTGTTGGTCGTCTCGGGAGGGGGCGGGGTTCACGTGGCCCACGGTACGAATGTGTATTACATCGTAGTAGTGTTAAACATCCTGTGATTGTCTAGAAAAACAAGCTACGCCAAAGCAGAAGTCGTTTAAGTACAGAGGCTCCCGTTTGAAGCATGGCCCTTTCTCATGGCTTTCAATCCATCCCCATCCAACATCGTCTTCGCGTCGGCCGAGCTTAAACTCCCATCGCCCAAAGGAGAACTCCATACATCGACAAGAAGCTGTTCCCAGCGTACCGAATGCAGAATCCTAACAGGATAAGCGTCGGTACCACCTCGGTCGTGGATCTACAATCCAAGGCAATCATCAGCAATGGAATCAAGAATTGAGGAGCTCTGCCGAAACACCACCGACTTACTTAGCAGCAGAAAAACTATTGAGAAAATTGTTAGCTTCATCTTGAGTACCAGTCAAAGATAAGAGATAAGCTTACTGTGCATCCGCCATATCCCTTGCAGTTGCAAAACCAGCAATAGGGACCTGAACCTTTACCCTCTAGTACGTTTGCGGGGTTGTCCGAGGTAGCCTGATCCACTTGGGTTGGAAGGTTCTCCGGGGTAGCAACCGTTGGGATAGCGCTCACCGCGGTGATGGCGACACACAATGCGTAAAAGGAGACAGAGAGCTGCATATTGGCTGAAGTGGTAATTGTAAAGGAGTGTGTTGAAGTGCAGATAGATGTGTTGATTGAGATGGAGCAGATTTTGTGTCCCCTCGGTGGAAGATGCGAGCTTATGTAGTGCCAACGCGAGTCTGACGGATCAAGTACCAATTTAAATTTGTAGCTATAGCTGTGAAGCTATAGATGTGTATCGCAGCATCGTACGATTGAACCTCTCGACCCGGTATCTGGCACGCAGTGCAATCCCGACATTGTGCCAACTGATAATTTCGATTGGGTGTTGGATTAGGGTTTTCGATGATCTCCGAGTGTGGCCGACTGAGGATTCGCAGGATCTTAAAGCGTTGATCGTGAGATGACAATGCATCAGGAACTGTGTCGAAGCGCTCCGAAAAAAAAATTGTAGTAATAAAATTGTGCAAGGCTGAAATCATGCCTTGCAGCTCGCTCGAAGTCCATCATGCTATTTGCCTCCCACAATAAAAGGATCAGCTGTGACGGCCGCAGAAGTCCGAGATGCCCAATGCGGTGACTCGTCATTGCGTCTGCGAAGTACCGAACCGCTGATAAGATCAGTCGGTTATGCGCTACGTAAAGCTTACGAGAAAATTAAAGTGGTCTGGCACAGTAAGCCATTCAAGTGGGTAAGTGGGTGGGTATGTTGACATTTAAGCGAGAGTAGCTGGGCTACTCACAGTCACGTGCACGGAACGAGCAGAGTCAACAGTCGAAGCCAAGCGATTCACCTAGCACAGCAACACAGAGGACCAAAGGTGGAACCACACATTTGCCAGTCTATTCATGCTACTCAGTATCCTTGCTTATCAATCTCGATCTCGCCCAGACAACGATCGCCGGTGCCGTGCCGTACCCGTATCCGTGCCGGCGCCGGCGCCGTCGCGTCGCTACGGACACTCCACGATCTTCCAAGCAACAATTGCTAGCTACAGCCAGCTGTAGTACCCGGCCGCTCACATTTCTTTCTTCGGAAGTCTGCAGGGCTGTCACAGCATGGATCCAGCTCAAAGATAGTAAGTAGCTAAGATACGGAGATACCGTGAGAAGCTAACTGCGAGCGAGGTAGGAGCCCAATCGCATTTGCCATGGCACCTTTGAATGATTTTGCCGCCACAAGAGATACGGGAATGAGCATTCGCAAAGCCCCGAATGTAATGCGATATCGGTTGGCTTCAGTGGTGCAATCGCATGTGCAATCGCATTCGCACCCGGTTCGTCAACAGCCAGCTGCTGGCGCGGCCTGAATCAAATCACGTGAGCCAAGGCGGCTCCAACAAAGGATGGTTCTGACGTTCGACAACAGTCTACCAAAGCACCCCCCCAAGAACAGCATTCCCAATCTGCATTTGCGAACAGACTCCTGTCTGTACGTATCCTAACATGGGAGAGTCGAGAGGCAAGAATGCGAAAGAAATGGCAAAGATGCCCGCGAAGGCGAACGATCCAGCCAGGCCACGCCTGGCCAGCCGCACTCAGCCAAAACCAAGGGACCTGACAACAAAGGAAGCCATCCGCGTTCGCATCTGAATACACAATCATGTTCCGAAAGGGCCGTCGTTCTCTCTTCCGCGAGCTGTATAACTGCCCTTCTGTCTTATCTTTTTCTCTTCCTCTTTTTCTCTTCCCCTTTATCTCTTCCTCTTTTTCTCTTCCTCTTTTTCTCTTCCTCTTTTTCCGTTCTCTTCCTTGCGCCTGGCTCGGACGGCACGGTAGACGGACGAGATGAATACTTTCCAGCGTCTCCAGCGTGTTCTCGCGCGGCCACCAGTCGCTCTCCCATACGAGCTCCTCGATCCCCGCGGGGAGCGTGACGCGAGCCAGCTCGAGGAGCAAGCCTCGAGTCCAGCAACAGCAACAGCAGAAGCGAATCCGAACGCGAATGCGGATCCGGCGACAGAGACGGAGAGCAAAGCACCGTCGAGGGGGGGTCTCGGCCGCGCTGGGATGCGTGCCCTGGGTTGCGCGGCATACTTCCTCGTGCCGTCGTTCTTGCAGAGCGGCGAGAAGAAGGCGATGAGAGAGCGCGTGATGACGGAGACGTCGTATCTCAACGGTCTCCGGGGCCTGGCGGCCTGGCTGGTGTTCGTCACGCATCTGCTGTACGACCCGGGGTTCCACGAGGGCTACGCCGGCCGCCCGGGGGATTTTGCGATCCAGCTGCCGTTTCTCCGCCTGCTGTTTGCGGGCCAGTTCATGGTTGCCATCTTCTTCATCCTCTCTGGCTTCGTGCTCGTACGTACAGCGCCTCTCATCCCATCCCATCCCATCCCGTCTCGTCTCGTCTCGGCTCGGCCGGCTCCTGACCTGCTGTAAACAAGTCCTCCACCCCCCTTCGCTTAGCGCGCGCCGGCGACAGCAGCACTCTCTGCAAGAAGCTCTCCTCCGCCGCCTTTCGCCGAACGCCGCGGCTCTTCCTCCCGCTGCTGCCAGCCATGGTCGGCACCGCCGTCGCCATCCGCGGCAGCTGCTACGGCGACGAGAGCTTCCGGCGCCTGCGCTGCCTGGCGCGCGAGCCCACGCTGCGGGGCCAGGCGTGGCGCTCCGTCGACACGCTCGTCCAGATGCTGAACCCCAGCTCCTGGGCCCAGCAGGCGCCGGCCGGCATGAACCACCTCTGGACGGTGCCGGCGGAGCACCGCGGCTCCCTGGTCGTCTTCCTGCTGTGTCTCGGCCTGGGCCAGACCCGGCCCGCCTGGCGGCTCGCCTGGCTGGCCCTCCTGGCCGCCTTCTTCGCGCACGTCGGCCGCTACGACACGTTCCTCTTCGTCGCCGGCGCCATCCTCGCCGAGCGGCGGCTGCGGCGGGGCGAGCCGCGCCTCGATCTCGCCGACGGCGGCCCGCCGTCCCTCCGGCGGGCGCTCCGGTCTCTCGGCTGGGCCCTCGTCTGCCTGCTGGGCCTCTTCCTCGGCTCCTGGCCGGACGCGGGCGGGTGCGCCTCCTACGGCTTCCGCGTCCTCTGCGCCGTCACGCCCGGCGCCTACGGCGACGACGCCGCGACGGGCGTCGACGCGCGCCGCGACTTCTGGACCGCCGTGGGCGCCGTCCTGCTGCTGCTGTCCCTGGAGAACCTCGAGCCCCTGCAGCGGCCCTTCACGACGCCGCTCGCGTGCTACATGGGCGACATCTCCTTCGGCTTCTACATCGTCCACTGGACCATCCTGTTCACCCTCGGCTCCTCCACCATCGCGCGCTGCCGGGAGTGGCTGCCCTACGGCGCCCCGGTCTACAGCCTGGGCTACTGGCTGGGCGCCTTGCTGACCACCCTGGTCACGCTCTGGGCCGGAGATGTCTATTGGAGGGCCTTTGATCGGAGCTCGGTGCGCTTCGCGAGGTGGCTGGATCGAGCGTGCGGGATGGAGTCGGGTTGAAGTGCAGAGCACATCAGCATCGTCGGGTTTAGACATATATAAATGTACAGATGTGCGTGTGAGTGTGTATGTGTGAATGTGAGTGTGTATGTATGTGTGAATATATGTGAATGTGTATAAGTGTATGTGTATATGTATATGTGTAAATGTGTGTGAGTGTGTATAAGTGTATATGCGTATGTATGAGTGTGTAAGTATATAAGTATATGAATGTATAAGTGTGTGAATGTATAAGAGTGTATAAGTGCGTATTAGTGTATGTGAGTATATGTATATGAATGTATATGAATAGATATAAGTGTGTGTGAATATATATAAATATATGTGTATATGTAAATGTTTATATGTATATATATTAATATATGTGAGTGTGTGTAAATGTATATAAGTGTATGTGAATATATACGAATATATAAGTGTGTAAGTGTGTACAAGTGCGTATAAATGTGCGTATATAAATGTGTGTTAGTATATGAATAGATATAAATGTATGTGAATAGATAATAGTATATGTGAGTGTGTATAAATGTAAATGTGCATGTATATATGTATATATATAAATGTGTGTATATGTGTATATGAGTATATATGAATGTGTGAATGTATGTATGTATAAATGTGTATATGCGTGTATATATTTATATATATATACATACCTACATATATAAATTTACATATACATACACGAGAGCCACCAAGAAGAGCTCCACCCACATGTTCACAGCCAAGCACAGTCACAGTCACAGTCACAGTCACAGTCACAGTCACAGTCACAGTCACAGTCACAATCACAGCGCAATATTTTCTACTGAGCCAGCCTGGTTCCCGAGCTCAGCCCAGCAGGTGGCGAACCTGAGACATCGAGTCAAGAGGCTGGGAGACGGTCACCGGGAAGGGAACACTCCAAGTCGCAGGGGAGCAGGGGAGCAGGAAAAGCATGGCGAAGTGATGGATCGAGTCTCCCATTCGTATCCCAAGACAGATACCTAGATAAAGCACAAAGAGGCAGCGCGACCGCAGGGAGCGAGCGCGCGCGCAGAAGAGCCCGCCCACGAGACATACATGCCTATTGGCCACCTCTGGCTCCCAGGCCGGAGCCCTCCGGAAGGTCGTCCGGCGGCAAGTCGCCCGGCCACGCACTCCTCTGCTCGTCGCCCAGGCGCGCCGTCGCGTTCATGAGCCACATGTTCCGGAACGTCTTGGACCGGTAGCGCAGGCAGAAGGCGTGCTGGCGGTAGTACTCCATGTCCAAGATGGCCATCTTCTCCGTGGTGCTGCCGAGGCTCTGCATGATGGCCGTGGGCGTGTAGCAGCCCGTCTCCTCGAACATGGGCGAGTCGACGTAGATGTTGCCCGTCTGCGTGCACGTGCTGTACGCCGGGTTGCTCTTCAGGTGGCAGGTCGTCGCGCCGGCCGAGGAGGCGAACGTCCAGCCCTGGTCGGCGACGAGCGAGGAGAGCAGGGCCCAGTCCTGGTGGCGCGGGTTCGTCGCCGTGTAGGTCGAGAAGCGGTGGCGGCCGTGGGTGAACTGGGGGAAGTGGATGAAGGTCGCGGCCAGGTCGAACGCGGACGGCGCCATGGTGGCGGGCTTGCAGAGCGACGCGGTCCTCTACGGGTCGCCGTCAACATCACGCCTCCTGGGAGCGCTGGGGGGGGGGGGCGAGCGTGCTTACCTCGGCCGGACGAGCACATCTGTCTTGCCAGGTGGTAGGGCCGGTCTCGTACTCGTTCCACAGCGTGCGCCGCGACTCGACGTTGAGCCCGACGAGCCCGGCCTCGGCCTCTCTCACGGCGTCGAAGGCGCTGGGGTGGTAGGTGTTGTAGCCCGTCGTGATGAGCAGGTATCTCGCCTTGCCGCAGACCGACTTCTCGTCGCGAGCGAGCTTGCTGATGACCCAGTCCGTGACGAGGGACCCGGCGTCGTCTTTCCGGCGCAGCTCGAGAGCCATCAGGTCCTCTCGGTCTTGGGCGTCCTTCTCTTCCTGCACCCTTCTCGCCTCGTCTTCCTCGAGTCGCGTCTTCCGTCCGTCCTCCAGCGGGGCCTCTTCCTCGCGACCAGCTCCTCCTTCGTGCTCGGTCGTTGCTTCGGCCTTGGTCTCTTTCAAAGCGGTCGCGTCGCGGGCCACGAGTGCCGACGCGGGGATGCTCAGCATCTCGATCCTCGGGTCGAACGTCCGATAGACCATCTCCTCCAGGTCGTGGAAGCGCGGCGGCTGGGGCTCAAAGACGACCGCTCGCCAACTCGGGTTGTGCTGCGCCTGGAGGGAGTCGAGCATGGCGCTGAGTTTGTAGGTCCGATCGTCGCGGTTGTCTTCCGACGTCTTGATGAGAACACAGACATCCACCTCCTCGAGTGGCTCGTCGCTGTCTTCCTCCTCCTCTATCTTGGCCTCTTTGGGCTTTCTCAGGGTGCCGATGCTGAGTGTCCGGTTCGGTTTGGGTTGGGGCGCGCGCTGCAGTCCGCCTTCGAAACGGGCATTGGTCCACTTGTGGAGCTCGTCCGAGATGCGGATCGCCTCTTTCATGGCAACGCCGTAGCCGTCGTTGAACTGGACGCTCGGTTCGAGAGCGTTTCCTTCTCCCCACTCATCTGGGGCGCGTCAGTACGACTCCAGTCGAGCAACGACCTAGCCGAGACGGGAGAGGGCAAGCAAGGGACGGACGACTGACTGAGAGCGTTGATGAAGACAAAGTTTTCGGATCCAATCGGGTTCGGATCCTCTTTGATCTTCCGATACATCTCGACCATGTAGTACTGCCAGGACTTTGGGTCTACGGAGCCACCGAGTCAGCGAGCGGTGCCACGCGGAGAGCGCGTGGAGAGGGAGACCCCGGCTTCACGAGAAGCTCGAGGTCGGGGCAGGGAGAGATGAAGGCTGCGATACGCACGGCAAAAGGATTGCGGGTTGCCTCCGCCGTCGGTCGAGTGCCGCGGCGTGGAATCCCAACAGACGAGAGTTCCCCGGTGATAGACCCGACCATTCCTCCTCGCCATCGAGTGCCGGAAGTGATCGAAGCCACCGACATGCGGCTGGAACTCGTTGATGGCGTCCGGGAGCGTGCCGTCGCAATCGCCCCCTCCCCCCCAGCGCGTCTCGACGACGTCCAGGCCTCCGAGGCCTTCCTCGATCGCCCACTGGCGCCACGCCGCGAACATCAGGCTCCGGCGCGGGCCCATGTGACTCGGCTTGTAGACGGCCATCTGGATGCGTCCCTGCGAGCGAATGTACTTCGGGCTCCGGAAGAAGGGCAGCAACCAGTCGAAGTGGTCGCGCCAGTCGCGGATGTCGCCGTAGTCCTGGGCGATGAAGGTCTCGCTCGAGTCGGTCCCGTCCCACGTCTTCGTCCAGGGCTCGTTGGCCCAGCTCAGCATGAACGGCACGTTGGGCTCGCCGTCTCGCAGCATCGCCTGGAGGATGCCGTCCATCACCGGCACCCCGGCGAACCAGTAGTGGTGGAAGATGGCGCCGTAGAAGCCGTGGTCGCGCAGAAACCGGCCCTGGCGCTCGCGGGTCTCGAACGCGAGTCCGTCGTAGTAGCCAACGGACTCGTGCGGCCGGATCGTCTCGACGCCGTACGCATTGTACGTAACCTCTCGCACGTTGTCCCACTCGGTGAAGTTGATGCCCCAGATCTCGTTGTTCTCGTCGAAGTGGTAGTACTGGGGAAAGATGTAGACCAGAGGCTTGATGGAGTACTCCGGCGACTTGGACGAGCGGAAGCAATCGATCCGGTCTTGCACGTTCTGAGGGAGGGAAGGTAAGCGAGGTTTATATCGAAAGAGGAGGGTTGACCAGAGTAGAAACAGCGCGGCAATGGCGAGCAGGGCACTCCGCCGTGTGGAACGCATCGCCAGCACAACTCTCGATCGTGAAAGCGCCATCTCGCGAGAGGGAGATTGGGGAGATGGATCGTTTGCAGCAGAGATTGTCTGACGGAGGAGAAGAGGGAGCGAGATCTGTCGTCCAGATCAAAGTCGAAGGCGGAACGGCCATGGCGACGCAGCGCAAGGGACTCGAGCACTGTGTCCAGGTGCTACGAGGAACGGCAATCTCCCCAAGAATGTGAGTGATTGATCAAGGGATGTGATAGGTAAGTAGGTAGGTGATCGACTCACCATTTGCCCATTCTGATGGCGATCGTGAAAATGAAACACGCCCAAATGCACCAGGTGTATGAACAAGAAAAAAAAAGCAAACAGGCGCACACGCGTTCGGCTTCGCCAGGCTGATGTGTTTGGTTTTTCGGTTGTATTGCAGCGCGGGGGCTGGCTTCACGTTCCATTTTTCGAGACTATTCTACCAGCCGACCTGCCTGTCCTTCAAACGCCGCATGAGACCAGTAGAACCAGCAACATCACCACCCACCCACCCTCAGTCCAGGACATCGCACCCAACCACCAGACCAAGCCGGGGTGCGAATTGAAGGGCAAGCAACACCCGAAAAACTTTTCTTGCGCGGAACACCCCCGGAAGTGAAGAGAGAAAGAGATCCATCCAGCCGAGGCTCGACCCGGCGCCGAGGAAAAAGCAAAGCGTCGCGCGCGGTGAAGGCGCCGAGGACCGACCCCTGGACGAGAAAACAGAATTATGAGAGCCGAACTTTTGTGTTGGGCCGAGAGCGAAAAAGATGACCAAAGACAGCGCAGACCCGCAAGGGCTACATCGAAGGAGCTTTTATACAATAGGTGTCAGGAGGATTCGAGATTGAAAAAGGTAAGGGAAGCAAGGATCCATCAGCAAATCGTCAAACCACCCTGTCCAAGTTGTTGCGTGCTCGCTCGCGCGGGGTATCGATCGTCCGTTCGTCGTGGTTCTCGGAAGTGAAGAAGTCTCGTTCGCTCAGTCGTATCAAGTCGTTCATCCGCTCCTCCTGCCTGTCGTATACTTCTCGACCGGGCCTTAGAGAGGGCATTGAGCCTGAACGTGACCGGGCTGCTTGCACTTGTAGCAAGTTCGCTCGTTGTTGTTCTCGGAGGGGCAGTCTCGGGAAAGATGACCAACCTCACCACAGTTGTAGCACTTTTGGCCTTGGGTGCAGTCACCTGGGGATGTTAGCATGACGGTAGAAGGGGGGTCGGCAAAGGAAAACATACGGGACATGTGGCCGTAGCCACCGCACGAGTAGCAGGTTTGTCCTCCTTGACCTCGGCCGCCACCGTATCCACCCTGCCCACCACCGTAGCCCGATGGGTTGCCGAATCCCCCACCAGCGCCGTAGCCACCGGCCTCAGGGCAGTTGCGAGCAATGTGTCCGATCTTGGAGCACTAAGAGGCGTGAGATGAGGTCGATCCGCACTCAGAGATGGGCATACCTTGTAGCACTCTTGAGATCCACCACCTTGTCCCCCGAACCCGCCAACTCCACGGCCGGCAGCATCAGCTTGCGGGTTGTTGCAGTCTCGGGAGATGTGGCCGGGTTGACCGCACTTGTAGCAGGTCTTGTCCTTGGGTCCCTCGGGGCACTCGCGGCTCATGTGTCCCTCGCCACCACAGTTGTAGCTATTTCGGGTCAGCGGAGGCCTTCTTCGTTCAGAGGCAACGAAGGACTTACCACTTGGCTGGGCCGCGGGTAGGGCAGTCACGGGCCTAGACACGTCAGCAAGGGCGATGAGCAACGGCTCGTCGGGGTCGTACTTGGTGAGAAGCATCGCCACCTGAATTGCACCGTTAGCTGAGGCCCATCTGGAGTTTCGGGCGCGTGTGTTTGCGATGTAGCGGAAGGCGAGCTGTTGCCGAAAGTGTGGCTGGGTCGCGTTTGCTTTCCACACGTTCCAACTCATTGCTGCGTCTGAGCCCATGTCGCCACGAGCCCAATCGTGCGTCGGAATGGACCGAGACGAGACCACGGTGATCTCTGCAGCACGACTTCCTATGCGCCAGACGACGGCCTCGGCAGAGGACGGGGCGTTGGGGTAATTGGGGATTTGTGGATCCCAACGAAGGTGAGATGTGAGAGAACGGTGGCAGTCACTCACAGTTGTAGCAGCCACGAGCTGGTCCAGCGCCGAAGGCATCCATGCTTGCGGTTGGAGGGGTCTTGGTTTTCTGTGAGGTCGCCGTCTGTCAGTCTTGGATCTGCTCCCCAGATCGATCGCGCAGAGGACGCGGCGGACGTCGAATTCAGCGTGGAAGGACCTCGATGGTGGGGTTGCGAGGGGACGGTGGAGGGCGTGAAGGAGCTCGAGGGAACGGCTGAAAGGAAAGGTTTGCTTGCTTACTCTTGGGAGACGGGGGTTGGAAGAAGAATGATGTGTACGCGGGTAGCGTCGAGAGAATGGCAGCAAAAGAATTGCTGGGGTTGCGAGAGGATTGTTGGAGGTCGGAGGATGTGTGAGTATTTCGAAGTTGTGGTTTCTGCAAGAATGGCTTGAGCAACATTTTTTCTACTCACTAGTCTGGCCGCCGCCTGGAGCGTGAGTCGCGCCAAGGCCCAAGCGAGATCCCTGCGTGGTGGTCGGACCCACAAGGGACCGACGAGGCAGAAGCCGCGGCCCGACGTAAGTCCGATCACCGACACGTGATTAGGTCAGTGCTGATCGTCGCTCGCTTTGCGGCTTTGCTGATCCACAGTCGTGATGGACAAAGTCTCTCCCCATCTTCTGATGCATGGTATTTCTACGTTTCTGCTCTATTTCCATTGTTCTGTGTCTCCCGCTCTGGGCCTTATCTTCACGGCCGTCCACCTAATGCAACATCCACGCAATCCTGCAAGAGAGTCCTTTTGGTCCGATATCTCCCTTTTTCGTTGTGTTGATTCATGGGGGGCAACAACCACGTCTCATGCCATGCTGTGATGGCTTCTGGGATGCGATTAGTTTACGTGCCTGTGTGAACAGAATGTGATCCGTATATGAGCTGAGCCGTGTCTTTCGTGCTTGCAACAACGAGACAGTACAGCAAGTAAGTAAGTAGTAGTAGTATACTTACTTCTGCCATACTGGGAAGGGAGGGTCTCGCTTAGGCGAGTCCACCTCAAGATAAGCGAGCTCCAAACATACTGTACAGTACATACCAATCTATCGAAGAACAACAGCACGGCGGCGTAGCCTCAATAGCCATGCTCGACGAGCAAGGAATTCTCCGGGTTACTTCTCCAATCCACCCATACCTGATCGGATCTCCCAAGCAATCTCTCAAAACTTCTCAGATCTCGGATACACGGGGAGCTCGGGAGGAGTCATGAATGAACCGAAGTGACTCTTGGTCTCCAGCCGATTAAATACCGGAAAGAGGACCATGACTCTTCTCGCCTGAACGTTGTGAATCACACTCCCTCCGCTGCTGAGCAGTATATCTGCCCCGGCCGGCCTCCATTCCTTACATCGACGTCTCGACCACACACGTATCACGAGCTACCTCCTTGCTCTCGAGCAAAGAGCTCCATACGACCATCTAACATGGGACGCAACCGCCGTGGATCAGCAGTAGGGGTCCCAACTCCCCCCACGGCCCCCTCGAGATCCCCCTCGGGCTCGGTTCGTAGCTCTCGCAAACATCTTTCGGCGGCCAGTTCCGTCACGCTCGTCAGCTCCGAAGTGCGAGCCTTCGACGTCGAGGCCGACATGGCATTCGCGCTGGTTGTCAGCGACCCCAACGCGCGACCCAGACACTTCCGCAGCCTCTTCGAAGAGTGCATCTTCATCTTCACGGCCATGATGGCCGTCGCCTCGACGGTGCGTCGACCTCGCCCCCCTTCCAGCGCCCCCCTCCTCGTCGCAAGTTGCAGCTCCTAACCCCCCGCCCCACAGACGTTCCTCCAAGGCGTAATCGTCATCAACACCGGCACGATCGGGCGGGATCTGCAGATGACTGCGGCGCAAATCACCTGGCTCGCCGCCGCGCTCGGGTCGGTCGCCGTTGACGTCCGAGGTCCCTGGTTGGAGACGTGGATGCTGATGGGTCTGTAGTCTCGCCTCCGGCTCGTCCATGATCTTCTTCAGCCGCACCGCGGACCTCTTTGGCCGCAAGCTTCAACTCCTCTCCGGCCTCCTCCTGCTCTCCCTCTTCTCCCTCCTCGCGGCCTTCGCCCCAGACGCGGTGTCGCTCGTAGGAGGCCTCTCTCCTTCCCCCTCGTCTCTGCCCCCGTCACCTTCACGGCCCCCGTGGCTGACGTGCCCAACAGAACATCCTCTCCGGCTTCCTCGGCCTCGGGACGTCCATCGTCGCCCCTCCCGCCATCGGGACCCTCTTCGCGACCTACCCTCCCGGCCGCCGCCTCAACCGGGTGACCGGCGCCATGGGGGCCGCCAACCCGCTCGGCTTCCTCCTCGGCTCCATCTCGTCCGGGCTGGCGACCCGGTACGCCTCGTGGCGCGAGTCGTTCCTCGTCGTCGCCATCTTCTTCTTCATGCTCGCCGGCCTCGCCGTCGGGACCATGCCCTCCCTCCCCCGCGCCGGCACCGCGCGCCGGCTCCTCCGCGACTTCGACCCCCTCGGCACGGTGCTCATCGTGACGGGCACGGCGGGCCTCAGCGCCGCGCTGACCGAAGGCCCCGAGCTCGGCTGGGGCAGCTACCAGGTCCTGCTGCTGCTGTTCGTCGGCGTCGCGCTGCTGCTCTTGGCCGTCTGGGAGCCGCACGCGGCGAGCCCGCTGATCCCGCCGCGCATCTTCGCCGACGCGACCTTCTCGCTGACCCTCGTCTGCGCGGCCCTGGGCTACATGTCCTTCGTCACGAACCTGTTCTGGGTCTCGCTCTTCATGCAGGACGTCCAGCTCCTGTCGCCGCTCACCATCGCCGTGCGCCTGCTGCCGCAGGCCCTGGTCGGCCCGCTGTGGAGCTATCTCGGCGAGGAGCTGGTGCGCTTCGTGAGCGGGCGCCTCGTCATGGGCGTCGGCGGGCTCGGATACCTCGGGGGTGCGGTGTTGACGCTGCTCATGCGATCCGACAGCAGCTACTGGCTGATCCTCCTCCCCGCGCTCTGCATCACGGTCCTCGGCGCCGATTTCCAGTTCATCGTCTCCAACGTACGTTCGTTCGCCTTCTCCGTCCATGTCCCCCATCCCAAGATCGAGAAGAAGAAGATGGAGATGAAGAAGAAGGAGGAAGAGAAGACGAAGCTGACCCATCTCCCCCCGCCAGCTCTACATCGCCTCGCACCTCTCCCCCACCCACGCCTCCCTCGCCGCCGGCCTCCTTCAGACCGCGCTCAAGCTCTCCATCTCCCTCGGCCTCGCCACAACCTCGGCCCTCCACGGCGCCGCCCGCAAGACGCCCGACGGCGACGCGCCCCCCGTGGCCCCATACCACCGTGTCTTCGTCTGCACGGCCGTCTTTGCCGCGCTGAGCTTGGCGCTGGTGCCGTTCCTGAAGATTGGGAGGCAGGGCGTGCTTGTCGCGGGTGATGACGGGGGCGAGAAGGGTTTGGCTGAGCGGGAAACGGGGCGCGGCAGTGCGCGTGGAGGAAGCGGAGCGGGAGAAGAAGAAGGAGGAGGAGGAGGAGGAGGAGGAGGAGCAGGAGCCCATCGCCAGCGCCGGGTCGTGTCGTCGTTCACAACGCGAGACGGCCGCTATGTGGATGTAGAGTGTTTCCGGGCGTGCCAGCGGTGTGGTGTTGAGGAGTTGCTGTTCTTTCCGAACGCCGGTTGTCCGTTAGTCGACGTGTAAGCTTCGGGCATCGACATGGTCCGCATCGCGAGAATTGGGGTCTGGGGCTGGATGGCTTGTCGCTAGAGAAAAGGAGAGGCGGGGGAGGACGGTGTAGACGGAGAGAGAGAAGCTGGGGAAGCATATATACCACAAGGACAGACATGTACTTACTTACCTACTTTAGGTACTTACTTAGCTCCTCACCATACAGGACCTACTCGTTCATGACCCAAACACACGCATCTTTCTCACCATGGAACATACAATCAATTCAGATATCGTAGCGTACTTGCAATAGGAGCGTAGTGTGACGGGGAGGAAGGAAGAGCAGTGAGCAAGAGGATAGATCACGTGTTCGCTTAACTGGGTGCAGGCAAAATAGATGGATGGCCCGAGAAGCGCAGGGCAAGCACGGCGGAAGCTTGATGTAAACAAGCACTCTGCACTGTCCGTACACCACCTATGTACAGTACCTTTTCGAGGGTCTCGTATATATAAAAAATCCCCAGACTGGCACGTTTCCAATGCCATATGGGAGGCTTGAAGAAGCGCGGCTTCACTGCCCCCTCCAGACGTTAAACAATATCATTATCATCAGTGGTTCGTCATCATCATATTATCTTTCGTGACGCTCGCCGAATTCCATAGGTCTACTTACACTCGCCGTTCACTCTCGCACTCTCAATCTCTCATCTCGCATCTCTCATACCTCATCTCTCAACACTCAACACCCACCACGCCGTTTGCCCCTGAACAGCCACCAACCCACCATCCCAACCCCCTACTCCCCAACACACACCCACCCAAACAGTCCCATAGCCGCCACAACCCACGCAGCCGTCAAGGCCCCCGCGCCCGTCCGATCTCCCCCCGTGGTGGGCAGCACCTTGCGCGGATCTGCCACGCTGTGAGAGCCCGCGTCCGGGTTACCGACGCTCGTGCCACCCGTCGCGTTGGTGAGGGGTGGCTTCACTTGCTGTAAAGGTAGGAGGTTGACAAAGAGAGCCGACATGGCCGCCATTTGCTGGCCGACACCGAGGGTCCCGTCCCAGGTCCCTGAGGACCAAGATAGGCCGCACTGCGGGTGAGTCAGCGTTGAGATCAATGCTTGAGAAGGCGTGGGGTCTAAGGAGTTGGGAGGGGGCATCATGAAGCCGAAACTTCGGGTGTTGTTGAGAGGAGAGGAAGGCAATACGCACTGTTCGGCCGTTGGCGCCGCCCGAGCATTGCTTTGCTGCTGCCAAGGCAGAGGCTCTGAGCTAGAGAAGAAGATGGACATTAGCTCAGCTGCTGAAGTGAGAAGCGTGTGATCATCACGGTCAGTCAGCAAGCTCACCTTAGGCATGATGCGGTCCCGAGTGAAAGGGGCAACCATGGACGTAGCAGCCAACCAGCGCATGACGTAGGACTTGAAGCTGAACATATCAACCGTGCAAGTGAGTTTCGGCTCGCAGGCTATCTCGTAGGCGATATCATTCGGAAAGAATGTGTTGAAGGTACTGTTGAGAAGGAGGCTGACACGGTTCTCCCAGATGGCGGAGCCGTTTGTCTGTTTCCATCAGTATGGGTCGCGTCCGATACCGTCTCCCTCGGGAACGCGCTGGTGGTGGGAGTGGATGAGGAACGGGAAAGGGACCTACGTAGTTGTACATGTTGGCTGCCCCGAGCAACCACACGGCAATGTTGTAGGAGAACTGCACGTGGTTGACGTCCGTACAGTTCTCCCCGATGTGAGCCCCATCGTAGACGTTATAGTCTTTGTCGATGAAGCCGACGCTTGTGATCCAGTCCCTGAGTCTCCGAGTCAGCGTGCATTCTTGTGTGTCTGGTGAATGAACAGCTACGTAGAGGTCGGGTTTGGATGGTGCTATACATACCAAGTCTTTTCGGCATGATCGTAGTACGTGCTGTTGTCTGTATACCGCGCAAGACGAGCCGCGATGTTGAAGAAACAACCGTTGGCAATGGTGTTCTTGTAATCGTAGCCCACCAAGTAAGGGTAGACCTGCCACCTCAATCTACACAAGCCACCAGATCAGCATCATCCCAGTCCTCCCAAGCAGGAGTTCCCGCCATCGGACCCGGTCGAAGGCGATGCACGGAAGAGACATCGGACTCACCCGCCTCCACACTCGGGACCCGGCCTCCGCGCCTGGGTATTGAACACGGCCTGCGCCAGCGAGAGCCATCCAGGTGCGCCACTGGGCGGATTTTGGAAATTGGTTTCGGCGGCGCTCAGGGCCGTCATGCCCCAGAAGCCCTGGTCGTCGTTACCCATGGACTGGCTCCAGTTGCGCGGCATCATGTCGAGGTTCTCGCCGACCTGGGCCTGAATTCCCGCTGCCACGACATCGTTGTACGAGACGTCGCCCGTGTAGTGCCAATAGTCGATGAGGGATCCCCACATGGCCCCGGACTCCCACCAGTAGTCTGTTGGGCGAGCAGTGTTGTTAGCCTATGTTCGAGGTTCTCTCGCCTCCCCTTCACAGGTACGGTGGGTACATGTTCTGGGAAAGCCGGGTTGGGACGACATACAGCCCGTAGGAGGATTGGGCGGCGGCCCCGGTAGAACGCCGATGATGCCTCCGCTCTGGTTGCCCTTGTAGTAAGTCATCATGTCGTAGGCCAGCGTCGCAGCTCCATCCTTGATCGACTCTGCAACGACACATCGTCAGCTTCTTCTTCTTCTTCTTCTTCTTCTTCTTCTTCTTCTTCTTCTTCTTCTTCTTCTTCTTCTTCTTCTTCCACAAGTCCCTCGACTCTCCTTACCCCTCCCCCTCGAGATCAGAGTACGCACGAGGAGACGACAGATCCAACTGGATACCAGCTACCACAGCACCTCCTATCCACATCCCCAGGGCCAATGCCAGGAGAGCGGTGAAGATGAGCCTATGCAGCATCTTTGCTCGCCCTGGTCTTCGTTCCCTCGATTGAGTGTGACGTTTCCCTTTCCTTTCCTTTCCCTTCCTCCAAAGCAGCCGACGCAACTCGTCGCGCACGTCAGCACGCTCTGAGAGAGAGAGGAAGAAAGGAAGAAAAAGAAAGGAAGAAACAAAGAACTCAAGCAAGAACGTCGCGCAGACCGCCCAATATCGTGCACGCTCAGGTCCCCGTCGGCATCGGTATCAGGACGTATCAGTCGGTGCCAGGAGCCAAGACAGGAACTCGTCTCCAAGGACGAGGGGGGAAGATGGGGAAGCGGACAAGCCGGTCGGTGGAGCTTGTCGTCGATGTTCTGCGGTCTCGAGATGAGCTGACGGTGAATGGTAGGAGGAGGGGAGGGTGAGTGGTGAGTGGTAAGTGGTAAGTGGTAAGTCAAAGGAGCCCTCGCTTGTGATGTCCCAAGTCTTGCGTGCCAAGCCTCGATCCACCATCCATCGATTCGCTCTTGCTCTACTTGGAGCTGCCCAACCACCAATGTAAACCACAACCTACAACCTGCAAACACAACCCAACCCACAACCCACAACCCACAACCCACAACCCACAACCCACGACCACAACCCCCCCCTGCCCCCCCCCGCCTGGCATGGATCTGGAATGTCAATGCCCTTCTCCTGCTCCCTTGGCTTCATGGCTCAACTTCTCCCCTGCACGCACGTTCAAGCCACCAAGATCGGCTCTGCTTGAGGTGAGTTGGCTTGGCTCTTCTGAGGGATGGGTGACGGGTCTGGTGGCGTCTTGGCTATCAACTACCTCCTGTGTGAGTATCGTAGAGCACGGAGACAACAGCGAGAAAAAGGTACACATGATGCCAGTCCATCCTGAGAAACTGTGAGGCGCCAGCGACCTCGCGTCGTCAGCACTCTTTGTCGGAGGAAAATCTTTACTTTTCTCTATCTATGTACGGACTGACCACCGGGCGATCTCATCCAGTGCCGTCGTGGCTCGTCTAAAATTACAAGTCAAGCCTATTGATGCGCCTCAGAACGCAACCACTTCCTTGCACCCCCAGGTTGTTCGACGAGTGCGGTTTACAAGACGGCCAGAACAGCAACCAGCGCCCCCAGGACACCGACAGCGGGGCCGGGAAGGGTGGCGGCCGCGTTGCCGGTAGCAATGGCTGGGCCAGATGCGGTGGGGTTTCCCGCTCCGGCGCCAGCGGGCGTGCCGGTGGTCGAGAGCGTGTTGTTGCCATGACCGGAGCCGGACCCACCGGAGCCGGACCCACCGGAGCCGGACCCACCGGAGCCGGAACCACCAGAGCCGGAACCACCGGAACCACCAGAACCAGTGGTCCCTTCTGGAGATGATGCCGTGGCGGTCGGAGACGCAGATCCAGCGGATCCGTCAATGGCTGGCTTGGAAGGAGAGAGACCGCCGCCCGTGGCAACGATACCGCCTTCAGTCAGCGCAGCGGATGCAGAAGAGAGCGCGCTGGAAGCAGAAACGCCAGTTGCGGTAGCTCCCGCGCTGGCCGTGGGCTTGGCCGACGAGGTCACACGGAGCAGGAAAGGTCGAAGAGAGGCTTGTTGCTCAGGGGGTTACCGGAGGTAATGCCGAAGGACGGGTTGGGCGAAGCATTGTTATCCGTATCCTCCAGGGTGTACCACCAGGTGTTGACGACGCCGAACCTTGGGCATCCCACCGCGTCCCAGAAGGTCTTGGCGTTCTCAGCGTTGGCCACGGCAAGATTCTCCGTCTTGCCGGTGACGGGCCATCCAGTCTCGGTGATCCAGACAGGCTTGCTACCCACAGCAGCGACCGTGTTAGCCACGGCCTCGTCGAGGAGGGAAGCACCATTGGCGATACCGTTGGATTGGGTGTTTTGGAAGTAGGGGTAGGCATCCACACCGATCCAATCGCTGTTGTCGATGACGGCCTGGTTGGAGCCGTTGACCCACGCGGTCCAGGTATCGACGTGTCCGACGGGGGCGTTGGCCAGAGGTCCACCCGCGATGGCCGAGCGCACCGCCTTGATGTTGTTGACGATGGTATCCGGGTTCGCCCCGATGGTGGAGCCAGCTGCAATGCCGGTTGGGGAGTTTCGGTAGAGATCCTCCGAGCCGATGGCGATACCTGCCACTCTGCTCGTGAAAGCCTCTCCGTATTGGGCAATGGCGGCTTTGAGGGCGATCAGCTCCTGTGGGAAGGCCGTGCCCGAAGACCAGAGGGTGAGGAGGAGGGAGACATCTTCCGCAATGGCGGCGGGGATGGCTGAGGTTGGATCGCTGGTGGTACCGGCTTGCTAGGGGATTGGTCAGCCTAGATCGGTTGAGGAGGAGGATGCGGCGTGTTCGGGAATGGTTCGATCAAGGAGAAGGGACCATGATCCCCGATCGAAGGTCGATGAAAACACTTACAATGGTCGTGTAGAGACGAGCGCTGGTGAAGCCCTCGGCACCCACGAGACTCTTGGCCGTGGCGAACAGGCTCTGGAAATCACTCTGGACTCGGGGAGCGTAGCCGTCCGACTTGGTGGCCCCGTAGTTGAAGCCCTTGTAGACAGCAGCGACCTCGACGACCGAGGCGGCCAGGGTGAGGAGAGCAGCTGCGGAACGCATGGTGAAGGCGTTCTGTAGTGCGGTAGCGAGGGAGAAGAAGTGAAGTTGCTGAAGCAGAAGAAGAGCTCGCTCGGGATGGGCGGTTGACGCTCGATGTGGTGCGACGCTGATGAAGAGAGAGGTGAGAAGAAGAAGAGGGAGACGAAGGAGAAGTAGGAGAAGAAGAAGCTGAAGACGCTGCACAAGCTAAGGACCGAGAGCCGAAGAGGCTAAGGAGAAAGGGGCAGTCGAAGGGGAAGTGGACGTGGTGTCGGGCAGGCACGGCGGTCCGTCGGGCCGATCTCTCTTTCCTCTCTGGCCGGCGTGCTGGGTCCGTCGATTCCACCTGCTGGCCCAGGGGGCGAAGAGTCGACTCTTTCTCCCTGGTGTGACGCTGACCATTTCTCGGGTTCCTGCATGACCTACCCACTTGCCCACTTGCGTGCTTACTTACTCACTTACTCACTTGCTCACTCACTCAGTACATTGCTCACGGTAGGCCGGTGTCACGTTAACTGACTGACACGCGGATCACGACGATACTGATTCTTCTGATCATTATTACATTCGGCTGATGATCGATTGTTTACATTCCAGAGTGCATTGCGTCACATTTGCGTTCCCCCGCGTGGTCACGTGTCGTGGCGATTGCCTGCTAAGCATTCCCTATCGCGTCTTGGCAAAGGCTTAGTTCCGGTGCTTGATTTTCCGTCTCGCCTGCACGAGCAACGCAGTCACGTGATCGACGACAGGCATTGCACACCAGACCACCAGACCCATGAAGCTTGAAGAAGGGTAAGGAGAAGAGACGCGAGAGAAAATAAAGAGAGCCGTAGTTTCAAACATGTAGCACTCGCTCACTAGCTGAGCTTTGACATTTCAGGGGAAAAATCTGGCGATCGACGGCCCAAACGCCCACGGAACCCAGCCGCTACCGGACGTGCAAGTAAGTGCACAGTCCTCGTCGCTCACGGTCTCCACGTGAGAGACTCGTGACCACGTTCCTAATCACGCCGCTCGTCGAGCCGTCGTGCTCATCAGGGTGATCTTCTTCGCCTTCTTCTTCCGGCCCGGCATTCCAGCCTGCTTCGCGCCCTCAGCTCCCGTGCCGTCGTGCAACGACGCGGCTTGCACGTGAGCGACCAGCTCATCGTGAGCATGTTCCGCCTGCAATTCCTGATCCCATGAGTGTCGCCAGCCATCATCGACCTCGTGGTCCACGGGCGGGGCCTGGCCATCGGCCGATGCCGGCGTGACCTGTGACGCGTCGGAATCAGTCCAGAGAGAACGCGACACCTTCCCGGGAGACCTGGGACGCTGGAAGCTGGGACTTACCAAAGCCGTGCCCCAGACAGTGCGAGGCGCCGAGGGACTCGTGGACGGCGAAGCCAGCGGGCCAAACGAAGAACCTTGCCGTAGGGGCCAGGGAGGCGATGCATTGCTGGCATCGAGTGAGGATGGCGCAAAGTGGTCGGCGGGCAAGCCCGCGAAGGGGTCGGCATCAACACTTGGCCGCTTCCTCAGCGCCGTCGCCCAGCGAGCATCGTCCTCCATCTTCTCTGCGCGCACTCTTTCCCTCTCCTCCTTGATTTCCTTTTCTCGGTTGCGCTGCCTGCGCTTCTCCATCTCGCTCTTGAACTGTGTCAGGATCTCAGGGCTCACGACATCGGTCCAATCGCATTCTAGAAAGCCAACTTCACAACCGTCAGGGAGATGCGAAAGATATTTCATCCTCTTGCGCAGGTCCTGGTCGACGATGTGACCCGTGGAGACGTGCTCAACGCGGGGCAGCAGAGTGGAAGGAAAGGATGCAAAGTTGCCAAACGCAGCTTTGAGGATTCGGATGTCCAGGGAGGCCAGATAGTAGTGGAGAAGAGATTGGTAAAAGTAGTACGGAGCCTCCGGTCTATGAGCTTCGGGCTGACTTCCTCTCTTCGACGACTCTAGATCAGAAGGCTTGTCCCAAGGGTGTCCCGCTGATGGGTGGGCAGGTGAGGAGGTGCTGGAGGCACTCGCGGAAACGCCCGGGCCAGACGGTGCATTTCGGACACGATCTGTCCCCGAGGCGCCTTCCACCGTCCGGGAACTGGAGAGGCAACTTCTTAGGCTTCTTCTCGGCTGGTTGCTTGGGAATGGCGGGCGGCTGACCGATTCCGTCGACGGCTTTCTTGGCTTCACGCACGGCATCGACGGCCTTCCTAGTCCATTCGGGCTCTTCACCAAACATGAGTTCGTCCTCGTTCTCTTGACGCTGAAGGTCCTCGATCTCGGCATTGTACTGTTCCTGCATGTAGTCCTCACTTCCTTTCATGATCCGGGCGTAGTCGGTGACCTCGGCGGCAAAATACCATGGGATGTCTTCGGACTTGGGCAACGACTCGGCTCCGTCGCGTGGCAGGGCGAGCGTGCTGCCGGGCTGTCGCATAACCAAACGAAGAACAACATCATCCCCTTCTCGCGGGGGTGGGCTCTCTTGTCCGGTGTACCATCTCACCGGCCTCGTGTCCGAGATGAACACTAGATCCCAGCAAATCGGGCACTTTTTACACCGAGCCTTCTTTTCCGGCAGGGGATGGACGTCGTCGGTGGAGTGCATATATCGAATGAGACACGGGAGACAAAAGATGTGCCCGCACTACACGACGGGGTCAGCACGTATTCCGTTGCCAGGTTGGTGGGGCGATGCCGCTGGGGACGATGGAATCTCCTCGACATACCTTGGCCATCCGCGGAGCCACAGGGTGGGAGAGACAAATCGGGCACGATGCTTCTTGTGACACCGACGAGGCCAGAATTTGCAGCACGTCGTTCCAATCCAAATGCTGGTCGGCATTGATCGCCTGTCGCTTGTAGTCACCGTCGGGCTTCACGATGAACCGGTAGTTGGCGTGGATGTACCTCGCCTTGTCGCTGGAATGATGACCTGACCCAATGCCAAAGGTACTCGCTCTACCCGTACCTCGAACGAACGTGCTCCGGTGGTCTTGAGGCCTCGGAGGGAGGGCGAAGCTCATTAGGTGGGTGATCGAGGTCTGGCCCCGACGGCTGTTGGTATTCCTCATGACTCCCTGGGTTTCGTCAGCCCGCACGTACCGACCAACTAACTCGCTCCCGCAGCCGGGGCACGTAGGGAGTCTGCGGAACTCATACGGATTCCGCCATGGCATCCTCATCCGCAAGCCGCGGCTTTCTCGCGTTCTTGTGCTTCTTCCGGTTGCCCTGCTGATTCCGGGGCGATGCGTGACGGGAGTCGCGTGGCTGGCGGCGCGTCGAGGACCCGACTCGCAGCTGGGAGAGCCGGTTTGGCTGTTCTGCTGCTGCGCCAGAGGGAAAGAAGAGGAGAGATTGAGCGATTTGGCGCCGGAAGCGGACGCGCTCGACGGTGCAGAATTCATGGTCAGGCTCCCGGCCGAGCTTCGATGTACTAGCAGTCAAGCCGTACAGGGCGAAGCAGAGGCCGCTCGAAGGTCGCGGTCTCTGAATCCCCAGCCTCCTTGTCGCCGAGATGGCCGCGACGACGAGATGGCCGCGGGTGGGCAGAGGCAGAGGCAGAAGGATCCGGTACCTTGTGGAGTCGTGGGAAGCGGAAGAAGCGGGGGAGAGATGCAGCCAACGCCACCCAGACAGGTACCGCAGCTGGTCCTTCGAGCTCTTGGAGGGCGCTAGACGGAGGGAAGAAGAGAAGACGAGAAAAAGAAAAAGCGGAAAAGAAAGAAGAGGAAGAAGAAGAGGAGGAGGGGGAGGAAGAAGAAGGAGGAGGGAAGATCTGGGGGGGATAAGGGGGTATGGGGATGAGGTTGTTGATAGTGGATTGAAGCACGCCCGAGGCGCTGAGGTAGTAAGTAGGAGGAGGAGGAGGAGGATGTGGAGGAGCAGGAGCAGCGTAGCAACTGTACTGTCCTTAGTCAGCACGGAGAGGCGGGGGGGAGCACGCGAAGGGGAGCAGGGGAGCACGGGAGCACGGGAGCACGGGAGCATTGTGTTTGTCTTGCAGTGCAGGTCGAGCGCGCGCCGCCACGTCAGGAAGCCAAGTCTGGTATTGATTTGATGGAGAGTAAGAGAGTGTTGTCCATGGCCCATCGTCAAGCGGGAGAAGCAAGACGGGAGTAGAGAATCATCCATGTGTGAATAGTCACACTTGGGGGAGTGAGCGCAGATGACGGCCACCAGGAGCATGGGCAGGAGTCGACACGTGACTGCATTCTACCGCATGTACAGTGCTATACTATACTGAATGTACTGTACAGAGGCATTCTTGGATCTGTCGAACCTGTCCCCAGACGGCATCATCCGCATGATCAGAAACGTACTGGATGGGCCCGATATATACGGGTGTAAAGGCCACAGCCGTGATGCGTTGAGCTCTGTAGTATGTATCTATAGCACTGTGCTGTGCTGCAGTAGACGGTACCAAAAGAATTCCAAGATGCATGTCGAGACGTGAAGAGATGAGATGACGTGTAGCATCCATATGAAATGGCCAGCAGTGGACGCTTGCGAATATTTACGGTACATATGTACGGTACGGTACTGTACTGTATAGTAAGTAATGATACAGATACAGTACTTACATGGTATCATCCCCAAAAGTAGCCTTGCACTAGCTTGAAGCGCTAGCTCTACACTTGGACCCGCCGTGTGGGAGGGAACAGACGACATCTTCCATCCACGCGACAATTTCTCAACTTCCATCTCTCGTCACCGTCACAACCACAACCACCACCACCACCACCACCTCCATCACCACCACCCTCCTCCTCCTCCTCCTTCACCACCTCTCGACGACCGCGTGTCGACGCCCTCCTCAATCTGTCAGCGTGCGCAGGACATTCCCGTCTCGAAGCCAAACCATCGCCGCTCACGTCCGGAGTCCACACCCAGTCCCACGCGCAACCCGCAACCCGCAACCCGCAACCTCGCACGCGCTCCCACACGCTTCGACTTCGACCCGACGACGCGCAGAAATCTCCAATTCGACGCGCCCCGTACTCGAGTGCGGAGTAGCATCACCCTCCCAGGCCGGCATGATGAACAGCCGTCATCTGCCGGCAGGGCAAGGCATGCCGCCGGACATGGGCAGAAGAAGGCCGCATGGGCAATTCCACCACCACCACCAGCAGCAGCAGCAACAACAGCAGCAGCAACAGCAGCACCACCACCACCAGCAGCAGCACCACCATCTGCAGCACCACCACCAGCACCAGCAGCAGCATGCGCCGCAATACCCTCCGCAGATGTATGGCAACTACATGCAGCCCTATGGGACCGCCTACTACCCGCAACCCATGCCCCCTCAGTATCACAACGCGCCGATGCCACCGCAGTACGGCCCATACCCGCAACCGCCCTACGTGCGCTCACCACCCCCGATGCAACACTTCGTCCCGGCCCCCATTCCCCCACCGCAGCAGCAACAGCAGCAACCATATCCGAGGCCCCAGCATTCTCCCGCCGTGGTCTCGGCGCTACCCGCGCCTCCACCCCCCGCGCCATCTTCCACCACATCTTCGACCGTAGTGCCTCCAACGGTCGTTCCGGCCCCACGGACACCCCCGCCAAATGCGTCGAGCGTGACCCCCGCCTCACCCGGGACGCCCAAAGCCCCGTTCAGAGCTCCCGTAAGTCTCCCATCCACCGACCTTGCCGTGACCAAGATGCGCCCGTGGCTGACGGGAGTAGCTGCCCTGGTATTCGACCCCAGACTTCCCATGGCCCGCGAGAAAGGCGCGGAGGAAGCGAAAGTACCTGACCAAACCGGCTGGATCCCATACGTCGGCGGTGGCCGCAGAGGACGCGAAGCCCAACCTCGTCGATTCGCCGGCCAGGGTGGAGGAGGAGGCCGCACGGGAAGAGGCGGCTGTAGATGTGCCCGCCGAAGCAGAGCACGTTGAGGAAACGCCTGCTCGGTCAGAAACACCTTCTACCGGTCATGCGGAAGAAGAGGTCTCGACGAATCCGACCACCCCGTCATCTCAACAGCCCTCGGCAGCTGGGACGAGAGAAGCCACCCCGATTCCTTCGAAGCCAGTCCAGAGATCCGCTGGTCCATCCGTCGTGCCCGCTCTACCCAAGGTCTCCAGGGCTACGCCCGAGAAGAAGGAGGAGCCGCGGCCGGCAGATAGCAATGCGGTCGATCCAGCGCCCGAGGTCAACGCCTCTCCCGCTGAACCTGTAGACAAGGCCGAAGTCAAGGACGCTAGCCCAACCCCGGCTCCCAAGGCTTGGGCAACTCCAAAATCATGGACTGGACTTTTCAGCCCAGCAGCCACTGCGGCATCCACTGCGGACGAGTCCGGACTAGCTTCCAACACCCTCATGCTGGCAAAAGCAACGCCGAGTCCCTCGCCGAGGCTCTGAGGTCTTTCAATGCCGTTTCCAACGATTCAAAGGTCGCATTCTTGAAGCCCCGTGGGTTGGTCAACACCGGCAACATGTGCTACATGAATTCTGTGGGTGTGCTGCTTTCTCCTTCACTGACATTGCTGACGGGTGCACAGGTCTTGCAAGTTCTCATTTTCTGCACCCCTTTCTCTAGCTTCTTGGATCAAGTCAGCAAGCGAGCTGCCCACCATTTCAAGAGCGAGACTCCATTGATCGATGCTATGTAAGTCTGCTCGATTCCTTTCGAGCTGCCAGGTCTGACGTAGCCAGGATTCTTTTCTTACAAGAGTACCCCGTCATTGATTCTGCCAAGTCGGTCGAGCAATTGAGAATGCGACTCAAGGAGAGCGACCTCGAGCAATACGGGGACCCTTTCACTCCCGATTTTGTCTACAACGCCATCAATCGCCTACCGCGTTTCTCCAGCATGAGGGTGAGTTTTCCGTAACGCTCACGACGTGGAACCTTGCTGATCAGAACAGCGTGGCCATCAACAAGATGCGGAAGAGTTCTTGGGTTTCCTCCTCGAGGGTCTTCACGACGAATGTGTGCTCGCCATGCGTAACAGCGCATCCAGCACAACTTCGGCCGTTGCCACGCCACCTCATGGTCCATCCTCGCCACTCGGTGAAACCGATGGCGCTCACGGGAGTTCTTCTGCCAAGGAGAACGGCTGGCTAGAGGTTGGACCCAAGCAGAAGGCCGCGGTGACGCGGTCGTCAGGGGCCATAGCTACTGGCTCCCCCATTACCAAGATCTTCGGCGGAAACCTGAGGTCGGAATTCAGAGTCCCAGGTCTCAAGGACTCGGTCACTCTCGAGCCTTACCAGCCTCTGCAGCTGGATATCGGTGCACCCAACGTCAACAACATCATCGATGCTCTCAAGGGCTTGACTCGCTCCGAGGCTCTGCATGGCGACTTCAAATCTCCCAAGGGTCCCAACGTCACTGCCACTAAGCAAGTCTTCATCGAGACTCTTCCGCCGGTCCTTATTCTACACTTGAAGAGGTTCCAGTACGACAACGCGGGGGGGACTCAAAAGATCTGGAAGAAAGTTGGGTACCCGTTGGAGCTCGAGATCCCCAAGGAAGTCTTTCCTCGGCAGCAGCGCGGCGTATGCTCACAGCGGGCTTCCCCAGTACCGCTTGATCGCCGCCGTCTACCATCACGGCAAGAACGCTACCGGTGGTCACTACACGGTTGATGTGAGGCGACAGGATGGCCGGGAGTGGGTCCGACTTGACGACACGGTCATCCGACGAGTCCGAAGTGAGGAGGTGGCGGAGGGTGGCAGCGAGGAGGATCCCAAGGTTCTGGCCGCTGTCCTGGATGCCCACATGAAGGGTAGCAATGGCGTCGCTGCCATGGACGGCGCTGAGGAGGAGGATAGCCAAGATGGGTGGAAGCAGGCCAGCGGCGCGGGAAAGAAGTGGTCCGCCATCGCGAACGGCACGACCACCCCCAAGGCCCGGAGCGAAAAGTTTTCGGTCAAGGATAACAAGGTTGCGTACTTGCTGTTCTACCAGAAGATCTGAGCTGGGCGGCGTGCTGTGGGACGAGAGTTGAGAGACGAGGGATGAAGCTGCTTCGAGTCTTGGGTGACTCGGGGCTCGACCCGCGGCCGCTCGGGTCTTTCATGTACAACAGAGCGCGGCCCGGATCTGCTGGGAAATCCTGTGTCGCCGGATCATGAGCGATCGAATGTGTTGGCGCAATTGGGAATGATCTGACGGGGTGTCTAAAAGAAGGCGGACATCTGGTCGGGGGACCTTTGCCATGTAATATATTTGCGGTCGCTATCTGCCGTCGCAGCGCCACGCTGAGAACCGCGCACGGGGATTCACTAATACACGGGATGCATTCACACATGGTGTTTTGTTTGGGTGGTGATGATCACGGCATCTCCAAGCCTGATGTTTACTTTCCACCTGCTGGTCAGTCAGCTGGTGGTTGGTGGTTGGTTTTGTTCAGTCTCCCCAGTCTTCCCAGTGCCCCTACCCTCCCCCACCCCCCCCACCCCCTTTTCCCTTGCTGGGTGGGTGGCAGAGAGTGCTGGACTAGCGCCACCGCGCCAATGTAGCTCTCGAAGCTACGCCAACCTCCAATTCTCCAACAAACTCTTTTCACACATCGTCCACTCACAGCATATCGATTCGAACTGTACTGGCTGTACCGTGGATATTCCGCTCTCTTTGCCCCTGGACTTTCCGATCCTTGTTTCCGCCGGTCGCCTGTCGCCGGTCCTTCGTCTGCTATAAAGTCGTCGCCTCCGCAGGTTCCGACGAGAAGGCGGGGAAAACATGTCGGAACGATACTCTCTGCGCCAAACCCCCAAGTACTACTCCCTCTCCCCCAGAGCCCCCTCAGGCGCATCGGTCCAGGGCGCTGTGCTGATCAGACGGCAGGAAGACGGAGCATCTCGGCTTTGTAGAGACACCACGCGCCCGCAGACCGAACTCCCGGCGAAAATCCCCATTTGCCCAAGACGAAGGCGACGACTCGTCCTCAGCCACCGACAATCCCTCTGCCAAAAGCGCGTCAAGACGCGCGAGAACGCCCAGTCGCAACGCCGGTATGGTGATGGACGCCGCCACCAACGGGCACGCTGCTCATGGCACGACGAACGGCCCTGAGGGCACCAGGGGCAGCGCCGTCCACGGCGCGGCCAAGAAAGCGGACTACACGGAGGCGAAGGTCGTCGATGGGTGGAGGGTGGGCTCCGATCCCAAGATTGATGCGACGGGCCACTTCGACTTCGGCGGCTCGTTCGGGGTCTCGGTCATGATGATCGGCTTCCCGCTGCTCATGTACTACATGTGGATCGGAGCCACGTTCTACGATGGCAAATTCCCCTCGCGCGCCCCGGGCCAGTCGATGGGCGACTTCTGCAAGCACCTGGGAGCTCTGGTCTACGAGCATGCGTTCCCCACGGCCTACGCCTGGGCCATCTACTGGATCTTCTTCCTCGTGCAGGGCGCGTTCTACTGCCTCATGCCTGGCGTCTGGACCTACGGCAAGCCTATAGCCCACGAGGGCGGCAAGCAACTGCCTTACTACTGCTCGGCCATGTGGTCTCTCTACTCGACCATTGCGATCGGGGCGCTGTTGCACTACACCGGTCTGTTCCGGCTCTACACCGTCATCGACGAGTTCGGGCCCATCATGTCCGTCGCCATCATCTCCGGCTTCTTGGTCTCGATCGTGGCGTACTTCTCAGCCATCGCCCGCGGCGCGCAGCATCGCATGACCGGCTACCCGCTCTACGACTTCTTCATGGGTGCGGAGTTGAACCCTCGTATGTTCGGCATCTTGGACTTCAAGATGTTCTTCGAGGTGCGGCTCCCGTGGTTCATCCTCTTTGGCATTTCCGCGGCGACCGCGGCGCGCCAGTATGAACAGTACGGATACGTGTCGGCCGAGGTGTGCTTCTTGCTCATGGCTCACTTTTTGTACGCCAATGCGTGCGCGAAGGGCGAAGGGTGCATCCCTCCCTCCTGGTTCGTCGTGACCCACCGCTTGGGCTCGGATCTCAACTGACGCGAACAGGGACATTTACTACGAAAAATGGGGCTTCATGCTCATCTTCTGGAACCTGGCTGGCGTGCCCCTCAGCTACTGCCACTGCACGCTCTACCTCGCCAACCACCTCGACACCATCACCGACTACCCCTTCCGCACCCCCTTGCTCGTCGTCCTCTTCACGTCCTACCTCTTCGTCTACTGGGTCTGGGACACGACCAATTCGCAAAAGAACCGCTTCCGGCTCCTCGAGCGTGGCGTGTCCACGGAGCGCAAGACCTTCCCGCAGCTCCCGTGGCAGATGGTCGTGAACCCGCGTACCATCCAGACGAAGACTGGCGACTCCATCCTGGTCGACGGTTGGTACGGGTACGCGCGCAAGATCCACTACTCCTGCGATACGTACTTTGCCCTCACCTGGGGCTTGATCACGGGCTTCAGCAGCCCGTTCCCCTGGTTCTACCCGGTCTTCTTCACCTGCATGATTGTGCACCGCGCGTATCGGGACATTCAGCGTTGCAGGACCAAGTACGGCGAGAGCTGGGCCGAGTATGAGAGGATGGTGCCGTACCTGTTCATTCCGGTCAGTTTCACCACCGCATCCCCGTCGCCGCATCCTCAAACTTCTTGCTGACTGAAGGTGATAGTACGTCATTTAATCGCCTATCGTAACCACTTCGATTCTGGATCTTTCTGTCCATGGACGCTGATATTGGCTCTACCTTCTTATTTCCTAGAGTCACGCCAGCCTGTAATCTCGGCCTGTGGATGGGTGGGTAGGGGGTGGATGGATAAATGCCAGACGACGGACGGGCTTTTCCAATCGTGGAATGATATTAGCTACTTTCCTCAGGTTTCAAAAAAAAAGTGTGATCGTTTTTTTTGCGAGTATGCTATGCAATAGGTATGGATTGCGCCTTGGAGCAAGCTAGGGTCTTCGGATGAGGGTGTGCGTGAACAGTTTTTATATATATACTGTACCGTAGATATTGTATTTAAGTAAATTTCCGTGCCTAAAGTGTTGTTTTACAGTGTGGTATTTGTGTACGCTTTATCTATGGTATGTTACATACAGTAGAAAAAGTATGGTGTGGAGGTAACGTTTTGTGCTGGATGTGTTGTTTTTGTAGGTAGAATATGTAGTATGACGGTACTGTACTGTATATATGGATGTATGTATGTGAAGTATATGTAGACAGTAGGTATATACAGTACATATATACAGTACATATGTACAGTACATACATGCAGTACGTATATACACTATATCTATACATACAACCATAACATACAAACAATACAACACAAATACACTACACTACACTACAGTACATTATACTACACTACACTACAGTACATATACATATACATATACATATACATATACATATACATATACATATACATATACATATACATATACATATACATATACATATACATATACATATACATATACATATACATACCTTCTTACATACAACACAACACAACACAACACCATACAACAAACAACACGCTACACAAAATCTCCGCCCCGCAACCACAATAACAACCACTGTACTGCACCAAGCGTTTTTTTTTTTTTTTTTTTTTTTTTTTTTTTTTTTCCTTTTTTTTTCCTTTTTTTTTCCTTTTTTTTTTTTTTTTTTTTTTTTTTTTTTTTTTTTTTTTTTTTTTTTTTTTTTCCTTTTTTTTTTTTTCCTTTTTTTTTTTTTTTTTTTTTTTTTTTTTCTTTTGAGTTGCCCATTTTTTTTTCTCTTTTTTTTTCATCCTCTCATCTCTCTATCATTCTTTTTCCTCTCACACACAGCAGGCATCAGGCATCGTCCGTCCACTATGGAATCGTTTACTTTACTTGTGCTATACTCTTGTTTGGACCGTTGTTGGTTGGTGGCTTGAAGAGCGTGGAGGGTTTGAGGACGTGGAGGTGGGTTTGATAGCTGCAATTTCTTTTTTTTTTTGGGGGGGGGGTGGGGTGGAGGGGAATTGATATGATGTGATTTGATTTGATTTGATTTGTGGTGTTGATTTTATCGAGCGTGTGTCAGGCAGATACCTGGAAGAGATGTGTGTGATGCTTAGATAGGTATTATATACTGTACAGTACTGCATTCGGCTTTTCTGGGAGGGGGGGGGGGGGGGGGGGGGGGGTAATAGAGAGGAGGATCTCGTGCAGTTGGAGCCGTAGACTGAACAAGCATGTACAGTACTGTACAATTGTATGTATGTATGTAGAGTGGTTGGTCTTTTTTACTGACGGCTTGTTAATGTTTTGATATGGTTTGTATTTGCTTGCTTGCTTGTATGTTTATTGGTGTTGGTATCACAGACTGAGTCTTCCCACAGATGGAGTGTGTGCGGGTGTTGCGTAGGTAGCATGGAAGGCTGGTTGGTGTACTGTCTGAAGCTGTGTTCCAGTATTATATAGTATGAGATTCCAGCTTTGGTTTTGCTTTGTTTTGTGTTTTTTTTACTACGATAGCTTTGGTGATTGTATAATGGTGATGATAAAATGGAAAGGTGTGTTCGTATATATGCTTTTCGCACCAAAGTTCAGGTTTGTAATAGGTATTGTGTGATCAGGCGGAGTGGAATGATTAGGGTTGCGATGTACATCTGTACGGCATGTACAGTACAGTAGTATCCCTGATTAGAGATACGGAGCACATGTGTGTTAAAATTACTCGCCGTGTCGCATGATTAATCTCTACATATCTCTCTATTTTTTTTTATTTCTCATTTTTCAATTTTTTCTCTTTTTCTCCTCCCCCTTATTTTCTCTTCCGTAAAAGAATGGGAGGGGAAGGGAGGGAGGGAATTGCATCTCAAACTCAACAGCCTCGAACCGCGCTCTACAAATTCGTAATCTGTGATAAAATGCCTTTCTGTCAGAGAGCAAGGTTTTTCGTCGATGGTTTGCACTAACTACGGAGTTTTAATTGCGAAGTTAATAATTCTACGATACACAAGGAATGCGTTGAAGCCAGTCACGTGCCCACAGGATCCGCTTGACGACAACGTGACTTCCATGCACATCCACCATCTATCCTCTCAACCTCCCAAAGACGCGATATCAGCTTCGCTAATCACGAATCTGCATTCTCGCTCTTGTGTCTCTTGTCTTGCTCTCCCCTGTCTTTCTTCTGGCGCTCGGGCACGCCGCTCGGATGGGAACAGACCATCCCATATCGTGCACTGTGTACTTAGCCATCCCGCTCACAAGCGCCGTGTTCAGACACGTTTGCTGTTCTTAAATGACCGTACTGTACTGTAGGTGAGTGGCAGGCTGGGTATGCCAAGAAAGGCAAGCTGATGAGAGTTCTCTCTTAAGTACTGTACTGTACATCGACATGCTTCTGCAACGTGCACTGCGTCCTCTTCGGACCTGACCTGATCTCAGTTTCCAGCGGAATCTTCCGTTGCTTAGGTATGGACTACGCCGAAAACATTCTTCACCTGTGCTGTTGAGCTATGTACAGTACATACGTACCGTGCTTGGGGGATAGAACACGTATGTGGTTATAAGTTTATGTACGTGCTACAGTAAGTATAGGTCTAGGCATGCATTTTAAATTGCGCGAGGTTTGGCAAATCTTGACGCGATCAAAATCATCTTGTGGTCGGTGCAATGGAAGTTTGTCAACTTCGAAGTGTGAAAGATACAGCTAGCTTGAGTACGTACATACAGTGTGCTCTGCTGCTGCCAGTGGGCTTGCCAGTGCCACCGTAGATATGGCTCTCGTGATTGCATTTGGATTTGGATCGCGCTTGGGGTTGGAAAACAGCCAGCCCCCTTGACTGGATAGACCTACATACAGTACATTACAGTACATACAGGAGAGCACAAAGACCCCGCTCAGGAAGGGCTACTTGCAACCATGGGTGAAAAAAGCAGCCTCGTTCATGGCATGCAGTCCCGCGATGTCGGGTCGGAGGAGTCAGTCCCCTGGGCCAGGATGTAGGGGTTAGGAAATGGCCAAGCCCACGAGATCTAAAAAATCGAGATGGATCCGTCGGAACCCCGAGAACCGAGAACACTGTAAAGTGCTACTATACGTATATTCATCTATCAAAGCTTGAAATCGATATCACCCACGCTCGGACCAGGCAATACCAAGCAAGCACTTCGGCTTTTATTGCTTCCGGATTGCAATTCATCGGCCGCGGGTACTTGGTGGGCTGATCCTTGTAGCTGGGTTGAGAGGTATCTGTGGGTACAAGTCCAGTGCAGAAATACTGCACAGGACTGTCTGTACCTTGAGAAGCATGAATAGGCTCGTATTGAAGGAGTACTGTAAAAGGGTTATCTAAACTTGGCCGATGTCCTCCCCCTGGGTTCTAGGACGTCTTCACTGAATGGGTCTTCTTACGGGTCCTCTTACGGGTCTTCTCTGCGATGGATGCTCAACATCGTGGAGTCTTTTTTTTTTGGCTGCGTGATGGCAGTGCTCTCGGATGGGGAGCTGAGTTGGTTCTTGATGCTACATACTTTTGCGAAGAGCTCAGTGTAAATTCCCTTTGCGATGCGTGTTGGAAGGTTGTGGTTTGCCAGTATCAATCCTGCTGGCCCGTCTTGGAAGCCAGAACAGGATCCCCTCTTCAAACACACTCCTGTCCGGGGCTCGTCAGCTTGGTGCGCTCTACAGTACAGTGCAGTACAGTACGAGTCACGCACCCCAAGTACCCAATCGCCATCATCGCGTTTCCGTCTCCAGGTCTCGAGGGCAATGCCAGCCAAGCCAAGTCCTCTGGCCTAGGGATCGGGGTCCGTCGTCCCGAAACCGCAAAACAGCTAACTACAGAGTAGAAGAGCGGTTTAGCAAGTCTGGTCGCATCAGGAGCCAAAAACCCTCGTCATACTGTACTGACTTGGACAAGATCGAAGACATCTCGCGACTCGTGAGGCTTGGCTGGGAGAGGGTAACGAGTTCTTGAACATGACCGGCAGACTTCGAAGAAAGACGCCCACAGAACCGAAGCATCGGGACTTGGTCCATTAGCGAGATGTCTTAAACCTCGTGAGGTCTCGTAGGTTGTCTTGACTATCAAGAAATGCTACTGTACAGTCGTAAGTCGCACCGCAAGTGTCCGTGTCGTGGAGAGAGGCGCTTCTTAGCCCCGGGGAGTCGCGGTCCGCCAGCTAGTGGCTTGGCAGCGGACGAGGGCTACACGAAGCATCAAATCATTTCTTCTTCCAAATCATTTCTTCTTCCCGTCTTCTCTCTTCCTCCGCACCCCAGATCGCGCTCGCCTTTCGTCGTCGTCATCATTACCATCGTTACCATCATTGCTATCATTACCATCATCATCATCACCATCATCGCCATCATCGCCATCATCATGGCTTTTGTCGCTTTTGCGAGATGTGCGGTCGTTGGCGGTGCTCTCGAGTGAGAGCTCGTGGCCAGCAGGGCCGTCACACCGAGAAGAAACGTGTGTTACAGCACAACCGCGCTCATGGCATCTAGTAGGATTTGCAGCTGCAAGTAGTCCAGGACGAGTTTGCGATTTGTTGTGCTGTTGGTCTGCAGTCGTCACTTTGGACTCCCCGTCTTGCCAAGTCGAGTCTTCGGGTGTTGCGTCGATTCTCTCTTGCAGGCTCTCGCCGTCGTCATGCTTCCGGCATGCAAGCGTCACGTTTCGCGTCGGATCGCTTGCCCTTCGCACATGCGCTCTTCGAGATGAAGATGCCCTGCGAAGCGACAGCCGTGATTTGGCTTCACGCTGCTGATGGATGACACACGGGAGGATCCCGTAGGAGTGGCGCTTGCTATGCCAAAAACCCCGTCCGTCACGGCGCCGTGGCCATCGACGTGATCCGGGGCTCGTCGCCTTGATACCGTACTTGTTCTCAACAGTCGATCCAGCGACAACCTGGACGATCTGGCTCAAAAGACGCGCGATCATCGTGCCAAGCCGAGTCTCTCGTGCAGGGAAGCATCTCAGAAATCGTTGGATCGTCTTCATCTCGTCATTCCTGCACATGAAGGCCTGGCAGATCCGGTCGGCAAATCTGATGCACACTTTGGACGATCATGCCGCCAAGAGACAAACTGTCAACCGACTCTCAGAAGTGAGAAGCGAGCCGGCCAGGCTCAGCAAAAGCTTTTTGCTGCAGGATGGTACGCATCGGCCTCTACGCTTGGGACGTTGGGGCAATGATACTGGCGTGGATGTTTTCCAACTGGTCATGGTTTTTGGACGGACGGCAGAGCCACGACAATGTGGACCTCGAAGACCCTGGAGGCTTGAGGGGTGCATTGCTATCATCCATGCAGAATTCCGAACGTACCAAACTCAAACGCGCCCACAGTTTCGGGCCCATCCTTATCAGTTCGACCCCATTCGCGTCGGACTCTACGCAGGACGAACCAGAAACCTAGGAACCTAGAGCACCCCATCATGCATTCACATGGCATGGCATGGCACGGGGAGGATACGGTAGTATTTTTTCACAACGCATATTCTTCAAGGCATGTTCTTCAAGGCAAAATCCGATCCGAAGTAAGAGATCCTCTTGTAAGGCTGATTTTCGACAAGGGCAGAGTTGGCGGGGACCGACTTGGCACGCTTGCTTCTGCTTTTGTCTGTGCTGTTATTGCCAATTAATACCAAGTAATATTGCTTCTCATTCCAGTGGGGCCGTGACAAAAGAGCCCAGCCTACTTGCTGGGCCCACCGGGTATGATTGGCGCCCAAGGTGTATTTTGGTTACCACCAAAGATGGTCGAGCAGAAATGAACCGGCAGCGTCCCATGTTGGTTTTAATTTGGAGTTCTGTACCAGTAGGATTGCAGAGCGCGAATGGAAACTCGGTGCCCCAATTCAGCTGTTTTTCTCACCAGCCCAAGACGTCTCGTCCCGTGGGCGCAAGGCGCACGCACGACTATGCTGTTGGATCGATTTCCTCGTCGTGTCCAATATCGATTGGTGACGATCGAGCGACCTGCCCAATTCAAGGTCTGCACCGACTAGCATTCAAGGTCATTTGTCGCAGTTGCTGAATTAAAGTACCTTGCGATACGCCCCAGCGCGATCATCACAGTCAAGAACTCCAGAGCTGCAGGATGTGCTTGACTCGAGTGATGATCGTCACCCTTGTTGGGTCCAGGCGGGGATCCAAGCCACGATGCGAGATTAAGTTATCTCCATCTGTACGGAGCACAGTGTACACACACAGTACGGCGAGTGTCGATGGCCGATTCCTACGCTTAGGAAGCGCCAGCCACGATGGATTGATTCCAGAGCCAGCCTTCCCTCCCTCCGTCCATCCATTTATGCCGTTCTCCAGCCGTACTCCGGACCCGTCTCCGCATCCATCCGCCGACGAGATCCGAAACAGGTTGCGCGCAGGCGACGACGACGACGTCCAGGACATCCCTACCCACTCGCCCAACCGTGACAAGCAGTAGCGCTTGGCAGGCCTGACCTGACCACGCAGTCCGAGGCCCGTATGCTCTATGCTCTATGCTCTTTGCTCTATGTACCAATGGCGCTCTGTGCTCTGCGATGTTTGCTTCGAGCTCCACGATGTATGCTCTTCACTCCACAATGTGTGCTCTACGCTCTAAGATGTATGTTCTATGCTCTACATACTGCTCTACATACTGCTCTACATACTGCTCTACATACTGCTCTACATACTGTACGATGCATGCTCTATGCTCTATGATGTATGCTCTCAGGACATTGCCGACCCACCGCCGTCATGCACATCCACACAAGTCCGTCCCATCTGCAGTCTCAAAAAGCTCCAAAGGGACGTTGCGCATCGCTCATCACTGGCTGGCGGCCGGACGTGCAAGGGCAGCGCCGAGCCGCCAAGCGTGCTCCGCTGTCTGCCAAGCTGCCAAGCCCGCCCCGGTCCAGCTCCGCCAAGCTCCTCGACGGAAGATCTTTTTTGCAACGCAGCACATCTCTAACTCAGGGGACGCGCCCATCCGCGCGGCTTGGCGGTCTTGGCGGCCCCCCCCCCCCTGCCCGGCCATTCCCTCGGTCCTCCGAATCCCGTTGTGGCTTTGGTCTCTATTCTCGGTAGCGAGTGAGGCTCTTTTTGTGTTTACGAGCCGACTTGGCTGTTGTAAAACCCACAGCCAGACCCGCCGTCTGGTCCCCAGCTTGAGATTAGCCAGCATATGTTTGGGCGCCGTGCAACATAATAGGGGCCTGTCTGGAGAACCACTGGGCGGTTCTCGTCCTGATAACCCTCCGGCATGTTCACTACCGCGACATCATCTGCTTCGCTTCACTCTTCCTCCTAGTACTTAGGACAGCCAACTGCCTCCTCGTCAACATGTCTAGTCAGGCCGGCCCTATCGACGAACTCGTTCATTACAAGAAAGCTATACTCCGTGGCGAAAGAAGAGACACCCGCATCCGTAGTGACATCGATTCTCCCCTCAACTTTCTCTCGCAACGACAGCCCACCTTTATCTCCCCCTTCGACGACAGCAGGTCTGCACATACTCCTCCGCAACTGAGTAGAACAGATTCCGTCGGCTCGTCGAGCACCATGACGTACCAACAGCCTCAGATATCTCGTCCAATGGAGCACTTCCCGGCCAGTGCCCACATCAACTTCAATGATATGGAGAAAGCACCGCTGGACTTGAAGAACGAGAAGCTGGCGGCTCATACTCACGCTCCCGCCGCTCACGCTGCCCATGATCACCACCACATCTCCGAGGGCCCACATACGCTGAAAGAAAGACTAAAGCACATGACATTCGCTTGGTACGCTTTCACGATGGCCACGGGAGGAATGGCAACCATCCTGTCTGTCGTCCCAAACCGGTTCTCGGGCCTCACCGGCCTCGGCATCTTCGTCTTCATCTTCAACCTCATCTGCTTCACCATCATCACTTGCCTCATGACCCTCCGATTTATCATTTATCCCGAATGCCTCAAGGCCGCCTTCACCAATCCACACGAAGGGTTTTTCACCGCCACCTTCTGGCTCACTCTCGCCACCATCATGAACAACACGATCGCGTATGGGATCCCCAACACGGGGCCGTGGCTGGTGGAAGCGCTTCGCACCGCCTTCTGGATGTACACCATCATGGTCACTCTTCACGCCATCATCTACTACCACGTGCTCTTCAGCGTGAAGAAGCTAGTGATCACGAATGTGCTTCCCGGCTGGATCTTGCCGATTTTCCCTGCTATGCTGGTTGGAACGATTGCTTCCGGCTTGGCCAAGACACAACCTCCCCAACACGCCGTTCTGATCCTGATTGCTGGGTTCACGTACCAGGGCTTGGGCTTCATGCTCTCCCTCATGATGTACCCTTTGTACTTTGGACGTCTCATGACCTCCGGCCTTCCCATTTATCTTTCCCGCCCGGCCATGTTCATCGCCGTGGGCCCGCCCGCCTTCACTGGTCTCGCCTTCATCGGCATGGCTAATTCCGTGCGCACCCTCAAGCTGTTCGATGGCTTTACCGCCTGCCCGGGATCACCAATCAAGCCCTCATCCCAGACATTCTTCTCTTGACTGCAACTCTGAGCGCTATCTTCTTGTGGGTGTTTGCCTTCTGGTGCTTCGCCATCGCCCTCATCGCCATGATCGACGGTCTCCCGCACAACGACTTCCATCTGAACTGGTACGCCAAGGTCTTCCCCAACGTCGGCTTCACTATCGTCACCATCCGCATTGGCGAGCAGCTCGACAACAATGCCATCATGCTGATCGGTACCGGCATGGCGACTATCTTCTTCTTCTCCTGGGTGCTGATTCTCGGTTTCCACATCCGTGCCTTCATGCAACACATGATCTGCTGGCCGGGTCGCGACGAGGATGCCCATTAGAATCCCCCACCAGCAGAGGATAGTGAAGATCGACGACGAAGATCCACCCAGGGCGGTATTTGGGAGCGGTTCGGGTACAAGATGCGAAAGGATCGGAGTTGATCTGGTCAGTCTGTCGTTACCGAACGCATCACACGTAGTGCGCGGGCCGCCGGCAAACCTGACCGTCGTCACCAAATCAATTCTTTGTCCCGAGAAGCATGACTACAAGTGACCTGCATGTCGCTTTATCAAAAGCATAATTGTCCTGTTTAGCGTAGCGTAGCGATGAATAATAGCATAGCGATAGCCGATCTTGTTATCAGATGACGGGCTTTGGTTTTGGTTTGAGTTTCGGCATAGACAAAATAGACACGATACCCATTTGAATGAAATAACATGACACTGGAAAGAAATGACCTCACTTCCTTCTTTCTCTCTCTCTCTCTCTGTCTGTCTGTCTCAGTCCCCGTCTCCTGTAACCTCCCCGTCGTCCCAGAATCTCGGGTCATTTTAAGCATAAACATGGAGAAAAGCCGGTGACGGAGCTAAGAGAGCGAGCGCATTGCTTGTTTTCCCCTGGCACTCTGCCCTGTCCTTTTTCTCCCTTGTCTGACAAGCCACGTATTCGTCGCGGAGGTGCGTCTCGTCGTGCCCCCGGTCCTCACGCACCACCTATTCACCCCGTTTCGAGGAATCTCGTATAGTAGAGTACAGTATAATGTACATGCATACAGACATATATATACACATATACATATATACATATATATATATACACATATACATATATACATATACACGTATACACATATATATACACACATATACACATATACACATATACACATATACACATATACACATATACACATATACACATATACACATACACATATACACACACACACACCCACCCACACACACCCCCACCCAGCCACCCAGCCACCCACCCCTCCGCCCACCTTCACAAGTCTCACAGCCGTCCCCCTTCCTTTCTTTTCCTTTCTTTTCTTTTTTTTTTTTCTCTTCTTCTCTCTCTCTCACGCCGACGTCCACCAACACCCAACACACAACACCCAACACGTCGGAGGATGCCTCTCGTCTGGTCTGGTCTGGTCTGGTCTGATCTGGTCTGGTCTGGTCTGGTCTGATCCCGTCCCGAGACAGGCGGCGGAGGCTGTGGCTGTGGCTGATGGACGCCCGACACTGCTGCTGCTTGTTTGTCACGTTGTTGGTTTCGAAGGAGGTGGTGGTGGTGGTGGAGGTGGGGGTGGAGAAGGGTGGGAAAGGTGGAGAAGGTGGAAAAGGTGGTGGAGAAGGTGGAGGAGGGTGGGAGAGGCTTGATTAGTTAAGCGAGATAGATAGGTAGGTAGGTAGGTAGGTGTGTACTGTTTGTTGTATATTGTACACAGATGTTGTATGTACTGTACCTGCATGTGTGTGCAGTATGTACAGTCCGTACATTACATATGTATACCCGGGGAATCGGAGACCGTTTCTTTCCGGAGAGCTGCCCTTGCAGAAGGGGATACACCGTCGTGCAACGTCAAACACGGTAGGAAAGTAATTTTTTTCTATCAACCTTTTTTTTTAAGAGTGGGTTTTTTTTTTGCTTTAATAGGAAGGGAACACACGACGCGACATTTGGAGATGAAAGGAATGGAACCAAATCAAATCAAATCCAATCGCTGGAATGGCAAATGGATAAATACAAGATAGGAACAGATTCCTTCACGAACGATATCCATCCGTTCTCACCGAGTTCAACAACGGTGCTGCAATCGCTTTCATCTCGCCGTTCGTGAAACACCCACCCCGTTTCTCTGCCACGCCAGCTTTGCATTGAGACGCATTTCAATTTACTTACTTACTTACTAATAATGGGCTGCCTTCCCACATTTATTCTGCGGGCACTCGAATAATAAATGCCCGCAAAATAAATGTGGAAAGGCAGCCCACTATTAGGTCTCTTTTTCCACGTGTATCTCAAACGAACCTGCTTTTCTCTTTCTCTTCTTCCCATTTTCGTCGCCGCGGTGTGTGACGTGCTTTCCAACGGGCCCTCACCACTTCTTTCGCCATGGGTTTGCATTGCACGGGCGTGAAGACTCGCAGCAGCAAGCAAGCAAGCAAGCAAGCGAGGAGTTGGCAATGGTCGGTGGTTCGTTCTTCTTGGTGATGGCTCGCTTCCAACGTGCAGCTTAGGTACCTTGTAGTTGTGCCCTTGATCTTTTTGGGAAAAGAAAAAGAAAGAGAAAAGGAAAAAACGCTTACCGAATTGCTCGATTGGGTTGTAGCCAGTGTCGTTCCTGTTCTCTCGAGACGGTTGGCGGGCACGTGTTACGAAAGTTCGACCGCGCCGCACATACACATATAAATAAAAATATATGTATATAAAAATATATATATATACATACAATACTGTACACTACAATCTCGCCTTTCCCAAGCCGCAGTCCCATTCGTGCTCCAAATCTCCCCTTTTCCGTGATTCGTTTTCTGCGAGCTTGGATACTCGCGCGTGGTGATCTTTTCGATTGATTTCCTGACATTACTGTAGCTCTGGCGCACGACGATCCGCCTGGCGATAATGGAGTCCGGATGTATACATGTACATGTACATGTAATAGTGGGCTGCCTTCCCACATTTCTTCTGCGGGCACTCGAATAATAAATGTGGGAAGGCAGCCCACTATTACATACATACACGTACTCGCGGGCTTTTGAGCTTTGGCATCGACGCAAGATCGAATCCTCCCACGCTTGGTGCATTTGTGCATTTGTGTTTCTCGAGTCCAATTGATCGAAACTCGGATGTCAGATTGGATCTCGGCTTGAAGACACAGCGCTGTGTACCTCTACGCGAGAGGCTTTCAAGTGTTGATCATGGTTTATGATTCCCCCCCCCCTACCCCCATCCAAACCCGTTTTTGCCGTGGGTGGCATCTGGCTATGCTCTCTGCTCTCTCGGTAGACACAGCTCGCGACCACCAAAACACCAAACAGACGGTCTCTGGCCGAAGGCGTTGTGTGCATGACCGGCGTGCCCCATCTCCCGTGCTACCGCACCGTATCTGTACAGCACAGCACCGCAAGCATGTACCTGACCCGGCCGTGCTGGAGGCCTCGACGTCTTCTGGAAGCTGGGGAGACGGCGCGCTGCTGGGCTCGCGCGAGTCGGTGTCGACGGGTTGGTTCCTGATGGTGCCAGCCGCACCCACCGTCTGATCCGTGTGCGACACCTGCAAATCCCGAAATCCAGAGCGGGGAATATAATACGAATGGCGCGCGCGATTGGCGCTCGAGCTCGAAGCTCGCGCTGTACTGTGTACACCAAGTCTTGTTCGGAGTCTTGGAAAACTCTCTCTCGCCGTCGGGCAAGGCAGTGGGCAGAGCCTTTGCCCCCTGCATGTCTGCATGTCTGCAAGTCTGCATGTCCGACGAGTGTACAGTACAGTACCGTCGTATTGCTATCATACGAAGTACTGTACCGCGTGTGCTTTTCTCCATCTGGCCAGGTTGCATGTACAGAATGTACAGCAGAGGACGATGTACAGTGTTGGCCTTCTCTGGCCCTGAGTCGCTGGCCCGCCACACGCGGAGCGCAAAGCATCAGACGTGCCAACCCTCATCTCCATGACTTCGTCGCAGCTCGTGCACCCGGCCTTGAACCTAACTCCTTCGTGAGACGGACGATTGTCACATGCCATCACGACCTTTGCGCTGCCATTGCTCCCAGGTTTAGCCCCATTGCCATGCTGGTTTGACGTTACTTGGTCCTCTGTTTGTCTTTACACAGTCCTTCAACAGTGTAGGCGGCAAAGTGTATATATATTATACATACACATCGGGCCGGGTGTTCAGAAAGTATAACTCAATATCCGTCGCTCTATTTGGCCTTGCGCTCTTCCTCTTACTTTCTCTCTTCCTCTTACTTTCTCTCTTCCTTACTTTCTCTCTTCCTCTTACTTTCTCTCTTCCGAGCCTCCCCCTTTTTTTCTTTGTCTCTGCCTCTTCCTGCGATCTGTCACTTTGCCAAAACCTCATTCTCTGTCCATTCGGTCCATTCGCCCATTCGCACCCAGACGCCTTTCTTGTCCCTTCTTGCACCTCCCGTCGTCGTCCTGCACCGCGTCCTACGAGCCGACCCTCTCCCATCGACACCTGGCCCCCCCCGGCCCCTCGACGACCATGTTGCGCTTCAACGCCTTGAACCTCTTCCTCAGCGGCAGCGCCGCCTTCTTCGTGATGGTTCTCATCACCCACTTTGGCACGCCCGACGGCTTGAGCGGCGTCCGGGCCGGAATCTCGGGCGCCATTGTGCGAGAGAGCATCAAGGGCGCCATGGCCAAGAGCGAGAGGCTGTGGGCGAAGACGGTGAAGCAGCGCCACGAAGTGTACGAGAAGTACGTGCCATCCCCCCCCCCGCGTCGACGACGATGCGCTGACCGCGCTGCCCCCAGGTTCGGCGAAATGGGATTGTGAGTCTCCAGGCCCGAACGAAGTCGTCGCAGCGCTCGGCTCGCGCGAGCAGAGGAGATGCGGCGTGGCAGGGCGCGATGCTAACCTCCGGCCGTCGTCTGGCAGCTTTCCCGCGCGCAACACGCCGACCTACTTCGACACCCCGTACTCCGTATGGGACCTGGTGCCCGCGTCCTGGGACTGTCCGTACGAGGTGGAACGCATCGGCCGCATGGGCGACGGAGGCAAGTGGGTGTGCGGCATGAGCCAGTACGAGAAGAACAAAGGTCCCTTCATTATTTACTCCTTCGGTAAGCTCGGCGACGACCCCATGCCGCGAGTCTCTGGCAAGTGCTCACACGTTGCGTAGGAATTCAGAACGAGTCCAGCTTTGGTATGTCCCTCCCCCCCGCCTCCCATGCGCGTGTGGACTGCCGCCTGACGCGTGAACGACAGAACAGGAGATGCTCGAGCGAACGAACTGCGAGATCTGGGGCTACGACTTCTCGGTCGACGCCTTTGGCCCCGTCATTGGACCGGCCTACCGACACCGCACTCACTTCACCAAGGCCGGCATTGCTGGGGTGACCAACGAGAAGAAGTCGCCGCCGTTCTACTCCATCCAAGATCTGATGGCGAAGAATGGCCACGACCACATGTCAGTGGCCCCCGCCCCGTCCCCCCCCCCCCCCCCCCCCCCCCCCCCCCCCCCCCCCCCCCCCCCCCCCCCCCCCCCGCCCCCCCCTCGCACGCCCGCTCGCACGCGTGGCACACGTCGGCTAACCCCCCATCTCCATGCAGCGACATTCTCAAGATCGACATCGAGGGCTACGAGTTCGAGGTCATCTCCTCTCTCTTGAAGCACGCGTCGACGTCTTCCGAGTCGGCCTTTCCCATCGGCCAGATGCTCCTGGAGATCCACCTCTTCAACCAAGCAGGTACGGAGCCCTCCAAGTTGGGAGCCTTCCTGGACTGGTGGGAGAGCATGGAGAACGCCGGCATCCGGCCGACCTGGACCGAGCCGAACTTGCTCGCCGTCACCCTCAAGCTGTGGCCCGAATCGATGCCGATTCTCGCTGAGGTAGGCCTTTCTCGCTCCATTACGGGCCCCGATCGACATCGGGGCGGAAGGACGCGCGGCTGACGATGGTAGTACTCGCTGGTGAACGTCAACGATCCGAAGAACCTGCTGTGGTAAAACACCTCGAGGCATAGAAGCCCTGCCCCCCTCGTAGACGGGCCCCACGAGCCCCTCGTGCAGCCTCTTGACTTGGAGGATCGACGAGATGGACCCGCGGAGGCACGCTCATCAGATCACGTCCCGTGGGGGAACGGCCACGGGGAAAAGGGGGAACCGGGATTTGTAACAACAGAGATTAGCGCCTGCTCGATGTACAGAATGCTACAAGATATGCCACATGGTATGAGAATGGAGCGGCTCCCATGTCCATGGCAGGACGTTCCCGCTTCGTTGGTGGAGAGGGACGAAATCCTTCCTCCGGCTTGCTTTGTCTCAGGGAACTTGTGATTGTCGAATTTCATAACTCCGCGCTTCAGCTCCAGCTTCATTCAGCTTCTCGCTTCTCGTCCCGTCAACCTTCCATCATCCAGCACAACAGGCCCAATCCCCCTCCGAGTAGCACCAGAAGAGGATTGGCATATGAGAAACTCTTGCACATTTTCATTTTCAATTACATTTTCAATTTCATTTTCAATTTCATTTTCATCTTCTTCTTTTCCTCTTCTTCTCTTCGCTTCTAAAATGACATGACCAGGTACACCACAAGCGACTCCAATTTCCACTCGATCGCCGCTCATCGCCCCCTCCCAGACTTCGCAAGCAAGGTACTGTACCAGCGTCGCAAAGAAACCGTAGCCGAAACGCCCGCCAGCCCGCGCTTCGGGGAAAAAGATCAAGAGTCCAGAAAGAAGACCACAGCCCCGATCCCCCGCCGCAGCACCTCGCACCTCCGCTTTCGGATTCGGCATCGGCCCATTCGTCGCTGCTGGGCTCGTACAGTGAAGCAGCCGTGGTGGTTTGCACAGTACATACTACTTACTGCACATACAAGCAAGCAAGCACGAAACCGACCACCCAACTCGCTTCGGAGAACAAACGGGAAGGAGGCCCAGAGATCGGCGTCGGCTTTGCGCGTACCGACGAAGGCTGCGGTCGTGCGGTACGTCGTATGTGTTGGTACACGTTGTTATGTGCTTCGATGTCGTTTGGCAACGATTACAGCTCTCGCGGCCTGTCAGCACGTACTGTATGGGATGGGTAGCTTGAAATATCACGTGCAGTCACGTGCAGTCACGTGCATGCTTGCCCGGATGGATCACGTGGCGGAGTGCCGCGGCCTTGTTCGTATCTACCTAGGTATCTATCGGTGGATTGATTCCAAGCCTGGCATCCTGCACCAGAGAACATCTCACATCTCGACCTCGCCAGCCAGCTACCTCCCTACCTAAGCCGCCCGCCGTTGAGGCCAAGTGGTTTGGAAGAGGGACGGCGTGGTCGGCAAGGCAGAGGGAGGCTGCGAGCCCAACGCAAGGCCGGCTGGGTTGGAATGCTGGCCGTGGTTGACTTGCTTCCAGGTGCGGAAACTGCTGTGTTTGCTTGCACGCGTGTGTAATTGCAGATGGAGATGTACGAGGCTGAACTGGCACTTGTATATGCAGAAACAGACGGCTTGTGTTGTCTGTACTGTACATACATGTCTACAGTACTGTCAGGTCTACAGTACTGTCATGTCTACAGTACATACATGTCTACAGTACATACAGGTTGGGCCATCTTCTGATAACTACCCACACTAATCGGGATGCGGATGGACTGACGTCAGCAGTACTTAGTCCGGTCGTGGGTTGGCCCCTCGCTATAAAGACGTTCCTCGGACCAACTTCTCTTCTCTCCTCTCCCCGTACAACCTCGACCGCAAGTACTGGCTGCAACACACAGTATCCACAGCATCGCATTCAGTACATACCATACATCACCATCAATCGTGACCCTCCTTCTCCTCCTCCTCCTCCTCCAACAACATGATTCTTCCCAGGATGCCCGCCCTCCCCCCGGCCCAAGATGCGCTCAACCTCGTCGCGCGCCAGGTCTACTACGGCAGCAGAAGAGACTGGTACCTACACACATCTCCTTCCTCCCTCCCTCCGTCCCTCGGGAAATCTCTTCTACTCTACCTACTATACTCTGCTTACTCCGAACCCAACCTCCCGACATTCGTGCTAACTGACGCGCGCCCCTACAGCAGATACAGAGGCAACTGCCGCTCAGCGTGGCACCGCTGGGGCCGCTGGGTCCTGGCCGGCATCCTGATCTTCATCGCGCTCGTCTTCATCTTCTTGTTTCTGTACGTGTATCTCTTCTTCCTCCCTCTCTCTTTCTCTCCCCAAGCCAGCCCTACGAATCGTCATGGTCCACTGACAAGCAACCCGCGCTCAGCTGCTGCGCATCCTGCCGCCGCCGCCGCAACAACAAAAAGAACCAGGTCTCCACCCCCATGACGGCGCAACCGGGCTACGACCAGCCGCCGCCGCCGCCGCAGCAGTACGCGCCTCCCGCGGGCGCGCCGCCGAACTACGGCTACAACGGACAGCAGAGCGGGGTGGCGCAGCCGCAGGGAGCGTATGTGAAGTGAGGTTTGGGGGGTGCATAGGAGAGGTCGCGAGCACGCACACTCGACAGACAAAGGCGGCGATGCGGAGAACAAGACGTACGAGGGAGAGAGATAATGAAGCTGCCATTGCAAACATGGGAAATGAAATAGGCCCATGGTTCCACGCTCGCACGGTACCTACAGTACCTACCTTAATTAATGCGAACGCACGACTTGATGTACAAAGCTTGAACTTGCACCTGGTCTGGTCTGCTTGCGAAATGAGGCCGTTTCCGTCAAGCTTGGCCGGTTGCGTCGGTCAAGAGCGTTCAGTTTCTCACCCTTCCCCCAAGTACTGCAGGTATCATTCCAATGGTGGCCGACTTTGTAAGGCAACCGAAACCTTTGTTTTGGCAAGCCAAGCATCACCTAATCTACCGTCAGTTCTGTCCCCAAAGTGCACCCAGTACGAGGTCGAGACGGTGCCAGCCAGTCCGACGGCCTCAACCCTGCTTCGAGCTCGAGCTGTGAAGCATTCTACCGTACAGCGCCTCGGCTCAGGCTCAGGCTCAGGCTCAGGCTCGAACGAGGCATAGTATGTACCTCCTATGTACCTATGTACCTATATATGTATGTAGCTCGCTCGCTCGACTTGGGCTTGGGTTTGTTCACCTACATACATACATACAGTACTTACTTACTCACCGTACCGTACCGTACCGTACCGTACCGTACCGAACAGGAGACAAGCACATACTATTGTACGGTACGGTAGGTAGGCAGGTAGGTACCGCTCAGGACGCGCGCCGAGCGCAGCCACTTAGCCCGCCAGCAAGCACGGTGCGTTCGACGGTGTGGAGCGCAGGCCGAATGGAATGGAATGGAATGGAATAGAATGTCTAGTGAAGAAGGAGGAAGATGTGATGTGATGTGATGTGAGGTTGTGAAGGAAGGGGACCGGCGACGGCGCTCTGATCCTCGGTTATAAATTGTAGATAAACAGTATGTACAGTATGTACATGCACATGCACATCATCACGTGAGCGAGAAGGGCAGAGACAGGCAGAGGCAGGGAGGGGGCTCATATGGTGGCTACCTCACATCTCGCTTTCCAAGCGGCGAATCTCCAATCCTCGCTCGGCCAGCGCGTCTTTCACCTGGCTCACCGTGTACTCGCCTCGGTGGAACATGCCCGCGCCGAGCGCGGCATCGGTGCGCGTCTTCGTGAAGACGTCGGCGAAGTGAGCGGGGTTGCCAGCTCCGCTCGACGCAATGACCGGGATGGTGATGGCGCTCTTCACCTGCTCGACGAGCTCGAGATCGAAGCCGCTATTGGTGCCGTCCTTGTCGATGCAGTTGAGCAGGAGCTCGCCCGCGCCCAGGGCCTCGACGGCCGTGGCGAGCTCGACGACGTCCATGTCGCGCGTCTCGCGCCCGCCTTTGATGGTGCACGCGTACCAGCACCAGCTCTCGCCCTCGGGCCCCGGGAACCGGGTCGAGATCGTGTGGTGCTTCGTCGAGGCCGCGTCCGAGACGTAGACCCGCTTGGGGTCCACGCTCACGACCACGGCTTGGTTGCCATACGCGCCCGATATCTGCTCGATCGCGCTCTTGCCCGAGAGCTTCCCACCCGCCGCGTAGTACTCCTCGGCGGCGGTCACGGCATCGGACCCAATGGACACCTTGTCCGCTCCGCTCTTGAAGTACATCGTGGCGATTTCCAGCGCCGAGACGTGCGTGCCGTCCGTATCTGTGGTGTCTTTGATCCCTCCGCCGATCGTCAGCGGCACGAAGACCGATTCCGACGTTTGTCGCAGGATTTCCAGCATCGGCAGATCTGCCAGCGGGCAGTCTCGAAAACTGGTGATGTTGAGAAAGGTGACTTCGTCGGCTCCTTGCTCATAGTATTTCCGGGCCATCTCCACGGGTTTGCCCAGATTCCTCACGTTGCCGCCCTCGCTCTTTTCTCGCACGTCGTATTGGTCCCCTTTGGTCACGACCAGGTCGCCTTGGTCGTTGGTACGCACATCGAGGCACGCGATGATTCGTCGCGTCAGGCCCTCCTTCACAGCTTCGATTCCCGCTACGCCCGTTTCTTGCTTCCCGTCCAGGAATGCCTTGATGACCCTCAGACCCGCAACGCCACTCTTCTCCGGATGGAATTGCGTTGCGAGTATGTTTCCCTTTGCAACAGCACCGACGAACTCCTCGTCCCCATACCTCGCCGTCGCCACAGTCCACCCTTGGCTCTCAAGCTCCCCTTTTCTGTAAGGCACCTTATACGAGTGGACATAGTAATACTTCGAACTCGGTCTCAGGCCGTACACCTGCTTGTCTGACGTATTTGCGCTGTTCCACCCAATGTGTGGCACTGATTTCGAGCTGTCGTCGAACCGGTCCAGGTGTCCCTTGATCAGCCCAAGTCCGGGGATGGCAGAGCTTTCAGAGGACCCCTCGAAGAGAACTTGGAGACCGACGCAGACTGCCATGAAAGGCTTACCAGAGTCGATATGCTTTCGTATCGCGGGGAGATAGCCTGCATCGGAGAACTGTGTCATGCAGTGGCCGAAGTGGCCGACGCCAGGGAGGATGAGCTTCTGCCAGGAACGTCAGCAATCTGTCCGCAGATAGGCTCGTAGATGACCAGGTGTCATTTCTGAACGTTCTCGAAGTTCCAGATGTAACAACTGCGTGACCCAATGGCTCTTACATCTGCTTTCTCCACATCCTCTGGTGTTCGGACCCATTCTATCTTGTATCCCACCTTCTCAATGGCATTGACCAGACTCCGGACGTTGCCCGCCACATAGTCGAGGAGATACACCTTTGACATGGCTATCTGTCCTGCCCAACGGAGAGCTGTGTGAAGCCGTACAGACAATTGCTCGACTCGTTGTCGTTGCGGTGAGTCCACCGAGTCACCGCGAAAAAATCGTTACCCCGCTATTCTGCCGCCTCTCACCGCCGCGCATCTACTGTACATAAGGTCGGTCTGCAAACTCAGCCTTATCTGCACGCACAGACAGCCTTCTTCAACGAACGGAATCATATAAGAGCGAGATGCCTCAACTTTTTGCTCTGTTCTCCCTACCCTCACATACCTCAATTCGCTAAGAGGATTTCCACCACCGAAGTCAACAATGCATCTCGTGCTCACTGGCGCCACCGGCCTCATCGGCTCCGCCGTCCTCCAGACCATGCTCACCACCCCTTCCGTCTCCCAGATCACCATTCTCTCCCGCAGACCCGTTGCCCAGGCCGAAGGACACTCCAAGGCGCGGGTGATCATACATCAGGACTACACGACCTACGATGCGCAGGTCATGGAAGCCCTGAAGGATGCGGACGGCGTGGTGTGGGCGCAGGGGATCAGCGCCATGAAGGTCGGAAAGGAGTATGTCTTGCCCTCTCCTATCTCCCCCGAACGAGAAGGGAGACGCGATCGCGGATGATGGTTCGGTGACCGGCGTGGCTAAGACGTGGGTGACGATGACGGTAGGGAATACGAGCAGATCACAAACGCCTACCCCCTCGCCTTCGCGCGCGCTCGCGGCCACCAAGTCCCCTTCACGAGTGACCTTTGTCTACGTCTCGAGCGAGGGCGCCACCACGTCGCCCTGCGTGCTCTCGCCGCACTGGACCGCGGTCAAGGGACGCACGGAGGCCGATCTCCTCGCCCTGGCCCGAGATCCGTCTTGTGCGAACCTCAGACCGATCACTCTGCGGTCGGGCGGCGTGGATCCGGGCGAGCACAAGGAGATCCATCCGTACGTGCCGAAGCTGCCCTGGTACTTCTGGGGCCTCTTGCCGCCGATGAGGGCCCTGATGCCGGGCATGGTGACCCCGACCCGGCTTCTCGGCAGAGTCTTGACCGACCTGGCCATGGGGGACGGAGAGCCTCAGGTCGGAGAGGGGGTCAGTGGAGAAGGGAGAACGTTGGGCAACGCTGCTGTGCTGAGACTAGCCCGCCTGCGAACGTAGGCGGCGGCTGCTATCATTCCAAGCATGTCGGATGTGGAGCGTGGGCATCCGCGCAACAACAGGACAGGCAGTGTGATCGATGATGCCTCTTGATTCCAGTGCACCTGAGCCGATAGCACCAGAACACATGCCCAACCAGCCGCCAGCTTCACCCTCGCGCAGACACAGCAGACGACCCGGACCGTCGCTGCTCCAGGGGCCGAGTGGCTCTTTTCTTCCTCTTGCTCGAACTCTTGCTATCACAGTACACTACAGTACAGTACCGTACAGGACACTCGCACTTCTGCCAGCTGGTTGAGTAATAGATAGATAGATGCCGTACATGTACATATACATGTACAGTACGAGCTCCCAGACGCGAGCTTCATCGGCGGTCCCATGGGGATAGCCACATTGCATCCATCACCAGGACACCTCGGCACACTCGCATTGCAATCGACGACGCGCACCTTGTCTGTCACCTTCACCAACCGAGACGCGAGTCGGGAATGGGCGAAGCGAACGCATTGGTTTGGTTGTGTGCTTGTATTCAATTGAGCTGACGCGCATGTACTGTACTGTACTGTACCGTACTGTACACATATGTACAGTACGTATGTATATATCCTTACAATTACCGATCGATGCACTGCACGCCTAGACGCCAGGCTAAGATCTTTTCTCACTCCCTTCATCTTCTTCTTCTTCTTTTTTCCTCCTCCTTCTCTTCCTCCTCCTCCTCCTTTTCCTCGAAGCGGTATAATATCACAAAATAGCAGGTAACGGCAGGAATAAATCATCTGCGGGAATCTTTCCACTCCCCCCCCCCCCCCCTTAACAACAACAACAACAACAACAAACGCTACACGTCCAAAACGCCAGCCCAGGTATCGGTATTGCAGAAGAAACATGAGACATAAGAAACACGAGCGGAGGAGTGAGCGAGATGCGACGGGACAGCGAGCCAACGCGGACATGAATATATATACATAGAATGAGATGGGACACACACAGGCGGAGACAGAGAGACAGAGAGAGAGAGAGAGAGATAGAGAGAGAGAGAGAGTACAGGGAAGGAAATCAGAAAGGAAGACGCGATGTGGAGTACGCCGAAACCCGTTCGGAGCGCCCGTGTATATAAGACATTAAGGGTAGAAAAGCTCCAAATAGAGGGCGTACACTCGCGCGTGCGAGGGAGCAGGCAGGCAGGCGAGAAAGGCGGAAGCGGAAGCGGAAGCGGAAGAGCGGCGAGCCCATCCATCCGTGACCGGGGAATGGAATTAGCGTCGTCGACGAACCTCCCCGGCGTGCTAGGTGGTGAAGTTTCTTCGACGGGTGTGTTGAGTGTGAAGGGCCATGCCCTCGAAGGCGACGGCGTTGAGCAAGAGCGGGGCCGCCTCGACGGCCTGCACGACGGGGTCGTGTTTCTTTTCTCGCAGCTCGAAGCGGAACGGCCCCGGCGATTCCGGCAGCGTCGGCGAGTTCATGAGCAGAGTCTCGCTCTCGTCGTCGTCGCCCAAGGACGAGAGATCGCCGTCGGCATAGACTTGGATCGAGTATTGCGTGTTCGAACGGTTCCGGAGCCGTCTCATCTGCTCCGGGCTCGCCACCCGGACTTCCTCGACGACTCGGTCCGTCCGGGGCAGGCTTGCGACCTTGGTCGGCGACCGGGGGGGGGTGTCGGGTTCGCGACCGCGGACGGTGTGGGCGGTCACGTGTCGCTTCTCTTGTTTACTCAGGCCGACGTGCTCGCTAGCGAGCGCCATCGAGATGGCCGAGTCGGGTGGCAAGAGCGTCGCGGCGGTGGCAATGTGCTCGAGCAGCTTCTGGCGCACGCGCGTGCGTCGGTTGTCTGCTTGCTCGAGCTTGTAGACCCAGTCGTCGATGCTCGTGTCGAGCTCGCTCAGCACCTCTTCCTGCTTCAACATGCTCTCGTTGCTGAAGCGTGCCGTCCGCGGAGAGCGGAGGTAGGCGCAGATGCGCTCGTGCAGGTTGCGGCGACCAGCACGGAGCGAGCGATGGGTCTTGCGCAGGTACTCGCAGCGCTCATCCAGGGCGCGGAGCTCGCGCGTCAGCGCCTCCACGTCCTTCGCCCGGAGGACTTGGAAACGCGCGGTTTGCCCTTGAGCCTGTCGGCAGAGCTCTTGGATCTCGGCGGCCGGCAGGTGAGCCGCCGCGGAGCTGGCGGAGTAGCCGGTGGGCATCTTTTCGAAGGCACGCCGGGCCTCGGCGCGGGAGCGGGAGGACTTGGGTTCAGGGGAAGGCGAGGGAGTGGTGTCCGGGGTGGTGCATATTGCGTTGGAGACGGAGTATTTAGACTCGGGACATTTCATGGGAGAGACTTCTTCGTTCGTGGCGACCTTCTGCGGACGGCGGCGGTCCCGGATAGAGATGGAGATTTCGTTTCGAAAGCGGTTGGGCTCAGCGCCTCGTTCTTTTCCCGTGCTATTCGCCTTGGATTTTGCTGAGGAGTAGGTGTTTGAACAGGACGATGCTCCAATTGATGGTCGAGGTGAAGACCTCCCCTCCGCAGCAGAGGGGTAATGAGGAGGTCTCGGAGATGCAAATCCGTCCGAAGATGAAGAGCGTGGGTGTGATAGTGCCGAATCGGGGGTGTTCAAGGTTGAACTTTGAGGGTTAAAATGTGAGAGCAGGCTAGACATAGAGGACATGGGGTTGTATGGAGAGGCTCGTGAGTGTAGGGAATCTGCCTTCTTCCGGGCTGACTTCGGTGGCACCTCTGGTGGTGAATCACTGCTATCCCGGGATGTAGACGATGACCCTTGGGCGTGTTGAACCTTAGCAGATAGTGGACTGGGGATGACGATGGGAGCTAGTGATCTTGGAGGGCATTGATGCTTTGCCGTGGTTGATCGGTAGGTGCTGACGGAGGAGGGGGATCCGGGCGTCGAGAGTGGGAGAGGAGTATTGTTGAGGTAGAAAGACAAGTTGTTGCAGGAAGCATTGCCATTGAGCCGCCTGAATACTCGGTGCTCGTCGGAAATGACAATCTTGTCCTTCTCGTTTGACTTTGGGCCGTCTCTTCTGGAGAGCGTGGCGTCGCCAAAGACGTGTTGCCGCCAGGATTCGCTGGGCACACTACTGGATCGCTCGTGCAGTGGTGGGCGGCCGGGTATCGTCGCTACACGGATCTGATCAGCGTCCAGAAGGCAGAGAATGGTCGGCGGAAGAGACTTACGAGAGTCCATTGGGTTTTCTTGGACCGTGGTCATCGGGCCCAATTCAGGAAGACTCGGCTTGCGTCGACGATGCGAAAGCTTGTCCTTGGATACCAACCGAAGGCCACTCGCCGGTGGTGGTATCTCCGTCTCGTTGATTCCACCTGGCGCCATCGATGATGGAAACGGCTCATCAATGCTCTTCGGTACTGCAGTCGAGGGATGCATCTCCTTCGCAGACAGAAACGTGAGGTGGTTCCGCGGCTCAGTGACGTGAGAGATCTTCCCCAAGGCTTCCTCCGAATCCGGGGTCGGGGCAACGTTTGTCGGCTGTAGAATCTTTAGCAAACAATGCGTTCGGTGGTTGCGAAACATACCGCGGGCAATGATGCGTACGCCCCCAGAGACGGCGAAAGCTCTCTTGCTATATAATTGTTTAGTCCCCAGGTGCTTGGCGAGTGAGCCAGCATGTCTGAAATGTGAGCCATGTGGTTTCAAGCCCGCCAAACGCAGAAGCAGGGAAGTATAAAGGAAGTAACGTCGAACCCCGTTGCCAAGAACGCCCCGCCGACACAAGGGCTCCAGGTCGTATGCTGCTACGATCCAGGAAGTGGGAGAGAGACGGGCAGCAGGATCAGTAAGTAGGAATCGTCACGCAAACGTGGCAGTTCGAGCACCAGGGAGACGTACTTAAGGGAAAGTGTCTGGAGGAGGCTCGTGAGTCTTGCCCGATCATCACTGACCTTCCCCGATCTCTATGCGTCGAAGTGGGAAGTATCTTGACCACAGTCCCAACTTTCCCAGAGAAGAAGCGTGTGGACCCTGTGGACCCCTTATCGGTCTAAGCAATCCATGCCTGTCGTCCGAGTCCGACCGGTGCTCCCTGGCACGAACGCTGTGGCGTGCCCGTCTGAGACACGGACTGACAGGGCTTCTTTTCCTTCTCTGTCTGCTTCACACGCTTCACACACCCGGAGCCCCTGCCCACACCACCCCTGCGTATGAAACGGCTTCCACCCATGACAGGAAGCTGTTCGGCGAACAGCTCGGCTCGACCACCGTGCGTCGGAGGCCCGGCGGAGACGTCGAAGGAGAGAAGGGCAGAGGCAGAGGCAGAAACCGAAGCGGGAGCTTGCTTCAGCTCGATGTGGCCGCGAGCGACGCGAAGGGCCGGAGGGAGCGCCGGCTTGGGGGCTTTGGGGCTCTGCATCTGGCAGCTGCACGTGCAAGAGACACGAGGGAGAGCCTGTCAACAGAAGCTCGGCTAATTCTTGACCACGGTACGGAGCTCGCGACGCACTCACATCCTCCGTGACCTCCTGGCTTTTTTCTGTGGGCCAAGGATAAGGTGACATGCAATTTGCAATTTGCACAGGCCTGGATATGGGATAAGGAAGCAGAGAAATGTCGCTTCCGGCTACTCGAGAACCTTTCCTCGGATGTGGGCGTGACGCTAGCGCCGATACTGTGCTAGCCCAGGAAAACTCACAGCCATTTCCACTTGGAGAAGTACCTCCGCACGGTACTGTATTCTATCGCATGCTGTTCCTCGTAATCGTACGGCAAGTCTGTGCGCCGCTCATGGTGTGCAAACGGTCTTCGGCTCCGACGACGACTTCGTCAACACCACTCCGCTTGACTTCATTCACACGGAGTCCAAGTCCACGTCCAAGTCCGAGTCCAAGTAGTCGACCAACGTCTTCGATCAGCTACAAAAAGGAGCGGCCGCCGTGTTCTCCGCATCTTCCCATCGCCCGCTCCCGCGCGAAATGTAACTGTTCGATCAGTACTCGTTAGCAGTTCCCACACACACTGATATCTCCCCCCCCCCCCGCTGCCGGGGAATCCTGGCCTGTCTACGCCTTCTGCTGCGCTACAGGACCTGTGCACGGAGGTCTGTGGTTACATCGCCAACAGGAACATTATCGGAGGCAGCTTTTTACACTTTCCATTGGTTCCGTCTCCCACTCTTGCTCCGACTTCACTCCAGCAAAGTCTGCGAGACAAAGATCATCATCACGAAATTCCTAGCTAAGGTAAATCATCCCACATCAGAGCTCGGACAGAGAGCAATCTTGTACGCATGCCTGGGACAGATGCCTTGGACAGTGCCTTGGACAGATGCCTTGGACAGACGTGAGAGAGAGTGAGAATGACACTCCGTCCGAGCATCGGGAGAATGTACTTGGAGTACGAGGCCGGCCGACGTAAAGCATCGCGAGGAGGTTCGTGTGATTCAGACATTCCGAATCTCTTCACCTCTGTCAGACTAAGGCTTCAGCGGAGATCAAACTCCAGAGGTCAGGAGACGACCGATAATCGCTCCGCGCATCAGATACCGTTATCGAGTTCCCACTCCTACCGTAATGTGCTTCCGTCAGGCTGGGCTTCTCTCTCTCTGCCCTCGCAATTCCGTGCAAAGTCTGTGCGGACCAAGAATCGCGAGCCTGGCGCACATGGATGACCTGGTCAGCGCTTCTTTAGCCGCTGGAGTCTCGAGGGTATGTCTCTCTCCCACTCGATGCCCAGCACCACGGAGTGCGTCGCCGCATGTTGCGCCAAGCGACGTACCAACCAAACGGCCGCTGGTTTCACGATTACCCCGGACGGGCGTCGGCATCGCAGACCGCGACTGAGACGCGCTCCCGGCGACGAAGAACGCCGATGGAGGCTCTCTCCGGCATGAGGCAGTCCTCGGCTCGGGCGAGTTGCCATCTGCCTCGCTCTCGACATCCAGCTCTCCGCGTGCGTCCCCGCTCCGCTTTGGCCTGGCGCGGATGTTCTCCTCCCCCTCTACGCACTCCAGATGGTCACCGAGCGCCGCCCCCGCTCGTGATACCCAGACGCGTGTTAAGCTTGTTCATGCGACAGATTTCCTTCGTGAGTGGCAGATTTTCCGGGGGACCCAGGCGACGCGCCTGCCAGAATGCCATTGCACGGCTATCGGACTTGTGATTTCCTCATACGAGGGAAAGCTGGTAGCTTTCTGCCGGCTCCGAATCCGAAACTTCCATGAGCCCCTGCGGTGCGGTTCCACCTTGAGAAAGCGATCCCGCCTGGCGCGCCCCAGGTTTCCGAATCCGCCTGAAACCGATCCGGCCTGGTGAAGCCGCAGAGCAGGGCGAGCTCGCTGCTCGATGAGGGATCCCCCAAGGTGAGCAGGGCGCCGTGCCAGGCGTGCTCTGTCCGGTCCAGCTCTCCGCGCCGTGCTCGATGCGTGCCGTCGACGGCCGTGGTGTCCCGTACCGTACCGCACCGTGCCTCGCACGCGTTCCGGTCTTTAGAGTTCCTCACGACTCAGCGCGCGGTGGCCCGGACCACGGGCTGGCCTTCGTCGACGACGTGACCGGACCCCGCACCCTGCCCACCGTTTCTGCGGCGGCGATGGCATCCACGGCGCTGTCGTCGCTGTCTTCAGATGGGCCGTACCGGACCGGCGTCGGCCATGTGGCCGCCCTCTCCGCGCCCTCCGGCGTGGCAGACCGGTCCGTCGTCCGTCCGTTACGGTGACGGGTGGCCCAGCGGCCAGACCGTGGGCTCGCCGCGAGCGGCGGCAAGGCGAAATTCACGTCCGTGAGCGACAGGTCCGCGCGCGGCGCTGGAAGCTTTCATGAAGATCCTGTCCATCCCGATACATAGAGTTTGTTTGACATCCAGCACGCCGTCCGTCTCTTCGCGGCTGCGGCTCGGGGGGAGACGCTCGACGACGGGCCGCCCGTCGCCCTCCGTCTTCGAGCACTCCGTCTGCGATCGAGCCTGCGTACGGTCGGTCTGGCGTGCCACTCCGCGCATCCGTCGTGGTCTGCGATGGTCCAGTAGGTGGGAGGTGACACGGCGCACATCGCAGGTGCGCGCCCCCGCCGACATTTGATTCCACACCAGACGACGTCGGTCGCCCCATCTGAGAAGTATCGACGTCTGGGCGCCGGAGGCAGGTCCGTCGTTCCTATCGCCCGGGCTCCACCTGTTTCCGTGCGTGACTCGGGTCCGCTCGGCGTCTGAGCGCGGCGCTCATGGATCTGGTCTTCCCCACGGACTCTCGGCTTTGCGTGATGCAGCAGCAGCCAGATGCGCTCGCCATGTCCAAGGATATCGTTGCAGCATTGGCAGCATTGCAGCATTGCAGCATTTGCAGTACTTGCAGAACTTACAGCATTTGCAGTACTTGTAGAACTTACAGTGCAGCACTTGCAGCACTTGCAGCACTTGCAACACTTTTAGAACTTTCAGCATTTGCAGCACTTGTAGAACTTACAGTACAACACTTGCAGCACTTGCAGCACTTGCAACACTTTTAGAACTTACAGCATTTGCAGTACTTGTAGAGCTTACAGTACAACACTTGCAGCACTTGCAGCACTTGCAACACTTTTAGAACTTTCAGCATTTGCAGCACTTGTAGAGCTTACAGTACAACACTTGCAGCACTTGCAACACTTTTAGAACTTGCAGAAGTTACAGCATTTGCAGTACTTGTAGAACTTACAGTACAACACTTGCAGCACTTGCAACACTTTTAGAACTTACAGCATTTGCAGTACTTGTAGAACTTACAGTACAACACTCGCAGCACTTGCAACAATTTTAGAACTTGCAACACTTGCAGTACTTGCAGCATTTGCAGCACTTACAACACTTGCAGAACTTGTAGAACTTCCAACATTTGCAGAACTTAAAACACTTGCAGCACTTTCCACACTTGCAGCACTTTCCACACTTACAACACTTGCAACACTTGCAGCACTTGTAGAACTTGTAGAACTTACCACACTTACCACACTTGCAGCACCACACTTGCAGCACTACAGCACCACACTTACCGCACCACCGCACCATCATAATAGACACGTGCATAAGTCCGATCTTCCCACAGCGGGAGCGGGACAACCTTGACTGCGTGCGGGAGCTACTGTACGGTGCGTATCTTTGGCCGGGTCCTGTCCTGTCCTGTCCTGTCCTGTATATGGTACGGTACTGTACAGTACAGTACAGTACCGTATGTCGGCCATGACTCGCGCGACCAGACTCGCGCTCCCGCCCGTCGACGCTTGAGACGCACCGCGTTTGGGGATGGGCGAGCCAGGTGATAGATGGGCAAGCCGCGTGATAGATGGGCAAGACGTGCCGGCATGCGCCCAGCTCGCGACCGTACGTGCCGACCAGCGTTGAAGTTCGAGCCGTGCCGCTGATGGGCAGGATCACGGCTTTCCCGGCAGGGGACTGCGGTTCAGGCAGGTCAGTCAGTACAGTACTGTAGGACTACAGTACGACAGTCAGTACGACAGTACTACAGTCCAACAGCCCGGCAGGCGAGAAGACGCGCATGAAACGCCCTTCTTCTCGGCTCGAACACGATGTCGTACAGGACGTCCAGGACGAAGGCAAAGTCCACCGCTGCCTGGGGGTCGCGACCCGGGGTGCCCACGCCTGCGGACATCTCCCAGCGACGACCTGCGCGTGAGTCGGGCCGCTCATCTATCTCCAGTACACGTACAGTACAGTGCAGGACTCCACGACGGTACGGTACTGTACATATGTACATCGTAGAGCGCCCACATCGTAGAGCGCCCAGGCTGTCCGCACCGCGGCGGGACCTGAGCAGAAGCAGAGGTGATACTACACGCGTCTGGGCGTGTACAGTACGCCTGGCATCACCCTGGGACTCCGCGGCGTCTCCTCCCACGTCCTGCGATGTACTGTACCGTCCCGGACCGGACCGGACAGGACAGCAGCGTCCCATGTATTATTATTAGAACGGTGGTCCCGCGCGTGTGCGAACGCGTGAGAAGTCTGGACCAGATCGCATGGGTACTGACTGAGACCTACACGACAGCACCGCAGCACCGACGGGGCCACGTCAAAGTCAAAGTGACGGCGCGCGACGAGCGTGCATGAGGAGGTCTGACCGGACCAAGTGAGTTCGTCGGCCGCGTCCAATCCGCATGGGAAGGCCATCGGGGCAGGCGTCCGGAGACGATCGATTTCTTCTCCCGGCCTCGCATCGGGGGGACGCGGCGCCGTCTTTAGGTTTGATGTCTGGTTGATCTATCGCGTTGCGCAGGTTATCTCCATATCCTTCTGCAGTGGCGGGAGAGCTATCGACGGCGACGCGTTGCGCATCTGCGAATGCGACGGCGGAGTGATTCGCCACAGGACCAGTATTGCCATGCCCGCGAGAAGGGTCTCGAGGAAGCCTTTGTAAGGGTCTCTGCCTTTTCGCCGGCTGCAGGACACACAAGGCATCTATCTATCTTTGGATCTGTTCCTTCTCCCTGCGAAGGGCAGGAAAAGCCATGAGAGCCAAGAGACCGGGGGCTACAGCAAGTCAATCCGGAAGAGAGCTTTGCTTCACCAAGTACTGTACAGTACCAAGTACAGCACCAAGTCCAGCACCAAGTACAGCATCGCCCCCGTGCTTGAATGCTCAAGAGGTGACGACTGTACAGGCGACCTTCCCACCAAGCCAAACAAAGCCACCCGCTGAAGACTCCCAAGCGGGGTTCGGGGTGATGGGGGGGAAACTGACGATGTACAGTAGTACAGTACTGTACCGTCTCCGTGAGTCCACCGGAACCTCCAGGCGCTGGTGGTTGGGCGTGAGAGGGCACTGGAAGTTGACCGGACAGGCAGCACCACAAGCTGTTGGCCAGAGGCTCTCACCCAGCTGAAGGACTCCACCTATCGATTCCAGGTTTCAACGAAGTCAGACCACTGTTTAGCCCTCACCACTCACTCGCTGCAGATGCCTCGCGTTTCCGAACCTCCCCCCCGAGCTCGCCCGACGTCTTTCACAGACGCTGTTCCGCTGACGCTGCCGCTTTGACAGCGAGCCTTGGCTTGACTGGGCCAACATCTCATATCCACCGAGCATTGACTCGTACCCGCTGTAGGCCGACGTCGGTGCTGGCCCAGAGTTTTCGTGGTGACTCCGGAAGCCGAGCCGAGTCAATTCGCGGAGCTTGTTTGCAATCCACCACTTTGCCATGTTTCTTGTCCTTGTCTGTCTCTGTCTTTGGCATTCCAGGAATCCCCATGGAGGCCCCCCCCCCCCCCCCCCCCCCCCCCCCCCCCCCCCCCCCCCCCCCCCCCCCCACACGAGGATGTGCCAAATTTTCTTTCTTCCTTCCTATCTTTGAGCATATGCAAATAACCACCACGCTTCAGATCCCCCCCACCGCCACACACAGATGATCTGGAGTACGCATTCTTGGCCCACCGGTCAGGAGGCTCGATGTCGGTACCTGCTTCTTCTTTCTGTGCTGCACAGTACAGTGCTGTACCTGTCTCTGCGTCCGCTCGGTGGGCATCTGGCTTTCTCCTCGTGGCTGGGTGCTCGCGCTTACTTTATGGCTACGTAAAAATCCCTCGTATTTCACCTCACCTCGTAAAAAGCGGCTGCGGACATCGGATCTGGGAAATCGCTCTCGGATGCGGTTTGCTACAGTATCTACAGTACGTCAGCGACACTGCCAGAGGAACACTGCCAGAGGGGAGATGGGAGATGGGTGGCGTGCTTGCCGGCGGGATGTGGAACAGTTGGCACATGGGCAACAGCCAAGAGCTAATAATAGTGTGTCTCCTCTGCGGTCTTCTTGTATTGTTTCGTGATGGCGCCCTTCACCACGAGTCGCTTGCGACCATCTTCTTGGCTGAGCGGCGATGCTGTGCCACGCTCACGTTCTAGAAATCGAGGTCGAAGGTCGGCCAATGGACGATGAAGGGATATGCCTGTTCAAGGAGGAGGAGGAGGAGGATTCGTGACGTGCGGCTGGTAGCCCTGACTCTCGAGTCAAGCCGTGCTTCTATTTTTAATCTCGAAATCTTCTTGATACGCGGCTTGGATTTTCCACATCTGTCTATCGCTACTTGCTCTTGCTCTCGAGTCAAGCTGATGTTCTCTGTTTCATCTCGAAGTGTGCTTCTTGGCCAGCAGGAGAATACGACAGGTCGCAAAGCGGAGGTCGACTTTGTAACGAAATCGGTTTCTCGGAAAAACAGCGACAGCGTTTTCCGTGGACAAGATGTTTCCTTGGAAATGTGAGGAGAAACACTCTCCTGCCGATCTGTCGGAAAATGGTGTGTTCCTCGGCTTGCTGCGTTTGTTGTCTTTCCAATGCTATTGATAGTGGTGAGTTGGAAAGGAACCGTTGGTTTTTTCTCTCACGCCGTAATCCATAGGCCTCTTCTTGTCACCCGTGCTGTCCAGCCCATGGCAACAACTCCCGCCATCTGTTTGGACTGTACAAGCAACATACTCAAACACATCCAAGAGCACCCAGGGCAGATATCGGAAGCCGATCTGTTAGATTCAGATGGGTCGAATTCTACAGGAAGCAAGCCACCAAAAACAACCCCTATGTACGCGGTTCGGAAAAACGCCCAAAGGTGAAAATTTGCCATGCTTTAGCTAGTGGGCTATTTGACAAAGCTGCAAAAGTCAGCGAGATATAGAATGCATCGTCTGGCGATCTCAGTAGGTCGGGAGCTGAATCTCCCCTACCTTTACGGCGCAGACTTCCAGATTTCCTAGGGAGCAAAAGACCCATATGAAAAGGAGAAGGAAGGTTGGCGACACAACCAGAGGCCAACGTTATCATGGAAGGCTCGCGTAAATTAAAGAAGAGATAGAATATGACGAGGAGAACAAATAGATAGCACAGCAGTCTTTGTCGACGCATCGAATTTCTTCGCACTCACCTCTGCCTGTCGTGCAAGTGGGGGAGGAAACTGTAACAGAGAAAAAGGGGAAGTCAAAGATGATTCAATCTTTGTGCCGTAAGGGCTGTTTATGTAGTATGGATGTTCCAATGCTGTGGAAGGTGCGAGCCTTCTGATTATGGATAATGACGATCATGACTCGTGGTCGTGTCGTCATCATAGTTATTCCTGTATATCTTGGGGTGCTTTATGCATACCCGTGATTATGTAACAGAAACAAACGGTTTTTACAGCAACATACCTACCTATGCAAGTGCTTCCGTATAGGAGAACAATATCAGCCAGTAGGCATAAAATAACAAGCGTAAGAAATCATCGAGGCGCTAATGAGAACGATAAGGACAGCATATTGGTATCATTCGAGCCAGTCTAGTATTGTGATAATAAAGTGGCTTGAATTCTTGCAACCGTTCTGCTGAACAACCTTGGGAATTGTAATTAGGTAGTTAGCATTGGGACTGTTAAAATCTCGAGATGCTGAAATTTCATTCATGGAATATCAGTGTCCGTTATCTCGAAGAATGAGAAACGAAACAAAATTCATCGATTCATTCCTTGAATGCAAAGAGTCGAAGAGGATGTAGCTGTGTGAATTCCCTACTTCCGACCCCCCCCCCCCTTTTTTTTTAATAAAAATAATACTAAAGATAATAACCAAGCAAGCAAACTTGCCATCCCCCCTATCACGCCTCCCAAAATCCTCACAACACCTCGTGCGTGTGTGTGGTGCTTTTCTCCCCAGAAGAGAAACGTGTTTCCATTCATAATCGCGGAAGCTGACCGAGCAAATCCTTTTTCAAAAAAGCCATTCACTTACTCACTTACTCACTCACTCACTCACTCACTCACTTACAGCTCGACAAGAACACACAGCTGAAAAACTTGGTCCCAACCACGTCCATAAGTGCAAACATTTATGTATATAAAGTAGGTAGGTACTATTCCACACAAGTAAAAGCCTGCTTTTTTACTCATGCGCGTCCAGATCGGCGATTGAACGATCTACTTATTCATTCGTTCATTCGTCTGTTCCTGCATTCTCAAATCCTCGGAATGAGTTACTGCCCAAATCAGAAGATGTCCAACCAAACACCACACCGAGCGCAGGCACCAAGTAACGACGTTTCATTCTAGTTCACGGTGGCCCCTTCTCCTTCCCTTCTCTTCTTTCATTTTTTTCTCGCCAGCGTCTCCAACCAACGGAAAAACGCTTGATAGAAAGTACGGTTGAGATTAAGTGCAACTCTATTTAAATAGGTACTGTAGGTATGGAGCACAACCCCACGTCTGAACAAAGATTTGACATCTTATTTATGATGGAATGGATGTCTACGGTGCGGAAGTGAAAGGAACATCAGCAGCGTTTTTTGATAGCTCTTCTGACTATCGAATCTGAACTCCAGCAGAAGGCTCGGGAACGCAACAAAAAGTGGCAGTGGCACTAACTTGCCCACCAACATTGTCCGGATGTTAGAGATGACAAGTCTGTAATGAAAACGGAGCAACATCGAATTTGGTGTACTCTTACTCAAGCTGATACCAGATTCACCTCTTCCTGAACCCCCCCCCCCCCCCCCCCCCCCCCCCCTCTCCTCTCTAATCTCCAACTTTCAAATCCTTCTCCACCATCTGCCTACAGATCGGGTGATAGAAATCCTTATTCCTCGCAAAGGTCTCCAGCGCCAACTTCCTATCAACCAAGTTTAGCTTCCTGAACAGCGGCCGCACAAACTTCATTCGTCCGACCTCGCCCAGCAATTTCGCCGTAGGCTGGTAGACGGTCTCGTCCTTGGCCATCAAGCCAATGCTGAAGTACCGCATGCTGAGCTCGACATTGCGAGACGCGGCCAGCCGGTATTCCGTGCCCATGGCTCGAGACTGCGCGGGCGAGAGCGGGGTCTTGAAGAGTTGGACTTTTTCGAGGAAAACGACGATTTGGTTGGCGGTTAGGCCCGCGATATCCGAGGCGTGAGGCTTGAAGTCTGGGTCCTCCCATTTCTTGGCTAGGGCGTAGACGCCATCAACCATGGAGGTGTCAAAGTCAGGCTTAGGGGGAAGACCTGGAGCGAAGAACCAATGGCTCCAGTCGACACCATTGAGGGCCGTGGAGGCTTCCTTGTCGGAAACGAAGAACTCCAGGATGGTGGATTTGAACTGTTCGGAGTCAAGAGATTTGCGGGACCAGGTTTGAAAGTAATGCGGGATGAATGTGTCAAACTTGGGCTTGCTGACAAGCTTCTCGAGGTAGTATAGGAAATGGAAACCCTACGGATGTGAGCTGCGCTGCGAAAGAGAAGTGATCGACGAACCTTCTCATATGGGATGCTGCTGAACGAATCGTCAGGGTCCTTGCCTTTCAAATCGACAACAAGCTTCGTGAACTCGTGATCTGCACCGAAGTTGTTGACAGAATCCTCTGGTATTATGTTAGCATCAAGTTGGGTGAATTGAAGATGTGAACCTACCCAAGGCCTTCCATCCGATAATGGCGGAGAAATCCCGGTGAGGCTCGCCGTGAATTGCCGCTTGGATCCGTCGCTCGAGGTAGACGGTCCATCCTTCGTTCAACCACATGTGCTCCCAAGACGCATTCGACACCAAATTTCCGCTCCAGGAGTGAGCAAGCTCATGCGCAATGACATCGATGTTCTCTCGGTCACCACTAATGATTGTGGGTGTGGCGAATGTGAAGATAGGGTTCTCCATCCCACCATATGGAAAACTAGGAGGCAGAACCAGGACGTTGTATTGGGTCCACTGATAAGGGAAGACAATCTTCTCGGCAGCTTCAATGTACCTCTCTATGTCTTCCTCCAATTCCCACTTGGCACCTTGGAGCTCTTCTGGGCCCGTAGAGACAAGAGAGCGGGGACCAACCGCAGCTGTAGCAATGTCTCCTGAGGCGATGGCAAACAAGTAGGATGCCATGGGAATTTCCTGGCGAAAGGTGTACAGGAGCGTTCCCTTCTCGCCATTCTCTCCGTGCTGGAACGCCGAAGCGCCGGTTGACAGCCCACTAGCAACTACTGGATGAGGGGAACGGATCCTGAAGTCATACGTGCTCTTCACAGATGGGGTATCTTGACAGGGGAAGATGGAGCGGTTGTGAATCGCCTGGCTTTGGGAGAACATGTACGGGAATTTCTTGTTGCTGGTCTGAGCGGGAGGGAGCCATTGCAAGGAAGTGCACTTGTCGGTTGTGGCCAGCGTGATGGTAACGTTGACCGTCGTGCCCTGGGCCGCACCGCCGTGGACCTGGATACGGAGCGGGCTTCCATACGGCTCGGATCGTTCATCCACCTTCCAGTCTCTCGTCGTGATGCCATTGAGGCTGATCTCGGAGATATCCAGGAAGCTACTATCCAGAACAATCTCTGCGGACTCCTTCTCGGTTGTCGACTCCAACACGAGGGTGACGGTCCCCGTGAGACGTTGCTTTGAGAAGTCGATGGCAAAATCAGCGACCGTGTGTTTGGTCTGCCACTGGTTGTAATTCGAGACCGTGGTGGGGTCAAGAGTTTTGGTGGTGTTGGCCATCTTGCGAACGAGGGTCATGGTGAGGGCCTTTGTGACGAGAACTCTCACTGTCCAAAGAGCTGGAAGACGGAATCAGGGAGATGGATGTTTCGGTCAAGAAATAGTCGACAGAAGAAACCAAAGGTAGCGGTGCAGTTGGAGGCTTCCCTTTCGAGCGTAGCGGGACACGTGAACACAGTCACGTGAGCAAATGGCCCAAGCTCCTTTTGAAAAGTTCTGGTTCTTCTTTTCTTTTCCCCAGGTACCGAACAACTTTCTTTTCCTGAGAAAACCCGAGAAAACCCAAAATTTTGGTCAACACGCTTGCCTTCCTTCGTCTCTAACACCTATTTCTTCACGAGTTGTACTCTTCCTTGAAGCTCTCCACGAATCTGTTCAGGACGCGCCGACTCCCGAAATGAGGCAGCCGATTGCTCTTTGATGCCTATGGCCAGAGTATCAGTGGACTATTGGCAGCCTCTATCTTCACCTCTGGTACGTTCGCTCTTCATCTTTCTCTCCTTTCGAGCTCTGCCTCCAATGAACACATCATGATGAACGATTTTGGTCCGTGTTACTGAGAGGCCTCAAGAACCTCATCATGGCGACAAAACCAAGCATTCATTTGCACTTCTGATTCCATTTCCCACTACTACTTTGATGCATTTGATATCGCATCCAGATTGCTAACATTGCTATAGGGTTGATGCTTCACCAGCCTTCCCCTTTCTCTGATACCGCTCGTACCTACGCGACAGTCGGAGCGTCAATGTCGTTCGATGTTGCACTGACTATCGTGGATGGCATAGAGAAACCAGATGGCGGCGAGGCATGCTGTGGAGGAAGCTCCCGATCTACCCGCTACCAGGACTTCTGGCCAAGGCATGCCATTGCCAACAAATGAAGTAGGGAGGCTCTGCAACTTTGCACCTTTACCTTCTCCACTACCTAACAGACTAACAACTAGATGGAAGTCACACGGCTGACCAGCAACTTGGGTTGATATTGGTCCTTGCAAAAGATACGAGCCTTTCACGTAAGTGATATTCCGCTTGGCACTTAACCACTGTTTTTCTATCGGTGCGATAGTCGTCTATCTTATCATTCTTTCTCTACCTTCAATACTGCAACTTGGCTCGCATTGCCGCATAATCTTTTTGCGTGACGGGCTCATATCTTGTCGGATTCTCCACACTGGTACACTCGTCGAATACTTTTACCAGCGTATCTTCGTTCGGAGCAACGAAGTATGGTATCGAGTACCTTGCTCTGGTCATGCGCTGCGGGCCAGTGAACCGATCATCCATTGATGGAAGCACAACTCGGTGCAGCGTGGATTTGAGATAATCTGTGTGTGTGTCAGACGAGTCAAGCCACTAGTATGATGGAAGAAGGCACACCGTTGCTCCAGCGCATCAAAAGATCTCCGACGTTCATCACTAGTGCTCCGTTTACCGGCTCAAGGGCCACGAAGCTGCCATCTTGCCCTTGGACCTCCAGCCCTCCACACTCGTCCTGGAACAAGAGCGTAATGGATCCCCAGTCGGAATGCGCTTCCATCCTCGCACTCCTCCCATCCTCCACCTCTCGTGCTTCGATCGGTGGATAGTGCAACAATCTTAACTGGTTGTTGATCCCAGAATGCGACTGCAGCAGCTGGTCTGGATTTGACAAGCCTAATCCCAGCCCCAATGCTTCTAAAATCGACAGCGCCGTGACCGAAAGGGTCGCGTAAAACCCATCCATGAATTCATCAAAGCCCGGCAGGAGGGTAGGGGGCAACCAAACATTCGGTTGCGATGTGTTCCCCGGATGACCGATCTCATAACTCTCCTAGAAGTACTCTAATCAGCCCTGACCCATCCTCCACTCTCGCCTACTTAACGACAAACAAAATCGAAACGCACCTTGCAATCCCTCACCTCCCTCAACTTCTCACCCACCTCGACGTCGTCGCTCACAACCTGACTGACTTTCTCCAGCCCCGGATATGAATATCCTCTGTGCACTTGGGCCTTCCGGGTGCGGCGCGAGCATCTTCTCTTCCATGATGAGGTCAAAAAGACGTTTGGACCAGGTGAAAGCTGTCGATAGCAGGGCGGGAGAGACGCCGTGATTGGTGATGGTCACGAAGCCGGTGGTATGGCAGGCGTGGACGAGCTGTTTGGCGGTTCTGAGGCGCTGAGAGGGGTCGCTCGTTGGGGAGGTGAACGGGAAGAAATCTAGAAGCGGGATCTTGGTTTGCGATGTGGAATTGTTCATCATTGCTTCTAATAAGATGCCGACTTGCATTCCAAAGTATTGCGTTTTCAGCTTGTCGTGATTGCCCGTTTATACCAAATCATCTTGGTCTTGGGGTGGCATGTCTCGTTTCTCAGATTGTTGTCAGCTTGTGTCTTAGAAGCCATGTTTTAGCGATCTCGGGTTCATGCACGCAGTAAGAACCTCGCCATTGGGCAATCTCATGCCTCTTATGCGCTCTTTTCCCAGTGCCATGTCAGCTGTGTGCTTCTTCTGGGGCTCTACGAATGAATCAAAGGGCTCTCAAGTCGAGCATCACAGGCAAAAGTTTCGATGCTTATTAAGTACGTAGTGCTTACTCGGTCGTGCCTTTGTTATTCTCACAATGTAATGCCATCTCAAGCTAGAGGAGACAAAATTCTCGTTCGCGCGTTCCTTCGCCCCAGCTCATTCCCAGACCTCATAACGTAGGTAGGTGTACTTTACCTACCTACCTACCTACCTACCTACCTACCTACCTACCTATTACTTACCTACCTACATACCTACTTACCTACCCCGAATCATCCTCGCTCAAGCCAAATTCCCAGCATGCGTGAGCGTCTCCCACCCATAGAACAGGCCATTCGTCCCCTGCGGCCTGATCCTCTCCGTGTACGCCAACGTCCGCGGCATGCTATACCCCAGCCGGTTCCCCAGCGCATTGTACCCGATCTCCGTCACGCTGCTCAGGTCCCGCGTCAGCCCGTGGTTCTGGCACAGCCACGAGGGCACGGCGGCGCCTGCGCGAACTGGGCGTGGAAGCCGAGGGCGAAGCGCAGCCGGGTACCGAGATCAGTCGCATAGAGGTCGTGGCCCTGGATGCGCGAGGTCTCGAGGACGTGCGCGATGGAGGAGATGGAGTAGCCGGTGTGGGTTAGGTCACGGCAGGTTTCCTGGGCATTTTTCAGCCGTTTGCTTTGCCTGGGGAGGGGAGGAGAGGTACTTGGATTTGTCCGCTCTGGCCTGAATTTCCGAAACTCTGCTGGTTGAACCAACGTGCTTTAAGCGCTGCTGCTGTGGAACTCTGTCCTCGTGCAGCACGTGGAAGGGAGCCGTCGGACTCGAGGTAGATGACCGAGGGCACGGCTTGCTGGAAGAGCGCCATCGCGTTGTCATAGATGGCGGCGTCTTCGAGGAAGACGGCTATGCCTATGGCGGTGTTGAGAGCCGCTGCATGAGAATGTTAGCCAGAGCTTAGAGAGCGAGACTCGCGGCGCGGTACTGACCGACGTCCCAGTTGGAGGCGCGGGTGTCCCCATTCTTGACGAGAGGTACGTACACGTTCCGGAGCATGCTCTCGAACTGGGCGATGTCGTGAGCTGCCCAGAGACCGGTCGTGGTGTGGCGGATCAGCTCGCCTGCTCGAGCCCAGGAGCCGCCGGCCCAGGCTGTTTGGAGAACGGCGTTGTCTAGAGCGTGACCTGGGAAGTATATCAGCAGCGGGAGCGTCAATGTGTTTTTGACCGAGAGGGGGCGCTCTAGACCCTGTGTAGATAGCGCGGGAGATTTGGGTGAGATTTGGGTGATGGCTTCAGTCCAGCCTCGAAGTCAAGTCTCCATCCAGTTGGCAGTCACTTGACAACCACGCAGGCCGTGTCGCGAACTCGAACCCTGAGCAGTACGCATAGTTGGCTACAATTTGACAGCTTTGCAGAGAACATAACAAGAGAAGCTTACCCTTGATCACATACGACCATTTATTCATCAATGCTATGGCATTCTTCGCATAGCTCGCATCCCCGCTAACATACCAAGCCAAAGCATTTCCCCAAGCAGCCAACGCATCACCCCGCTCATCGGTACACTTGATATCTGGATTTGTCGTTGGACCACAAGAGACACTGGACACGGTTTCCGACGTTCGGGTGCCGGACACGTATCTGCCGTACTTGTCGCTGTCCTTCAGCATCTGGGCGTAGGCAGCGGTCCAGGGTGCGGCGCCGCTGGCGACCTGGGCTTTCATGAAGTCGAGCTGCACTTTGTCGACGACGTAGCCGGGATGCTGCCATGTGGTGGGTGCGAAAGAAGAGGCTCGAGTGGGAGCTATGGGTTCTTGATTGGCGGCGAGGGGGGAGGCGAGGATGAGGAGGGGGAGGCTGGAAATGAAGAGGCCGTAGAATGAAAACATATTCTTTGAAACTGACATGAACGATGGCTGTTGGTCTGGAAGGGGGTAATGCTGTAGAGATATACTCAAGTCACATCTGGCTACGACAAGAGATCAAGAAGCTCGCGGGTAGTTGAAGAACTCGCAGACACGAGAGACAGCCAGCATCAGATGTTACACAGGTCCTGCCAGCTGCTTATATACTCCATGAAGCAGATGCTACGCCTCAGTTCCACAAAGATGAGATAGCTGATTAAGGAATCGATTTCAAACATAGATAATGACATATCAAGGACAGAAGAGAAATGCTGATGACGACCACAGCGACTGTACGCACTCCAGCCGAGGAAAAGACCGAGTTTCTGAGTTCTGGAGATCTTGATGAGCATTTGACCAGAGACTATCTAACTTGCTGTGATTCTCTCAGAATAAGATATACTGTATGTCATTTAGAAGGCAATGCTGTGTGCTGCGCCCATAGCACCTAGGTCCTCGACCAAGATCGTGACTGGTCTTAGGAAGTTTTGGCATGACAAAGAATCAAAGAGAGTATAAACCCCTTCGAGACCTGCAGAAACAATAAAGACATTTTGCGGTTGAAGTAAAGTTGTAAAGTTGATGGGGTGGTGGTACTGTAGTCGTGAACGTCAGCCAAGTCTGACATCGCAGGCGCGGGCTCGTGAACCGCGTCTGGGCGCGTCTAAGGACGTACAGTTCTGAAAGGGAAAAGTACCTTTACCACCACCACCATGAAAACCGGCGCTGTCGACGACACAACCCTGGACTGGTAGCGATGGCAAGTAGGGCGAGAGATCGCGATGCCTTTGCTGAGGAAGTTCTGAAGTTGTACGACCGGACTCGAGGGCAATTCGCTGCAGGTATTTCTTCGCCCCCGGTGGTCTGGCTGGACTCCACTGACCGGGACCGACCCAGAGCTCAATGATGAGAAGTTCACCAGAATCAGCCGCGAAGAGCTCAACTCTCTGCGACAGACCTCCGCCAATGTGCAAAAGCTCGTCGAGGGCCACGGCCGGCTGTCAGACGAGTTGGAGACAGCTCGGGCAGCTGCAGTGAGGGTCCAGGAATTGGAGCAGGAGAACAAGCGTTTGGCGCAGCAGCTCCAAGAAAGATTAGAGCAGCAACTCACGCCGCTTGCGAAACCATTTCGCCGAGTCCAGCATGACATCGACTTGGTTCTGACACCTGGACTGGGTCCGCAGTCATCGTTCGACAAGATCGAGACACCCAATGGCAAACCGATCACGAAGCAACAGCATGAAGCCGTTGTCAAGAAGTACAACTCCATGTGTGAGAATTACCTGTTAATCAGGGATAAGTACCTCAATATAAAGAAGTCGTATGAGACGTTATTGCAGACTGATAAGGAATGGGAAACTTGGATGCAATCGACGCAGAGGACCTTGGAGAAAAAGAAAGACAAGACTCGCAGGTGCGAGGAAGAAATTCGGAAGCTCAAGGCGCTCTTGAGGAAGCATGGCATTGAGCCAAGTGAGAAGCCAGCCTCCACGAGAGACGAAAGTACTCCAAGCAGGCCACCACCCACGCATCGTACCAGCGAGGTGCAAGTACCAGCAAGCAGTTCACCCCAGCACTCCCAGCACCAAATCCAAGGTCGCCCCATCGAACGTGCTCGGGGTCTGCCCGCTCATGCTCCGGATGATGAAGATATCCAACCTCCCCCAGTTAGTGAGGTTGCCGAGAACGCAGAGAGGGAATCCGAGCCTCTTGAAGGCCATGATGCCAGCTCGACACAAGGGGGATCGGACCCAGTTGAACCAGAGAGTCCTGTTCAAGAAGCTTCGGCTACTGTTGCCAATCCAATAGAGGACACAAGCTTTCCAGTGGTCATAACGTCAAGATCAGTCAAGAAACGCAAGCATCCACACGACGCGATCGAACAGACGCCGCGAAGTAAAATCAAAGTCGAAATCTTGAGCAGCAGTCCTATTGGTCCTGCAGCTAGCGACTTGGACGGAAGTATGGACCTCGACGATATTGGAGAAAAGGTTGACACGCCGAGGAAGCCGCGCCAAGACATGACGCTATCTCGACAAGTCTCAGGAATCAGTTCAAATACTCAGGATTCTACGCAGAGTCCAAGTCAACCTCAGCGACGGAGAAATTTGTCTAATGTTGCTACACCCCGCAGTATTCCTCAGATCGCACCAAATTCCCGGCATACCCAGTCAGTCCTACAACCGCAAAGCATCAACAAACAGATTCTGCCTAGGACATCCGACGGAAGAGACGAAGCACCCAAAAGACGAAGAGTCAAGACTGATATCAGAAGCCTGACCGAAGATGGCGAGTCTTTCTTTGAAGCAGCGACAAGAAATCCTTCTGAGGATCGCCAATGCCTCGAGGAATTGCTTTCGAGACCATCTCCCGCTAAGGCTATTCTGATGAGCCCGGTACGACCTCCCCGATCGGCCAACCGTGCTCCGCATTCCGCTCGTCCAACAGCGAGTCGTGATCAACAGCGAACAGCTCCTGCGAGCTCTGTTCTGGCTCGTGAGATGGCAGCCGATCTACCTCGAATCACAGGATTCCCCAAGTATACCAAAGCCCCACCAAATCCAAGCGAGGAGCGTTCAATCAGCCGCGATTGTTTAGCACCATTGAGCCAGGAATCGGCTCTCACGTCAAGGCCTTCATCCCAACGCTCTCTCCAACCTGGAGTGTCTTCAGAGCCTTCAACCCTTGCTTCTCCACGAATATCAGCAGAGCCGATCAAGCTGGCTTTTAAAGCGTCTTCCAGAACGTCAAAGGAACCAACACCCGAAGACGACATGATGCGCTCTCAAACACCTGAAATAACTCGGCTACCGCCAAGGCGAGATGTACACGCTTTCATCATAGAAACTAAGTCGAAGGCCCGACCTTCATCCGAAGTTGGGAAACCGTCTCCTCGAGTGTCCACTGCAACCGGTAGGCCAGGAACCACGAAAAAAAACCAATCCCGGACGGAAGTCGATTCTGCAATGGATCCGGCCCAAGAACCTCTGCGATCCAGACCGCTTGCCAAGCTCAACCTCCACGACTTTAAAATCAATCCAAATTACAACCAAGGGATAAAGTACGCATACAACGAGGTGACTCGAGGAGAGGCTCGAAAATGTCTACAAGGATGCACCAAACCCACCTGTTGCGGTCCGAAGTTCCGGGGATTAGCCCAAATGGAGATTGAGCGACGAGAAGCGTTCATGACTCTGTCGCAGGAAGAGCGCGATAACTTGCTCTTAGAAGAGTATTTGGGCGACGACGCTTCCCAAATTCCACAACTGAGCAAGGACGAGAGGAGGGAACTGTTGACCCAAGCGGTGACGAGGCAGCAGGCGAACAAGCATGGCAAACACAGACATGCGTATGAGAGGAGAGCGACGCCGCCTGGTTTCTGGGACGTTGACTTTCCATCCACGCAACAAGAGGCCGAGGACCGGCGATTGGCAAAGGAAAGGGAAAGAGAAATTGTGGAGCAGCGGTATAGAGAGGCCATGAGACCTGGCGGGTCATATCTGTTTCGTGACGAGAATCCATGACAAGGAGGGCGCTCTGTTTGCTGGGTTCAGCGCAAAGGGTCGGTCGGTAGGGCAATTCTGGTCGTACATAACAACTAAGATGGCATTCGTAGCAACATAGAGCTTTTGCCTGGGCCACACACAACGTTCACAGACGTCGCTTGACAACTCAAGAGACCAGGTCGAGTTAAGCCGAACAGGAGCTCCGATTACCCCTCTCAGAGGAAACATGCAAGTGATTTTGTGTTTGTTTTGTGATGGCCGTTGACAACTCCTGTGGCTGTGCAGGGGATGCGCTAAATATACACGAAGCATCTGTGGCTTCGACGGGCTGCGGCGTCCATCAGCATCGCGACGACCACTTACCCCCCCCTCCCCAGCCCAACCCAACAACTACAACTACAACAACAACAACAACAACATCTTCGAGACCGCAAGACCTCAAGACCGGATTGATCCGGCCTAGGATCTCAACACCACAGTGAGATGGCGGAAACCCATACCAGTGCGGCCCGCGAGGACTCGATCTCCTCGCAGGACCCGCAACACCAGGCGGATGACAAGAAGCCGAAGAGCAGGAGGCCGGCGAGTGAGTGACGACTCCACGGACCCGAACGAGATGGATAGCGATGGTTAGGAGACACGGGAATGGAAGGACGTGCTACTGACGGGAGTAGATACGGCGTTCCGTCAACAGCGATTGAAGGCGTGGCAGTAAGTGGCGCCTGGTTCCAGCTCCCCGCGACAAGAGCTGACTTGCTTGTCCAGACCGATTTTGACGCCGAAAACTGTACTTCCTATCTTCTTCGCTATCGGCATCATATTCGCGCCCATCGGAGGAGGATTGTTATATGCCAGCGCGCAGGTACATGGCCTCCGCATGCCCATCTCACGCCGGAGTTGGAGGGAAGACGGATGCTGACAAGACCTTCTTAGGTCCAAGAAATCATCCTCGATTACTCCCGCTGCTTCTCGGATGCGCCTATATACCCCGAGACGTCTCCTATGAAAGGCGGCGACGTGACTATGCATTTCAACAAAGGTTCCTCGTCGCCCACTGCCGATCCACCCTCCTGGTCCCGGCAGCAAGTTAACTACACGTACGCGCCAGGCGTCGATGTTCTCACCACACGCTGCACCATCAACTTCACGATACCGAGCGACATGAAGCCGCCCGTGCTGTTCTATTACAAGCTCACAAACTTCTACCAGAACCATCGACGTTACGCGAAGTCTTTTAATATGGATCAGCTGAGAGGAGATGCCGTGTCCGCGGGCTCGATTGATGGCAGCGATTGCACCCCGCTGAAAACCGAGATTGTAGACGGAGTCAAGAAGCCCTATTACCCTTGCGGCCTGGCCGCGAACTCTGTCTTCAACGATACATTCTACAGCCCAGTTCTTCTCAACGTCCCCGGCTCAAACACAAACAACGAGACCTACTACATGGAAGGCAAGAGGGGCATTTCGTGGTCTAGTGATAGGGAGTTGTACGGAGATACAAAGTACAATTGGACCGATGTCTTGGTGCCCCCTAACTGGGTCGAGAGATATCCAAACGGCTACACGGATGACAACCACCCCCGCCTGAAAGAGGACGAGGCGTTTCAGGTGTGGATGCGACTGGCTGGCTTACCTACTTTCAGCAAGCTTGCACAGCGCAACGATACTGCCACGATGAAGACAGGGACTTACACTCTGGACGTGGATCATCGTTCGTCCCACTCTCTCTTCCAAAATATACCCCTCCAAATTTGACCTACACATGCTAACAAACGGCAACAGACTTCAACGTAACCGAATACGGCGGCACCAAATCCATCGTCATCTCCACCCGCACTGTGATGGGTGGCAAGAACCCCTTTCTAGGCATCGCTTATGTCATTGTCGGTGGTATTTGTATCGTGCTCGGCACACTGTTCACCGTCACGCATCTCATCAAGCCGAGGAAATTGGGCGACCACACGTACTTGACGTGGAACAATGACCAAAGTTCTGGATCCGCATCGAACCATCACGGTAACGGCGAAGGCCACGCCTAGACGCTGGCCATTAATAGATGCTGATGGGATCTTCCACGGGTGGCGAAAATGGAAAAGTAGCGGATATGGGCAGAGAATGTTGTACATTACGCCCGTAAATCGAGCTGAATGGGCTGTAACTCTTCTTTTTTCCTAATTGCTAAATCTGGGCTATTGGCGAAGCGGTTCTGGCGTGGTTTGTTATCATCTTGTTGCGTGCTTTTTATCGTTTCGTTCCCAAATGATCCCTCTTGCTTGCTTGTCTGTGGACCGGCCAGCCGCGAGAGTTCGGAGCAGGGAGGGCACTACAAACCAGAGAAGTATTTGAAGTGCGATGAATGATGGTGCAACATGGGCGTCGACTTGGATTGCTTGGTATAGAGACGACTTGAATGGATGCAGTTACTTCACTCTGTCCGTCTACCTACCTGCCTACCTGTCTCCCATCCCCCTCTCTCCGCTGCAAAGCAACCTGTGCCTTTTTCTCGCACTACCTACCTATTCAGCCGTAAGCATTCTTTTCAAAGCCCGTGGAGAAGAAGCCTTTCCGGCGTTGAGTTGGTGTCGAAAGGTACAGTACCTCGTCTGCCTCGATGTTTCTGGAAATCCATACCAGTATGCACGTCGACGAGTGAGCCAAAGAGACACTCCTTCGCGATATGCGCAGCACCTGCTTAAGCTCGTCGTCCCAAGAGTACTGTACCGTAGCTTTCGCGGCGTATCCCACAGCACAGTACATAGTTCTGCCTAGGTGTAGTCCGGACATGCTATCCCGAGACATCCATTGACGCGAAGCCCATAGCCTGACTAACTTTCTAGGTATGTGTTTAGGTAGGTAGGTAGGTAGGTAGGTACTAATGAGAAGCGCATGTTCCCATGAAGCAAAACCTCCATCGATCCAATGTGGATGGGTAGCCTCAGAGGTCGCCTCGCTCCCGGTTCATTGTCCGTTCGAGCATGACATAACTTAGGTACCTATAGGTAGGTACCTAGGTAGGTAGGTAGGTAAGCAGAGAGATGCGCGAATACTTTACTATCTGCACGTATCTGAAGGCACCACCTGGCACCGCCCACGTTTCTTTCTCCTGCGTCTGCTTCTGACGTAGACACCCAGGCTTCATTTCTCCCAGAATCGCCACGCGTGAATGAACCCTTTTGCCGAACCCAACGCCACGCAAGGAAGACATGTTGCTTAGGGAAAAGAGAAAGGTGTAGCTAGCCAAGTGTCGTACCTCTCCGCCTGCCATTTGCTTTCTTCTCCCCCTAACTACTATCCTACCCTCCGCCCGGAAAGAAGAATCCCATCCCAGAATTCGAGTATCACATTCGACCGAGTCTAATGCTTTCTCTTTTTCTTCGGCTTATCGTCCTCGCTTTCCTCTCTGCCTGCCTCCCTATCCTTGCGCTTCGCCTTCTTCTCAAGCTCATCCCAATCCTCCCCGTCGGTCGCCTCGTCCTCGCTGCCATCTTCACTGGCATCTGCACTGGCATTGCTATCAAAGTCGCTCTCTTCATCACTACTCTCGTCGCTGGCAGCGAGCTCATCGTCGCTCATTTCGAAAGCGCTCTCTTCGCTCTCCGGGTCCTCGTCTTCATCGTCCGTCTCGGTCTGCAAGAACGACCAGCCGCCATCGACGAAGAATTGGTGGGTGTCTGACAGTCTTCATGATAGTTGGCCAGTTCAAGTTCAATGGTCCTTCCGAGAAAGGAATGTTAACCGAGTCGAGCCACTCCTTGACGTTCTCGAGGGATTCGACGGGGATAGTGTTAATGTGATACGGGGGACGGTGAAAGTCCTTGAAAACGAAAACCATGTCAAAATTCTTGAGGCCAAACTGTACACGTTCCAAATGCGCAATTTCAATGTCCTCGAGGGTGATCACCATGAAAGGAGGCTCGGTCAATTGCACCAAGCAGTCTGTGGAAGGCTGGCAGAAGACGCTGGACCGGAAAGGGACGCCATTGAAACCAAGTTCACGGAAAGGAACATCGACGTCGACGTTCTCATTCTTCCCTGCCTCGGCAATCTTCTCGGCGAAGGACTTGAAGTCTCTGTCGAGTTGGGTTCGGCGTCTTCGTTCCTCTTGCTCTTGCTCGAATTCCTCCTCGTCGCCGTATCTGTATCGACGCTTTCGGTTTCCGGTCTCGTCGAACTGGATGTCAGTAGCTTCGCGGTAAAATTGGACATCCTTGGTCTTTTTCTTTCCGATCAAAATCGGGTCCTTCAGGTGAACGTGAATGATTACTATCAATTCATGCTGACAGGGTTGGAAGAAGAGATGTTTGACGTTGCTGAACAGAATGTCGACACGATGTACGTGGTTGAGAGGCGATTGGTATCGGAGACCGTTTTGGTGAATCTCGACCTTTCCGGGAACTCGCTTACCATCCATTGCTGGACGGAGAAATACGTTGTCCATGACAGTCGGTCGACGATCTACGAGCGTTAGCCAGGTATTCAAGACGACCTGCAGTGAGACCTACTTCTGATCTCGACAAGCTTATCCTGCTCAACCACGTCCTCCATTTCTTTCTTCTCTGCTTCACGCTTAGAAGCGTCCTTCTTCATGTTCGCAATCTGGTTGGCGATATCTTGCAAATGATCTCCGTCGGTAGATCTAAAGGTCAAACTCCGCACGAAATGGGCCGAAGCATCCTCGAATGGCTGGTCATCCTTACGACCGACACCTTGACCAGGAGACAAGAAATTGATTCGCAGGTATGCAAAATCACCTTCATCGCTTTTGCTGGCATTCTTTATGGTCTGGATATGGAAAGGCACTGGGCGACCCATGATTGGCAAAACAACCGTCGCATTTTTCTGGTCAACGAGAATGGCAAGGTCCCGGACTCGAGGAGGAAATTGGTTGTCTCGCTTGTAAGATTCGAAACGTTTGAACTTCTTGACTGACTGTGCATTGGAATCGCCGGTTGCCTCCGCAAACCGCTCCAGGCCTTCCTCTTGCTTCTTCCTCGAAAGCTCTCTTTGGTGCTCCCTCCGTCTGGCCTCGGCGCCTTCGTCCACTTGGGTTGCTCGCTCTGCACGCAATTTCGTCTTGGTAATGTTTTTCGGCGACGGCTCCGACGGCAGAATCCTTCTTTTGGGACTTCTTCGGCGTTGGGGCAGGCTGCTCGTCATCCTTGAAGAAAAATGATGTCGCATCCAGATCCGAAGGTGCATCGCCCGTGAACACAACAGGGTCGGAAGCTGAGACACGTACAGTATCGGAGAGCATCAAGGAGTAGGTCTTGCTTTTCTTATCTTGGGGGTTAGGATTTTCAATGTCGTTGAATCCAGTTGAAATGCATAATGTCATTCCGTCCTTCAAGGTTCTCTGGTTTTTGGCGCTGAGAACCAAGGCCGAATCCTTGGTTTCAATACCGAGCCCGGCTCCAACGTTCTTCATGAAATGCTTCTCGAGTTCTGGTTTTTTGGCCTTAACCAGAGCAAGAGCTTTCGCATAAATGTCCCTCGTATTGGCACCATCTCGAACCTCCTTCATAATCAGATTGTGAACTTGAAGCAATAACCTGTAGTTGCTTTCTTGCGACTTATTTGGATCGACCAAATATGTGCGTGCAATTAAAGAGCAGTAGTTCTTGTACCGTAGACCCATCGACGCAATGATGACTCCAGCGTTCAAAAGCTCGTCATCGACTTGTGCGCTCATCTTGAGATCGAATTTTCCGCCGCTTTGTATGATAGGGCCGTGAGTCCAGTCCAATTGACCCGGATCGAAGTCAGAGGACAATTTTTGTTTGCTTGGGAGCTCGACCGTCTTCCAGAACTTTTCATTATCGAGTTGACTATCCAGCTTATTTGCAAGCGCGCTATGCTTGACTTTCTTCCCCTCATCCAAGATGTTTGACATTTCCTCGACGAAGTACGGGTTCATCAGGGCTATGCATGCTTTGGAGGAGTTGCGCATGGCACGCTCAAGAATGTTAGCCGCACGAAATCGACATAAGCGCCGCGACTCACCAGCTCATTCTCATCCTTGACAGCCATTGCTCCAGCTGACAGAGCAGGACATATGTCAACCTCTTCAACATCTTTGGATATGTTGGCAAATGCCTTTTTCCAGTCGTCGACGAAGGGTCCTGTGGACATATCTTTGGGTATGACGCCGACTTTCTTCTATTGGTTCGTAGACGTTAGTTGCCTGATTATGCGATCACAGAACTTGACGTACGCCTGCTGCCTTGATCTGGCTAGTGATATCGGCGAAAAGCTTCTCGTTCTGCTCCGCATCTTTACCCCGAAGCAGAACGTGGACAGGGAACTTGCAACCTTTCAGAGAGTCCAGATGTTTAGCTATACCGGCAGTCAGTATTCGCATACGATCGAAGATCGACTAAGGAGAACATTTTACCTTTCTTGCCGCTTGTGACGGCGTACAAGCTGTCCAGGGTGAAAAGGAGGAGGGTAGCGGGGAACTCGTAGCCAAAGAGCCAGTACTGTCGCGCGAATTAGAGTCAACAGACACATCCGCAGAATCAACTGAAGCTGAGGATACACACCTGAAAGGCATTGTTCTTCTGGAATTGTATGTTCGGATCACTCTTGCCCATCACCACCAGGATCGAGGAGGCGCCATTGAAGAGCGCGTCCCCAGCCCGTTTGTCGGCCTTCCATGCGGACAAGAAGTGCGACACACGTTCCTCGAAGAGCTTCTTGTCGATCTTGATATCTCCCATGGCGACGGAGCGTTGTGGGATGGCGGAGGGTTGTTGGAAGCCAGGTTGGGAAGAAAGTAGAAGTCAAGTCGACGCGCTCGCGTTGATGGATTTCCGAAAAGGCGCTAGGATAAATATGGCCTAGTGGGCTAGAGAGATCCTATCTCTTTCAACGTCACCCATTGAGAGACTGCGCGTTCTCAAAGGAAAGATTATCTTTCAAAGCTCTCACATTATCGATTTATTAACAGACGAGCTTGTGGAATTGTCTGCCAGGTCGAGTCTGTTCGAGCTCATATACCTTGTATACCTGATATCTTGTTTACCTACCTGCCTACTCACATGTACAGTAGGCAACAGGAAGGATCATGTACGATCAGGAGGAAGAGCCGACTGGCTGATATCGTCTTATAGACCATCGAAATCTCGAAGTATGACAAACAGACGATCGCGCTTCTTCGATTTCTGTTGCACCGGGAGTTCCGTTCCTTTTCGTATCGCGCCTGGATGATGCTTCTCTCCTTTCCACAACCCCCTCGATTCGATTTTGCTCAGCAGAGAGCATCTCCAACTCTATGCTTTGGAATCTTCACTTCAGCACGTATAACAGGCAGAATCGAAATCCATCCACACCAATCAGCATCGTGTCTCTTGTAACCGGAAAGATGAGTTGACTTGTCTTCCTAGATTTTCGTGACACTCGAATGAATGCACGACAACGACAGCAACAGCAGCTAAATCCCCATTAATCAAGCTACAGACGCCGTTAGAGAGCATGTCCAAATCGGCCCGAGAGAAATCTAATTGCTACGACCACTGCTCGCATCTAAATAGTTTCTCGCTAAATTCATTCTACATCTTCAGGATCTTGGATTTCTCTTCCTCGCCTGCCTGACCGTATTGCACCAAAGATTTGCCGGGCGGTTAAACAATCCGGATACCTCGGAAATCGAGTAAGTAAGAGAGTCTCTCGAGTTGTGAGATGTGGCTAACGATTTCCTTTCACGACGCATATGACGGTTTCTGTTACGCGTTGGGAAATGCTCAGAGCTATTCAGACGGTATTCGAGATTTGCAATCGTGCGACGATATTCTACGATTGTTTCACTGGTGATTAATGGTACTTAACGCTTTGGGGCCATAGTTGACATCTCTCGAATCGGCACTTGTACATTAGGTAAGTTACCTTCTGCACCCAGAATTTAAGCTTAATGATAGCAATGATATCGTTCCTTATGGCTCTTCTGTTCCTTTCGATATCGGGCCAATATCTGTCACACATCTCTTTTGTAAAATGCTTTCTCACAGTGGCTGCTCCAAACGTTAAATTTTCTCGTTTTCTTTCGGGGAATATATAGGCTATATCAGATTAGGATTTGCGGACCAAAAAATCATCAGCTGTCACCGCATAGATGCTGTCATACAACAGTACAGTGCTGGATAACATGGCGCGTTTCAATCACATGTTGATTCTTTAGCCCCCAGATCCCCTGTCTCAATGGCTCTCCCGACCCTTCAGAGAATACCATACCTTCTAGATCCTTACAACATGATAGAGTCTTCCCTCTGTGACATTTCAGCGAAGCTGTGATGCCAACAAAATTCCTTGCAGGATTCCAGGGCCTTTGCTTCCGGGGATCAAGGCAACCAAACCAACAAAGACTGCTTACGAGGTCAAAACGATTGACAAATGGTTTCTGTATAAGTGCATCCCGATAAAGTGGGCGCAGGATTCGAACCTAGTGGTATGAAAGAAGATCCAGAAACAAGAACTACTACTCATTTGTCCCAAAGGTCAATTAACTATGAGATTGACCTCAACACAGATGAACAAGGTCCGATAAATGAGGGTTATAGTTACAATCTCTAGATGAATCGGATAGCTTTTCGTGTTCTCAAACAAATCGTTTCGAACAACTGTCCAGCAGAAGAGCGGGATGGATTCATTGGCCGTAGAATTCGAAAGATAAATTAGTCCATGCAGTACTGCTGATGGCTACTTACCTTTAAGATACCTTCAAGTGATATGATTGGAGGACGTCCCCAAGACTTATGAAACGGTCAAGAGTGACGATGGCAAAGATTAGCCGGCTTTTAACTTAACTATCAAGGTGATACGAACTTCCTGCGGAGCATTCAAGCCTGACAATCGAAGTGGCATGACCTTTCTACTCACGTTCACTTATCCTTGGTCTTAGGGTTTTCCCATGCTCCTCTCAAACTTCTATGCTTCAATGTTCTTGTCTTGGATTCCTTGTTTTTTTTCCTTTCCATTGTCTCAAGCTCAAAACGCATGCTAAATTTAGCCTACCTCAGAATAACGTCTTGTATTATCAATTGACTTCAACTGAACTTGCCTCTTTGTATCACCGAGCAAGAGTAAGCGGACCGCATATAGCTTATGCTGTGTAGCTGTATTTCGAAACGACCACCAGTGGAGGTGCGGGGTTTACAATCCTTCATCTGCCGGATACTCCATTGGGTTATTGAGATCAAACCATTGAATGAGATGGTTGCGCTCGCGAAACTGTGGGTTTCCAGTCCTTTCAAGCGCGCCCAGAAGTACCTGGTGCCTGTTTATAAATGGCTGCTCATGGAGATCACGCAAGGAGTCCGAAGTGGTAAAGGATGAGTGGAGATTGTAACGAGAGCTAGTATATCACTAAGCTCTATAATTTGGTCTATTTTCATGCCTGCTGCAGACACATAGCATAAGCCCCTCGGTGAAACTTGCTTTGGAGAATGGCTTAGAGCCGAGGAATGTAGGGTCTAACAAGTGTTTAAATATACAGATTTCAAGATTGGTAAAAAAGCATTCCTCCATCCGCCTTCTGCTGTACTCATCCATCCAAGAGGGCCGGTAAGAACCCCATTACGAGTCGGCGCTGTTGCGACAGTCGTTTTCCATATCTTCCAGGACTAACCAGTCAGTTTCGACGTTGTCTCTGATCTTACTCGGCTCCTGTCATTGGTCTCGCCCCTGGCCCTACCTCTCAGCCTCGATGCAGGTAACCCGTTTTCCGACAACCAAGAAGCGTGTCACACTTTTCGGGTAGGTAATCATGGCAAAGGAACGGGGGATACTACTTATTAGATGCCCTCCTCTAGAGTTGAGCGTGAAGATCTTGGCACCGAGCATCAAATTCACCCACAAGACTGGGTGTCACACAAAAACTCGAGACGTTCATGGCGCGGCCGTATCCAGACACAGACAGCATGGATAGGGCAAAGTCCGCCAAAGAAAGCGCTCCGTGGCCCCTGATCGAGTCCCACCTGTCGCCTCTTTTCCCTCCTGATAATCCACAGGCAGATCTGAAAGAGAAAGTAGATCTCGCAGAGGTTCTCTCCCAGATCGACAGCGAGCGCAGAGACAAGTATGCCCACGAGGCACCACAAGCTTGGAACCCGCCGACCGAAGCGCCAATCCATGTTGCAGACGAAGATGGCATGCAAATTGACCCAGGCTCTGCTCCCGAGCTATCTCCAGGACAAAGACATGATGGAGGTAGTCCAACCCTGCTCATATCAACCACATCAGATAGCGCGCAGAAAGACTGCGAGATCCCCCCGGCCCGGAACCCCGAGGAGAAGATTCTGGGATTGAATAAAAGAGTATTCTGGATCTTGTTTGCTTTTGCGGTGCTATTGTTCCTGGCAGCAATAGGCGGTACAGTTGGTGGCATCCTCGCCTCCAAGAAGCCTCACACCAACAACTTAAGACCGGTACCCACGTCGACCTCGACACTGACACCAATCCCTTTACCAACTAGTAAATACCGCATGTCCTTCACTCTGCAAACATGGGAGTCCACTAATCGCACCGGGCGCTCCCAAATCTTCTACACTGAAGGACTCTACCGCACTGGCTTCCGCGCGCGATCCTATTCCTGGGCACCCGGCGCGTATAACGACACCAACGAGTGGACCGTTTGCACGATGGCATTGTGTCAGGGCGACAAGAGAATCGGCTGGTGGGGTGCCACGCCTCATGTTGGACTAGGTGATAATTGGATGAGCAATGTCGGGGTGGACTACGGCGATGTGGTAAATGTGAAGTGTGCGAGGACGTTTGCGGATCCGGGATGCCCGTTGGCGGCGACGAGCTTGACGCTGAGCTTCGCTACTGTGCCGATCTTTGATCCTGGAGTGGCGACGGTAGCGAGTGTGGGTAGACCTGCGACGGCTAGGGATACGAAGACGACGACTACCAGTGCAAGTAAGCCCAGTGGTTTTGTTGCTGTCACAGGAAAAAAGTCGTAACCGTGAGTATGTGGCGTGGTCTGAGGGACTGGGATCTGTCAGCCGTGTGTTGATGTGCGAAGCGGTAGGTGAAACTGGTGGATTATCGAAACACAAGCAAAATGTCTCTTGCTGAAGAGAAGATTTAACCGATATTGTAGAAGTGCGTCCAATGTAAGCTTTGTACGCTGGTCAATAATTTTGAAAGATCTCTGCTCGTTTTGACATATAGAGTTGGACCACCGTTATTGAGCTTTCAATTTGACTTGGGTTGTTTTCAGCAGCCGTTCGCTTACGAAGTCAACAAACAAGACCGGCAAAGTCCATCTAGGCTTAGGCCTCGAGCGGCGGTGCACTTGTGCAGCATGTGTCCAACCAACTTCATTGTATCATAAGCCTGCTGCCAACCGCCCTTCCGGTACCTGTCTTGGGCGTACGGGCTAGCCCGTGGCTAGAGCTCGGCGTCGACGGCAGACTCGATGACAGTTTTGCCTGGAAATTGTCACACTTTAGTGCAAACATTGTAGACTGAGTTAAAATGCTTACCATAGAGTTCGTGCTCGATGGAAGGCCTTGAGTACAACGGGCACGGCAGCAGGCCTATCAATGTCGCTCGAACAAAATGAGCAAAATGAGCAAAATGAGCAAAATGAGCAAAATGAGCAAAATGAGCAAAATGAGCAAAATGAGCAAAATGAGCAAAATGAGCAAAATGAACGAAGTGGAAGTCAGAGTCCGCTCATATTCATTCTACATGAGTTTACTACTCCAAAAGGAAATCTCACAAGCAAATCGACTAAATAAGCGAGCAATCTTTCGGCGACCGGGGGGAAGACACGCATTGTGCTCGACTTAGAAGTGCGGCGAGGCCTTGAGCGAGATGCAGAGCCGTTGCGGGAACACATGAAGACGAGACAGCCAACAAGTACAGATCCTGATGTTGTCAAGAGTCTGGCTGTGGCCGGCTTGACTCCAGATGATATTGATTATGTGATTCTTTCTCGTATAATCCACGCACCGAAACCCCGTTTACGGAGCAGGCTTTGACTAACCGTGGTTGCAGGTACATTGGGACCATGTCGAGGAGCCCCGCGATGTCCCTACCAGCCATTTCGTGGTTGGGCGTGGTACAAGGGATCTGCTCAGAGGGACTTCGTCCTCTCATCGAGGTGGGCATTCTTTCTTCGAAGCCGATCTTCTTCCCGAAGGTCGGTCAAGTGAGCTTTCCGACCCTTCACAACCCCATAAGAGTGACAATCATCTCCCGCCAGACGCGCATCAACCAGACTCCCAAGGGCCCTGGATAACACATTTCTCAGGCGTCTTTCCACTCGCTCTTGATGTTTTCCGCGATGGAAGCCTGTATATCATTGACGCGCCAGGCCATCTAGTTGGTCATATCAACATTCTGGCCAAGACGGGGCCCTAAAAAGCGTAGATCTTGGAGGTGATGCTTGTCATGATCGGAGGATCATTCGTAAAGAGAAGGAAGGAGATTGGAACGTGGCTGAATGCGGAGGCCCACACCTGCTGTGTTCATTCAGATTGCACATAAGCCGAGGAGACTATTGGCCGTATCAGAAGGATAGAAGAACAGGGGGTGGAGGACATTCTTACGCATGATATAGACTGGGAAGAGGACCTTGCTAACAGCCAAGTTACTAGGGAGCGACTTAGGAGTTACGACAGCTTGGTAGAAACCTCGACATCGTCAAGAAACATTCCAGTGACTTTGTAGCTTCCGCTACGCCATGTATCGATAATCAATTGCAAAGAAAAATGAAACGTTGGAACCGAGGCACGCTGCACAGAAGCCATGAGCAGCGAGCCCCTGGCAGGCTGGTTACCTACCTACCTACGCAGTAGCCCTGAACGGTGGCACATCGTAAGCAAAAACAGAATAAAACGACGTTGCAATCCTTCAACTCCGAAAGAGTTGTACATTTGTTCAAAATCCTTTGGCGGCTCTTTTTTGGACTCAATTTCGGTGCTTCGGCATCGTCTTCAAATAATACAGGGGGGGATAAGCCTCGTTCGAGTGACTTCGAAATCCAGTGACTTCGACATCTAAACGACTATTTAGTCGCTCTCTTTCATGACGTCCTATCGAGTCGGGATGAATTTCTTCGAATCTTCCTTCTGCTCCGTTGCCGATTGGGGGAAGGCAGCAATCCCGGCAACAATACCTCCGACCATGAAGCAGAGAGAGATGATGGACCAGATGACACCCCAGCATTGCGAAGAACCCCCATATCGTTGAGCAAAGACGCTGGCGTCGGACTCGTTGACCTTCCGAAGAATGAGGTCGTCGCACTAACACAGGTGAGCACGCAAGCCGGTCGGAATCAAGGAGCACGTACAATGTCCCAGACAGAGTACAGGGCAGACATCACACCGATGAAGAGGACCACGAAGCGCAAGGCCTCGGCGTTCTTGATGAACCAGCAAGCCACGAGAAGTCCGACCGCGAGCAAGACCGTCACGATGGTGAGCCAATCTCTCCGCGCCCACCAAAGAGTCAGCAGGAAACCGACACCCAAGACGATGCTGGCGACTTTGCTGGCCACTATATTGAACCCGCTGAAGATGAGCAGCGCGCCGACCAGGGAGGATCCAAGGTAGCCCGCCGGGAGGGTGATGGCGCTGATGCCTCCGTACAAATGGGTAACGCCGCCCTCTCTCGGATCAAGAGAGATGGATTTGACGCGCCCTCCGGTACAGCAAGCCGCCAACGCGTGCCCGAATTCATGGAAAGCAATGACAAGCATCTAGAGCCAGTCAGCACGTGCAGATGCCTTTCAGCGCTCGTCTCGCCCTCACCTTGAACGGCCACAGAACCCATTTGATATATGGCAAGTTCCAGAGTAGCGCGATGACCACGGTGTAGGCCGCAATGACGCCCAGCGTGACCTTCTGCGCATCGTTGACAGTCAACGCGCGCCGTTGAAGATGGCGAGCTCCGATGCTTGCAATGTCAGGCCCGGCAGCGACAAATGCTCTCCTGACATGGCGGAGCCCTCCAGCGACTGACTCGGATGCCCAAAGAGCGCGCGCGAGGTGCAAAGGGGCCATGCTTGGATTGGCGCAGAAGAGACGGCGTTCACCAACCGCGTCCAGAATCCGGAGGAGAATTTTGTGTTTGTTTTTCTTCCCCTTGATCGTTTGGGTGACAGGGCTGACGTGGTTTCAAAGTTATGGAAAGTGGCTGGAAAGCTAGCTAATTTTAGCGATCGAAACTTTGGAGACCGAGTGCAAGCAAAACTCGTGAAAGATGAGGTGAAGGTGAAGATGTGCGTTCGACTGTGAAGAAGCTCTCGAAAAAACGACCGAGTCAGGGGATAGGGGCATGGTTTGGTTCGTGCCTCCTCGAAGTAGTACTGTTGTTATTCCGCTAGGGCGGTCTTCGAGACCACGATCGCTTCTCGCTTGGGAAGTTCGCTTGGGAAGTTCGCTTGGGATGATCAAGGGGAAACTCGTCGAAAGCAAGGCTCGTCTTGAACGAGGTAAACAATGATCAGTTACGATCTTTCGAGGCGGTACGGTACTGTGAGTCCAATCCCTCCAAGAACCTTCCACATTCTCCGCCCTCGGATCGTCACCGTACCACCTTCAACTGATGCTCATCTATCCAGGCCTTCGACGCCAAAGAAAGGTTTCGTGCGTAAACTTACTTCCTAGTGCGTTCTACATTACGTTCTCGTGCAACATCTCCTTCCAATTGTCAAAATGCATGATAACACTCACCCAATGTTTCCTCGCGTGTGCCAAGGCAGGAGTTCGTAGATGAGATGAGATGTGCTTGACACGGATAAAGGCACATCTCGAGAGCCAAAATCCCCCTAGTATTCTGGTACTAATCTCTGCTGACAGTGGAGACATCAAACGTTGTGGGTGACTCGTTCGTGACGCCTTTCTTCACTAGCCTCACTCTGAGACGACTTGCCCTCGACTGTGAGCTGGTTGAATGTCAATCATGCCACTGAAATTGCTAACGCAAGTAAAACGATCTCTACGCGATTTCTCTGACTCGATCGATTGACATTCCCAGAGCACGCTTTGCCATTCACTTCTTCATTAAAAGTACATCAGAGCACAGCATGCAAATCTCGCGGAGCTTCTCTCTCTTCGGGTATCGAAGTGTGCGCATATCTCCTCTAAATGACTCTCTCGAATCTAAGAGTGGGTCTTGTTTCCTCCATAAGTCTTCGATCCATCTCGATCACTGTCTACACGCTAAAAATCGGTTAGTCAAAAGACACGAACATGTTGTACGGAAACTTACCGGATCAACTTTGTTCAACAGATCAGAGTTGTGTGGGCCTAACATAAAGCTGTCAGCCATGAAGTAGTTGGAAGATCAAGCTTTTTGTGGTTTGAGGGAAGCAAGAAGATACGGGGGCAACGTTGCTTACCCGCGGTATTTTGCGCAGTTCCCGAACCTGCGGTTGCATGACTGCCGGATGCGCCAAATACACCACCTGTTGCTGCTCCGTGACGGTTTCCTCTGCCATCGAGATCTGAATCCACCCTTGGGTCTGTACAACAAATTAGTACATGTTTGATCTTGAAACCGGCAGCGACAACCTCACCGGCTGTGTTCAAAACGCTGCTGTTATGTGGGCCTAGTGATGATGTCAGAAAGTTCTGGAGGCGAATTGCATGTAAGCCTGTTCTTTACCAGCGTTGGTCGAGTGAGACAATCCCCCAGTTGTACCAGTGTGCGAAGTCGAGGTGTTTCCGACGTGAGAGCCGCTGTAAGTGTTCGTGCCGCCTGGTGCAGTGCGACTACCATCGAGGTCTAGCAGCGGAGTCAGAACTAACGCCCAACATAGATGACAGTTGGGGAGAAGCTTCTAGTGGGAAGTCCGAGGTTCGACGTATTGCCCAAACTGAGGTGGGTAACGAGACTGGGCTTAGTTACCTGAATCAACTCTTGGATCGACCCTAGACATGAGGTCAGCACAGATTCTGTGATTGAGCAAGAAACATAGAATTCAAGGACATGTTTCTCGCCAAGTTCGTAAACGATTCTCCAATTGTTGCGGCAGGGTTTTGACGGGATGAAATAGGGTCATTACTTGTTCAACAGGTCACTGGAGTGCGGCCCTGCGGTGGTGTTCGAAGTACCATATCCGGCCCCGGTGGAGTGCTGAGTGGTGCCATGTACTCCGTGGGTGCCAGTGATTCCGCTGCCTACGCCTCCAGCAGTAGAGTGTTGAGTGGTGCTGTGAACTCCGTGGGAGCCAGTGATTCCACTTCCTACGCCTCCAGCAGTAGAGTGTTGAGTGGTGCTGTGAACTCCGTGGGAGCCAGTGATTCCACTTCCGACACCTCCAACACCAGCGCCGGTGTGGCGGGAAGAGTCAAGGTCGGAGTCAACTGAGCTTGGATCAGTCAAAGCCCCTTCACAACGGTGTGCAATAGGAAGTCCCAGTGGCCTTCTCCTCCTCCCAGACCAAGGGCGTTGATCAACTCACCTCTTGGGTCTGCAGCGTTGGCTACCCGGCTCGCGTGCGGTCCAGCCGTTCCCTCTGGAACGTTGTTGCCGGCATGGCCGACTCCGGGACCGCTTCCAAGACCGGTGTGTCCAGCGCCAGTGTTACTGCGTGACGACAGTCAGAAGATGCTCGACATCAAGTCGAAGGGGCTCAAACTGACTAGCCTGTTCCAGAAGTATGTGTGGTTGAGGTAGTAGAGGACTTGTCGCCATGGAGAACCTCCTTGACTTTGTTGATGATTCCGGACATGCTGAAGTGAAGGCTGGCCGGGCTGACGAATGGGGGTTGTATGAGATGGATGTTTGTCGTGGGGTCTTGCAGGAATGGGAGGTGTTTTGAGGGCGAACGAGAGACTGTTGCACTCAGCAGAGATCTCTCTTATATACCACCGTGGCCCGGGACTTTTCGTCAGGCCCCAAGGCCCGAAAACCGGTTTTCCACTCGTGGCAGACCCGGCGTGCTTCCATGCACAAAGCTCATCATCAAAGGCAAAGGTCCCCCATACGTTCTCCGTCATCTCTTACCGTACCAACATCCCCTCCTCTTGAACCGCCCCGCCAGACCCTCCCCCATCCCACTTCGCTGCCCAGTTCTGATGTGACAGATGACATCCAAGCCGGCCAACCTGATGCTCTCTGGGGCAAATGATTGGCGTCAAAACCGCGCTTTGTGAAACCTCGTCACACAGAGCTCGGTGGGCATGTGTGGCGGGCTGTGAGACCAGCGATGTGGCGGTGCGCGTACCTGTTGGAGCCCGTGTGGCGTCCGAGTTTTCCTTGATCGAGCATTACGTGCCGTGTAGTGCTGTAAAGTACTGTCAGGGACGGTGCTTTTATGATGTCATCTGGCCGAGTGTTTGTTTATCCTTTCTTGATCCACGCAGCCCCTAGCGACTGTTTATCTGTAACCGAGCCGGTGGCGGCGGCAACATCCAGATCTTGACCGTCTTGAGTGCAACGACTTCCCACCAAAAATGCATCTGTCTTCCAATCTTTTTATCCTATCCATGTCCAGAGTCCCTTGTTTGAGATTGTCTTTGAGATGTCCCTCTTTTCTGACACATTTCTCGGTCGGTGATGGAATCTTACTTTCGGATTTCTGTGCAATTTTGCCGGACGAGAGATGTGCCAAAATCGCGATGGATTAAAGGTTATGGCTGCGTGAAAGTAAGAAAGAGCTTGGTCGAAATCATCATTGTGAGTCGAAGTCCTGGGGCCCTGTCTCGGCTGGGCCCGGGTTCGTCCCGAATAGCCCTCTTCAAAAGTAAACAAATCCATCGCTTCGCACCACCCACCAAGTGATCCAAAAACCACCGTCCAGATCCAATAGTCTTCCAATCAACTCCACTCTGGTTCTTTGACGTCCTGGTCTTCGATCCGATGACCTGTACCTTGCGGCGAAGATATCTGACTGGGAACCCCCCATCTGAGATGGCCGCCGAGGCGGTGGTGGGCAATCATGAACAGCAGAATAGAAATGATGCAAGACATTCGGTGTCCGTGCAGAACCCATTACATGTTATTAGTTGCTAATACAAGCATCGAGCTTTGTTTCTCGCTCGCTATCATCGTGATCATCAGGTCATCGCTCGTAACTCGTCATTAATCATCTCATGATCACTCAATCCTCAGAATCCACCCATTGGCTTCCCTCTCGTTTTTTCCGTTCAGGCCTCCCCATAGAACGATGCTGCTAGCGTCCAAGTCACCCATCGTCGAGCTAGCAAACCAGCCTCGCTCGGCTGGTACCAACTCGTGAACGTCCTCTCCCTCCACGCCCTCAGCGTCGGCAACCTGTACTCGACTCCACTGACCCTCTCCCGTCTCTCGTCCCAAAGCTTGCCAGGTGGCGTCCTTGAAGGAGGCAGCTGTCATGCCCTGAGGTGGGCACTGGAAGGCCCAGACATCGCCCCAGAATTTCCCGGCGCCCTCATGTCCCTCACTGCTAGGATCTCTCTCTCCAAGCAGCAGGACCAGATACTCCCGGCCCATACCAGTGGTGATGGCCTGTAGACCAGCGACACTTCGATTGCCGGGGCATGTCATGCCCTCCTCGGTAAAATTCAAAGTCTGCCAAGTGCCCTTTGCAATAACTGCAGCCTCGGCAGGAGCGCCAGTGCCGCTGAAAGTGTCCAGACCCAGCTCGAGAATGTCAACCTGACCTCCCTCCTCCCCGGTTCCATTGAAACCTCCGTATCGGTAAATGCGCTGCTTCGAGATCGCAATAGATGTGCCGCCTCGTGGCTTGCCAGGCGCAGCAGGGAATTCTTTCCACGTCTGACTCCTAACATCGAATGCCCAGAGATCGTTGGTCCTACCACTGGTCGGACACCCAGCATGCACGAAGAACGTACCATGCCCTCCTTTCTCAGCGTCCGTTTGTGCGGCATTTGCGATCGTACCAGCTGTTGGAAGTTCTCTCGCATTGTCGATATCGATACTCTGCATGTTTCGGGGCTCCGGCTTCTCGATGGCCAGACTTGAGTGGTACGACCTCGCCTCTGGAAATGGTGTGCCTGGCATGGGATCGAGGAAGGACCACGCATCGGTCCTCGTATCGTACACCCAGACTCTACCCTTCTCCTCCAGCGGCTTCATCTCCTTCCCGCCTCTGCCACCCCATACAAAGATGCGCTCTCCGATGACTGCTGCTGTATGTCCCACCCTCTTCTCTGGCACTTCTCCTCCAGTCGTCTCGGCCTGCGCGGGTACGGATTTGTAGTCGGCAGAAGAAAGGGCATCGTACGGGAGGGTGATGATGTGCATATCATTGTCGACGGGCTCTCGGGGACTGATCTCGCCGCCGAAAATATATGCTCGACCAGCGACGACGGCGAGGGTATGGGATGAGCGAGGTAGCGGGGTGCTGTTGATGCGTTCCCATTTCGCGTTGAGGGGGTGGGTTGACTTTAACATGCCTCGGACCGCCGTGGCAGTGGTCGCTGCGACTTCCATCATCGTGAAGGTCTTCTGATGGTGTGCTTTTTTTTGCCTGGTCTTGACTTGGTGCTGCTCTGATGGCTGGTGTTTGTCGTGATGGAGAGAGAGAGCTTGGCTTGGAGGTTGATAGCCCGATAGCGAGACGTCATCGTGTACGAGTACGACGGGGGACTAGTGATAGCGAGGCTGAGCCGATGAGACGACATCTTGGTCGGAATGCAAGCAAGGCTGACAAAACCTTCACTTTCCAAATCATCTCGACTCGCGACATGTTATCACAATCCTTTTCAAGAGCGTCCCTACGTAACCTGAGTCGACGACCGCCCAGGGTGTTCCCTCAAGCTTCCCGACACTCGTTTCCCTGTATCCACCCCTCGACATTCATCCCGTGTCGGTACGAGTCTGAATTCCGACGATATCCCCCACCTCCTCCGCAACGACAGCCACCGCGAAGACACCATCTTCGGTACGACGTTGAAGAAGCAAGACGAGCGAAACCCCTCTTCACGAACGAGCAAATCAGCGGCGCTGTTCGCAGCCCCAAGTTAAAATGGATCGCTGTGATAGCCGTCGGATCTGGAACAATATTCTACTTCTCAAACCTCGAGACGGTACCGGTATCTGGCAGGAAAAGGTTCAACTGCTACAGCGATGCTACGCTTGAAGCAGAGGGGGCGCGGGCCTACAGGATGATTCTGCAGGAGCACGCTCGTTCGATATTGCCGGAATGGGATAGAAGGACGAAGCTGGTGAAGAAAGTCATGGCGAGGTTGATCCCCGCCAGTGGCTTGGAACATGTGGACTGGGAAGTCCATGTGATCAGCTCCAATGGTGCGTGGTCTCTGGCCGTGCCAGTGAATTGTGCTCACGAGAAACAGAAGCCAATGCTTTCGTCCTACCCGGCGGCAAGGTCTTCGTGTACAGTGGTATCCTCCCGATCACCAAGAACGAAGATGGACTCGCAGCAGTGCTCGGTCACGAAATAGCTCATAACCTTGCGCGGCACAGTGCGGAGCGGATGAGCAGCGTATCTTGATCCAAGAGCCTCTGCGAATCGCGCTTTACTTCCTGGATGCCACCGGCTACACCTTTGGCCTAGGCCGTTTTATCGGTGAGGTCATGATGGATCTAGGTGTGATGCGGCCGGCGTCCAGGAAACAGGAAAGCGAGGCGGATTACATTGGCTTGATGATGATGGCGCACAGCTGTTATGACCCGAAGGAGGCAGTTAAGGTTTGGGAACGCATGGAGGCGTCTCAGAAGGAGCATGCGGTCCCTGAATGGATGTCAACACATCCCTCCGTAAGACATGCCCTCTCCGGTATTCAGCCATAATGCTTATCAGGAACAGAACTCCAATCGCATCTCTCAATTAACGAAGTGGCTTCCGAAAGCTGAGGTGGCACGAAGCGAAAGCAATTGTGCTGTCACCCTTGGATATGCTCAGGACTTCCAGAAGGCATTCGGAGGCCAAAACTGGGTCGACGTGTTTAGAGGCTGATGTGTATGTTGGTGTTTGGGTCGAGTTGTTTGGCTAGCAAAGGAGTCTGAGGCGTTATAGATACCACTCAATCGTATGCGAAGGGTATCATTTGATCTACAGTACTGATGAGACCAAGAAAACAAACAATGTAGTTGTACGATTTTTGGTTATCGTTACGCAAACCCACTCTGACTTGAATATCTTGGCGAGTAGCTTCCCATGTTGCTCTCATAGCTTGCTTCACAAAATCCGCCTTTGAAAAGCGGAAAAGTGAGGCGGTTAGGCTGCAGGCACTAGACTTACCATCAGCCAAATTGCGAGTAACTCGGATCTTTCTCACAGCCATCGTGTTTTGTTATCGAGAAGAAAAAAACGTGGGAAGCTCTCCAATTGAAAGGGCTCGGGGCTAAGCGAAGAGACGTAAACAATGCTACTTTCGTGCCCAAGCGCCAATGGAAAGATTGGCTAGGTTCTCGGAGCCCCAAAATGACGAGCGATGACGCGAGGAGAAGATCGGCATTACAGAACTACGAAACGGTTTAGCTTGAGTTGCAGCCGTTACAGATGTAGCGAAGGTGGGAGAGGCAGTAAGTACCTAATGGCTAAAGCACTCCTTCACGGAGAGCGGGGCTGGCACGCCCTCATGTTAACGAGTAATTGACAAGCAGTATTGGAGCCGCTCTCTTTCCGGCGCCATCCGCGACCGGATTCACGGGCAACAGATTCCTTCTTCCAGCGTGCGGCCTCCGGCCTCTCCATGCCCGGAGACCTAAGGCGGGTTGGCCCGTTCCAAGGCGCTCATCCCATCGGCTTCATCCTTGGCCCCGTGGAACTCACACTTCACGTTTTCAAGCGAATTTGCTGGTTGCAATCGAGAGAGTGGTCAAAGCCGAGTGCGCAAAATCCACTATTGGTATCATCACCAGCTAACTCCTCGGCTACCAGCGGGCAAAACTCGACAGAAGGCGAGAGTCGAGCACACTGTGGCCAAGGCACGAACGACACAACATCCCCTCTGGTTACTGACACTCTCGCTCTCACAGTCTCCTCCTCGCGCTCCCCTCTCCATTCGAGTCCACGGCGCTGTTGCCCTTCATCCCCCCGTTGAGCGGCCCGCCATTCCCATGCGTCTCCGCCGTGAGTGGTCCGCATAGCGACAGCTTGCGGCCAGGTTGCCCGTTCACGATCATGTTGACGGGCCACGCGAAGGAGGAGTCGAGAGGTTGCCCGGCCTCTTCGGAGGTGAGGTACTCCACTAGGGCGATGACTAGCGAAGGGATTAGATCTGAGATTCTGCCACATTATTGGTGACAGGAAAGAAGCACTAGGCGCGAGGGATAGAAAAAGGTAGGGAGATGGGGAAGACTCACAGATGTAAGCACCAGCGCCGGTGAAAATATGCCACCAGCCATGCAGCTCCAGCACGAAAGACCACGGCATGCCGAGCGTGCGCTTCCAGGAGGTGAGAGTCGGGCAGATGGCATTATCGATGTTCCAGATGCCGAAGCCGGAGACGAAGATGACTGGCAGATGCATGTCAACATTGAGAGATCCAAAGCAGGAAATATCCAAGGTGTTCGCATCAGACTCGGGGGGAAGAAGCGGGATCATGCAGAGGAAGAGGAGAGCGACTTACTGCCGCCCCAAATCGCGAGCTTCCGGACGTCTCTCGCGACCGCGGGATCAGAGACCCTCTTCGTGATGACCGAGCGTGTCTGTTGGCCTACGAGGACGATCATGATGGCTGTTTCTGCGTTAGCACCACGCTCTCCCCCATGCTCTCGCCGTCAGGCGACGTGGGATGGGAAGAGCGACATACCGAACAGAACAGAATGCATAACGGTCTCGTCCGTGATACAATGCCACGCGCTGAAGGCCATCATGCCGGCAGTGATGGCGATGCCCGAGATGGCGGTGGTGGTGAGCGACGTGTCGAAAGTGGAGACGCGGTGGAAGACTGTTGCTACTGCGACGAGCATAGAGAGGTCATCGCCTGAGGGAGTTGTCAGCTCGGGTGTCTGGAAATCCTGAGCAACTCACACCACTGGGTCCAGTTCTTCATCGTCGCGTGAAAGACCGCCGACCCAATTCCCACGGCGGCGATGCCCAAGTACGGCAGGTTTCTCAGCACGGCGTCCTTGCGATTGGCGTTGTTCCTGATGCCGTGGTAGGCGTAGTAAACTGCGGTTGTCTCTCCCGTCAGCTCAGTCCTCGCCAGACCTCCACCTCCTTTCTCACTCTATCCATCTCCACCTCGAGAATCGATCGCGGTGGCTCTCGTGCTCCTGTGATACAGGCGTGTCACGTGACATGGCACCCAGCAACTGTTGCTCAAGACGGCCGTCGCCTTCCAGAGGGGAAAAGAAAAGAAAAATAAAAAGGGAACAAGAGACGTACGGTACGTCAAGTTCGTAAGCGTATTGACGAACTCGCCAATGTAAGGCGTGAGGATGTAATCCTGGGGGAGCGCATTAGTACTGTCGTGCCTTTCTTCTTCCCTCAAGCCACGCGTTGCGTTGCGTTGCGTTGCGTGGCTCGGCTTTCGACTTGCCTCTTCGCAAAAGCTGTTCGAGGAGCCATGGATTAGCATGATCCCTGATGGCGAATACCACAAGGCGAAGGATGGTGCTGTACGTACTTGTGCTGCGAGTCGACTGGGCCCCAGAACCCTTGGTGCGCGCGCGCTGGGTAGGAGATGGAAAATGCCATCGTGGATCCGACTGCGTGTGGTCGACGTGGCATCCAGGTCACCACCAATGTTGGACTTTGGCGATGTTTTGGCTGTGTGTGCAGTACAGTACTCGCAGCTGCTGCCTCTGGCCGCCGTCGGAGGAGGTCGCGTGGGTAGCGAATATCAACAAACCCTACCAACACCGCGAGCAACACAGAGAGGAAGGACGGATTGAACGGGCGGGCGTGTTTTGCTTGTTGGAAGGGGGACAGACATGAATATAAATAGGCACATTTTTGCCAGTTTCTGAAGACGTACCTCCGTACACGAAACGCAAAAGTCAAACTATAAAACAAAGCGGAGCTGCTTCAGCCAGCGAACTCCATTCGGATAGCTAGGCTAAAGGCTTGTATCTATACGAGCTTGACGTGGCTGGCTACGCGAAGATGACGATCGCTTCGTTGCATAAGTGATTCTTATTTTGCGTTTGCAACGCTGGCTGGGTCATGTACTTTCTGTAGGTATTCTTGTGCTGACTGTAGCTTGCTCTTGCGTCTCTCGTGTCCTTCCTACGAGTGGTATTGACGTCCCTGACGGAGATTCCACCTTTCTTCAGCGACGGCAAGCAACCCACACGCATACACTTGTTCTTCCCCATATCTTATCTGCTCATCTGGTGATCTTATATCTCATATACAGCCCTGCCTGTTCCTCCCACCCCCGTCAACACCCCTATGCCCATACCCATCTCCATCTATGCCCATCTCCAACTCCCCAACTCATTATCCCCTCTCCCACCCATCCTCCTAAACCGCGCCTAGTCCGGCTCTCAGCCCACCCACACCTCCCACGAATCCCACTGCATCTACAACTTTGCCTTCTCCGCCACCGTCCCGATCTTCAGCTTCGGCGCGTACTTCTTCAGCACGCCCTCGTTGTGGTACTTCCAGAACTGCTTGCTGGCGTCCTTGCCCGCAACGCGCTTCAGGATCTTGGCCCCGCCCGGGTGCTCGTCTACGAAGCCTGCATGTTTCCCGCGCGTCAGCTTTTTTGATCTTCTGGCTGTGCTGTTCGTCTCTGGGTGGGATCGGAAGGGGAGGGAGGAAGGCTGAGAGAGCTGAATATAGAGGGAAAGGGAAGAAGAGAAAGAGGACGACGAACCAGTAACGTCGTACACGCCCTCGTCGATGATGATGTACATGCCGCCCGTCTCGGCGGACTTGTGCGTTGCGACGTCGGCGGGGGAGAAGGACTTGGACATCTTTGCTCTTTACTTCTTATTGTCTTATTCTTCTTGATCTTCTCCTTTCCGCCGCTTTCTTTTCCTTTCCCGTGCGCGACTTCTATCTATCCTTTATCAACGTCGGGCAAGTTCCTCTGCGTGCTGTTCGTCGACTTCGAGGTGTAGGTATGGGCGCAGGTAGGCAAGTCGATAGGTACGTGGCGTATGTACAAAGGTGCGTCGTTGACGATCTCTATGGAGATTTGCGCCCTTTCCAGAGACGTGAAGCTGGGTGATATGGAGGGGGAAACAGTGAAGCTGTAAATGGATAAGGAGAGAGAAGTAGAAGTCTGGTGTAGATGATTGCGGGTTGCGGCCCCGGACCCGGGCTACGGGGCTGCTGCATGCGCTGGACCTCGGCTCGGCCTTTTGCGGTCGCCCACTCAGCAGGAAAGGAGCTGCTGTGATTGGATGGCTGGCTGGCTGGCTGGCTCTTGTCAATCCTTACTACTATTTAGTTATTGAAACAGATTTGTTGCAGGTTAATCGAGGCTCTTCTGTTTACACGACAAATCCATCTATGAAGGATCTTGACTGTTCTTGGTTGTCGTACATTCATTCATACTAGACAAATAAAGGGAAACACCCAGGACCAACCTCTTATCCATACTAGCGAGGACCAAGAAGTACCGGGTTCCATATCTCGTGTTAAACATACATGCCGTGTATGAATCTATCAAACCCTCCGTTTGAGATGTGCCTTACTCCTGTTCTGTCTTCCAGGATGAGAGCGCCGTCATGTTTTCCCGTGTGTGTTTTCCCATCCATCCCAGTGTTCCCACAACAGTCGCAAGTACAGCATAGCAGATGCATTGCCTCCCCTAAAACAACAAACCCCCCAAGACCGCACCACCCGCGAGCCCACCAAGTAGCGGCATCCCAAACCCTCCTCCATAGCCACCACCATAAGGCCGGCTGTAGGGATACGCGGGCCTCGCATACCTCTGCGGTCCAAACCCACCCCCCATCATGCTCACACCCCCTCCTCCCATACCCATCCCCATGGCCCCAGGGTATCCATAGACCCCACTCGCAAACGGATTGTACCCATAGCCGCCACCGCCATACCGATAGCCCTGGCGCATCTGCGGCGGCTCGATGTATACCTCCTTCCCATTCCTGTCGCGGCCCAGCAGCTGTGGCTCACCCGTCTCCATCGCCCGGCTCATCTGCCGCCTAATGTGCTGGTGTCGCTCATATGCTGCCGCCTCGTCGCGAGCTCGCTGCGCGCGTTCAGCCTCGCGCTCCTCGTGCGTCGAGGACGTGAGGGCATCCTTCATCTTGCGCGTCAGCTTGTGCACTCCCGTCGGGCGATCTGCTTTGTGTGCTCTGTCCGCCGGCTTCACGTGCTCATGCTCGTCATCGCCACTGCTCTCGGCATTAATGTCCTGCGGCGTGGGCACGCGGTGAAGCGATTGAATGCGGGCGCGCTCGTCGGCGGGCAGGGAGGCGAGATACGTCTCGTCGTCGAAGGGGTGACACCAAATGCTGCGTGGAGGACGAGCGGCCGTGTCCACGAAGAACTGATGGTGCGTCTCGGCGTCATACTGGCGTGCCCAGCCAGGAGGCAGAGGGCGGGCCTCATCTTCCATGGAGCGCCGGGATTGAGGGGGAATGCCGTTGCGGGTGTTGGGGACGCGAAGGGTGTTGCTATTGGTGGATTGCTGGGGGGCGGCATTGGCGGAGGGCGTGTAGGGGGGAGGAGGATCAGAGGGAGTTGCCATTGTGGCTGGTTGATTGGTTGATTGCCGTGGTGATGGTAGTGAACTGCGATGGTCGTTCAAGTGCGTGTGGTATGTCGAGAGTTTGATGAATGTTGTGTGGTTGAAGTTGAGGTTGAGGTTGCAATGGAGAGTGGTCAGCGGGGTCGAGCTTATGTGCATGCATCCAAGGTTCGCCTCCTTCATGACGTCAACACCATCCCATCTCACAAGCTTCGATCGAGTCCGGTTTCGGTTCCGGTCCCGAGATGTCAGCCGAAGCATCGCCCCGACATACATATATTTATAAGTACGACCTTGAAATGAATCAAATACGAGTAAAACAGAACAGTGTCTCGGCAAACATTACCGAGCGTCGGTACTTGCAGTACCTTTCTGTACTCGGTACTATACTGTATGTACTGCAGGTACTGTACTGTACTGTTTGTAAGGTAGCAACGAGTACCTTCTAAAGTGAGAAAATCGAGCCAGCCTATCTGTCGTGCATAGCTGAATAGTCGGTAGGAACCCTCACCGGAGGCTTGAACGGATGAGTTGTATGCAGTAGTGTATGACTTATTTTGTTCTAGGTCTGACTGGCGAGCACTCCGTAAAAGACGGAAGGCTCGGGCTCGCTTAGTCAGTCGTTCGGAAAAACCAGTCTCCGAGGAGGCTCGTTACCACGTGACGACGAGCCTTTCCGCGCTCCAGGAACATTTATTTACTACTGAAAGCGTACAAGAATAATGCATCTGGAACAAAGGAAATGAAAGGAATGTAAGTAAAGCACAACACTATCATAGCCCCGAACAACCTTTCTGCTCTATCATATGTAGATAACTCGTTCCCGACCTTCCGCGTGGAAGAAGCAGACGATGTGAACATCGTTTGAAGCAACTGTGGTTGTTCAACATTGGCATTGGAAGGCGAGACATCCAGTACCCTCGGACGGGTGGTACTTTACAGCACAGTAAGTACAGTACATACCTGCATACTGTACGTCGCGAGGGGCTGTGATGTCTATCCTAGATACCTAACAAGTACGAAGACATGTACTGTAAACAGATACATCTACGTCTCAAGTCCGCCCGCCCAATGAGACGATTCATTTCTGCCATTGAGCCAGTCGTCAAGTGGGGCTTTTGCTTGAACGTTACAGTAGATTAATCGTGTGGAGGTTTGAGTCCGAGCAGCACTGTACTTATCCATCTACCACTGCACGCAGTGATAAAAACCAGACCAGCTCCCAGAACCTAGCGCGGGGCATGCCATGGCAGAGCATGGGATAACGTGTGATCCGATCTTGAAAAGCTTGCAGGATCTGTGTGAAGTGGAGATGACTACGTGCTACGAAGCAAAGGGTCGGTCCTAACTCGCATGTGGTGCTTCTGTGGTGCTTCATTGAGCTATATGACTGCTTCCAACCGTGAGACAAATTCGATCCACTTTTCTTTTCCTCTATCCACTTTCCCTCCTTTGATCTCAAGTTAGCGAGAGAGTCGTTCGTCCCCGATCACTCATCTCCCACTTGTCTCCATGCGTGCATGCCGGATGCACACTCCCCCAACCGGAGCAGCTTCTCAGATTTCTCGGCAGCCACCCCCAGATGCCGTCCACATTGATGTTGATTCGATCGCCCTGCTTGCCAACCTCAAGAGTTCCAATGGAATAGAAAGAGGAGAAACGTGAAGAGGAAAAGGACCCAAAGGTTCCTATGATCGCAAATTTGCTGATCATCGACCAGCGGCTCTAGGCTCGCTTAATCTTCTCACTGCGATGGCGTGGTGTTCCCACCCCATCGCCGCCGTTTTGTAACGCCTGGCAGTCCACCGCTGCCCACCGAGTTGCAAGAAGGGGGTATCGTAGGTCGGTAACAGCTCTGACCGCTGTTGTTTGGATGCGCCTCGTGTCTGTTGTGGGTATCAAGAGTCTTGTGATGGAAGGCTTCCCCATCATGCCATCACTGTCGCGACCTCCACCGCGCCCACAGCCTCCCCCCTCACCATCGTTACCAGCACCGCATCATCCATGTTTTTCGTGGCGCTTCCAATGCCACCACCCAGCAGCCAATCCCTCACTTGCGGAATCGACATCTCCGCGGGGACCAAGATCCACTCGCGCCGCGGCATCACGAGCCCCGCGATGCACGACGCGGGCTCATCCATGTCATCGACGCTCATCTTCTGTATCCTTCGCGGCGGCACCAGGGCATCGTCGCCGAGGCGGACCCACCCCTTCGGACTCTTGTAGGCGCTCATCAGCACGTGAGCGCCCGTGAGTGGCGTGTGCCGGCTCAACTCGGGGATCAGTTGGATTGGGATGGTCAGGTCCGAGATGCACCTCGGGCCCGCCTGTGCGCTCGCGCCGATAGCGCCGCCCGGGTGGAAACGCGAGAACACGGCTTGCACGTTGATGTGCAGCTCCTTCGCAACCGTGACGGACAGGGCGTCCCCGAGGGCGAGCGCCATCGTCGTGGACACCGTGGGCGCATTGAAGCCAAAGCACTCAGTCTCCGACTTGTGAATGGGGGCGGGCAAGAGGATGGCATCCGGACGGCGCCGGCTGACCTCACACTCGTCCCTGCGGCCCGTGATAATGATGAGGGGGAGCTTGGGGTCGAGGTGCGGGAGGAGCTGGAGCAGCTCGGGCGTGCTCCCCGAGAAGGTGATGAGGAGGATAGTGTCGTCGTCCGTGATGCCTCCCAGGTCGCCGTGGAGGGCCTCGGTGGGGTGGAGGTAGTGCGACACGATCTGCAGGGAGTTCATGGTTGCCACGAGCTTGGTGCCGATGTAGCCGCTCTTGCCCACGCCACAGACGATGAGCCGGCCTTTGGCGCGCCGGGAGCGGATGATGGCCTCGACCGCGCGGTTGAAGGATGCGCGCGCCGTCGGCTCCGACTCGTAGAGGAGGGTGAGCGCCGAGAGGGCCGTCGCTTCGGTGCTGAGCACGTGGACCGCCTCGGCGAGGCGCTGGCGGAAGCTCGAATCGGTGATACAGGAGTCGCCGCCGCTGCTGCTGCTGTCGCTGTCGGTGTCGACGTCGGTGTCGGGGGGTGTTGTCGACATCAGATCGTCTAGCGGGGGCGAGAGAGCGCGCTCGCCAGGCGATGCGGTGGAGGGGGGGGAGGGCAGCGACATGGTGGAGGGATACGAGGCGGACAAGAGGTAGACCTCACTGTTTTGCACGGGGAGGCAGTGCTCCATCGTCGCGATGGGACAGGAGCGGGGAATCGGCGGGGTAGATTCGTCGTCCACGCACCAGACTTGTTGCGATGGATGGATCGAGTAGGTCAACTGAGAGCGAGGGTCCTGCACCGTCGTAGCACGCCGTGGATGGACTTGGTTGTGTCCGCGTCGAAGGGCCGGGTCGGTGCTGTTGGACCGACCGACCTGCTTTAAGAGATTGGGTTTACGCGCCCCCACAGGTCCGAATGGATGGCGCGCGACGGGGACACGAGCGAGGCCGAATGGAACGGTTGGTGAGTCGGTTAGATGGACTCGATGCTGGGACCGGTTTTTGTGGAGCGCGTGTGGAGGTTGTCGGTAGCTGTGCCGGGGAGCGGGGGAGGGGGATTTCTTCAGATGGACCGGAAGGTGAATCTGCGCTTCCGGATCATCCTGTACGGGTTGGTAAGCGCCATGAGGATGTGGATGGCGGACACAGATGATGATAATGATGATGCGGCTGATGACGATGCTGAAGCTGAAAGAGGAGATGGCAGAGAGGAAGAAGGGGAGGAAGATGAAGATGATGATGAAGAGAGATGCAGAAAGAGAGCGAGAAGTGCCGTCGTTCGACCAATGGGCGGGGCGGGGGCGCCTCCGGCTGAAGTAGCGTCTTGGCGTTTCCACAAAACGCCGGCGACGCACATCTGACACAACTTGTTGTGCTTCTGGGCCGGGTGGGGCCGGGTCCGATGGGCGACGCTCATTGGGCCAACCGGGCCCACGGCGGCCGCTAGGCTGCACGGGACCCGCGACGAGGCCGATTGCGGCTCGCGGTCGAAAGTCTCAGAGTCATGATTTCTCCGTCGGGCCATCGATGCCGGGAGCGATGTCGACCCGGGCGGCATCGCGTTGCATCGCGCCGCATCGCGGCCCCACGTGTCGGGAAGGGGGTGATCGTGCCTCGGTACCGATGCGCTACTTGTACTGTAGATAGATGGTGCTGTACGGCACGAGGGACGTTGGTCCCCCTGCGCTGCCAGTTCGAGACATCTTTACCCTCTGTACACTACACTCACCACTCGCCTCTCACCACCCACCACCACCACTCACCTGCTGCTTCGCCGCGTTTCTGGTACTTTAAAACATTATGCTTTTGAGCTTATTCTAAATGCGCCCAGTCCCCCGCAAACCCCCCCCCCCCACTCCCCCCGGCTGCCAAGGTGTATCTACGCGAAACTCTGTACCTTACGTTTCGGGTATGTGTAAACACAAAACGCGTGGCATCATGTTAACAACAAGATTTCGGATCCATCAGCTATGTTATATACAGTACGATGAAATACAGTAACTCCGCGTCACAGCGGTCGTGAAATTTACAGAATCCTATACAAAATTAATCACGTTCGAGCTTCTGTGGACTTTTAAAAGTTGCCAGACAAACAATACCAAACCGAATGCATACATTTTGGCAGCCATTTGGGGGGAGAGGAAGGGGTGGCAGAGACCCTTTGTGCACCCTACGGTCGTAATCCACATCTCTGTAAACACGTGCTTCTCGATGGAAGAAGAGTCGCTCCTTGATTTTCGATTGTTTTTCCTTTTCAACCTTGCCTTTGCACCTTCCAGAGTCTAGTCAAATCTTACCCAGTTTTTCGGCTCTCTTTGCCACGTCGCAAATCGTGGTGGTAAGTGGCGCTTTTCACTATCACGTTCTCTCCCGCAACTCATTTACACGTGGTCTGGATTGTATAACAAAAAAAAACGAAAAAGTAAATCACATTTTCTCTCCATAGCCTGCTTGTTTGGTTCTTGAAAATCTCTCGCACCTGAAGGAAACGGCAAGAGTCTTTTCATTGGTGGGTGAGTACTCTTCACGAGTGGTGAGCTCGTGTACAACAGAATTAGATTGCCTTTTTTACCTTCGGTGTTTTTTTTCAAGCTTCCAAACATGCAAGTTCAACTTAGAATTTACCTAGTTAGGCGATTTTTAATATCAAAGTCCTCAAGTTCGTTCCTTTCTATTCCCCTCAGAACGATGCCCCGAGTACATCCTGAGCATCTTCACGCTCCTTCCCTACCTACGACCGATCTACCTTTGAAATATTCCCTCTACCGTTCTCTGACTTGAACCTCGACATTCCATATCCATCAGCCATCAGCCATTATTCATCATCATCTTCCATTGACACCCCAGGTGCCGCGCCGGCGAATGGGCAGGCAGCAGCGTCCGGATCAAAGGAAGGTACTACCAGCCGCGCAGGACCACCTGTCACCTCGGGTCTTATGCCGGTGGATGGTCCAGCGGCAGGGTCGGGAGGAGAAGAGGTCACCACGGGCCTCATGGTGTCGATTGTTGAGGATGACAGCCCGGGGCTCACGCCGACGGATGGACACCGCGATCATCAAATGAGGTCCATGCCAAGCACTACCAGGCCAGAGGCACCAGAGCCAGGGCTATTATAACATCTACCAGTAAGCAAAGCCGCGAAGCATGATCCATGATCAAGTGTCTATCTAGCATGACAAAATTCGTAAGATGGTAAGCACACACAGCACGCGAAAAGGATAACGAAAACAGCGACTTGAAAAAAAAAAAAAAAAAAAAAAAAAAAAAAAAAAAAAAAAAAAAAAAAAAAAAAAAAAAAAAAAAAAACGTTAAAAAAAAAATCAATTTGAATTCTTTTAAAGCCACCACCACGCATCTCATAAGGGGTACCTCCGAATACGATCGAACCGGTGTGGATCTCGAGGAGCACATCGTGGTATCGTACCATCCTTGGTAAGTTAGGCAACCCTAATAATCTCATTATGCACGTTCTACCATGGCAGTCCGCTGATTGGATGTCAGAGAACTGTCGGGCTATATGTACACAACACCAATTTGTTTGGGTGGGGCCCGTGCAAGCGAGGCGCCCGATTTGTTTTTGTTTATTTCACGACCGTTGTGCGTCGGGAGCACGTGGTGGCGAGGACACGAGCGATGCCTGGGTATACGAATTCCAGAAAGCACGGGGGCGATGCTCTGAATAGCGAACAGGTAAATAGGTACATTTCAGGGAGTGAAGCTGCTTGCTTCACTTCTGCTACTTGGGATGAGACGACTTTTGCCAGCGAGGAATACTTGTGTCGTGGGCCTTCTCACGGCCTCTCTTAGCACCAAACAGAAGCAAACGTGGGCCCTTGCTGCGTGCCCGCAACTTGTATCCTATCCAATTGTTCCCCAAGTCTGCTCTTGTCTATATCTTTTGCCTCGTCGACCGTTCCGACAAGGCATTGTTGATATCCTCCCGCTCTCCACCAATCAACACGCGGCACGGCAAGACGGCACGGGAAGGCGACGCGGGCCGTCCCTATCGGCGCCTTAGACGCGATGTGATTCGATGAGTAGCCGCGCAGCCGCGCCGCCGCCTAGCCGCGCAACCTTCCAGCCTCCATCAGCCCCGCGCGACGCGGCGTCGACCTCGACCTGCTTGCCTCGTTGCCTGCCACGTCCTCTTGCATTTTACCTTCGCTTTGCCTGGCATCATCACATAACGCTTCACGAATTTACGAATACACCGGCTTCCATTCCATCGATTTGTCGAGGAGACAACTACGTATACGGTATGCGTGTTACCTGTGAGGCTGCGTGCCATAGATGCTGCTGATGCGCGACGGCAGCCTCAAACTTCGGTCCCGACGCGTCATTCGCCTTGACTTGGCCCAACGCGCGTCGAGGGCCGCCGGGAGCATATATAAGGGCGCGAATTTCCCCTCTCCGTACGGCCATTGTCGCGAACGTTATATCTTCTTCACTCGCCCAGTGACGAGTGCGATAGCCGCCGCTCCTCATAACCCCGATGCGACGCGACAACCAGAGACACCCCCCTCCTCTTCGCCCTCGACTCGCTCCTCTTCCATCATCCTCGTCCTACTCCTGATTGCTGCTCATGGCTGCCCGCGTGGGCCATAGTACGCGGCTCGGGAGTAGGTATACGAATGATGCGGAGCCCATCGAGATGCGGCTTCCGAGCGGGGGGTGCAACTACACGAACCTCGGTGCAGGAGGCAACGCGCCCGTCTGTGGGTGTCGGCGTTTCTGGGACAAAGCGCTCATCGGTCCGAGGGATGCGTCGACGGCCAGCTCGGGATTCTGCATGTGTGAGCATCATGCTTGCTTTCATGATGATGTGCCCCGACAGAGTCAAGCCGGTGGTGTTGCCGCGGGGGCGATGGCAGACATGATGCCGAAAGCTCTGAATCACGGAGGGGGCTTGTCTCTAACTTGCGGGAGTGCCGTTGCTCCTCATCTTCCACATGTGATAAGGCAACAACACCATGAGCCGGGACAAGAGGTAAGACGGGACGCGATGCCGGATGCGCCGCAATGCGGCCGTCATTTTGGATCCCTCAATAGCCTGCCTGCTATCCCATCTCAGTGCTTGCTCCCATCGGACAGTGGGTCTGTAACCTCGGGTAGCGTTGGAGCGTCGATCCGTCCCTCTGGTCTAGGACGAACCTTTAACCCAACGCCAACGACCACTTCTGGCAGAGCCACAGGCCGACAGCCTCAAACCGCGAGGAGGATGCAAGTTTACGAGGATGCTAATGGCAATGTCTGCATGCAAAGTCTCACTGAGGTGGCGACGCCCAGTGCGCGCGCGTCTCAAGATCCAGTCACGGCAGTCGACTTAGGCCACAATCTCGCCGGGGTCAAGGATGCTCTCGAGAAGTACTCGCAGAGTAATGCTCAAGTGTGTGCAACGCCTCTGGTTGAGAAGGATAAGCAATCTCAATTGGATAACAAGCAGTCAGAAGAACCACTTCCTAGATCTATTGTCCTAGCACCATACGAAGAAGACCCGGAAGTGAAACTCCTGCAGAGGCTGCAACATCTGGTTCAAAACCTCGCGGAGTATCCCATGAAAATCAGCAATCACGACCAGAGGCTGGATCTGCTTGAGAACTCGACCTTCCATGACCCTGACGTCGGGGATCTCCAGGACGCTGACGATAGACTGGATAATAGGGTTTGCGAAATTGAGGAGAGGTTGCGTGAGATCGAGAGAGTGCAAGCTGCTCTCAACGATGCTAGTAGCGTCAGCAGTAAACAGATTGGATCCTTTGACTCCAGGGTTTCAGTCGGTTCCTCCGCGATGACTGCCTCAGCCATGGACCGTCTCGAAACTGCTCGTCTCCAAGCTTTAGAGGCTCAAATACACGACCTTCAAGCCGCCGCTCTCCCATCGCCTTCCCGGCCGTGGGAGATCGAGGTTGTCTTCCTGCCCTTTGGATCGAACCTTAAGGGCATCTGGTCGTCGCAGCAGAACATGAGTCAACGATCCCGCATGAACAGCTTGGCCACGGACGATTGGACCCAGACGCAGAACAATTCGATGGCCGCTGCTCAAGCGTGTCTTACTGCGCAAGAGCAGGCTTCCGCGTGGGAGTACTCCGCTACGGATCTCGGGGACCAGGAGTCGACCTGGTTGATGGCAAGAGCGTGTGCTTCTCGCAGCAGGGTGGATGAACGCCTTAGGAGCCGAGGACTCGTGAGATCGATACGCGTTCTTGGGCCTGATGCCCGAGATGTCCAAGTAGCGATCATGAACGCCTTTGGAGAGCTCCCGCACGTCCTTGCCGAGGATCCCTATTCTCCCCACGACGACGAGAATGCCGACTCGGTACCACGGTCGCTGAGGAACTACCTTGGGCTATCAGCCCCGTGGGTTCCTCTGCGCAAGATACACAAGGATTCCTGTCTTCGCTACCTCAATCCATCCGAGATGGTCACACCCGCTCTCTGGACTGTTCCATTCCTCTCGGCTAGCGTCGCCATGAGACATTCGGGGGTTCGCCGACTCTATGTCACGCAGAAAGATAGCTACATCCAACAGCTCGGCAAGCAAAACGTAGACTGGACCTGGCAGAAGCTTCGCCGGCTACCCCGTGTCTACTCCGACACCTCTGCCAGCCTGGACTATACACCGGAGCACGATGCCGAAGAGCCGTGCTGGGAATTCGACGAACGGCTTGATCCACCGCATGAGAGCGTCCATTCCACATTCACCTCGCTAAGCATACGCTCTCCACCCTCCCAAAGCGATCGCTTCGACCTTGCCTCGCGATCTGATCACTTCTCATCAGCAGCCGTCTCACCAGATGCTTCTATCACCCCTACCTCGGTCGCTCCAGCCCAGCACGCCCTCCCTCTCTCGCCACTCAAAGAACGCAATCCCTTCCGGCCCATGCCCGTCCGTACAACATCCATGCCCACCACGATTCCTATCAAGTCCTTGCAATCTCAGCACGGTAACAGCAAGCGTTGCATCGCCTCCTCCGACTGCGAAACACAGCCATCTTCCCTCCGCGCCCCATCCACATCAGCAGGGGTAAATGCCACGCTTGCCAAGCGCCGCCGTATCTCCCGCTCCCGCTCGCCGTCCCGCCCGCGAGATACGCCCAAGTACAGCACGGGCCCGTCGTCCCCGTATGCGCCATTCGACGATGGCAAATACGAGCAGGAGAAGGAGGAGGGCATGACACCGTTTGCGTACGCCACGCCATTCAGCAATGCCCCTTACATCCCCCGCCGGGGCAGCACAGGCATCTCCATCTACGAGGACGGAAGCGAGGATGAGCTCGTGTCCCACGATGCCGGTGATGGAGATGGGACCGAGAATGATCACGAGAACGAGAACGGAGCCAGCAGCGTTGACGGCGACGTCTACGCCGATGACATGGAATACGAGGCCAACGCGCTTAGCGATTGCGGACAGCATGCGGATGTGGATGATACAGGCTGGGGGAACAAGAGTGGGAGGGCATGCAGGATGACGGTGATGGCGACGTCGGGCCTAGTCTCGAATGTAGCAAGAGCGGTGGTGGGTTTACGAGGACCAGGGGGGAGGACGAGGCTAGCGAAGTGAGTAGCGTGCCGAGCGAGTATCCAAGTCGGCAGCCAGGCTTCCAGATCCATATCGACGATGAGCTTGCGGCGTGCTGAGGGGCGGGCCGGTGGGAAAGGGGGGCCGGTAGGGGCATGACGGGTATTTACGATAAGACGCTAATGGCGTCGGGGATGTATGACGGGAATTTACCATTAAACGCTACTGGTGTCGGGATTTATGACGGGAATTTACCATTAGACGCTAATGGCGTCGGGATGTAAGATGGATACGCTTACCACATGCGTTACGGTATGCTGCCATATGCTGTATATTGATGCTCATGCGTGCGTTTTCCGCGGTCTAGAATTCGCCTCTGAGTTCAGCGCGGTACATAGGGAACGTTGGCGTTTTGAATATGCCTTTTGGAAGTGGGAATAGGGATGGAGTAGGGGGCTTAACGTATATGTATATTAGATTATTTCCTTATGCGCACTGCATATTAGCACGTTTAATCTATGATCCAACAAAGACAGTTGTCGCGTAGCCAAATGTGAATCCACACCGCTGTGTTTGTTTGGTGCGTTGTTCCATATCGCAACCTCCCTTGTCGCCGCGATAGCAGCGAAATAAAGTCAGGTTAAATAAGGTAGTAATTGATACAGATTCTGGCCAAACATTTTCCGTACTGCAATACATTGCTCAGAACCGATTAATCTTGCTATGCTATATATGTTCTATCAGCGTTAGGCATAGCAAAAACAGAGTACAAAATATTTTTGTGCTATCTACTGCAGAAGTCGATTTCAGGCTTTCGAAAAAGCCTTTTTTTTACTTTTCACGTTAACCAACGTTGTATTGGAAATGTACAGAATACCGAAAAGCTAATTGCCAGGGGGTATGACTCGGGTTTTTCAGCCAGCCACGCCAACCTTTTGCCGGCCAAAAAGAAAGCTCCTTGGAAATGCTGCCTCGGAATTTTACATTTAAACATTTTGCGACTCGTACAGTAATGGGAGAATTATCATGCTGTAATTGATGCAAATTCATCTTTAAATACTAGCAAGTACACTTATTCTCACTGAACTAAATTCCGCCTTGTTTCGTGTGCAATCGTAAATTTTTGGCATCACAGAGTACAGCGGTTAAGTATTGTACCCGCTCAAACAGGGGTTAGCAGAACTTAGCCCAATCTGGTCATGACGCAACATCCGGTGAGCTCATCCTCCGGTAATGACTTCCTTTTTGTGGCGTGGAAAACCATTTTATAAAGTCAATTTTGGTCTCCACACCCCCCTTGCTTTTGACCAGGTTTGTACAATACTTTACCGCTGTCTCTGTAAGAAGAAGTAAGCCCGAACAAGCGGCGGTGAGCTGATCTTTTACAGTTCTCTTTACCCTTATTTTAACGTTTGTCAAGGGTGGAGGAAAGTAAAAAAAAATTAGTCTTTGGCTTTTCAATAACCTTGTTAAAGCCATCGAGTTTTAAAGTTTTTCTAGAGTTTCCAAGATTGTCTTCAGAATTATGGTTATAGTAGCAATTATAGTTATGAAGGTTATTATATGCTTAGTGATGATTGGCAAAGCATTTATTTTTAACTTGACGACTTGGTATTCTCGGCGGTGGCTAGAAGCAAAAGGTTAGAAATTGCTTTTGATGTTCACGAAGACATAACGAGATGGTTTGACAGATGGCGGCTGGTCAATGCCCTCGGCTGTACTTTGATCCGGTCGAACCGTTTTCAAAATTCCGTTCGACTATTTTAAGTCACTGAACGTTCCAAATTGGGAGAGTGTCGACTAAGGGCAACGGTTTTTGCCCCCCTCAAGAATTGTTATGCGGGATATCTCAACGTTTTCCTTCGTGCTTCTTTTAGCAGAGGTTGCAGCTTGTTGACGCTAGACTGATTACTATGAATTTCCATTACGAATCGATTGATAACAGAAACAGCCCTGTTGGAAAATTTCAAACCCCGTGGTACGATACTTTGACCAAGAAGACCCAATGAAGTAGCCACCAATCGGGGAATTGGAAACCACCCCTGTCGGGAAAAACTGCGCCTACAAGGAGGGCATAAACACTACCAAGACTTCATGACATCTTGCCTACGACGTGCATTCATTTACATTCGCAACAAAAAGAAGTGAGTAAGAATACCAATTACCAATACAAAAAGTAAAACTTTTGATTCAAACGATATCTGTCATATTGTGTATGAAGATTGCTGCTATTACATTCCTGGATTGGTACAACACAAGAGTCATCTGCCACGCCAGCTTCGCATTGATAAGGATTTTGGCACGTTCGTTGATTTACTTGATGTACACATCAATAACTCTAGGATCCGGATTAGCTTCTCAAACTTCACCGTAGTGTTTAACGTGCATCCTGGATAGCCTTAACCATTAATCTTTTTACAGCCACTTAATTTTCGCTTTCCTCAAGCCTCTCTTGTCTAAAAGCTTTTGTAATGGAGCTCCTGCGTTTCCGAATCGAATCACGCTATTGTTTTGCCTGTATCAAAAGCCTCTAGCTTGCAGTTTGCAAAAAGAAACTTTTTGCTAATGCCCTTTTGTAGGCGCAGCTCTGGAAAAATGTCGCTAAAAGTTTGATTTCAGCCCGCCAATTTTTGTTTTCTTTCTCGCTTAAGCCTCTCGCATCACTTTAGGTTGTACGACAACATCGAGGTGAAGTTTCACTGTTTTGCTGTCAAGGAATAAAGTATCAAAATGTTTAATTAAAAAAAAAACGCATACTAGGCGTTGATGGTTGAATACACAGAAAAGCTAAAATAACACCAAGGCCTCGACAACGTCGAGAGTTCATCTCGGTACAGAAGCCACCAGAATCCGAACAACAGCTACTGAAACTACACCCAACCAGGCATACAGAAATATGACACCCTTGAGTGCCGAGTCTATCTTGGGCCAACTCCCTTTCTCCTTCGACCCCTGGAGTCCTCTTGGATTGGTACCCCAAGAAGTATCCAACAACGTGATGAGCGACCAAATGACAATCCCAGGCATCATCAAAATGAACCACGCCTGTGATGGTACCAACCAAAGGATATCAGAAGCAGTAGGCTTGTCGGCGCTAATGCTAGTGAGGTATGCAATTCGGATTGCGAGCATGCACAAAATGTCCATGGCGGAGATGGTGTTGAATCTCATGACTCCCCCAAACCCTAAAGCGTACGATGTGATAATCCAGAAGGCCGCGATCGGCATCACCCGGGACTTTAAGATGTTATAGATGAGCCACGGTGATATTCTGTCGATCATCGCAGGGTACCAAAGTGTTTCGATCATAAGGCTCCTTGACCATCGCACCTATCGCAATGTTAGCTATTGATCGAGTGCATATTCCTAGGACACCTACTTGTTGCTTGACCCATGTTTCAAAGGTACTTGGTGTGTCGGTATACACCAAGGCGTCAGGTGCATAATGCACAGCATACCCGGCATACAGAAGTCGTGTTGTCAAGTGACGATCTTCGTTGATGACCTAAAAGGTCAGATCAATGCTCCTCATCCACAGCGGGGCTCAACTTACTGTCCTCTGCCCCAAAACAGTCTGACAGTACCATGGGACCAGAACTGAATTCAGAGCGGAGACTCTGAAGGCAGCACATGGACCTGGCTGACAATCAGTGGCTCCAAAAATCGCTCCCTGAGCCTTGGTGATTTCCTGGTCGAACCACATAAATGAGACTGCGATGTGGGACATCCATGTCGGTCGAGGATGTGTAAATCGTACATGCCCGGCAACCCCACCGATGTTGGTATCGTTTTCGAATAGCCTGGCCATTTTGCCAATTGCGCCCGGCATGATATCCGAATCCGAATCGGTACTGAAGACGTATTCAATGCCGAGATCCTCCGATATCAACCTGGCAAAGCACAACGTCGTGAATAGAATGTCTTTCTTGGACTGATGTGGCTGGACAATACACAGCTCTTGAATACTTTGGACCCCTTGGGGGAGCTGTTCGTTGATGGCTGTGCGAATCACATTCGATAGATGCTTCATCACGAGCTCGCAGGTCTGTGTATCGTTGATATCGGTCAAGTTGGCCGAAAGCATAAATCGATCAAGCTCCCGCGAAAGAGGCTCCTGCAACCGGATCACACTTCCGTTGGGGAAAACCTGCGAGACTTGAATAAGTGATTTCTGGGCACAGCCAAGGCAGACTTACGTTGAGGAAGGTGTTCACCATAATATCATCCACTTCGGTGTCCCCATCGATGCCGGCGATGATTGGATGGCATTGTGGACTTGCAGCTAATGATTGCAGACACGTTCTGTATAGCGTCTCTTCTTCGCGCCACCCAACAACTGTAGCTAAGACTCGAGGGGAATCGTCGGATATGGTCATGCTATCAATCTGAAGGAGTACATCCTTCTTCTCGTCTAGGAGAAGTCCAGATTCCAGAAGTGAAAGTTGGTCTTTCGTGTCCTGAGAACCCGTACCTTTTGACCATGGAAATCGGAACGAAAAGCCAGAAAGCCGATGAGAATACACGAAGGTGATCAGGAGTTTGAGAAAGAGATCCAGTGTCATGGTAAGCTGACGGGCCCGGAGCGTCACCGATATCGTTAGAATGATGGCCACGGTGCCGCCAATGGCCCGGGCCGCTCTCAAGACAGCTAGTCCTTTGACCATTTTGTTTGTCGATCCGAAGAACAGGGGCAGGTTCTCAGAATGGTCTTTGTGGAGTCAGATACAGATGGCGATTATAGAGGTATTGAAGACTGGCAAAACGGGTGTTGATAGGATCAAGAAAGAAAGAAAGAAGTCGTTCCGGTGAGCTGTCTAGAACAGATGGCTGTAGTATCTCTTGGAGTTGTAGAACGAGAATAGGAATTGGGAGTCCTCTTTATATAGTTGAATGAAGTCATCGTCTCAGGGGCAATGTGTTCCTCATCAGGTTGGCTTAATTTCTACAAGCCAACCTGGCTGTGTCAAAAAAGTCCGGTTCTCGCAAGCGCGACAGGGCCAACCACAAGAATCGGACTAGACTATCCAGTCTCAAGCAAAATAACCGAAACGAAGCAAGGACATGGTGACAAGATGAATATTCGACTTTGATACATTACGCAGTTGGTGCAGGTTACGAACCCTGCTATGGGTGGAGCCAAGAATGTCACAGCTCCCACCTTGGTAGGTACGATAACCCCCGATTGCTTAGGCTCGCTTAAAAATTGATTACTTACCGCCAGACCAGGGACGGAGGATGAAATTTTCCGGATGCATCGGCCTCTTGTACCGGGTAAGGTTAGTGTTCTGCAGCACATATCATACTTGCGAGTCGAGATCCATTGCTATACCAATAGAGCATATTGCAAGTTGCTTTTCGTGCGGGTCGCCTGCATCACAGAGCGGAGAGTCGTCCCCCGTAGCTACGCGAAATAGGTCTAGGTAGGTAAAGGTGTCAGTTAGTAATTAGGAAATGGTGTTTCAGCCTGATGATATGACTTTGGTTTCATTTCAGAACGTGTTCCTCGAACCTGTTTGTGCCTTTTGCTCTCTCAATTCCAGAACGGTACTCGCTGTAAGAGCCGTAACGACTTTGCGAAACAAAGGGCTTCCAAACACTCGAAATCGTCAAGAATCGGTTTCAACTCCCAATGCTATAGTCTGCTATCACAGCCCCGTATTATTTGACTCATGACGTAGGTTTAAATCATCCGGCGCAGTTCTGTTGCCCCAGCCAATCATTGAAGAGGCAAGAGTTATTCATTTGAGTGCAGAAACTGTCGACTCAGGGTCAACTCTACCGCGGAGTCGGGGATGAGGTTGTGCCCACGCAGGAAAGGCGCGAGTAACGTTTGCGGTTTCGTACCGCGGCATCGGAGTTTCGATCCGGCCGATTAACTTTTGAGTTCCGGGGGGTCTGCGCGGGTTTCCCGTCCGGAAATCGTTGGATTTACACTTTCAAGCCCCGACTTGGTATATGTTGCGTGAAGGCTTGATCAAGCTTAAGTCGCATCCTCGGCTCCACGTGAGGGGCATCACCTTAACGTTTTCAGTAAGTTGCCAATCAGCTTGAGTGGTAAAAAGTAAGAAGATACTCCATTTGTGGTACTTGAGGGAAATACTGTTAATTTTACATTTGTGCGTTAGTTTATTACAAAGGGTATTTACAAGGGCGTTATCAAATCATCGAAAGTGGTCTCGCCAAGTATCCATTTAAGCAAGGATTTCCGCACAGATATTAAACTAACACTATTTCACCTAAACACGAAGTAAGTAATACACAGGCACACTTGGCAGTCGATCTCCTCCAGCCCCTTGATCTACGATGCTGCAAGCAAGCATGACTCATCGCTCAGCTTTGTATAGCAAGGGGTTGGCATCTTCAATACCCAGTGAGTCTCGGGGAAGATCAGAGTAAAAATAGAAGCTGCCTCACGATCAAGTCATAGCAAGTCAACCCTGGGACGACTTGCCTCGAATCCATCATGAAACTCTATCTGGGGTCGATTGCTTATTCGTGCTTGTTTGGTTTTCTACTCAGCGCTGCGGGTCGGACGGAGCCGTCCGTAGGCTTGAGGGAAGCAACTTGGTGAGATCGGGGTTCCGACCTCCAAGCACTGTGCAGTATCTGTTAAGCTTTGAATTAACCATAGTGGGGTTCATGACCATCTTTGATCACAGGATGAACTCTATCAGCATGTTCTCCCAGTCGGAACGCTCCCCCGAGCCAAACCTGCGCATAAGACCCGCTCTCTGATGGAGCTTCGGCGAAAGTGTTCCACCGAGAGAAAGTAGGTGAAGCGCCCGAGTTCATCGCCGCATACTGCGTAGCTTATCGAGACGTTGAAGTGTGATGGCGAGTTGTTTTGAAACCAAAGTCATGACTCGGCTACGACCCACCCTAAGACCAGCTTGGCCTAGCTCGGTGAGAAATGTTAATCCGACTCCGTGGGTTTTACAAACCAAGCCAACGGAAACACCTCCTCCGGAAGCTCGACGTTTGTGCCATGACTCCAGACCAGCTCCTCCTCCCCAGTCGCCTTGCGGAGTAACCATGCTCATCACATTTCGACTTGAAGCCTATCCCTCGAGAGGCAAACACCGGCGACTCCGCGACGGTCGCGACGACCGCGACGACCGCGACGTTTCAACGGCCTGGTGATGGACGGGAGCGGTTTACAGCAAAGCATTTGGGCGCCCGGACGTGGAGGCGCCGAATCGCGTTCTCGCGCTCACAGCTGGGACGGGGACTGGAACTGCGCTACCTGCGGCTTTTCTAATTACAAGTGGCGGACCCAGTGCTTCCGGTGCCATGCTCCGCCGTCCTCGAGCGGTAGCAACGGAAGGGGTAGAGCCTGTCCGCGACGGCAGCTGGGGGCGCCGGCCCCGCCGGCCCCAAAAGACAGCACGAGTACGCCGCTGTGCACAAAGGCCGCGGAGCCGTCCTCACGTCCGGATCCTGCGGTGGCTGGACTTGGCGTCGGCCAAGGACTGTCGGTGAGCATTTGGGCCCCAAGGCATGAGGACAGAAGGCAAGATACACCGACTTGTCGGACGGTGTGGACAAGAGTATTATGTTCTTTTTCGACCCCACCCTCTCAATCCTCCATCCATCCCGAACCTTCTCTCAGAGCACACTGACACAATGCCCCGTTTAGTCTGTCCCCCAACCCGCCCGGACTACTAGCCGACCTCACAGTCCCAAACCCAGCCCTCAAACTTCGGACTTAGGCCTTCCCTACCAAGTCCAACATTATGTACTTGTCATGATCGAGCGTATGCTGGAGGAGAGTTGTTACGAGCTCGCTTCACGTTGGGTCCCTGACGTCCTCGCCTCGAAAGGCTGGGACTGCGCCGAAGCCGTGGAACTATCTACGTGGCGATTGTTCCTCCCCATCGCCCTCCCTCCGAATGCGATCAGGCCCCTCCCTAATAACACCCTGGAAGCAGGACTTGCAAACGCTGTGCGAATTCGGAACTCGGCTGTGCACCGTCATTTATGCGACAATCTCGAGATGCAGAAGATGACGTTGCAGGCCCAGGATCTGATGTTCATGTTCTCGGATGGAACGAGGCAGGGGAAATTCCATCGGCTGTGGGCAGAGTTGAAGGAGTGGGATGGAGCCAGCGCGGTCGATGCGAACGCCGCAAGGGAGAAATTAGAAGAAGCTCTCCGGGAGATCAGTGAGAGGCCTGTGGACGATATGGACTGGACGCCGAATACCGCGTCTCTGGAAGAAATCGCGGATGGAGCAAAGGCGGGTCAAGACGATTCTGGGCAAGATGTAGACGCAATGGAGCTGGATTAACCCTGTCTTAGCACCTCCAAGCGGAATCGATGGATTGAAGACAGCCGCGAGTACTCCCGATAGGATAGGCTCGCTGGCGAAGTGCTCTTCACCTCACCCCAAACACTTGTTGTGTGCGTAATCAAATTGTTCTCGTTCGGTAAGCAGTGTTGTTGGTATTGTCCCTTTCCACCAGCTCTAGCACGAGATCCCCGCAGTCCGGTCGCCGGCTAAAGTATAGTAGCCCGGGGTTACGAAAATCACGCATAAAGCTTGTTGAAAAGCTTGGTTACTAATCCTGGATGTGTCCCCCTTTATCCATCTCTTTCTTCTTCTTCTACAATGCTGTGAGGCATTCTTGATACATGTTCAACGTGCACCTCCAAGTCCAGCCTCCCAATCCATCCGTGGCTTGTCAACTACGGTACGTCAGCTTGCCGGGGATTAACGCAAGTGCCAGGCTGACAGTGAGTCTGGGAGTGCCTTCCGGCTTGATTGAGGTTGGACGTGTATAAGTATGTGTTGACGTTGCCTACAGAGCTCTCTATTCCACCTGTTCATGCAATTTACTCTCTCCGAATCCCTCACAAGGTCACCTCAATATACTAATAAATCGATGTGAGTGATGTACGTCCTTGGCTGCTGCGGAATCTTAAGAGGTGCGTCAGCAAGCGCTGAGTACCTATGCTTGACTGCGATGCACCAGTCATTCGCAGCTGGGCAAGATTGCTCGAAAAATCGGTCATGGCAAGTTCAAAAGTTGTCAGCGGTTGGACCATGCCTTGCAACCGAGTTTCTGGTTCACTTTTCAAGATGCACAGCCAACTTCATCAGCAGCTGACGCGGAGCTCAGCCCTTCCTCCGCTCCTACGATCGAGCTCAAGTAACTCCGCGACCCTTCCGCTCTTACGTACCACCTCAAGCAACTCGGAGGCTCTCCCGCTTCGGCGATCCATTACCCGCAAGTCGGTTGTTCGCCAGCTCCGTCGAAGACACACCAGCAACTCGGCAGTTCCGCCGTTGAGATAGCTTCGCATCAAGGATCATAGCAAAGAAATACCAAGACGTCCAGGAGCTGCATAGACTTTGATTCGAAGGATCTTCGCGCCCCCGCTTTCAAACATCGCGAACACCTGCGACGAGTAGCAACATTCGAGCCCGACATGACCAACCACGTCCAAGATCCGCCTGTGCAGGAGAAGAACTCGACCGGCAAGGGTACTGGATTTCCCGAGCCTCTGTCCGAGGACAGGAACACGACTCTCCCCCATCCCGATGCTGACACCTCTCCGAACGCCACGATCGAAGCGCCGGATGCCTGCATGCCGCGCGCACATTCGCGGCGCTCTTTCCTGCACCATGCCAAGCATCATTCGCAACGTTCGTCCTTTACTCAACAAGACCTGGAAAGATCGGGCTTGTAGGTATTGGGGGAGCCCGTTCTGCCTTTCTGCTCGTGCTCGGGTTGCCCGTGTCTCCTCGTTTTCTTCCTAGGTCCTCCGCTTTGTCTCTCGACTGACTTTCCCGTGATATAGATACGACAACATAGAATATGCGGATGGAAGTAGAGTGGATAAGGCACTCGTGACAACCGAGGGAGATGCAGAGAAGAAGGACGACCTCCTGAAACCAGCTTACTCTAATGGCTCCTCGACACTCGACGGGAGCTTTGAGAGGGAGGACGGTGAAAGGAAGAGGGCTTTGCTCAAGAGAATGGGGTTCTGATAAGTGGTGGCAGAGAGAAAACAATTTGTTGCTAAGATTGAGCATGGCACTTGAACGTGCGTAGGGTATGTCAATAATAGAAAATTGGGCATTGAAGCCTGATAATCATCCAGTGACGTCCGGCATCTGACCGCGCGGCTCACATTCTCAGTTTCCGCCTGCAAATGATGGGGAACCAGCCTAACTACCCCTGTATGTTGTAAAGCTGTACGGGCCAAGGAGAAGAGGGACGTGGAAATGCTCTCCCGCCTTAACCAGGAAAGTCAACTCGACCAGCTACCAAGAAGGATTAGAAAGACGAAGAGTAGAAACTATTACACAAGCACTGGGTGAGTGCTCACAGGAAAGAAGGTGTTGGCAAGGCCGTAGTGTGCTCCTGTGTCGAACTGCAGCTTCCACAGACTGGACCCCAGCGGTCCTGCGTCTCTCATCAGCATATGTAAAAAAAAACCCCTCTCGGATGAAGCGGCTTCTTTTCTCACTCACGAGCAACTCCCGGTTCCCCTTCTCCTTGGCCCTTTTCCTCGATGATGCGCTTCAGGGTCTCGACCACGCCCCCATTCTGATTCACGTACGCGCCCTCAGGCCCCTCGTCGCTGTGCTTCCACGCGGCGATGCGGCCGTCCCCGTTCGTCGTGCCGTCGAAGACGACAGACGGGAGATGGCAGCAGAAGAGCTTGACGGCGAGATCGCGGGCCGGACGGCCGGTCATGGTATCGAGCACATGGCACGTGATGGGGGGTCTGACTCCAGGGGCTGGAGTGGCTGGAGTGGCGGGGTTGGCGGGGTTGGCGGGGGTGGCCATGATGATTAAAGACGTAGAAGAAGCCGAGTTGGGTTGGTGTGGGTGTTGATGTTGGTTTTGGCTCTGGTTTTGGCTTTGGTTTCGCAAGCGGTGTTGGTGTCGAGTAACAGGAGCAGGAGCAGGAGCAGGGGCCGAGACGGCCGGGACGGCCGGACGGAGCGGAGACGAGGCATCGCCGGTGGCCGATCGAGCCGCCCGCCGGACCCGCTCGATCCCGTGTATCAACGCCGTCGCCCGATTCCAGACTTGATCTTCGCTCGCCATACCGGCGACAAAGTCATTTTGCGCCTGGAGGAGCTCCAAGGCGGCCGGGTGCGCGTCTTTGGGGATCTTTTCATCCGCGTGCTTGGGTCAACATCAAGGCTTGCCGAAGGGGTCAATCGTAGGGGTGTGCTAAGGGATTACGGAAGCAAAGCGCGCAAGTAGGAATACATACGGCGACACACGCGGTTCTTAGCGCGCGGCAGCGGTCACATTTGATGCTGTTGGCTTGGGAGAAAGTGCAGATATGATGGGCGGACTGCGTTGCAGCGACGTAACGGGCGCAGCGGAGGCAGATTTGATCCATGAGAAAGAGAGGGGACGGGAGCTAGAGAGAGCTGGGAAGCCGACTTCTTCTTCTTCGGGCTGTTCTGTGTGCTTGTGTGGTTGGCTGGCTTGTTATCGGGTTGGTACTGTAGGTTGACTGGATGGATGTTCAAATGCGCGAAAGCAAAACCGAGAGCACACGGAAGGAAGAAGGAGGCAAGACGAGTAAGATGGTGGGCGTGTCGAGGGTCAAGAATGAGGTTCAGGAATTCAGTGGAAGTACATCAACGCATGGGGTTCATCTGAGTGTCATCACCCTCCTTGCTTCATGGTGTGTGCAGGTGGTTCTAGGGATAGGAATACCTATCCCGACGTAAGAACCTAGGTACTCAGAAGACGAGTAAATGTCTGGACTTGAGAGTGTGATGACTTCCCTTGACTGCCAGGTATCGAATCCACATGTAGTACTACTCAGGTAGTACTAATCCTGTGATGTTTTGGTCGTGAGCGCCAGTACAGTACGCGAGTTCTGTGTTTATCATATTTATATAAGGTACCTATAGTACGCAGTAAATATTGTGGCCCGTGCCCTGCGTAAGAAAGCGGCTGAATGTCGGAAATGCAGCCCCGGGTCTGCGGAAGAAAATAAACACGACTCTCGAGATACTCAGTTACTACACAAACTCCTCGAACACGAATGATCTTCATCGTCGCCTTGGGTCTTCTGCTATAACGAACATCCGCAGACTTGGTGTTATTTCACTCTTCACAGTCTGCCTCCTGGTCCTGCCAACAATCTTCACCCCCCCTCCCCCCTCCACCAACATTCCCCCACGACCTCCCCCTCTCTCTCTCCACCACAACACCACATCCACAACACAACACCATGTCGACCGCCATCATCAACACCGACGACGACGACCAGCTCGAGCCGACCCTCCAGTCCATCCTCGACCAAAAGACCCTCCGCTGGATCTTTGTGGGCGGCAAGGGCGGCGTCGGCAAAACCACCACCTCCTGCTCGCTCGCCATCCAACTCGCCAAAGTCCGCCGCTCCGTTCTCCTCATCTCGACCGACCCCGCGCATAACCTGTCCGATGCCTTCTCGCAGAAGTTTGGCAAGGAGGCACGTCTCATCAATGGCTTCACCAACCTGAGCGCCATGGAGATTGATCCGAATGGCAGCATCCAGGAGCTGATGGGCCAGGCCGAGGAGGGAGAAGGCCCGGCCGCGGGCATGGGAAGCATGATGCAGGATTTGGCCTTCGCCGTGCGTCTTCTCTCCCGGCCCAAGAGGACTGGATAGCAGGACGGAGAACAAAAGACGCTGACGGACGCTAGATCCCCGGTATCGATGAAGCCATGTCCTTTGCAGAAGTTCTCAAGCAGGTCAAGTCGCTCTCCTACGAAACCATCATCTTCGATACGGCCCCTACAGGCCACACCCTCCGCTTCCTCCAATTCCCCACGGTTCTGGAGAAAGCCCTCGCCAAGATCTCTCAATTATCCTCCCAGTTTGGCCCCATGCTCAACGGCCTCCTCGGCGCGAACGGCTCCCTGCCGAATGGCGCGAACCTCGCCGAAATGATGGAGAAGCTCGAAGGTCTCCGCGAGACCATCAGCGAGGTGAATGCGCAGTTCAAAGACGAGAATCTCACGACCTTTGTGTGCGTATGCATACCCGAGTTTCTGTCGCTCTACGAGACGGAACGCATGATCCAGGAGTTGGCGAGTTACGGGATCGACACGCACTGCATCGTGGTCAACCAGCTGTTGTTTCCCAAGAGCACAAGCGAGTGCGAGCAGTGCAATGCGCGGAGGAAAATGCAGAAGAAGTACCTGGAGCAGATCGAGGAGCTGTACGACGAGTTCAACGTGGTCAAGATGCCGCTGCTCGTCGAAGAGGTTAGAGGCAAGGACAGGCTCGAGAGCTTCAGTGAGATGCTGATCCATCCATATGTTCCGCCTGCAGGCGGTTTGTAAATGGCAAATTTGTATACCCTTCCTTGTGTGACCATGAGTGCCGGTTCATCCGACATGCTTCGAATCCAATCTGGATCGCAAATCCTATCCTGACTTCACATCTTAGGTATTCTGACCACAAATCCCAAGCAGAATCCATGCGTTGCCTCAACTCCCGCTTTTCAAATCCAACGCCGGATGCCAACCAACGTAACCAAACGCCGCTCCCACCCGCACCTTCACTCCAACCCTCTCTTTTCCTCGCCGGTCATTCCCGTCCTCAACTTTCCATCAACCCACACCCCCGCTCCAAACGCCCTGCCCACCTCCTCCAGCACGCCCTCCAGCCCACGCACGCTGCCCAAACACTTCACAACGTGTTTCTCGCTCTCCGTCCACAGCTCCACCCTCCTCTTCAGCCCGTCCTCAGAAGCGAGCTTCTCCAACGTCTCCAAATTCTGCTCTAACGCCACTCTGGCCGTCTCGCGCTCGAGACCCGGCTCCTCGGGATCGACGAGCGTCAGGATCAAGCTGCTCAAACTGCCTTGCCGTGCTAGAATCAATAGGTGTTTGAGCGCGCGCTTGTTCCAGAGCTCGACGCTTAGGATATCGATTTGCAAGTTCAGGTGTTGGATGGCGCGGAACGAGGGGTCCCGAACTTGGAGGGGCGTTGTTGCGGCGATCAGGGCTTTTGGTGTAGATGGCGTAGCTTTGACGAGATCGTAGGGGGAGATGAGTAGGGTGTTGAGTTTCCAGAGGAGGTGCGAGCTCTCGGCGTAGAGCTGGGTGTTGGTCTGGAGGAAAGACAGGCCGCCGAACGGAGCCAGCTGGGTGCGTGAAAGGGGGCTGGCTTCATGGAGGATGTAATTGTAGTTGGGAGAGTCGATGGAGGGAGTCTGTCGGAGGGTGAGATAGCCCGTGCTGGAAGTGAGGGCAGCCTCGGCAATCATATCGCGGAGCTCGCGGGGGATGGAGAGAAGATAGACCATCGTTAAGTCGTCAGCTATTGTCGACCTGAGATAGCCCATTGTTGAGAGGGGAAAAGCCATTGCAGACATGGCATGAGCCATTTCTGAGTGGGAACAATGAATGGCAAGGTTGAGATGATTGATTGTCGGTGATGTCAAGAGTAAAAAAGGATTTTCGTGTGAGAATGGCGTGAGAGGGGCGAGGAAAGGTGTTGACGTAATTGCTGAGTTCTTGTAAGATGTATGGAAAAGATTGAAGTAGGCTATTCTATATAGGATTGGTGGAGCTGATACCAATAGGGCTTGGAACCGAAGAAATCAAGTGAGTATCGAGTCACGGGAAACCCTGACTCCGTATGGAACCGAGTCTCACATATGACAGATGATGGCGTGACTCAAATTGCGATGTCCTCCTTTTCCGGGGCCAGTCAAATCCGAATGGATTTTACTTACAAAGTGTTGTGAATAAACGCTTAAAAACAACACACCTACATATATGCTGATGATGATGATATTGTTTAACGTCTGGAGGGAGCAGTGAATCTGCGCTACCTCAAGCCTCCCACAGGGCATTGGAGACGTGCTAAGCTGAGGATTATTACATGCAGGATACCCTCGAGATAGCGGTTATGTAAAGAGATGTGTGACAAGAGTCCGCTATTTGAGCTCTTCCCCTACAGGCGGAATGGTTCTCCCCTATATATATGCAAGACTACTTAAAGAAGGTAAGATATCCAGGCCAACAACGTCAGTGAATCGTGCAAATCGGTCAGTCAACCAGCCGGCCACTCGACTAATAGCCGTAGTATGTATCGTAGTCATCGAAACCAAGGCACTACCTAGGGCAGACCTAGCCTCGGAACAACGACACCCACTTGACGACTGTAGCCAGCCTATTCGGTCTAAAGCTACCCTGTCTGATCTACTAGATATAACTCTCTCTAATAATTTTTATCTACCAGTTATGAAGTCATAAAACAGTAGTTGGGGAACTCGCTATTTTGAACTTGTCTTTGGATGTTTTTGAGAGGAGGTCGAAGTTCACCAGGTCACATTTCCGCGTCATTAAGGAGAGCCCGACCTCGACCAAGAGAAAGTGGTAAAACCAAGTTAGGATATCTGGTCACAGCGATCTATGTACTGCTAGATCTCAAAGCGAAGACGATACTGGAATGTGGTGAGTGATCGGTGTATAACGCCTCTAGAGTCGGGCGCAAGACCCGAATCAAAGTCGTCTGTTCAAGCCCGTGGTTGGACAAAGTGCCATTCCTCTAAATCTCAAACAAGAGATAGAGCAGGGATAAATGCGAATAGTGCTATGCGTGCTTAGATATCAATACGGAGAAAAGAAATGATAGCTTAGCAGCAGGTACGCCGGTGTAGCTCACTTGTGCGTAAAGAATCGACGAATCAAGCAGTTGGAAGGTCGTTAGTATTGGGTTAAATTACTAACAGCGGGCGAGGGGAACAAAGGGCTTTGCGGGGGTGTGCACTGGGGCAAGACCATAGTTTGAATAATTGACCTTTAAGAATGAAAAGTCAGGTTGTGAGAGACGAGGAAGTTTCCTCATGTAAGGGCAAGCTTACAAACGCATCTGAAAAGCAGAGTTAACAGGGTAAGTCCGTACGGTAGTGCTTTGCATAACTCATTTCCATGAAAAATGAAGCAGAATTGGCTTTAGCAAAGTGATGGAAAACAGGGTCCCTAGCAAACTCAGCAAAATCAAAGGCAGAGCGGGAAGCTTTTCAAAACGTCAATGAGAGCGTGGCCGAGGAAGCCAGGATTGACAGGAAATCGACAGTAAGAATGCCTGATGCAGAGCGTCTTCACGCAAGACCCGTTCATTTGACTCTGGGTCCAACCGGGAAAGCGCACGCCGATTGGCTTAATTTCATTCAGCACAATCCTCGGACTTCAAGGGTATTTTTCGCATTTCTTGTTCTAAAATACCGAGTGTTATACTCGCAATAAGTGGAAAGGACATACACGCTCACTTAGTCAGTTCCAAATTCATGGGCTCGCATGATTGAGCAATTAAGACTACTGCCGATATTGAAGCTTGCAGTTTTATCTAGGTTGGTTTGCTAATAGCAATGTTGGGCAAGAGTAAGCAAATTACTTACCGTTTTCTGAGATGCTCCTCATGTATACGATCCTTACAAGCCTGAGATGCCAGGTATCTATACTGGCAGACTGAATGAGCTAAAAAGCCAAGGTTACACTCTGGAGAACAGGAGATGGAAAAAGTGCAGCCGTGACACCTGACCTTTGAGATAGGGAAGAAATGTCACAGACGATGGGGACGTGAGAGACAATGGGCGTGGGATACCCAGTCAATGAACGCAGTACCGAAATCACGCTACCTATCTGCGGAATCCAGGGACAATCCTTATTTCCCCATGCCTAGGGTCTAGTTTATAGTCCTCAGCAATCTGCAAGTAGTCCTTGAAGCAGAGAAGCCCATCGACGTACAGCTGGCCACCACCAAAGCCCTTGTGAAGTTCCAGCAACAGCCCATTGACGCCACTTAAATCCATCAACATTTCTCTGAACCATTTCTGCTTTCCCCAGTTACAAAACCTCGGCCATCCAGTATTGACGAGCATGCGAGTCCAGGTGCTTGAATCCTTGTAAAGCCTCCCGTCTAGCACTTCGCCATACCTGCGCAAATTTTGGATGTCCTTGAACTCCTGTAAGTTCCTCGGCTTGTCCCACTCGGCAATGATGGTGATTGATTCCAGTCTGCCATGCCGACACCAGTCTCCGAGCGCCTTCGCGGCACTCGCCACCCACTCCAATTCATCGCGATCCAACAGCTCCAAGCTGATCCTCAACAGGCGAATGCGCTTTGCAGGACCTTGTCTGTACAAGCTTCTAAACTTCTGTGATAGCTGGGTGTCGGAGCGAAGCGTAAGGCGGTTGTGGTACCATATCAGGTCTTTGCATTCGCGGTGGATCTGCTTGCAGGTTCTCAGGAGACATAGAGATTTCGCGACCTCGATCGACCACGGAGACAGAGTCACGGCCCCGGATCTCGAGCCCAAGATGTATGTGTAGATCTGGTCACGAATTTCACGGGGAAAGGCGTCGAGAAAACGGAGAGGCATAGTGGGTGGCGATGCAACGATGTCCTAGGACCATCAGAGAAGTTGGGTGGGGGTGGACGTGAAGAGGAACAGACGGAATCAGGTCTCGCATCAAATCATCTGTCAATCCGAAATCCAAGCATTGTCGTCGAGATGCGGCTCCAGGTCGTCACATCAGAACCATCTTGACGGGAGAACTGAGGTTGACGGGATCCGGTTCAGGTAGGGAGCCGCTTTACGCGCCAACGCGCTTACGGGCCGAAGCGCTTACGTGTCGACGCGCTTACGCGCCAGCGCGTCAAGCGCGTTTGCACGCGTCTCCCCAACCACCGCCATCGTGACTCTCTCAGCTATCGTCAACCCTCAACTCTGGCTCTCGGTCGCAACCCACAACTCACAGCTTCCGCCATCATCATTGCAGTGCGTGGCATTGCATTGCTCTATCATCGCTCTTGCATCATCTACATTGGTTTGTATTGCTTCATCATGCCTACCGCAACCAGAAGAAAGAAGCTCGCGGCCCCCAACGCGCCTGCGACACACCCGTGGGGACTCAATGCTTTCACGTCCGTCTCGAAGGCAAGCTCAACGGCGGAGACTATCGTCCAGAAGAACCAGAAGAACCAGAAGTACGCAAGTATCGACAGCATCGACAGCATCGCAGTTACCCCCGAGCTTCTCTCCGTCAACAGCAAGAAGAGGAAGCTGGAGGACGAAAGCTCGCAACCCAGCGCCGGCCGTCGTCCGGCCAAAGCTCTCTGTACCAAAATCCCGCGAACCCCAGAAACATCAGTGCAAACCGTATCTGGTCTATCCTTGGCATCAATTGACACCCCTACGAAAGGCACGCTCAGTCTCTTCGACCAATTCCGCATCACCTCGAAATCCCCATCAACATCGAGCCTCCTCATCAGCAGTGTCAGCTCCGACCCCGTCGCGTCAACACCCAAGCAGACTAAAGTCGTACCCTACCCCAATTTCCCTACCGAATTACTCGACCTCATCAATCTGCATGCAGCATTCCTCACAGCATTGTCGATACATTATGCGCACAACGGCACGCACTCTCCAGCTGACCTACGTAACCTCTGCCCAGACGTTGCGCGGGCGTGGGGAAAGCGCAGGGTGTCTCTTGACGATATACGAAGATCTATTGGAACTTTGAATGCGAATATACCGGAGGGAAGCAAGGATGGGCGGATCTCGAGGCTCAGTTTGTCTGACTACGGCCATGGGAAGATATGCGTCGAGATGAAAGCCTTGGGCAAGAGGGGGAGGATTGCAAGACCAGTCAACGAAGATCTCTTGAACCAGATGTTCGAACGCGGATTGAAGAGGACGTGGGAAGACAGGGACATGGAGATATCGACCACGGAATTCGTTGAGAAGCTGCCTATGGAGCCGATCACTATCTGCCCTTCGCTGATGAAGATCTCGCCATTGCTTGCGAAAGGACAGCGCAGATTGGAGGACCTGAAGGCCGGTATTACGATCAAGGAGTCGGTTAGAATGAAAGTGGAAGAGACTCCTAGTCCAAAGCTCACCCTTCTCGAACGCCTGCGAGCAAAGCAAATCCACAATGCATCGCTTCCACCACCAGCCTCGAAGGCCGAGATGGCCCGCAAAGCAGCATTGGGTAGGGTCGAAGAGGTCGTCGCAGTTCTAGTTCTTCTCAGCACGTCGACCTCGATCGGTCAATCCCGCATCTCTTTCACGCTTCCAACTATTATTGGAAAGCTGCGTGACTCTTTCAAGACGCCGATGTCGAAGGAGGAGGCGGATACGTGTGTTCGGATATTGGTCTCGGAAATTGCTCCTGAATGGGTAAAGCTGGTGAAGATGGGCAAGGTGGAGGCACTAGTGGTCAATAGAGATGAGAGGCCTACAGACTTGGATATCAAGAAACGTGTGAGACTTATTGGTTAAAAGAGTACTCTGGTAACACGTAACGCTGGAACAATCGAAAAATGACTAGAACCAGGAACCAGCTACATGTTGGATGATCAAGATGGTGGAACTGCTGCTTGAATCATTGTATCCGTATGCCTGGATAGAACCACACAGTTGGACACAGTACGAGGGAAAGATAAATCACCGAATTCACGATTGATACGATCACTCCATGCCTCCCATGTCTACTGTCAAAAGTTTGTGGAATGTAATCCTGGAGTAATCCTGTAGATTCAAGCTTCATCAGCCCCCACCGACTCGTCCCCATTTCTACCGTGTGGCCCTTTCCGAGCTCTGATCCGCTTATGATAAGCCGCCTCTTCCACTTTTTTCGACTCGATTCTCGGCGCTCCACTAAGAATAGTGTCGTAAGGATGTTCACGAGGTAGAAAGAACGCGGATAATTGTTTTTGTGGCGGGAGTTGTGTCGAGTCTGTTGTTGTTATAATCATGAGATATGACAGATGCAGGTGGGAATCAGGGGGTTGGGGCGGGATCTGGCCCGGTCCCGTGATTTTCTACGGACTTGCCTGTTCGTCTGGCGATGCTTGTTCAAAACAATAGCTTTTAGACGTCCTTTACTTACACTCTACACTCGCATATCGTGGAACAGAAATGCAATGTCCCTATGCCCTCGGGACGTACCTCTTGTGATCACGCCCCCGCTACTTTCACTACTTCCGCCACTCCTCGACTCATCATGGACTTCCTTTCTCTTGGATCGCTTGGGTTCATCCTTATTGCAGGCATTCTAGGATATGGTAGCCAGACCGACGTGGCTATCATTCTTTTTCTTGTCAGCGTCAAAAAACGAGACGCAATCCAAGCCTTTGCAAATCACCTGGACCTTGCTATCGTTCTTACCACCCTTACTCTCTATGTCCTCTTCCAACTTTATCGCTACACCAACGCCCTTCAACAGATATCCTCACCATGCGAGCTCCCCGTCAAGCCAATGCTGTTTCCATGCGAAACAGCCCACCAGAGACTATTTCCCAAGAAACATGCTTTCGCCTATTCGTACCTGCTGGTCGGAATCCCTGTTGGCTGGCGAGGAAGTGTGGGAGGGATGATTTCTTCGGACGTGGAGACGAAGCCAGAATCTCGGATTTCAAGACTCCTCTCGTTGAAGAACCGAGCAGCCTGGTACACAGTCAATAGTGACGATTACCTAGAAAGAGGTCACGTGGAGGGAGGGCTGGAAATGAAATTGCGTCGGTATCTTAAGAGCCAGGTCAGTTGGCCTTCTCGGCACTTAATCATCAGTCCATCCAACAGACCGAAGGAGAGCTAATCAAGGGTAGAACATCGACTCCAAGCAATACACCTACGTATATCTCCTAACCGCGGCTCGTTTCCTCGGCTACGCCTCCAATCCTGTTTCAATATGGCATCTTTATTCATCCTCGAAGGAATTGAAAGCCCTTGTTTTAGAGGTAAATAACACCTTCGACGAAAGGCGTAGTTACTTCCTCGAGCCTACTCAATCGCCATCGAAAGAAGGCCAGCCTCAGAAACCACCCCGCTACGTTGGAACATGGCCCAAAGACTTCTACGTCTCAACCTTCAATTCGCGCGACGGCTTTTATTCTCTTTCTGCTAGTGATCCCCTGTATCCCTCTATGAGCCTTTCAGCAAATACATACGCGCCTATCAACATGACCATCACGTTGAGCAACTCTACTCGCACCCCGAAACTCGTCGCCAGACTCTATTCCGCTGGTCAAGCCTTTGACCCGACGACCATGTCCGTGTGGGCGAAAACCAACTTCCTGGTATCCTGGTGGTGGGTAGGCTTTGCCACGTTCCCGAGGACAGTGAAAGAGGCGTGGAATCTATTGGTGAGAAAGGGGATGCCGTGGGCGTTTCGCCCCGAACCGAGGAAAGAAACTATGGCGCGGAAAGCAGATGACTTCGAAGTGATGGTCGAGAAACACTTTCATGCCTACATCCGGCAGCAAGTGGCGAGCTCACCTGAGGCCATATCCCTCCGATACATCCCCGCTGGTCTGATCGGCCCAGAAGCCAAAGAGGTGTTGATAGCATCACCTGCTGCGAGGATTGACACGCCATTCCAAGAACTACGGGTTTTAACGCCCCTCTTTTACTCACGGCTTCCACAATATGCCCTTCTATCCGACGCCCTGACATCCGAATGTTTCTCAGGCACTATCACCCTTTCGCCTTCTGTTTTCAACATTATCAAATGCCCGAAGGTCGCTCCTAAGATGACTAGCCACTTACCCCTTGGGTTTCATCTCCTAAGCCTTCTCCGCCGTCGCCCTTCTGCGATTCCTATTCCAGAGAGCGAAAAAGAAGAAAGGGCCACCACGCAACTTTCTTTTTGTTCACACCCATCAGAAGCTACAGGCACCAGCCCAAGTAGTGGAAGTCTCGACGCCTATGTTCTTTCTACAGCCTCGCAACACGAATGGCGGGCCTATTTCCAGTACGTAGTGAAAAGAATGATAGCGAACTGGGTAGCGGGAGGAATAGTTGAGGTTCTGGACTTATTTCTTTTTATGGTAAGGATCGGTGTTTTAAGAACGGTCGTGGGAATAGTATTTCGGTAAACGTGACCGAAAACGAGAGAATTAAATAAGTAAAATGCAATCCTTAAAGTAAAAGGTCTGTCTTGTATTATGCTACATCGCCCTCCCTGGCGGCTCCCCACTGCGCTGCGCTGCAGGGCCCAAGACTTCGTTGCTTCAACTGTTTGAAATATAGCTCATTTCTGTTGGTATCACAGATGGTGATACAGGTACGACTAGTGTCAGGGGTGTGAACGAGCAGAAGGTTTCGTAGATGAATTGCATTGGCTACGAGGTTTCTAAATTAAAGGTGCCGCGAACTTTAAGATATAATATATGCGGATAATCACGTGGTTCCGATGTTACGTGATAACAACGTGACTTTCGGATTACGTGACTAACGAACTGATATCCTATCTTTTTATATATGGTTTTTCTTCTCATTTTTCATTTAATTTTTTCGTCGTCGGAATTTATTTTTATAAATCGAGCTTCGTTCGCGAGGCGTGTTTGTAAACGAGTGCGAGATTTGGCTGAAATAGTAAAAAAAAAGAAAAAAAAAAAGCAGGTTTTCCTAGCTTCGGAAGCAGAACAACTGGTGTTTTTGCGATAAAAAAAGAATTGGCAGTAATCGTTTTGTATTTGATAATATTTGTAAAAGTCTTTTTTGGTAATAAAAGCTCGTTTTCGTTATTTATCGATTTAATATATTTTCTGTTAGCAATTCTGGCTTTAGCTAATTTTGATTTGATCGGGTGGAATTTCTGAAAGAAACGGATAGCGAATTCTGTTATAAAATTATATACGTTAACAACGTTTTTTAATAGTTTTTAAAATTGATTTTCGGCGTTGTAGCCGCGTTATTATATTAAATAAAAATTTTTAGGATTTCGTTTAAAATCGAAAATAGCGTTTATAGCTTATAATAAGCTTTCGTTTGCGTCGATAAAAACAGATAGAAAAAAAAGTTTTTTTGCTTTAGAAAAAGATCGTCGTAAGCAAGTTTAAGCAGATTTGTATAAAAAACAAAATGTAATAATTTTTATTCGAAAAATAATTTCAGTTTGTAATTATAAAAGCCTAAAATTTCGGCGATTTTGTAAGGATCGTAAAACTTATTATTTAATTTTTTAATTAGTTTGGTAAAAGTAATATTGCGTTTATTAAAAAACACGTTATTTTTTATTCGGTAAGCAGAAGCTGTGACGATCTAATCAGTCGAAGGGCTGGGAGATCAGTCAACTGGTCGCCGTGTTCATATGGTATGAAAAACGAGCCTTTGGTTCTGTAACAAAAATATTCACTTAGAATTAATAACTGCAAAAGGCAGAGGTTGCTAAAAGGAAAGAGTTTTATATATATAAATAATTTCCATAATTGATAAAAGATCTACTAGAAGACCAGGAAGCTTGCAGCTATACGTAATTGCTGGGATAACAAGAAAAATAGCAAAAAAATAAATCGTTATATTACTCTTTCGTCCGAAAAAAACGCGCCCTCGAGCTTTTATTTATTAGTACGTCGCTATTTAAATAATCGTACGAATTTAAATCTTCGGAATACGCTTTTAGCCAGTTTACAAGTTTTGCAAAAGGACCGGAAAGCTTTTTATACGCTAAATAAAAATCGCGCATTTTTAAAAAAGCGTATATAAAGTCAGACGTGGAATATTACGTAAGATTTTTATTTAAGCTTATTTAAAAAGCTTTGTATTAAAAAGTTTTTCGTTGCATTCGATAAGCGATTAATTCTTCGATTTCGTATTTAAATTTATTAGTTATATTAATAGGTTTAAAAGCTAAATTAATCTGATTTGAAAGCGCGTCGTTAGCTGTTTTACGCAGTCGATTAGCATAAAAAATTAAATATACGTTTATAATATTAAAAAAGTTTAGCTTAAAAGCGTTATCGAAAATTTTGGCTACAATTTTAAAAAGGCCGTTTATAAAATTGTCGAGCTTGCGAAAAGGCCGGAAGATCGGAAATAAACGCATATCGAGCTATACGTAATCGCCAACGTTAAAATCGATCGCGCGGCGAAATTTATTTGTATTTCTTTTTATTTTATCGTAAGCTTATTAAAAGTGCGATTTGGCGAGGTTTTAAGCGTCGTAATAACGGCGAGCGTACGCACGAGCTTCGTTTGCGTTTAACTTATATAAAAGATTGGAAGAAAAAGAAGTATCGAGCTTTCAGTTTTAATTAATATAAGAAATATAACCGTATATAATTTCAAAAAATAAAAGGCCATTTAAACTTTCGTAAAAAAAGATTATTTGAGCGAAATTTATTAATAAAAAAAATTCGTTTTAATCGTTTTAATAAAAATTTACGAAAGGTCGAAAGCGTTTTTGCAGATATTAATTGTAAATTTCGGTCTGACTATCGGTTTTAAAATAAGCGGCTGTCGAACTTTAATTGCGTATCGAGTATTTTATTTAATTTAAATTAAAAAATAAATTAATATTAAAGGCTACGATTGCTAATAATACTTTTTAAAAGGCCAAAATATTTGTATACGTAGAATATATATAATTTAATAAAACTTCGAGCGTCGATATTTTTATAGCAAAAAATCGAAATAGCTTGCTTGAAAAAACGATTTATTATTACGAATATATTATCGTAATCGTATTTGTTTTTGTTAAAATTGCAAAAGTTTATTATAACGTGCTTTTAAAAATAGTTAAAAACAGAAAAAAGCTAAAAAAAGCCGGAGCGTTTATTTTTTAAAATAAAACTTTTTCGATAAGCGTAGCAATTGCGATAGTATTATTTTACAAAAGCTGTTATATTTCGCTAATAATATTAGTTCGAAAGCAATTGCGTAATTTTGCGAACGTTAAAATAAGCGATGGAAATTTGAACGTGCATTTTTCGTACAAAAGCCAAACGAAAATAATCGACGTTTGATATTATTAAACGACCGTAATATAATAGCAGATCGCGTTTAAGTATATACGAAATGTTATTATCGTCGTTTTTTTTTGTAGCGTTTCGTACAATTTTTTTTCGAAAAGTTATCAGGCTGCTAGCTGTACGATTAGCGTAGAAAATTTGGTTAACGATACGGAATGCGAAAAAAAAATTAATTATTTTAACGATAAAAACAGCTGTTTCGAAAGCCGTAAAAAATCGAAATTTTTAATTAAAAAGCGGTAATCGATCTGATTTGCTCGAAAAAGGATTTGTAAACGCTGAATGCGTTTAAAAAAGTTTTAGCGGTCGAATTCGCTCGTACGACGTGTTAATACGTTAGTCAGAAAATTATATTTATTTGATTTGTACGTAATAAAAAAATTGTAATCGGCGAAAAATTCGGCCCAGCGTGTTTATCGAGCGTTTAAAAGTTTAGAAGTTATAAAGTATTTCAAAGCTTTGTAATTAATAATAATTTGATTTAATAAACTGAATTAGCTAATTTAATACGAAAGTTGCTTAAAAATTTTACGATTGCGAGCATTTTTTTGTCGTATACGACGTAGTTTAGCTTTGCGAAAGCTATAGTTTTGCTAAAATAAGCGATTGGAAGCCAATCGTTGTTATAAAATTGCGAAAGCATAAAAACTATTACGCCGTCGAAAGCGTTAGTTTTTAATATACAGGAAAGGTTTTGTTTATAATATTATAAAACTGATATAATAATAAAAGCTAATATAAAAAAGTCGAATTTTTTTTAATATTTAAAAATGAAATTATAAAAAACGTTAATTTTAATTAAATAAATCAAAAGCTTTGCAATTATATCGTAATTTCGAATAAAACGTCGGTAAAAGTTACAAAAATCAAAAAAGTTTTGTATATTTTTTATAATAATAAAAGATTTTTAATAAACGATTACGGAGACTTTTTCTGGATTTACTTCTAGACTTTTAGTAAAAATAATAAAACCTAGGTAACGGGTCCGAATAACGTTGAATTCAGATTTCCGAATATCGGCTTATAATTTAACGTCAGCGAGCTTTTAAAATATTTTACGAACGTATAAAACATGTTTTAAAAAATCGAACGAATAAATAAAAATATTATTTAAGTATATAATGTAAAAATCGTTTAAATAATCGAAGAAAACGTCGTTTATATAACGTTAATAAATTGCGAGTTTATTAATAAGGCTAAAAAGTAGCATTTTGCATTTATAAGCGCCGTAACGCGTACGAAACGTCGTTAGTTTTTTACTAGCGGAATTTATTCGAATTTTGTAAAAAGCTTAACGAATATCGAACTTCGTAAAAATTCGCGCTTTCGAAAAACAAGCAAAAGTCTTATCGATAAAAAAAGAAAATAGCGATTTTTACGAATAATATTATTAAAAGCTCGATAATCGATATAAAAACGCAATAAATCGTCGGGTTTTTTGGCGAAAAGTATTAAAACAGCGAAAAAAGCGGTAAAAAGTTCGATAAAACTTTTATTAAAATTATTTTACAAATAAGTTTTGATAATTTCGAGCTTTGAAATCGATATTTTATATAAAAAAGTATATTTCAGCTTTTTTTTATTTATAATAAATTCGATTTTATAATCGTAAGGCCGGTAAAAAGCTAGCTCGTTACTAGCGGTTTTAAAAAACACGTATTCGAAGTTTTTGTATTTCGAAAAAAAAGATTCGAAAAAAAGTTTATTCGAAGTTAGCTTTGCTAAGCTGATTAAAAAAATCGAAATCGATATTTCGTTCGTTTTAAAACGTTCGAAAAAATTATAAAATTAGATTTTAAAAAAAGTATTATACGTAAAATCGTTTAATATTTTATCGATTTCGTACAGAAAAATTGAAAACATTTTAACCGCTTTTTTTTTTAAAAAATCAGCTTGAAAGCGTATGTAATAATCTGGCAGATAAAAATTAAATAAGCAGTAGATTAAAAAATTCGTTTTCGAACTGGTCGTTTGAAAGATTTAGAAAATGACTTATTTAAATTATCGATTATATTAAGCTGAAAAGCTATCGCGGCGAAAGCTTTTTTTCGGTTTTTAATATAATTGTTTTTCGTAAAACGAAAAAGCTGTTTTGATAAAAAAAAAAAAAAAAAAAAAAAATAATAAAAAAAGAATCGGCAGCCTGAAAAAATAATGGTATGATTTTTTGTATTATTTTATTAGCGTCGCTATCGAAATTGGCACCGCGAATGAAATTCGACTTTTTCGCGCTTCGCATAGCGTCGTAAATCTGTCATAATTAATTAAGGTTTTTATTACGTTTTACAGCGTCGTTTTGATGGCGAAATTAAATTTTTCGAAAATGTAAATAAAAGATTTTAATACAACGAGCGTAAAAGATTATGAAAAGGTAAGATTTCGGCCAATAAAGCTTGCGTTTATTACAGTTTAGTAAAATTTAATATTCGGCTAATCAAGCTTTTTTTAAAATTATATTATAATTTCCGAGGTTAATAATTAAAAAAGGAATAAACGATTGTATTCGGTTATTAATAATAAAATTGAAAAGCGTAAAATATATAATTAAATAGCCACGAGCTTTATTATACTTTTTTACGAAAAAAAAAGCCGGGAAAAATTAAATCAAAAGTTTAAAAAAAAAAAAAAAAGATTTAATTAGCGCCGAATCGATTAACGCATAACCGTTCGTTTTAAAATCGGCGAACGCTTTTATTTTGTATAAAAAGCTATTTTTAATTAATATAACGGGAATTATTAATAAATCGCTATTAAAAAGTTTTCGAACGTTAAAATAACGTATATCGCGTAATACGCTTAAAAAAAAAGCTTTGCTTAGGCCTGAGCGTTTTTCCGATTAGCGGAAAAGCTTTCGACTTTTTTGTATGCGTTTTAAAAATCGTTTGAAAAAAAGTTTTCGTTTTTATTATTATTATTGTAAAACGGTGATACCTTGTATTAATAGGAGTTGATAGTTTTAGCTATGGTCGAGGCATGGATCCCTCCGAGACCTCCTGCCACTGACTACTTTCAACAGGTATAAGAGCAAAGCATCCCCTTAAATAATACTATAGGCACGCAGTCCAATTTATACTTTTACTTATTTTTCTTTTTTTTTTTTCGGTTTTTTAAAAAATCCCTAAACTATTTTACTTACCGACATATGGCCGTATTAATCTGGGTTTTTTATTTACTTTTACATTTGGTAACTTACGCAAAGATTTAAATTTCGGTGTTTCGTTTTTATATATTCGCCGATGCATTTTTTAAATTTACAGTTAAAATCGATTTCGATATTTCGCTATTACGGCTTAAAAAACTTTTTATATAATATTATTCGCAGTTGCATTATATAAAAGACTTTTAATAGCTTTTTTTATTTTACGCATAATTATTAAATTACAAAAATGCAATATATTTTAAAAACGTTTGAAATTACGGTTAAGCAATTCTGAACCGTGCGAAATTCAAAATTCGAAAATCGCTTTTTTATTTAAAAATAACAAATCGAATATTAGTTCGTACGTTTCGACCGCTGCGCTCGGCTTTTTTAAATTAGATTTTTTTTGGTCAAACGCTTGGCGAAAACTCAACCTTTTAATTTTACGCTTTGTAATTATAGCAATTACAATTTGCGGCTTTTTATTAAAAGTAGTAAGGAAATGGCTGTACGTGCATTAGCTTAAGCCACGAAATATCGAAACCGTAAATTATATAATAATATTATATCAATTTAATTAATTTATTAAAAAACAAGTTTTTTAATATACTATTTAAATATTTAAACGCAATCTTATTTTATTTAATTCTTTTAAAAAACACAAAAACCTTTTTAATAGCTCCTTTATTAAAAACGATTTCTTTTATACTAAAAACCCTTAATCTGCAACCTTAGAAAACATTTATTTATTTAATTCAAATCCTACCAATACTTTTATTAATATTATAAACAACGACGCTTTTCGTTTTTTTATGCGAGGCCGCATGCCCCTTTTTGGCTCCTCTGATGCATTTTTATTTAATAGCGCTAATATTACCGAGTTTATCGAGAAATATAAAAAAACTTATAAAAATTTCGGAGTTTTTAAAACTGAAATATTCGATAAACTTTTTCGCTATTATAACCTAACTATCAAAAATATTATTAAATCGATAAATAAATAAAAAGTTATTAAAGCTCGAAACTAGCGTAAATTAATTAAAACTTTGAAATCGGAATTCCGAAACCACGATCGCTAACAAATTCGCGATATTATCGCTTTTCTTAAACAGTTTGTTATAATAATTCGCTAAGCCAAAAAACTTAAAACTTATTATTGTATTTATACAAGAGTTTTTAACGTTTTCGTTAATAAAAAAGTTTTAAGCGAAATTAAGCAAAAAAAATTGTTTTTACTTGGCTTTCCAACCAGTATTCGCAATAAAACCATTAAGCATTTTAAAATTAATAAACAAAACTTTAAAACTTTCGATTAATATTTCAAATTTGTAAAATTCGTTTTTAAACAAAACCAAAGCGAACGTATTATTAAAGCTATAAACCAAAAAAAATCTTTTTTTTTTATTTACAAAAAAAACGTAGAAGCTTTAATATAAAAACATGCCCAGCTATTAAAAGTTACCGAAATCGCTAAGAAATAATTAATTATTATATTATTTAATCGTTTTGCAAAATTTATTAACTTGGAAAAGCTTAATAAAAATATCGAAACTTTCGTATTAAAATTTACCGATATTAAAATTCAAAGATTTTAAAACAAAATCGAAAGTTTTATATAATAGCAGAAAAAACTTTTTTACGTTAATTCGGATAATAAAAACGATTAAAATAGCTTTTATAATAACTACTCTTTTTAAAATGCGCGAAACGATCAGCTTCGCTAAGCCACCGTAAAAATAATAGCTGCTTAATAGCAATCTTTTCGTATTAGCAATTAAAATCAGCGAAATATTAATTATAATAACGATTATTAAAAAAAAAAGAAAACCAACGCGAAAACTAAAATCGCGGCTATTAAAATAATAAAAATAATTATTAAAACAAACTTCGTAATTTTAAATATAAATTTTATAATAATAAAAAAATTTACTGCGAAAAATCTTATATTCGTTTTAAATGCAAAGTATTTAATTTTTGTATAAATAATAATATTTGCTATATTAACAAATACAAAGCGATTTGCCTCGGTCCGACGGAAGCAGAAATAAGCCTTTTTAATAAAGCTGAAAATCAGAGCTGATTAAACACTATTCGTTTAAAAATAAAAAATACGAAATAAAACGATTGCTTGAAAAACAAAAGAATACAAAAACGATTTTTATTAATAAAAAAGAAAATATTTTAAAAAGCGTGCTAATTAAAAAGAAAACTTTTACTTTAAGCGTAAATAAAATTCAAATATATAAATAAAAGATAAATATATATATTACTAATATAATTATCGCATCTGCAAATATTATAGCTGTATAATGTAAGGATTGAAAGGCAGGGAAACACTAGTTCAGACAATAGAGCTCAGATAAAGTTGGGTTGATAGTCAGACTGATTTCTACCTTTTACATCTTTAGTAGAAGGCGTGTATAAATACAGAAAAAAAGGTGGAGCCCTCGAAAAAAGTATTTCCCAGAAAACCAGGCGAATTTTATTTAATATGTTTTCCAGCCCTTATTTCGACCTTTTTTTATTTTTTTTAATATAATTTTAATAACTGGTTTTTTAGCAATTACTTTTATAAAATGTTTTACTTAAATATTATTTTCAGCTTTTATAATACTATCCGGCCCCCACGGTCTATCCGCAGAAAGTGCTATTCGAAGATTAGTAAAAAGCAAAAGGTTTTGACGGATTATCTGATTTATATACGTGATATTAATTCCTGATATTACCTTTTTTTTTAGGCTTTTAGTTCCTAAAGGCGATTGATTTTTTTATACGTATGCTTCCGTATATAGCGTGCGTTACGTTTTCGAAATAACGTGCGGTTTCGTCCGCTTTTGGTCGTGAATTGTAACTGTTTTTCCGCTTTCGGTCGTGAATTATAGCTGTTCTGCTGTTTTGTTTTTTTTGTTTTCGGTAGCGCTCGCATTTTCGTTGAAAAAGCCTTTTTTTTTAAAATGGCCGTCATTTTCCTGCTTAATTTTTTCTTTTTTTTTTTATTTTTATTTTTTTATTAGCTTTTTTTTATTTTAATTAATTGTTTTTCGCCGCGTTCGCCGCGAATTTTTAAAATGCTTTTGATTTCTATCTGCCTTCGGTGCGCCCGCCTGATTTTACGCGAAAGCATTACAGCGGACTTTTTGCTTTTTTGCGTTTTCGAGCTTTTCAGCGTGAAATGCAACCGCTGTAAAGCTTCGCATATTTAATGCTTTTTTATAAGTTTCCTAAACTTTTACTCGGATTCGTTTTTAATTAATTATAGGTTTTTGTCGCACGCGCCATCGAGGCGCAAACTCTTTTCGCGGGCCTTAACGATTTTATAAATCGTTTCGATGTTATCATAGCCGTTGCCGCTTTTTTTTCTTTTGCTGCCGAAGCCAAAGCTTTTGCGAAGATTTTTATCGATTTTATTATTTACGACGCTTATATAAATCGTTTAAAAAAGGGTGACGCTTCGGCTTTTATAATAGTCGGAAATCGTACGAATCGCGCCGCGGCTCGGGCTGCCGCTGCTGCTGCTGCGCTCGTTCCTGCCGGTTTGGCGGCTGCTGTTGTTTTGAAGGTTTTAGCTGCGCCGGCCCCTTTTTTTAACGACGCTAATATAAAACGTATTTTTCGACGTTTCGAAAACGTCGCTCGAACTTATTTTAACTAATTAAATTAAATTCTGAATTTTTACGAAAATATCGTAATTGCAATTTAAAATTCGATTACGGCTATCGTAAAAGCTTTGACTGGAATAAATCGAATATTTTGCGAATTCGTTTAATATTAATTTTTTTTAGCCTGCCGCTATTTTTAAATCTAAAAAAAATAGCGATAATAAAAAAAAAAAAAATAACGATAAAAATAAATTAATTTAACGGCGATTTTAAGATTTTCTAAGTATTTTTGTTTTTTTTTCTTTGCTTTTACGGCGCGCATTCGTTATTGCTCCGTTGCTATTATTTATCGTATTTTTCAAATATTTTTTTACAATTTTTTTTGCGTTCGTAAAATAGTTTTTTAGCTTCCAAAAGTTTTCGCTTAATAAATAGCTTTTTTATCGCATCAAATAATATCGGCCCTTTTTTGTATTTTTATAAACTTATATTAATTTGACCTCGTATTCTTCGGGTTTTTAAAATTTTATTATATTATCCTTCGGCTCGGTATCGTTCCGATTCTGCTAAAGTTTTAATAAAAAAACGTGAAAAGTATCGTAAATACGATATTAAAAAAAAAGCTCGAATTAATAAACTTGACCGTACTTATATATAATTCGTTTGATTTTGAAAAACTTTAGATATTTATCTGAAAGTTTTCGAAAAAATCGCAGCTATCGAAGGTTTTTAATCGACAATAATATTTTATCGCTTATTTGAAATTTAATTTTTTTATATTTAGCGTCGTAAAACCTTTTATGATTCGCGTTGGCTTTTTTTAACTTTTTATTAAATACTTTTTTTTTTTTTTGCAATATTTTAACTCGTTTTTCCGCTAACGATACCTTTTTTTTTACGACGTCGCTTTCGACGTTGCTGCCAAATTCTGGATAAAAGCCGTATAATATGCGAAAAAAAATAAAACCCGTAAAAGCGTATATCGAATTGTTATACGTAAACTCGGCTAAAGCAAGCTTCGTAGTCTAATCGTTTTATCGATAATCGCAGTACGTGCGAAAATAAAATTTTAAAATTTGATTTTAACGTTTCGTTTGGCTATCGGTCTGAAAATAAAAAGCGATATTTAATCGACGTCGTATTTATAAATGAAATATTATTAAAAACCAAAATTTACTAATAAAAACTAATTTTTTGTTTATAATAATCTTTTTAAAATAGTCAAAATCTTTATAAACGTATTATATAAATATCTCAGCCAAATTTAAAGCTGAAATCGTTTTTTGTATCGATATATATTTCGACAGCTTCGTATATCGGTTTATTATAACGAATATCGAATCGTAAATACGATTTCGTTTTTTGCTAAAAAATAAATCCGTAATAAAATTTATAATTATCTTTTCCCAAAGTTTCGTAAAAATCGAAAACAAAATTAATTCGTTATAAAGTCGGTGCTTTTTAAGCTTGCCTTTCTAGCATTTTTTATACGTATTAACGTAACGTTTTACGTCGCTTCGTAAACCAGGCCAGAAATACTTTTTTTCGACCAGTTTTAACGTTCGCCGAAAACTTTAATGGCCGGCGGTCGGATCGTCGTGATTAATTTTTAATATTTCGCTTTTAATAACGCTTTTATTCGAAATATACGCACGTTTTTTATAATATAATAATTTATTTTGGCTTATACGCCAATATTCTTCGGATCCGGCTCGATTGCTTTGCGAAGCCGATTCGTACGTCTTTTATAATACAAAAAAATCAAATTTTTGCAATTTAAAAATAGTTTTATAAATCGATTCTGCTAACTCGTTATTAGCCGTTTCGAATTATAATAATACAACGGCTACGCTTCGTAATATATATTATTTGCAATTAATAATATTAGCAAAAGATAATCCGGCGAAAAAACCTTTTATTTAGCTTTTTTCCGTTTGCTTTTTACCTTTTGATTCCGTTAACAAAAGCTTCGAATACTTATCGGCGCGAAATAATTTATGCTCCGATTTTAAGCGTATTTTTACTGCGAAAAACACTTTAGAATTTCTTAAATAAGCTAATTTTAACTTACGATACAACGTAAGCAACTGCTCGTTATTTTTTTTTAAATTTTTTTTTAAATCTGGCCGGCGGAAAAAACCATTCGCCGAATTAAAAACTTCTGTTTTATATTCGATTGCAAAATCGTATTTAATTAATTCGTCGGCCCATCTCGCTTAACGTCCGTTTAAACGTTTTTTCGTAAAAAAGTATTTTAAATTATAATAATTTGTACGTATAATAATAACGTCGGAAACGCTACGTAAATATTGGTTCCATTGTTTAAAAGCGTAAATTATAGCTATTAGCTTAGCGTCGTAAACCTCGTATTTTTGTTTTATAAAAAAAAGCTTTTTCGAATAATACGCGATAGAATGCTAACGTGCTTTCGCATTTTCGCCGAATAATTAAAATAATATTTCGTTTATAACGAATTTCGAAGCGTTTGTTTCGATTTGAATTTTTAATCGAAAATCGAAATAACGTAAAATCGGTATTTAACAAAACTTTTTTTTTAAAAGTAAAAAAGCGAGCTTCGCTTCGAATAAAAAACGAAAAAGGCCCGATATTTTCTTTCGTTGCATTTTTTTTAAAAAATCTATAATAAATCGGCAAAGCTTAGCGTAGTTTTTAATAAAACGTTTGTAAAAGTTAGTAAAATTCAAAAACATTTAAATATTTCGCTACGTAATAAAAAAAGGCTATTTCCGAATATTATTTATTTTCTTTGAATCTATTTTAATTTTCGTAAAAATAACGACGAAACTTAGGAACTTAACCGTATTCGTATCGAAAGCATATTTTTTCAGATTTCCGTAAAGTTTGTTAATACGAAGTTTTTCGAAAATTTCTTTTACCGCGTTTATATAATCGTCGGGATTTTCGAAAAATATTAAAATATCGTCGAAGTAAATTATATACGTAATATTTATTAAATCGACTAAAGCTTGATTAATATACGCTTGAAAAATTGCTAGTACGTTCGAAAGGCCGAAAAGTAATACGTAATATTCGAAGTGTCCGTAACGAATGCGAAACGCAGTTTTCCATTTATTTTTTTTTTTTATTCGAAAGCGATAATACGCTTAAATAAAATCTAGCTTAGTAAATATTTTAGCTTTTTTTAAACGATCCAAAGTTTCGCTAATAAAAAATAGAAAAGTTCGATTTTTAACCGTAATTGCGTTTAAATTTTTATAATCGACGCATAATCGTAAACTTCCGTTTTTTTTCGGTATAAATATTACCGGTGCGCCGGCAAGGTTAATAGATTTTTTTATCCAGCCTTTTTCTAAGTTCGAATCGAAATATTCGCGCAATTCGATAAGTTCAGATTCCGACAAAAAGTAAATTAGTTTTTAAAAAAGGTTTTTTTTTTTCGCGAAGTTTATTCGATGTTTTATAAAATAATAAAAAGCTAGGATAACCGCGGCGGTATCGTTAAATACGTCGGCGTAATCGTCGTATTTAAAAGATAATTAATATTATTTTTCAATAGCTTTTTTCAAAACGATATAAAACGCTTGCTTTCTTTTGGATTTCTTTTTAAAACGTTTGATTATAACGAAATTAAATTGTAAACGTTCGATTAAGTATCGCCACGATTTAGCTCGAAAGCTTATAACGGGATCGATATTTCGCAACCAAAAAAAACCTAAAATAAATAAAACTTTTGGAATATTTATATCGCAAATTACGAAATCGTTTTATATTTTTTTAATTATTTTATAATTATCAATGGCGCGAATAAATTGCGTATACGTACCGTAAATAATTACTTTTTTTTTTTCAATCGTAAATAAATCAATATATTTTTAAATTGATTTTCATTTATATTTAATTAATAACTTTTGGATTACGCAGTTTTTTTTCGCGCCGTAGTCGATAAAAGCTCGTTTCGTACGAATTTCGCTTTTGGCTTTTTTAATTTCGATTGAAATTATTATTTTTTGCTTTTTTTTTTCGCTCGATCTTATTAGCAGCAACGAAATTAAAATCGAGCGAAAGCTTTTCTCGAATTTTTAGATTTGTTAGCTTCGAAGCAGTTTAAAACTATATGTTTTTTTTTATTGCATTTATAATATTCGACTTTTGAATAATTAACTATACGATGCTTTTTTTTTTAGCAGCGACTGTATTTCGAAAAGTAAAAAAAGTCGTTAAAAGTTTTAAAATTTTAAAGGATTTTGTTAAAATTATCGTTTTTTCGCTTTCGTTTTTTTTTTTATAACGTATTTTCGAATCGAAAACGGTATGTATCTGTTTTAACCTTTGAGTTTTAATCGTAAATATAAGTTTTTTTCTTTTCTTTTTTTTTTGCGCTTGTTTCGTCGTTTATTATTTTTCGTTTCGTCGCTAATGATTTTATTAACACTTTCGATACGACGAGCGATTAATATTAATTTTTCGTACGAATTTGTAGCTGTAATATTGCTTTGTTTAATAATTTCTTTTCGAAAAGTAAATCGGAGTTTTGCGAAAAGCATTTTTCTTTTAGTCGCATCGTTTGTTATTTATAACTGCTGTTCGAAATTATTTAAATAAACAACGAAATCGTTAATTGATTTATATTTTTTTTGCTTCGTTTTATTATATAAATTTAAAGCCGCGATTTTTCGATTTTTCGCATTTATTAAAAAATCTAATATTTATTTTTTGAAATCGTTTTATATGGTTCGAATATTCGTAAAACGTCGTTCGTATCCGGTTTATTTTTTTTTTATTTTATCGTCGAAAGCTAAAACACAGGCGTTAATTTTTTTTTAATCGGTATAAAATATTACTTTTTTATTTTGGCGAAAGTTTCGCTTTGCACGCCGAATAAAAAATTAAGTTTTTTTAATATTTTTCTTTCGATATATTAGAAAATCTTTTATTTTTAATGCTTTTCGGCTCGAATTCGCTATGTTTTTTATAAAAGGTATAATATATTTAAAAAAAATGCTAAATCGTTTTCAATAAGTATTATTATCGTAATGCTTCGAAAATATTTTATAATAATCGCCGGCTTGGATTATTTTCTGTTTTTTTTTAATTGGGACGATGTTAAAAAATATAAAAACTTCTTTTTCGATATTTTCGAAAGCGTCGAGTTTTCGTTGAAATTATTTAATTTTTTTTCGAAATTCGTTTCGGCGTTTTTTGGTTTTTTCGAATTTTTTAATTATTTCGTAAACTTTTTTCTTAGTCTTTTTCTGCTTCATTTTAGCTCGTATTTTTTTTATTTTTTTACGTTTATCGTTTTCTTTTTATTCGGCGCGGATTCGTTTATTAGCTAAATAAATTAAGATTTCGGTAAAAAGTCTTTTCGAATCGCTTTAAGCGTAGCCTTTTTTAATAATTTTTTCGATAAAAGGAATTGAAAAGTCGTCGCGCTTTAATAATAAAGTATTTTCGATTTTTAATAAAACTGATAACGTTAAAAGAAACGATAATACGAGGTTTTTTTAAGCAGCCGAAAATGCTGAGTTTTTTTAAATAGCTGAAAATGTTTGTTTTCTGCGAATGCGAAAAGTTATAATATCGATAATAACGATATAAATATAATAATATAATAAGAAATTGTTTTAATAATATCGAATTATCGTTTCGGTAAATAAAAAAATTAAAATATAAAAATTAAAAAGCAGAAAAACACTAATTTAAATAATAAAGCTTAAATAAAATTAAATTGATAGTCAAACTGATTTTTACTTTTTATATTTTTAATAAAAAACGTATATAAATACAAAAAAAAAATAAAATCCTCGAGAAAAGTATTTCCCAGGAAACCAGGCGAATCTTATTTAATATGCTTTCCAGCCTTTATCCCGACCTTTTCTTATTCTTTTTAATATAATTCTAATAACTGGTTTTTTAGCAATCACTTTTATAAAATGTTTTACTTAAATATTATTTCCAGCTTTTATAATATTATCCGGCCCCTACGGCCTATCCGCAAAAAGTGCTATTCGAGGGTTAATAAGAGGCAGAAGGTCTTGGCGGATCACCTGACTTATACACGTGATGTTGGTTACTAACATATAATTAAACCAGCGAATTATAAAAAAGCAAAATGCTTTTGTTTTATTCGCTAAACCAATTGAAATAAAAAAAAACGTTAGAATCGAAAGAAAAAAAGATTTTGAAATTCGAAAAAGATTCGATAAAACTATCAGAAAAACGCTTATAATAAAAGAAATTAACGACGATATAAAAAATATCGACACCGATATTCCGGTTTAAATTATTCAGAAAATACCAGCTTTTAAACGCCTATTATTAATATGACAGCTGGCTTAGGGGTGATCATAATGATATGGGCCGAAAGATACGCGTGTACGTTGAATACTAAGGTGAAGAGCTCTAAGGTAAACGGGAGCTCTGAACTATTAAATACAGGTTGGTAGGGGTCCGTGCGCAAGCCTTAAACCAATTTACTACTGGCAATTACCACTGGCAGAACTACCACTGGCCATTTACCACCGGCCAGGATCGTAACACTACCCCTCCCTTTCGAAGAACTGGTCCCCAGATCTGAAGCCGTAGAACCTAACCCGTATTTCCTTCCATATTTTCAACCCATCAGGCAGACGTAGGTTGCCAGCCATTTTGTCGCAAAGGCAGGCGTAGGTTGCCAGCCGTTTTAATCGTATAGGCAGGGGTAGGTTGCCAGCCGTTTTAATCGTATAGGCAGAGGTAGGTTGCCAGCCGTTTTGATCGCGTAGGCAGACGTAAATTGCCAGTGTTGTATGCAGTCAGGTGCAAGCTTTAGTAGATCGACAGGCTCAGCGAAAAGGTCGAATCGTATTGAATAGTATGCAGTTAGGTGCAAGCTCTAGTAGCAGTAAGGTGCGAGCTCGTAAATCGACAGGCTTGGTAAAAAGGTCGAATCGTATTAAAAGAAAGAGGGTTTCGAATTGCAAAGGCAGGTCGAAATGAGGGACGGGCTCCAGCTTTTTTTGGAAACAAGATCAATGGAAGGGAATATTAATCGAGGCACCGATGAATAAACGTCGGTACGGGCGGCCTGAAAGGAGTTCAAGTTGCAGAGGCAGATCGAGTCCTTAACCGTGGATACAAAGCTTCCCAGCTAGATACAAAGCTTCTCAGCGGAGTGTGTGTATGTTTGACCTTAGTATTATATGACAGCTGGCTTAGGGGTGATTATAATGATATGGGCCGAAAGATACGCGTGTACGTTGAATACTAAGGTGAAGAGCTCTAAGGTAAACGGGAGCTCTGAACTATTAAATACAGGTTGGTAGGGGTCCGTGCGCAAGCCTTAAACCAATTTACTACTGGCAATTACCACTGGCAGAACTACCACTGGCCATTTACCACCGGCCAGGATCGTAACAATTAATACGAAGCGAAAAATAAATCGACAAATATATTAGCTCCGAAGCCGTCGATAAAGCTATTAAAAAGATTATAAAACAGAAAATTAAATTGAAATTCAGCGATTTATTTAATACAGGAAAAAAATTCGATAAAATTATTAATAAACAAATCCCTATATTAAAAAAAAACGAAAAGATTAAAATCATTCGAGAAAAAAACGATTTTGAATTAGAAAAAAACTAGAAAAAAATTTATAACACCGCAATTAATTTAGCCGATAAAAAGAAATCTTCGGAAAAAATCAGCTTTTTAGCTCTCGCTATAAAAACTTAAAAATCAAAACGACGAAACTGCTTTTACACGGTTATAAAAGTTTTAAAAATGAAAATTATACTTAAGAAAAGTACGACCGCTCTCGCTTTATTTAATAGCGGAGCCGAAATTAATTGTATAAACCAAAAAACGGCCGAAGCTAATAATATTCCGATTATTACCGATAAGCGAATAATTTACACTACCGTTAATAAAAATACGATTAATATAAAACGGTGATACCTTGTATTGATGGGAGTTGGTAGTTTTAGCTATGGTCGAGGCATAGACCTTTCCGAAACTCTCTGCCACTAACTACCTTCAACAGATATAAGAGCAAAGCATTCTTTTAGATAATACTATAAATACGCAGTTCAATTTATATTTTTATTTTTATTTTTTTTTTTTTTTCAGTTTTTTTTAGGGATTCCTTAGATTATTTTACTTATCGACACGTGGCCGTATCAGTCTGGTTTTCCTATCTATTTTTATATTTGATAATTTACGCAAGAATTTAAACTTCGATGTTTCGTTTTTATATATTCGCCGATGCATTTTTTAAATTTATAATTAAAATCGATTTCGATATTTCGCTATTACGGTTTAAAAAACTTTTTATATGGTATTGTTCGCAGTTGTATTATATAAAAAACTTTTAATAACTTTCCTTATTTTACGCACAATTATTAAACTACAAAAATACAATATATTTTAAAACGTTTGAAATTACGGTCAGGCAATCCTGAACCGTGCGAAATTTAAAGCTCGAAAATCGCTTTTTTGTTTAAAAATAATAAATCGAATATTGGTTTATACGCTTCGACCGCTGCGCTCGGCCTTTCTGAATTAGATTTTTTTTAATCAAACGTTTGGCGAGAATTCAACTTTCTGATTTTACGCTTTGTGATTGTAACAATTACAATTTGCGGCTTTTTATTAAAAGTAATAAAGAAATAGCTGTACGTGCATTGGCCTGAGCCACGGAATATCGAAACCGTAAATCATATAGCAATATTATATCAATCCAATTAATTTATTAAAAAACAAGTTTTTTAATATATTATTTAAATATTTAAACGCAACCTTATTTCATTTAATTTTTTTAAAAAACATAAAAATTTTTTTAATAGCTTTTTTATTAAAAACGATTTTTTTCATACTAAAAACTTTTAACTTGCAATTTCAGAAAACATTTATTTATTTAATTCAAACTTTACTAATACTTTTCTTAACATTATAAACAACGACGCTTTTCGTTTTTTTATGCAAGGCCGCATACTCTTCCCTGGCTCCCTTGGTGCATTCTTATTCAGTAGCGCTAATATTACCGATTTTATCGAAAAATATAAAAAAATTTATAAAAATTTCGGAGTTTTTGAAATTAAGATATTCGATAAGCTTTTTCGCTATTATAACCTAATTACTAAAAATATTATTAAATCGATAAATAAATAAAAGGCTATTAAAGCTCGAAACTGGCGCAAACTAATTAAAGCTTTGAAATCGAAATTCCGAAACTACGATCGCTAGCAAATTCGCGATACTATCGCTTTTTTTAAATAATTTATTATAATAATTCGCTAAATCAAAAAATTCAAAATTTATTATCGTATTTATACGAAAGTTTTTAACGTTTTCGTTAACAAAAAAGTCTTAAACAAAATTAAGCAAAAAAAACTGTTTTTATTTGGCTTTTTAATTAGCATTCGCAATAAAATTATTAAGCATTTTAAAATTAATAAATAAAACCCTGAAACCTTCGATTAATATTTCAAATTTATAGAATTCGTTTTTAAACAAAACTAAAACGAACGTACTATTAAAACTATAAATCAAAAAAAATCTTTTTTTCCTATTTATAAAAAAGACGTAGAAGTCTTAATGCAAAAATATGCCCAGCTATTAAAAGTTACCGAAATCGCCAAAAAACAATTAATTATTATATTATTTAATCGTTTTGCAAAATTTTATTAGCTTGGAAAAGCTTAATAAAAATATCGAAACTTTCGTATTAAAATTTACCGATATTAAAATTTAAAAATTTCAAAGCAAAATCGAAAATCTTATACAGCAGCAGAAAAAACTTTTTTACGTTAACTCGGATAATAAAAACGATTAAAATAATCTTTATAACAATTACTTTTTTTAAAATGCGCGAAACGATTAGCTTCGCTAAGCCATCGTAAAAATAATAGCTGCTTAATAGCAATCTTTTTATGCTAGCGATCAGAATTAGCGAAATATTAATTATAATAACGATTATTAAAAAAAAAAAAAAAACCAACGCGGAAACCAAAATCGCGGTTATTAAAATAATAAAAGTAATTATTAAAACAGATTTTATAGTTTTAAATATAGGTTTTGTATCAACAAAAAAATTTATTACGAAAAATCTTATATTCGCTTAAAATGCAAAGCATTTAATTTTTATATAAATAATAATATTTGTTATATTAATAAATACGAAGCGATTTGCTTCGGCCCGACGGAAGCAGAAATAAGCCTTTTTAACAAAGCTGAAAACTAAAGCTGGTTAAATACTATTCGCTTAAAAATAAAAAGTACGAAATAGAACGATTGCTTGGAAAACAGAAAAAATGCGAAAACGATTTTTACTAATAAAAGAAAAAACATTCCCGAAAGCGTATTTATTAAAAAAAAAACCTTTATCTTAAATATAAATGGAATTCAAATGTATAAATAAAAAACAAATATATATATTATTAATGCAAATATCGTATTTGCAAATATTATAGCTGCATAATTAAGCCAGCGAATTATAAAAAAGCAAAATGCTTTTATTTTATTCGCTAAACCAATTGATATAAAAAAAAACGTTAAAATCGAAAAGGAAAAAAATTTTAAAATTCGAGAAAAAACCGACGAAATTATTAAAAAAATACTTATAATAAAAAAAATTAACGACGATATAAAAAATATCGACACCGATATTCCGGTTTAAATTATTCAAAAAATATCGGCTTTTAAGCGCCCATTATTAATGCGAAGCGAAAAATAAATCGACAAATATATTAGCTCCGAAGCCGTCGACGAAGCTATTAAAAAAATTATAAAACAAAAAATTAAATTAAAATTTAGCGATTTATTTAACACAAAAAAAAAATTCGATAAAATTATTAATAAACAAATTTTTGTATTAAAAAAAAACGAAAAGATTAAAATTATCCGAAAAAAAAACGATTTTAAATTGGAAAAAAATTAAAAAGAAATTTATAATATCGCAATTAATTTAGCCGATGAAAAGAAATCTTCGGAAAAAATTAGCTTTTTGGCCTTTGTTATAAAAATTTAAAAATCAAAACGACGAAACTGCTTTTATACGGTTATAAAAGCGCCGAAAATAAAAATAATGCTTAAAAAAAATACGACCGCTTTCGTTTTACTCGATAATAAAACCGAAATTAATTATATAAATCAGAAAACAGCCGAAGCTAGTAATATTTCGATTATTACCGATAAACGAATAATTTATACCACCGTTAATAAAAATCACGATTAAATTTAATAAAATTATACGAAATATAAAAGTCGACGTTAAAAATATTATTATTTATAAAAACTTTTTAATAATAAAAAAATACTTTTATTTTATTATTTTTAAAATATTTTAAATTCTGGAAAATTTCGTCAGTTTCAAATACACCGAAAACGGCCAGATAAAAACCTTTTTTTAAAACTAAAACCGGTTTTTTTAAAATTAAATCACCGTCGCCGGCGATAAAATTTTTTTAATCGACGTTTTATCGGAAAACGAATAGCCGGCTTTGGTTTTAAAACAGACGCTGAATTATAACAAAACCTGGAAAATACTCGGCTAAAAGCATTTACGTTATTAATCGAAATAGCATCGCGAATAAAATTAACTAATATTAATATTTTTAGTTATTAATTCGAAAATAAAAGTTTCGAAAATTTCGTTTTCGTATTAAACAAACCCGACCTATATACCTTACCCTTTTGTATTAATATCAATACTTTTTACAAACGCAAAGCTAATAAAATACGATCCGTAAATTTTAGCGAATCCGGTAAAAATATTTCCGAAAAAATAAACGATTAGTTCGAAAAAAATAAAACGACAAAATTATTTTAATTAATTACTAGCGAATTCGAAAAATTTATCACCGGCCGATTTTCCAACTTATTATTTAACAGCCGATTTATAAAAAAACGATTTGATAATTTAGCAATCGGAATTTAATTTTTGCTAAAAAAAAAAAAAGTTTTATACGAAATTTTACGCAACCGAAAAAAAACTATAACTTTTGATTTTACCGAAATAAGCCAATTTAGTTTTAACGTTACGTTTTATATCGATATTAAAACCGTGCTTTACGAAGCCTGGCAAAAAAAAACTTTTTCAGTTTTTAAAATTTTTTAAAATAAAATAATCGAAATGCTAAAACGAATTAAGCAAAAAATCTTCGAATTCTGCTACGGCCTATACAAAAATAAATAATTTATCGTTGCGAAAAAAAAAAAAAGCATTTACAAATTTATTATCGCAATCGTCGAAATAAATAAAATAATAATACGAAACGCTAACGTGCTATTTAACGTCGATTAATTTTCAAACGAATTCGCAAAATTAACGATCGTTTCCTTTTTCGATTTGTTTTCCGGCTACGATTATTTAATGCTTAATCTACGATTTCGAAATATAACAGCAATTTAAATTTCAATCGAATTGCTGCGTATAACGAAAATACTTATAAAAGCTATCAATTTAATCGCTTAATTCGTAAAAATCGTATATAAGATTCTTATGATTTGCATTTTCGATATTACTTTGCTTTACGTTAACGACGTCGAAATAAAAGATTCCAGATTATATTATAATTATAAAAAGATTTTTTTTAAAATTCGACGCTATATAATAAAACATATTTAAAATATCGATAAAATTATAATTTGCTTCGAAAAAACTAAAGCTATTATTAGCTTTCGATTAAAATTTTGTATATCCGAAATAAATATCGTTAGTTATATAATTAACAGCGCTGGCCGCCATTTTTAACGAAAAAAAATTAAAAAAATTTGCGAATAAAAAAAATATAAAAATATTATCGAAGCCAAAGCTTTTATTAGCGTTATGATTTATTATCGCAATTAAATCAAAAACTTTTTTTAAAAAACTGTATTTATTTACGCTACGATAAAAAAAAAATCGATTTCGTTTAGAAAAAAAAGCAAAACAAAATTATAAAAATTTTTAAAAACGACCTTTTATCGGCCTTATCGCTTATGCGGATCGATTATAATTTAAACGCAGAAAAAATTATTTTGATTATCGACGCTAATATTTTCGGTTAAAAAATTGTATTGCAATAAATCGACGAAAACAAAAAACGGCATTTTTTACGATTCGAAAACGGCTTATAATCCTTCGCGAAAATACGCTACGATGCTATCAAACGAAAATATCGAAGCGCTTTTAAAACAATAAAAAAAATAAAAAGCGAATTGTACGGCGTATATTTTATTTTAAAAACAAACGCAAAAGTTTTTATCAATTAATTAAATAAAAAAGTTAATAATCTGCCAAAAGCATTTGTTATTAATTAAATAATTTAAATGCGATTTATAAATTTCGAAATTAAATATATTAAAAAAATAATTAATACAGCGGCAAACGGCTTTTTTAAAAAAAAACGTTTTTATCCGTTTGATTTCGCTAAATAAAACGAATAAAATATCAACGAATAAATCGCTAACGAAATCGGCTGCTTCGCTATCTGCGCTTTAGATTTTATAAAACTAAAACTATTCGCGTTGCTATTTCGATTGGCATCGCGAGTAAAAAATATTAATTTTCGGGCCGAAAGCATTCGCGTTATTATTTCGGCTGGCACCGCGAATAAATTTAACCGAAAACGATCGGAATAAGCCGATTAACGACGAAAATAAACTTTTAATCGATAATTACGAAACCGAAGATTTTTATTTAATCGTATATTATTTAACTATTTTATTTAAATTATTTAATATACCAAATTATCAGTTTAAATTATTTAAAAACCAAGCTTTCGATTATATTTTAGCCGATAAAAAGCTGTATAAAATAAAAAATAATATATATTAAAAACGTTTAATAATAAATAATAAAACTGAAAAATTTCAAATCATAAAAGAAATCTACGAAAAAGTGTTTTATAAAAAAGCTAAAGCCATTTATTACCGAATTAAAAACGATTTTTAATAAAAAAAGTATTTCGAAAATTGCAAAGCTTTCGTTAAAAGCTGTATTTTTTATTAAAAACGAAAGCTTAGGCGAAAAAAAAATTTATTATATCCGACGTGGTTTTTTAAAATCTGAAAAAAAATTAATTTCGACGTTATACGCGTATTAATTACCGATCGCGGTTATACGTGTTTTGTATTCGCTATTAACGACTTATTTAAATAGCCTGAAAAGCGATTTTTCCGAAACGTTATTTTCGAAGCTATAACGATTTTTTTTTAAAAAAACGTTGTATATCGACACGGTTTGTTTAGCAAATTAAACGTCGATAATAAATCCGAAAACAAAAGAATTATTAAAACTTTTACAAAAAAATACGGCATTTAGCGTATTTAAATTTTAGCTTATAATTCGAAAAGCAACGGATCCGTGAAACGAAATTATAGGAATATTTTTAACGGCCTTTTAAAAGCTATTCGAAAAAGCTATAAGCGTTGATCGCGGAAATTCTCGGAAATGCTTTTTACTATACGCATATGCATATACGCTTTTATTAAAATAATTCCATTTTTCATTTAATACGGCAAAAACGCCCGACTGCTTTTGGAAACAAAATAGCTTGTATAAAAGTTTTATAACGTAATTAAAATAAAAACAAAAGCTGATTTATTAACAATAAAATTTAAACAATTAAATTACCGCGATATAAATATAAAAAAAATAATTCTAAAAAAAAAAAAGATATAAAAAAGCAGTTAAAAAAATCTGAAATAAAATCAAAATTTAAAAAAAAACGTTAATTAAAAAAAAAAATTTGATTTTAATTTACGACGTTTAACGCGCTATTAACAAATCGACCGATACTAAATTTAATTATAAATGGCTCGGACCTTACGAAGTATGCGAGGCCGAATTAAATAAAAGCTATTATAAGCTTACGGAACTCGATGGAACAAAACTGAAAAAAACGTTCGTTGCCAACCGGTTAAAGCGATTTTACAAAAAAAACCAGCAAATTTATCCTTTGGATTTTAAATTAAACAGCGATTTCGATTTTAGCGATTCCGACGACGATTCCGATTAAAGCGATTATATTTCTGAAAAAGAATCTTTTGGAAAGGTTTGGAAACAACCGGATAATAACTCCGCTATTAAAAGCATAATTTAAATCGTAATTCCATTTATAACCGAAAAAAAAAAAGATATATATAAAATTGTTTACTAACTGTTTTATTGTTTTTATTACCTATTGTTTTTTTTTTATTATATATTATTTTACTGTTTTTATTTTGCTTGTTTATATACAATTTAATTATTCTGTTTTATATACGTTATTTATTTTAAAAACTTTTTTTTATATTATTTAAAACACTTATTATACTTTTTTTTGTTTAATTATTTTTTTATTTACTAAAATAAAAGCTTTGTATATATTTAAGCCGTATATTTAATACATTTATATTGCTCGCATATTTTACGAAAACTATTTTTTATATATTTTATTATTTGCTACTTTTTATACTATTTATTTTTTTCGTTGTTTTAAACGGGTGTTTATTTAAACAGTTATAATTTATTAAAAAAATATTATACGAATTCTCGTAACTTTTAAATACAAATACTTTATAATTTCCGTATTTTTTTTTCCCAATTATTTTTTAATAAACGCAATATATTTTTTTAATTAATAAACTTATCGATATTATATCGTTTTTTAAATAAAGCGTTGCTAAATCTAACAAATTTATTTTTAATTTATTTTAAAACGGAATTATTATACGCAACTTTTCCGAATTTAAGCAAGCATATAATACCGCTATTTTAAATTAACAAGCAGCTTTCGTAAAAAAATATTTATAAAACAATTCGATATAATAATTAAAAAACGTTAACGAATTTTTATTCGATTATAAAAGTTTTATTAAAACTGAATTCGTTCGCAAAAGCTTTAATTACGACAAATTTCTGCTAAATTACGACAACGCTTTAAAAGCTTTCGCCGAAGCAAAAAAAGCTCGAAATAATAAAAAAAAAATAATAAAACCGAGTTTTTACGCTTTTTGCTAAATTAACGAGAAAAAAATATTTTAAAAATACGTTTTTAATAAAATCACCGATATTATTTTATTTCGGCATTTCGCTCGCTTTTTCGAAACTATTACTTTTACGAAAAAAAAAGTCTGGATATTAAACGCTTATATTTTTAAAGCGCAAGCCCTGAAAACTAATAATTTAAAAACTCGCAGATTTACAGGTTTTTTTACAATTATTTGCAAATTAATCGACGACGCTATGCAATCGCCAAAAAAAGTTTTAATCGGCTGCGAAATTTTAAATTTAATTTTTTTTTAAAACAAAAAACTAAACGTTACTAAATGCGGCATTTTTATATTAAAAAAAAAAAAACAACGCTATTCCGACATTTTAAATTTACGACGACGACGAAAAAAAAACGAAAAAAAGCTAATATTATTTTCGTTTAATTCGAAAAAATACACGCGGTAGCAATTAATATTTTTAAAACAGCTAAAATAATTCGGCGATTTTTATTTTCAATTATCGAAAACGAATTCGAAAACGAAATTAAAAACGTAATAGCAAATAACCGTTTATTCGTATATAAAAAACTTATTATATTTATAAAAACGATTTCGGAAAAAATAAAAGCAAAAAACGTAAAAAAGCGCGCCGATATTTCCGAAATTTTTTTTGTTCGAAAAAAAAAATTATTCGCGTCGCTAACAAAAAAAGCACCGCGAATAAAAACAGCCGGAAATCGACGCCGAGCTATAAGTTTTAAATTAATTAATAAAAAACGCGACGACTTTACGAAATCAGATTTAAAAAACGCCGGCATTTCGAAAAAAAAAAACTTAAACAATTTTAAATCTGACCTTTCGAAATTAAATATATAAATATTAAAAACGCTTGCTGCGTTTAAAAACGTCGTACTATTATCGCTAATATTTCAAATTTTAATAAAAATATTTAAAATTTCGATTATTATACGATTCGATCGAAAAAGCTTAAAAAAAAACATCGAAATTATCGCGGAAAAAATCATACAAAAAACGCAAAATTAAATTACTCTATTTAAAACTTTCGCTTTCGACGACGAAACGATTTAAAAGTTTTACTTCGATTTTTTTATATAAAAATCAAATAAATCCGTCAGCTTTTTTTTTTTGCTTCGAACGAAAACTAAACCAAGCTTTTTTCGGAAAATTGCAAATATAATACGCCGAAACAAATAAAAAAGATTTTTAAAAACAATAATTCGTTTTTATTCGAATTTTCTTTCGCTAAAAAACTCCGATTTTTTAATTTCGTTTTTACAAATAATATCAACGCTAAAAAAAACGGCAAATTCTGCTATTTTCACGTACGCTGTTACGCGGCGTATTGCGATTTAATTATAAAAAAAATCGACGTTATCGATTTTGCTAATCGATTCGCTATTATTAAAAATTCGAATTACGACGTATTCGAAATTAATTTTAATAATTAATTTATATTCCGACGAAAAATTGCGAAAATTATTTAAATACGTATTAAAGCTTATTTGGAATACGCAAATTTCAAAATAAACTCTAAAGTATTTAACGCGATTATAAAACTCGATTAAAACGTAAAAAAATAAAAGCAACGAATATTTTTAAAAACCGATTTTTTTGGCCTTTCGACCGAAAATATATTTTAAAATCTATTTAAATTAAGCTGCAAATTCGTTAATTACGTAAAGTTTCATAACGGAAAAAACAAACTATTGCTGTATTTTATAAAAAAAAAAATAATTATATATAAATATTATTTCCGACTAATTAAAACCTAAAAAGCGCTTACAGCTTTTTTCGCCAATATATTTTATAATTTTATTTAATAAGCTTCAAAATGCATTCCGGCTTTTACCTCGCTATTTTGATTATTCGGAACCCTGGAAACTGCCGCCTCGTGGCATATTTTAACGTTCCGATCGCTTTAGGTTTCGCTAGCCCCGACCGTATTACAATTATAAAATTCGATATCGCCGATTTTTAAAAAAAGAAAAAAATCGAAAACTTTACCGACGCTATTTTCGATTATCACGTTCTGCTTGCATTCGCATATAATTCGAAAATAATCGAAGCTTATTTACAATTATATTACGACGCCAAGCTAATTAAAACCATTCAGAAAAGCTTAGCTTTTGTGACGACTCATTCGTTTGCCCCTCGCGTCACCCCAGCAACTACGTATAGTTGCAAGCTCCCTGGTCTCCTGGTGGGTCTCCTATCAATTATGGAAACTATTATATATATAAGGCTCTCTCCTTTTAGCAACCTCTGCCTTCTGCAATTATTAATTTTAAATAAATATCTTTGTTACAAAACCAAAAGCTCGTTTTCTCATACCATATAAACAAAGCGACCAATTGACTGATTTCCCAACCCTTCGACTGATTAAATCGTTATATTATCAACAACTCTTTTTCTACGCTAACGACGGCGTAAACTATTTCTCCCCTCGAATTCTTTACGAATTACACCAAGATAATCGACCGGTCGTAAAAAAGCCTATTTCCGCACTTTGCGAAAAATAGCTTTTGTTTAACGATTTTCCTCTTAACAGAGCTTTTCAGCTCCTGCTACTACACCTCAACCTCCCTCCTCCTTTTAATCAGCGAAAAAGCAACCTTTCCCAAAAGCTTTTTTTTCTAAAAAACAATCCTTCCTCCGAAAAAAAAAAAACAAAAAAAAAAAAGCAAAGCGCCAACCACTTCGCCTGCCACCTTTTTTTTACAGCCTAATGCTAAAAGCGTTTAATTAAAACTCTTGCAAAATCAACTAAAAAAAACGCAAAAGCGTAAACGACAACTTCTGGAAACTATACGATTGCGACAGACTTTTTAATTAAAACGTTTAATAAAATTTATCGAACGTGCCTCTGCCAATCGCGAATCTGCTGTTTTTCCTTTTTTTCGCAACGTTTTATTTTAACCAACAAACGCTGCAAATTAATTTCTACGCTTTTCGCGAACTTTTTTTGGATTTCTTTATAACGGCCAAAACCCTAGCGCGCCTTTTAAACGCTATAATTCCCATTTATTTGCTGATTTTCGATTAATTCGCATAAAGCGCGTTCCGAATTTTAAGTTTAAATTAAATAATAGCAAAAATTATAAAACACGCTATTAAAAAACTAAAATTCTCGACAATTTCGAATTTTACCACAATTATTTCGTTAGCGATCGATTTCGTAAAAATTATATATTCGATCAAATCGAAAACGTAGCAAAAGAATTTCTTATTCTACGTATTTTGGACCGTTCCGATCTTATATTTTCCGAAAAATTAATAAAAAAAATCGCCGATTTTCTGGCCGACCTTTCCGACGTTTAAAAAGCCGAAAACGAATTTAAAATGCTTATAATGTAAAACGGTGATACCTTGTATTGATGGGAGTTGGTAGTTTTAGCTATGGTCGAGGCATAGATTTCTCCGAGACCCTCTGCCACTGACTACTTTCAACAGGTATAAGAGCAAAGCACTTTTTTAAATAATACCATAGGCACGCAGTTTAATTCATATTTTTTATTTATTTTTCTTTTCTTTTTTTTAGTTTTTTTTAAAGATTTCTTAGGCTATTTTACCCACCGATATATGGCCGTATTAATTTGGTTTTCCTATCTATTTTTACATTTGATGATTTACGCAGGGATTTAAACTTCGGTGTTTCGTTTTTATATATTCACCGATGCATTTTTCAAATTCTTAGTTAAAATCGATTTCGATATTTCGCTATTACGGCTTAAAAAACTTCTTATATAGTATTATTCGCAGCTGTATTATGTGAAAGACTTTTAATAGCTTCCTTTATTTTACGTATAGTTATTGGATTACAAAAATGCAATACATTTTAGAAACGTTTGAAATTACGGTCAGGCAATTTTGAACCGTGCGAAGTTCAAAGCTCGAAAATCGCTTTTTTGTTTAAAAATAACAAATCGAATATTGGTTTATACGCTTCGATCGCTGCGTTCGACCCTTCTGAATTAGATTTTTTTTAATTAAACGCTTGGCGAAAATTTAATCTTCTGATCTTACGCTTTGTGATTATAGCAATTACAATTTGCGGCTTTTTATTAAAAATAGTAAAAAAATGGCTGTACGTGCATTAGCCTAAGCCACGGAATATCGAGACCGTAGATTATACAATAATATTATATCAATCCAGTTAACCTATTAAAAAACAAGTTTTTTAACACGTTATTTAAATGTTTGGACGCAATCTTATTTTATTTAATTTTTTTAAAAAACACAAAGACTTTTTTAATAGCTCTTTTATTAAAAACGATTTCTTTTATACTGAAAACTCTTAACCTGCAACTTCAAAAAACACTTATTTATTTAATTCAAACCCTACCAATATTTTTATTAATATTATAAACAACGACGCTTTTCGTTTTTTTATGCGAAGCCGCATACTTTTTCCTGGCTCCCCTGGTGCATTTTTATTTAATAGCGCTAATATTACCGATTTTATCGAAAAATATAAAAAAACCTGTAAGGATTTCGAAGTTTTTAAGATTAAAATGTTCGATAAACTTTTTCGCTATTATAACCCAATTATTAAAAATATTATTAAGTCGATAAATAAATAAAAGGTTATTAAGGCTCGAAACTGGCGTAAGTTAGTTAAAATCTTGAAATCGGAATTCCGAGACTACGATCGCTAGCAAATTCGCGATACCATCGCTTTTTTCAAACAATTTGTTATAATAATTCGCTAAGCCAAAAAACTTAAGGCCTATTATCGTATTTATACGAGAATATCTGACGTTTTCGTTAACAAAAAAGTTTTAAGCGAAATTAAGCAAAAATTGTTTTTATTTAGCTTTTCAACTAGCATTCGCAACAAAACTATTAAATACTTTAAGATTAACGAACAAAACTTTAAAACTTTCGATTAATATTTCAAATTTATAAAGTTCGTTTTCAAATAAAACCAAAGCGAACGTATTATTAAAGCCATAAACCAAGAAAAATCGCCCTTTTTTATTTATAAAAAAGACGTGGAAGCTCTAGTGCAAAAATATGCCCAGCTATTAAAAGTTATCGAAATCGCTAAAAAACAATCAGTTATTATATTATTTAATCGTTCTGCAAAACTTATTAATTTGGAAAAGCTTAATAAGAATATCGAAACTTTCGTATTAAAATTTACCGATATTAAGATTTAAAAGCTTCAAAGCAAAATCGAAAGTCTTATGCAGCAGCAAAAGAAATTTCTTTACGTTAATTCGAATGATAAAAACGACCAAAATAGCTTTTACAACAATTATTTCTTTTAAAATGCGCGAAGCGATCAATTTCGCTAAATTATCGTAAAAGTAATAGCTGCCCAATAGCAATCTCTCCGTGCTAATAATCAGAATCAGCGAAATATTAATTATAATAACGATTATTAAAGGAAAAAAGAAAACTAACGCGGAAACCAAAATCGCGGTTATTAAAATAATAAAAATAATTATCAAAACAGATTCCGTAGCTTTAAGTATAAATTTTGTAATAACAAAGAAATTTATTGCGAAAAACCTTATATTCGCTTTAAATGCAAAACATTTAATTTTTGTATAAACAATAGTATTTGTTATATTAATAAGTATAAAGCGATTTATTTCGGACCGACGGAAGCAGGAATGGGCCTTTTTAATAAAGCTGAAAATCAAAGCTGATTAAACACTATCCGCTTAAAAATAAAAAATACGAAATAGAACGACTGCTTAAAAAACAAAAAGAATGCGAAAACGATTTTTATTAATAAAAGAAAAAACATTCCAAAAAGCGTATTAATCAAAAAAAAAACCTCTACCCTAAGCGTGAATAAAGTTTAAATATATAAATAAAGAACAAATACATATATTACCAATGCAAATATCGCATTTACAAATATTATAGCTGTATAATCAAACCAGCGAATTACAAGGAAGCAAAGCGCTCCTGTTCTATTCGCCAAACCAATTGATATAAAGAAAAACGTCAGAATCGAAAAAAAAAAAAATTTTGAAATTCGAAAAAAAACCGATGAAATTATTAAAAAAACGCTTATAATGAAAAAAATTAACGACGATATAAAAAATATCGACACCGACATTTCGATTTAAATTATTTAAAAAGTATCAGCCTTTAAGCGCCTATCACTAATGCGAAGCGAAAAATAAATCGATAAATATATTAGCTCCGAAGCCGTCGACGAAGCTATTGAAAAAATTATAAAACAGAAAATTAAATTGAAATTCAGCGATTTATTTAGTACAAAAGAAAAATTCGATAAAGTTATTAATAAACAAATTTTATATTAAAAAGAAACGAAAAGATTGAAATCATTTAAAAAAAAAACGATTTTAAATTGGAAAAAAACCAGGAAAAGATTTATAACATCGCAATTAATTTAGCCGATAGAAAGAAATTCTCGGAAAAAGTCAGCCTTTTGGCCTTCGCTATAAAAACCTAAAAGTCAAAACGACGAAACTGCTTTTACACGGTTATAAAAGCGCTAAAAATAAAAATTATATTTAAGAAAAATACGACCGCCCTCGTTTTATTCGATAGTAGAACCGAAGTCAATTGCATAAACCAGGAAATAGCCGAAGCTAATAATATTCCGATTATTACCGATAAACGAATAATTTACACGACCGTTAATAAAAATATTATTAAGTTTGACGGCATTGTACGAAATATAAAAGTCGACGTTAAAAATATTATTATTTATAAAAACTTTTTGGTAATAAAAAATGCTTCTATCCTATTATTTTTGAAATGCTTTGGATTCTGAAAAGTTTTGTTAGCTTTAAATATACCGAGAACGGCCAGATAAAAGCTTTTTTCTAAAACTGGAACCGATTTTTTTAAGATTAAATCACCGTCGCCGGCGACAAAATCTTTCTAGTCGACGTTTTATCGGGAAACGAATAGCCGGCTTTAATTTCAAAACAAACGCTGGGCTATAACAAAACTTGGAAAATACTCGGCTAAAAGTATTCGCGTTATTAATCGAAATAGCACCGCGAATAAAATTGGCTAATATTAATATTTTTAATTATTAATTCGGAAATAAAAGTTCCGAAGATTTCGTTTTCGTATTAAACAAACCAGATTTATACATCCTACCTTTTTGTGTTAATATCAGCATTTTTTATAAGCGCAAAGCTGATAAAATACGATTCGTAAATCTTGGCGAATCCGGTAAAAATATTTTCGGAAGAATAAACGATTAATTCGAAAAAAACGAAGCAATAAAACCATTTTAATCCGTTACTAGCGAATTTAAAAGATTTATTACCGGTCGATTTTCTAATTTATTATTTGGCAGCCGATTTACAAAAAAACGATTTGATAATTTAGCAATCGAAACCCAATTTTTGCCAAAAAAAAAAAAGGTTTTGTACGAAGTTTTACGCAACCGAAAAAAGGTTATAGTTTTCGATTTTACCGAAATGGGCCAATTCAGCCTTAACGTTACGCCTTATATCGATATCAAAACCGTATTTTACGAAGCCTGGCAAAAAAAAACCTTTTTAGTTTTTAAAGCTTTTTAAGATAAAATAGTCGAAATGTTAAAAGAACGAATTAAATAAAGGATTTTCGAATTCTGCCACGGTCTATACAAAAACAAATGGTTTATCGTTGCGAAAAAAAAAGCATTTACAGATTTATTATCGCAATCGTCGAAATAAACAAAATAACGATACGAAACGCTAACGTGCTATTTAACGTCGATTAATTTTCAAACGAATTCGCAGGATTGATAATTGCTTTATTTTTCGATTTGTTTTTCGGCTACGACTATTTAGTGTTTAATCTACGATTTCGAAATATAACGGCAATTCAAATTCCGATCGGTTTATTACGCATAACGAAAGTATTTATAGAAGCCATTAATTTAATCGCCTAATTCGTAAAAATCGTATATAAGATTTTTATAATCTGCATTTCCGATATTGCTTTTTTTTATATTAACGACGTCGGAATAAAAGGCCCCAAATTATATTATAATAATAAAAAGATTTTTTTTAAAATTCGACGTTATATAATAAAACATATTTAAAACATCGACAAAATTATAGTCTGCTTCGAAAAAGCTAAAGCTATTATTGGCCCTCGATTAAAATTTTGCATGCCCGAAATAAATATCGTTGGCTATATAATTAATAGCGCCGGCCGCTATTTTTAACGAAAGAAAATTAAAAAAATCTGCGAATAAAAAAGGTATAAAAATATTACCGAAGCTAAAGCCTTTATTAACGTTGTGATTTATTATCGCAATTAAATTAAAAACTTTTTTTAAAAAGCTGCATTTATTTACGCTATAATAAAAAAAAAATCGATTTCGTTTAAGAAAAAAAGCAGAGCAAAATTATAAAAGTTTTTAAAAACGACCTTTTATCGGCTTTTTCGCTTATGCGAATCGATTATAGTTTAAACGCAAAAAAAATTATTTTAATTGTCGACGCTAATATTTTCGGTTAAAAAGCTATATTATAATAAATCGATAAAAACAAAAAACGATATTTTTCACGATTCGAAAGCGGCCTATGGTTTTTCGCGGAAGCACGCTACGATGCTACCAAACGAAAATATCGAAGCGTTTTTAAAGTAATAAAAAAAATGAAAAGCGAATTGTACGACGTATATTTTATTTTAAAAACGGACGCAAAAGTTTTTATCGATTAATTGAATAAAAAAGCTAATAACCTGCTAAAAGCATTCGTTATTAATTAAATAGCTTGGATACGATTTATAAACTTTGAAATCAGGCATATTAAAAAAATAATTAATACAGCGGCAAACGGCCTTTCCAAACGAAAATATTTTTATCCGTTTAATTTCGTTAAATAAAGCGAACAAAATATCGACGAATAAATTGCTAACGAAATCGGCTGCTTCGTTATTTACGCTTTAGGTTTTATAAAGCCAAAACTATTCGCGTTGTTATTTCGGCTGGCATCGCGAATGAAAAACACCGATTTTCGGGCCGAAAAAGCATTCGCGTCATTATTTCGGCTAGCACCGCGAATGGATTTGATCGAAAACGGTCGGAATAAGCCGATTAACGACGAAAATAAGCTTTTAATCGATAATTACAAAACCGAAAACTTTTATTTAATCGTATATTATTTAATTATTTTGTTTAAATTATTTAGCGTATTAAATTATCAGTTTAAATTATTTAAAAACTAAGCTTTCGATTATATTTTGGCCGACAAAAAGCTATACAAAATAAAAAACAATATATATCAAAAACGCTTAATAATAAATAACAAAGCTGATAAGTTTCAAGTTATAAAAAAAGCTTACGAAAAAATATTTTATAAAAAAATTAAAGCCATTTATTACCGAATTAAAAACGATTTTTAATAAAAAAAATATTTCGAAAACTGCAAAGCCTTCGTTAAAAGTTGCATTTTTTGCTAAAAACGAAAACCTGGCCGAAAAAAAAACCTATTATATCCGATATAGTTTTTTAAAATTTAAGAAAAAGTTAATTTCGACGTTATACGCGTACCGATCACCGACCGCGGATATATATGCTTCGTATTCGTTATTAACGATTTATTTGAATAGCTTAAAAAACGACTTTTTCGAAACGCTATTTCCGAAGTTATAGCGATTTTTTTTTAGAAAAACGTTATGTATCGATACGGGTTATTTGGCAAATTAAATATCGATAATAAATCCGAAAACAAAAGCGTTGTCGAAACCTTTATAAAAAAATACGAAATTCAGCGCATTCAAATTTCAGTTTACAATTCGAAAGACAACGGATCCGTAAAACAAAATTATAAAAACATTTTCGACGGCTTTTTAAAAGCCATTCGAAAAAGCTATAAGCGTTGGTCGCGGAAATTCTCGGAAATGCTTTTTGCTATACGCATATGCATATACGCGCCTATTAAAATAACCTTATTTTTTATTTAATACGATAAAAACGCTCGATTATTTTTGGAAACAAAATGGCCTGTATAAAAGCTTTATAACGTGGTTAAAATAAAAACGAAAGCAAATCTATTAATAATAAAGTTTAAATAGCTAAACTATCGCGATATAAATATAAAAAAAATAATTTTAAAAAAAAAAAGATATAGAAAAGCAGCTAAAAAAGTTTGGAATAAAACCAAGGTTTTAAAAAAAACGTTAATTAAAAAAAAAGATTTGATTTTAATTTACGACGTTTAACGCGCTATCGATAAATCGGCCGATATTAAGCTTAATTATAAATAGCTCGGACCTTACGAAATATGCGAGGCCGAATTAAATAAAAGCTACTACAAGTTCACGAAATTCGATAAAACGAAATTAAAAAAAACGTTCGCCGCCAACCGGTTAAAACGATTTTATAAAAAAAACCAGCAAGTTTATTTTTTAAATTCTGATTTAAATAACGATTTCGATTCCAGCGAATCCGACGACGACTTCGACCAAAGCGATTATACTTTTGAAAAAAAGAAACCCTTTGGAAAGGTCTGAAAACAACCGAACAATAATCCGGCGGCTAAAAACATAATTTAAATTGTAATTCCATTTATAACCGAAAAAAAGAAAAATGCTTACAAAATTGTTTACTAATTATTTTATTGTTTTTATTATCTATTGTTTTTTTTTTTATTATATACTATTTTATTGTTTTTGTTTTGCTTTGCTTATATATAATCTAATTATTCTGTTTTATATATATTATTTATTTTTGAAACCTTTTTTTATATTGTTTGGAACACCTACTGTATTTTTTTTTATTTAACTGTATTTTTGTTTACCAAAACAAAAGCTTTATATATATTTAAGCCGTATATTTAATATATTTATATTATTCGCATATTTTACGAAAACTATCTTTTATATATTTTATTATTTACTACTTTCTGTACTGTTTATTTCTTTCGCTGTTCTAAACGAATGCTTATCTGAATAGTTATAATTTATTAAAAAAACAATATGCGGATTTCCGTAATTTTTGAATACAAATATCCTATAATCCTCGTACTTTTTTTCAATTACTTTTTAATAAATATAATATATTTTCTTAATCAACGATCCTATCGATATTATATCGTTTTTTAAACAAAGCGTTGCTAAATCTAGCAAATTTATTTTTAATTTATTTTAAAACGAAATTATTATACGCAATCTTTCCGAATTTAAGCAAATATATAATGCCGCTATTCCAAACCAATAAACTGCTTTTGTAAAAACATTTATAAAACAATTCGATATAATAACTAAAAACGTTAATAAATTTCTGCTCGATTACAAAAGCTTCGTTAAAGCTAAATTCGTTCGCAAAAACTTTGATTACGACAAATTTCTGCTGAATTACGATAACGTTTTAAAAGTTTTCGCCGAAGCAAAAAAAGTTCGAAATAATAAAAAAAAAATAACAGACCGAGTTTTGCGCTTTTTGCTAAATTAACGAAAAAAAAATATTTAAAAATACGTTTTTAGTAAAATTACCGGTGTTATTCCATTTCGGCATTTCGCTCGCTTTTTCGAAATTATTACTTTTATTAAAAAAAAAGTTTAAATACTGAACGCTTACATTTTTAAAGCGCAAGCCCTGAAAGCTAACAACCCAAAGGCTCGCAAATTCATAAGCCTTTTTACAACTGTCTGCAAACTAATCGACGACGCTATGCAATCGCCAAAAAGAATTTTAGTCGGCTGCGAAATTTTAAATCTGATTTTTTTTCAAAATAAAAAACTAAGCGTTGCTAAATGCGGTATTTTTATACCGAACGAAAAAAACGATGCTATTCCGATATTTTAAACTTACGACAACGAAAAGAACGAAAAAGCTAATATTATTTTCGTTTAATTCGAAAAAACATACGCGGTAGCAATTAATACTTTTAAAACAGCTAAAACAATTCGGCGATTTTTATTTTTAATTATCGAAAACGAATCCGAAAACGAAACCAAAAGCGTAATAGCAGATAACCGCTTATTCGAATACAAAAAACCTATTATATTTATGAAAACAATTTCGAAAAAAATAAAAACAAAAAACGTAAAAAAGCGCGCCGATATTTTCGAAATCTTTTCTATTCGAAAAAAAAAACCATTCACGTCGTTAATAAAAAAAGCATCGCGAGTAAAAACAGCCGGAAATCGACGCCGAGTTATAAGCTTTAAGCTAATCAACAGAAAACGCGACGATTTTACGGAATCAGATTTAAAAAACGCCGGTATTCCGAAAGAAAAAAATCCAAACGATTTTGAATTTGACTTTTCGAAATTAAATACGCAAATATTAAAAACGCTTGCTGCGTTTAAAAACGTCGAACCGCTAATATTTTAAACTTTAATAAAAGCATTTAAAATTTCGATTATTATACGATTCGACCGAAAAAGCTTAGAAAAAAATATCGAAGTTATCGCGAAAAAAATCATATAAAAAGCATAAAATCAGATTATTTTATTTAAAACTTTCGCTTTCGACGACGAAACGATTTAAAAGTTTTATTTCGATATTTTTATATAAAAACCAAATAAATCCGTCAGCTTTTTTTCTTTTGCTTCGAACGAAAACTAAATTAAGTTTTTTTCGGAAAATTGCAAATATAATACGCTAAAACAAATAAAAAAAATTTTTAAAAACGGTAACCCGTTTTTACTCGAGTTTTTTTTCGCTAACTTCGATTTTTTAATTTCGTTTTTACGAATAACGTTAACGCTAAAAAAAACGGCAAATTCTGCTATTTTTATATACGCTGTTACGCGGCGTACTGCGATTTAATTACAAAAAAAATTAACGTTATCGGCTTTGCTAATCGATTCGCTATTATTAAAAATTCGGATTACGACGTGTTCGAAATTGATTTTAATAACCAGTTTATATTCCGACGGAAAACTGCGAAAATTATTTAAGCGCGTATTAAGATTTATTTAGGCTACGTAAATTTTAAAACAAACTTTAAAGCTTTTAGCGCGACTATAAAATTCGATTAAAACGTAGAAAAGTGGAAGCAACGAATATTCCCAAAAGCCGATTTTTTTGGCTTTTCGACCGAAAATATATTTTAAAATCTATCTGAACTAAGCTGCGAATTCGTTAATTACGTAAGGTTTTATAACGGAAAAAACAAACTATTGTTGCATTTTATAAAAAAAAAAATAATTATATATAAATATTATTTCCGATTAATTAAAACCCAAAAAGCGCTTATAGCTTTTTTCGCTAATATGCTTTACAATTTTATTTAATAAGCTTTTAAAATACATCCCGGCCTTTACTTCGCTGCTTTAATTATTCGGAACTTTAGAAACTGCCGCTTCGTAGCATATTTTGACGTTCCGATCGCTTTAGGTTTCGCTGGCCCCGACCGCATTATAATTATAAAATTCGATATCGCCGACTTTTAAAAAAAAAAAGATCGAAAACCTTACCGACGCCATTTTCGATTATTACGTTCTGTTTGCATTCGCATATAATTCGAAAATAATCGAAACTTATTTGCAATTATACTACGACGCCAAACTGATTAAAACCATTTAAAAAAGCCTAGCTTTTTCGTATTTCAGCGCGTTTAAAATAATAGCCTCGGCTATTTTATCGGACTACGAAACCGAAAGCTACGGAATAAAAAATAAAATAACCCTTGTCAGTTTTTCGACTAAGCAAAAGGTTTTCGTTAAATTCAGAACTCAAAAAACCGACGGCGCGATATTAATTTATTCGAATAATTACACGACGCAGAAGTACAAAAATTACTTCGAAAACGACAATCCGATAAGCAATTTAATATTATTTGTACTGCGGCGAAAGCAATTATAGCATTTTCGGTAATTTCGATTGCAAACGACTATTTCCGAACTATTTCGTAAAATAGTTTTTTTTACAGGCTTCGGAATCTTTTCAAAAGTATTCGTCGGTAAATAATCGTGGTCCGACCTATTAGTTTTACGCGAAGCAAAAGCGTTAATCAGTTTTAATTACGACGAATTAATCGATTACCTTTACGATTTTAATACAAAACTTTTTAGCGCCTTTTGCAAAGCGTAAAACCACGTTCAAAAGTTGAAATTTATTATTTACGAAAAAAAGTCGTAAAAAGCATTCGTCGCGGCGATATTTAATAATATTATCGACGAAAAAGCTATTAAAACGTTCGTAAATCTAAACGATACTTTTATTAATATTTTATCGAGCCATTTTTTAAAAAAGCAAAATAAACAAAATAATTTAAACGATAAGCGAAACGCTATCCTTCCGCAGAAGCCAACAGTAAAAAGGCTAAAAACGGGTTAAAAAACCGAAAAAATATAAAGCTAAAAAATTTGATTTGTAATTAATTAGTTTTTAAATTATATAAAATAAACTAGATTGTATTTATTAAAATTATGTTTTTTTTTTGGTCGTAGTTAAAAACGATTATATATATTATTTAAAACAAAATATAAAACGGTAATACTTTGTATTAATAAAAGTTAATAATTTTAGCTATGGTCGAGGCATGGACTTCTTCGAAACCCCCTGCCACTAACTATTTTCAACAGGTATAAAAGCAAAGCATCCCTTTAAATAATATCATAGGCACGCAGTCCAATTCATACTTTTCATTTATTTTTCTTTTCTTTTTTTCAGTCTTTTCTAGGGATTTCCTAGGCTATTTTACCCACCGACATGTGGCCGTATCAGTCTGGTTTTCCTACCTACTTTTACAATAATAAATACGCACGACGACTTTTAGCGCTTTTATCTGCGATTTTCCATTTTCGCAGCGAACGCTTAAATACGAACTGATAAACAGCTTCGGAACGCTTTTCGCAATAAAATATTAAAGCGTTTACGAAAAAAGCTGCATTTGAAATAGGCGCGTACAACGACTTTTAAAAATTAGCTTACCGCCGTCCGTTAAAAAAAATAAAATCAATTGGCTAAACGAATTTTATACGCGAATCGCTTTTTCAAATCTATTATTTATCAAAATGATAAGTTTTTAATTAAAGCGTACTACGAGTCAAATCGTACGTACGAAAATCGTCCAAATGCTTTATAAGCTTTTTTTTAGCCCCCTGCTGTTTTTTCTTTTTTCCTACGCCAAAACGCCCCTTTTAGCGTTTTTTTTTTTCGATCGGACCAACGACAACGCTCGTTTTTTATTTCATATTAAAAAATTCAAAAAAGCCAATTTGCACGATTTTTTACAGGCCGATCTTCGATTCCATCCAAAAGCCCTCTTAGGCTAATAAATATAAACGAAATCGAACCGGCCGAAAATTCGCCCTTTAATAATAATAGTAAAAACGAAAACCCTTTTCCAAACGATTTTCAAAACGCATACGAAAAAGTTGAAAATTTTCCCGCTAATCGGAAAAACGCCCAGATCTAAGCAAAACTTCCTTTTTAAGCGTATTGCGCGATATGCGTTATTTTAACGTTCGAAAACTTTTTAATAGCGATTTACTAACAATTTCCGTTATATTTATCAAAAATAGCTTTTCGTACAAAATAAAAGCGCTCGCCGATTCTAAAGCGAACGGTTATGCGTTAATCGATTCGGCGCTAATCAAATCTTTTTTTTTTTTTTTAAAACCTTTAATTCAACTTTTTCCGGCTTTTTTTTCTGTAAAAAAATATAATAAAGCTCGTAGCTATTTAATTATATATTTTACGCTTTTCAATTTTATTATTAACAATCGAATACAATCGTTTACTTTTTTTTTAATTACCAACCTCGGAAATTATAATATAATTTTAAAAAAAGCTTGGCTGGCCGAATATCAAGTTTTATTAAACTGTAATAAACGCAAGTTTTATTAGCCGAAGTTTTACTCTCCCACAGCTTTTTACGCTCGTTGTATTAAAGTTTTTTATTTGTATTTCCGAAAAATTCAATCTCGCTATTAAAACGACGTTGTAAAACGTAACAAAAACCTTAACCAATTATAACAGATCTACGACGTTATGCGAAGCGCGAAAAATCGAATTTCATTCGCGATGCTAATTTCGATAGCGACGCTAATAAAATAATATAAAAAATCACACCACTATTTTCTTAGGCTGCCGATCCTTTTTTTATTATTTCTTTTTTTTTTTTTTTTTTTCCCTTCGTCAAAACAGCTTTTTCGTTCTACAAAAAACAATTATATTAAAAACCAAAGAAAAACCCTCGCCGCGATAGCCTTTCAGCTTAATATAATCGATAATTTAAACAAGCCATTTTCTGAACCTTCTAAACGACCAGTTCGAAAACGAATCCCTCAACCTACTGCTTACCCAATCTTTATCTGCCAGATTATTACATACGCTTTCAAGCTGATTTTCAGAAAAAAAGCAATTGAAATGTTTTTAACTTTTTTATACGAAATCGATAAAATACTAAACGATTTTACGTATAATATTTCTTTTAAAACCCAATTTTACAATCTTTTCGAACGTTTCAAAATTAATAAAATATCGATTTCGACCCTTTTAACTAGCTTAGCAAAACTAACTTCGAATAAACCTTTTTTCGAATTTTTTTCCCCGAAGTACAAAAACTTCGAATACGTGTTTTTTAAAGCCGCTAATAACGAATTAGCCTTTTACCGGCCTTACGACTATAAAATCGAATTTATTATAAATAAAAAAAAGCTAAAATACACTTTTTTGTATAAAATATCGATTCTAAAGCTCGAAATTATCAAAACCTATTTGCAAAATAATTTTAACAAAAGTTTTATCGAATTTTCCACCGCTTTTTTCGCTGCTTTAATACTTTTCGCTAAAAAACCCGACGGTTTATTACGTTTTTATATCGATTATCGAACTTTTAATAATATTATTCGTAAAAATCGCTACTTTCTTCTTTTTATCGATAAGACTTTTGCTCGTTTTTCGAAAGCGCGAATTTTTACAAAATTCGATATTCGTCAAACTTTTTACAGAATTCGAATAAATTCCGCTAATAAAAAACTAACGACGTTTCGTACGCGTTACGGCGCCTATAAATGCAAAATGCTACCTTTTGGCCTTATTAATAAACCCGCAACCTATCAACGCTATATAAATAACGTTTTTTTCGATTATTTAAACGATTTCTGCATTGCATACCTAAATAATATTTTTATTTATTCGTCCGACCTTTTAAAACACGCTATACACGTTCGCAAAATGCTTTAAAAACTCGCTAACGCTAAATTACAAGCCGATATTCGAAAATCTAAATTCAACGTTATACGAACCCGTTATTTAAACTTTATTATCTCGATTAAAAGCCTAGAAATAAACTTAAAAAAAGTCTCCGTAATCGCCTATTAAAAGCCTTTTACTACTGTAAAAAATGTACAAAGCTTTTTTAGTTTTTGTAACTTTTATCGACGTTTTATTTAAAATTACGATATAATTGCAAAGCTTCTGATTTATTTAACCAAAGCTAACGTTTTTTATAATTTCACTTTTAAATATTAAAAAAGTTTCGACCTTTTTATACTAGCCTTTATTACTGCACCAATTCTATAACATTACAAGCAAAACCTTTTTTGCATATTAAAAACTAACGCTTTCGACGGCGTAATAACTTTTATGCTTTCGCAATTTTATAACGACGACTAGTTCTCAATCGCTTATTTCAGCAAAACCATAGCTTTCGCAAAACTAAATTATATCGTATACGATAAAAAAATGCTCGCAATCGTAAAATCTCTAGGCAATTTTCGTACTAAACTAGCTGATTCAGTTTATTAAATCAAAATTATTATTAATTACAAAGCCTTAAAGTATTTTATAACTTTTAAATTTTTAAACGCTCGATAAGCACGCTAGGCCGAGCTTCTCGCCGACTACAATTTTTTTATTACGTACAAACCAAATAAACACAATCTTTTAGCTAACGTATTAATACGTCGTACGAGCGAATTCGACCGCCAAAACTTTTTTAAACGCACCCAGCGTTTGCAAACTCTTTTCCGAACAAATCAGATCGATTACCGCCTTTTGACTAAAAAACTTCGACTTTCCACGGTTTTCGAAACAGCTGTTTTTATCGTTAAAATAACTGATTTTTTTTTTGTACTTCGTATCGTTAATCAGCTTTTCTACGTTAATCGCACAATTAGCAGCCTGATAGCCTTCCGAAAAAAAGCTATACGAAACGCTACGAAAAAAAACGACGATAACAACATTTCGTTTTCGTATATACTTAAACGCGATCTGCTGTTATATTACAGTCGTTTAATAATACCAAACGTCGACTATTTTCGTTTGGCCCTTATACGAAAAATGCACGACCAAATTTCCACCGCTTATCCTAACGCTCGCAAAACTACGCAATTGCTTTCGGACCAATATTATTAGCGAAATATAACAATCTTCGTAAAACAATACTATCGCAACTGTTATATTTATCGAAAAAATTCTGTTTTAAAAAATAAGCGTTCCGGCCTTTTTCAGCTTTTCTGTTTCTGACCATTTTTAAAAGCATATTATAATAAACTTTTGCAATTTTAACAAAAACAAATACGATTACGATAACGTATTCGTAATAATAAATCGCTTTTCCAAGCAAACTATTTCGATTTTTTATTATAAAAATATCGACGTTCGAAATTTCGCCAAATTGTATATATTCCACGTATACAAGTATTTTAGTCTTTTAAAAAGTATTATTAGCGATCGTAGTTCCTAATATTAATTTATTTTCTGATCTGAATTAAACAAAATATTCGATACGCAATTAAAGCTTTCGATAGCCGCTTATTTTAAAACCGACGATCAAACCGAAATTTACAACTAATACCTGCAAAAACGCTTTCGACCCTTCGTAAATTTTTATTAAAACGATTAAAACGAATTTTTTTTAATAATAAATTTCGCTTAAATAATTTTTTTTTACGAAAATCTAAATGGCCTTTTATTTTTTAAAATTATACACGGTTATACTTCCCATATCAATTAAAACTAAAAGCTCGATACTACCTTTTTTTTTAATCTTTTATATAAGCTAAACGCAAACGAAGCTCGTACTGTAAAACGGTGATACTCTGTGTTGATGGGAGTTGGTAGTTTTAGCTATGGTCGAGGCATGGACCCCTCCGAGACCCCCTGCCATTGACTACTTTCAACAGGTATAAAAGCAAAGCACCCCTTTAGATAGTACCGCAGGCACGCAGTCCAATTCATACTTTTATTTATTTTTCTTTTTTTTTTTTCAGTTTTTCCTAGGAATTCCTTAGACTATTTTACTTACCGATATATGGCCGTATCAGTCTGGTTTTCCTATTTATTTTTACATTTGGTAACTTACGCAAGGATTCAAATTTCGGTGTTTCGTTTTTATACACTCGCCGATGCATTTCTTAAATTCACAGTTAAGGTCGATTTCGATATTTCGCTACTACGGCTTAAAAGATCTTTTATATAATGTTATTCGTAGCTGCATTATATAAAAAACCCTTAATAGCTTCCCTTATTTTGCGCACAGTTATTGGATTACAAAAATGCAATATATTTCAGAAACGTTTAAAATTACGGTCAGGCAATTTTATATCGTGCGAAGTTTAAAATTCGAAAATCGCTTTTTTGTTTAAAAATAACAAATCGAATATTAATTCGTGCGCTTCGACCGCTGCGCTCGGCCCTTCTAAACTAAATCTTTTTTGATTAAACGCCTGGCGAAAATTTAACCTTTTGATTTTACGCTTTATAATTGTGGCAATTATAATTTGCGGCTTTTTATTAAAAATAATAAGAAAATGGCTGTACGTGTATTAATCTGAGCTACGGAATATCGAAACCGTGGATTATATAGTAATATTATATCAATCCAATTAACTTATCAAAAAATAAGTTTTTTAATACGCTATCCAAATATTTGGACGCAATTTTATTTTATTTAATTTTTTCAAAAAACACAAAAACTTTTTTAATAGCTTTTTTATTGAAAACGATTTCTTTTATATTAAAAACTTTTAATTTGCAATTTTAGAAAACACTTATTCGTTTAATTCAAATCCTACTAACATTTTCGCTAATACTATGGACAACGACGCTTTTCGTTTTTTTATGCGAGGCCGCATGCTTTTTCCTGGCTTTTTTGGTGCATTTTTATTTAGTGGCGCCAACGTTATCGATTTCATTAAGAAATATAAAAAAACCTGTAAGGATTTCGGAGTTTTAAAAATTAAAATGTTCGATAAACTCTTTCGTTATTATAACCTAATTATTAAAGATATTATTAAATCGATAAATAAATGGAAGGCTATTAGGGCTCGAAATTGGCGTAAGTTAGTTAAAATCTTGAAATCGGAATTCCGAGACTACGATCGCTAGCAAATCCGCGATATTATCGCTTTTTTTAAACAGTTTATTATAATAATTCGCTAAGCTAAAAAACTTAAGGCTTATTATCGTATTTATACGAAAGTTTCTGACGTTTTCGTTAATAAAAAAGTTTTAAGCGAAATTAAACAAAAAAAATTGTTTTTACTTGGCTTTTTAATTAGCATTCGCAATAAGATTATTAAATATCTTAAGGTTAATAAGCAAAACCCTGAAACCTTCGATTAATATTTCAAATTTGTAGAATTCGTTTTTAAATAAAACCAGAGCGAACGTATTATTAAAACCATAAATCAAAAGAAATTTTTATTTCCCATTTATAAAAAAAACGTAGAAGCTTTAATGCAGAAATATGCCCAGCTATTAAAAATTACCGAAATCGCTAAAAAACAATTAGTTATTATATTATTTAATCGTTTTGCAAAACTTATTAGCTTGAAAAAACTTGATAAAAATATCGAAATTTTCGTATTAAAATTTACCGATATTAAAATTCAAAAATTTCAGAGCAAAATCGAAGGTTTTATGCAACAGCAGAAAAAACTCTTCTACGTTAATTCGGACGATAAGAACGATTAAAATAACTTTTATAATAATTACTTTTCGCAAAATGCGCGAAGCGATTAATTTCGCCAAGCTATCGTAAAAGTAATAGCTGTCCAATGGCAATCTTTTCGTATTAGCGATTAAGATTAGCGAAATATTAATTATAATAACGATTATCAGAAAAAAAAAGGAAATCAACGCGGAAACCAGAATCGCGGCTATTAAAATGGTAGAAGTAATTATTAAAACAGATTTCGTGGCCTTAAATATGGATTTTGTAATAACAAAGAAATTCACTGCGAAAAACTTTATATTCGCTTAAAATGTAAAATATTCAATTTCTGTATGAATAATAGTGTCTGTTATATTAATAAATATGGAGCGATTTGCTTCGGACCGACGGAAGCAGAAATAAGTCTTTTTAATAAAACTAAAAACCAAAGCTGGTTGAACACTATTCGCTTGAAAATAAGAGGTACGGAATAGAACGATTGTTTGGAAAACAGAAAAAATGCGAAGACGATTTTCACTGGTAAAAAAAAAAATATTCCCGAAGGCGTGCTAATTAAAGAAAAAACCTTTATTTTAAATGTAAATAGAGTTTAAGTATATGGATAAAGGATAAATATATATATTTCTAATATAAGTATCGCATTTGTAGATATTATGGCTGCATAATTAAGCCAGCGAATTATAAGGAAGCAAAGTGTTTCTGTTTTATTCGCTAAACCGACTGGTGTGAAAAAAAGCGTCAGAATCGAGAAAGAAAAAGATTTTGGAATTCGAAAAGGAACCGATAAAACTATTAAAAAAACGTTTATAATAGAAAAAATTGACGACGATATAAAAAATATCGACACCGATATTCCGGTTCAAATCATTCAAAAAGTATCAGTTTCTAAGCGCTTTTTACTAATGCGAAGCGAGAAATGGATCGATAAATATATCAGTTCCGAAACAGTCGACGAAGCTATTAAAAGAATTATAAAACAGAAAATTAAATTAAAATTTAGCGATTTATTTAATACAAAAGAAAGATTCGACAAAGTTATTAACAAACAAATTTCTGTATTAAAAAAAAACGAAAAAGTTAAAATTATTCGAGAAAAAAACGATTTTGAATTGGAAAAAAATCAGAAAGAAATTTACAATACCGCAGTTAATTTAGCCGATAGGAAGGAATCTTCGGAAAAAATCAGCTTTTTGGTTTTTGCTATAAAAACCCAAAAGTCAAAACGACGAAACTGCCCTTATACGATTATAAAAGCGCCAAAAATAAAAATAATGCTTAAGAAAAGCACGACAGCCCTCGTTCTATTCGATAATAGAGCCGAAGTTAATTGCATAGACCAGAAAACAGCCGAAGCCAATAGTGTCCCGATTATTATTAATAAGCGAATAATTTATATTATCGTTAATAAAAATATTATTAAATTTAATGGAATTATACGAAATATAAAAGTCGACGTTGAAAATATTATTATTTATAAAAACTTTTTGGTAATAAAAAAATATTTTTATTTTATTATTTTTAAAATGCTTTGGATCTTGGAAAATTTCGTCAGTTTTAAATATATCGAGAACGGCCAAATAAAAGCTTTTTTCTGAAACTGGAACCGATTTTTTTAAAATTAAATCACCGTCGCCGGCGATAAGGTTTTTCTAATCGACGTTTTATCGGGAAACGAATAGCCGGCTTTGGTTTTAAAACAAACGCTGGGTTATAATAAAACTTAGAAAATATTTAGTCAAAAGCATTCGCGTTATCAATCGAAATGGCACCGCGAATAAAATTGGCCAATATTAATATTTTTAGTTATTAATTCGGAAATAAAAGTTCCGAAGATTTCGTTTTCGTATTAAATAAACCCGACTTATATATTTTATCTTTTTATATTAATATCAGCACTTTTTATAAGCGCAAAACTGATAAAATACGACTTGTGAATTTTAGCGAATCCGATGGAAATATCTTTGGAAAAATAAACGATTGGTTTAAAAAAAATAAAATAATAAAATTATTTCAATTAGTTATTAGCGAGTTCGAAGGATTTATCACCGGCCGATTTTCCAGCTTATTATTTGGCAATCGATTTATAAAAAAACGATTTAATAATTTAGCAATCGGAATTTAATTTCTGCCAAAAAAAAAAAAAGTTTTATACGAAGTCTTACGCAACCGAAAAAAAGCTATGGCTTTCGATTTTACCGAAATGGGCTAATTTAGCTTTAACGTTACGCTTTATATCGATATCAAAACCGTGTTTTACGAAGCTTGGCAAAAAAAAACTTTTTCAGTTTTTAAAGCTTTCCAGGATAAAATAATCGAAATGCTGAAAAAGCGAATTAAACAAAGGATTTTCGAGTTTTGCTACGGCCTATACAAAAACAAATGGTTTATCGTTGCGAAAAAAAAAAAAGGCATTTACAGATTTATTACCGCAATTATCGAAATAAACAAAATAACGATACGAAACGCTAACGTATTATTTAACGTCGATTAATTTTTAAACGAATTCGCAAGATTAACGATCGCTTTCTTTTTCGATCTGTTTTCCGGCTACGATTATTTAGTATTTAACTTACGATTTCGAAATATAATAGCAATTTAAATTTCAATCGGTTTATTACGTATAACGAAAATATTTATGGGAATTATTAATTTAATCGTTTAATTCGTGAAAATCGTATACAAGGTTTTTATAATTTGCATTTCCGATATTGCTTTGCTTTACGTTAACGACGTCGAAGTAAAAGACTTTAAATTATATTATAATAATAAAAAAATCTTTTTTGAAATTCGACGTTATATAATAAAATATATTTAAAATATCGACAAAATTATGATTTGCTTCGAAAAAGCCAAAATTATTATTAGCCTTCGATTAAAATTTTATATATCCGAAATAAATATCGTTGGTTATATAACTGACAGCGCTGGCCGCTATTTTTAACGAAAGAAAATTGAAAAGATTTGCGAATAGGAAAAATATGAAAATATTACCGAAATTAAAGCTTTTATTAGCGTTATGATTTACTATCGCAATTGGATTAAAAACTTTTTTTAAAAGGCCGCATTTATTTACGCTACGATAAAAAAAAAAATCGATTTCGTTTAAAAAGAAAAATAAAACAAAACTATGGAAATTCTTAAAAACGACCTTTTATCGGCTTTATCGCTTATGCGGATCGATTATAGCCCAAACGCAAAAAAAATTATTTTAATTATCGACGCTAATATTTTCGGTTAAGGAATTATATTATAATAAATCGATAAAAACAAAAAACGACACTTTTTACGATTCGAAAGCGGCTTATGGTTTTTCGCGAAAGCACGCTACGATACTACCAAACGAAAATATCAAAGCGTTTTTAAAACAATAAAAAAAATAAAAAGCGAATTGTACGGCGTATATTTCATTTTGGAAACAGACGCAAAAATCCTTGTCGATTAATTAAATAAAAAAGCCAGTAACTTATCAAAAGCGTTCGTTATTAATTAAATAGCTTGGATGCGATTTATAAACTTCGAAATCAGATATATCAAAAAGATAATTAATACAGCGGCAGACGGCCTTTTTAAACGAAAACGCTTTTATCCGTTTGATTTTGCTAAACAAAGCGAATAAAATATTAACGAATAAATTATTAACGAAATCGGCTGCTTCGCTATTTGCGCTTTGGGTTTTATAAAGCCAAAACCATTCGCGTTGCTATTTCGGCTGGCACCGCGAATAAAAAACACTAATTTTCGGGCCGAAAAAACATTCGCGTTACTATTTCGGCTGGCACCGCGAATGGATTTGACCGAAAACGATCGGAATAAGCCGATTAGCGACGAAAATAAATTTTTAATCGATAACTACGAGACCGACGATTTTTATTTAATCGTATATTATTTAATCATTTTATTCAAATCATTTAGCGTATTAAACTATTAGTTTAAGTTATTTAAAAACCAGGCTTTCGATTATACTTTGGCCGACAGAAAGCTGTATAAAATAAAAAATAATATATATTAAAAACGCTTAGTAGTAAATAACAAAATCGATAAATTTTAAGTTATAAAAGAAGTTTACGAAAAAGTGTTTTATAAAGAAGCTAAAGCTACTTATCACCGAATTAAAAACGATTTTTGATAAAGAAAATACTTCGAAGATTGCAAAGCTTTCGTTAAAAATTGCATTTTTTATTAAAAACGAAAACCTGGCCGAAAAGAAAATCTATTATATTCGACGTGGTTTTCTGGAATATAAGAAAAAATCAACTTCGACGTTATACGCGTGCTAATTACCGATCGCGGTTATATATATTTCGTATTCGTTATTAACGATTTATTTAAATAGCCTGAAAAGCGACTTTTCCGAAACGCTATTTCCGAAGTTATAGCGACCTTTTTTTAAAAAAACGTTGTTTGTCGATACGGTTTGTTTAGCAAATTAAACGTCGATAATAAATTCGAAAACAAAGGCGTTGTTAAGACTTTTACAAAAAAATACGGAATTCAGCGTATTTAAATCTCAGCCTATAATTCGAAAAGCAACGGATCCGTGGAACGAAGTCATAGGGATATTTTTAACGGCTTTTTAAAAGCCACTCGAAAGGGCTATAAGCGTTGGTCGCGGAAATTTTCGGAAATGCTTTTTGCTATGCGTATATATATATACGCTTTTATTGAAATAATTTTATTTTTTATTTAATACGACAAAAACGCTCGATTGCTTTTGAAAACAAAATGATTTGTATAAAGGTTTTATAACGTAATTAAAATAAAAACGAAAGCTGATTTATTAGCAATAAGATTTAAACAGCTAAATTACCGCGATATAAATATAAAAAAAATGATTCTAAAAAAAAAAAAATATAAAAAAGCAATTAAAAAAGTTTGAAATAGAATTAAGGTTTTAAAAAAACGCTAATCAGAAAAAGAGATTTAGTTTTAATTTACGACGTTCAGCGCGCTATCGACAAATCGGCCGATATTAAGCTTGATTATAGATGGTTCGGACCTTACGAAATATGCGAGGCCGAATTGGATAAAAGTTATTACAAGCTTACGAAATTCGATAAAATAAAATTAAAAGGAACGTTCGCCGCCAATCGGTTAAAGCGATTTTACAAAAGGAATCAGCAAGTTTATTTTTTGGATTTTAAATCAGATAGCGATTCCGATTTCAGCGATTCCGACGACGACTTCGATTAGAGCGATTATATTCTTAAAAAAAAAAAAACCCTTGGAAAAGTTTGAAAACAACCGAACGATAATTCCGCTGCTGAAAGCATAATTCAAATCGTGATTCCATTTATAACCGAAAAAAAGAAAAATATATATAAAATTGTTTATTAATTGTTTTATTGTTTTTATTATTTATTATTTTTTTTTTTATTATATACTGCTTTATTGTTTTTGTTTTGCTTTATTTGTATACAATTTAATTATTCTGTTTTATATATATTATTTATTTTTAAAATCTTTTTTTATATTGTTTAAGATATTTACTATATTTTTCTTTGTTTAATTATACTTTTGTTTACTAAAATAAAAGCTTTGTATATATTTGAATCGCATATTTAATATATTTATATTGCTCGCACATTTTACGAAAACTATTTTTTATGCATTTTATTATTTGCTATTTTCTGCACTGTTTACTTTTTTCGTTGTTTTGAACGGGTACTTGTTTAAACAGCTATAATTTATTAGAAGAATAGCATACGGATTTTCGTAACTTTTAAATACAAATATTTTATAATCCCCGTACTTTTTTCTAGCTATTTTTTAATAAATATAATATATTTTTTTAATTAACAAATTTATCGATATTATATCGTTCCCTAAGCAAGGCGTTGCCAAATTTAGCAAATTTATTTTTAATTTATTTTGGAACGGAACTATTATACGCAATTTTTCCGAGTTTAAGCAAATATATAATACCGCCATCCCAGATTAATAAGCAGCTTTCGTAAAAATATTTATAAAACAATTCGATATAATAATTAAAAACGTTAACGAATTTTTATTCGATTACGAAGATTTCGTTAAAACTGAATTCGTTCGTAAAAGTTTTAATTACGACAAATTTCTGCTAAATTACGACAACGTTTCAAAAGCTTTCGCCGAAGCAAAAAAAGCTCGAAATAATAAAAAAAAGGTGACAGACCGGGTTTTGCGTTTTTTGTCAAATCAGCGAAGAAAAAATATTTAAAAATACGTTTTTAGCAAATCACCGGTATTATTTTATTTCGGCATTTCGCTCGCTTTTTCGAAACTATTACTTTTATAAAAAAAAAAGTTTGGGTATTAAACGTTTATATTTTTAAAACGCAAGCCCTGAAAGCTAACAATCCAAAAGCCCGCAGATTCATAGGCTTTTTTACAATTGTTTGCAAATTGATCGACGACGCTATACAGTCGCCAGAAGGAGTTTTAGTCGGCTGCGAAACCTTAAATCTGATTTTTTTTTAAAGCAAAAAATTAAGCGTCGCTAAATGCGGTATTTTTATACCGAACGAAAAAAACGACGCTATTTCGACGCTTTAAATTTACGACGACGAAAAAAACGAAAAAGCTAATATTATTTTCGTTTAATTCGAAAAAATATACGCAATAGCAATTAATACTTTTAGGACAGCTAAAACAATTCGACGACTTTTACTTTTAATTATCGAAAACGAGTCCGAAAACGAAATTAAAAGCGTAATAACAAACAATCGCTTATTCGAATATAAGAAATTTATTATATTTATAGATACAATTCCGGAAGAAATAAAAACAAAAAACGTAAAAAAGCGCGCCGATATTTCCGAAACTCTTTTTATTCGGAAGAAAAAACCATTCGCGTCGCTAGCAAAAAAGGCACCGCGAGTAAAAACAGCCGGAAATCAACGCCGAATTATAAGTTTTAAGCCAGTTAATAAAAAACGCGACGATTTTACAGAATCAAATTTAAAAGATTTTAGTATTCCGAAAAAAAAAATTCAAACGATTCTGAATTTGACTTTTCGAAACTAAATACGCAAATATCAAAAACGCTTGCTGCGTTTAAAAACGTCGAACCGTTAATATTTTAGATTTTAATAAAAACATTTAAAATTTCGATTATTACGCGATTCGACCGAAAAGATTTGGAAAAAAATATCGAAGTTATCGCGAAAAAAATTATACAAAAAATATAAAATTAAATTATTTTGTTTAAAACTTTCGCTTTCGACGACGAAACGATTTAAAAATTTTATTTCGATACTTTTATATAAAAATCAAATAAATCCGTTAATTTTTTTTTTTTTGTTTCGAACGAAAATTAAATTAAATTTTTTTCGGAAGATTACAAATATAATACGTTAAAACAAATAAAAAAAACTTTTGAAAACGGTAATCCGTTTTTATTCGAGCTTTTCTTCGCTGAAAAACTTCGATTTTTTAATTTCGTTTTTACGAATAACGTTAACGCTAAAAAAAACGGCAAATTTTACTATTTTTATATACGCTGTTACGCGGCGTATTGCGATTTAATTACAAAAGGAATTAACGTTATCGGCTTCGCTAATCGATTCGCTGCTATTAAAAATTCGGATTACGACGTGTTCGAAATTAATTTTAATAATCAATTTATATTTCGACGAAAAATTACGAAAATTATCTAAGCGCGTGCTAAAGTTTATTTGGGCTACGCAAATTTCAAAGCAAACCCTAAGGCTTTCAGCGCGATTATAAAACTCGATTAAAACGTGGAAAAATGAAAATAACGAGTATTTCCAAAAGCCGACTTTTTTAGCTTTTCGATCGAAAAAATACTTTAAAGTTTATTTGAACTAAGCTGCGAATTCGTTAATTACGTAGAATTTCATAACGGAAAAAACAAGCCACTGCTGTATTTTATAAAAAAAAAGATAGCTATGTACAAATACTATTTTCGATTGGTCAAAACCTAAGGAGCATTTATAGCTTTTTTCGCTAATATATTTTACAGTTTTATTTAATAAGCTTTCAGAATACACCTCGGCTTTTATTTCGCTGTTTTGATTATTCGGAACTTCGAAAACTGCCGCCTTGTAGTTTATTTTGACGTTCCGATCGCTTTAAGCTTCGCTGGTCCCGACCGCATTATAATTACAAAATTCGATATCGCCGATCTTTAAAAAAAGGAAAGGATCGAAAACCTTACCGACGCCATTTTCGATTACCATGTTTTGTTTGCTTTCGCATACAATTCGGAAATGATCGAAGCTTATTTGCAATTATACTACGACGCCAAGTTAATTAAAACTATTTAAAAAAGTCTAGCTTCCTTGTATTTCAGCGCGTTTAAAACGGTGGCTTTGGCTATTTTATCGGATTACGAAACCGAAAACTACGAAATAAAAAATAAAATAACTTTTGTCAGCTTTTCGATTAAGCAAAAGGTTTTCGTTAAATTCAGAACCTAAAAAACCGACGGCGCAATACTGGTTTATTCGAATAATTATACGGCGCAAAAATATAAAAACTATTTCGAAAACGATAATCCGATAAATAATCTGATATTATTTATATTGCGGCGGGAGCAATTACAGTATTTTCGGTGGTTTCGATTGCAAACGACTATTTCCGAACTATTCCGTGGAATAGTTTTTTTTATAAGCTTCGGAACTTTTTTAAAAGTATTCGTCGATAAACAACCGTAATCCGACCTATTAGTTTTACGCGAAGCAAAAGCGTTAATCGGTTTTAATTACGACGAATTAATCGATTACTTCTACGATTTTAATATAAGACTTTTCAGCGCTTTTTGCAAAGCATAAAACTACGTTTAAAAGCTGGAATCTATTATTTACGAAGAAAAATCGTAGAAAGCATTCGTCGCTGCGACGCTTAATAATATTATCGACGAGAAAGTTATCAGAACGTTCGTAGATTTAAACGATACCTCGATTAACATTTTATCGAACTATTTTTCAAAAGAGCAGAATAAATAAAATAATTTAACGATAAGCGAAACGCTATTTTTTCGCAGGAGCCAACAGCAAAAAGGCCAAAAACGGGTTAGAAAACCGAAGAAGTGTGGAGTTAAAAAGTTCGGTTTTGATTAATTGGTTTTTAGATTATATGGGATAGACTAAATTGCATTTGTTAAAGTTATATTTTTTTTTGATCGTAATTAAAAACGATTACGTATATTATTTGGGACAGGATATAAAACGGTAATATTTTGTATTGATGGGAATTAATAGTTTTAGCTATAGTCGAGGCATGGACCCTTCCGAAACCCTTTGCTATTAACTACTTTCAACAGGTATAAAAGCAAAGCATTCTTTTAGATAGTATCGTAAACACGCAGTTTAATTTATACTTTTATTTATTTTTCTTTTTCTTTTTTCAGTTTTTCCTAGAAATTCCCTAGACTATTTTACCCACCGATATGTGGCCGTATTAGTCTGGTTTTCCTACCTACTTTTACAGTACGTACGCTCGCCGCCATTACGACGCCTGAAACCTCGTCAAATCGCATTTCTAACAAACCTATAATAAAATAAAAAAAAATGCGAACAAATCTCGCCGCGCGATCGATTTTAACGTTAGCGACTACGTATAGCTCGATATACGTTCATTTCCGACCTTTCGGCCCTTCCGCAAGCTCGACAATCCTATAAACGATTTTTTTAAAATTATAGCCAAAATTTTCGATAACGCTTTTAAGCTAAACCTTTCTAATACTATAAACGTACACCCAGTTTTTCACGCTAATCGACTGCGTAAAACAGCTGACGACGCGTTTTCAGATCAGATTAACTTAGCCCCTGAACTTATTAATATAATTAATAAGCTTAAATACGAAATCGAAAAATTAATCGCTTATCGAATGCAGCGAAAAATCTTTTAATACAAAGCTTTTTAAATAAACTTAAATAAAAATCTTACGTAATACTCCGCGTCTGATTTTATATACGCTTCCCTAAAAATACGCGACTTTTATTTAGCGTATAAAAAGCTCCCCGGTCCTTGCAAAACTTGTAAATTGGCTAAAAGCGTATTCCGAAGGTTTAAATTCGTACGATTATTTGGATAATAACGTACCAATAAATAAAAGCTCGAAAGCGCGCTTTTTTCGAACGGAAAAATAATATAACGACTTATTCGTTTGCTTTTCGCGTCACCCCAGCAACTACGTATAATTGCAAGCTTTCTGGTCTTCTGATAAGTCTTCTATTAACTGTGAAAACTATTATATATATAAGACTCTTTTCCTTTAGCAACCTCTGCCTTCTGCAATTGTTGATTCTAAGTAAATATCTTTGTTACAAAACCAAAGGCTCGTTTTCTCATACCATATAAACAAAGCGACCAGTTAACTGATCTCCCAGCCCTTCGACTGATTAAATCGTCACAGCTTTTTCGTATTTCAGCGCGTTTAAAACAATAGCTTCGGCTATTTTATCGGATTACGAAACCGAAAGCTACGAAATAAAAAATAAAATAACTTTTATCAGCTTTTCGACTAAACAAAAGGTTTTTATCAAATTTAAAATCTAAAAAACCGACGGCGCGATATTAATTTACTCGAATAATTATACGGCGCAAAAGTACAGAAACTATTTCGAAAACGACAATCCGATAAATAATCTGATATTATTTGTATTGCGGCGAAAGCAATTATAATATTTTCGATGATTTCGATTGCAAACGACTATTTTCGAATTATTTCGTAAAATAGTTTTTTTTACAGGCCTCGGAGCTTTTTTAAAAGCATTCGTCGGCAAATAACCGTAGTCCGACCCATTAGTTTTACGCGAAGCAAAAGCGTTAATCGGTTTTAATTACGACGAATTAATCGATTATTTTTACGATTTTAATATAAAATTCTTCAGCGCTTTTTGCAAAGCGTAGAATTACGTTTAAAAGTTAAAATTTATTATTTACGAAAAAAAGTCGTGAAAAACATTCGTCGCGGCGATATTTAATGTCACAGCTAGCTTAAGAATAATCGGAATAATATGGACCAAAAGGTACGCATATAAATTAAAAAAAAAACACCGAGCTAAAATGCTCGGGGTCGCGAACTTTATGTACAATAGGTTGCGCTTATGGGTCACGTGATTTAGCGCGAGGCCTAATGGCCGAGGTGGTCCGTGCCCGAACCTTATTCCAATACCACCGGCAATTATACCATTAGCAATCATACCACTGGCAATTATACTATTAACAACCACCATTAGCCAAGGAAGAATCGTAACATTACCCTTCCTTTCCGAAAAACTGCGTCCGCGCAGTTGCGATTATAGATCTATCGTTTTCCAATTTAATATAATTTTTTCTGCTTTCGTTGTAAATTTGCAACTATGCGAAAAGCGCTCGTAGAAGGCCTTTGGCGGTAAAATGCGATCGGTAAAATACTTAAAAGATATAAAAGGCCGTTATAGCGTTAAAACAAAAGTATTATTCGAAATTTTTATTAGCGCTTTTTTAATTGACCTGGTATTGCAATACTTTTTTATATAATTTCGAATTTATTATTTTTTCGATTTTTTATTTCGTTTGTTTAAAAAGTAATTAAATAAAAGCTGGTTCGGGGCGGCGTTGGCCAAATAAAAGATTACTAATATGCTTTCGGAGCAAATATAAGTAAAAATTGAATAAATTAATTAATCTGCGAAAAAGTCAAGCTTTTAATTTTCTTTTATTTTATCGACGATTTTAATTAGGCCGTACCATTTGTTTAAAAGCTTCCGGAAAAATCGGTCGAGCTTTTAATTTTTAATATTTATTAATATTTCGTCGCTTATTTCTTAATTTATTGGTCGTTTATGCAAATTGGCGAAGCGTTTTATTTTGGTTTGTTATTGCGTAATAAACGATTGCGCGTATTTTATAATCTTTTTAATTCGAAAAGCCAAATGCAAAGTTTCGTCGCGGTTAAGCTTTTCGGTGGCCGAGCGAAAAAGACGAAAATTGTTTATATCCCAAAATATACGAGCCTCGTATTTATTTAAAACTTGAAAGAAAAAAACGTTGCCGAAAAATTCGTACGGCAAAGTCAATTGTATAATATTTATTAAAAATAAAAAGCGTTTTTAATTATTTTGGTAATAAAAGCAAAAAAAGCGGAAGCGTTGCTTAATATACTAGTTTATTATTTCGGTCTGCCTATCGATATTAGAATTATACGCAATAATTAATTTAATTTTGGTTTTTAATATGCGGCAGAGTTTTTGCTAAAAGACCGAAACAAACTGAGCTTTTCGGTCCGAAACAATTAAATCCGGCATGCCGAAATAACGTATCTAATAGATTAAAAACAAAACTGCCAATTCTTTTGCTGTAATAATCTTATGGCAAAAAACTGACAAAAACTTTTTAAATAAGCGATTTATTATTACGAAAGCGAAATCGTTGTAACGATTCACTCTGTTGCCACCTCTCGTGTCACCCCAGCAACTACGTATAGCTGCAAGCTCCCTGGTTTTCTGATGGGTCTTTCTATCAATTGTGGAGACTATTTATATATATAAGGCTTTTTTCTTTTAGCAACTTTTGCTTTTTGCAGTTGTTGATTTTAAGTGAATATCTTTGTTACAAAATCAAAAGTTCGTTTTTTATATTATGTGAACTCGGCGACTAGTTAACTGATTTCCCAGCTTTTCGACTGATTAGATCGTTATATTATTAACAACTTTTTTTTTACGTTGGCGACGGCGTAAATTATTTTTCCTTTCGAATTTTTTACGAGTTATATCAAAGTGATCGATCGGTCGTGAAAAAGGTTTATTTCCGCATTTCGCGAAGGATAGCTTTTGTTTAACGATTTTTCCTTTAGCAAAGCTTTTTAGCTTCTGCTATTATATTTTAATTTTCTTTTTAATTAGCGAAAAAGCAGTTTTTCCCAGAAGCTTTTTTTTCTGAAGAACAGTTTTCTTTCCGAGGAAAAAAAAACAAAGGAAAGGGCAGAGCGCCAATTATTTCGCCTGCCATTTTTTTTTTGCAGCTTAGCGCTGAGAGCGTTTAGTTGAGACTTTTGCAAAACTAACTGAAGAAAGCGCAAAAGCGTGAACGATAACTTTTGGAGATTATACGACTGCGGCAGACTTTTTAATTAAAGCGTTTGGTAGAATTTATCGAACGTGCTTTTGCTAGTCGCGAATCTGCTGTTTTATTTTTTCGCAACGTTTTATTTTAATTAATAAACGCTGCAGATCAATTTCTACGTTTTTCGCGAACTTTTTTTGGATTTTTTTATAACGGCCAAGATTTTAGCGCGCTTTTTAAATGCTATGGTTTTTATTTATTTGCTGACTTTCGATTAGCTCGCATAAAGCGCGTTTCGAACCTTAAGTTTAAGTTAAATAATAATAAAGATTATAAAGCACGCTATTAAAAAACTAAAATTTTCGATAATCTCGAATTTTATTACAATTATTTTGCTAGCGATCGATTTCGCAAAAATTATATATTCGATCAGACCGAAAACGTAGCAAAAGAATTTTTGACCTCGCGTATTTTGAATCGTTTCGATTTTATATTTTCCGAAGAATTAATGAAAAAGGTCGCCGATTTTCTGGCCGATTTTTTAAACGTTTAAAAGGCGGAAAACGAGTTTAAAATGCTTGCAATAAATACGCACGACGATTTCTAGCGCTTTTATTTGCGATTTTCCATTTTCGCAACGAACGCTTAAATACGGACTGACAAATAGCTTCGGAATGCTTTCCGCGATAAAATACTAAAGCGTTTACGAAAAAAGCTGCATTTGAAATAAGCGCGTATAACGACTTTTAAGGATTGGCTTACCGCCGTCCGTCAAGAAAAACAAAGTCAGTTGGCTAAACGAATTTTATACGCGAATCGCTTTTTTAAATTTATTATTTATCAAAATAGTAGATTTTTAACCAAAGCGTATTACGAGTTAAATCGTACGTACGAAAATTATTTAAGCGTTTCACAGGCTTTTTTTCAGCCTTTTGTTTTTTCTTTTTTTTTACGTCAAAACGCCTCTTTTGGCGTTTTTTTTTTTCGATCGGACCAACGATAACGCTCGTTTTTTATTCCATATCAGAAGGTTCGAGGCCAATTTGTACGACTTTTTACGGACCGATTTTCGGTTCTATTCAAAAGCTTTTTTAGGCTGATAAATGTAAACGAGGTCGAACCGGCCGAAAATTCGCTTTTTAATAATAGTAGTAAAAACGAAAACCTTTTTTCAAACGATTTTCAAAACGCATACGAAAAAATTGAAGGTTTTTCCGTTAATCGGGAAAACGCCCAGGCTTAAGCAAAGCTTTTTTTTTAAACGTATTGCGCGATATGCGTTATTTTAACGTTCGAAAGCTTTTTAATAGCGATTTATTGACAATTCCCGTTATATTTATTAAAAATAGCTTTTCGTATAAAATAAAAGCGCTCGCCGACTTTGAAACGAACGGTTATGCGTTGATCGATTCGGCGCTGATTAAATCTTTTTTTTTTTTTTTAAAACTTTTGATTTAACTTTTTCCGGCTTTTTTTTTTATAAAAAGGTATAATAGAATTCGTAGCTATTTAATTATATATTTTACGCTTTTCAATTTTATTATTAACAATCGAATATAATCGTTTACTTTTTTTTTAATTATTAATTTCGGAAATTATAGTATAATTTTAGGAAAAGCTTGGCTGGCCGAATATTAAGTTTTATTAAATTGTAATAAACGCAAGTTTTATTAGCCGAAGTTTTATTCCTTTATAGCTTTTTACGCTCGTTGTATTAAAATCTTTTATTTGCATTTCCGAAAAATTTAATTTCGCTATTAAACGACGTTATAAAACGTGATAAAAACTTTGATTAATTATGGCAAACTTACGACGCTGTGCGGAGCGCGAAAAGGTCGAATTTTATTCGCGGTGTTAATTTCGATGGCGACGCTAATGGAATAATATAAGAAATCATATTATTATTTTCTTAGGCTGACGATTCTTTTTTTATTATTTCTTTTTTTTCTTTTTTTTTTTCGTCAGAACAGCTTTTTCGTTCTACGAAAAACAGTTATATTAAAGACCGAAGAAAAACTTTCGCCGCGATGGCTTTTTAGCTTAATATAATCGATAGTTTAAATAAGCCACCTTTTGAATTTTTTAAACGATTAATTCGAAAACGAATTTTTTAATCTACTGCTTATTTAATTTTCATTTGTTAAATTATTACATACGCTTTTAAATTGATTTTCAGAAAAAAAGCAGTTGAAATGTTTTTAATTTTTTTGTACGAGATCGACAGAATACTAGACGATTTTACGTATAATATTTTTTTTAAAACTTAATTTTACAGTTTTTTCGAACGTTTTAAAACCAACGAAATATCGATTTCGACCTTTTTAATTAGCTTAGCAGAATTAATTTCGAATGAATTTTTTTTCGAATCTTTTTCTTCGAAGTACAAAAACTTCGAATATATGTTTTTTAAAACTGCTAGTAACGAGCTAGCCTTTTACCGGCCCTACGACCATAAAATCGAGCTTATTATAAATAAGAAAAAGCTGAAATATATTTTTTTGTATAAAATGTCGATTTTAAAGCTCGAGATTGTTAAGATTTATTTGTAAAATAATTTTGATAAAGGTTTTATCGAACCTTTTATCGTTTCTTTCGCTGTTCTAGTGTTTTTCGCTAAAAAACCCGACGGTTTATTGCGTTTTTGTATCGATTATCGAGCTTTTAATAACGTTATTTATAAGGATCGCTATTTTTTCTTTTTTATCGATAAGATTTTTGCTCGTTTTTCGGAAGCGCGAATTTTTACGAAGTTCGATATTCGTTAAGCTTTTTATAAAATTCGAATGGATTTCGCTAGTAAAAAACTGACGACGTTTCGTACGCGTTACGGCGCTTATAAATGCAAAATGCTATTTTTTGGCTTTATTAATAAATCCGCAATTTATTAACGTTATATAAACGACGTTTTTTTCGATTATTTGAACGATTTTTATATTGCATATTTAAATAATATTTTTATTTATTCGTCCGACCTTTTGAAATACGTTATATACGTTCGCAAAGTGTTTTAAAAGCTCGCTAACGCTGGATTACAAGCCGATATTCGGAAGTCTGAATTTAATATTATTCGAATCCGTTACCTAGGTTTTATTATTTCGATTAAAAGTTTAAAGGTAAATCCAGAAAAGGTTTCCGTGGTCGCTTATTAAAAGCCTTTTATTATTGTAAAAGGTATATAAAGCTTTTTTGGTTTTTGTAACTTTTACCGACGTTTTATTCGAAATTACGGTATAATTGCAAAGCTTTTAGTTTATTTGACCAAGGCTAACGTTTTTTTTAATTTCATTTTTAAGTGTTAGGAAAGTTTCGATTTTTTTATATTAGCTTTTATTATTGTATTAGTTTTATAATATTATAGGCAAGACTTTTTTTGTATATTAAAGATTGACGCTTTCGACGGCGTAATAGCTTTTGTGCTTTTATAATTTTATAGCGACGATTGGCTTTCAGTCGTTTATTTTAGCAAAACTATAGCTTTCGCAAAGCTAAACTACGTCGTATACGATAAAAAAATATTCGCAATCGTAAGATTTTTAAGTAATTTTCGTATTAAATTAGCTGATTTAGTTTATCAGATTAAAATAATTATTAATTATAAGGTTTTGGAATATTTTATAACTTTTAAACTTTTAAACGTTCGATAAGCATATTGGGCCGAGCTTTTCGCCGATTACAATTTTTTTATTATATACAGACCAAATAAATACAATTTTTTGGCTAACGTATTAATACGTCGTACGAGCGAATTCGATCGCTAAAACTTTTTTAAACGCATTCAGCGCCTGCAAATCTTTTTTCGAATCGATCAGATCGATCATCGATTTTTAATTAAAAAACTTCGATTTTTTACGGCTTTCGAAACAACTGTTTTTATCGTTAAAATAGCTGATTTTTTTTTCGCATTTCGTGTCGTTGACCAGCTTTTTTACGCTAATCGCATAGCTAGCAGCTTGATGGTTTTCCGAAAGAAAGCTGTACGAAACGCTACGAAAAAGAACGACGCTAATAATATTTCGTTTTCGTATATATTTAAACGCGATTTGCTGTTATATTACGGTCGTTTAATAATATTAGACGTCGATTATTTTCGTTTAGCTTTTATACGAAAAATGCACGATCAGATTTTTACCGTTTATTTTAGCGCTCGCAAAATTACGCAATTGCTTTCGGATTAATATTATTGGCGAGGTATGACAGCTTTCGTAAAATAATATTGTCGCAATTGCTACGTTTATCGAAAAAGTTTTGTTTTAAAAAATAAGCGCTCCGGCCTTTTTCAGCTTTTTTTTGTTTTTAACCATTTTTAAAAATACGTTATAATGGATTTTTGCAATTTTAATAAAAATAAATACGATTACGATAACGTGTTCGTAATAATAAATCGCTTTTCTAAGTAAATTATTTCGATTTTTTGTTATAAAAATATCGACGTTCGAAGCTTCGCTAAATTGTATATATTCCACGTATACAGGTATTTTGGCTTTTTAAAAAGTATTATTAGCGATCGTGGCTTTTAATATTAGTTTATTTTTTGGTTTGAATTAAATAAAATACTCGGTACGCAATTAAAGCTTTCGACAGCCGTTTATTTCGAAACCGATGGTCAGACCGAAATTTATAACTAATATTTGCAAAAACGCTTTCGACTTTTCGTAAACTTTTATTAAAACGATTAAAGCGAATTTTTTTTAATAATGGATTTCGCTTAAATAATTCTTTTTTACAAGAGTTTAGATGGCCTTTTATTTTTTGAAATTGTATACGGTTATACTTTTTATACTAATTGAAACTGGAAGTTCGATATTTCTTTTTTTTTTTAATTTTTTATATAAGCTAAACGCAGACGAAGCTCGTGCGTACGTTCGCCGCTATTACGACGCTTGAAACTTTGCTAAATCGCATTTTTAATAAGCTTACGATAAAATAAAAAAAAGTGCGAATAGGTTTCGCCGCGCGATCGATTTTGACGTTGGCGACTACGTATGGTTCGATATGCGTTTATTTCCGACCTTCCGGCCTTTTCGCAAGCTCGATAATTTTATAAACGGCTTTTTTAAAATTATAGCCAAAATTTTCGATAACGCTTTTAAGCTAGATTTTTTTAATATTATAAACGTACATCCAGTTTTTTACGCTAGTCGATTGCGTAAAGCAGTTGACGACGCGTTTTCAGATCAGATTAATTCAGCTTTTGAATTTATTAATATAATTAATAAGCTTAAATACAAAGTCGAAGAATTGATCGCTTGTCGAATGCAGCGGAAAACCTTTTAGTACAAAGCTTTTTGAATAAGCTTAAATGAAAATCTTACGTGGTATTCCGCGTTTGATTTTATATATGCTTTTTTAAAAGTGCGCGACTTTTATTTAACGCATAAAAAGCTTTCCGATTTTTTTGCAAAACTTGTAAACTGGCTGAAGGCGTATTCCGAAGGTTTGGATTCGTACGATCATTTGAATAGCGACGTATTAATAAATAAAAGCTCGAGGGCGCGCTTTTTTCGGACGGAAAAATAATGTAACGATTTACTTTATTGCCATCTTTCGTGTTATTTTAACAATTACGTATAGCTGCAAATTCCCTGGTCTTTTAGTGGGTTTTTTTATCAATTATGGAAATTATTTATGTATATAAGGCTTTTTTTTTTTAGCAACTTCTGCTTTTTGCAGTTGTTAATTCTAAGTGAATATCTTTGTTATAGAATCAAAAGCTCGTTTTTTATATTATGTGAACTCGGCGACCAGTTGACTGATCTCCCAGCCCTTCGACTGATTGGATCGTTACAATCGTAATTATTTTCGTTTAATAAAAGCTTCGTAAAATCCATCGTTAAATATTAATAAAACCTGTTAAATATAAGCAAAAGCTTTAAAAAGCCCGGGGTTTTGTCGCGCCTAGCTTTTATTCGTATACAACGACAATTCGAAACGTATTATTATATATCTGCTTTTATAATCTTTTAATAATATTTACGACCGATTAAAAGCTTTATTTTTTTTATTTCAGCGTATGCTACGCAAGGCTGTTCGTAAATATATCGGATTAAAAAGATTCGCAATTCGAAAAGTTTCAAAAGCAATACCAATCTGCCTTGAAAAAACAATTTGTCTTATCGCAGTTAATAATTAAAATTATAATTACGGGCCTGCGCTCGTTGCGCTTCGAAAAAAAAAAGTTTTTATTAATTTGCAGCAAATCGTTTATAATTATATAGCTATATATATCGTATACGATTACGAAAATTAAATCTGCGGATTCTTTTATAAGCATTTTATTCTTTTCGCTTTCGCTGTTTTTTTCGAAAAAAATACTGTCGTTATCGTACTTATCGGAAGCTATTTCTATAAGCGCTAGCGTAATTATATTTTTAACAATCATTTTTTTTAAAATCTAAAAATTTAATTTATCGTCGAAAAGCATCTGTTGCTTTCGAGCTGCTCGCTATCGCGTTTTTAATAAAAAAATATTTTGGTTTTTGCGAAAAAAAGTATTAGCGAGCGTATTAATAATTTCCGACCGGTATATAATTATAAAATAAAAATCGGCGAAAAACTCGGCCTATCGAGCTTATCGGGCCGAAAAATCTTTAATTGTTATAAAGTATTTTAAAACGCGATGATCGGTATATATATATACGTTTTTTTAAGCGCCTAACAGCTCCGGCTTATAATTTTTAAAAAAGCGAAAAATAGCGAAAAGCTTTTTGTCGTAAATCGGATAATTAAGCTCGGCGTCGATTATAATTTTAAAAAAAAAACCGACCGGATAATAAAAATTATTTTTTTGCAATTGCGATAATACGTTAGCTATTATCCTATTAAAAAAATCGGTTTCCAAGCGCGTTTACTTATAAAAATCGTAATAATATAAAATAGAAGCATTTAGCAAAGCTTTGCGCAATGCTTTTTATACGTTTTTTTGTTTTTTTTCGAATACGAAAAAAACGTTTTTGCTTATAAAAGCAGTAAAAAGACGGCAAATACGGCTGTAGCCGGCTATAAAACGTTTATAAAAATTGCAAAAGCCTAGAAAACTCTGTACGCCTCGCATATTCGCTGCATATTGCCAGTTTTTAATAATAGCGATTTTTTTCGGATTTATTTTAATACTTTAAATGCTAATAACGAAACCTAAAAATTTAATTTTCGTAATATTAAACTCGCATTTTTTAATGTTAGTTTTCAGGCCGTATTTTTTCAAAATCGACAGAATTTTTTTAACGTAAATTTTATATTTCAAATTATTCGCGAAGTAAATAAAAATATCGTTAAAATACGCCGAATAAAAATTATTCAAATATTTTATAAAAATATTATTAATAAAACGTTGAAATATGGCGAATTTATTAATAAAACCGAACGAAAAGATTTTATATTTATATATGCCGTATCGAATACGGAAACTAGTCAGTTTTTTAAACTTTTCGAATATTCGGACTCGATTAAATGCTTATTAAATATTAATTTTCGTAAATATTTTAGCTTTAGTAATTCGCGCCAGCATTTCGTTAATCAAAAGCAAAAAGTAGAAATTTTTTTTCGTAAAATCGTTGAGCTTGCGGTAATCGATATACAAACGCATAAAGCCGTCTGATTTTTTAGTAAATAAAATCGGGGCGGCGAAAAAAGCATTAAAAAATTTAATAAAATCTTTATACAAATTATCGAAAATATAACTTTTAACTTTTATAAACTGTTTATTCGTAAAGCGTTTAAATGGTTTTATAAAAAACGTATTTTCCGTAGCAAAATATATTTTATAATTTACACCGAAGCGGCGAAAAGCGAGCTTATCGTTTTTTTGCTTATAAAAAAGTTTTTCGAATTCCGAATATTAAGCTAAAAAAAGCTTTTTCACAAAAACTACGTTATCGTTATATTTAGCTTGCAAAACGTCGGAAACGGAAATGTTTTTTATTGCCGCGAGCTGTATAATTTTTTTAAATTCGGCGATTTTCGCACGGCGGAAACGTTTTTTATTTATATTATATATAAAAGCAATAAACGTACAATCGTTAAGTAATAATAACCCTTTTTTTTTCGCGGCTCGCATTCGCTTTTCGTAGCGTATTTGTAAAACGCTGAATACAAAGGCGGAAATACAACTGATATTGCAATTAGAAATAAAAGGAATAATTAATACGGTTGGAAAAACCGGCTTGATCGGTTCAAAACTGCTAATAAAAAACTTTTCCATTTTATATAAACTGCTTTTGAAGTTTCGCATAAACATAAAAGGTCTATCAGCTCCAAAGCTTAAATAAGCCTTTTTAATCGTCGTAAAAGTATTAGCAGAAGTATGCAAAGCTTTTATTACGCTGTTTCGTTTATTTACATTTTTTTAATATATGCGATTAAGCATTTTGAGCTTTGTTCGCTGATTAAAATCGACGAATAATTGCTCGTTGAAATAAAAAATAATAGGCATATCGAATAGCTATTTTATTTTGTTTTTTCTTTAGTTATACGCTTGTTTTAAATCGTAGTGCTATAAAAATTTACGATTAATAAAAACGTCGGTAAAACCCAGGTTTGTGATCAAAAAAAAAAAATTTATACAACGTCGGTTAATCGTAAAAAAAAAAAAAATAACAAAAAAAATAAGCTTTCTCGGCTCGCTATTATAGCCGATGAATATAATAAACTTATGCAGCCGAATAAAATTTACTTCGAAACGTTGAAAAAATTAATACGCTAAAAGAATTTTAATCGCACCGAAAATATTAGCTTCGCCATCGATATATATAAATGTTTTAATATATAATTTATTACGTACTAGTTTTATAAAAATTAAAAACTGTCGTTTTTCTATTAAAAAGCGCTGATTAAACTTTAAATTCTTTTACAAATCGAATTTCTTATTATAATAAAAATTTTTGCTACGGCTTAAAAGTTTTTTAACAAATCGTTTTGCTTTTCGTCGATAATTATTTCGGCGATTTTACGATTAAGCTTGGCGTCGGAACAAACGTTTGCGAAATGGCCGGGTTTGCCGTAATTATAATAAGCGCTAAAAAAACGCGCAGCCAAGCGGAAAAAACCGGAGATGGCAAAAGTAACAGTTATACGCTCGTAAGAATTTCTGTTAAAAAAAAGAAAAACTATACGAACAAAAAAACTAAAAAAATAAAACGTTATAAAATTTTAAAAATACCGGAAGTACGCCTAAAATTCTGATTAATAAAAGCTACAGCAAAAGAAAAATAACTTATGCGACGAGCAAAAGCCATTTTTTCAGCTCGGATATTACGTAACTTTTTATCCGCAACGGCCAAAAACTCGTTTAAAATAATATAATTATTATTTATTTTATATTTTTCTATTCGAAAATCGTATTTAAAAATAAAAATAATTTTTTCGTATATATTTTTAAACTAACGGTTTTTAGCAATTTTGCTAATAATTGCGTAATAAATAAACAAAAAACGAAAATTATTATAAATCTGACCGTTGTTTATATAAAGTTTATTATATTGCAATTTAACAAATTAAACGCGGTTGTGATTAAAAAAGCGCTAATTAAAAATGCGAAAAACGTTTCGGGCCGACTGGATTTAATTATAAAACTCGGAATTTAAATGTTTTAAAATAATAGTTTTTGCTTTTCTAATAATATATTTAAAATATATTTTGGCTTAATTTATATCTTATATAAAGTTTTTTAAATACTTTTTAATAAACAGTTTTATATTTATTTTCCATGCGTTATATTTAATTTTTTTTTAATAATCGCTAAAAGCGTAGCGAAAGTATTTGATTTTAAATAATTCGATTCGAAAAATAGCTGGGTCGAAAACGGGAAAATAATATTCGGAAATTAATTGAAAATCCGCCGTAAAAGCGCGCGAAGCTCGGAATAAAAAAAAAGCGTCGCGGGCGATATTAACGGAAACTAGAAAATAAACGGCGGCGATAACTTAAGCGATTATCTGAACGATCTAAAGCTGCTGGGCCGCAGTAAATCCTTTAGCGTTAGCAGATATGTTAAGCAGTCGTAAAAGCATTCGTCGGTTTGAAAATACTAAAATATCAGCGTCGTACAATTCGATTTTAAATTCGATAATAAAGCGAAAGGATTCAGCAAATAATTATGGTTTAGTAGAAAAGTCGTAGAATAAAAACTCGCTGCTAGAGTCGTCGAAAAAATCTGAAACGAATAAGAATTCGGAAGCGCTAGAAGCAAAAGCAAAAAATGGAAATGCTAATTCGAAGCCGAATCGTACGGATTGCGTTCGTTTTCGGATACCGCGTCGATTTATAAGAAAAACATAAGATATATTAAAAAAAGGCGATTCGAATTGCAAAAGCAAATCGAATTAATAAAAAAAAAAGACTCCAGCTTTTTCTAAAAACAAAATTAATAAAAGGAAGTTCTGATTAAAGTATCGATAAATAAACGTCGGTACGGACGGTTTAAAAGAAATTCGAGTTGCAAAAGCAGATCGAATTTTTAATCGTAGATATAAAGCTTTTTAGCGAAAGTTGTTTGGTTTTTTTTTATATTATAGCTAGCTTAAAAATAATCGGAATAATATAAATTAAAAAATACGTATATAAATTAAAAAAAAAACACCGAGCTAAAATGCTCGGGATCGCGAACTTTATATACAATAGGTTGCGCTTATAAGTCACGTGACTTAGCGCGAGGCCTAGTGGCCGAGGTGGTCCGTGCCCGAACCTTATTCCAATACCACCGGCAATCATACCACTGGCAACCATACCACTGGCAACCATACCACTGGCAACCATACCACTGGCAACCACCACTAGCCAGGGGAGGATCGTAACATTTAATAATATTATCGACGAAAAAGCTATTAAAACGTTCGTAGATTTAAACGATACTTCGATTAATATTTTATCGAGCCATTTTTTAAAAAAGCAAAATAAATAAAATAATTTAAACGACAAGCGAAACGCTACCTTTTCGCAGAAGCCAACAGCGAAAAAACCAAAAACGAATTAAAAGATTAAAAAAGTATAAAAGCTAAAAAGTTCGGTTTTTAATTAATTAGTTTTTAAATTATATAAAATAAACTAAATTGCATTTATTAAAATTATATATTTTTTTAATCGTAGTTAAAAACGATTACGTATATTATTTAAAACAAAATGTAAAACGGTAATATTTTATATTAATAAAAATTGATAATTTTAGTTATAATCGAGGCATAAACCCTTCCGAAACCCTTTGCTATTAACTATTTTCAACAGGTATAAAAGCAAAGCATTTTTTTAAATAATACTATAAGCACGCAGTCCAATTTATACTTTTATTTATTTCTTTTTTCCTTTTTTTCAGTCTCTTCTAAGGATTCCCTAGACTATCTTACCCACCGACACGTGGCCGTATCAGTCTGGTTTTCCTACCTACTTTTATATTAAGTTTAATAAAATTATACGAAATATAAAAATCGATATTAAAAATATTATTATTTATAAAAATTTTTTAATAATAAAAAAATGTTTTTATTTTATTATTTTTAAAATTCCCTGGATTCTGAAAAGTTTCGTTAGTTTTAAATATATCGAAAACGGCCAGATAAAAGCTTTTTTTTAAAACTGGAACCGATCTTTTCAAAATTAAATTATCGTCGCCGGCGATAAAATCTTTCTAGTCGACGTTTTATCAAAAAACGAATAGCCGGCTTTGGTTTTAAAATAAACGCTAAGCTATAATAAAACCTGGAAAATACTCGATCAAAAGCATTTACGTCGTTAATCGAAATAGCACCGCGAATAAAATTGACTAATATTAACATTTTTGGCTATTAACTCGGAAATAAAAGCTTCGAAGATTTCGTTTTTATATTAAACAAATCCGATTTATATATTCTATTTTTTTGTATTAATATCAGCATTTTTTACAAGCGCAAAACTAATAAAATACGATTCGTAAATTTTAGCGAATCCGGTAAAAATATTTTTAAAAAAATAAACGATTAATTTGAAAAAAATAAAGTAATAAAATTATTTTAATTAATTATTAACGAATTCGAAAAATTTATTACCGGCCGATTTTCCAGCTTATTATCTAACAGCCGATTTATAAAAAAACAATTTAATAATCTAGCAATCGGAACCTAATTTTTATTAAAAAAAAAAAATCTTATACGAAATCTTACGCAACCGAGAAAAAACTATAATTTTCGATTTCACCGAAATAAACCAATTCAGCTTTAACGTTACGCTTTATATCGATATTAAAACCGTATTTTACGAAGCCTGGCAAAAAAAAACCTTTTTAATTTTTAAAACCTTTTAAAATAAAATAATCGAAATGCTAAAAAAACGAATTAAGCAAAAAATCCTCGAATTCTGCCACGGCCTATACAAAAACAAATAGTTTATCGTTACGAAAAAAAAAAAAGCATTTACAAACTTATTACCGCAGTCGTCGAAATAAATAAAATAACGATACGAAACGCCAACGTATTATTTAACGTCGATTAATTTTCGAACGAATTCGCAGGATTAACGATCGCTTTTTTTCTCGATCTGTTTTCCGGCTACGATTATTTAATATTTAATCCACGATTTCGAAATATAATAGCAATTCAAATTCCAATCGGTTTATTACGTATAACGAAAGTATTTATAAAAGCTATTAATTTAATCGCTTAATTCGTAAAAATCGTATATAAGATTCTTATGATTTGCATTTCTAATATCGCTCTTTTATACGTTAACGACGTTAAAATAAAAAGTTTTAAATTATATTATAATAATAAAAAAATCCTTTCTGAAATTCGACGCTATATAATAAAACAAATTCAAAATATCGACAAAATTATAATCTGCTTCGAAAAAGCCAAAGCTATTATTGGCCTTCGATTAAAATTTTGTATATTCGAAATAAATATCGTCGGTTATATAATTAATAACGTTGGCCGCTATTTTTAACAAAAAAAAATTAAAAAAATCTGCGAATAAAAAAAATGTAAAAATATTACCGAAGCCAAAGCTTTTATTAGCGTTATGATTTACTACGGTAATTAAATCAAAATTTTTTTTTAAAAAACTGCATTTATTTACGCTACGATAAAAAAAAAATCGATTTCGTTTAAAAAAAAAAACAAAGCAAAGCTATAAAAATCCTTAAAAACGACCTTTTATCGGTCTTATCGCTTATACGAATCGACTATAATCCAAACGCAAAAAAAATTATTTTGATTATCGACGCTAATATTTTCGGTTAAAAAGCTGTATTATAACAAATCGATAAAAATAAAAAACGGCATTTTTCACGATTCGAAAGCGGCTTATAATCCTCCGCGAAAGCACGTTACGACGCTATTAAACGAAAATATCGAAGCGTTTTCAAAACGATAAAAAAAATAAAAAACGAATTATACGGCGTATATTTTATTTTAAAAACAAACGCAAAAATTTTTATCGATTAATTAAATAAAAAAGCTAATAACCTATCAAAAGCGCTCGTTACTAATTAAATAATTTAAATACGATTTATAAACTTCGAAGTTAAATATATTAAAAAAATAATTAATACAGCGGCAAACGGCCTTTCCAAACGAAAACGTTTTTATTCGTTTAATTTCGTTAAACAAAACGAACAAAATATCGACGAATAAATCGCTAACGAAATCGGCTGCTTCGTTATTTACGCTTTAAATTTTATAAAGCCGAAACCATTCGCGTTGTTATTTCGATTAATACCGCGAATAAAAAACATTAATTTTCGGGCCGAAAAAGCATTCGCGTTATTATTTCGGCTGGCATCGCAAATAAATTTAATCGAAAACGATCGGAATAAGCCGACTAACGACGAAAATAAACTTTTGATCGATAATTACGAAACCGAAAACTTTTATTTAATCGTATATTACTTAACTATTTTATTTAAACCATTTAACGTATCAAACTATTAATTTAAATTATTTAAAAACCAAGCTTTCGATTATATTTTAACCGACAAAAAGCTATATAAAATAAAAGATAATATATATCAAAAACGCTTAATAATAAATAATAAAGCCGATAAATTTTAAATTATAAAAAAAGCTTACGAAAAAGTGTTTTATAAAAAAGCTGAAGCCATTTATTATTAAATCAAAAACGATTTCTGATAAAAAAAATATTTCGAAAATTGTAAAGCTTTCGTCAAAAGCTATATTTTTTGCTAAAAACGAAAGCCGAGCCGAAAAAAAAACTTATTATATCCGACGTAGTTTTTTAAAATTTAAAAAAAAATTAATTTCGACGTTACACGCGTACCGATTACCGATCGCGAATATACGTGCTTCGTATTCGCTATCGACGATTTGTTTAAATAGCCTGAAAAAAAACCTTTCCGAAACGCTATTTCCGAAGCTATAGCGATCTTTTTTTTAAAAAAACGTTATATATCGATACGGTTTGTTTAGCAAATTAAACGTCGATAATAAATCCGAAAATAAAAGCGTTATCGAAACTTTTATAAAAAAATACAAAATTCAGCGTATTTAAATTTTAGCTTATAATTTAAAAAGCAACGGATCCGTTAAACGAAATTATAAAAATATTTTCGACGGCTTTTTAAAAGTTATTCGAAAAAATTATAAGCGTTAATCGCGGAAATTTTCGGAAATGCTTTTTGCTATACGCATATATATATACGCTTCCACTGAAATAATTTTATTTTTCATTTAATACGAAAAAAACGCTCGATTATTTTTGAAAACAAAATAACTTGTATAAAAGCTTTATAACGTAATTAAAATAAAAACAAAAGCAAACTTATTAATAATAAAATCTAAACAGCTAAATTACCGCGATATAAATATAAAAAAAATAATTTAAAAAAAAAAAAAGTATAAAAAAACAGCTAAAAAAATCTGAAATAAAACCAAGGTTTTAAAAAAAACGCTAATTAAAAAAGAAAATTTGATTTTAATTTACGACGTTTAGCGCGCTATCGACAAATCGGCCGATACTAAGCTTGATTATAAATAGCTCGGACTCTACGAAATATACGAGGCCGAATTAAATAAAAGCTATTATAAGCTTACGGAACTCGATAAAACAAAATTAAAAAAAACGTTCGCCGCTAACCGATTAAAGCGATTTTACAAAAAAAACCAGCAAATCTACTCTTTAGACTCTGAATCAAAAAGCGATTTCGATTTTAGCGACTCCGCCGACGATTCCGACCAAAGCGATTATACTTTTGAAAAAAAAAAAAACCCTTAGAAAAGTCTAAAAGCAATCGAACGATAACTCCGCTACTGAAAGTATAATTTAAATCGTAATTCCATTTATAACCGAAAAAAAGAAAAATGCATATAAGATTATTTATTAATTGTTTTATTATTTTTATTATTTATTATTTTTTTTATTATATATTATTTTATTATTTTTGTTTTGTTTTGCTTATATACAATTTAATTATTTTGTTTTATATATATTATTTATTTTTAAAACCTTTTTTTATATTATTTAAAATATTTGCTATATTTTTTTTTATTTAATTATATTTTTGTTTATCAGAACAAAAGCTTTATATATATTTAAGCCGTATATTTAATATATTTATATCGCTCGCATATTTTACGAAAACTATTTTTTAAGCATTTTATTATTTGCTACTTTTTGCATTATTTATTTTTTTCGTTGTTTTGAACAAATGCTTATCTAAACAATTATAATTTATTAGAAAAACAATATACGAATTTCCGTAACTTTTAAATATAAATACTTTATAATTTTCGTACTTTTTTCCAATTACTTTTTAATAAATATAACATATCTTTTTGATTAATAAACCCATCGATATTATATCGTTTTTTAAGCAAAGCGTTGTTAAATTTAACAAATTCATTTTTAATTTATTTTGGAACGGAATTATTATACGCAACTTTTCCGAATTTAAACAAGCATATAATACCGCTATTCCAAATTAATAAGCTGCTTTCGTAAAAACATTTATAAAATAATTCGATATAATAATTAAAAACGTTAATAAATTTTTATTCGATTACAAAAGCTTCGTTAAAGCTGAATTCGTTCGCAAAAGCTTTGACTACGATAAATTTCTGCTAAATTACGATAACGTTTTAAAAGTTTTCGCCGGAACAAAAAAAGCTCGAAATAATAAAAAAAAAGTAACAGACCGGATTTTGCGCTTTGCCAAATTAACGAAAAAAAAATATTCAAAAATACGTTTTTAATAAAATCACCGGTATTATTTTATTTCGGCATTTCGCTCGCTTTTTCGAAACTATTACCTTTATTAAAAAAAGAATCTGAATACTAAACGCGTATATTTTTAAAACGTAAATTCTAAAAGCTAATAACTTAAAAGCCCGTAGATTCATAAAGCTTTTTACAACTGTTTTGTCGTGCATAGCCGAATAGTCGGTAGGAACCCTCACCGGAGGCTGGAACGAATAAATTGTATGCAGTAAGATATTACTTATATTATTTTAAATCTGACTGGCGAGTGTAACGATCTAATCAGTCGAAGGGCTGGAAAATCAGTCAACTGGTCGCCGTGTTCATATGATATAAGAAACGAGCCTTTGGTTCTGTAACAAAAATATTCACTTAGAATCAATAACTACAAAAGGCAGAAGTTGCTAAAAGGAAAGAGTTTTATATATATGAATAATTTTTATAATTGATAGGAAAACCTACCAGAAAACCAGGGAGCTTACAGCTATACGTAGTTGCTGGGGAGCTTGCAGCTATACGTAGTTGCTGGAATAATACGAAAGGTGGCAACAGAATAAATCGTTATATTATTTTTCCGTCCGAAAAAAGCGCGCTCTCGAGCTTTTATCTATTGGTACGTCGCTATTCAAATGATCGTACGAATTTAAACTTTCGGAATACGCTTTCAGCCAATTTATAAGTTTTGCAAAAGGACCGGGAAGCTTTTTATGCGCTAAGTGAAAGTCGCGCATTTTTAAAAAAGCATATATAAAGTTAGACGCGGGATATTACGTAAGATTTTTATTTAAGTTTACTTAAAAAGCTTTGTATTAAAAGGTTTTTCGTTGCATTCGATAGGCGATTAATTCTTCGACTTCGTATTTAAGCTTATCAGTTATATTAATAAATTTAAAGGTTAGATTAATCTGATTTGGGAGCGCATCGTCAGCTGCTTTACGCAGTCGATTAGCGTAAAAAACTGGGTGTACGTTTATAATATTAAAAAGGTCTAGCTTAAAAGCGTTGTCGAAAATTTTGGCTATAATTTTAAAAAGGCCGTTTGTAAAATTGTCGAGCTTGCGAAAAGGCCGGGAAGTCGGAAATAAACGCATATCGAGCCATACGTAATCGTTAACGTTAAAATCGATCGCGCGGCGAAATTTATTTGTATTTCTTTTTATTTTATCGTAGGCTTGTTGAAAATGCGATTTGGCGAGGTTTTAGGCGTCGTAATGGCGGCGAACGTACGCACGAGCTTCGTTTGCGTTTAGCTTATATAAGAGATTGGAAAAAGAAGAAGTATCGAGCTTTTAATTTTAATTGGTATAAAAAGCGTAATCGTATACAATTTCAAAAGGTAAAAGGCTATTTAGACTTTTATAAGAAAGAATTATTTAAGCGAAATCCATTATTAAAAGAAATTCGCTTTAATCGTTTTGATAGAAATTTACGAAGGGTCGAAAGCGTTTTTGCAAATATTAGTTGTAAATTTCGGTTTGATTATCGATTTCAAAATGAACGGCTATCGAAAGCTTTAATTGCGTATCGAATATTTTGTTTAATTTAAACCAGAAAATAAATTAATATTAAGGGCTACGATCGTTAATAATATTTTTTGAAAAGCTAAAATATTTATATACGTAGAATATATACAATTTGGCGAGATTTCGAACGTCGATATTTTTATAATAAAAGATCGAAATAGCTTATTTAAAAAAGCGATTTATTATTACAAATACGTTATCGTAATCGTATTTGTTTTTGTTAAAACTGCAAAAGTTTATTATAACGTGTTTTTAAAAATGGTCAGAAATAGAAAAAAGCTGAAAAAGGCCGGGGCGTTTATTTTTTAAAATAAAACTTTTTCGATAAACGTAGCAATTGCGATAGTATTGTTTTACGAAGGCTGTTATATTTCGCTAATAATATTAGTCCGAAAGCAATTGCGTAGTTTTGCGAACGCTGGAATAAGCGGTAAAGATTTGATCGTGTATTTTTCGTATAAAGGCCAAACGAAAATGATCGACGTTTAATATTATCAGGCGACCGTAATATAGCAGCAAATCGCGTTCAAGTGTATACGAAGTATTATTATCGTCGTTTTTTTTCGCAGCGTTTCGTATAGCTTTTTTTCGAAGAGCGATTAAGCTGCTAGCTGTGCGATTAGCGTAAAGAATTTAATTAACGATACGGAATGCGAAAAAAAAATCAGCTATTTTAACGATAAAAACAGCTGTTTCGAAAACCGTGAAAAATCGAAATTTTTTAATTAAAAATCGGTGATCGATCTGATCTGTTCGAAAGAGGGTTTGTAAGCGCTGGGTGCGTTTAAAAGAGTTTTAGCGATCGAATTCGCTCGTACGACGTATTAATGCGTCAGTTAAAAAGTTGTGTTTATTTGGTTTGTACGTAATAAAAAAATTGTAATCGACGAGAAGCTCGGCCTAGCGTGCCTGTCGAACGTTTAAAAGCTTGGAAGTTATAAAATATTTTAAGGTTTTGTAATTAATAATTATTTTGATTTAATAAATTAAGCCAGCCAGTTTAATACGAAAGTTGCTTAAAGATTTTACGATTGCGAATATTTTTTTATCGTATACGACGTAATTTAGCTTTGCGAAGCTATAGTTTTGCTAAAGTAGGCGATTGGAAGCTAATCGTCGTTATAGAATTGCGAAAGCATAAAAGCTACTACGCCGTCGAGCGTCAGTTTTTAATATACAGGAAAGGTTTTGCTTATAATATTATAGAACTGGTATAATAATAAAAGCTAATATAAAAAAGTCGAAATTTTTCTGATATTTAAAAATAAAATTATAAAAAACGTTAGCTTTAGTTAAATGAATTAAAAGCTTTGTAATTATATCGTAATTTCGAATAAAACGTCGGTAAAAGTTACAAAAATCAAAAAAGCTTTGTATATCTTTTATAATAATAGAAGGCTTTTAATGGGCGATTACGGAAACTTTTTTTAAGTTTATTTTTAGGTTTTTAATAAAAATAATAAAATTTAAATAACGTATTCGAATAACGTTGAATTCAGATTTTCGAATATCGGTTTGTAATTCAGCGTCAGCGAGCTTTTAAAATATTTTGCGAACGTATATAACGTATTTTAAAAGGTCGAACGAATAAATAAAAATATTATTTAAATATATAATGCAGAAATCGTTTAAATAATCGAAGAAAACGTCGTTTATATAGCGTTGGTAAATTGCGAATTTATTAATAAAGTTAAAAAGTAGCATTTTGCATTTATAGGCGCCGTAACGCGTACGAAACGTCGTTAGTTTTTTATTAGCGGGATTTATTCGAATTTTGTGAAAAGTTTAACGAATATCGAGCTTCGTAAAAATTCGTATTTTCGAAAGACGAGCAAAAGTTTTATCGATAAAAAAGAAAAGATAGCGATTTTTACGAATGATATTATTAAAAATTCGATAATCGATACAAAAACGTAATAAACCGTCGGGTTTTTTAACGAAAAGCATTGAAATAGCGAAAAAAGCGGTGGAAAGTTCGATAAAGCTTTTATTAAAATTATTTTGCAAATAGGTTTTGATAATTTCGAGCTTTAGAATCGATATTTTATATAAAAAAGTGTATTTCAGCTTTTTTTTATTTATAATAAGCTCGATTTTGTGGTCGTAAGGCCGGTAAGGATTAATTTGTTATTAGCGGCCTTAGAAAACACGTGTTCGAGGTTTTTGTATTCCGAAGGAAAAGATTCGAGAAAAGGTTTATTCGAAATTAGTTTTGCTAAGCTGGTTGAAAGGGTCGAAATCGATATTTTATTAGTTTTGAAACGTTCGAAAAAACTATGAGATTGGGTTTTAAGAAAAGTGTTATACGTAAGGTCGTTTAGTATTTTGTCGATTTCGTATAGGAAAGTTGAAAACATTTTAATTGCTTTTTTTCTGGAGATTAATTTAAAAGCGTATGCAGTGATTTGGCAGATGGAAATTGGGTAAGCAATAGATTAAGGGATTCGTTTTCGAATTGGTTTGAAAGGTTTAGAGGGTGGCTTGTCTGAATTATCGATTATATTAAGCTGAAAGGCCATCGCGGCGAAGGTTTTTTTTCGGTTTTTGATATAACTGTTTTTTATAGAACGAGGAAGCTGTTTTAACGAAAGGAAAAGAAAAAAAAAAGAAATAATGGAAAAAGGATCGGCAGCCTGGGAAAATAGTGTAATTTTTTGTATTATTTTATTAGCGTTGCTATCGAAATTGGCATCGCGAATAAAATTCGATTTTTTCGCGCTTCGCATAGCGTCGTAGGTTTGTTATAATTGGTTAAGATTTTTGTTACGTTTTACAACGTCGTTTTGATGGCGAAATTAAATTTTTCGAAGATGCAAATAAAAAATTTTAATACAACGAGCGTAAAAGGCTGTGGGGGGGTAAGATTTCGGCTAATAAAACTTGCGTTTATTATAATTTAATAAAATTTAGTGTTCGGCTAACCAAGTTTTTTTTAGAATTATATTATAATTTCCGAGGTTGATAATTAAAAAAAAAGTAAACGATTGTATTCGATTATTAATAATAAGATTAAAAAGCGTAAAATGTGTAATTAAATGGCTACGAGCTTTATTATATTTTTTTATAAAAAAAAAAGCCGGGAAAGGTTAAATTAAAAGTTTTAAAAAGAAAAAAAGAAATTTGATTAGCGCCGAATCGATTAACGTATAACCGTTCGTTTTAAAATCGGCGAGCGCTTTTATTTTATACGAAAAGCTATTTTTGGTGAGTGTAACGGGAATTGTTAATAAATCGCTATTAAAAAGCTTTCGAACGTTAAGATAGCGTATATCGCGTAATACGCTTAAGAAAAAGGCTTTGCTTAGGCCTGGGCGTTTTTTCGATTGGCGGGAGCTTTAATTTTTTCGTGTGCGTTTTGAAAATCGTTTGAAAAGGGGTTTTCGTTTTTATTATTATTGTCGGAGAGCGAATTTTCGGCCGGTTCGACCTCGTTTATATTTATTAGCCTGGGAAGGCTTTTGGATAGAACCGAGGGTCGGCCCGTAAAAAGTCGTGTAAATTGGCTTCGAATTTTCTGATGTGGAATAAAAAACGAGCGTTGTCGTTGGTCCGATCGAAAAGAAAAAACGCCAGAGGGGGCGTTTTGGCGTGGAGAAGAAGGAAGAATAGCAGGGGGCTGAGAAGGAGCTTGTGAAGTATTTGAACGATTTTCGTACGTACGATTTAATTCGTAATACGCTTTGGTAAAGGATTTATTATTTTAATAGATAATAGATTTAATAAAACGATTCGCGTATAAAATTCGTTCGGCCAATTAATTTTGTTTTTTTTAACGGACGGCGGTAAATTAATTTTTAAAGGTCGTTGTACGCGCTTATTCCAAGTGTAGCTTTTTTTGTAAACGTTTTAGTATTTTATCGCGGAAAGCGTTTCGAAGCTGTTTGTTAATTCGTATTTAAGCGTTCGCTGCGAATGGAAAATCGCAGGTAAAATCGCTAAAAGTCGTCGTGCGTATTTATTATAAGCATTTTAAATTCGTTTTCGGCCTTTTGAACGTCGAAAAAGTCGGTCAGAAAATCGGCGATCTTTTTTATTAATTTTTCGAAAAATATAAAATCGGAACGATTTAAAATACGCGGAATTAAAAACTTTTTTGCTACGCTTTCGGTTTAATCGAGTATGTAATTTTTGCGAAATCGATCGTTAGCGAAATAGTCGTGGTAGAATTCGAGGTTGTCGAGAATTTTAGTTTTTTAATAGCGTGTTTTGTAATTTTTATTATTATTTAATTTAAATTTAAAATTCGGAACGCGTTTTATGCGAGCTAATCGAAAATTAGTAAATAAATAGGAATTATAGCGTTTAAAAAGCGCGCTAGGGTTTTGGCCGTTAAGAAAAAATTTAAAAAAAGTTCGCGAAAAGCGTAAAGATTGGTTTGCAACGTTTGTTGGTTGAAATAAAACGTTGCGAAAAAGGGAAAAAGCAGCAGATTCGCGATTGGCAGAAGCACGTTCGATAAATTTTATTAAACGCTTTAATTAAAAAGTTTATCGCAGTCGTATAGTTTCCAAAAATTGTCGTTTACGCTTTTGCGCTTTTTTTAATTGATTTTGCAAAAGTTTTAACTGAACGTTTTCAGCGCTAAGCTGCAAAAAGATGGCAAGCGAAATGGTTAACGCTCTGCTTTTTTTTTTGTTTTTTTTTTTTCGGGAGGAGGATTGTTTTTCAGAAGAAAAAGCTTTTGGAGGAAATTGCTTTTTCGCTGATTAAAAAAAGAAAGGTTGAAATGTAATAGCAGAAGTTGAAAAGCTTTGCTAAAAGAGAAATCGTTAAATAAAAGCTATTTTTCGCGAAGTGCGAAAATAGGTTTTTTTACGACCGGTCGATTATTTTGGTATGATTCGTAAGAAATTTAAAAGAAAAAATAATTTACGCCGTCGCTAGCGTAAAAAAAAAGTTGTTAATAATATAACGATTTAAACAGTCGAAAGGCTGGGAAATTAATCAACTGGTCGCCGTGTTTATATGATATAAAAAACGAGCTTTTGGTTTTGTAACAAAAATATTTATTTAGAATTAATAATTGCAAAAAGTAGAAGTTGCTAAGAAAAGAAAGCTTTATATATATAAATAGTTTCTATAATTGATAGGGAGACCCATCAGAAGACCAGGGAGCTTACAGCTATACGTAGTTGCTAGGGAGCTTGCAGCTATACGTAGTTGCTGGGGTGACACGAGAGGTGGCAACAGAGTGAATCGTCACAGCGAGCTTTTCGCAAAAGACGGAAGGTTTTGGCTCGCTTAATTAATCGCTCGGAAAAACTAGTCTTCGAAAAGGCTCGTTATTACGTAATTACGAGCCTTTCCGAGCTTTAGAAATATCTAACTATTAAAAGCGTACAAAAAAAATAAATTTAAAACAAAAAAAATAAAAAAAAATAAAAAAAAATAAAAAAATATAAATATAACGCAATATATTTTTTAGCTGATTGCTAATCCGGTGATCAGCTACTTTTAAAGCGCGGAAAAATCTTTTTGTCGTCCGAATGCGGCCGTAACGCGATATTATAATATTTATATAATTTGTTTATATTTTTTATCGTTGCGAAGCGTAAATAAGGCTAATTCAGCTTAAATAAACGTTTCGTCGCTTTTAAAAACTTTAATTTTTTTATTTTCTTACTAGTTTTTTAATAAATTTAAGTTTTATTATTTTAATTAAAAACATCGATATAGCTTTTTTTATATTAAAAAAAAATCGTCCGCGTAGCTTTACGCGACCAGTTGGCCCAGCTTTTCGGACTCCTAATTTTCGGCGCTTGCGTAATCGAAGTTTTGCGAAATTTATTTTGCGTAATCAATCGGCTTTTTCGGCCAATTCGTTTTTTTTCGACCCTTTCGAAAAAAGCGATTCTTTCGATATTTCGTTTTTAAACGGTCGGAAATTTATATTTGCCTGGTGTTACGATCCTGGCCGGTGGTAGATTGCCAGTGGTAATTGCCAGTGGTAAGCTGCCAGTGGTAAATCGGATTAAGGTTTGCGCACGGACTCCTATCAACCTGTATTTAATAGTTCAGAGCTCCCGTTATTTTAAAGCTCTTCACTTTAGTATTCAACGTACACGCGTATCTTTCGGCCCATATCATTCACCATGATCACTCTTAAGCCAGCTGTCACATAATACTAAGGTCACACACACTCCGCTGGGAAGCTTTGTATCTACGGTTAAGGACTCGATCTGCCTCTGCAACTCGTACTTCTTTTACGCCACCCGTACCGACGATATGTTCGTCGGTGCCTCGATTAATATTTCCTTCCATTGATCTTGTTTCCAAAAAAAGCTGGAGCCCGTTTTTTATTTCGACCTGCCTTTGCAATTCGAAACCCTTTTTCTTTTAATACGATTCGACCTTTTTACTAAGCCTATCGATTTACAAGCTCGCACCTTACTGCTATTAGAGCTTGCATCTAACTGCATATTATTTAATACGATTCGACCTTTTCGATAAGCCTGTCGATTTAAAAGCTTGCATCTGACTGCAGGCTGGCAACCTACCTTTGCTTATACGATAAATCGGCTGGCAACCTACCTCTGCCTATGCGATAAAACGGCTGGCAACCTACGTCTGCCTATACGATTAAAACGGCTGGCAACCTACCCCTGCCTATACGATTAAAATGGCTGGCAACCTACGTCTGCTTAATAGGTTGAAAATATGAAAGGAAATACGGGTTGGGTTCTACGGCTTCAGATCTGGGGACCAGTTCTTCGAAAAAGGAGGGTAGTGTTACGATCCTGGCCGGTGGTAGATTGCCAGTGGTAATTGCCAGTGGTAAGCTGCCAATGGTAAATCGGATTAAGGTTTGCGCACGGACCTCCATCAACCTATATTTAATAGTTCAGAGCTTCCGTTACCTTAAAGCTCTTCACCTTAGTATTCAACGTACACGCGTATTTTTCGGCCCATATTATTCACCATGATCACCCTTAAGCCAGCTGTCACACCTGGCCTCGAAAATGCCGATATAACGCCTAGAAATAAAAAAAACGCTGCTGGCGGTGGAAAAGCTACTGACGGTAATTTCGGTCCTGATAGCACTTTCGAAAAGGAAAAGCAAAATATTAGCGTTTTTGGAAAAAAAACGGCCGGGAATTATTAAAACGAAAAAATTGGAAATAAAAATAACGACGATAATCGTTTTTCAAAACGCGTTCGCATTAAAGCCAGAAAGCCTGCTATTCCTGGGCTTTTTAATTTTATTTTTTATATAACTTATATTATTCGCAAAATAACTGAAAATTTAAATTACGATTACTTATCGAACTTAGCTAAAACTCGTTGCTATCGGTGCTACGCAATTAATACGTCGTGTATTCCGGCCGACGCGAACGTTTTAGCTGCGTGGTTTTCCGTTTTCAAAGCTCGAATTAACAAAATTATTAAAACGGTCAGTTTTATCGAAAAACTTTATCGTTTTTGCTAATCGATTTTTAAAATATAACGATTATTTTTTATTTCACGATTAAAAAAACGGTTTTAAAAATGCAAAAAAATAAGCTTTTAAATCGATCGTAATTTAAAAGCAAAATTAATAAACACAAAGCGTATTATTAACGCGAAGCTCGCCGCGGCTCGTAAAATCTTTTAAACTTTTGCTTTTCGAATAAAAACTTTTACGCCTGCTTTACGTATTAGCGGAATAAAGCTTGGCCACGACTTATTAAAAAATACTTCCGTTTCTAAAAGTCCAAAAAAAAATTTCGCGGCGATTTTTCTGCCGAACGTTTTTAATTTTTAATTTAATAAAATTTCGTAAAAAAAAAAAAACATTCCGGCTATATAGCCGGCGGCAGCTATGCTTAAAAAGCTTTTCGCGAAATTTATTCCAGGCCTGATTGTCGCGAAGCGTCGAGCGCGGATTATTGTTTTAACGGATTATATTTTTAACTTTTTATAAAATTAAACGGTTTGATTTTAAGTTTTTGAATTTGCGAAAAATTCGGATTTTTTTTAATTAAAAAATGGTTTTTGCTATATTTAAATTTTAATAAAAATCTGTTTAAATAAATGTACGTTTACAAAATGCAAGCTTTTCAGTTCGATTAATCGAGCTTTTCGATAAAACTTCGAAAATCCCGTAAATTAAAAAATTTAACGAAACTTTCGTGTTTTTATCGAATTAAATTTTTAATAAAACCGTTTGCGTATATTTTATTTATTAAAAAATATATAATTTTAAATTTTTTATTTTAATACTTTTGGCGAATTTATATATTACTTATATCGACGTAGCGAAGCTTCGTAAAAATTTTCTTTTTGTTTTTTACGATTAATTTGATCGTTTGCTAATTATCGCAATATACGTTTTATTTAAAAATAATATCGAATCGAAGCTTTTTAAAAAAACGTTAAAATATTATTATTTTTTTTACGATCGTTAAATAAGCAAATAGTTCCGCTTTAATAAAAAAAATAATAATTGTATTTTGTCGTACAGCCTTTTATAAAATAGCATTTCCGAAAAAAAAAAAATATAACTTTAAAAGAATTTCCGAATTTTTGAATCGTCGGCGAAAAAAGCGTCGGTGAAAACTATTAATTAGTTTTTTCGCTTTTTCCGATTGTAAACGATTTTTAAAAACTTCGTTTTATAAAAATATCGAAGCGTTTAATTGGCTGTTTCGAAATATTAAAAACTTGAATTAATAAAAAAATAAAAAAGCTAAAAGGCTGCGAAAGCTACGTCGGATCGAAGCATAATAGCCGTGTACAAAATTAAACCGATCTTTTTTTAATACTTTTTGATTTACAAAAGCGTGGCTACGCTTGGGTTTTTAATAAATTCGCAAATTAAAAAAAGCGTATTTAAAAAGCGCTTTTTGCATATATTAAACTTCGTAGCGATTTTTTCGATATACGAATCGTAAAACAGAAAAAAACTTTTTTTTTTTTGTTTATTTCGTAAAATACGAATTCCGAAAAAATAATTCAAATTTCTTATATTTATAAGCTCGTAGATCCTTTTTTAAATCGAAAATAATTTCGTCGGCTTTTAACGAATAAAAGGCGTGGTATAAAATTTGAATATCGTCGACGTAAAACGCTACGTATACGCTTCGTATTTCGTTAGCGAATATATAAAACTTTTCGCTTATTAGTTCGAGCTTTAGCTTTTTTAAAATATTAGCGAATTCGTCGTATTATAAAGCTGGAAAATCTTTTAATTTATATAAAGTTCGGTCTAGCTGTATTATTATATCTGATTATTTAAATTTATTAGGTAGATAATACGTAACTGGCTCGCTTTTAAAATTTCGTTTTGCATTAACGAATATATTAATTATATCGAATTGCTTAATTTTCAAATCGAAATAAGCCGTTAGCGCTATAATCGTTCGGAAAAAACGGGCTGCGAATATAATTGCATATATAAAAAAATTAAAACTTCGTTTTAAAAGTTTTTTTTTACGACTAGTTTCGATTTGCATCGTTGCAATTCGCCTAAGCTATTTATTTTGTATATAAAAACTTATTTAAATAAAATAGGTTTTATGGTTTTATTTTTTTAATAATCTTCCAGCATTTTTTAGTTTTCAAATTTTTAATTTCGGTTTTTACTTCTTTTCTAAACTGCTTTTCCATCTGATAATTTTTCAATTCGTTTTAATTTTTTAAAATTTTCGGTAAATTATTCCGATATTGTTTTTAATCGGAAAATTAAATATTTCTTACCGATTCTCTTTTTATCGAAGCCGCCATTATTACGTAAATAGTCTAAAAGTCTTTTCTATCCATTTAAATCGGCTCGTTTATTCAAAACGTATAAACGAATTCGTCGATTTGTTATTTAATAAATAAAATTATTAATTAAAAGATTTCGTATACCGTAGCGTATATTTCCGATCTATCCGGCTAGTATAAAATAAAATCTATACGATTTCGTTTAGTAATTTTTAAAATCAGCTGCTTTTTATCGCTTATCGGAAACTTCGATTTGTTTTTTTTATTTTTTTTAAATAGTGCCTCCTTTTTAATAATCAGCTTTAAAAAAGCTTCCAAAAGCAAGCGTTTAAATAGCTGTTTTATTTTAAATCGATCTGGCGCCTAATCTGCCGGACGATAATTTTTAATTATAATTTAAAAAATTAAATTGCGCGCTTTTTTATATAAAACCATTTTTATGCCCGCGCCGAAGAATTTTTTAAAGCTTTGTTCTATTTTATCCTGTTTTGCAATAATAAGCTTTGTTAATTTATTACTTTTTTTTAAACTTTTATAACTTTTTAACGTTTTTATCGCGTCGGTTAAAATGTTTCGGATATGCTTTGTATATTTCCGATTAATAATTAATTTTAAAAATTAAAACTGATCGATAATAGCTTTGTCGAAAAAGCTTTTATAAAAAACCATTATCCCCGAGCTTTAAACGTCTGAATCGACCGTAAAAAAAAGCTCGATTACTTCGACCTTTATTGGATTTTCCATCCCCGAAGATTTGGTTTTATTTTCTGAAATATTTAAATATTTTTTTTTTTTATTGTAAGCTTTAAAAATCCATTAAAAAGATTTGAAATCGGTCCTGGTTCTGATAGCGGCTTCGATGGAAAAAAACTTTTATTCCCTTTTGTAAAATCTAAAAATTGCTCGTTTTATAATAATAGCTTTTTTTTTGTATTACCTTTTTTTTAACATATCGAATTTTGCTGGTTTGCGCCGCTATTAAAACCGCCCGCTAATATTTAATATTTAGCGTTCTAAGCTTTTTCGTTTTCCGCGTTTTCGATAAATTTTACGGTTTTTTAAAACTTTAATTTAATTATAAAATTTGGATTTTCAGCCTCCGAAAAATAAAACTTAGACTCGTTAAACACTACGTTTCGGCTCGTAATTATACGCATTAATTGAAACACCCAGATTTTGTAAATATTAAACGTTATATTTAATTAAATATCCGATATATTTTTTCGAAAAAATTTTAAATTCTTTTTTATATTTTATAACTTTCCGATTTTTTATTATTAAATACGCACGAGCTTCGTACGTATAAATTTTGCTTTAATCTGATCTGAAATCGGCCGTACGCGCTTTTATAATAGCAGAATCGTAATACCGAAAATATTGCTTAAATCAGCTATGCAAAATTTTATTTAAAAACTTAAATTATTTTTTCGCAAGCGGCGATATATTATACAAATACGCTGCTATTTTTATCGTTTCGAACCAAAAAAAAATTAAAAGTCCCGTCCTAATTTTCATTTTTATCAAACGTTTAATTACTTTTTTTTTTGCTCGTTCGATCGAGCCGTTTAGCTGATGCACGTAAAATAAAATCAATTTCAAATCGATATTTTCGCGCTTCGCTTATTTTTAGTATTTCGAAATAATATTTTTTTATTTTAAAATTACCGACGATTCGTTATTTTATCGAATTTTGCAAATAAAAAAATTATATTAGCGTTTTATTTATGCGTCGAACGTTTGAAAACGGTTCAAAACAATTTTTATATTTTTCGTTCTGATAACGAAAACTCAAATCTTTTTATTATATTCGTTTTTTATTAGAAACATTTACGTCGAACCGTTATAAGCTTTTTTACGACTTTTGAAATAATCGTAAAAATCCCAGCCGATACGAAAAAAAAGCTTAAAAAACTTGTTTTTTAATATTGTTTTTAAAATTATTTGCTTTAAATACGTAACAGCATATTTTTCGCATTTTATTTTGATTAAGCCTTTGATTTTTATTCTACGGATATTTTCGATCAGCTTTTCGAGCGCGTTTTTACTTAAATGGCCCGAACGAAAATGCTATAAACGCGCATCGTTATTCCGATCGTACGTAAATACGCTGTTTTTTTTAAATTTATAACGCGTACGACGTTTCGGAATTATATAAATTATTAAATCGAACGAATTACGTTTTAAAAACTTTAAATTATTACGTGGAAAATGCGAACAAAAAAAGCAATTAACCTTAATATATTCAAATATATAAAAATCGGCGATCGTTTAATATTAACGTTTTAAAATAAAGCTTTTAAAGTTTTCAAAACGAAAAATATTATTTGACCCTTAAAACTAATAACTTTTTTTAGCCAAAAAACTAGCGGAAATAATATTAATAATAAAATCTGGAACGAACGCTACGTTGTTAAAAACTATATTCCAAAGTTTTTTATTTTTTTTGCGAAAAATCTTTTTTATTAAACGACTTTTTTTCCCGACGATTAAAAAATTTTATATGCTTATATAAACGCTATTAATAAGATTATTAATTTTTTTATAAAACTTTTCGATAAAAAAGTCTTTATCGTTTATTAAATAAATTTCAAAACAATTATTTAAAAAAATACTTTTGTTTAAAAAATAATATTAACTAAGCTTTAAAGTCAAAACGTTAATTCCGAAATGTTTTTTAATCGTATCAAAGCAAAAAAAAAAGAAAATTACGGTAAAAAACTTTTTTTAATCGTTTTTAAAAATTAATTTTGAAATTTATTTTAGCTTAGTTATTAAAACTTTAAGGATTTTGTTAATTACGACCATTTAAATACCTTTTTTATTCAAAGCTTTTAAAGTTTTCTTATAATTGAAAAACAGCTTTTTTCGCATTTCAGCGATTTTTTGCTTATTTAAAAAATTAGAAAAAATCTTTTTTTTACAACGACCATTTATCGCGTACAAAAGCTTTTTACAATCGGTTGAAAAATAAAAATAGCGCTTTTTGAAAATATCGCATAAACAGTTTATATCCTTTTTTTTTTTCTTTTTTTTTTTTTTTTTTTTTTTTTTTTTTACGATTTTTCGAAATATTATTGTTTTCAAAATCGAAAAGGAAAATGGCGAAAACTCCGACTTTTCGGCCTGAATTATCGAATCTTCGATTGTTTTTAAAAAAGAAAATTATAAAACTCAATTCGATTAAAATCTTTTTTATAAAAAAGCCGGCAAATTCGTTTTTCAAATACTTAGCCTTTTTGCCGTTCGCTTATTATAAATTAATATATACGGCGATTGCGTCGAAAAAATCGATAATAGCGTAGCGGCCATTTATATTAGAAATCTTATATTCGACAGCTGCTTTATAAACGGTTTGCTATTTTTTTATTTATTCGGTTATATTTATTTTTCCGCTATACGCTTTGCGGAAAATGTTTTTATAATCAAATCTAACGAAGCTAACCACGGAAAAATATGCAAAAGCAATATCTTTTTTCAAAATACGAACGAATGCTTAGAATAACCTTTGTTTTTTTTTATAATATAAATCTTTAATTTTACGCATATTTTTATTTATTAAAAATTTTTTCTGCAAATTAATATAAAAAATAGCGTACGGTTTTTTATTATTAATAGCGTTAATTTCCGATTAAATAATTGCAAAATTTATCAAATTAGTTTTTATAATTAAAAAAACCTAATCGAGCAACTTTTAATAGGCAATAACGTACTTTTGCCATTTTTTAAACTTTTTTAAATAATTTTTAAAAAAATAATCGATTTTATTTTTTAAATCGTCGAAAATCAAATTGGCTGATCGAAGCTTGTCGAAAAGATTACTAATCGTAACGGCGGCTTTTTCTGCCTCGGTCATGCCGTTGTATTCGGCGCATTTTTTATCGTAGTTTGCTTAGCGCTTTTTGTTTTTCTAATCGATAAACTAATATAACGACTGTTTTTGTAATCGTTTATTAATAAAAAAGCGAAGTAAAAGGTCAGGATCGGTATATTCGAAAAAAAAAATCCCTGATCGATAAAATTTATACGTTTTTAATTAAAAAATCTACGATTTTAAATCGTAAAGAAAAACCTTCTTTTTTATAAAAGCCGACATATTATTTTCGTTATAAAAGGTCGATTAATTAAATTAAAAAAAATAAAAAAATAAAAATAAAATTTATAAATTAAAAAAATCGAAAAATTAATACTTTCCGCACTCTCAATAGCCTTTTATCGATTCGTAGCCTTTTGCTAAATAAAAAAAACTTTGCAAAATATAACCTTTCACGAATATCTTTTAACAATTCGAATAAATTGACCGGTAAAAGCTTTTAACGAATCTTTTAGCGTATGCATTACAGAAAAAAGCTTATTAATTAGCTCCGGAGCTTATAACTGTCGTATATAGCCGAATAGTCGGTAGAAACCCTTACCGAAGGCTGAAACGGATAAATTATATGCAGTAAAATATTACTTATATTATTCTAAATCTGACTAGCGAGCTTTCCGCAAAAAACGGAAGGTTCTGGCTCGCTTAGTCAGTCGCTCGGAAAAACTAGTTTCCGAAAAGGCTCGTTATCACGTGACTACGAGCCTTTCCGAGCTCCAGAAACATCCAACTACTAAAAGCGTACAGAAAAAATAAATCTGAAACAAAAGAAATAAAAGGAAATAAAGGAATGTAAATATAACGCAACATGTTTACAAATTAATTAACGACGCTATACAATCGCTAAAAAAAGTTTTAATCGGCTGCGAAATCCTAAATCTAATCTTTTTTCAAAATAAAAAACTAAGCGTCGCTAAATGCGGCATTTTTATACCGAAAAAAAAAAACGACGCTATTCCGATATTTTAAATCTACGACGACGAAAAAAACGAAAAAGCTAATATTATTTTTGTTTAATTCGAAAAAATATACGCGATAGCAATTAATACTTTTAAAACAATTAAAACAATTCGACGATTTTCATTTTCGATTATCGAAAACGAATCCGAAAACGAAATTAAAAGCGTAATAACAAACAACCGTTTATTCGAATATAAAAAACCTATTATATTTATAAAAACGATTCCGGAAAAAATAAAAACAAAAAACGTAAAACAGCGCGCCGATATTTCCGAAATCTTTTTTGTTCGAAAAAAAAAATTATTCGCGTCGCTAGCAAAAAAAACACCGCGAATAAAAACAACCGGAAATCGACGCCGAATTACAGCTTTTAAGCTAATTAACAAAAAACGCGACGATTTTACGGAATCAGATTTAAAAAACGCAGATATTTCAAAAAAAAAAAACTTAAACGATTCTGAATTTAATTTTTCGAAATTAAATACGCAAATATTAAAAACGCTTGCTGCGTTTAAAAACGCCGTACCGTTAATATTTCAGATTTTAATAAAAGTATTTAAGATTTCGATTATTGCACGACTCGACCGAAAAAGCCTGAAAAAAAATATCGAAATTATTGCGAAAAAAATTATACAAAAAGTATAAAATTAAATAATCTTATTTAAAACTTTCGCTTTCGATAACGAAACGATTTAAAAGTTTTATTTCGATATTTCTATACAAAAATCAAATAAACCCGTCAGCTTTTTTCTTTTTATTTCGAACGAAAACTAAACCAAACCTTTTTCGAAAAACTGCAAATATAATACGCCGAAACAAATAAAAAAAACTTTTAAAAACGGTGACCCGTTTTTACTCGAGCTTTCCTTCGTTAAAAAACTCCGATTCTTTAATTTCGTTTTTACGAATAACGTTAACGCCAAAAAAAACGGTAAATTCTGCTATTTTCACGTACGCTATTACGCGGCGTACTGCGATTTAATTACAAAAAAAATCGACGTTATCAGCCTTGCTAATCGATTCGCTGTTATTAAAAATTCGAATTACGACGTATTCGAAATTAATTTTAATAATTAATATATATTCGACGAAAAACTGCGAAAACTATTTAAACGCGTATTAAAACTTATTTGGGCTATACAAATTTCAAAACGGATTCCAAAACCTTCAGCGCGATTACAAAGCTTAATTAAAACGTAAAAGAATAAAAATAACGAATATTTCCAAAAGCCGACTTTTTTAATTTTTCGATCGAAAATATATTTTAAAATCTATTTGAACTAAGCTGCGAATTCGTTAATTACGTAAGATTTTACAACGGAAAAAACAAGCTACTGCTGTATTTTATAAAAAAAAAAATAGTTATATATAAATATTATTTTCGATTAATTAAAACTCAAAAAGCGCTTATAGCTTTTTTCGCTAATATGCTTTACAATTTTATTTAACAAGCTTTTAAAATATATTCCGGCTTTTATTTCGCTGTTTTAATTATTCGAAATTTTGAAAACTGCCGTTTCGTAGCATATTTTAACGTTTCGATCGCTTTAAATTTCGCTAGTTCCGATTGTATTACGATTATAAAATTCGATATCGCCGATTTTTAAAAAAAAAAAAAAATCGAAGATTTTACCGACGCTATTTTCGATTATTACGTTCTGTTTGTATTCGTATATAATTCGAAAATAATCGAAGCTTACCTGCAATTACACCACGACGCTAAGCTGATTAAAACCATTTAAAAAAGCCCAGCTTTTTCGTATTTCAGCGCGTTTAAAACAATGGCCTCGGCTATTTTATCGGATTACGAAACCGAAAGCTACGAAATAAAAAATAAAATAACTTTTATCAGCTTTTCGATTAAGCAAAAGATTTTCGTTAAATTTAAAATTTAAAAAACCGACGGTGTTACGATCCTGGCTAGTGGTATGGCTGCCAGTGGTATGGCTGCCAGTGGTATGGTTGCTAGTGGTGGTTGCCAGTGGTATGATTGCCGGTGGTGTTGGAATAAGGTTTGGGCACGGACCACCTCGGCCACTAGGCTTCGCGCTAAGTTACGTGACTTATAAGCGCAATTTATTATATATAAAATTCGCGACTCCGAGCATTTTAGCTCGATGTTTTTTTTTTAATTTACATACGTACTTTTTAATTTATATTATTTCGATTATTTTTAAACTAGCTATAATATAAAAAAAAACCAAATAATTTTCGCTGAAAAGCTTTGTATCCACGGTTAAAAATTCGATCTGTTTTTGCAATTCGAACTTTTTTCAGGCCGCTCGTACCGACGTTTATTTATCGATGCTTTAATTAAAACTTTTTTTTATTGATTTTGTTTTCAGAAAAAGCTGAAATCTTTTTTTTTTATTAATTCGATTTGTTTCTGCAATTCGAATCGCTTTTTTTTAACACATTCTATGCTTTTTTTATAAATCGACGCGGCATCCGAAAACGAACGCAATTCGTACGATTCGGCTTCGAATTAGCATTTCCATTTTTTGCTTCCGCTTTTAACGCTTCCGAATTTCTATTCGTTCCAAGCTTTTTCGACGATTTTAGCAGCGAATTTTTATTTTACGACTTTTTTATCGAATTATAATTATTTGCTGAATCTTTTCGTTCGATTATCGAATTTAAAATCGAATTGTACGACGCTGATATTCTAGTATTTCTAAACCGACGAATATTTTTACAATTGCCTAATATATCTGCCAACGCTGAAGGATTTACTACGGCCCAGCAGCTTTAAATCGCTTAAATAATCGCTTAAATTATTGCCGCCGTTTGCTTTCCAGCTTTTTCCGCTAATATCGTTCGCGACGCTTTTTTTTTATTCCGAGCTTCGCGCGTTTACCGCAAATTTTTAATTAATTCCCGAATATTATTTTTCCGTTTTCGATTTAATTATTTTTCGAATCGAATTATTTAAAATTAAATATTTTCGCTACGCTTTTAGCGATTATTAAAAAAAAATTAAATATAATATATAAAAAATAAATATAAAACTGTTTATTAAAAAATACTTAAGAAATTTTATACAAAATATAAATTAAGTCAAAATATATTTTAAATATATTATTAAAAAAGCAAAAACTATTATTTTAAAATATTTGAATCTTGAGTTTTATAACTAAGCTTAATCGGCCCGAAACGTTTTTCGCATTTTTAATCAGCGCTTTTTTAATTATAACCGCGTTTAGTTTGCCAAATTGCAATATAATAAACTTTATATAAATAACGGTCAAATTTATAATAATTTTCGTTTTTTATTTATCCGTTATGCAATTATTAGCAAAATTATTAAAAACCGTTAATTTAAAAATATATACGAAAAAATTATTTTTATTTTTAAATACGATTTTCGAATAAAAAAGTATAAAATAAATAGTAATTATATTGCTTTGGACGAGTTTTTGGCCGTTGTAAATAAAAAGTTACGTAATATCCGAGCTGAAAAAATGGCCTTTGTTTGTCGCATAAGCTATTTTTTTTTTGCTATAACTTTTGCTAATCAGGATTCTAGACGTATTTCCGGTATTTCTAAGGTTTTATAGCGTTTTACTTTTTTAGCCCTTTTTGTTCGCACGGCTTTTTTTTTTTTTAATAAAAATTTTTACGAACGTATAGCTATTATTTTTGCTATTTCCGGTTTTTTTCGTTTGGCTGCGCGTTTTTTTAGCGCTTATTATAACTGCGGCAAGCCCGGCCATTTCGCAAACGTTTGCTTCGACGCTAAGCTTAGTCGTAAAATCGCCGAAATAGCTATCGATAAAAAGCAAAACGATTTGTTAAAAAACTTTTAAATCGTAGCAAAAACTTTTATTATAGCAAAAAATTCGATTTGTAAAAGAATTTAAAATTTGATCAGCGCTTTTTAATAAAAGAACGACAGTTTTTAGTTTTTATAAAATTAGTACGTAATAAATTATATATTAAAATATTTGCATATATCGATAGCGGAGCTAATATTTTCGGTACGATTAAAACTTTTTTAGCGTATTAATTTTTTTAACGTTTCGAAATAAATTTTATTCGGTTGCATAAGCTTATTATATTTACCGGTTATAATAGCGAGCCGGGAAAGCTTATTTTTTTTGCTATTTTTTTTTTTTTTACGATTAATCGACGTCGTATAAATTTTCTTTTTTTGGTTATAAATCTGGGTTTTACCGACGTTTTTATTAGTCGCAAATTTTTACAGTATTACGATTTAAAATAAACGTACGGCCAAAGAAAAAACAAAATAAAATGGCTATTCGATATATTTATTATTTTTTATTTCAACGAGCAGTTGTTCGTCGATTTTAATTAGCGAAAAAAGCTTAAAAAATGCTTAGTCGTATATATTAAAAAAAATGCAAATAAACGAGACAGCGCAATAAAAGTTTTATATATTTTTGCCAGCATTTTTGCAACGATTAAAAAAGTCTATTTAAGCTTTGGAGCTGGTAGACCTTTTACGTTTATGCGAAATTTTAAAAGCAGTTTAAACAAAATAAAAAAGTTTTTTATTAGCAGCCCTGAATCGATCAAGCCGGTCTTTTTAATCGGGCCAGTTGCTATCTTTTTTATTTTCAATTGCAATATCAGCTGTATTTTCGCTTTTGCATTTAGCGCTTTGCAAATACGTTACGAAAAGCGAATGCGAACCGCGAAAAAAAAAAAGTTATTATTATTCAGCGATTATACGTTTATTACTTTTATATATAATATAAACAGAAAACGTTTCCGCCGTGCGAAAGTCGCCGAATTTAAAAAAATCATATAGCTCGCGGTAATAAAAAGCATTTCCGTTTCCGACGCTTTGCAAGCCAAATATAACGATAACGTAATTTTTATAAAAAAGCTTTTTTTAGTTTAATATTCGGAATTCGAAAAATTGTTTTATAAGCAAAAAAGCGATAAATTCGTTTTTCGCCGCTCCGGTATAAATTATAAAATATATTTGGCTACGAAAAATACGTTTTTTATAAAACTATTTAAACGCTTTACGAATAAATAGCTTACAAAAATCAAAAGCTATATCTTCGATAATTTATATAAAAGTTTTATTAAATTTTTTAATGCTTTTTTCGCCGCTCCGATTTTATTTATTAAAAAATCAAACGGCTTTATACGCTTGTATATCGATTATCGCAAGCTTAACGATTTTACGAAAAAAGATTTTTATTTTTTATTTTTGATCGACGAAATACTGGCGCGAATTATTAAAATCAAAGTATTTACGAAAATTAATATTTAATAAATATTTAATCGAATCCGGATATTCGAAAAGTTTAAAAAACTGATTAATTTTCGCATTCGATACGGCATATATAAATATAAAATTTTTCCGTTCGGCTTTATTAATAGGCCCGTTATATTTCAACGCTTTATTAATAATATTTTTATAAAGCATTTAAATAATTTTTGCTCGGCGTATTTTAACGATATTTTTATTTATTTTACAAATAATTTAAAATATAAAATTTATATTAAAAATTTTTTATCGATTTTGAAAAAATACGGCTTGAAAGCTGATATTAAAAAATGCGAGTTTAATATTACAAAAATTAAATTTCTAAATTTCGTTATTAATACTCAAAGCATTAAAATAAACCCGGAAAAAATCGTTATTATTAAAAACTGGTAATATACAGCGAATATGCGAGGCGTACAAAGCTTTTTAAGCTTTTGCAATTTTTACAAACGTTTTATAGCCGGCTACAGCCGCATTTGCCGCTTTTTTACTGCTTTTATAAGCAAAAACGTTTTTTTCGTATTCGAGAAAAAGCAGAAAAACGTATAGAAGGCATTGCGCAAAGCTTTGTTAAATATTTTTATTTTGTGCTATTACGACCCGTATAAGCAAACGCGTTTAAAAACCGATTTTTTTAATAGGATAATAGTTAGCGTATTATCGCAATTGCAAAAAAATAACTTTTATTATTCGGTCGGTTTTTTTTTTAAAATTATAATCGACGCCGAATTTAACTATCCGATTTACGACAAAAAGTTTTTCGTCATTTTTCGCTTTTTTAAAAAAATTATAAGCCGAAGCTGTTAAGCGCCTAAAAAAAACGTATATATATACACCGATTACCGCGTTTTTTAAAATATTTTATAATAATTAAAGATTTTTCGGCTCGATAAACCCGATAGGCCGAATTTTTCGCCGATTTTTATTTTTATAATTATATACCGGTCGGAAATTATTAATACGCTCGCTAATATCTTTTTTCGCAAAAATCAAAATATTTTTTTATTAAAAGCACGATAGCGAACAGTTCGGAAGCAGCAAATACTTTTAAACGATAAATTAAATTTTTAGATTTTAAAAAAAAATAATTGCTAAAAGCATAATTACGTTAGCGCTTATGGAAATATCGTTCGATAAGTCCGATAACGATAGCATTTTTTTCGAAAAAGACAGCGAAAACGAAAAAAATAAAATGCTTATAAAAAAACCCGTAGATTTAATTTCCGTAATCGCATACGATATATATAATTATATAATTATAAACGATTTATTATAAGCTAATAAAAACTTTTTTTTTTTCGAAGCGCAACGAATACAAATTCGCAATTATAATCTTAATTATCAACTGCGATAAAATAAATTGTTTTTCCAAAGCAGATTAATAATGTTTTTGAAATTTTCCGAATTGCGAATTTTTTTAATCCGATATATTTACGAACAGCTTTACGTAGCATACGTTAAAATAAAAAAAATAAAGTTTTTAATCGGTCGCAAATATTATTAAAAAGTTATAAAAGCAAATATACAATAGTACGTTTCGAATTATTATTATATACGAATAAAAGCTAGGCGCGATAAAACCCCGGGCTTTTTAAAGCTTTTGCTTATATTTAGCAGATTTTATTAATATTTAACGATGGATTTTACGAAGCTTTTATTAGACGAAAATGGTTACGACTTCGCTTTTGTAATAATAAATCGCCTATTTAAAAAGTTTTTGTCAGTTTTTTATTATAAAATTATTACAGCGAAAAAGTTAGTAGCTTTGTTTTTGATTTATTAAATGCGCTATTTCGGCATGCCGGATTTAATTATTTCGGACCGAAAAGCTTAATTTGTTTCGGTTTTTTAACAAAAACTTTGCTGCATATTAAAAACTAAAATTAAATTAATTATTACGTATAATTTTAATATCGATAAGCAGACCGAAATAATAAATTAATATATTAAACAACGCTTTCGCTTTTTTTACTTTTATTATTAAAACAATTAAAAACGCTTTTTATTTTTGATAAATATTATACAATTGATTTTGCCGCACGAGTTTTTCGGCAACGTTTTTCTTTTTTAAATTTTAAATAAATACGAGGCTCGTATATTTTAAAATATAAATAATTTCCGTTTTTTTCGCTCGGCCACCGAAAAGCTTAACCGCGACGAAGCTTTGCATTTGGCCTTTCGAACTAAAAAGATTGTAAAATACGCGCAATCGTTTATTACGCAATAATAAGCCGAAATGAAACGTTTCGTCAATTTGCATAAACGACTAATAAATTGAAATATAAGCGACGAGATATTAGTAAATATTAAAAATTAAAAACTCGACCGATTTTTTCGGAAGTTTTTAAACAAATAATACGGCTTAATTAAAATCGTCGATAAAATAAAAAAAAGTTGGAAACTTGACTTTTTCGCAAATTGATTAATTTATTTAATCTTTTATTTATATTCGCTTCGAAAGTATATTAACAACCTTTTACCTGGCCAACGCCGCCCCGAACCAGCTTTTATTTAATTATTTTTTAAACAAACGGAATAAAAAATCGAAAAAATAATAAATTCGAAATTATACAAAAAAATATTGCAATATTAAATTAATTGAAAAAGCGCTAATAAAGATTTCGAATAGTATTTCTGTTTTAACGCTATAACGGCTTTTTATATTTTTTAAGCATTTTACCGATTATACCCCACCGCTAAAAACCTTTCACGAGCGCTTTTCGTATAATTGCAAGTTTACAACGAAAGCAGAAAAAATTACATTAAATTAAAGAACGATAGATTTATAACTGCAATTGCAAAGACGCAGTTTTTCGAAAAAAGGGGGTGTTACGATCCTGGCTAGTGGTATGGCTGCTAATGGTATAGCTGCTAATAATATAATTGCTAATAATGGTTGCTAATAGTATAATTGCCGGTGGTGTTGGAATAAAGTTTGGGCACGGACCACTTCGGCCACTAGGCTTCGCGCTAAGTCACGTGACTCACAAGCGCAATCCACTGTACATAAAATTCGCGATCCCGAGCATTTTAGCTCGGTGTCTTTCTTTCAATTTACATGCGTACCTTTTGGTCCATATTATCCCGATCACCCTTAAGCTAGCTGTGACAGACGGCGCGATGCTAATCTATTCGAACAATTATACGGCGCAAAAGTATAAAAACTATTTCGAAAACGACGCTTCGATAAACAATCTAATATTATTTATACTACGGCGAAAGCAATCATAGCATTTTCGATGGTCTCGACTGTAAACGACTATTTTCGAACCATTTCGTAAAATAATTTTTTTTACAAATTTCGAAGCTTTTTCAAAAGCATTCGTCGGCAAACAACCGTAATCCGACCTATTAATTTTACGCAAAGCAAAAGCGTTAATCGATTTTAATTACGACGAATTAATCGATTATTTCTACGATTTTAATATAAAACTTTTCAGCGCTTTTTGCAAAGCGTAAAATTACGTTCAAAAGCTGGAATTTATTATTTACGCAGAAAAATCGTGAAAAGCATTCGTCGCGGCGATATTTAATAATATTATCGACGAAAAAGCTATTAAAACGTTCGTAAATCTAAACGATATTTCGATTAACATTTTATCGAGCCATTTTTTAAAAAAGCAAAATAAATAAAATAATTTAAATAATAAGCGAAACGCTATTTTTCTATAGGAGCCAATAGCAAAAAGGCCAAAAACGGATTAGGAAACCGAAAAAGTAAAAAAGCTAAAAAATTCGGTTTTTGATTAATTGGTTTTTAAATTATATAAAATAAACTAAATTGCATTTATTAAAATTATATTTTTTTTTGGTCGTAGTTAAAAACGACTACGTATATTGTTTAAAACAGAATATAAAACGGTGATATTTTGTATTAATAAAAATTAGTAATTTTAATTATAATCGAGGCATAAATCCTTCCGAAACTTTCTGCTATTAACTATTTTCAACAGGTATAAAAGCAAAGCACCCTTTTAAATAATATCACAGACACGCAATCCAATTTATACTTTTTTTTTTTTTTTTTTTTTTTTTCCTTTTTTCAGTCTTTTCTAGAGAATCCCTAGACTATTTTACCCACCGACATATGGCCGTATCAGTCTGGTTTTCCTACCTACTTTTACATTATTAAAAAGCGAATTTTCGGCCGGCTCGATCTCGTTTACGCTTATTAGCTTAAAAAGGCTTTTGGATAAAACCGAGGGTCGGCCCGTAGAAAGTCGTGCAAATTGGCTTTTTTAAACTTTTTAATATAAAATAAAAAACGAGCGTTATCGTTGATCCGATCGAAAAAAAAAAACGTTAAAAAAGGCGTTTTGGCGTAAAAATAAAGGAAAAGCAGCAAAAGGCTAAAAAGGAATTTATAAAGCATTTGAACGATTTTCGTACGTACGATTTGATTCGTAATACGTTTTAATTAAAAATTTATTATTTTGATAAATAATAAACTTGGTTAAAAAGCGACTCGCGTATAAAATTCGTTCAGCTAATTAATTTTATTTTTTTTGACGGACGGCGGTGAATTAATCTTTGAAAGTCGTTGTACGCGTTTATTTTAAATACAGCTTTTTTCGTAAACGCTTTAGTATTTTGTCGCGAAAAGCGTTTCGAAGCTGTTTGTCAGTTCGTATTTAAACGTTCGCTGCGAAAATAAAAAATCGCAGGTAAAATCGCTAAAAATCGTCGCGTATTTATTACAAGTATTTTAAATTCGTTTTCGGCTTTTTAAACGTCGGAAAAATCGGCTAGGAAATCGGCGATTTTTTTTATTAATTTTTCGAAGAATATAAAATCGGAACGGTTTAAAATACGCGGAATAAAAAACTTTTTTGCTACGCTTTCGGTTTGATCGAATATATAATTCTTACGAAATCGATCGCTAGCGAAATAATCGTAATAAAGTTCGAAGTTATTAAAAACTTTAATTTTTTAATAGCGTGCTTTGTAATTTTTACTATTATTTAGCTTAAATTTAAAATTCGAAACGCGCTTTATACAAGTTAGTCGAAAATTAATACATAAATGGAAATCATAGCGTTTAAAAAGCGCGCTAAGGTTTTGGCCGTTAAAAGGAGATTTAAAAAGAATTCGCGAAAAGCGTAAAAATTGATTTGCAGCGTTTATTAATTGAAATAAAACGTTGCGAAGAAAAGCAGCAGATTCGCGACTGGCAAAAACACGTTCGATAAATTTTACTAAACGTTTTAATTAAAAAGTTTGTCGTAATCGTATAATTTTTAAAAGTTGTCGTTTACGCTTTTGCGCTTTTTTCAGTTAATTTTGCAAAAGTTTTAATTAAACGCTTTCAGCGCTAAATTGCAAAAAAGAAATAACAGGCGAAATAATTGGCGCTCTGCCTTTTTTTTTGTTTTTTTTTTTTCGAAAAAAAAAAACTGTTTTTTAAAAAAAAAAGCTTTTGGAAAAGGCTGTTTTTTCGCTGATTAAAAAAAAAAAGATTAAAATATAATAGCAGAAGCTGAAAAGCTTTGCTAAAAAAAGAATCGTTAAATAAAAGCTATTTTTCGCGAAATGCGGAAATAAGCCTTTTTACGACCGATCGATTATTTTAATATAATTCGTAAAAAATTCGAAAAGAAAAATAATTTACGCCGTCGCCAGCGTAAAAAAAAAGTTGTTGATAATATAACGATTTAATTAATCGAAGGGCTAAGAAATCAGTTAATTAATCGCCGTGTTTATATAATATAAAAAACGAGCCTTTGGTTTTGTAATAAAAATATTTATTTAAAATTAACAATTGTAAAAAGCAGAAGTTGCTAAAAAGAAAAAGCCTTATATATATAAATAGTTTCCATAATTAATAGAAGACCTATCAGGAGACCAGAAAGCTTGCAGCTACACGTAGTTGCTGGGATGACAAAAAAGGTGGCAAAAGAGTGAATCGTTACAAAAGCTGGTTGGCGTTATTAATTAAAATAGTATTTTTAATCGGCCAGCGCTAAAATTAGATTTGTGCGTAAAAATAATTTTAATTCTTTTATTTTATCGGCGAAATCGTTTTTTTTCGTATTTGTTATTCGTCAAATACGTGAAATGGAATTTAAAATAGGTTTAAATAAAAAAAAGTTTATTCGGAAATAAAAGCTTTTATTAGCGTAAAGAAGAAAAACTCCGGTGAAAGCGTTTACAGCGTTATTCGCTGCGAATTTAGCTAGAAAAAGCTAGTTTTTCCAGTTTTTTAAGCGTATTCGACGAATTGTTTTAAATAGAAAAATAAATAAGCGTTCGCGTTTTCGGTTTGGCCATTTGTGTAACGATTCACTTTTTTGCCTCTCGTATCATCCCAGCAACTACGTGTAGCTGCAAACTCCCTGGTCTTCTGATAAGTCTTTTTATTAATTATAGAAACTATTTATATATATAAAGCTTTTTTTTTTTAGCAATTTTTGCTTTTTGCAATTATTAATTTTAAATAAATATTTTTGTTACAAAACCAAAAGCTCGTTTTTTATATTATATAAATACGGCGATTAGTTAATTAATTTTTTAATCCTTCGATTGATTAAATCGTTATATTATTAATAACTTTTTTTTTACGTTAGCGACGGCGTAAATTATTTTTTTTTCGAATTTTTTACGGATTATATCAAAATAATCGACCGGTCGTAAAAAAGCTTATTTTCGTATTTCGCGAAAAATAGCTTTTGTTTAACGATTTTTTTTTAGCAAAGCTTTTCAGCTTTTGCTATTATATTTTAATCTTTTTTTTTTTTAATCAGCGAAAAAACAGCCTTTTCCAAAAGCTTTTTTTTTTAAAAAACAGTCCTTTTTTCGAAAAAAAAAAAACAAAAAAAAGGCAGAGCGCCAACCATTTCGCCTGTTATTTCTTTTTTGCAATCTAGCGCTGAAAGCGTTTAATTAAAACTTTTGCAAAATTAAATAAAAAAAGCGTAAAAGCGTAAACGATAATTTTTGAAAATTATACGATTGCGACAGACCTTTTAATTAAAGCGTTTAATAGAATTTATCGAACGTGTTTCTGCTAGTCGCGAATCTGCTGCTTTTCCTTTTTCTCGCAACGTTTTATTTTAATTAACAAACGCTGCAAATCAATTTCCACGCTTTTCGCGAACTTTTTTTGGATTTTTTTATAACGGCCAAGATTTTAACGCGCTTTTTAAACGTTATAATTTCCATTTATCTGCTGATTTTCGATTAGCTCGTATAAAGCGCGTTTCGAATTTTAAATTTAAATTAAATAACGATAAAAATTACAAAGCACGCTATTAAAAAATTAAAGTTTTCGATAATTTCGAATTTTATTACGATTATTTTGCTAACGATCGATTTCGTAAAAATTATATATTCTATTAAACCGACAGCGTAGCGAAAAAGTTTTTTACTCCGCGTATTTTAAACCGTTCCGATTTTACATTTTTCGAAAAATTAATAAAAAAAATCGCCGATTTTCTGGCCGATTTTTCAAACGTTTAAAAGGCCGAAAACGAATTTAAAATGCTTGCAATAAATACGCACGACGATTTTTAACGTTTTTACCTGCGATTTTCCATTTTCGCAGCGAACGCTTACAGTACGTAAACACATGAAGTTGCGCGTCGGCCCCCGACCGCGACTTTTCGCGTTTACAACAAAACACACCTTTTTTTCGCAACTACACTATTATGCCACGAACAGCCGAAACGTTTCGCCAGCCTTTTAAGCACTTTTTTTAAAAGGCTAGAAATCGTATTATTAACGCTAGAAAGTATAGGGTTTTTTATACCTGGTTTGCGGAGTCGGAAAAATGCAGCCTATCTATCGCGCGTTATACGGTTAAAAACGCGTTTTTACAATCCGACGGTAAATTATAATTTCGAAAACGTCCGCTTTTTTTTATTACGAAACGCGATGAAAGGGTTATTTTCAGAGCAATTGCCCGTACGCCAAAAATTACAACGGCTTAATTACGCTTTTTTACCGTTTCGCACGTTTCGAAAAAAACGATATATCGATTTTTAAAAAAATCCGATATACAAAAATGGCGCTATCGAAAACGATTTGTTTTGACCGACGAACGCGTTGCCGCGCGATTGCAATAAGCATTTTTTTACGATAATAAACCATTTTTTTATTAGCGTCGCTAGCGCTGATTTGACGAATATTTAATTAAACGTGGAAAAAAAAATCGTTAGGAGTTTGTTTATCAAGCGAAAAGTTAATATTTCTATCGATTTATATTTTTTATTATTAACGTAATTTAATAGCTAAAAGCTTACAATTTTAAGCAGTTTAAAAAAAGCTTATTAAAAGTCGATCGATTATGTTTTGGGCTGCATTCGGCTGGAAAATTCGAACAAATTTGGTCGTAATACGCGAAGATTCAAATGCGACTCGTAAAAGCGTTACAGCCGTTAAATATCTCGAAATTTTCGAAAAACATTTTTCTACGATTTTTTACGACGATAATATTTTTATACAAAATAACGCTCCGATTTATAAAACGCGTTTTATTTAAAAATAGTTTCGTAATATAAATATTAAATTAATAAATTGGCCGTTTTATTCGCCGGATTTTAATCCGATTGAAAATCTGTGGAAAATACTAAAAGCTAAGATAATTAAGCTTAAACCTGAATTAATCGCTATGAAAAATAACGATATAATTTAGCGTTTATTAATCAGTATTGCACAAAAGGCGTGGGAGCTTTTAAAAAACCAGTTATTAAATAAACTGGCGGAAAGGATGCAAAAGCGGGTAAACGCTATTAAGGCTGCAAATGGATGGTATACCAAATACTGATTGAAATCGAATATTTTTTCGATTTTCAGCTTTCATTTAAGCTATTTGTATTTAAAATCGATTAATTATTGATGGAGTTATGAAGTTGTAAAGGTAGTAGAATTTTGTTGGGGTACGGACTATTTACTGACGCGCAACTTCATGTGTCTACCCACTGTAAATACAAATTAATAAACAGCTTCGAAACGTTTTCCGCGATAAAATACCAAAGCGTTTACGAAAAAAGCTGCATTTGAAATAAGCGCGTATAATAATTTTCAAAAATTAATTCACCGCCGTCCGTTAAAAAAAACAAAATCAATTGGCTAAACGAATTTTATACGCGAATCGCTTTTTAATTAAGTTTATTATTTATTAAAATAATAAGTTTTTAATCAAAGCGTACTACGAGTTAAATCGTACGTACGAAAGTCGTTTAAATGCTTTATAAGCTCCTTTTTAGCCTTTTGCTGCTTTTTTTTTTTTCTACGCTAAAACGCTTTTTTTAGCGTTTTTCCTTTTCGATCGGATTAACGATAACGCTCGTTTTTTATTTTATATTAAAAAGTTTAAAAAAGCCAATTTGCACGATTTTTTACGAGCCGATTTTCGGTTTTACTTAAAAACCTTTTTAAACTAATAAGCGTAAACGAGATCGAACCGGCCGAAAATTCGCTTTTTAATAATAATAATAAAAACGAAAACTTTTTTCCAAACGATTTCCAAAACGTATACGAAAAAGTTAAAAGCTTTTCCGCTAGTCGAAAAAACGCCCAGGCTTAAATAAAGCTTTTTTTTTAGGCGCGTTGCGCGATATACGTTATTTTAACGTTCGGAAGCTTTTTAATAGCGATTTATTAATAATTCCCGTTATATTTATTAAAAATAGCTTTTCGTATAAAATAAAAGCGCTCGCCGATTTTAAAACGAACGGTTATGCGTTGATCGATTCGGCGCTGATTAAATCATTTTTTTTTTAAAACTTTTAATTTAATTTTTTCCGGCTTTTTTTTTTGTAAAAAAATATAATAAAACTCGTAGCTATTTAATTATATATTTTACGCTTTTTAATTTTATTATTAACAATCGAATACAATCGTTTATTTTTTTTTTAATTATCAATTTCGGAAATTATAATATGATTTTAGAAAAAGCTTGGTTGGCCGAATATTAAGTTTTACTAAACTGTAATAAACGTAAGCTTTATTAGCCGAAGTTTTACCCTAATATTATAAGCGAGAGAATTTTGGTGGTCACCAACGTTGGTAACCAGTCTTGGCAGACCCTGGTGACCAACTTTCTTTGGTCACCAGGTCGGTTTTTTCGCAAAAATTATTCGATTTGAAAAATAAAATTATATTTGTATTCAACTTATTAATTATTAATCTTTTATACGCAAAAGCTTATAAATACGATTAATAAATTAAAAAGTTGTAATAACCCCCCCCTCTAACCCTAATCTTGGCAGACCCTGGTAACCGACTTTCTTTGGTCACCAGGTCGGTTTTTTCGCAAAAATTATTCGATTTTAAAAATAAAATTATATTTGTATTCAACTTATTAATTATTAATCTTTTATACGCAAAAGCTTATAAATACGATTAATAAATTAAAGAGTTGTAATAACCCCCCCCTCTAACCCTAATCTTGGCAGACCCTGGTAACCGACTTTCTTTGGTCACCAGGTCGGTTTTTTTTCGCAAAAATTATTCGATTTTAAAAATAAAATTATATTTGTATTCAGCTTATTAATTATTAATCTTTTGTACGCAAAAGCTTATAAATACGATTGATAAATTAAAAAGTTGTAATAACCCTAATATTATAAGCGAGAGAATTTTGGTGGTCACCAACGTTGGTGACCAGTCTTGGCAGACCCTGGTGACCAAAGAAAGTTGGTCACCAGGTCGGTTTTTTCGCAAAAATTATTCGATTTGAAAAATAAAATTATATTCGTATTCAGCTTATTAATTAATTATCTTTTGTACGCAAAAGCTTATAAATACGATTAATAAATTAAAAAGTTGTAATAACCCCCCCCTCTAACCCTAATCTTGGCAGACCCTGGTAACCGACTTTCTTTGGTCACCAGGTCGGTTTTTTCGCAAAAATTATTCGATTTGAAAAATAAAATTATATTCGTATTCAGCTTACTAATTAATAATCTTTTGTACGCAAAAGCTTATAAATACGATTAATAAATTAAAAAGTTGTAATAACCCCCCCCTCTAACCCTAATCTTGGCAGACCCTGGTAACCGACTTTCTTTGGTCACCAGGTCGGTTTTTTCGCAAAAATTATTCGATTTTAAAAATAAATTTATATTTGTATTCAACTTATTAATTATTAATCTTTTTATACGCAAAAGCTTATAAATACGATTAATAAATTAAAAAGTTGTAATAACCCCCCCTTCTAACCCTAATCTTGGCAGACCCTGGTAACCGACTAATTACTAATATTATAAGCGAGAGAATTTTGGTGGTCACCAACGTTGGTGACCAGTCTTGGCAGACCCTGGTGACCAAAGAAAGTTGGTCACCAGGTCGGTTTTTTTTTTCGCAAAAATTATTCGATTTGAAAAATAAAATTATATTCGTATTCAGCTTATTAATTAATTATCTTTTGTACGCAAAAGCTTATAAATACGATTAATAAATTAAAAAGTTGTAATAACCCCCCCCCTCTAACCCTAATCTTGGCAGACCCTGGTAACCGACTTTCTTTGGTCACCAGGTCGGTTTTTTCGCAAAAATTATTCGATTTGAAAAATAAAATTATATTCGTATTCAGCTTACTAATTAATAATCTTTTGTACGCAAAAGCTTATAAATACGATTAATAAATTAAAAAAAAAGTTGTAATAACCCCCCCCTCTAACCCTAATCTTGGCAGACCCCTGGTAACCGACTTTCTTTGGTCACCAGGTCGGTTTTTTCGCAAAAATTATTCGATTTTAAAAATAAATTTATATTTGTATTCAACTTATTAATTATTAATCTTTTATACGCAAAAGCCTATAAATACGATTAATAAATTAAAAAGTTGTAATAACCCCCCCTTCTAACCCTAATCTTGGCAGACCCTGGTAACCGACTTTCTTTGGTCACCAGGTCGGTTTTTTTTTTTTCGCAAAAATTATTCGATTTTAAAAATAAAATTATATTTGTATTCAACTTATTAATTATTAATCTTTTATACGCAAAAGCTTATAAATACGATTAATAAATTAAAAAGTTGTAATAACCCCCCCCCCCTAACCCTAATCTTGGCAGACCCTGGTAACCGACTTTCTTTGGTCACCAGGTCGGTTTTTTTTTCGCAAAAATTATTCGATTTTAAAAATAAATTTATATTTGTATTTAACTTATTAATTATTAATCTTTTATGCGCAAAAAAAGCTTATAAATACGATTAATAAATTAAAAAGTTGTAATAACCCCCCCCTTCTAACCCTAATCTTGGCAGACCCTTGTACCCGACTTTTTTTGGTCACTAAATCGGTTTTTTCGCAAGAATTTTTCGATTTTAAAAATAAAATTAAATTCGTATTTAGCTTACAAATTATTAATATTTTATAGGCAAAAGCTTATAAATATTATTAATTAATAATAACGTTATTTAAGTCTCTACGAATTAACGCACGGACCAAAAATAACTTGGCTCCAAAGCCTAATTCTACAGCCTGCGGTATTCGTATTTACTAGTAAAACACCAGCCCATTTCTTAATAGAATCGTTCAATTCTTTTTATATTTGGGTTATTAATATTAAAACTTATTTAATTCTTTTTATTTTGTACAATTCGATCTATTACTAATCGCAATGCAAACGTTCTACGAATTAAAGCACGGACCAAGAATAACTTGGCTTCAAAGCCTAATTCTACAGCCTGCGGTATTCGTATTTACTAGTAAAACACCAGCCCATTTCTTAATAGAATCGTTCAATTCTTTTTATATTTGGGTTATTAATATTAAAACTTATTTAATTCTTTTTATTTTGTACAATTCGATCTATTACTAATCGCAATGCAAACGTTCTACGAATTAACGCACGGACCAAGAATAACTTGGCTTCAAAGCCTAATTCTATAGCCTGCGGTATTCGTATTTTATTAGTAAAACACCAGCCCATTTCTTAATAGAATCGTTCAATTCTTTTTATATTTGGGTTATTAATATTAAAACTTATTTAATTCGTCTTATTTCATACAATTCGATTTATTATTAATCGCAATGCAAGCGTTCTACGAACTGACGCACGGGCCATAAAAAGCTTGGCTCCAAAGCCTAATTCTACAGCCTGCGGTATTCGTATTTACTAGTAAAAACACCAGCCCATTTCTTAATAAAATCGTTCAATTCTTTTTATATTTGGGTTATTAATATTAAAACTTATTTAATTCTTTTTATTTCATACAATTCGATTTATTACTAATCGCAATGCAAACGTTCTACGAATTAACGCACGGACCAAGAATAACTTGGCTCCAAAGCCTAATTCTACAGCCTGCGGTATTCGTATTTACTAGTAAAACACCAGCCCATTTCTTAATAGAATCGTTCAATTCTTTTTATATTTGGGTTATTAATATTAAAAGTTATTTAATTCTTTTTATTTTGTACAATTCGATTTATTATTAATCGCAATGCAAGCGTTTTACGAACTGACGCACGGACCAAAAATAGCTTGGCTCCAAAGCCTAATTCTACAGCCTGCGGTATTCGTATTTACTAGTAAAACACCAGCCCATTTCTTAATAAAATCGTTCAATTCTTTTTATATTTGGGTTATTAATATTAAAAACTTATTTAATTCTTTTTATTTTATAAAATTCGATTTATTATTAATCGCAATGCAAGCGTTTTACGAACTTACGCACGGACCAAGAATAGCTTGGCTCCAAAGCCTAATTCTACAGCCTGCGGTATTCGTATTTACTAGTAAAACACCAGCCCATTTCTTAATAGAATCGTTCAATTCTTTTTATATTTGGGTTATTAATATTAAAACTTATTTAATTCTTTTTATTTTATATAATTCGATTTATTATTAATCGCAATGCAAGCGTTTTACGAACTGACGCACGGACCAAGAATAGCTTGGCTCCAAAGCCTAATGCTACAGCCTGCGGTATTCGTATTTACTAGTAAAATACCAGCCCATTTCTTAATAGAATCGTATAATTCTTTTTATATTTGGGTTATTAATATTAAAACTTATTTAATTTCTTTATTTTATACAATTCGATTTATTATTAATCGCAATGCAAACGTTCAGAAAATCGTGCACGGTCGCAAAATTTAACTTTCGCTTAAACCCATATTCGCCTAATCCCATATACGCATAAAATAAACTTTAAAAAATTATATATTTTATATAACCTAGTCGTTCGTATGCTTTCGGGACAAAAGTCCTAAAGCATTTATGGTGTAGTGGTTGATGGTTTTTGTAGGTTTAATTCCTTCGTTATCTTATTGAAAACTCGTAAAGCCACGGGAAAAGGGTTGCCAGGCGTTCTGCTTTAATGCTCCGCCATTTTATTTATAGAACCTAGTTGCATGCAAATTCTATGGCTCCGGCCCGTGAATTGTCCCACGGGGTTTTGTATATATGGTGAATAAGTATGAGTCGGTGTATCAGTCTGCCCTCTGCTGTAAGTGTTTTTTTTGTAATTTAATTTAATTAATTAAAGTTTTCGAATAATTTAATTAATTAAAGTTTTCGAATAATTTATTTAATTAAAGTTTTCGAATAATTTATTTAATTAAAATTATCGTTGCTATAGGTTACGCGAAAATTTTAATTAAAGTTTTGAAAATTTTTCAAAATCATACACACTATCCAAATTATCAAAACTCCCAAAACCCCCCCCCAAAAACCCCAAAAACACCAAAACCTTCAAAACCTCCAAAACCCCCCCAAAACTACCAAAACTACCAAAACTTCCAAAACTCCCAAAACTCCCAAAACTTCAAAAACTTCAAAAACTTCAAAAACTTCAAAAAAACCCCTAAAAAAACTTATTTTTATTTTCTTCGAATTTCTTCGATTATACGATTTTTTTTAAAAAAATTCGATATGTTAAACATTCAAGTATCTTCTATCCTTTTGATAAACAGCGCTAATATTCATTATTTTAGTAACTTTCGTACTACTAACGATTTAAATCCTAAACAAGCGTTTCAAGATTTACTTGATTTTTAATTTTTATTTTATTATATAGATTTTGAATTATTGCTTTGTTTATTTTGTAATTCATTTATTACTGGATTTGAACAATATATACGTAAAAACCATTTCCATTTAATTTCAAAAAACGATCGAAATAAATTAATTAAACAAGGCTTAATTATTTATCAATCGTTAAAAATCGAATCTTTGAAAAACAGTTTAGAATTAATACGACTTTTTTTATTAGAATTCGATTTAAAACCTTTTTCAGAACTCGAAATATCGCAAAACAATTTTAAATGCGATTTTTGTTTTTTAATTTTAGCAAATCGTATAAATATTAAAAAACATATTAAAAAAATTTATATAAATGAAATCGAAATTATTATTGCAAATGATATTAGTAAATATTATTTAATTGTAACTACTTAATTATTTGAAAGAAATAGATGGTATTTCGAAGTTAAACAAATTGATAATTCAGTAAACGAAATCGAAGATAATATTTATTTTAATGAGATTTCAGAAGATTTACTATTTGATTTGTTAATAGTTTAAAATTTATTAATCGAAGAATTAAATTTAAAAGAATTTTTATTTTACGAAAATTTAAATTCGTTTAAAATAAATTTTAGCGATAATTTAACCAATTTTTAAGTAAAACTCGATATGCTGAATTTATTTAAAATTATAAGCCGCAAGAATTATACGATTTATATGAATTATATAATTAAAATAAAAACGACGAATTGATTAAATTTATAATCGATAATATTTAAGAAATTCTTTATTTAAGTTTAGATAAAATTATTTGGATAAATAAAAGTTATTTAAATATTTTAAATAGTTTTGAGCTTAATAAAATAGGTAATAAAGAATTTAAAATATTATTTATATCGAAATTTCGCGTCGATTATTTTGCTTTTTTTAATAATTTTATTACTTTTTTTTTTCGTAATTATAATTTAAAATTATATAAAACTAGTAAACCGATTTTTAAAATCGATACAAAACTAGAAGAAAAAATTGACGATTTATTATTACAAGCGATTGATTATATAAACGATCCAAAAATTGAAGTTTTATCGAAAAATTTCACAAAAACTATTAATCGAAATATAAATAAAGCTTATAATAATCGAATTTTAATCGACGATTTATCGAATGATAATTCTGAAATTGAATTCGATAATTTTATAAGCAATAAATTTATATTATCGGATAATAGCAATTCAAGTAATATTAGTAATAATAGCAATACTTCGAATAATTCTTGGTTTTTTGGAAGATTATCAAACGTAGATATAGAGCAAAATTCTTATATTTTATTTTTAAAAAAATATAAAAATTCTGAAACTGATCGTAATCTTTTATTAATCGAATTTCAAAAATTATTAAGTAATATTATTTTTGAAATTTTAATTCAAAAACAAGATTTAAATATATTCGAAAGTCTTATTAACGCTTATTTTGCAATTAAAAGTTTAAGATTTAATTTTATTTTACGAAATATTTTAGATTTATCTGGCTATTATTTTAAATTTATATATTGCTCGCAATTAATATTTTTAAATAAAGCTATAAATATTTTTGTTTGTAATTCTCAAAGTAATTTAAATGATATTTTAACTAAATTAATAAATAATTTTTTTAAAAATAATTCGAATACTGCATTAAGCGAATTGCTATTATACCGATCGTTTTGTTTTATTGTAAATAAAAATCTTTCAAGCAATAGCAATGTTACAATTTATAGTTTGACTGAAAATACAGTTAGTTATAAAAACGTTGTTTTAAATATTGACAATTTGCGATTTGTATTTAAAGAATTAATTTTAAAAACCGAGCAAATATTAAAAAACGATTTTATTTTTAATATTTCAGAAAGCGAATATAGTTATATTACGTTAGATGATTTTGCAAAATACGAAGATCGTAATAATACGACGCTTTTTTTATTTTTTAAAGATTTACATTTTAATAAAAAAGCAAACGATAAATGGTTATTTAATAAAGTTATTAAATCGTCAGAATTACGAATTCGTTTTTATAATTTTTCGAATCAAAAATTACAAATTAAATTCCAAGCAATTAAAGCTTATTTAAAATTAAATTTCAATTTAAAAAAGTTATTTTTAATTGATTTTTATTTAGATTGTGGTTTACTTATTCGAGGAACCGAACTTATTTTATTTAAAAGTTGTAATTCGCGTAAAAATAAAAGAGAATTATTTTTTGATATTGGAAGTAGTTTATTTATTATGAATATTAGTAAATTTAAATCGTAATATTCTAGTGAAAAGCTAGCTTCGAATATAAAATATATTCTTTTAAAAGTTAGTACTTTAGTATTATATTATATGGTTTTAGTAGAACCATTTATTAGAATATTAAATATTAGTATTTCGGCGAATAATAATTAATATAAAACAGTTAGTGTTTATTTTTTTTATACAAACAAAAGATTTTTAAAATCGGCCGATATTTTTAATTATTTAAAATCATTTTGTTTAGTAAAAATTGGTTAATTTTTAATTATTTAAAAATATCGTTAAATTATTGTAGCTATTATTAAATATTTTATGAAAGAAAATCTTGATATCAATTTTATTATATTAATTAATTTTAATAATAGTTTTACGAATAATGAGCTTTAAGCGAATCAAATGAATTATTCGTTAATAATTGAAGAATTAAATTATGGCCGTAATTCGAATACTTTCGAAAATACGCGAGGCGATTTGCAATCAAAGTATTTATAATTTTGCCTTCGTTATTTTGATTTTTTCGGCTTAAATAATAAAGAAATTATTAATAATTCATTTTTAAATAATCTCGATATTATTAATAAAATTAGAATTAATAAAAACAAGACTGAATCTTTGACTTTTGCATTACGTTATTAAAAGCTTTTATTAAATAATAATTCAAAAGCTAAAAAACATAATAGACAAGCGTTTTTCGAATATAATTTAATTAATAAAAAAAATTAAGCTTACAAATTTGAATTATTTATTTATTATGCCTATCGGAGATAATACGTTATTATTATTATTACGCGAATTTTTAAATAATTTTGAAATCGATTTTATTATTTCTGAATAAGAAACTTTATTAAAAAGTATTTTATTAAAAGTGCTTTATATATTAGGAATATTACCTATTAGTAGTGGTAAATTATTGATTTATTTATTATGCGCTGCTTTATTTAACGCCAAAATTATTATTATTATCGTACCGTTAATTAGTTTAAAAAGCGATTTATTTAAACGTGCAAATGAATTTGGAATTTCTGTTAGTAATTACGAAAATAATCTTGAATTTAAAATTATAACTTTTATTTCTATTGAAACTTTGAAAAACGATATATTTATTAATTTATTAATAAATAAAATTAATAAAGGAAAAATTAATAGAATTATATTAAACGAGTGTCATTTGCTAATAACTGCGGCTAATTATCGTTTTATAATGTATTAATTTAAAAAAATTCTTAATTTAAAAGTTTAAATAGTATTTTTAACTGGTATATTATCCGTAAATCAAGAAAATCAATTAATTAATGAATTAAATTTACAAACTTTTGCTAAAATACGGGCCGATTGTTTACGTAATAATATATTATATCGAGCTTCAAGTTTTAAATCTAAAAGTATGCAAAATAAATTTAAAAAAATCGAAAAATATTATTTTGAATTAAAATCGAATTTTAAATTATATTTAAATAAAATAATAATATTTTGTTTTACAATTGCGTTTGTCGATAAATTATCTGAATTTTTAAATTGCGCGAAATATACGTCTGAATTATTAAAAAATGAAAAGGAATCGGTTTTAAAAAGTTTTATTATCGATTATACAACTTTTTATAATATTTTAGTTTGTATTAGCGGTTTGCAAAAAGGCTTTGATTATTTTAATATACGTGCTATTATTTATTATAAATTAGCTTTCGAATTTAACGGTTTTTTACAAGGTTCTAGTCGGGCCGGCCGCGATAAAAACGAAGCTATATCGATGTTTTTTTATAATTTAGGTTTTGAAAAAGAAATCGAAAACGATTTGTTAAATAAAAGATTAATTAAAAGTTATTTACGCGAAGTAGTTTGTCGTAAACGATTAATTTTTTTATATTTAAATAATACTATTTTAGATCAGTGTTTTAAAACTAGTGCAAATTGCGATTTTTGTATAAATCGTAATAATATTTACGAAAAACAAGCGCAAATTATTAATACAATTACAAAAGAAGTCGAAAACGCAAGAAATGATTTAATTTGGGTTTTATCGCAAAGTTTTGAAAAAAATAATAATTTTTGCACGTATTGTTATTTTATTTATACGCAAAATACTAGTAATTATTGTATTCGCGATTGTATTGAATTTGCGAATTTTGATTTATTTTCACAAAATATAAAAAAAAGAATTTATTCGAAATAGTTTTTATTTATACGAAAAAATAGTTGTTGTTTTATTTTTGTTTATTACCTACTGTTATTTGTTATCGATTACGTTAATTTTTCGAATTTGAAAATAAATGTGTATTAATAAATTTTGTTTATCAAATAATAAGTTTATTATTTAAACGAAATAAATTATGGCCTAAAAACCAAAATTCCGATTATTATCAAAATCTATTTGATAATAAATCTATTTCGAATATAAATAGTTTTATAAAAAGTTTTACTAAACAGGTTTATATTACGGAATTAGATACTGAATCTATTTTAGGTTTTAAATATATATTTATTAACTTAACAGATGAAATATCTTAGATTAAATTTTTATTTTTTTTACAAATTAAATTATTAATATTTTATCTGTCTGAAATTTATTAAAACATTTGATATAAAAGAATTAAATAGAAATAGAAATAGAAATAGAAATAGAAATAGAAATAGAAATAGAAATAAAAATAGAAATATAAATAGAAATATAAATATAAATAGAAATAGAAATAGAAATAGAAATAGAAATAGAAATAGAAATAGAAATAGAAATAGAAATAGAAATAGAAATAGAAATAGAAATAGAAAAATAGAAATAGAAATAGAAATAGAAATATTAGATTAAATTTCTATTTTCTTTACAAATTAAATTATTAATATTTTATCTGTCTGAAACTTATTAAAACATTCGATATAAAAATAATTAAAATAGAAATAGAAATATAAATATAAATATAAATATAAATAGAAATATAAATAGAAATATAATTAAAAATATAAATAAAAATAGAAATAGAAATATAAATAGAAAATATAAATAGAAATATAAATAGAAATATAAATAGAAATATAAATAGAAATATAAATAGAAATATAAAGAAATATAAATAGAAATATAAATAGAAATAGATAGAAATATAAATAGAAATAGAAATAGAAATAAATAAAATATAAATATAAATATAAATATAAATAGAAATATGAATAGAAATAGAAACTTAAATCTAAATATAAATATAAACGTAAATATATTTGAAATTATTAATTACATTTGAAAACGCAAATATTAATATTGTTTTTAACTTTTTACATAAAAAAATACAAATAAAAATTAAGCTTTTACATATTAATATAACAATGCAATTAATTACTTCAAATTTCCCTTATTAAAATACAATATAATATTAATAATATAAATATATTATTGGATCTTTTGGCTATATAATAAAAAAAAAAAAAAAAAAAAATATATTTAATAAATTTGAAAACGCAAAAAAAAAAAACAATTTATAATTACTTTTATAATAAATAATAATTATTTTTATAATAATTTAAATTAAAGCTGGGTTTGTGAAATTATTAAATTAATTTAATTATCAAATTTTCTTATTTTTATTATAAAATTCATTTTTACAGTAAGTTTGGTTTAAAAATAAGGGGCCATAACTACAAATATATTTAATAATTATTTAAAAAAAAATTATACATATTAAGATTAAATTAACAAATATGAGAAAAATATATTAATATATTTATCGGCGATATAATACAAAATTATATTAAAAAACTACGAAGTAAATTCGAAAACGCAATTAAAAAATTTTCATACTTTTTTATATATATAATATAAATAAAACTCGAAGTTAAGTATATGATTAGAATAACAAAAGTAGTTATTATAATTTTTTTAATATTTATTAATATATGAATTTCAAGGTAAATATTAATGTGAAAATATAAATTAATATATATAAATCTTTTTAAAAAATTTTTTTTAAAAAAACTTTTATATAGAAATTTGAAATACTAAATAAAATAAAGAAAAAAAATATTAATATAATATCGGATATATAAGAAATATAATATAAAACAATATGAAATAGTAAATAAAATAGTAAATAAAATAGAGAAAAAAAACTTATTAATATAATATAGGATATATAATGAAAATAATATATTAATCTATTTAATATTTTTTTTTTTTTTTAAAAAAAAACTTTTATTTAAAAATGTAAAATAATAAATAAATTGAAAAATTTATATATTTTATAATATCTGATATATACTATAAATACATATAAGAAATTGTAAATTAAATTCGAAAACGAAAACAATTACTTTTTGCTTTTTTATAATAATTTAATTTAATTTAAATTTATATATATTATTGAAATAATTAAATTTTTAAATATAATTTTTATAAGATATATATAATAATATTAGTTTTTATTTCTAATTATAATTTATTATCGAGGGTAATTAATATAATTATATTAAATAATTATTAAAAAAAAAAATATAAAAAAAAAAATTTATATTTTTCGGCTACAAAATTTGAAAACATATTGGAAATTTTCGATTAAACTTGAAAACGCCAAAAAAAAAAAATAATTATTTGAAAATTATTAAAGTTTATATATATATTATTATAATAACAAAATTATAACTAACAGATTTTTTAATTTTTATTATAATATTAATCGTAACGTGAAGTTTGATTTGAAAGTAAAGGTTATAGTTAGATTTTTTATTGTATTTTTTGCAACCAAACCACACCAACTGCCCGTTAGCTTAGTTGGTGAGCTTATGATAATAAGCTATAATCAGAAGAATAAGAACCTTATAAGCTTGCGGGCGAGCTTGTAAGCTAATAATGTTGTAAAGAGGAGGGAATTAAAAAAGGGTATTACACATTATTCTTCACTTTTTTTTTATTTTCAAATTTTTTTTTTTTTTAAATTTTTCGAACTTTTTTCAAAATTTTCGATTTTTTTTTTCAAAATTTTCGATTTTTTTTTCAAATTTCGATTTTGTTTCTACAAAAAAAATAAATATTTAATAAAATCTTTTAAAATTATTTAATTAACGTATCGATAAAATTGAATATATATATGTTTTAGTACTAAAGATTATTTAATAAATTTTTTAATTTTATATTGAGCAAATGGAAATTATATAAATAAAAATTATTAAAAGTAGCGATAAAAAGCAAATTCAATTTATACAATTTTCAAAATTAAATAAAATTCGCAAAATTCATATTATTTTAAAAAACAATATATAAATTGTAAAAATTATATTTTTCATTTCCTAAAATCAATTAGTAATTGATAGTATATAAAAAAACAAGAATATTTTATATTTTATAAATTTATTAATCGATAATTTACAAAAACAGGAAATGGCGTAATATTTGATAGAAGAAAATTTATAAATTAGATATATAATTAAAAAAAATATATTATATAATAAATAAAAGAATAAAAACAATAGTTTAGCCACAGAGGATAGCGTATAATATATAAAAATAAAATAATTTATAAAATAAGCATAAACAAAATATTCCGATATAATAGCTTTAAATAATATAAAATTTATAAAATTAAAATATATATATATTAAAATAAGCAAAGCTAACAAATTGTATAATTTATAAATAATAAAAAATTTTATATAAAATAAGTAAAAATGTAAAAAAACTAAATAACAAAAAGCAAAATATATATTTTATAAACAAAATGTATTATAAAAACGAAAAAAAAAAAAAAATTAAAAGATTTAAATAGCGTATAATTTAAAAAAAAATATAATTTTCTATAAAATATTCCAAAAAATAAAAAATTTCAATAAAAAAAAAGTAAAATAAAATTTATATAAATAAAATATATTTTAAAAAAGCAAAAAAGAATTACGCTTAAGAAACTTAAAAACTACTTATAATTTATAAAAAAAATTTGAAAAAAAAAAGGAAAAGGTAATAAACCCGAGTATTTTATAAAAAGGAAAATTTATTAAAAATCAAACAAAAGTATTAAAAAAATTATATAATAAAAAGTAATATATAAACTGTTTAAACAAAATATATTTTAAAAAAGTAAAAGAAAAAAATACGCTTAAATAAACTTAAATAACGTATAGTTTATAATAATAAAATATATAATAAAATATGGAAAATAACAAAATCGTAATTTTATAAATATTAATTTATTAAAAATATATAATTTATTATAATATTTGCAAAATGTAACAAATGGTTAAATCGCAAAAATTAAAATATTATTTAAATAAACAAAATGTTTTTTTAAAAAGTTGAAAAAAAATACGCCTAAATAAAATTTATTAAATGAAAATTTAATAAAAAAAAATAAATTAAAAAAAAAATGAATAAAATAAAATTTAATAAAATAAAAAAATCATAAAATTGAAATATATAATATAATAAGCAAAGTAACAAGATCGTATATTTTTTTTAAAAAACCGTAATTTTTGATTCAATAAGTAAAAATGCGAATAACGGTTAATAAACAAAAGTTAAAAATTATTTTATATAAATAAAATAAAAAAATAAAAAAATTTAAAACAGAAAACATCAAAATAATCAGTTTAAATAATATATGATTTATACAATTAATATTTAAAAAAAAAAAAGCAAAGCAAAAAATCGTATGATTTGTAAAAAAAATAAAATATATTATAAAATAAACAAAAAAGTAGAAAAGGCCTAAATAGCAAAAATATTACAATTATATATTACAAATATTAATAATATTATAAAAAAATATAAAGAAAAAGATAAATAAATAATTTATATATCGTATAATTGAAAATAATTAAAAAAAAAAAAAAAAAAAAAAAAAAAAGGAAAATACCGAGTAACCGGCAGGGAAAATCATATAATAAGTGAAAAAAGGTATTAACTAAAATGAGCAAAATAAAAATTAACGACTAAATTGCAGAAGAATAAATATTTTTACGAAATTTAATATATTATAAAAAATAATTTTAAAATAAGAATAAAAGTATAAAAAGCAAGCAAAATAAAAATAACGGTAAAATAAATTTAAGTAATAAAAATTTTGTAAAAAATGAAATATTTAAAAAAAAAAAACTCTTAAATTAAATAGCGTATAAAATACGAGAATTATTATAAAAATAATTATAAAATAAAATATTTAATAAATTAATTTTAAAAAAAACTTTAGTTATGAAAAAAAACTAGTTGATTAAAAAACAGCGGATAGCGTAATAAAAAAAAACCTTTATTTATATAAATATATAAAAAAAAATAGTATAAATATTAAAAAAAAAATTAAAATATTAAAAAAAAAAAATAATTAGTATAAAAAAAAGATATATATTTTTAAAAAATAATATTTAAATAAAAAAGATTTTTTTAATAAAAAAACAAAGCGCGGTAGCGTTTAAGTTATGAAAAATAATATAATTAAAAATTAAAACTTATATTAAAATAAAAGCAGATGGTGTATATATTATAAGAAAAAATATTATTAGAAAAATGATTTAAATTATAATAAACAGAAGGTGGTATTTAAATTATAAAGATTTATAATATAAATAAGTAAAAAAAAAAAAAACAAAAATTATATAATAGAAAAAGTAAAAGAAATTTTAAAAAATTATAAAAATTAAATATATATAATAAAATAAAAAAAAAGTAAAACTTATATTTCGGAAAAAAATAATTTTTTAAATATATAATTAAATAAGAAAAAAAAGACTTATAAGTTCTAAGGAAATAATATATAAATCAAAATATAATATTATAATAAAATAGGCAAAAAATAGCGTATAAATTATAATTACATAATATATAAATTAAATAAATAAATAAAAATTAAATAATATATAAATTAAATAATATATAAATTAAAAATAATATATAAATTAAATAATATATAAATTAAATATTTATCATATTTAATAAATAAATAAATAAATAGCGTATAAAATAAAAGGAAGATAAATATAAATAGAAAAAAAAAAAAAATATTACAAAAAAAAAAAAGGTGGCGTTTAATTTATAATAAATAAATATATAAATAAATATATATCAGAAAAAAAGGTATAAATAATAATTATAAAAGAAAATTAATATATAATATAATATAAATTATAAAAAATTAAAATAAAAATCTAAAGAAATACATTTATAATACAAAAGACAAAAAAAAAATAGCCTAAAATTTAAAAACAATAATATAAAAATCGAAAAAAAAAAAAAAATAATAAAAAAGACAAAAAAAATCAGCTTAAAAAATCATAAAAAAAAGAATATAAATTAAAAATTTAAAGTATATAATAATTTAAACTGGATATAGCGTATATATTATAAGAAATAATAATATAAATAAATAAAGTTTAATTTAAATTAAAAGAAAAAACGGGGGGTGGCGTTCAAACTATAAATTTTTTATTTATAAATAAATAAAAAAAAAAAAAAAAATTTCAAAAATAAAAAAAAAGCAAAAAAAAATATGAAAACATATTAAAATAAAATATACATAATAAAAAACCAGCAGAAAATAGCGTATAAATTATAATAAAAAGATTTATTAAAAGATTTGCAACGGATAGCGTTTATTATAAAATAAAAATAAAATAAAAATAAAATAAAATAAAATAGAAATAAAAATAGAAATAAAAAAATAGAAATAAAATAAAATAGAAATAAAATAGAAGTAAAATAGAAATAAAATAGAAATAAAATAGAAATAAAATAGAAATAAAATAGAAATAAAATAGAAATAAAATAGAATAGAAATAAAATAGAAATAAAATAGAAATAAAATAGAAATAAAAAAATAGAAATAAAATAGAAATAAAAATAGAAATAAAATAGAAATAGAAATAAAATAGAAATAAAATAGAAATAAAATAGAAATAAAATAGAAATAAAATAGAAATAAAAATAGAAATAAAATAGAAATAAAAAAGTAAAAGTAAAGTAAAAGTAAACTAAAGTAAAAGTAAGATAGAAGTGAAATAAAAATAACCAAAAGTAAAATAAAAGTTAATCAAAAAAACTAAAAAGAATTAAAGCGTTTGTATTATAAGAAAGTAATATATAAATAAATCAAAAATTGTATAATAAAATAAGCAATAAAAATGTTTAAATTGTAAAGAATAAAAAAAAAAAATAGAAATAAAATACAAGTAAAATAAAATTGAAATAAAAATAAAATAAAAGTAATATAAAAGTAAAATAAAAGTAAAATAATAGTAAAACATTTGCATTATAAAAAAGTAATATATAATTAAATCAAAAATTATATAATATAATAAGTAATAGAAATCGTATAAGCTGTAAAGAATTAGAATAGAAATAAAATAAAAAAATAAAAGTAAAAGTAAAATAAAAGTAAAATAAAAGTAAAATAAAAGTAAAATAAAAGTAAAAAAAGTAAAAAAAGTAAAATAAAAGTAAAATAAAAGTAAAATAAAAGTAAAATAAAAGTAAAATAAAATTAAAATAGAAATATAATAAAAGTAAAGCGTTTGTATTGTAAAAAAATAAAATATAATTGAATTAAAAAAAATTATATAATAATATAAGCAATAGAAATCGTTTATATTGTAATAAATTAAAAACAAAATTAAAATAGAAATAAAATAAATAATAAAATAAGCTACGAAAATCGTATATATTATAAAAGAATAATATATGAATAAAATAGAAATAAAAAAAAAAGAAGAAGAAAAATAAATAAAAAATAAAATAGAAATAAAATAAAAGTAAAATAAAAGTAAAATGGAAACAAAACAAAAGTAAACTGAAAATAAAATAAAAACAAAAAAAATAAATTAGACAAATATAAAACAGAAATAAAATAAATAAAATAAAAAATAAAAAAAACCATAGGGAGCGTATCTACTAAAAAAATTAATATATAAATAAATGTCCTAAAAAAATATAATAAAACAAGTAATAAAAAATGTATAAATTGATTTGTTTCTATAAATAAATATAATATATTATATAAAAACAAGCAAAAAGGAGCGTACAAGTTATAAAAAAGTATTAATTATAATAATCAAAAGATAGCGTATAAAAGAAAAACTTAGTATTAAATAATTATTAAATTAAATAGAAAAGAATATTATTAAATAAATAAATAAAAGCTTATATATTATAAGGAAATAATATATAAGAAAAATAAATCAAAAAAAAAAAAAATAAATAAAATTAAAATTGTTAATTGAAAGAAAAAAAAAAAAAAAAAAAATAAAAAATAAAAATAAAAATTATATTAAAAAATAGGCAGAAGATAGCGTTGATAATTTAAAGAAAAAAAATTATAAATAAAATATATATAAATAATAAAATATGCAAAAAAAAGCGTTCCATAATATCAAAATAATAATATTTAAATAAAATATATACAAAATAAATAATAAGAAGCGTATAAATTATTCGAAAATAAATATATAATTAAAAAATGAAATAAAATAAAAATGAAATATTTTATAAATTAGAAAGAAATAATTTGTAATAGATAAATGAACTTAAAGATATAATATATTAGATTATATAAAAGACAGCGTTTTTATTATAACAAAATAAAAAAATAAATAAAATTAATAAAAAAATTAAATAAGAACGTATAAATTTAAAAGAAGGTTAGGGTTTATTAAGATTTTAATAAAATAAATCATACAATTAAATATGCAAAAAAAAAAATATTCAAATTATAAAAAATTATATTTTAATAAAATATATAGCAAATATACAATGAAAAAGATGTAAATTGAAAGAAAAGAAGAAGAATAGAGAAATAAAGAAAGAACATAAAAGGAGAAAGGAAAAGCGGATAAATTAGAAGGGAAAAAGATAGAACGAAAAAAAAAAGAAAGAAGAGAGGAAGGGCGGGGGGAAAGAAATTAAGGAAAAAAAAGAGAAAAAAAATAGAGGAAAAAAGAGAGGAAAAAAAAGAGAGAGGAAAAAAGAGAGGAAAAAGAGGAAAAAAAGAGAGGAAAAAAGAGAGAAAAAAAAGAGAGGAAAAAAAGAGAGGAAAAAAGAGATTAAAAAAGATAGAAAAAAAGATAAAAAAAAAAAATATAAAAAATATATTAAAAAATATATTAAAAAATATATTAAAAAATATAAAAAATAAAAAAAAATGCATTCAAAATTATATTAAAAAATTTATTAAAATTTGATTAACAAAATATATTAAAAATGCAAAAATATATTAACAAAATATATTAACAAAATATATTAACAAAATTTATTAAAAAAATATATTAACAAAAATATATTAGCAAAATATATTAACAAAATATATTAACAGAATATATTAATAGAATATTATGAAAAATAAGAAAATATAAGAAAATATAATAAAAATATAATAGAATATAATAGAATATAATAGAATATAATGGAATATAATAGAATATAATAGAATATAATAAAATATAATAGAATATAATAGAATATAATAGAATATAACATAATATAATAGAATATAATAGAAAAAGTTATGAAAAGCGTATTAATTTAGAATAAATAAGAAATAAATAAAATATATAATAGAATAAGCAATGGAAATCGTATAAATTATAAAAGAATTAATATAATAATAAAAAAAAAAAAAAAAAAAAAAGCATATGATAAAATAAGCATAATATAGCGTATAAATTATAGAAAAATAATATATAAACAGAATAAATAAAATATAAAATAAAAAAAAAAAAAAAAAAAAAAAAAATCGTAACAAATATGAAAAAGTAATATAAAAATAAAATATGTAACAAAATAAATAATAAAAGGCGTAAAAAGTATGAAAAAGTTACATAGAAATAAAATATATAATAGATTAAGTAATAGAAAGCGTAAGTTTAATAAAAAAGTTATAAATAAATAAAATATAAATGAAATAAGTAATAGAAAGCGTAAAAAGTTATGAAAAAGTAATATAAAATAAAATTTATAATAAAATAAGTAACAGAAAGCGTAAATGTTAAGAAAAAGTTATATATAAATAAAATATATAATAAAATAAGTAATAGAAAGCGTAAATGGTAAAAAGAAAATATAAGAAAAAATATAAAAGGGCATAGGAAGCGTAAATATTATGAAAAAGTTATATGTAAATAAAATATATAATGAAATAAGTAATAGAAAGCGTAAATGGTAAAAAGAAAATATAAGAAAAAATATAAAAGGGCATAGGAAGCGTAAATATTATGAAAAAAAAAATATGTAAATAAAAAATAATGATAATAAAAATAAGTAATAGAAAGCGTAAAAAAAGTTATGAGAAAGTAATATATATAAAAAAATATAATAAAAAAATATAATAAAATATATAATAAAATATATAATAAAATAAGTAAAGTAATAAAATATATAATAAAATAAGTAATAAAATAAGTAATAAAATAAGTAATAAAATAAGTAATAAAAAGCGTAAATAGTAAAAAGAAAAATAAAAGAAAATATAAAAAAAAAATATAAAAGAAAATATAAAAAGAAAATATAAAAGAAAATATAAAAGAAAATATAAAAGAAAATATAAAAGAAAATAAAAAAAAAATATAAAAAAAAAAATAAAAAAAAAATATAAAAGAAAATATAAAAAAAAAAATAAAAAAGAAAATAAAAAAATGAAAAAGCGTAAATGTTATAAAAAAAAGTATATATAAAAAAATATAAAAAAAAAAAGTATTAAAAAGCGTAAATGTTTTAAAAAAAAATATATATATAAATATAAAAGAAAATATAAAAGAAAAATATAAAAGAAAATATAAAAGAAAATAAAATTGAAAGCGTAAATGTTATAAAAAAGTTATATATAAATAAAATATAAAATAAAATAAGTATTAAAAAGCGTAAATGTTTTAAAAAAATTATATATAAATAAAATATAAAATAAAATAAGCAATGGAAAGTGTAAAAAAAATAATATAAAATAAAAATATATAATAAAAAAAAGGAATAGAAAGCGTAAAAATTATAAAAAAAAAGTAATATGTAAATAAAATATAATAAAAAAAAAAAAATAATAATCGTAAAAAAAAATATGAAAAAAAGTAATATAAAAAAAAAATATATAATAAAATAAGCAATAGGAAGCGTAAAAAATATAAAGAAATAAAATAAATAAATTAAAAATAGATAAATTAAATAAATAAATTAAAATGGATAAATTAAAATAGATAAATTAAAATATGTAAATTAAAATAGATAGATTAAAATAAATAAATTAAGGTAAATAAATTAAAGTAAATAAATTAAAGTAAATAAAAAGTAAAATAAATAAATTAAAGTAAATAAATTAAAGTAATATAAGGGAATAATATAAGAATTAAAGATTTGGAATAATATAAAATAATTAAAATTAAATTTAAGATTAAATTTAGAAATATATTTAAAATAAAATAGAAAATTAAAATGGAAGTTAAGTTTAAATTAAAGTTTGAGTTAAGTTTAAGTTATAATTAAGATTATAAGTTAGATTATAATTTAAGTTATAGTTTAAGTTATAGTTTA